>CM062814.1:26988031-28433027 GCA_031772625.1 Pinus tabuliformis | reverse complement strand
TCCATCCCATCCAATTATAGATTTAAAGAATTGTTCCATAGACACTTATCTGGCTCTATAGCATCATTGTTGTTTCAAGACAGACATACCAAGCAATTAAACTTCACAGACTCCATGCCCAATGGCTTAGATCACCCTGCAAAAACATACCTGTTCTGACTGAAATCATCATCCAGCAAATTCAAAACAAAACCTTGTGCATCATAGCTAGCCTAAAACGTCATCAAAATAAAGTTAAAGCAGAAAGAGAGATCCCTCTCTGGTTACAGGTAGGCTAGGACCTGTGGCCAAAAGATTGGTTAGTGGTTACCTCGGCCGTACTCCCTTAGGAGTCAAAGGGGACAACTTGAGTGTTAACATAATTGGCGACTCCGCTGGGGAACAGAACGAATTTTTCAACTGCTGTCTGCTTTAGATAGCGGTTCCAAAATTTGAGCAGTTCCTTAACGATTCTGAAAATATTCTTAAAAATACCAAAAACAAGTTCGGAAGCTGGCTCCTAAAAAGAGAACTAGGCATACCAGGTCAAATCCTGACCCAAATCCTCCACCTGTTTTCGATAATCCTAATTTGATTCCCAAGACTCTTAGGAACCAAAAGGAACCAGAAGAATTTGCTGATTCCAGCCCTCAGGCAGTTCAGCAAAGTTATATCCCAACCCCTGTTAAACCATCGGTTCATCCTCATATAACCCAGTCTTCCCCCTCTTCCTCATCCACTTCCCAAAATATACTATTCACACCTCCACCCAATACACAAACTGCTATTGTTGTCCCTGTTGTTCCAGTGGTTCCCCTTCTACCTGTTGTCCTATTGATCCCTGCAAATATGGCTAATCGTTATTCCCCCCTTCAGCTACCTGCTAATCCTGGGGCTATGCCTCAGGACTACCAAAGTAAGATCACTTATTTTGATGGAACCAATACATACACTGCCTTATAGCATACCAAGAAAATGCAAGATTACTTTGAAAACTATGAAATAGACGATGATGATGTGAGAATGAAAATTTTTGTCCAAAGTTTAACAGGTGAAGTAAGAACTTGGTTCAGAGCACTTGCTCCAAATTCCATAGCTAATTCGGGCACTCTTTATCAATCCTTCCTGAACAGATGGGAAAAGAAAAAGGATCCTCTACACATTTTATCGGAGTATGACACCATAAGGAGAGGCCCACAAGAAACTGTCCTAGATTATTGTACCAGATTCAACACTGTTTATGATGCCATTCCTCAAAATCTTAGGCCTCCACCTGATTTAGCCTTAATCAAATTTCCGGATGGGTTTGATGCTGATATGGCATATCAACTAAGGGAAAGAGCCCCTGCGACCCTGGAAGACATGAAAAACATAGCTGTAAGTGTAGAGGCAAATTTGATTGCCAAAAGAAATCAGGCAAGAGCTGAAAGAAGAACCACTTTTAAGGAAGAACCCTCAGCATTTGAGCAAAAGCTAGATGCAATAATCAAAAGTATGGATAGACTTGGGGACAGGGTAGAAACCATAGAAAGAAAATCATCATGGGAAGGTCAACCAAGCACTGCTAGAAATCCAAATTTTAGAAAGAATCAAAATCCAAATGTTGGAAGGACTGATCTTGACCAACACATTAGACCTCCTTTCCAAGAAAATTATGCTGAGGCCTCAACATCTAGCGAACCAACTGAGGAGCCTCACATCAACCTAATGGGTTTAGACAGTGAACATCAGGTCTTTTTAACACAAGAAGATCAAGAGGTTTATAATGACAATCAATTTCACACTAAGTCAGGAGAATCATTTGATTTTAGAGAAGGTTATGATGCAGCAGTCTATGAGGTACATAAACAGTATAAACTAAGGAGTAGAACTATAGATGTACCTGAACCTCTTAAACCAAGGGACAGTAAGCAGCCAAAAAAGACCAATGACAAGACTGTTCTTCCAGAATCCGCTGGCAACTCAAACCCACATACCACAGAAGTCACTGTGGAGGATATCTCAGAACAACAGCCCTCTGAAAACCAGCCAGCCCCACCCCATCCTTCAAAGGCAAGGTCAGATACCACCTCTGAAAATAAATATGGTACCAATTTCACTCAAAATCATACCAACCATGAAGAAAGGACTACTGAAAACCCAGCTGAAAGGGAAAAATCTGCTGCACTTAATGCCAAAATTCAAATGGAAAAGCCCTTTAACTTGGAAACAGAAATAAGTAAGCTAAAGATATCGGTCCCTCTTTCTGAATTGGCCAAACATCAAGTGTACATACAACAGATTAATAGGTCACTCCAAATATCAGACAATAAAGATGCTGTGAATGTCCTAGATGATCAACCTGAGTTACTGTTTGGTCCTGAGGTAAACGGAAAAACAGCAAATGGAGGGGTTCCACCCTTCTATGTCAGTTTAAACATTCATGATAAGGTTCTACACAATGCAATGTTTGATTCTGGGGCCTCACACAACTTAATGCCCAAATCTGTAATGGAAAAACTCGACTTAGACATCACAAGACCTTATAAAGATCTATTCTCATTCGATTCTAGCCAAGTCAGGTGCTTAGGCTTGATTAAAGATTTATGTGTCTCCCTGGTCCAATACCCAACCAAAACAATTTTGATGGATGTAGTGGTAGTTGACATACCTCCTAAGTATGGTATGCTCTTGTCCAGATCCTGGGGGGCCAAACTCCAAGGATCTTTGCAATTAGACATGTCCTACGCTACCATTTCAGTCTTTGGACAGCCAAAGAGATTATACCGCGAAACATTAATGAAATATGTGGTAAGCAGTCAAGAGAAGCCCCAAAACTTCCCAATCTATTCAATACACTCTGACATGGATTCATTTATTCTCTACAATGTTGAAATCTGCAGCAAGGCTTATTCTGAACTATTAATGGCAGCAGAGGCATAGGAATTGAATGAACAATCGGCCTCCCAAGACCAAAGGACTTTGGGTATAACTGATATAAAAAAGGAGCATGATGTATCAAGTAACTTGCAAGAAGCCAATCTGCCCATGATCTAACTTTCTAAAGATCTGAATCCAAATCTTGATCATGAAACCTTATGGTACTTAGAATTTGATGGCTCTGTAAACAAGTTAGGAGCTGGAGCAGGAGTCTGGATCCACAATATGCAGAATGACAGAGCTGAAGGCCATGCATATCGGCTAAATTTTCGATGCACAAATAATATGGCTGAGTATGAAGCCCTTCTGTTAGGTCTCAAACTCATAAAGAATTTAGGTGCAACCAAAGTTTCAATCTTAGGAGATTCAGATCTGATCATACAACAGATAAAAGGAAACTTTATCACAAATGATCTAAGGTTAAGAGCTTATAAAGGAGCAGCTATCCAAGTACTTGATACCTTCTCAGAATCCCAGTTAACTAAAATTTCTAGAGAGCTCAATCTACATGCTCATAGCCTGGCAACCTTTGCCAGCACTTGCAAGCTACCGTTCAAACCCAATCACACTTTTACTGCTGAAATCAAACATAGACCTGCAGTCCCGGATAACATCAAGAATTGGCAAGTCTTCGAGAGTGACACACAGATAAATAACTTCCTCACTTTAAAGGAAGAATTTTCCGGCATAAACATTGATACTAGCACTAGAGATGATCAACCACAGGCATACACAATTACACAGAATATATCAGCTGAAACAGCAAATCGGGTTTTGCATCCTACCACCTTTAACAGCAAAAATATACAGGAACTGAAGCAAACAGATTTTGATGAAACAGTTGAAACAGAAGCCGAAGTAATTGATCTAAAGGACAATTTTCTGCCCACAGGTTTAACCCCTTTAGAGGACTTGTTTGATTCAAATGATATCTCAAGAAAACAAAAAATGCAACCTCTAAATGCTGAAATTGAAAACTGTAACATTGGAACCACAGACAATCCCAAAATGATAAAATTATCCAAGGCACTACCAGCTGATCAGAAGTTGAAATACATTGAACTGTTCAAAGAATTCCAAGATATTTTCACTTGGAGTTACGAGGACCTCAAGTCCTATGATACCACAGTCATCCAACACACAATACCTTTGAAAGAAAACCAAAAACCTTTTAAACAGAAGCTTAGGAGAGTGAATCCGGTCCTCCTTCCCCTCATCGAAAAAGAAGTTAAACGTATGTATGAAGCAGGAATCATTGCTCCAATCAGGTTCTCAGAGTGGATTTCAAACCTAGTGCCCACTAGGAAGAAGACGAGAGAGATTAGACTATGTGTTGACCTAAGGAATTTGAACAAAGTCTCTCTCAAAGACCATTACCCCTTACCAAAAATGGATCATATCCTACAAAGGGTAGTGGGAGCCTCTAGGATCTCATTATTAGATGGATTCTCTGGATTCAATCAGATTTTAGTACACCCGGATGATCAAGACAAAACTGCATTTACAACACATTGGGGGACTTTCAAATATGTCAAAATGCCTTTTGGGCTTAAAATGCAGGGGCCACATTCCAAAGAGAAATGGATATTGCCTTTGCCAAAGAACTCCATGATTTCCTAGTTGTCTATCTCAATGATCTTACCGCCTTTTCAAAATCAGATCAAGAACACTTAGAACATTTAAGGAAATTTTTCTTAATTTGCAGAAAATATGGCATATCTTTGAATCAAAAGAAATCATTGTTCGGCCTGGAGGAAGGTAAACTCTTAGGGCACATAATCTCAAGAGATGGTATTAAGATTGATCCGGATAGAATTCAAGCTATCCTTCAGGTTCCCCATCCAAGAAATATCAAAGAACTGCAAGGTTTTTTAGGTAAGATTAATTTCTTGAGAAGATTCATCCCTAATTTGGCCGAGCTCATAAGACTGTTGAACAATATGTTGAAGAAGGATTCCAAGGTCAAATGGACCATAGAAGCTAAGCAGGCCTTTGAGGATATCAAAAGAGCATTGAAAAACACACCAGTCCTAACAAGCCCTAGGTTTGATAGAGATTTCATCATTTTTTCTTTTGCATCTGAGCATACAATTGCTGCTGTTCTGTTACAAAAAGATGACCAAGGATGTGAAAAACCCATTGCATTTTTCAGTAGGGCCCTTAGAGATGCTCCCTTGAAATATCAGATCATGGAAAAGCAAGCCTATGCATTGGTAAAAGCCATCAAAGACTTTAGAATCTATATCCTGTACTCTCATATAATTGCCTATGTCCCTAATGCAGTGGTCAAGGACATTCTAACCCAAGAAGGAATTGAAGGCAAAAGGGGCAAATGGATTGCCAATATCTTAGAATATGACATCGAAATCAAGCCTACCAAACTAATAAAAGGACTAGGTCTAGCCAAGTTGATGACTGAAACCAATTTCCAAGCCCTTGACATTAATGAACTGGACAACGAACAGGAGATGGCGACTCCACAGATCAACCAAGCCTTTATGCAATCTCCCTGGTATGCTGATATATGTTTTGTATTGTTAAACCTGCAAGCTCCTCCAGGGTTGTCCAGAACCAAGAAAAGGTTCTTGAAAATGAAAGCATCAAAGTTTTGTATCATAGACAATGTTTTGTTTTGGAGAAATCACGAAGGAATCTTACTTAATTGCCTAACATTGGATGAAACTGATAATGTCCTCAAAGAATTTCATGCAGGTGACTGTGGAGGACACTTATATTGGAAGTCCACAGCTGATAAAATCCTAAGGGCTGCATTTTATTGGCCTTCTTTGTTTACTGATGTGAGAAAATTTGTAATGTCTTGTCACAAATGCCAAATTTTTTAAGGCAAGAGAAAGCTATTGCCTTTACCACTCAAACCTGTTTCAACTGAGAGACCATTCCAGCAATGGGGTTTAGACTTTATTGGTGAAATTCACCCTCCATCCTCTGGCCAACATAGGTGGATTCTGACTGCTACAGACTATTTCACCAAATGGATAGAAGCTGTCCCTTGTAGGCAGGCCGATGACTCCATTATTATACAATTTCTAGAAACCAACATCTTGTCCAAGTTTGGCTGTCCAGACAAAATTATTACAGACAATGTTGCCGCCTTCAAGTCCAAAAAAATGATCAAATTTTGCCACAAATATCATATGACCTTAGGTCATTCCACTGCTTACTATCCTCAAGGTAACGGCCTAGCTGAGTCTTCCATTAAAAGCCTCATCAACATCATCAAGAAAGTTTTGGAGGAAAATAAAAAGAATTGGCATAAGAAGTTGGTGAATGCACTATGGGCAGACAGGCTGACCACCAAGAGATCCATTGGCACAAGTCCATATGAACAAGTTTATGGAATGGAAGCAAGGTTTCCTTCATCTTTAGGTATTCCTGTAATCAAGTTGCTGCAAGAGATACAAGCTGAGCGCAATGACATTCAAAGAAGGATCAATCAGACAATTCACCTACAGCAAACAAGAGAGGAAGTCTATCAAAGAACCCAAGTACTGCAAGAAAAGCTCAAAAGAATATTTGACAAAAGAACCAAAGCTGAAGACTTCTTTATAGGAAACAAAGTGCTGAGATGGGATTCCAGGAGGGAGGACAAAGGGAAACATGGTAAATTTGATTTCTTATGGAAGGGACCTTATGTCATATATGCTGTACAAGGTAATAACACCTATTTTCTAAAGAGCTTGGATGGCTTGATCCAGGTGGATATTGGTGGCCACCTGCCAAGTCCACTTGGACCCCCACCATTGTCTTTCTCAGCATTTTCAGTTTCCTTAATTGTAGCACAACTTACTATTTTTAGTAGTTTTTCGGGTCCTGAACTTCCGGAGCCGTTTTGAGGCCCTAAACGACGTTTTTTTGGGGAATCCGGGGGCAACACGAGTCCATGAAATGGACTAGTGTATCCCGTTCCAACAATGATAGTGCTCCGATAGATCTTTCTAATGAGCTATTGTACGCGTTAAACGGAGATCATATGCCAAAGTTACGACCCCGGGAAGTTGATGTACCAACTTACCCCCAAACGGGGCCCACAGTTTGGCGTTTCATCTCCTAGGGTTAGGTTTTGGAATGTTAAGGGTTTTTCCATTGTTTCTCAACAATAAATAGGCCTTCGAGCCTCATTGTAACATAGTTCAGAGGCATGTAGCCATCACATCTCTTCTCAAAGATAAGCTACCATCGCCCTAGATAGTTTATTGTCATTTCTGTTTGTAAGCATATTTCAGTATTTTCCATTAATGAAATGAAGTATTATTTCCGCTGCATCTTTGTGTATATGGTTATCTCTGTAATTTGTTGCGTTCCTGTTTAAATCCGGATCAGTGGTATCAGAGCGGTCTGTTTTTTCTCTGTTTTTCTTTGCATGTCCCCAACAAGGCCGGGATATAAGGAGTTAGGGCTTGAACTGGTTGAACCTTTGCAAGACCAGCCTCGCAAATCCCGACGGCCTCCCATGGCGGATGAGAAGAAAGACGAGGGGGCAGGAGATCCCATCAAAATCTTGCTCGAAGAAGCGCTCGAGCGACAACGGAACGCGATGATGGACAGCTTTGCGCAGATCCTTCAGCGACTACCCAGAAGCGGCGCATCGGCTTCCAGCAGCTCCTTTGGAAACGCCACACCCTTTAAGGTACAAGTTAATTTTGAAATCCCCATATTCGAGGGTCAGATAGACGCCGATGCCGTAGATAAATGGTTAAATCTGCTAGAGGGTTATTTTTCTGTTCATGAATTTTCGAGTCGGGAAAAGATTGTTTTTGCTCTTCTCAAAGCAGCCCCCCACGTCAAGGACTGGTGGGAAACCTACTGCGAGCAGAAGGATGAAAGTACTGGCTCACTATTTTCAGCCGCACCCACCTGGGATTCGTTCCGGGATGCCATCAAGGAGCAGTACTACCCTGTCGGAAGCTATGAGGATGAATACATAAAGTGGACCACGCTGCGGCAGGGAAGGGACCAAGACGTGCCGGAGTTCACCAATCTTTTCCATACCCTTCGCACAAAGTTGGGTATCAAGGATTCGGAGCAACATTTGATACTCAAATACCGTGGCTGCCTGCACAAGTACATCCAGGAAGAAATACAGTTCCTAAACATCCCCTCGCTCGGCGCAGCATACCCGTATGCCGTCAAGGTCGAGCAGAAGTTTAAACAAAAGAAGCGAGACTTTGGATCTGCGAATCCAAAGCAGGGGAAAGGTGCCCCTAAACCACAGAACAAAGGACAAAGCCAAGGCGGGACAGCCCAAGACAACCAGCCGAAGCTGCAAGCAAAGAGCAACGCCGCGAAGCCGAGAAAGGACACTGGAAAATGGTGCGAGTTCCATAAGAGCTCCACTCACAACACAAGTGAGTGTCGGGCCAAGCAGTCACTGGTGGCTGAGCTAAAGGTTTCAGAATCAGATGCATGTTCCGACTCTGAGTCAGAACCCGATAAGGGGTATGAAAAAGGGAAGCAGATCATTGATGCGGATCCCAGCGCCACTGTTGCTACCACAAAGATCCAGAAAAATGAACCCGAAGATCCAGAGGAGGAGGAGCGTCTCTTCCACTCCTAGATGTGGGTAAAGGGCTCCCCGATACAGTTCATTGTTGATAGCGGGAGTCAAAAGAACCTCATTTCGGCAGAGGTCGTGAAGCGGTTGGGCTTACCGACCACAGCACATCCACAACCATACACCATTGGGTGGCTTCACCAAGGGCGAGATCTTCGCGTGAGCCAGCAGTGTCGCCTTCCATACAACATCAAGCCCTTCACGGATGAGGTATTGTGTGACATTGCTCCCCTTGAAGTTTGTGATGTATTACTAGGACAACCATACTTGTGGAAGCGACATGCTGTGTATGAATCAAGGCCCCGTGCTGTTATTATTACATTGGGAAATAAGTTGTTCAGGATACCAGAGGTAGCACCACCTGCCGCCATCTCTTTGATTACTGCAAAACAATGCAGTAAGATCATTTCCAAAACCAGGAAATTTGTTTTCCTGATGATACGCCCTCAAGGGAAGAAGAAGACAGTGGCCGCGGCCTCCAAACGGGGTCCCTCTGCACGGCAGCTACAGATGGACAAGATTGTGGAGGAGTACGAAGACATCTTCACCTCCCCGATAGGGGTTCCTCTGCACTGTCAAGTCAAGCACTCCATCGATCTGACCCCAGGTGCGCCGCTACCCAATGGACCAATTTATCGGCGCTCCGTTCTGGAGAACAATGAAATCAAGAGGCAGATTCAGGAGCTCCTGCAGAAAGGTCACATCCGTCCGAGTTCTTCGCCCTGTGGGAGCCCGATAGTGTTGGTACAGAAGAAGGATGGGACGTGGAGACTCTGTATTGACTATCGGGCGCTGAACAAGATCACTGTCCGTAATAGGTACCCGATCCCGCGGATTGATGACCTCCTAGACCAACTAAAGGGGGCGAAATATTTCAGCAAGATCGATCTGAAGTCAGGATATCACCAGGTACCAATTGAACCCTCAGATGTGTGGAAGACTGCCTTCAAATCCAAGGAGGGCCTCTTCGAATGGTTGGTCATGCCTTTCGGATTGACGAATGCTCCTGCAACCTTTATGAGGCTAATGGATGACATCTTGCGGCCATTCACCAACTCCTTTGTAGTAGTATACTTGGATGACATTCTGATCTTCAGCCAGAGTTGGGAAGAGCACCTCCACCACATCCGACAGGTTCTCCAAACACTGCGGCAACACAAGCTATGTGCCAATTTGGAGAAATGCACTTTTGGCATGACCGAGGTTCAGTATCTGGGATACATCATTGATGAACAGGGGGTGCATGTCGATCCAGCCAAGGTCCAAGTCATTCGGGATTGGCCCTCTCCAACCACTCTAACAGAGCTCCGCAGCTTTCTAGGTCTTGCCAACTTCTACCGCAGGTTTGTGTTGGGATTTTCTCATATTTCTTGGCCCTTGAGTCAAGTCACCAAGGGCGGGGCGAAAGCAAAATTCTTTTGGTCTGAATCTCAACAGAAGGCATTCAGGGAGTTGAAGGATCGCCTCTGCACGGCACCAGTGCTCGCGTTACCAGATTTACAACAACCATTTGAGGTCGAGACAGATGCCTCTGACTATGCTATTGGGGCAGTCCTTACTCAACATGGACATCCAGTGGCATATCACAGTGAAACACTTTCAGACACAGTCCGGAAGTACCCCACTTATGATAAAGAGATGTATTCCATTGTACAGGCCTGCCGACAATGGAAGCATTACATTTTGGGGAAGGAAACGGTCATCCACACAGACCACCGACCTCTGCAGTTCATACAGACCCAAGGGAAATTGCAGAATGATCGCCATCAGAAGTGGTCTACATACCTGCAACAGTTTCACTTGAATATCAAGTATAAAAAGGGCAGCACCAATAATGTTGCAGATTGCCTCAGTCGACCACCGATCATGGCGCTAACCACCGTGCTCAACTCTTGCGGGCACGAGACTTCTGATTGGCCACTTCTCTACAAAAGCGACCCAGAATTCGGCCACACATACCAGACACTCTTGGAGGGTCGGCAGGTTGCAGATTTTCACCTCCAGGATGCCCTATTATGCCACCTCGGTCACCTTTGTGTTCCTTCAAGCGAGCGTGCCAAGATGATTTGGGAAGCACACTACAGTCGGGCTGCTGGGCATTTCGGGGTCGAGAAAACAGTGGCAGTACTGCAAAACTATTTCTATTGGCCGAATCTTCGACAGGATGTTGGGAAGTACATCCGATCATGTACTGTCTGTGCCATTGCCAAACCGACCATTAAGAAGCAAGGCCTCTATACCCCGTTGCCTACCCCTAGTCGACCTTGGGAATCCATCTCCATGGATTACATGTCAGGCCTTCCTTCCACTAAGCATGGAAATGACTGTGTTTTTGTGGTCGTCGACAGGTTCTCAAAGATGGCCATTATGATGGCCTGCAAGAAGAATATCACAGCAGAAGCCACTGCTAAACTCTTCTTTGAACGAGTGTGGGTGCACTTTGGGATCCCACAGTCTATCATCTCAGATCGGGACAGTCGGTTTCTCAGCACCTTTTGGTCCAGTCTCTGGTCAATGCTGGACACCAAACTCACGAAGTCCACAGCCTTCCATCCTCAAACTGATGGCCAGACAGAGGTTGTCAATAGGATGATTGTGCACATTCTGCGCATGTATAACTCAAAGCATCCACGCACATGGGACGAGAGCCTCCCCTACGTTCAGCACAGCTACAACCGAGCTCTTCACAGCTCCACTGGCCATAGCCCTTTTCAGGTGGGTTTGGGATTCCAGCCACTATGCCCCATTGATGTGGCCATGCCACTTGCAGCTACTCACATGAATTCAGCTCATGTCCAGTCCGAAACAGATAAGGCCACCAGCTTCATTGAGCGCATCCAACATATTCGCCAGCAGGTCCATGACATTCTTGAGAAATCAAATGCCAAGTACAAGCAGCGACATGATCAACATCGGGTGCCACACAAGTTTCAGGTGGGCGACAAAGTCTGGTTGCATTTGCAAAAGGAACGCCTTACTGGAGCCTATCGGAAATTGAGACCACTCCGATATGGTCCTTACACCATTACTAAGGCTATGGGAGACAATGCATTTGAGCTCAGCATTCCCCCATTCCTTGGCCTGCACCCAGTATTTAATGTGGACCGCCTTCGGCCATACTTTCCACCATTGCTAGACACATCCGACATTGCAGAACAGCTCAAACCCACAGAATTAAATCCAGATTGCATGGAACAAGCTGCAACTGATCGGATCATGGACACACAGATCAAGAACACTCGCCAACAGAATATCCAACTGTATCGAGTTGTCAAAGCGGGCCAACTCCTTCAGCAGGGCAAGTGGCTCACCAGGGAACAAGTTCAGCAGAAGTTTCCTCATCTCATGGAGGAGCTCAACGCAATGGGGACCATTGCTTCCTAAGGGGGGAGGAATGATCCAGGTGGATATTGGTGGCCACCTGCCAAGTCCACCTGGACCCCCACCATTGTCTTTCTCAGCATTTTCAGTTTCCTTAATTGTAGCACAACTTACTATTTTTAGCAGTTTTTCGGGTCCTGAACTTCCGGAGCCGTTTTGAGGCCCTAAACGACGTTTTTTGGGGAATCCGAGGGCAACACGAGTCCATGGAATGGACTGTGTTGCCCATTCCAACAATGATAGTGCTCGGATAGATATTTCTAATGAGCTATTGTACGCATCAAACGGAGATCATATGCCAAAGTTACAACCGCGGGAAGTTGATGTACCAACTTACCCCCAAACGGGGCCCACAGTTTGGCGTTTCATCTTCTAGGGTTAGGTTTTGGAATGTTAAGGGTTTTTCCATTGTTTCTCAACAATAAATAGGCCTTCGAGCCTCATTGTAACATAGTTCAGAGGCATGTAGCGATCACATCTCTTCTCAGAGATAAGCTACCATCGCCCTAGCTAGTTTATTGCCATTTCTGTTTGTAAGCATATTTCAGTATTTTCCATTAATGAAATGAAGTATTATTTCCGCTGCATCTTTGTGTATATGGTTATCTCTGTAATTTATTGCATTCCTGTTTAAATCCTGATCATGGCTCAAACACTGAGGAAGGCCCAGTCAATGGGAGGATGCTCAAGCATTATTTTGACCCCCTTTGATGAAACACTGCACAGTCATATGTTGTACATAAATATGTGTATTTTCAGTATTTTCATTTACAGCAGTTAAATAAAGCAGCAAGTGGAGCATATTTTGAGAAAGATTAAGCTACTGCACCATTTTGATATATGTTTTGGTCCTATCATTGGAAAGCAAGAGAAAACACTTGGGAACTATCAAGGTGATGAGGAGAACTCAGAGAAACAGGTAAAAAACAGAGCTGTAATTTCACAGCAAATCAGCTCAGTGGGTGCTTCATACAAGTATCTAGGATTCAGAGCAATGGTCTCCAACAAAAGAAACATTCAAACTACAGCAAGAATGGAGAAATAAGGCAATTTGACCTGCTGTTCTTGGCTTTTCATCTGGAAAAGCCATCCCCAAGTGGAGCCACTGTTAGCCTCCTATACCAATAGGTTTTCATTTTTCATGATTGACAGTGAAAGTGCCAAAAATGTTCATCTTCCATGATACAAAGGTTCCATTTTTGTGAAAGAAACAGACAGTTAAAAAATGTAAAGAGGGTATGCCTTAAAAGAATAATCAAAAGGCAAGAAAATGAACTGGTTAGAAAAAATAATTGAAATGAACCCCAAACAAAGACCATGAAAGTGGCTAAGCCAAAATTCCACTGCTATCTTGATGGATGGTCCAACAGTTCAAGCTGGGCCATACCATGTTTTAAATTGCCTGTTCTAGACTAGAGAGAAAGTACCTGCTCAAACAGTTCAAGCTTGGCAGATGACTAGTTGGATAGAGAAAGGAAGGAGCCCAACTGCTTAATCTGGGCCCTTGGAAGACATAAGGGTAGACTTAGATAGGAGGGCAACAAAAAGAAAATAGGATTATCAGGGTTTGCAAGGCTAAGTGCACCCATCCAAAAGAAGAAAAAATGTTAGGCCTATTAGGCAGGGTAGGCAGTTGGAGGTTGCAAAAAACAAGATCTAAACACATGATATATGGAAAATCATATCTGGTCTCACCAATAGGAGAAAGGCAAGAACAATGATCTATGTGGCAAACCATCAAGTATATCTAACTTCCCTCATTCCCTTCAAGAGCTTTCTTACTAACATCCCCTAGAGGACTGTAGGATCTGCCTAAACAGTCCTCCTTGCATCTCTCATTTGTGAAATTCATGTCAAGTTGTGACCTTCTTCTCCGAAAAGAAGCCACATTTCTTGTCTAAATTCATCTCTCACTCTCATCTGCTTCTAAATATAAGTTTACTCCTTAAACTTAGCTCTCTATTCCTCTTTCACATCCCAAATCCATATTAATTTCTAAACTTACTATATAGCTCCCTAAGTGCCCCCCTCCCCCTACTATTATAGCATTTTATGCAAAAACCCAAAAAATATGTAAATATTCCCCCTTTAGCATTATAGCTAAATAACATTGTTATGGGAGACATTAGTCCATCTGGGACTATAGTCAACCCTTACCCTGGAATTAATCTAACCCCTGGTTAAGATTAATAACCTATAACTAAACCCCCATTCACCTAAAAAACCCTTGCAAAATGGAAACCCCTTAAAGTCAAAAACCCAATGTTTAAATATTTTTATGAAACCCCGTCGCTTTAACCCTTATCTATTTTGAACCCCATAAAACCCACCAAAGCCAAAGTTTTTGAGCCCGCGCCATTTAATATTAATTAAATATCGGGCGGGTCCCGCCACAAACTTGCACGCCGCGTCGGAGCACCCGCCAACCGTCGATCTCCCGCCGCGCCTGATCCAACGGTGGGCGGGTAATCTGGGCGATGGATATGTCGATATTTAGCATCTAGGGAACGGGCGGTTTTTCTCCCGTACATGGGCCACATGTCGGCAGCTGGGGTTGTTCGGAGCCCTCCCCCCCGAAACCACCTTTCCCCAAAGGCGGTGCGGGGAAACCGAAAACCACCTCCCGCTAACCGCCACCCCCGTTACGTTAGCCCCTCGTCACTGTGATGTCACGCCAGAGGCCCCCGCCGCTACGCCACTTCGCCCTCCACGCTGTCTTGCCACCTCCGCATGCCTCCACCATGTCCCACCACGCTGGCATCCCAGTCAGCATCCACATCACCGTCTGTACCCAGGGCCCGCTGATTACGTCATGCTGATGTGATCGCGGGAAAGCACCAAAAAGCCATATGCACCAAATTTATCGTTAAAAGCGCGGAAATGGACCGTTTTGGGTCATTTTCATTGAAAAGTTGAGTGCGCTGTTCTGCTCGTTTATGTCAAATTGCCTCCATATTTCGAATTCAAATGATTTGGACGCCGCCACCTGCAAATTCAACGACATTCTTCGCCCGTCGATCAACCCGGCAGCCCTCGGCACTAATTTATCCAGGTATTTTGCCAAAACCAGCCCGTTTGCCATGTTCTTCCCATTCTCTGCAAATTTGCCACTGAAATTACCTAAAGAACTCCTAAATTAATAATGTTCACCTGTTAATGAGTAGCCTTCAAAGATCTAAAGCACCCTGTATTCAAGTTTCACTATTACACAGTTGTTTTGGGCTTAAACGCATGCTAAACTCTCACGCCTTCCCGACATTGTTCCCTTTTGCCGAGTTTTGGTTCAAGCTCTCACTATTCTAAGCAGCAATCCTTTTTCTCATCTGCAATTGCCCTCACTGTCTACAAATTCTAAGAGTTCACCAAGAAAAACTGAAGCTCAAATCAAACTCTGTAAATTGTCCTTTCAATACAACCATAAAACATTGAAGATTTTGAGTTCAGCTACAGTCATTCTGCCACTCCTCTTCAAATCCTCATAAGCTATCATCTTTAGCCTGTTACACTTAGAAGCTGCATTATAAAGATAACACCTGAAAGTTATACAATGGCTACACCATCAGCTCTCAGTGTTGCTCCTATGAATCCACCAAACAAGGAGGTTGAGGCCATGCCTCTTGCTGACAGAGATTACCTCATCCAAGACCTTGTGGCTGACAGGAACCATTTGCAGACCTTTCGCCAATTGAGAGACAGCTATTTGAGCAACAATGACACATATGGGATATGGGAGTCCAATCTGCCTTACTATTTCCTTCCATCTGTTAATATTTTTCCAGAAATCATCCGCTTATGTGCTGAGAATTATGATCCAACTCAGAGAACTGTCAAGTCTCCATCTGGGAGCATACTCTTCCACATCAATCCTGACTCCATCAACCAAATGCTCAACTTCAAGCAAACTCAGCTGCTGTTTCCCTTCTCCATGAACTATTTACTGGATGCAGGCGCCAAACTTTCCACTGCTGACATTGAGAAGGTCACCAAGACATTCATGAGGGCAGACCGCCAGCCTACAGGGCCACCTCCTTTCTTGTATGTCCATTTCACTGAGGTGGGAAAGCTTCTAGTTGACATGATCTCCTATGTGTTGGGCTACAAAACCAGTGAGAACATTGATGAGACAGTGCTGGTATTATTAGCTGCTTACAGCCCAGGCCAGCCTCCTGCTTACAAGTATAACTTTGCCAAGTTTATAGCCAACAAAATACATGACCAGCTTTTGAAAGTGGATAGGGAGGGTGTGTTCAAATATTCATCATATATCTACCACTTGTTCATGTATTATCAGTCTGAGGTTTTTCAATGCCCTATCAAGAAACTGGATTCTAGGGGAGAAAGGAGGTTTGTCATCTTCTGGTCATCAGTTTTCCACCAAGTCCAAGATTCACCATATTCTTACTGTGAATTTATTGACCAATTTGTTTACCCGATCTCTTGCCTATTGATGAGATCCCCTCCTCCCAGACTGTCATTTGAGATCCAGAAGACTTTGCAGCTGTCCAAGAACTATAAAATAGGTGATTGGTACCTATACCAAAACCATACAGTCATCAGAATTTATGGCTGTGAGCTCTGTCCATATAGGCTCCCAAGATATGTACCAATGAGGATGTTCGCCTTGGAATACTATAGGCAACTCATTAACTCTGACCTCACCCACTTTCATAGTGCCAAGAAGAAAGCCCATCTCAAGTTCAAAGACCATATGGGCCCCTTTATCATGAATAAGAAAGAGGGTTGGCAAGAGGCTGATCAAATTCTTAGAGATAAATACAAACTAAAGAGAAGCTTCTGGTGGGTCCCTTATGACCCCGAAGGCTTCATCAGTGCTAGAAGATTCAAATACAGGCTGATAGGGTATGAGCACTGTAAATATGCACAAATTGAGCAGTATGCCAAACAACATGAATGGTTGCGAGGCACATTAATTGAGGAACTAACTCAAGAAGAAATAATGGAAAGAAATGTCAAGGATTTAGAAAAAACTCTTGACTTAGATTCTGTGCAGCAGGTAACTTTCAAGCAGCCGCATCCAATTGGAGAAGGTACCTTCACTACTGCAACCATACCAGTCACCCAGAGGCCATCTACATCAGCATCAGGTACAGAAAAAGGCAAGGGGAAAATGGGTGCAGAAAAAGAAGTAGTGACAGAAAAACCTGCCCCCTCAATTGGGCAGCAGCAAGAGCAAACCCCTCCACCACAAACAGAGGCGCCAGCAGTTCCTGCCTTACAGACCCCTGCACATGAGGAAAGGGGAAAGAAACGGGACCGAGAGGAGTCCACACCTGCTAGTGGATCCGCTCAGCAACCCGAAGCCAAAAGACAAAGGGTTGATTCTCCGGTCATAGAAGAAATCAGCGAGGAGATCCTTGAGAGCCCAAGGAAAGAAAGAGAAGACAGCCAGCAGACAGCCACAAGCTCTTTTCAACAAGAGCAAGGAGTATAGCTTAGCATGGAGGTGTCCTCCTCCACTCAGTAGAGCAAGAAGCCATCCAGCACCAAGGCCTCCTTCAAAGAAATTAAGGCACAAAATGAGCTGTTAAAAGTGCAGGTATACAAACAATTTCTCAAGGCAACACCGACTAAACAAGAGAGGCTGATGTCAGTATATGATATCCAAGAGGAAAAGATAATCCTCAACCATTTTAAACCCAAGATACCGCAGCCTCACTCAGCTGCAGATTTTGTCAAAACAAAGTTAGAAGTCATGGCAAAAGACATTCACCCCATGGATTAGATAGAGCTGCATAAGCAAACAAGGGAAATGGTCTATGCCACACTGGTAGACAGGGCCACAATGGCCCATGAATTAAAAGAATCTTTGAATAACACCATCACTCAGCTAGATTTGGAGAGAATGTCCTCCACAGCCAAGGACAACAGGATCAAAACACTGGAGGACATCATTGTGGACTTAGGACATGATCCTAAGGATCCTAAGGGTGTGAGGGCCCTTATGAAAAAGAAAGAAGATGATATTGCTGCATTGAAGAAGAGACTGAAATTGCTTCCTACTGAGCACCCTCAAACAGCAGAATTGCAGAAAGAAAAGGAAGCTGAGGATCAATTGGACCTAATAATGCCGCTGAATGAAAGAGTGATTGATCTGGAAAGGGAGCTAGAAAGGGCACTCCAAGACAAATAGGGAGAATCAACCTCCCAACCTCCTCAGACTGCCCCAACCACTGCCACAACTACAAAGGCAGCAGTGACCCCTGCAACGGCTACAGCAACAACAGATGCGGTAGTAGCACCAACCACAGCTCCTAAATCCAGCTTAAACATGGATGAATTGACAAAAGTTATCAAAGAGCTGGAGCTTCAGGCGACAGAGATCAAACAGGCCAAGGAGAAATTGGCAGAGCTGGAAGCTAAGTATGACAAATCCAAGATGACAGTAGCAGAGCAGACCAGAGAGATTAAGGCCCTAAAGGACAAAATAAAGGCCTTAGAGAAGGAACTAAAACTAGAAAATAGTCTGGCAGAAATAAAAAGGATTTTGTGGGCCCGGATTGACCACTCCCTTACCAGACAGTGGAGGTAAATCAAAACAGTGCACGAACAGATGGAATTAATAGGCCAAGCACAAGTTGAAAGCCAGAAAGCCAGAATAGCACTAGGGAATAGGCCTGAGCAGGCCAACAGGATGATAAATTTTCTCAAAAATCAGACCAAGGAGGAGCTGGCAACCCTAAACATCATCAACAGAACAGATGTTGTCCTAACAGCTAAAAAGGTGCTGACCCTCAGAAATTTTGTACAAACTGTGGAGAGAAAATGTCATGAAATGCAGGCTGAGGTGGATGAATACAAGCTTAAAATGGGAGCATTGCAAGACAAAGGATTGCCCAGCCTATTGACCAACACAAGAAGACTGCTCACCAGTGAGCTATATGCCACTAGGATGACAAATTTTATTGAAAATCAGATCACAGCATCTGCCAGTACTTCTGAAGAAACAGGACCTCCATCAGGGCAGAGCCTCTATGACAAGCTTGAAAATCTATTCTACGTTGAGCATGAGATTAATCACCTATTTGAGTTCCCACCAAATTTTTACAGGTATACAGAGGCAGATGAAACCTTGATAAAGATACGAAGACACCAACTGCCCAAGGAAGATTGGTGGCAGGCAATGCTGCAAATTTTGCCTCAGTAATCTCGATTTGGTCTGTCCTAGTCAGCTTCAACTCAACCAAAGTCAAAAACAGAATCAGGACAGTATGCAAGGCGGCCAAAAAGGGTGACTTAGCATGATAATACGACAGCAAGCTAAAGCAAAGGAAACGTGCAAATTTGGGCAATACGGCTCCAGCCAACTCAATGGGTCACAAAGTCAAAATTCTCTGACAATTTTGGAGAGCTAATACACTAAGCAGTTATTACAACATTTACTCTCTCAGCTGTAATTCTTCAGGAGTTGGCACAGTATTTATGAGCCATTAATTCATCAGCTAGATATTTTTGTATCTAAATTTTGTATATATACCCCCCCACAACGTATTTGGGGTTGGTGATTTTCTCTCTGAGACAATATATTGTATATTTTCAGATGATCTAATGCAAAAGGCTGGAAAAGTTCATTATCTCCTGAATGCTTGATGTCTCAATGATGCTCTGCGTGCTATTACAGAATTCCTGTGCTGTCTAATGGAACAATAAGTTTTCCTAAACTATGTTTTGTCTTCTTATGTCTGCTTAAATCATATGCATGTTTCGCTAGTCTAACAATAGAGAAAAAGAATAGTATAGGAAATGTTTGATTACACCCTGTGCTCAATCTCTGTTGTTGAATATATTTTCTTCAGAATTAATCATGGACATGAATTCTTAATTGCTCATGTTTGTATTGGTTCTATAAATATGAATGTTATTCAAGAATTCTTCAATGCTCTTAAGTAATGTTCCCACTGTTCCCCATATCAGCTTACTGAAAGATCCTTAGTTGCCTTTCACACCCTGATTCCATCCCATCCAATTACAGATTTAAAGAATTGTTCCATAGACACTTATCTGGCTCTATAGCATCACTGTTGTTTCAAGACAGACATACCAAGCAATTAAACTTCACGGACTCCATGCCCAATGGCCTAGATCACCATGCAAAAACATACCTATTCTGACTGAAATCATCATCCAGCAAATTCAAAACAAAACCTTGTGCATCATAGCTAGCCTAAAATGTCATCAAAACAAAGTTAAAGCAGAAAGAGAGAGCCCTCTCTGGTTACAGGTAGGCTAGGACCTGTGGCCAAAAGATTGGTTAGTGGTTACCTCGGCCGTATTCCCTTAGGAGTCAAAGGGGACAACCTGAGTGTTAACAGTATGATCACGACATCATCTCTTGTGTACATCATCACTATTTACAGCACTTAATGTAGTGACCTACACCATCTTAACACTAGGGCCTGGAGACGTAGTCCCTCCTGGATGAACTTCATTATCAAAGCTTATGTTTTCATGTGTTGATGATTTTCTTGTTCCTCTTCTTTACAACATGCAGATGTATTCATTTATGTTCTTTTAAAAATGCAATTTAAAACATCACAAAAGTAAAAGGTCTTGGAAGGGTCCTTCATCACTCTTGGACCTAGATCAATGATTCAGGAGGTGAAAGAAGAACCCAATGCTCCGATAAGAAGAATGAATAAAATAGTGGAGCTAAGTGAAAATAGGGACAAGGTAAGAGACAACTTGATTATGTATCAATCAAAAATGAAAAGTATTTTTGACAAAAAAGCCAAGGAGATTGACTTTAAAGTTGTAGACCTAGTATTAAGATGGGATACCAAAAGAGAAGATAAGGGTAAGCATGGGAAGTTTGATCCTCTCTGGTATGGCCCTTTTATAATTGTTGAAGCAAGGTCCAATAACACTTTTATTCTTGAGAATCTTGATGGCGAAACCTTACAACTGCCTATTAATGGGAAATACCTCAAGCATTACTTCTAGTTCTGAAGCATAAGCATCCTATCATTGTAAATACCGGAGTGAATTTAGTGTACAAATGCCATAGAAATTGAATTGGTTAATCAATATATGACTCCATGCCTGAGGTGAAGGAATTGATTGCAGTTCTTAGTGCTTCTGTGGAAAAAGCACTATCCACAGGTGGAGCCAGATGTTGTAGCATCCATTGTTATTTAAGTTTTATTTTTATTTTTATTACAAAATGAATTAAAAAACAAAAATATGAAAGAAATGGTTGACTTTATATTTTTAATGGCTTTTGAAAGTGATAAACCTACAAGAAGATCTGGGTCATCTGATCAACAAGCCACAGATCTGACGACAATCACGTAGTTAACTAGAATGGGGTTTATTTCAGAGATAGGATATGATGGTGTATCAAATACGGTTTAATTCACTGAAGTCAGGCCAAATATCAAGTCGGAAAGTAATTGGGTTTTTTCTTTAAAATTGGACCCGATAAATCATTAACTAGCAGTTTTTATTTCCTATCGGGTCAGTATCGGAATCAAAGGGGCATTGAAAAGGCAGATGTGATAGGTTTATGAACCAAAGCATTAATTCTTTTGAGTTCCGTAATAACCAATCCATTGTCTAAAGGTCATGCAGGTTCAAGAGGCGCGATCAAGCAATGGCTTAATAAGTACGTTGAGGTGTGATGCAGGGGAAAAATGAGCACAAAGATTAATTAAAGCTCAACCCACGCAGTTGACCGTGATGTTAGCATGGTGTGTGGCCTGAAATCACTGCAAGGGTTCGACCTCGTTGAAGCTCCTGTACATTCTTTACCCCCGCAGTGAGATCCCAAAGATTTCTACCCCATGTCGCTTTCATCTGTTAATTTCCCACAACACTCACCATACCTCACCACTTCATTCACTACTCCATTAATGGATGATAAAGCAACATAAAGATACATTAGCAGAACCACAGGCTCAAGCTACAGATTCGAACATTGGACATCCATTGCTTTCTAATTTCTGTTACTTCTTGTTATTTTATTTTCTTGAGAATGATGTGTCTTTTACCCTCTATGTAATTTTCTGTAATAACCTTTACTTCAAAATAGTTAGAGGATAGTTAAGTAGTTTGACAATTTTGGTGATTACCAACTGTCTCATAGTATATAAAAAGAGGAAAATTTACACAAAGGAGGTTTGAATTTTGGAGAACTTGGAGACTAGGCCACTGTATTCTTGATACAATTGTTGATTAATGAAAGAATCAAAAGTTTTCCACACATTGTTGGGTATGATTTTGTGACTTCTATGTTAAGTGTCATTAAATGTTTTCTTCCTTTAAGTATGGTAATGAAGCTACAGGTCTTTATTTTCTTATGTAAATCTACTTAAAATCCCTTAAAAGAGCGCTCCTATACTTGAAGTTCCAACCTCTCCAATTATTCTAAGTTACAGATAGTAGTTTCTGTGTAAGACATCATATTATATTTAACTTCTCCAAGTGTCACAGATAGTATATTCTATGTAAATCAACATATTGTATATGAACTCTTCAAGCTTTCTTCATTCATCAGTTATATTCAGCAATCAAATGGAATTCTGAGATTATCATGTCACCTAGGTATTGAGGGTTTAAAACCAAGTCTTTTAGGTCCTTCATTTGAGAATACAACATACAATTAAGTGACAAACACGTGACAATAATTATAAACATTAATGTCTTAAGCACAATTTCTACATAGCTGGGAAATTGGTTTCTTAAGTTACAACAACAGTTGCAAGATCAATCAAGGTGTGAGGGACAATGATGCCATCAATGTGCACATCTACCACAATATTTCTAGGGTCTAGTTAATATGGGTAAATCACCCTCCCCAGCGTTAGGTCAGACAACTAACCAGTGACATTAATGGTAGGGGTGTGTTTCTTTCTCCTCCCATGATGTTTGAAGCATTTTTGCTTGATTAGCTTGCTGTAGATGGGGACATCCTTGATGGCTTGGAGGAGTGGGATTTTAACACACAAGTTTTTTCAGTTCTCCTAGAAGTTTAGTCTCTTTCGAGCTGTGATGTCTGGGATGGATCAATATTTTAGGAGAAGGAGGTGGATTCACTTGAGGAACACTCTCTTCCTTTTCCTCTTCAAGATCCTTAGGTGGAGACGCAGGTTGGTTATCTGGGATCACTCTTCCAAACGTGAGGTTGATTTATTGAATTTACATAGCATAAGAAGGGTTATATGTCTCCCCAATATAGACTTGTTGTGCCTACTTATTGTTTGGGTTCAGAGTTGGTTGGGAAGGCATCTAAGGTTTCTTGGGTGGAGCAGGATGAATTATCTATGGTTGATATGGAGGTGGAGGTAGTAAAGCAAGAGGTTGTTTGAATTGAGGCCTCCAACCTTGTGATGGGGTGTTCCACTGAGGATGTGGAGAAGCATATGGCTAAAATGGTTGATTGGAAGGTTTCTAAGGATATTGAGGTGCATAAGACCAAGGAGAAGGTGTGGACCATGAAGGATGAGTAGGAGAACACCAAGGGGGCAGGGGTGCATTCTGATTGGGATTGTAATAGGAATAGGATGCACCTTGCATGCCCTGCTAGTATGGTCGAGGTCCTTGAGGCCTCCTTTGATTGATATAACATAGTTGTTCAGCCCCACCTTTAGCCCCTTGGTATATGACCTTTAATCTAACTAGAGAAGGGCACTTATCTATGGAATGGTTTTCCTCACAGACCAAGCAGAACTCTATAACATTTAATCGGCACTCATTTCTATGTTTCCTTCTAGTGCATCTAGGGAAAAATATAACTAAGGCTCTCTTTGCTTCCTCATATTTCCTCTTGATCTGCGTAGTGGTCATTTCCATAGAAAAGGTGTGAAAAATTTCACCTTTAAAGTCCTCCAACATTTTTCTAATTTCACTCTTGATAGATGTGTTGGAGGAAGAGGAACTGGTCAAAGCTTGACTAGCCCTAGCCTTCTTTCTAGTAGCCCTAGAATGGTTTTTGAACATTGTCTTGATATGATTATAGGGTAGCTGATAAATGTCCACACCAGACAACAAGTTCAGGGTTTCCAGTATGTCCTCCCTAATTCCTCTAAGAAGTACTTTCTTGAGTGAATTAGGATCAAGGGTGCATCTGGCCCTTTTGTAACTTAGTTGGAACCTTTCCTCATAATCCTCCAAGGATTCATCAGGTCCTAGAGACATTCTAAAGATTTCCTCTTTGGTGTCTTTGGACCTACAATAGTTCAAGTACTTGTTGTTAAAGGATTGTTGCATTTGATCCCAGGTAGTGATGTTATCTCGAGGTAGACCCATGAACCAGGGCAAGGCTGCATCCTTAAGGGTGGATGGGAACAACTTCAACTTATGGTCATTGGAGGTTTAATCATAAGTTCTACAGATGATAAATGTTGGCATTATGTTTCTGGTATGGCTATATGTTACAGATGTTGTACTTGATGGCAACTCCCATGGCAAGGCTCTCATTTGGTTGAAAATTAAGAAGGACGCAGGAAAGCAGTTCAGAAGGTGCGTACCCGCAGGTACACTATGCAGGGACTGCGTCCAGATACGCAGGCCAGCCGTTCAGGAGGTGCGTCCCACCAGTGCACACATTTCAAGGCAGAGAAAAGCACACCTGGGGTTTCTTATGTTTTACTCTTGGTATTTAGCCGACGGTTTTGGGTTATTATGGTGTCGGCTCGTGGTATTGCTCCATGATTTTAGGAGGAGCTTGCCTATATAAAGCAAAGGAGATCATTTGGCTTGAGTATGTTTTGGGTTGAATATCTTATGAGGGCTAGATCTGGTCTAGATCTAAACAAGGTGAATCTACTGATGGACCAAGATCTCTTCGGCGCATGTTCAGATCTGTAGATCTGACTGTCTGGGTTACTTCTGAAGTCTTGAAATCATCTATGCCCGGAGGTACGCAGGTGCAGTAAGGGTTCAGGTGCGTCGGTACGCAGGCGCAGAAGGGTTCAGGTGCGCCAGGACGCAGGCGCAGAAGGTTTCAGGTGCGTCCGGGACGCAGTGCAGTAACAGGAGATCTGCGTGGGGACGCAGAGCGACTAAGGTTCAGGTGCGTCCCTGGAGCAAAAGGACGCGACGCGATAGCATTTCTGGGTGCATCCCTGCAGCAAAGTACGCGGCGCGATAGTGTTTCTGGGTGCGTCCCTGTAGCAACAGGACGTAGTGCAGTTCAAGGAACAGTGCATGGGCACACAGTGCAGCAGAAGGATACCTGCGGGTGTACGCAGGAAAGCAGAAGGTGAATTGCATCGTGACGCAGGCCACAAAAGGGAAAACTGCGTCTCTGTCTTAAGATGTTCTGTTGATTGAATTTCTCTGTTGATAAGGTGTTCTGGGTTAGTTCTGTTATTGCTGATCTGATAACTGTAGTGGACTGTAACTGTTATATTCTTGATGATCATTTGATGCTTTATGAAAAGAAGTAGGGGGTTGTAGCTCCCTTCCAGGAGAGACTGGAAAACGAGAGAGAGTTGTAGCTCTCTGCAGGTTGCAGCCTGCGTACTGGTAAAGGACTGCACCAGTACAAAACCATTGTAAAAGGAGTTTCTAATTTGAAAGAAGATAGAGACATATTGCAGCAGGTGGTTTTCACCCACATTGGGTTTCCACCTTACATCTTGTGTTCTTTGGTGTGACTATCAGTTTTCTTTTGTTCATGCTCATTATTTTATGGTACTGACATGCAAAAATAATTCAAAGAACAAATAAAGAAGAATTATTAAAAGAATTATATAATACTGATTCACCCCCCGCTCTCAGTATTATTTCCAACAATTGGTATCAGAGCAGGTCCTTCAGAGAAGCTTGATCGCTTGAAGGTAGATCGTTCATCATGAGCAACTACGAGAGAGAAGCATCAATCAGGCCACCGGTTTTTGATGGGACAAACTTCAATTATTGGAAGGTAAGAGTTATTGCCTATCTTCAATCTCTTGGTACAGAAGTTTGGGACATCGTAGAGATAGGCTACGCTTTTCCTTCAGCTACTCCTACAGATGCAGCCGAGAAAAAGAAGTATGAAACAAATGTGAAAGCAGTCAGTACTCTATTAGGATGTATATCTCAATCAGAATTCATGAAGGTAATGCACTATAAATCTGCAAAAGAAATATGGGACAAAATTGTCACGAGCTATGAAGGAGATGAATAGGTAAAACGTGCTAAACTTCAAACTCTCAGAATTCAGTATGAGACTCTCAAAATGTATAATGATGAAAGTGTGGCTAACTATTTTCTTCGGGTAGATGAGGTTGTTAACTGTATGAAAAATTTGGGTGAAGAAATAAAAGAGGATGTTGTGGTTGAAAAGGTTCTAAGATCATTGTCCCCCAAGTTTGAATCTAAAGTATCTGCAATAGAAGAAAAGGAAAATCTACGAATTCTTACTATGTCTCAGCTACATGGAATTCTAACTGCTTATGAAATGAGAAAGGGAGGTCCATCAGACAGAAGAGAAGCTGCTTTCAAGGCATCAAGCAAAGGAGATTATTATGAAGCGAGCCACGTCCCAGAAGAAGAGGAAGAAGAATCAAATTTTGTCAAAAATCTTCAAAGGGGTTCTGGAAGGTTCAGAGGTAAGTTACCTTTTAAATGCTTGGCTTGTGGAAGAGTAGGTCATTATGCTGCAAAATTTCCTTATAAGGATAAAGGAAAGGAACCTGCTAGATGGAACAAGAAACATAATGCAAATAAGAAAAGCTACTACACTCATGAAGATAGTGATGGTCTATCAAACAGTGATGAAGATGAACAAGGTAATGAATATAAGTTGTTAATGGCATTTGAAGATGATGACTATTTGGATGCTATAGATGTGGATAACCTTTATGATGAAATTACTAGACTCAAGAGATGTATAGAAGAAAAGAACATGATCATTGATACTCTACAATTTCAAATTGATGAAAAGGAAAAACATCTTGAAAAATTAGAAGGTGAAATTGTTGGTCTTAGAAAAGATATTGAGAAAACAAAAGCTATTAATCTCAAGTTTGTCAAAGGATCTGAAACTTTGGATGAGATTATCAATGTGCAGCGGTCTCCTCTAAACAAGACAGGTCTGGGCTATAATGGAGAAACCTCTCAAGCATACACCTCAAAAAGTTATCTTGATGCAGCAAGAAGAAATGAGCAAAAGCACAATGAAGATCATCAGGTAAAGCAGGGACAAATTACAAACAGAAACTATCAGGGGCAATCCATCTTAAGGGTGAACAAAAGCTACAACCAGCCACAGGTAAAATCTTCTCAATTTGGTTCAAGAATAGATGACAATAGAAATTACAATCAATTGGCTGGTAGATTCGATAACCGCAGAAGTTTCTTCAATGGACAATGCTTTTCTTGCCATAACTTTGGTCACAAAGCAGCTCAATGTGTTGCATATAAAACGATCATGACTAGAGAAGCTCAAAAGAAAAGAAGTATGACAGGGATTACAAAGAGGACCTATAACAACTTTTCGGTTCTTGAAAATGAAGTTGAATGTTCTATTTGCAATAACTTTGGTCATGAAGACTCTGAATGCAGGAGCAGGTTTCAGCAGAAAAAGGAACAAGCCTCAAGCACCAAAACATGGAGAATAAAGGAACCTCAAACAGAAAGATGTGGGATAGCATTTTATGCAGAGGGATAGGAAAATCTATGGTACATTGACAGTGGATGTTCGAAGCACATGACAGGTGATAAAGAAAAACTCGAGTCTTATTCTGCTCTAGAAAAGGGAAAGAAAGTCTCTTTTGGAAACGATACTCCTGCAACTATAAAAGGAAAGGGCATTGCTCAGTTAAAAGAAAAGGTCAAGGCTGGAAATGTTTTGTATGTTGATGGATTGAAGCATAATCTTCTAAGTGTCAGCCAGATGTGTGATCAAAGAACCGAGGTTATATTTAGATCAAATGGATGTCTTGTTCGTGATCTTGATACAGGTAAAACAGTGATCAAAGGCAAAAGAACTCCAAATAATCTGTACATATTTGAAGAAGGAAAGAAACAATGCTATCTGAGCAAGGATGATGAGCACTGGTTATGGCATCGGAGGTTGGGGCATCTAAGCTTTTCACAAATAAGGAAAGCATGCAAATATCAGGCAGTTCGTGATCTTCCAGATATCAAAATTCCTGACAACACCATTTGCAAATCATGTCAGTTTGGAAAACAAACCAGAACTAACTTTCCAGAGAAAGAAGGATCAGCTAGCATGCCTCTTGAGCTAGTACATACAGATACATGCGGTCCTTTCAGGAAAAGAACACCTCGAGGAGAAGAATACTTGATATTATTCATTGAAGATTTCTCCAGGTTTGTCTGGTTAGGACTTATGAAGCACAAAGATGAAGCATTCGAAAAATTCAAATCCTTCAAAGCCTTGGTTGAAAATCAATCAGGTCACAAAATTAAGTGCCTCAGATCTGATAGAGGTGGGGAATTTACTTCAAATGAATTTTTCGATTTCTGTGAAGAACATGGGATAAGAAGAGAATTCTCTACAGCAAGAACTCCTCAGCAAAATGGAGTTGTGGAAAGGATGAACAGAACAATCCAACAAATGGCTCGTGCTATGCTTGATGAGTCAGGAACTCCCGCAACCTTCTGGGGTGAAGCTGCACATGCTGCGGTTGTTATTCTCAACAAAACAAATGTCCGGGTGAACAGCACTCAAACTCCTCATGAGCTCTGGAGTGGTAGGACTCCTTCGGTAAAGCACTTCAAAATCTTTGGGAGCAAATGCTATATCAAGAATACTGATGAGCAGCTTGGCAAACTTGAACCTAGAGCAGATGAAGGCATTCTTCTTGGTTACTCTCCACATAGCAAAGCATACAAATGCTACAATAAAAGACTTGGCAGAATTGTTGACAGCATTGATGTAGTGGTTGATGAAAAGGGATACATTCCTAGGCAAGTACATCATGAAGACATCGAAGAAGATGAAGGCTACCCCCAACGACAGAATGATGAAGAAGAAGAACCTCAAGAAGAACCTCAAGAAGAAGGACCAGAGGAGCAAACAAGAATAGAAGAAAAGACTCCATCCAGATATGTTCAGAAGAATCATCCAGAATCTCAGATTATGGGGCAGAAAGAAGCAGGTGTACAAACAAGAAGAACAGTTGCAGAAGCTTCAAGCTATTTGGCGTTACTCTCCTCTACTGAACCACAAATTGTGAAAGAGGCATGCAAAGATGAATGTTGGGTGAAAGCAATGGATGAAGAACTTGAGCAAATCGAAAAGAACAACACTTGGGCGCTGGTTCCAAGACCAAAGGATAAGAATGTTATCGGAACAAAATGGGTCTTCAAAAACAAATTGAATGAAAATGGAGAAGTAATTAGAAACAAGGCCAGACTTGTTTGTAAAGGGTATGCGCAGCAAGAAGGAATAGACTTTGAAGAAACCTTTGCTCCTGTTGCAAGACTTGAGGCCATCTGAATGTTCCTTGCTCTCTCAAGTTTTCAAAACTTCAAAGTATTTCAAATGGACGTGAAATCAGCCTTTCTGAATGGAGAGTTGGAAGAAGAAGTGTACATTGAACAGCCAGATGGGTTCATTCTTGGAAATGATCCAAATCTTGTATGCAGATTGAAAAAGGCTCTCTATGGTCTCAAACAAGCTCCAAGGGCTTGGTACTACCGTTTGGACAAATATCTTCATCAACAAGGTTTTTCAAAAGGATCAGCAGATAGCAATCTTTATATAAAAGTTGAAAATGACAAATTGCTAATACTTGTTGTGTATGTAGATGACATTATTTTTGGGAGCAATGAAGAAGCGATGAGTCAAAGCTTTGCCTCGGTCATGCAGAAAGAATTTGAAATGTCTTTGCTAGGAGAACTGACATATTTCCTTGGTTTGCAAATCCAACAAAAAGAAGGAGGAATCTTTTTATCTCAAACCAAGTATCTCAAACAGATTTTGAAGAAATATGGTATGGAAGATGAAAAACCAGTATGTACACCCATGGTCACAGGATGTAGCCTTAGTGCAAATGATGAATCTGCAGCAGTACATCAACCAACCTACAGATCAATGATTGGAAGTTTACTTTATTTGACAGGTACCCGACCGGACATCATGCATGCAGTTGGAATAGTTGGAAGATTTCAGGCAAATCCGAAGGAGACTCATCTTCAGGCAGTGAAGAGAATTTTCAAATATCTTCAAGGGACTCAAAATTATGGCTTATGGTATCCTAGAGATACAGATCTTACACTTCATGCTTATACAGATGTAGATTGGGCCGGAAGCGTGGATGACAGGAAAAGCACAAGTGGTGGTGCGTTCTTTATGGGTTCCAGACTGGTATCTTGGTTCAGCAAGAAACAGAGTTCGATTGCCTTGTCTACACCTGAAGCGGAATATGTTGATGCTGCATCTTGTTGCACTCAACTCCTTTGGATGATGCAGACTTTGCAGGATTTTCAAATCACTTGTACACCACCTATCCCCATCTTATGTGATAACACAAGTGCAATCAGCATCTCAAAGAATCCGGTTATGCATTCAAAAACCAAGCACATACCAATCAAGTATCATTTTCTCCGGGAACAATGCTTGAACAGAAGGTCAAGTTGGAGTATGTTCCTTCTAAGGAACAAGTTGCTGATATTCTCACCAAACCATTGCCCAGGGACACTTTTGAATACCTCAGGAAAAAGCTGGGGGTTGTTGATGCATCATCTTATTGTTGAAACTCTTCTGATTGATGGTTGTACGCATGGTATATGCGTACATATGCTGGGTGGCTGATTGGTTGAAGATTGATGGCACAGGTTCAGGGGGAGCATATAATGCATTGTTGGCATTATGGAGGATGGTCAGAAGGAGATCTTGGAAATATCTGCAATATGTCTCTATCTCTTTCATGGTGGATTATGGTTCTTAGTTGCAGATCTGGTTCATTTTCAGGAGGAGCATGATCTTAGGGGGAGCATACCCCTTTGCCCTTGATGTCAAAGGGGGAGAATGAAGCTGAAGTTTGTGAGGTTGCCATCAAGTCCAAAGGGGGAGATTGTTGGCATTATGTTTCTGGTATGGCTATATGTTATAGATGTTGTACTTGATGGCAACTCCCGTGGCAAGGCTCTCATTTGGTTGAAAATTAAGAAGGACGCAGGAAAGCAGTTCAGAAGGTGCGTACCCGCAGGTACACCATGCAGGGACTGCGTCCAGATACGCAGGCCAGCCGTTCAGGAGGTGCGTTCCCCCAGTGCACACATTTCAAGGAATAGAAAAGCACACCTGGGGTTTCTTATGTTTTACTCTTGGTATTTAGCCGACGGTTTTGGGTTATTATGGTGTCGGCTCGTGGTATTGTTCCATGATTTTAGGAGGAGCTTGCCTATATAAAGCAAAGGAGATCATTTGGCTTGAGTATGTTGTGGGTTGAATATCTTATGAGGGCTAGATCTGGTCTAGATCTAAACAAGGCGAATCTACTGATGGACCAAGATCTCTTCGGCGCATGTTCAGATCTGTAGATCTGACTGTCTGGGTTACTTCTGAAGTCTTGAAATCATCTATGCCCGGAGGTACGCAGGTGCAGTAAGGGTTCAGGTGCGTCGGTACGCAGGCGCAGAAGGGTTCAGGTGTGCCGGGACGCAGGCGCAGAAGGTTTCAGGTGCGTCCAGGACGCAGTGCAGTAACAGGAGATCTGCGTGGGGACGCAGAGCGACTAAGGTTCAGGTGCGTCCTTGGAGCAAAAGGACGCGGCGCGATAGCATTTCTGGGTGCGTCCCTGTAGCAAAGTACGTGGCGCGATAGTGTTTCTGGGTGCATCCCTGCAGCAACAGGACGCAGTGCAGTTCAAGGAACAGTGTGTGGGCACGCAGTGCAGCAGAAGGATACCTGCGGGTGTACGCACGAAAGCAGAAGGTGAATTGCGTCGCGACGCAGGCCACAGAAGGGAAAACTGCGTCTCTGTCTTAAGATGTTCTGTTGATTGAATTTCTCTGTTGATAAGGTGTTCTGGGTTAGTTCTGTTATTGCTAATCTGATAACTGTAGTGGACTGTAACTGTTATATTCTTGATGATCATTTGATGCTTTATGAAAAGAGGTAGGGGGTTGTAGCTCCCTTCCAGGAGAGACTGGAAAACGAGAGAGAGTTGTAGCTCTCTGCAGGTTGCAGCCTGCGTACTGGTAAAGGACTACACCAGTACAAAACCATTGTAAAAGGAGTTTCTAATTTGAAAGAAGATAGAGACATATTGCAGCAGGTGGTTTTCACCCACATTGGGTTTCCACCTTACATCTTGTGTTCTTTGGTGTGACTATCAGTTTTCTTTTGTTCATGCTCATTATTTTATGGTACTGACATGCAAAAATAATTCAAAGAACAAATAAAGAAGATTTATTAAAAGAATTATATAATACTGATTCACCCCCCCCTCTCAGTATTATTTCCAACAATAAAAACTCAAACAAGAAGGTATCAGGGTCGTTTGAGGTTAAGCCATGGAAGTGAGGATGGGCAGAGGGACATATTTTTCATCCTAGTATCCCCATTAGTCTCCCTAATTGGAAAACAACCTCATTTCTATTTTCAACCTCATTTTTGTTTTCAACCATGGTGTAAGTTTGTGAAATGGCCTCTTCTTCTTCTTCCCCAATAGGCTCTTCAAAGATTTCAGTTTGTTCTCCTAAGGGGTCTTATAAGTCTCTAGCAGTTAGAGAGGGAAGCTGATAGTCACCGAAGAAGAGGGAAGTTTGACTATTTGATGGTGTGGGGGTATTTGGAAATAATTTCCCTGAAGTGTCTCTACTCCTATGAGGCATGAAAGAAATATATTTTTTCTTTTATGAGTTTTTTCAAAACCAACTGCAAGATAGAAAGGAAAGCATGAGTAACATCTATCTATAAAATGAAAAATAGAAAGAAAAAGTAGAGATTACATCTACCTAGACACCTCCCCGATAAATGAGCCTCCATATTGCAGTAAATAGCTGCAACTACTAGGGCTACCAACTTTACCTTATCAACTCGGGGTTTGATACAAGCTTGGAGTTGATAGTGCTATATACACAAAAAATGCATAATTCTACTCATGTCACTTCTCAACTGGGGAACTTGACCATTAGGGTTCCAGACCATTCCTCTATTGAACTAGAGGGAGTTTGACTACTAAAAGTGGTTTTGTAAATCTATTTCTAGTGAAAAGAAGGTAAATGCGTGTCAAAGCAGGAAATGAAAGCTTCCAACTTGTAAATTCTATGAAATGACGAAAATCACTTGCATAAAGGAAATTATGCTAATCTTGTACTTGATCACCTAGCTATCAGGGTTGCTTGAAAATGGAAGATTACTCTATCATTTGATAAGTCAAACATGCATTCATTAACTATCTCATTCACACTTATAGAATAGATAAAGTTCTAATTGCTAAACTTAGAAATAAAAGAGCTAATGCTATCTGAACTTGTAGGAAGGAAATGATTGAAAGGACTAGCCTAGGTGGCACTTCTAGTCATGAGGTCCAAGCTGAGGGGTTAACATACTCCTAAACTAGGCTAGACTATCATTGCATGTAAAATAGGGGCAAAACAGGTTGCTACAGGTTTGCTACAGGAAACATCTACAAGATGTCCTGAACTGCTATAGGATGTCCTGAATAGCTACAGGAAGTTGGCTAAGAGGTTTTGGAGGACAAGAATTGTGGGATGATGTCTTGGAAAGGTGCTTGATAGTTGTGGAAGGTGAAAATCATCTAAGGCCAAGCCCAACACTACAATAAGGTCATATTTGCCTAAGACAACTTGCTCACAATGGTTGGAAAACAAAGGTTCGGAATATGGGCTGGTATGCATCAACAGAAGGTGGAGAAGTGGTTGAAGGGAAAGTACCCCTAGGGTCCTTTGGGCTAAGACTCTACCAGACTGAAAATTGCTTATTCAAAGAAACAAACACACAGCCATTATCTTTACTTTAAGCAAATTCTAATGATAAGGGTACGTACCTAAGGTCCTACGTTCGAGAAGGCCTTTAGGGTCCAAACCCTTCTTGGAGTTCCCTTCTTCTTCCTTTGACCTGTAAAACAAACAAATCAAAGAACACAACAGCACATGGACCAATACTTATATATAAACCATCTTCATGCTATAAAGTTAGTTATAAAAATCTTTAAGTAACTACTTACATAAGAATTCAAGGCAAGAATCTCATAAGCATAAAGAAAGATTGTTTCGGGAACAAAGACGTGTTTCTTTATATAAAGGCAAGTAAAGTACATATAACGGAAAGATATCACCTGAAACACCTTCAGCAGGCTCCAAGCAAAGCTTCCTCCCGGATTCGTTCCAGCCTCAAGCCTCCAACAAGAGCTCCTTCCAAGTCTTACTCAATGATGACATAAAGGATGAATGATCACCAATACACATGGAAACAAGGGTTTCCTATGCAAAATGGGGGAAGTGCAGAAAGCACCAAGGACTTCAGACCTGGTCTAAGGGGAAAATATCAGCATAATAATCTTGCTCTCTTTTCTCTCTCCCTTTGGCCTTCCCTTTGATGTCTTTTTATACCATCTCCAAAGTAGTTTTTTAGTTAGGAGTTTGTTGGGAACAGTTGGGCCACGGGCACTAACAGGTGATCCAGCAGGTAAAACCCGCGATCTCCGCCCGAAAATAAGGAATTATTTATTTTTTAAAGTGTTTTAATACATACACGCGGGTTGGGTATACACAGACCCGCGTGTACACGCGTTTAACTCAGGGCAATGTCGCGTATAGGGAATAAAACACTGTTTTTTAAATTTTAGGACCAGGTCTGGAAGGAGGGGTTGCCCTAGGCCATGCGTGCAGCATCACAAACCATAAGAGTGAGATTTGGAGCTATAACAGATGCCCCCTAATGTATGAGGTCAGAAGGGGAACATGATGGCCAAAATATATTATGTAAGTACATGGAAAGGAACTCTGTCGAAAAACCGAGGAGGACTGCACCAGAATTCAGCCTGCCAAGCCACCGAAAGGAGATTAGAAAGAAACACTTTCTGAGGCGGGCATACCCATGCTCAGGAAAAGTAAAGCATGTCCGCATAGCAAGTACAAGCGGATCCACTAAGTATACAAGTATAAATGACTGGAAGATACATAATGGATCATCTGATCATAATAAGTAAGTACATGTCTGAATATCACATATAAAACTGCCAATGATGCTGAAAGATGCAACGGATCACTGATGTCAAAGACTGATCCCAAAAGGTACCAACTGAACATGATGGAATAAGATGGTACTACACTGCAAACTCAGGTATCAGCATATAGAATTTCGCCATGACTGACTGCAACATATAAGGTGGAGTGGTATCAACTAGCAGTAACAGGAGCAACTGTCAAGTGAACCAATGAATGCTGATACAACCTGAGGTCTTCACCGACCGCCATGGTACATTTCTACACCATGGGAATAAATGATCTGAAGTCGACCATGTGAGAAATCGTTTGATTACCGGTCATTGATGTATACCGTTAACAAACTCGAGACTACTCACCGATAATGATAATGAGCGTCAAGGTACCCAGTACAATCTAACAAGTGTGAATAGATGAGCTGAAGTCGAACACCTGTGAGAATCTATCGATCAGGAGACAATGATGGTTTCCCACTGTCGATAGCGAAGGATCTGCCACTAATGACTGCAAACCCCAAGGTACTGCCAAACAGACTCTAGATCTTTGCCCCAGAGCAATGAGTCGGAGTCGATAGGGAAAGATCCGCTAGAAGGAAGGCATTAAGGCATCCTTTATCAATCTAGTGCGAGTGTAACCCGTAGGCCAATAATGTGGAAGGAATCGGACGAAAAAGATGTAGTAACCCAACCGAAGTACGTTTCCGGCGTACACAAGATGTGGCTAGCGCATGGCAAAAACCCTCTGAACCAACCAATAATGAAAGCTGACACAGAGGCGAGGTATCCACCAATAGGGTCAAATGGAAACCAAGGTACTGCACGAATCCCAATGTGTGATAATGTATGCTGATGTCAAACACAAGGGAAACCACTCAGTCAAAGACCCATGATACTGATCGATGCTGAGCACAAGGTGACCTATCAATAATGAAAATAGGGCTAGGGTGCGGCTCTAGGCCTGTCCTCAGAGCAAGGTGTCGTCGTCGATAAGGACAAGACCCGCCAGCAAGAAGTCAATGGGGACCTTCTCAAACCGGCACGAGTAAAGGACCAATATAACTGATGTGATGATAGACATGACACTAACAACCAGGGATGGCCGACTGAAAAATGAGTCAAGAGACACCGCAGAAAGGCCGACTCAGGCTAACTTCCCTTGAACAAAAGCACGACTCAATGTGACTATGTGGGAGCATATGATGAATCTGTATAAGTTCGTCATGCAGGAGGCACGAACGAACCCTCCATATGATTGGAAGAGATAACCAATCGGGGGAGAACTGACTCGATAACAAGGTTATGGCATACCTAAGTCAAACTAAATCCCACCCATGCGGAGGAGACTTTTTTTTGAGTGCTTTGTTCAAGGGCGACATGACTGACTCTAGCTGCCAACAATAAATGGAAATAATGTCCCTGTTCCCGCTCTTTTTTGGAATATTTAATTTTTTTTGTCTTTTTCTGATAAGCCGGAAAAAGAATAAAAGAATGCTATGGTACAGTGGAAAGAACGAGTGTCGGTGAAACAGATGATCTAGTTGCTGGGAAAGGAACGTTCCTATGCTCAATGCAGGGAGGTGAAAACTGGTCAGTGACACTCAGAGGTATGTTCCTTCCACGGATCTGGGTATGTCAAGCTATAGAAGTCAAAGGTATGCAAGGTTGATTTTGCAGACGTCATGGTCAAAAGTTGGCTTAAACACGAGTCCAAGTGAAGCCGGCTCTAGGCCAAAAGGTGCAAATGGTCAACATGCAATGCAAAAGTACAACTCAACACTCATAGGAGCCTCTAGGGTATAAGGCCAGAACGAAGCGAAGAAGCAAAGAGGAATGAGTCTTCAACGCATAAGTCATGGCGGGACTATAGAGGACTCCCGAGCCTACTCAAAACGAAGCAGCATGGGCAACAAATGTCAGTGAGGAGCTAACTAGGATGCCCATGTAAAGGATGGCTCTACCATCGTGTCATGATTTAAAGAATCGGCGAGTAAAAATGGCTGACGAACCATAACACGATGGGGTCGACCCTATGGCAGATGTATCGGTCAAATGGAGGCTAGTATGCATAATGCAACGGAAAAATGGTGTCCCTAACCTATATGACAGTGATAATACGATACCTGCGATGACGGGTCAGCAGTCATGGAACCATCTCGAACCGTCGAAAAATGTCCAAAATGTCCTGAAAAACAACCCAATCTCGACATTCCAAGCTCCCAAGTTGAAAGTGACATGAAACCAAACAAAATAAAATTTTGAAAAAATTTTGCATTTTCAAAACTTATAAAAAGAAATTTTGGACTTACCATTTTCACCGTTTGACTTGGAGAGCAAAAATTGTGGAGCAAAAGGAGCAAATTTCCCTGTGACTTATTCAACCGTTCAAACTTGCCGAAAACTTCCAGGTAAGCACTAAACTTGTCTTGCAATTAATCGTGATAGTTTTTAGGAAGTTTAATTGATGTTTTACCGTTGGATTTTTGCAAAAAATTCCTTTGCAGCGTACACGCGGGTTGGCTATATAGAACTCGCGTAGACGACAGCCCTACACGTCACTGTATACAAAGGAACCCGCGTGTGTGCAGCAAACTAAATTTATACACAAAACTAACGGATGAAAATGATTTTTTCTTCCAGGATGACTCTCACATGGCGTGAAAGAGAGCACTCAGCTGTGGATAGTGAAGTTATGAACAATGATGAGGCATTAGATGCCCTACGGGGATGCGGGTTGCTAAAATTCTTCAAATTTCCAAATATGAAAGCCAACACGCGTTTGCTCGAGAGACTCATTGATTATTGGGATGTCGATGAGGAAGCATTCATCATTGATCAGATGCCACTCAGGGTAGAAGTGGAAGATATATATTTTATCACGGGCCTTTCCCGAAGGGGAGAGGTAGTACATTCCCGGGGCAGGACACGGAATAGCCTCAGTGTAGATGACTATGTACAGATTTATTGCCCGGGTCATCGGAAGGTCAGGAGCCAGATCTCTATCCCACATGTGGCGAGTTTGTCACTCAGGATAATCTTGTTCACCATAGGTCGAGTGAACGGATCATCCTCACTACATCAGGCATCACGGGTAAACATGAGCGTGGCAGTGGACTATCTCACTACAGTGTTTGACTGGTGTACTCCTCTCCTTGCCAACATGAAGGAACAACTCACTTCTATCAGGAGGGGACAGACCAAGAACTTTGGGTTCGGAACCATCTTGTGCACTTCCTTCTTCGAGAAGGTTCCCGCACTCTGCCCCAGGGTAGCAGTTTCCATCAGTAGTCCACGTGATCCACGGATGGGCCGGTGGGCTGACTTGATGAAACGTCTAGGGGGGTGGGGAAGTCCCTAGGAATGCATTCGACGATGATTTCTTTACCTGGTGGGAGCAGAAAATCATCGCCGTGGATGATTACCCCTATGCCGGACTGGATTTCCGAGGAGATCCTGATCTAGTGTTACCACCGGATGCGGCATGGGGCGAGATTGGTAAGATTTTTTATTTTTATGATTTTATGATTTTTTTTGGATTTTTAAAATATAATGATGAACTTTGAAAAATATTTTTTGATGAGATTCAAATGACTAATATGATGATCATGTTCCAGACATTGGGCCCGTACGACTAGATGGATTCCCACGGCATGGACGGCGTGACCGAGGAGCCGAAGAGGCGGTTGCGGATGCGGAACGGACCTTAAACAATGTCCAGCGACACTTGGCGAGACTGAGCTGCCAAGTACCGATGGCCGAGATAGAGGACCTTCCTCCAGATATGCAGCATCACGTGGTTGGGATGCCACGTGACTGGGTTCGCATCTTTCGGCGCGTGGCCAATGCTATAGTTACTTATTAAGCTGCTCATCCAGAGCCGAGGCATTAGATATGCCTGACATGATTATGAGCATTTGAGTCCCAATTTTGTATATTTTTGGGCACACATATGTACACTCGAGACGCTTTGCGATATATATATATATATATATATATATATATATATATATATATATATATATATATATATATATATATATATACATTTTGACTTTTTGATGCATGATTTTATGATGATGAATGATTGATATGCCAGTCTAATGCTTGATTAGCGATAGAATCAGCTAACCAATTTTGAGATCTTGGAATGTGCAAATAATTAATGTAAATAAATGATCTTTGCAACAACCTCACTCTTAAATATTGGCGATATAATAATGGATCCCTAACCCAATAAATGTTATTCAATTGAGACACTATCAATTGAGAATCAAGATATACTACCAACGAGTCGATCCCATAAGAGATTGCCTCGGATAATAAATTGATAACAGCTGTATACTCGGCCATATTGTTTGAAGCAGGACTGATACACACGCCTCTCGATATCATCAACTGACCAGTTGGGTAATAAAGTACCCAAGCTGCAGAAGCAAGATTCTGAGTGTGCCGACTAGCACCATCAGCGAACCCAAAATAGACCAAATCATCCATCAGCACCTGCCACAGCAGAGCAAAAAGCACTGATATCAGAAAACGCTCGACAATATATGTATAAATATATACATAAAATACAAAGAAGTCATCGCCCAGCCTAAACTAAGCAAAGTACTTCTTTAGGTAGAGCCCATTTCGGGGCTCCGCCAGCTTGTTTCCTTCGAAATCAATTAACTCATACGATCCTTTTTCTAAAACTCGTTTGATAATGAAAGGACCGTACCACATAGGCTTAAATTTGCCTGCCCCCAAGGCGTCCTTATCTTGGTCATAGACCAAGACAAGGTCACCTTCAGAAAAGACATGAGGACGGACAAACTTATCATACTGTGTTTTGACCCTTTTCTTATGGGCCTCATTCATCGTGGTGGCATCTCGACGCTGCTCATCGAGATGTTCCAAGTGAACTAGGCGCTCCTCGAGACTTGAAGTCTCAGGAAGAAGCTCAACAGCCAACTTTAGAGATGGGATTTCACATTCAACTGGAGAGATAGATTCCATCCCGTAAACCAACTGAAAAGGAGTAAAACCAGTAGCCATTTTGATGGAGGTTCGGTATGCCCAAAGAGCCGAATACAACATAATGTGCCAATTGGACCGATTTTTATCGATTGTCCGTTGGAGTATTGTCTTAAGAGTTTTATTGACCGCCTCGACCTGTCCATTGGCCTGAGGATAATAAGGGGATGAATGCTCCTGAAGGAATCCTAATTTAAGGGCCAATTCAGACATTAGCTGATTTTGGAAATGACTGCCATGGTCAGTGACAATCTCCCTTGGGATACCGAATCTTGAGATAACCTGATTAAAAAGAAACAAAGCTGCCGTGTCACTGTCGTTCTTATAAGTAGGCATGGCTTCAGCCCACTTCGTGAAGTAGTCTACAGCCACTATAATGTACTTATGATTCGCCGCTGAAGGCGGATTACAAGTCGTAAAATCAATACCCCACTTAGTGAAGGGACCGACGGTGACAACGGGAAAAAGGGGAGCTGGATGCGCGCGCATCTTGCGAGTAAAAATTTGACACGGGTGGCAGCGTTTGACCGCTTCCACACAGTCCTTAAAGAGTGAAGGCCAAAAGTAGCTGGCACGTAAGATGCGCTGGGCTGTAGCAAGCCCTGATAGATGACCACCACAAGCTCCACTGTGGCAGTCATTAAGAACAGACTCTGCTTCCTCTAAGGTTAAACAACGTCGAAGAATTGAATCAACCCCTCGACGGTATAATGTGTCACCAATGATAACATAGTTTTTAGCCAGGTGACGTAACTTGCGACGTTCATCCTTGGAGAAAGTAGAGGGAAACTTCGAAGTCTGGAGATAAACAATGATATCTCCATACCAAGGGTCTTGTGAAGAGATGAGGAATATATGTTCGTCAGGTAAACTTTCCTCATAAACAATATCCTCTCCACAAGGAAGCTCAGAAATTAGCTCCGCGAAGACCATAGATTTCTTAGATTTGGCAGACAAGAATTCGAGATCGAATTCTTGTAAAATGACTATCCATCTATTATATTTGCCCCCAATCACTCGCCTACTGAGGACAAATTGAAATGGATTGACCGCCGCTAAGACAAAAGTTTTACGTAGCAAAATATAATGACGGAGCCTCTGGATAGCATGGACAGCTGCCAAGGCCAATTTCTCAATCGGAGAATAGCGGAGTTCAGGACCTATTAAGCCTCGGCTCAAATAATAAATCACGTGCTCGGCAAGAGCATCGTCCTCCTGAACTAGAACCATACCAATGGTAGATTCTGCTGCAGCGAGATATAAAAGGAAGTCTCTACCATAATCCGGTGGACTCAAAAGCGGGGCAGAGACTAATGCTTTTTTCAAAGCATCAAACGACCGCTGCGCAAAGTCATCCCATATAAATGGAACTCCTTTCCGTAGTAGACGCATGAACCCTTTAGTGATCTCGGCGTAGTTTGCCATAAACCGTCTCAAGAAGTTAGCCTTCCCTTGAAGACTTTGAAGTTGCCTAAGTGAAGACGGGGGAGGCAACTGAACTATTGCCTCAACCTTGAAGGGATCAACCCGAATCCCTTCATTAGACACAATAAACCCTAACAGCCGACCGGATGTAACCGCGAAAACGCATTTATTGGGATTCAACCGGATTTTATAGAAACGACATCGCTCAAAGACTAACCGAAGATGACTAGGATGATCAGTTCTCTTTCGAGAGCGAGCAGCGAGATCATCTAAGTATGCCTCGATGACATGTTTGATGTCGTGGAAAGCGTATGACATGGCCCGCTGAAAAGTGGCTCCAGCATTTTTAAGACCAAAAGGCATCTTTCGATATGCAAAGGTACCCCAGGGACATATGAAGGCTGTCTTATGTTGGTCTTCAGGACGGATAGAGATTTGATTATAACCCGAAAAACCATCCATGAAGGAAAAAATTTCATTACCCGCACACTCGTCGATAATCTGATCAATGAATGGCGTGGGGTAATTGTCTTTTAGACAAGCCTTGTTTAAGTCCCTACAATCAATGCATACTCGGATTGTTCCTTGATTTTTGTCCACAGGGACTGGGTTAGAAACCCAATCCGTAAGAGGAACAGGGTATATAAAACCCGCCCTTAGCAGCTTCTCAACCTCAGCTTTGATAGCTGCTGCTTTCCTAGGGTTAACCGGCCGAAGCCTTTGACGAATCGGTTTTGCGTTTTCATACGTCTTGATCTCATGTTGGACTATAGAAGGATCAATGCCAGGCATTTCCTCATAAGACCAAGCAAACACATCGCGATATTCCTTGAATAGGTCGGTGTAAATTTGAATTTCTTCAGGGGAACACTCAATTCCGATGAAGATATTCTCGATGATGTTAGGATCCTTAGAGATGTTTATAGGTACCATTTTTGAAATTACTGACATATTACCTTCGGCACGTACGTGTGTTGGAGCCAAAGGGTTCGACACCGTACAAACATCACTACCAACGAGCTCGGAGAATCTAGATTCTACTTCCCACAATGGAGGAAGAAAATATGAACGATGGTGTAAGTCTTCCCAAGGTCGATCTATACCCATCATTACTTCGAGGATTGCCTCTTCAGAAGGTAGAACCGAATCTAAGCAGTCCAAGGCAGAGGTAGAATCAAAGCTCCAAGCCGGGGCCACATGACCATCTAACTCCTCTTCGGAAAAAGGAGTAGAATGGTTATCTGCAGAGTCTATGATAGACTGATATCTAAGCTCAGCTACAGATATAGGAAACGCCATTCCATTAACTTGTCCTTCAACTAATGTGGTCGTAGGTGAAGGCAAGGTCCAAGGGTCAGAAAAATAATGAGTTCGGAAGAACTCTTCTCGAGGAGACTCCTTGGATGATGAAATAGCATTGATTCTTGCAAAAGGAGAGGGAAGATCAAATGTACCCATCAATGAGGAATACATCCCTACTCCTAAATTCTCAGTCGACGAGCGAGGGTTATCCACCAAAGGAACAATAGAGTTGGAGCTTGCTTGAGGATCGATTGGGGAATAGTCCAATTGATCAACCTTAACGATTTTCCCCTCATAAGGAAAGCAAATGACACGAAACAGAGTCGACACAACAGCTTCCATCTCATATACCCAGTTCCTTCCTAATAGGAGATTATAGTCTAGGTTAGCATCTACGACTTCAACTTCGACATTAACAACCTTCCCTCCAACACATATAGGAAAGGCACGGATAATCCCATGCGGCTTGTGAGAATGGCCATCAAATGCAGTTAAGACGGTTGGTGAAGGAACAGCCGAAGGTGAACCAATAGCCTTCCAACATGACATGGACATGACACATGTGGAAGCTCCTTCATCTATAACAGTGCAAAAAATATTGATTTTCTAGTATGTAGACTTTATCTGAAAAGCCATATGATGAGGGAGTCTCTTTTTGACATTTGACATGTCAAAAGAGAGCACTAAAGAGTTAGCTGGATCGACTGCTCCAATGGCGGAGAGTAAAGCACTTCTCTGAGACGGACACGACTGGAGAACTTCCAAAGCGGACATAACACATGGGCTTTGAGCCAAATCCTCCACAATGGAGTAATTTTGGGCGGCCCTAGCCTTAGGGTTAATCGTCGCGCGTTTGGCGGAACCTTTCGGTATCCTAGGTATAGTCTCAACAGGGGGCCGCTCAATATGAAGGTCATTACCTCCGGGAACAGTTTTATCCTTAGATGTTTCGGCTTCACCATAATCACGTGACCGAGTAGTCACATGGATATTTGAACCCATCATAAAAGCATTTGATGCTTTTTCCCCTTCCTGGTTACCCCCTGAGGAGGTCCCAGGATTCGAATTTGTGCCAGCAAGAAGTTGCTGCGCTTGGGGAAACGGGTTAGTTAACACAGCTTCCGAACTAGAAGTCCCTTGTTGTCCTAACAAGCGCTGAGTGTCTTCAATTCTAGGGTAGAGATGAGTTAGATGGTCCCCACTGCATAACTTGCAAGGAAACTTAACTTTCTTTCTCGACTCACCTTTACCACCACCAGTGTTGTTGCCGGATTTATTTGCATCGGGCTTCCCATCCGAGTTCTTTTTCTTACCACGTCCTTTCTTTTTCCCATTGGAATTTTGATTTCCTTTGGGGTTATCGGATTGGACGGCGTTAATTGAAGAAGTTTGGGAAGCGGGAGGATTAGACAATGTGACTTGGTTGTTAGAAGCAGTTTGCAAAGACAACTGCTGCAATTGATTCAACAAGTTCACTGTAGATGTGTCTACAGACCCAACGATACCGTCCGCGTGCGGACCTGGCTTCGGCTTAGCTAAATCAACCTTAGATCCAGGAGCATCTGGCAAGTATTTTTGGAGGATCCCAGACTGAGAGTAAATCAGTTCTAACTGCTGGGCCCTGAAAATGGCTTGCTCCTCAGAATAGACCCCAGACATGGAGACATCCTTGGAGATCTCAGGTTGCAAAGACTTCAAAAACCACTCTAGATGGTACTCCGGAGGGATTTCGGCTTTAATGAGCCTCTTTCTCCGTCTCCATTCCTGAATGTGATCAGAAATGTGGGTTGCCTTATCCTGACGAAAGGTGGCCAGAAGTTCAGTTCCGACATCATAGCGGACAGGCAACTGGAAGTGATTTAAGAAGATATTGGCTAAGTCAGCGAACGATGTAAAGCTACCCCCTGGCAACTCTATGTACCATTTAGCCGCATTACCAGTCAAGGTGTGCTGAAAGAGTCTCAACCTAATCGAATCCTCGATGAGGGAGTTGGATGAGCACCACAAATGGAATGTGGTTACATGATCGCCCGGATCTTCACCACTCTTCCCTTCGAATTTTGGAATGTCCGAAGGGAGTTTGGTTGGGACCGGAGGCCAGGCCGGATTATACCTGATTGGGTCGTTTGTTAACTTTGTGAGATCTGGCAAGTTTAACGTTGCCAGAAACGAAAGCCTAGGAGGACCTAGGGGATTCCACCCAGACTGGGCAGAACTCCCAAAGTTTTGAAAAGATTGTCCTGGGATTTGGGAGGCACCAGGCTGCCCGAAGTGACCAGTAGAACCGGCTGAACCAAAAGGCAAGCCTTGTGGTCCAGCAAAATTCGGAGTTTGACCAACTCCTGCCGTATAACCTCCATAGCCCGCAAAGTTTCCTCCTAAAGAATGGTAAGGAGTTGATAACCCCTGATATGGGTTCCAAGCCGAAGCAAGGGGAGGAATACTTTGAAACGAACTAACTGTGGTGTACGACCTATTCCCTTGTTGGCCAATAAATGGATTCCCAGTTCTTGCACTACTAACCCCAGGGTTATTCCAACCTTGGAAAGCATTGCTGCTTTGTCCTATAGAAGAAAAAGGCATGGATCCTACCGTCAGGTTGGAATGTGGTATATGACCACTTTCGAAAGGAAAACCCTGGAATGAGGCCGATCCGCCCATCATGGACGTAGCCGCACTAAACGGAACCGATGGAATACCCTGTGATTGGGTGCCAAAAGAAAAGAGTCTAGTACTAAAAGCATTGGTTTGGGCATTTCCACTCGTGGATGGAATGGAGGTAGACCCAAGTAGAGATGTGCTCGCAAAAGATCCAAACAAGGAAGTGGAGGGGATGGAAATGGTTCCTCCCCCTTGCACCAATGTAGGGGTTTGCATAGTCGCAGCACTCGTAGAAGCCATGCTTCCAGTATTGGTCATGAATGGTAAGCGCGTAGCGTAACCTGGACTTGTTGTTCTATGTGACGGAGTCCCAACGTATTGCAATACGTCTGGATGACTAAATGGTAGAGGAGAATTTGGAACCACTAATGATTCTGAAAGTTCTTCTACCTCTACGTTATTCTCCACTTGAAAGCGAACTCGAGAAAGGACTGGAGTGTCCCTCTCTTGCTCAGAAGTACCAGGCCTTGCTTGGCCGCTAATTTCCCCGAGAGGAGGATCAATCCCCGATGCGTCAACCGGCGTGGGATGAACCCCACCAGTAGTACTGCCTCTGCGCCTTCTAGGAGAAGGCTCTAAACTTGGTGGCGAGAGACCACGAAGTCTTCGAGACTATCTTGGAGATCGGTCAGCCACTTTGAATTTTTTTGTTATGATCTAACTAGAGGCTCAAAAAATTAAAAGCTAAGCCGACTAGGAGCACAGAGCACACACTATAAAGTCCCTAAAGATACAGCCAGTCAAACAACTTCCAAGTATTTCCGCTCCGGGTGATTAGGACCGGACACCAAAATACGAGAAAGTGAATCAAGGGACCTTCCGAAGATAGTCTGGGATGATGAGGGCCCAGTCCTATCAACGAAGGTATCAGAGGAAGTTACGCTGACCTCGTAACAACAGCCTGCGCCGGTGCAAGCCCCCAAGCTTCGCAAGGGTGCCCTCTAGTAGTACTGTCGAGAGTGATACAACGTCGACCTCAGGTGCCACGGGATTCCCCTCCGCAGCCACCTATGCAGATCCCTAGGAGAGGCAACTATAGATACCAACTCGTCGCAGAAGCCAGGCGGAACAGTCGTGAGGTAAGTTCGGACAAGTAGGAGAGGGGGTATCTCTCTTCCCTGTCTTCACAGACCCTCGTGCTTAACTCCCAGATCCGGAACTTTCCTGGTCTTCCTAACACTATTGGATTTACTCTCGTTAATCAAACTCTTATGTTTGACGTTTTATGTGGCCTTGGAGAGTTAACTCTCCACTCGCCTAATCCAAGGCCCTAAAATCCTAAACTTGTTGGTGTAACTGACTAAAACAAAAAAGTTCTAGTGGATTTTAATTTAGCGCTTGATTTTATTAGGCTGTTCTTTAAGTCACAAGGTAATGGAGATGAAACTTGTGGTGTTTTTATGGACGCAAAAGAAATTAATAAAACTTAGCTACATGCACATGCACTTTTTGTTTTCGATGAAGAGCAATTTCTATGAGGTTCAGAGGTACTTCTAATATAAACAAATTTTCTTTTTCTTTTCAGACTCCACACTCACAAAAACTAACAAAACTAAATATGCCTTAAAAGAGATGCAAATCTATCCTAATGCAAGAACTATATGTGGATGCAAGATTTAAAGACTACTTCTAAAAACAAAGAAGGAAAGTTGCTGCTTTACCAAATTTTGTCTTGCCACTAAAATGCTTAGATAGAAGATGATGTGTTACCAATCATTTCGTCCAAACAATAAAAACAAGTTTTAAGATAAAAACAAAGAACTTTCACTTCGCAAAAAGGAAATCAAATGAAAAGCAAGTTTAAGAAAGCGAAACTCAAAACTTTCAAAAGATTTTCTTTCAATCAACAAAGAAGTCTTTTTTCAAGGAATGCTCTCAACAATACTGACACTAATGATTGAAGAAAAGGCAACCGAACACTTTTGCGAATTCACACCTTTGAAATGATGAAAACCCAACAAAAATAAATGTGTTCGAAATCACTCTTGACAATCAAAAGCAGCAATGAAAGTCCAAAAGATCAAAAGACAAGTTTCAAGAAAATGGTAACAAACAACTTTCCCAAAACGAAGGAGCAAATGGTCACAAAAATGGTCTCGTTAAGCAAAGAAAAGGGTCATCAAAACAAAAATGAACACAAAGCTTGAAATCCAATCTTCCTACTCTGCCAAAACAGAGCAGTCAAGATTCTTAACCAGAAATCTTGTGTGTCAAAAATCAATGACACTTGCAATCAACGAAAACAAGACTAATACTCCTTATAACTAGAGAGAGTTCAGAACAAGATGCCCCCTGTTAAATAGAGGACTGTTACTGAAAAATGACTGCTTGAAACTGACCCAAACCACCAGACAAACATTCAGCAGAAAGAAAATTTATAAATCTTGAAAATTATATGGTATACGCGCCTGCAGTGATTTGCAGAGTGCGTGTACATGCGACTATAACTGAGGAAACCTACGTATACGCGGGTTCACTTAGTAAAACTTGCGTATATACGCTTCTATAATCCAGCAAAATAGCGTATATGAAGACTTTCAAGAAAAATAAAAAACACAGACTGAAAAAACTGGAAAAGCTTAGAGTTCAAGAACAAATCAGACAGTCAGAGCCAACAAACAGAGGGGCTGAGCCTTGATTGGCTTGAAGACTACCCAAACTAGGAACAACAAGAGTGTTGTCCCCAGCGGAGTCGCCAATTCTGGTTGAAGGGAAAGTACCCCTAGGGTCCTTTGGGCTAAGACTCTACCAGACTGAAAATTGCTTATTCAAAGAAACACACACACAGCCATTATCTTTACTTTAAGCAAATTCTAATGTTAAGGGTACGTACCTAAGGTCCTACGTTCGAGAAGGCCTTTAGGGTCCAAACCCTTCTTGGAGTTCCCTTCTTCTTCCTTTGACCTGTAAAACAAACAAATCAAAGAACACAATAGCACATGGACCAATACTTATATATAAACCATCTTCATGCTATAAAGTTAGTTATAAAAATCTTTAAGTAACTACTTACATAAGAATTCAAGGCAAGAATCTCATAAGCATACAGAAAGATTGTTTCGGGAAAAAAGACGTGTTTCTTTATATAAAGGCAAGTAAAGTACATATAACGGAAAGATATCACCTGAAACACCTTCAGCAGGCTCCAAGCAAAGCTTCCTCCCGAATTCGTTCCAGCCTCAAGCCTCCAACAAGAGCTCCTTCCAAGTCTTACTCAATGATGACATAAAGGATGAATGATCACCAATACACATGGAAACAAGGGTTTCCTATGCAAAATGGGGGAAGTGCAGAAAGCACCAAGGACTTCAGACCTGGTCTAAGGAGAAAATCTCAGCATAATAATCTTGCTCTCTTTTCTCTCTCCCTTTGGCCTTCCCTTTGATGTCTTTTTATACCATCTCCAAAGTAGTTTTTTAGTTAGGAGTTGGTTGGGAACAGTTGGGCCACGGGCACTAACAGGTTATCTAGCAGGTAAAACCCGTGATCTCCGCCCGAAAATAAGGAATTATTTATTTTTTAAAGTGTTTTAATACATACACGCGGGTTGGGTATACACAGACCCGCGTGTACACGCGTTTAACTCAGGGCAATGTCGCGTATAGGGAATAAAACACTGTTTTTTAAATTTTAGGACCAGGTCTGGAAGGAGGGGTTGCCCTAGGCCATGAGTGCAGCATCACAAACCATAAGAGTGAGATTTGGCTCTATAACAAGAAGACCTAGGTGGAGTTGGTTCGAGGAGTCCCTTCTTGCAGATCGACGATTCTTGCAATAAAACCTGTTTCTCTTTTCATTTTAAAATTATTACGTGTCAACATGGAAAATATGAGTTGAATTTAGAAAATCTGATCTAACTATTGTTATGGACTAGATCTGTGAAATGGACTACCTTCTAAGCTACAACAAACTCAAGAAGAGAATAATAACTGCAAATATTTCAAAGGTATCATAAACAGTTATCTAACTAAGAATGAGACTTAACCTAGGCAAGGAACAAAGGATAAACTCTGTTTTTGGGCTATCAGAGTGGGGGCCCCTAATCATGATCCCATAAGAGAGATGAGATAGAGGTCACTGTCATAAGATTTTTTGGTATATTTTCATTCACTAGAATGCAACATTAATCTACTCTTTAAGCTAATGAAATGATAGATAAGAAACAACTTAATCAACTTTCTAAGCTAAAAAAAAACATAAATAACTTCAGCAATTAATAAAAATTCTAAGATAAGAATACAAATACAAAATAAAGGAGCTTTTGCTACTAAGGTTGGGCCCTAACCCAAGAGATTCATCCCTTTGACTCAAGGCCGTGCTGGATCAAAACAAAATTTCACATTATCAATCAAGAAGTGTCAAATACATTATAACAATAATAGTCAAATGTGCTTAAGCTTAATGGCCTCTTGGCTACAATAAAACTTTGAATCCTAATGAGTCCCTTTGCTTGCTTATTTATATAAAACTAGAGCTACCAACAACTCCCTAGAAAATAGGGATACTTGGCTCCCTAACTCGAGAATAACTCTTCCTTAATTGACACTGTATTGGCTTCCCATGAACTTAGCTTGCTTGGCTGCCAGTGACACTGCGTTGATGAGATAGAGTGGGAGAATGTTCGACTGATTTGAGGAGTTAAGGAGGGATACCACTTCCTAAAATCTTTCTTTCCTACCTTGAGTCCTTGCACTCAAGTCAAGTAAAAACGACTTCAATGTCTTGCATTTAACACACATTAGGCCATATGACATAGTAACTTAATTTTACTCTTCTCACTAAGAAAGATATAACAAAATATGTAAATAAAAGTGAGAAAATAAATTTTAATAAGATGGAGAGTCACATTTCGACCCATATAGTTTACCTATTGATGAGCCTCATCACTTTGTTCTTTGGTTTGGGGGCACATTTTCCTTTCTTTGGATGCACAGATGCAAAGTCTCAGTTCTTTTGTTTAAAATTCTGCTCAATTTGACAACGTATTGGTACGTCGTGCCGAGTGAGGAGATGTCCAGGAACTCCATCTCATCCTAGATGTACTTTTGTAGACATACACGGTACTTGAGTACCAAATGCCACTCACAATCCTTGATACCTAGCATCATGTCAAGGGTATGGAAAACATTTGTAAACTTCAGCACACATTGGCTCCTTCCTTGCCCTAACATTGTCCACTTTATGTATTTATATTCATAGCTCTGTTTAGGGTAATATTGTTCCTTAATGGAGTCTAGGAAAGAATTCCAAGTGGGTGGGACTGAAAAAAGTGAGGATTCCCTTTCGTCTTTTCGTTCACAGTAGGTTTCCCACTAGTTCTTGACATGTGGGGTGGCTTTTAGAAGTGAAAAAGTAATCTTTTTTCAATTGAAAAAGTCATGAATTGAAACATATCCTTCCAATAGATTTAACCATTTATCTACAACATCTATATCTATCTGGCACTCAAAAATGGGAATATCAAAGTTAACTTGAACCTTAAAAGGGGTGGCTCCTACAGAGTGGCTGCTGGATGAAGATGCGTCGCATGTGGGTAGTCGTCGAAGGATTTGGGCAAAGTTATCCATTATCACATTCCTTTGTCACTCAATTGCTTTCTTAAGCAGTATTTTGAAAGGATCTCCTATCCCATTTTTTTTCTTTTCTTCCACGATGGGAGGTCATCGGGTTTTGCGAGGATGGTCTTTCAAAGGCTCAACCAGATCGAGTCCTAACTCTTTATACCCTGACCTCGTTGGGGACATGAAAAGAAAAACAAAGAAATAGAAGACTGCTTTGATACCACTAATCCAGATGTATACAAGAATGCAACAAAATATAGAAATACCCATATACTTATTGATACAATAGAAATAAAACTTCCTTTCATTAATATTAAAGAATTGGAATATGCTTACATACATAAATAAAAATAAACTAGCTTTGGAAATGGTAGCTTATCTATGAGATGATATGTGGCAACTACATGCCTCTAGACTATGTGACAATGAGGCTCAAAGGCCTATTTATTGTTGAGAAAGAATGGAAACCCCTAAACATACAAAAACCTAACCCCAAGAGATGAAGCGCTAAAACTGTGGGCCCCGTTTGGGTAAATTAGTACATCAACTTCTCGGGGTCATAACTTTTCCATACGATCTTTGTTGGCTATCATAGTACCTCATTTCAAATATTTCGAAGAGGATGCCAAAAAAACTAAGAAACCAATTTGGGACTTTTCCAATATCTCTTTTTTCCCTAAAACCGTCTTTTAGTCCCTCAAAATGGCTCCGGAAGTTTAGGGCCAGAAAAACCACCAAAATAGTAAGTTTCGCTACAATTAAGGAAACTAAAAAGAAAAAATGGTGGGGGTCCAAGTGGAATATGTGGATGGCTGCCAATATCCACCTGGATCAAGTTCGCATGTGCTAAAGGAGGGCTAGAGGAGTGCTACAGGAGGTCCTATTTTGCTATAGGAGGAGATAAGTTGCCGAATGCCAAAGAAAATCAAATGAAAATGGGATAATAAAATTTTTTCGATTAATTAGTATGTCTTAGGACTCCATTCCAAGTGGAATCAATCCAAAATAACCATGTTAACACGTGCTAAAAAAATAGCAAAAAATTACTACTTTAAAAACTGGAAATTCAAGAACTAGTGAGCTAGTTAACCTAACAAATGCCTAACGTAATCAAGTGAAAATACCATGGGGTAAATTTTTTTATTAAATTTATTTCTTTTATGACCTAATTCAAGTGAAATAAACTCAAATGAAGCTCACTAACATGTTCTAAAAAATAGCAGAAAATTACTACTATTTTGCTACAAGGGACTTTTGGAAATTGTAGATTCACGAACTAGTAACCCAATCCAAGTAGCTCAATGATGAATATGAATTTTCAAAGATGTTCTAAGGATGAATCATGCTTTTGAATCTATAAATAACCTACAAAAAAACTCACTTCAATCATTTAACCAATATGACCTACAACAAAAGAAGCATGAATAGTAAATGTAGAAATAAGAGATGCAAGTGAAAAATACATTCAAAGAAAATAAAGCAATTGTACAAGAGGGATCTTAGCCTCCTGGGATGGCCAAGCCCAAGGAAATGCAGATTCCTATGGATGAAACAAAGACTTAGAGGATAGAATGGCACCAAACTTCATTATTTGAACAAAAGTACATCCCTGCTAGAAATGAAAGTGGAGATATTAAATAACAAGTTTTATCTACAAGAAGACTAAGAATTGCATGCCCCTATAGGCCAATTCGAATTGGTACTTATACAAATTGATGACGAAGAATTGTTCTTCAAAGGGGGAAATTTTTCCCTTGAAATCCTTCAAATAGTGGATCTAGTTCCCAACACTAGGAATCTGTATTAAATGATAGGGAGCACATCCCTAAATTTTCTCAATCAGTGGAGCTCCAGAATTGTTCAATAATTTCATTGTATTTTTCACATTTATTATCCAATATTGATCCATCGTGTAGTTGAGTGAAAGTCCCTAGATTATCACCTCCTCCAAATCTTCATAATCTTCCCATTATTCTCACAATATTCTAGAAAAATAAATAATATTAGGCAAAAATATGCAATTATCTCTAAACCTTCATAATGAATGTTGAGAAAAATACTGAGAGTGGAGGGGGGGTGGGGGGGTGAATCAATATTTTAAAAACTCACTTAAAATTTTCTTTGCTTGTTCATATTTATGTACGCGACTGTAATGAAGTAAACTTGCATATGTACACAACTGTTATGTAGACAACTAGCATATATCTAGTCAGCTATTTTTTTTGGTAATTCATCATTTGTTTAACTTGAACCAATCTATTAGTAATTCATTGGGAATTAATTAAATAGTAACCATGTGCATTAAGAAAAAAATAAACCATCACACATAAGTAACACATCAACACACATGAACAATAGGATTTTTTAGGTGGACACCCATTATGGGAGAAAACCACCATTGTTGTCTTCTCTATTTTCATATTTTATTATAATGAAAAATTTCTTGCAATCTTGTGTTGGCATGGACTCATACCAGCACATAGACACTCACCTTCAGAAGGCACCTTCTCTCATTCTCCAGCACTCACTGGAAGGGAGCTCCAATGATCTAATATTCACCTTATGAGTGACATCAGTTAAGATTTATTTTTTAAAGGTATTATAGACTCATGTGCTGGTGTGCGTTCCGTGTTATTGAAGCAACGGATTGATCAGATTGGCAATACACAGACAATAAAATGGAAAGACAGTAGAGAAATATAGTAAGCAAACACAAAGACACAAGAAATTAATAAGGAGTTCACCCTATTCTCCTAGGCTACATCTCCGGTCTAGCTTCAGTGGTGGCCTTGTTTTATTGTGCCTTTAGGCAGAGAATTACAATACAGGGAATTAATGTGAGTTCTCCTGAAGTAGGTTTTGCTTGGTAAGGTGGTTCTTGGATTCCCCAAGCCACTAGAGTGCACAAAATCTTCTTCTTCCTACCAGCTCGGTGACCTTCTGGTCTACAATGGCAAGAGCCCAATGTTGTGCTCAGCACGGACAGATCCTCTATGGGATGGCTTGAATCTTCAAGCTCTCTAGTGCTCAATGCTACCTCTGGTCAGCTTGGCCCTCTGTCTCTTATGCTTTTCTTTACTATTCTCTGTGTTCTGTCCTACTCTCAGGATTCTGGTCTCTTTGTCTTCATCTCTCGGACTTTGACTAATTTTCCAACTGTGTATCCTGTCTTTGTTCATGTCTTTTAGCCATTCGTTCCAATGCTTGTTTGGTTCCTCTTCCACCTTTGTCAATTCACATTTTGTAGCTGCACTTGGAGTTCCCTATTCGGCATCATCATCAGCACTCAGGGAGTGGCCACATGTCCTCCTCTAAATGGTGCCAACCTGTTTTGTTGGTTTGTCTCTTCAGTTATGCCATGGATGCGTTCTTCCTCCACCGTGGCGGTCAAATGGATTCCAAATCCTTCAAAAACGTGATGTATTCTTTTGTCGATTCTGCTTCCTCCATCAGCTGCGATCTCAGCCATCTGATCTGGGGCCTCCAGATCCGACGCGATACACACATTTTGAGTGGTTGACTTGCTCGACTGATAGCACGCAATCAACGATGGTTTTCTCTCACTTCCGCCTACCACACGTCGAAAAAATGTATGGAATTGCTCCACTCTCATCCAAAACCTCTTACCGTTTGAGAGCACCCTAATCAATACCGCCAATTTCCAGAGTGTGGGTCCCGCCTTGTACTTTCAGTGCTTTTTATTTTTCCGCCCGTGGTTCTCTGGTTCCCCCACGCGACCGAGTGCTTAGGATTTTCCTAATCGCGCATCAAATTCCACCTCCTTTTCCAAATCCAGGGCTCCCAGGGGCTACTTTGACCTTCTGCACAGTGTCCATGGGCCTCGGTCAGTGCGCCTGACTGAGGTCCTCGTCATTCCATGCTGGCTACCATTGCCACCGGTTCAAGGGTGTTTTTCATCGTTGTTTTGGATTTCTTTAGAGATTTGTTCCGACTTGATAAAGTCATGGTTTTTTGACAGTCTTCTATGGATCCAATTCAGATCATGGCCTTCCCACTAAAAAATATTTTGGACCACCAAAAGTTGGTTTTCAAGCATTGATTACATGAGGGTATTGCTTTCTCACTTGTCTAATCTCAATCCAATTTGCACTACTTAGCTTTGAACCTCTGAGCCCAATCCTGAGGTACTCAACATCTCCCTTGCATGTTGTCCTTACCTTCTTGTCCAGCATTGTGTCTTCCTGCAACTCATTAAGGTATTTAGGTAGCAGGTCATCAATAGAAGGCAATTGACTTTGCTCTTCAGGGCCCTCAATCATTGAAGGTTCAAACAATCTCAAGCAATCTGCATTTACGACTGAGTAGATGTGCATGTAAGCTGGTAAATCAAGGTAAAAAGCATTTTCACCAATCTTCTCAAGTATCCTAAAAGGTCCATACTTGATAGGCTTTAGCTTTTTACCTTCACCTCGCATCCTATCCTTGCTGATATACAGCCAGACTTGGTCTCCAACTTGAAAACTATGCTCCATCTGATCCTTGTCATGCCTAGCCTTGTACTTGGCCTGGCTCTTTTCCAGTTGTTCCTCTACTGCCTGGTGGATCTCTCGGATCTGTTCAATGAACCTAGTTGCCTTGTCCACATCACTGTGTCCATCAACCATGGTATCTTTACCAAAGACAAAATCCAAAGGAGACCTTGATGTGAAACCAAAACAGGTGTCAAAAGGATATCTTTGTGTAGAAGAGTGTTTGGCTCTATTGTAAGCATGTTGCACATAACACAAGTGTTCATCCCAAATCTTAGGATGTTTACTGCAATATCCTCTTAGTAACTGGATCACTGTCCTATTTACTACTTCTGTCTGGCCATCTGTATGTGGATAAAAAGTTGTTCTTTTATTCAGTTTGGTGTCCATTAGTTCCCACAGACTCAACCAAAACTTCCCCACAAATCGGGTTTCTTGATCAGATACAATGGAAATGGGTAATCCAAAATGAACCCATACATGTTCAAAGAACAATTTTGCAGTTTGTTCAGCTGTAATTTGTTTACTACAAGGTATCAAAATACACATTTTGTTGAACCTATCCACAAAAACATATAGGTAATCATGACCTTTCCTAGATTTAGGCAGTCCTCCAACAAAATCCATGGAAACACTTTCCCAAGGGTGAGAAGGAACTGGAAATGGAGTGTACAAGCCTATTTTTCTGTTGTTGGGCTTGCCTTTAGCACACATGGCACACCCTATTACATATCTAGAAATAATCTCATTCATTTTCGGCCAATAGCAGAATCTTTGCAGTTGTGCAATTGTTTTACTTACCCCAAAGTGACCTGATACCAGAGAAGTGTGTGCTTCCCTAATTATCTTTATCCTCTCAGTTTGTGGAATGCAGAGTTTCCCACAATGGTATAAGAGTCGGTCCTTCACATGATAGTCCAGTTCTTCTACTCTTTTGCCTTGACTCAAAGTTGCATATACATCTTTAAAGTCCATATCCTGAGCATATTGTTCTATGTAGCTTTCATGTAGCACAGAATTATGCTTAAGTATGGCAGATGCAATTATAATGGGTCTAGATAACATGTCTGCAACCTTGTTATGTATGCCCTTTTTATATCTGATGACTAAATGAAACTGTTGTAGAAAACACATCCATTTGTAATGTCTTGATTGCTACAACTTAGTTTGGGAGTGTAGATATTGAAGTGGTTGATGATCATTATGTATTACTGTCTCTTTTCCCATTAAGTAATGTTTCCATTTTTTCACACTCTGAACTAATGCATACAATTCTTTATCATATGTAGGATAGTTAACTACTGCAGGATTAAAGGTCTTAGAATGATAACATATGGGTTTACCATGCTGTGTTAACACTACTCCCACGACATAGTTGCTGGCATCAGTTTGGATCTCAAATGGTCTTTGTAGATTTGGAAGTGCTAGTACAGGTGCTGTACTAATTTTTTCTTTCAAGGTGTTGAAGGCTTTCTGATGTTTGCCTTCCCACTGAAACACCTTATTCAATCCTGTTAAAGCATGTAAGAGAGCTGCAATCGAGGAGAAGTTATAAATGAACTTCCTCCAATATTGTGCTACTCCTAAGAAGCTTCTCACTTCCATAGCAGACCTGGGTTTAGGCCAGTTCACAATGACTGTCACTTTAGAGGGATCTATTTTCAATTCACCTCCCCGTACTATATGACCCAAGTAGTTTAGAGATGTTTTGCCAAATTCACATTTTGAGAGTTTAACATAAAGCTTTTCTCTTTTCAAAACATCTAATGTCTGCTTAACATGCTTTAAATGTTCTTCCCAAGTTTTACTAAAAATCAGAATGTCATCTAGGTACACAATAACAAAATCATCAAGAAAAGGTTTAAGTACATAATTCATTAATCTCATGAAAGTAGCAGGAGCATTAGTTAAGACAAAAGGCATAGCCAGCCATTCATACAATCCCTGCTTTGTTTTGAAAGCAGTCTTCCATGCATCTTGCTCTGCAACTCTGACCTGATGGTATCCAATGTGGAAATCCATCTTGTTGAAATAAACAGCTTGTTTCAATTGATCTAAAAGATCATCTATGCGAGGAAGGGGATAACGATTCTTTATTGTTATCTTATTTAATGCTCGATAATCAATTCACATTCTCCACGAGCCATCTTTCTTTCTCACCAAAACGATTGGTGACCCACATGGTGATGTGCTGGGCTTGATGAACCCTTTCTCGAGCAACTCCTGCACCTGCTTCTTGATTTCAGCATTCTCTAAAGCAGACAACCTGTACATCCCAATGTTAGGCAATCGAACATCTTGCTGCAAAATAATATCATGTATTATTCCCTTTTTGGGTGGTAGACCTTTAGGTTCTTGAAACAAGACATCATACTCTGAAACAACCTTTTCTATATCAGCTTGCTCTTTAGCACTACAGCCCTCAAATATATTGGTTTTATCAGGTTTCTTTTCCTTTACAAGCATCAATAAGAATTGTTTGCATGAATTTATCATTCTTTTCATCTGTCTTGAGTTTATGAGAGTGTAATTATTCTTGAGCTTATGAGCTCTTACAAATTATTCAATTCCATCTTTAACAAGTAGATACTTGTTCTCAGCTCTATAGAAAATAGCTTTCCTATCATACAAGTAAGGGCTTCCTAAAACAATTCCACATATCTCCAACCTCATCTACAAATGTTGACCCAAAAGGAAACTTCAATTTGCACTGTCTAGTCACTTGTAGTTGTGCTTTATCATTCAACCATCCTAATGGGTATGATTTCTTGTGAGGTGTAGTTGCTAATCCCAATATCCTTACAATTGCTTCAGAAATTAGATTTACTTGTGAGCCACTATCAAACAAAGTATCAATCTTTTGATTTTTTGAAATAACTAGAATATGGAAAAGCTCATGTCTTTTTCTCTCATTTTCTTCATCAATAATAGATTGAACAGAATTACTAGTAGATGCTTTAGAATTCTTACATTTTATACTGGTGGCTACTATAGTTGTTTCATCTCCTGAGTCTGATCCCAAATCTTTCTGAATAGCTGTAGTTGTCTTCTTGTTCTTTCCCTCAGACTTCTTAGGTCTCAGCTCTGGATGTAGAATCCAACAATTCTCATCATCATGCCCCTCCTTTTTATAGTCAGTGCATGAAGCTTTGGCTTTCTGTGCAGTGTTAGCCTTCCTTGCTTTCCACTTCTGCTTTCTTTTCTCCTTGCTCTTACTTACAGTGGGTTGGGATGGTCCCCCAACTTCTGGATTTCCATTCTTTCCTCTACCTTCTAGATGAGTAGCTTGTATAGGTGCCTCATCTATACTAGTGGGATTAAACATGAGGATGGTATGCCTCATGTGGCTGTGTAGACCACCAATGTACTTCAAAAGAGTCTCTGGTGAGTCTAATGAGATACCCAACATCAATGCTCTCTTTCTAAATTCTTGGGTATACCCTTGCACACTTTTCCCTTTCAACTGTCGAAGAGTTTGCCAACTCATCATGGCTTGTTGCATGTAGGCCAATGGATAGAACTGCTTTTTTATTGCAGCAACAAATTCACTGTAGATATAGATGGTCTTGCCATGTCTTTTTATATCAGCTTTGGCTCTACCTTCCCACCAAACCAAGGCAGTGCCTCCTAGGCGTAGGCTTGCCAGCTAAATCTTACTCTCGTCTGAGTCTATGTTTTTTACCATGCAATACACATCAATTTGTCTAATCCAATTTTCCAACTTTTCAGCATTTAGCTCTCCATCATATATAGGCAAATCAAATTTAACATCTAGCTTAATCAAAGATTCTTTCTTATTATGCACAGGGCTATTAGGAGGTGTGAGAAAGCTTTCCCCTTTCCCCTTTCCTTTGGAGTAGTCATGGGAGTGAGACTCATCTTCTTCTTTATCTTCCTTAGAACCTGATGAATCCTCCAGCTTTTGCTTTCTAAAGTCTCTATACATTTCTTCTACCATAGACTTTATAGCTATGAAACTCTCTATGAATTGAGGGTCTGGTCCTGTAGAACTTTCCTCTGACATTTCCTTTCGAGGATAGACTCTCCCAATTTCAGGATTAGTTTCCACCAACTTTCATTCTCCTAATTTGAGCTTTGATCTAGTGAGCATTCACAGCTAAAACAAAACAAGCTTGTCTAACCTTACAGCTTAGAGCTCTAATACCACTTGATCTGATATTCACCCTATGAGTGACATTAGTTAAGATTTATTGTTTAAAGGTATTACAGACTCATGTGCTAGTGTGTGTTCTGTGTTATTGAAGCAACGAATCGATCAGATTTCCGATACACATAATAAAATGGAAAGATAGCAGAGAAATATAGTAAGCAAACACAAAGACACAAGAAATTAAGAAGGAGTTCACCCTATTCTCTTGGGCTACATCTTCGGTCCAGCTTCAGTGGTGGCCTTGTTTTATTGTGCCTTTAAGTAGAGAATTACAATACAAGGACTCAATGTGAATTCTCCTAAAGCATGTTTTGCATGGCAGGGTGGTTCTTGGATTCCCCAAGCCACTCGAGTGCATAGACTCTTCTTCTTCCTACCAGCTCGGTGACCTTCTGGTCTACAATGGCAAGAGCCAAATGTGGTGCTCAGCCTAGACAGATCCTCTATGGGATGGCTCGAATATTCAAGCTCTCTGATGCTCAATGCTACCTCTGGTCAGCTCGGCCCTCTGTCTCTTCTACTCTGATTTATTGTTCTCTGTGTTTTGTCCTCCTCTCAAGATTCTGGTCTCTTTGTCTTCGTCTCTCGGACTTCGGCTAATTGTCCAACTGTGTATCCTATCTTTGTTCATGGCTTTTAGCCATTCGTTCCAATGCCTGTTCGGTTCCCCTTCCACCTCTTTTGATTCACCTTCTGCAGTTGCACTTGGAGTTCTCTGTTCGACGTCATCATTAGTGCTCAGGGAGTGGGCACATGTCCTCCTCTAAATGGAGCCAGCTTGCTTCGTCGGTTTGTTTCTTCAGTTACATCATGGATGCATTCTTTCTCCACCATGGTAGTCAAAAGGATTCTAAATCATTCTAAAATGTGGCATATTCCTTCGTCGATTCCACTTCCTCCATTGGGCACGATCTCAGCCATCCGATCTAGAGCCTCCGGATCCGACACTATATGCACGTTTTGCACTGTTGAGTTGTTCGACCTATAGCACGCGATCAACGACAGTTTTCTCTCACCTCCGCATGCCACACATCGATCGATGTATGAAATTGCTTCACTCTCATCCAAAACATCTTACCATTTGAGGGCACCCCGATCAATACAGTCGGCTTCCAGAGCGCGGGTCCCACCTTGTACTTTTAGTTCTTTTTCCTTTTCCGCCCACGGTTCTCTGGTTCCCCCACGTGACCAAGTGCTCGGGCTTTTCATTCATGGCCTTTTTCACCCAACGATGAAAGATTAGAGCTAAGCACTAATTGTGAATCAAATTCCACCTCCTTTTCCTGATCCAGGGCTCCCAAGGGCTGCTTTGACCTCTAGCACAGTCTCCATGGGCCTCGGTCAGTGCACTTAACCGAGGTCCTCGTTGTTCCATGCTGGCTGCCATTGCCACTTGTTCAGGGGTGTTTTTGATCATTGTTTTTTATTTCTTTAGATATTTTTTCCGACCTGATACAATGATGGTTCTTTGATTGTCTTCTACGGATCCAATTCGGATCATCCAACCCCCTGATCTCGTTAACTGGCACCCATTGGAAGGGAGCTCTGAACCCCTGATCAGATTCACTAGCTACCACTGGAAGGAAGTTTCAACTTCCTCAAAGAAGGCTCCACCCCTCAACACCTATGTGGACCAAGTTTCATAATATTTCATATTGAATCCACCTAACTCAAAACATTACAACATATAGGCCACATTTCATCAAATTTTTAGACTTGACCAACTACCATCATTTAAGCAAAATATCAAATAAAAAACTGAAAACAATCACTGTATCAAATCAATGAAGCAACTTAATCAACAAATCATTGAATACACCAATTACTGAATCTCAAATAACGAAAGTAGCTAGATCATCTCAATTCAATGTATACTCTTCATCATAAAGTTAAACCACTTACTGTTCATCAAAAAAACAAGATCCTGTCACTGCAAGACCTATTAAATCTTATGTCAGAATATATACACTACTATTATGAGACATGCCTACATATTTATGTGCTTTCTCTTTTGATAACCCGTGTATAGATCTCAAAATGTAAACCTTGAAATTGAATCACTACACTACTGAAATCAATCACTTAAACACATACTGACCTTGTCACACATCTCTAAACAAAATAAAGATAAGCTCATAGCATAATCATTACTATTCAACATTTCATAACATAATCAGTTCAACCTCAACCAACACTGTCAAACACAGATCATCATGAAAGACTTCATCGATAAAATATAGTTAACATAACAAGACTGATCAGACATTATATTCAACAAAACCCTAGCATATGTACGCAACCCTTATAAAGCATTTCTACATATGTACATGCCTTTCAAGAAGCACACCCGCATAAAAGTATGCCCATACTTCAGAATCGATACGCGACTTCCCAAAATCCAATCAGCGTATGCATGTCATCTTTCTAAAGAAAACCTACATATAGATATGTAACTACTAAATCGTACCTTCATTGTACAATAGAAAATCAATCAAGCCCAAATATCGACATACACTGTAAAAGACACACATCATAACATCATCATCACAAATATATCAACCCATAAGGAGATATTCAATGTGTAGTCATTTCAGATCTATAAGATCTTATCCATCATCACACTCCCAGGTGCACACTTATTTCAGATCAAACAATTCATCAATAACCCATGCACACCTCACACTTTCATCTCCATATCGTTATATAGCTTAGGCCTTAGCTAATAGCTTGGCTCAAACCCTTTGTTATGCCGACAGCATTCTTTGACGGGATCAAATATTCGTTGTCGTGCTCATTACTATGAGGCAATAATATGGTAAATGCCCCTGGTATTGAGAATACTATGCTGTAGAAACTGTACGTGACTTTGCTTCACCATACTCGTGTATGTCTATGGCTTTGCTTCACAGAACCCGTGGATCATACTTCTTCAAACTTTATCTTTATCATTCTTCTGTCTCTAAAATTATATCTTTTTGTCCTATCTTTCTGTCACATATGTATTGTCCTAAAAAGTCATCCTGCTACCATCATGTCGACATCTTTATTAAGTAGCTTTCCGTCAAGGACAACACATTTTTCATAATGCCAACAATCTCCCCCTTTGGTGTTTGGTCACCACCACCTGTAGATATCTATAAACACATCTGTAGATATACCAAGTTTTTTTCCAAAGTCACCAATAATTCTCCAAACACCAACCTTCACTCCCACTTTGACATAAAGGGAAAGAGTTTACCAATGCTAAATGAAGTCTTCTCTCCCTTTGTTGATATGAGAAATGTAGATCTAATCCGCTGAGTATGAACACTGAATACTGACCATGCACCCCCTGGGAACATGCTAAATTTTTTGAAGATATAAAAAGAAGTACATGGCTTTATGACTCAACCATACGTGACCTTTCCTATCACCAATGAATCATTCTTACATTGATCACCCAGCAAAGTGGGGTTACATATTTGACTCAACATTACATAACATACCCAAAATGATGACATTACATGAGTTGACCACAATAGTCCATACATCACTGAATTTTACAATGAGTTATAACATAGGTCTTTACATGACATTTACATTAAGAGGCATATATGACATTTATAACGAAGACCAAAGACCTCAATAAGACCATGATAATCATCAGCGATAACCATACACCATATGGGATCTGTGACCAAGTATGAAACATCAACATCATAAGATGTTTCCATAGAGATATGCTATCAACTCATCCTTTTGGCCTCATTAAGGTCAACTTGCTCTTTTCCTTAGTAGGATGAGCCTAAATCCATGTTCATCATAGGAATATGGATCTTTTGTAGCATAGCAACATATATATTAATGCATCAATCAACATATATGAGAAGCAAGCATATCATCATAAAATAATATAGGGAAAAGTAGCTTCATTCCTCAACATCATCAATATGTGTCTAAATATCCCATGTATTCCAAGTATCAATTAACAGATGTAGCTGTAATATATTAATAACCATATCTTCATGAAACCTGCAGTAACATCATTCTCTTGGCCCATTTTCTTCATGCAGGAAGAATTATTACACCAACACGACTTCATCAACATGCAAATTAAGTAGTCATCCATAAGATCCTTATGTTTAATTCACCCATCAATGATATTCCATGACATATAGATGGTAACTTGTATCTAGCTTGTCATCAATAAGAAAAGTCATCAATAGAAAACGATGACCTCACCATCATTTATCAAACCTTGTTAGTGATCCATCTCCTTGATACCATAAAGAGTAACAATCCTCAAACAATATACCATGTGAGAACGAAGCACTATAGGCATCATCATCCATAACTGCACCATATGAAACTTATGCATCTTTGAAGGAATAATGACAACAACATAAAAGTAATGAGTGACACTCATCATCATCATCAAATAATGAGGTTGTATAACCAAGCTCTGTTTGTCTCATTGAACTTATAAATATCAACATGTAAGCAACATAACATATGTACCATGTGCATCATAAAAATAATCTTATATCATCCTAAAATTGATTACTAGTATCATAAAAGCTATGTGGCTTAAGAAATATATATGTATTATCCATGATTACATAATAGGAAACCCATGATAACAACATAGCATGATGTAACATATAGTCATCATTCAAAAACTTTAGCAACATGAGTATATTTAGCAACATCATTAATATAAGCATCACTGTCTAACAAGAAATTATCAAGAAATCATAATGCCACCAATGCACTGTTAGAAGCATAACAAATGCTCCCCCTGAACCTATGGAAACTGTTCAATGTTAGGTCTGATCACATCAACTCATCCATCAGTAAGGTCATCAAAACAACTTCATCAATTAGTAAATCCATGCTATATTGCAACAACTCATAGACCATTATAAGATAATATCATTTCTAAGTAGCATACACTGAATGTAACCAACCAAAGTCAGAAACAAAAAACTGAAGCATATCAAAACTTCTCCCTGAGTCTATCCCACAATTTATTCATCTTAGATAAGCATACATGACTGTCTAGACCAGAACTCGTGTATATACGTGACTATCCTTTATGAGATCCACATATAAAAAGTAAAGTGCTTAACTTTTATAGCCATAACTCCCCCTAAGCCTGTACTGTATATTCATGTTTCACCATTACTACATTAGATGCACTGTCAGTAATATAAGAAACATGAATATCAAATCAATATGAGGGTCATCGTCAAGGTATACATATGTATAGCTCCCCCTGAGATCATACATCACTAATTTTGAGGACTTGATAATCTTCTGCTCCTCATGAGGTCATGTATTTGCATTCACTGTGAGAAATATTCTTTTAAGAATAATGTACTGCAGTAGGTATCATCTTCTTTTACTCCAAGTATGAATCCTCCTCATTTCTATGAGAATTCAATTATTTAAACACATATAATTTGTATGGATTTTTGTATCCTCTTGTTATGGCTTTTCATGTTTCTTCATCCACAACCTTACGCTTGGATGATGTAAACACAATTATATTTCCTTTATCTTCCATTTGACCTACACTTAAAATATTTTTCTTTAGCCCTTGAACTAATAGAGTATCAGTTTCTCCTCTAATGTTTATTAATTCTATCTCTACCTTTTCCCAAAACTTTCGCTCGACCATTATTTCCAAGTATAACCTTACCATATTGGTTTTTCTTGAGAGACTCCATTTTACTCTTATCTCTAGTCATGTGATGAGAGAAACTATTGTCTATGTACCATTCATCTTCTTCTTCAAATGAGTAGAGAGAAAGACCACACCTTATCTATCCTTCTTCTTTCTAATTATTGGTGGACACATCTTTTTTCAAGTCTTTTGACATCGATATTATTATCTTATTATTTTCCATGTTGTCTGAGGTAATCCATAGATTTGTTCCTGCATTCTTTTGCTACATGCCCAAACTTGTTACAAGTATAACATCCTTTATGAGAAGAGGAATCATAATATTTATGTTTCATATTCCTTATATTGGAATTAATAGCTTTGTGACCAAATATATTGCAAGAGAAACAATATCCCTAAAGAAGTGTGAGTACTTGAAAGCTAATGATCTTTCTGTGAATTAGTTATTTACTTGATATTGAAACAATCTACTTTTGCAATTGGCTACAATGTGTGCATAATTGTGACACTTAAAACACTCTACATTATTGATCAGAGGAGAGAATTGATTAACATTTATATATTTAGGTGTAAATGGTTTTCTTTGAAGATTCACTTTCCTTGTTTGTTGATCAGGTTGACTTCTTATCTCTTTATTGAGCATTCAGGTTTTGCATTGTTACCCTTTAAATTCCTTAGATTGTGAACTGGATTCTCCTTCAATAGTCTCATGAAAACCAGGACCAAATTTGATGGCAGGATACCCTTGACTACTAAGAATATTATCCAAAATCTTAGTACTATCTTTAAATCTCAAATGTTTATATTTTTTTTCTATCTTACCTTTCAGAATGTTTACCTCAACCTCCATTCTTTAATATTTCTTTTCCTTTTCTAGATATTTCTTATTCATAACTTCTTCAACTGTTCTTCCTTCTGTTAGAGCCTAGATTTATCTCAGGCAAGGTTCTAGGTCCACACCAAACCACGCTCAGCCTCGTAGCTAGCCCTACGAGGATAAGAGAGGGCCCTCTCCGGGTCAATCTCAGCGAAAGATACTCAATGGGGCTAGAGATGACTGTTTTAGCAACTGATTTTAGGCTAGGTATTAAGTGCAAAGGATTTGATTTGAATTTTTTAGGGTTTTGTTGAAAAGATGGGAAAGGCAAATTTGGGCTCGGGGATGAGGCACAATTTCTACAGAGGTCTGATTGGGGCAAGGAAGGAGATCATTTTGATACTTTAAAGTGAGTGAGATGAATAGATTAGACTGGTGAGAAGCTAAGGAGAGCAAGAGAGTCTCAAGAAATCCCACTAAACAGATGAAAACATGAAAATTTAAACAAATTCAAAGGCAGAGCATAACAGTTATGGATTCTACCTTAATCACTCATTTGTTCAAATTCAGAAGAAGAAGCTTGAAAATGATACACACATAACACTATATAAACTTACAATTACCCAGAGAAGCACACCATCAAAACATAAAGCCACATGGATCCCAAACAGTGCTGCAAAACCCTGGTCTTTCCTTGGCCAAAAATGTAGAAGTGAATGTACAATAGAGTGCCAAAATTTTCCCAAGAGTCCAACCCTGAAAATGACTTAGAAATTACATAATATAGGCAAGCCAACCTATTCCCTTGCCTCTAGGGGTCGATCTCATCATTCTAGGAGCTGTTTCAACCAATTCTAAACAAAGCACTAAAATATAGGCAGTCAAAACAACTTGCCTCTATAAGGTAGGAAACTGATTCATTCATTAAATTTTCACCTTTTAGAGAATGAATCCTCTAGAACAAGTAACTAAGTGCCAAAATTACATCATTTTCACTCAATTACATCAAGATAGGTCAAAAATAACATCACAAAGCAAAACTAGTCAAACTGGCCGAATTTCTGAGCTGGAAGGTGAAAAATTGGTCAAAAAACCTTTGTGCGCCGCGCCAATTTCTGTATGCATCACACCACTTTGATGCTATTTTTGAGGCACTTTCTGAAGTCCAAATTGAGCCCAAGTGTGCTTGTTGGAAATCCCTACCTGTCTACTTTCCAACCCAAGTAGAATTTTTGAATTTGGTGCCCATTTACCCCTCCAAAACTTCAATCTCCCAAGATTTCTTCCTGTGTGTCAAAATAGGGGCAGAGAGGTCATTTTTAGGGTGTTTTTGACCTCGTGAGGACTCAAAACTTGCCCAAACTTCTTGGCCATGCACCAACAGTCATAATTCTTCATGAAAAATCCAAAATTATAAATGTTTTTGCATTTGGAGCCTCCTATCGTAAGCACTCGCCACGTGGCACGGCGCACAGGGAGAAAAACCCTATTTTTTTCACAAAAATTTACAAAAATACAAAAAATGCACCAAATCTCTTGAAATTTGGGCTGGAGCTTCTTCATCAAGTGTTATGCTAGGCTAAAGAGGCTTCAGCCAATATCTGAAGATGATCAAGCTCCCTTTGCCTCTTTTTCTTCTTTATTGCCTTTCTCAATTTCACCTTCAAATTCCTGATTCGGGCCTTGCACACCTTGTTTCGTGCCATGTAGTGGAAAGCCATGTGTCTCAGTAGTGCATGGTCTTTGTCCGCCTTTTCCAACAACCTCTCTAGGTGCATGTTAACTCTCTGAAGATTGGCCTCCCGATCCTCATTAATCTCTTGCTCCAATGACGTGAGCTCAACTCTTCTCCTTTGTGCAACTTGGCGATGCCCACGAATGTTTTGTAGCTCCATGATTGCCTACTGATCCTCAAGCTGTTTGTTCCTCTGCTCCAAGTATTTCATGGTCCACTTAGCCCTCTCCAAGTCAAGGTGCAAGGTTTCGATCTTTGATTGCTGCTCCTGGATGATCTCTCTAAGTTTGGTGCTTTGTGGCCCCTCATCCTGCATTGGCCTTTTTCCTTTGTCCTGTACCTATGATGCTGATGGAGGAAGCGAGGCCCCTTCCACCCCAGGTGGAGATAACGCTCGCTTTTCCGCTGCAAAAAAATGTCTGGTGGCTCTCTAATATGTGATGAACACCGGCACACTAGAAGTCTCATGGTGCTCATATTGATGAGAAGGTTCACCTTCATGCTTAACCTTTGATACTCCTCGTGAAGCTTTGAAGAAGTCACGGGGATGAAATCATCCCAAGTGATGCCCTGCAATCCAAGCTGATGAACCACCAAAATCTTAATAAGAGCAAAATGATATACACTATTAAGTTGTTGCTGAGGGGTTTTATGCTGTATAAAGGTGGTCATCCTCTCTATGTTCCGGCAAATGAAATACGGAATTTTCATCATCCGTACCCTGGTGAAATGCATGAGCAACCTGATGTGATAAGCATAAAGATGATAGAATCTTCCCTCGCAACTGAAATATTTCATGATCAATCTCATTAGTGGAGCATATTCATCTTTCAGATACCGGAATGGAACACTCTCTTGAGCTGCCTCAAGAAACTGGTTTCAATGTATGGCTCATAATGCTGCTGGTCGATCTTCTGTTTCTTGTGCCATGGTTCACCAATGTTCAGTATACTAGTTGCTAATGAGACAGATTCTGGTGTAAGTGTAAAGGTGACACCAGCCAAGATAGCTTGATCTCCGTGCAAGTGCAGCACAAAAAGATGAGCCAACTCATGATGAAATTGGACACTAGCCACCTTTTGACAAAACTCATAGCATGACTAATGCTGAAAACATTGCATAGCAAGAGGGTAAGCCTACAATTCTGTAAGGGTAGTTGGTTCTTCCCTAACATGTTTGCCATTTTTATGAGGCCTACGGGGTGCTTGTTCTTCCAAGGGAGAGTCACTTTGGGTTTCCACCTCATAGTTCGATGAATGCTCATATGCCATGACTGCTGTACAATATACCTTGAAGAAGAGATGCTACTGGATATGAAAACTGTTTTGACTGCTCTTTATGGTGCAAAGTCTGCCAGCAAAGTCTGCCAGCAAAGGGAAAAAAAAAATGCAACAGGGACTGTTAGGAAGGGGAAACAATAGTGAGGAATGGGAAGTATTGGGAGAAATTTAATAGGGAAATATGTAAGAGGGTTTGAGGGATTGATGTATGGGAATAGGGTTTAAGGTTTGGGATTATTGTATAGGTTTTGAGGTGTGAGGTTGGAGGATTTGGGATAGAGCATGTAGGAGAAGGGAATAATCAATTTAGGTGATAGGGAATTAGGGATTGGTGAAGACAATAGAACAATGGGAAAGAGAAATAATTTTGGTGGCAAAACTGTGAGTTCTGAAACCTTGGCAGCAAGTTTGCTTGTGTTTATAGAGAGAGGGTTTGAATTTTTGTTTCAACCTTTATCACCCCTAAACCACCATCTCTTATCATAAAATTTGATGCAACATCAAGAAGAAAGGTCTTCCTAGCAACTCAACGTAAGGAATGAGCGATTTGGAGAAGTTTGAAACAATTTCGAGCTTTGGGCTATATGTGCCACGCCAAGAACCCAGTGTGCTGCACGCTTCCTGTGCAGTGTGCCTGTTCAAAATAACACTTGGTGAAAAATCCCAGTGTGTCGCGTGCTTCCAGTGCGCCGCGCCACCTGTTATGTGCGTCGCGCCGGATAGCTGCAAGCTATTTCGCCCCAAAACACGCACTACTCACCCAAATTCACTTTGAAATGTTTCTCTTCGACCTTGGCATACAAAAATGACTTTGATCTTCATAGAAAAAGCTTATAAAGACATTGCTTTGATTTTTGGTTCTTCAAAACCCAATTTTGTAATGTTATGAATTTGGCACTTTTTGACAATTAATAGAACTCTGACTTTTTGTTTCCTCCTTGATTTTTGGTTGAAATGATGAATTTTTGGCAATTTTTTGCAGGAATAGCTGACATGGGATTTGGAAAAGGAGACCAGGGCTGTGCCTGAAGAATTCAAGAACTGAAAATTTTGGAAAATTATTACAAAAAACAAAATGTCGACTTGTCTTCAAAACAGAGTTTTGAAGAAAAGTCATAATCCATCCATATGACGATAAAAATCTTTGAAATAACAACTTATCAAGAACCTCCCTCTGGCCTGCTGGCTTTATTAGACCTTGTGAAGACACAGCTTGACTAACCCTGGACCTAATGACTAAAATGATTGTTATGACCTATAAACTGAAATAGGACTGCAAATGACTTTTAAGACTTGATTTTGACGAACAGACCTGAGCCAACAGTGTAAATCATGAGGGGGATGAATGAAAAAAGCCCTTCCGACAGATTTATGGCATGCTCCTAATGGAATGCAACTGATCAAGCGAGATGGGACACCCAAACATGAAATGCAAAAAGAGTTTTGATCTCTGACGGAGGGATGACCAGACCGACTCTAACACCTTCTTCCACTCCATTAATTTGAGAATATCCGATTTCGACCCGTTTTCATGTTCTTCAAATGATTGAAGTAGTTATTCATTCCGCTTATCTGATTTTTCAAGATCTTCTCTTAGAGAGACGATCTCAGCTTCAAGACCTTCACAATTATGTTTAGATTCCACAACAATATTTATTGATTTAATATCATCCTTTTTATCATATGCCTATAACTTATCTTTAATATCAACAATCGTTTTCAAAGAAAGTTCAAGTTTTGTTCTAAGATCAAAAATTTATTCTAACTTGTATTCTTCTGAATCAACAACTCCATCTGACATAACAAAGGTTTTTTTGTTATCATGCTCATTTTTTGACACATTGTTAGGGATATGATTACCTGGTAGTTTCCCTAATAAGGAATATTCCTTTGGGATTTATTCAGAGATTGATCGTAGCTTATCCCACACTTTCTTTCTAGTTGTGTAATGCATAACCATATTTAATTTTGAATCAAGTATGCTATTAATGATGTCACATAATGCCTTATTGTTCCTTTTCACTTCCTCGTTTAATGGAGGAATTTTGGTGTAACCATTGCATACTATATACCAAACATCACAGTTAATTAGATTAGAATTCATCTTTTTTTTCCATTGATGATAATTATCAGTGGTTAGCATAGGTACCCCTTCATTGTCCATTGTTCCTAACTTTCCTAGTTCTTCTGCTTCTAGGCCCATCATTTTTTAATCTATTTTCTCTTTAAAATGATTAATTTCACTTTTACCTATAATTGCAAGTCCAGTTGTTTCACTTTCATCATCACTACCATTATTGCATAGACAAGGAAATGGGCCACAGTTAGAACGAAAGCCCATACCTGATAATTATTTGTTATCATGTTCTTCATTCTTGATCAATAGAAAGTGGGATGCTCTCAAACTTGAATATTTGCTGACATCTGTAACTGTCACTGCATATGATATTTCACTACCATAGTTTTCGAAAACCCTCCTTCAATCTATCTTCTTCTTTCCCATCATATTTATGGATCTCCTTCAAGCGATCAAGCTTATTCTAAAGAACCTTCTCTGATACCAATTGTTGGGAAAAATACTTCGGGGGGGGGGGGTTGGTGAATAAATATTTTAAAAACTCACTTAAAATTTTATTTTCTTATTCAGATTTATGTATATGACTATAATGAAGTAAACCTGTGTATGTACATGACTGTTATTCAGAAAACTAGCATATATCTAGTTAACTAACTTTCCAGGTAATTCATCATCTGTTTAACTTGAACCATTGTATCTATACTTCATTAGGAATTAATTAAACAGTAACCATGTGCAGTAAGAATAGAATAAATCATCACACATGAACACCAAGATTTTTTAGGTGGAAACCCAATGTGGGAGAAAACCACCACTACTGTCATCTCTTTCTTCATATTTTATTATAATTTAAATCTTCTTACAATCCTCTACTAACATAGAATCATATCAGCATGCATGCACCCTCCCGCAGAAGGCTACAACCTTCTCTCGTTCTCCAACACTCACTAGGAGGGAGCTCCAACCCCTTGATGTTGTTTACCAACACCCACCAAGAGGGAGCTCCAATGCCCTGATTAGATTCACCAGCTACCACTAGAAGGAAGTTTTGACTTCCTCACTAAACGCTCTAACCCTCAGCACCTCTCTAGACCACGTTTCATAATATTTCAAATTGGATACACTTGACTCAAAATGTTACAACCTGTATACCACCTTTCATCAAATTTTCAGACTAGACCCACTAGCAAAATTTAAGCCTAATATCAAATAAAAAACTAAGACAAATCACTATATAAATCATTCAACCAACTTAATTATCAAATCATTGAATAAACCAATTACTGAATCTCAAATAACCAAAGCAGCTAGATCATATCAATTCATTGTATACTCTTCATCAGAATGTCAGATCACGTACTGTTCATCACAAAAACCATATCCTATCACTACAAACCCTAGTCAATATTATGTCAGAATATATACGCTACTATTATGAGACATACTCGTGTATATAAACACTTTCTCTTCAGATAAACCTCATATATATCTCAAAACAGTGAACCCTCAAATTGAATCATTACACTAGCTAAATCAATCACTGAAGCACATACTGACATTGCCACAAATATCTGAACCAAATACATATCATATCATAGAAACATAATTACTATGAAATATTTCATAACATAATAAATTCAATCTCGACCAGCACTATCAAACATAGATCATCATGAAAGATGTCATTGAAATACAATAGTAAACATAACAAAACCGATCAGACATTATATTCAGTAAAACCATAGCATATGTACCCAACCCTTATAATACACTTCCATGTAGATACATGCCTTTCAATAAGCATACCCACGTACATATCTGTCCATACTGCAAAATCGATACGTGACTACCCAAAATCTTATCCATGTATGTACATGATATTTTTGAAGAAAACCTTCATATAGATTTGTGACTACTGAATCATACCTTCGCTGTACAACAAAACATCAATCAAGACCAAATATCGGCATACAATATAAAATAAACACATCATAAAATCATCATAAAAAATCTATCAACCCATAAGCAGATTATTCAATGCGTAGCCATTACAGATCTATAAGATCTTATCCATCATCACAATCATGGGTGCACACTTATTTCAGATCAAACAATTCATCAATAACCCATGCACACCTAGCACTTTGATCTCCATATCCTTATATAGCTTAGGTCTTAGCTAATACCTTGGGTCAAACCCTTTGTTATGCCGATGGTCTTCTTTGATGAGATCAAATATCTGTTGTCGCACTAATTACTATGGGCCAATACCTTGGAAAATACCCCTCGTATTGAGAATACTATGGTGTGTTAGAAAATTATATATTATAGAGTAATGGAACACATAAAATATATTGCATAAATATAAACACATAAAACACATAAAATAAGAGAGACATATAGACATGGTTCACCCAATTTGGGCTACGTCCATGGGAAATAGCCAGTCCTTCCTTTTATATTATCCAGCAAACTGAAGAGATACAACCTACAACAGATCCGATGTAATTCCCGCTTCACTATCACACAATATCCTCTCTCTTTCTCACTCAGAATACGGATCTACATAGACGCAATACAATACCCTCATATATAGCGAGGGGTTGTCTTCTAGGGCAAAAAACCATAAATTAAACATAACTTCTACCGTTAGATCTCCACCTAATGAATGGCCCAAATTGACTACAAAAATACAACATTTTACAAGGAAATTTTACATATATTTTTAGCTTTGGGGGCACTACCCCTGATCCCCTGCCGGGGGGGCCTCCCAAAGACAATAGCTACCCCCCCTAGGACCCCCCTTGCAGCACAAATATTACGAGTGGTGTTGCCGCCACATTACGAAATGGGCTCCAATGCGGTGATACCTCTGAATAAAGAAGATAATCAGGCTCTACACCCAACAATATCCCACTTGGAGACTGATTATAGAAACTCTACCATTGCTTCATTTGTTGGACAATGACTCCATTTTGGACCTGGCTATTTCTCATATTCTTCATCAAACTTGAAGAAAATTGATACTGAGCAGATTCTCAGTTTCTCCCTGGTTACAACTTTTGTTAACATATCTGTAGGATTCTGGCAAGTGTTTATCTTTTCCAGCTTCAACTGTCCATCTTCCAACACTGACTGTATGAAATGGTACTTAAGCTATATATGTTTAGTCTTGGAATGAAATGCAGAGTTCTTTGCAAGATGTATGGTGTTAGTGTTACTATTTGCATCCTTCCATCAGTGATCAATTTCCTCTTTTCATATCATTTTAAGGGTCCGATTCATAATTTTTTTGTCATTCCACTAGGTCATGCAAAAAATTAGTCACTGATGGTAGTCCTAGTCCAAAAACATCACTCTTCCCTAAATGTGATTACTTGTTGGCATAGTTTCATATCTTGTTGACTGTACATCATCCATAAAGTTATTTTTATCATGCCATTTGTATCAGTCATGAGGTCATTATGTCATCTTGAAATTCAGTCCTTCAAGGTCTCATTAGGTCTTTATGGTTTTTCAAGGTTTCATTAGGTCATTAGGGTTGCCAAGGTTCCATTCCATTGCATAAGACCAACAAGTAAAGGGTTATCAAATAACATCCCTTCACTATGTGAAGATGATTTGTCAAGAGAAATGCTTATTTCATTATGTAATTTTATGTCTTTCAAATGTAATAATTTCACCATCCCAAGCTGTTAGCCTAGTGTTCCAAAGATGTGAGACCATCAAAATATTAATTTTTCAAAGGAAATAGTCAAGTGAAAGGGTAAAGTTCCAAAAGGTTAAGTGCATGTCAAAGAGAGTTTTTTTTTCCCAAGGGTGTCCAAATCATCATTTTCCACAAGCACTAAACCCTAATTTCCTCACTCATTGAGCTATGGTTGGCTATGGAATTAGAGACATATGAGTATATGAGTCATAAGGGAGGTCATTTCAATGAGTATGAGGCCATTCCAACTCATACGCATCATGTCTCCATCATTTTTCAATAAGTCATTCCAAGGGAAAAATCATTTGCCACACATAGGGCTGATTTTTCTTCAAACTATGTTTTATACCAAACAAGGAAGAATTTGGAAAAATTGAGAGAGATTTTTGTCAACAATAGTCCAAGGAAGAAAAAAATCCTTCACTTTTTACATAGGTTTCATGGTTTTAGAGAAATGTCAAAAATACAGTTGCTACAAGAGAGTTGTTGCACTTCTAGAGTGACCTTGGGAACATAAAAATTTATCCAAGCTAGAGAGACAATATTACTTTCTTGATGAGACAAATGATAACTAGACACAGATATATTACTAATGAGCTATCATGAGCTCAATTTGGAGTTGAGGAAGACCTCCAACAGTTGACTGAAACAACACTCTACATTTTGGCAGCCTCATTCTGCACATTTTGACCAGTCTTGGGAGATTGAGCCTTTGACAGGGAAAATGAGCTGCAAGTTGAAAAATTCAAGATGTTGTGGAAGGTATTCGCGACAATCTATCCAACGATCTATCCCATGCCCAATTTGGACACTAGGAAGGCAGTCAAAAGTTGCCTTGAAGTGGCACTATGCTTTTGGAGACTGGTGTTGTGCTTTTGGCAGATTTTCCCAGTGCAAATTTACACAAGCACTACGCTTTTGGCCTGGCACTGCGATTCTGAGTGTTGGCACTGTGATTTTAGTAGGAGAGCCTAAAAACCCTCAAAACCTCAAAGAAACTCCGAAATTTCTCTTGCCCTCCATCATTACAAGTAAGTGGACATCCCTCACCTTGGTTTTGATTTGCAAATCTAAATTGTAAGCATCATTTTCTATGATTAATATGAAACCCTAAAATCTCCCTAATGATGCCAAAACCCTAAATCCTCACTACTCATCCTACCACCTAACCCTATAGTTCTAAAATTTCTTCTGTCCCTATTCCCCTATCACCTATCCCTTTTTCCATTTACCACTAGTCCATATCATTCACATTCCCTTTGTCCCTCTTCCCCAAGAGCAAATATCAAGAAAATAAACCCTCCCTCTCATTTCCTACTCCTCCATTCATTTTATAGTCACAAGCTCATCTCCCATCCCCTCATTCCTAAAAACAATTTCACTTATTCCCTTCATACACCTCAACATTGCAAACACGGACCAAGAGGACCGAGACTATGTGGAGGAGGCAAACACAGGCAGTGACATCTCAGTAGATGGAGCTAGACAACAGAGAAAACCACATAAGGAAGGCTCAAGAACATGCTTTGATGGATAACTTGGAGAGGGCCAAGTATTTCATAACATACTTGGAGCAAGAAAACAAGCAGTTGAGTGATAAACAAGTCCTCATGGAGCTGGAAATGCTCAAGGAAAAAAGGAAAAGTGGCAAAGAGACACAAGTCACTTTGAATCCTATTGAGCAAGAGATTGAATATGATAGGGAGACTTGGCTTGAGAGAGTCAACCTGCACCTTGAGAAGCTACTACGAAAGGCCAACAGAGACAATCAAATGATCAGACACATGGCCTATCATTACAAGACTCGCAACAAGATTTGCAACAGGAGGATCAAGGAGATGAAAGCTAGGCTAAGGCAGAACTTGAAAGGCAAGGAAGAGGAGGATAGACTTAGGATGCTAGCTAAAGCTTCCTTGGCTCATTAGAGCACATGATGATGGTGCTTCTCACCAATTTTGGGCAAATTTGGAACAAATTTTGTCATTTGCAAATTTTGGATTTCAATACACAGGAAAACCGCCTAAGCTTTTCCTAGGGGCACCCAATGAAGAAATTGTTTGCATATTTGGATTTATAGTGATGAGGACATGCACCCTAGAAAGTTTCAAAGTTTTTGGGGTAGAATTGGTCCACCAAAAGGTCAAAAAACACCCTAAAAATGACCTTTCTGCCACTTTTTGGACACACAAAAGCAGTCTTGAGAGAATCAAGTTTTGAGGGGTCACATGAGCTTCAAATGTAGAAATTCTAGGTATTTTGGAAAGTCGACTTGAATACCTTTCCAATGAGCTATCATGGGCTCAATTGGGATGTCAGGAAGGCCTCCAAAAGGGACCTGAATGTGGTGCTACGCTTTTGACCAGTGGCGCTGCGCTTTTGACAGTTTTGCTCAAGGTTGCTATTTTTCGAGTTGTTGACAGTAATCATGGATTCTCTCTCATGGTGGATGATTTAACGTTGTAAATGATGAATTGTCATGTAATTATGATGGAAAAATAGTGATAGAGGGTAGATTCATTGCTTTAGGAGTTAGTTTGAGCTCAAATGAATCAGTTTTTCACTTTTAGAGGCAAGTTGTTGATGATGCTTATATTCTTGTTTCTTATATAGTGTTAGTTAGATTAGCTCTGTATCTTAGGGATTTGACCCCTGAGGATGGGAGGAGGTTGAAATCATCTCTATATCTTCTTCTTATTTCTCATGGTAAAGGGTTGGACTCAGTTGGATTCTCAGACCCTGATTGTACACCTTTGTCAGCAGTTTGGCATGAGATTAATAAGAATTGCAGCTATTTTTATGGGATCCCTATGGTATGGAGTTTTAGTACAGTTTCTTCTTCTGTGATTATATTTTTATATGTTTTATGTATGCCATTAATCATTTCATTGCTTCTAGTTGAATGTTTTCAAGTACGATAGGAAAAATTCATTGCATCAGTGCTTTGCCTTGGGAAACCATTCACCATTTCATGTTTTCAGTAGTTCAGGAAGGATCCATGATTATCACATGCCCTTATCATCTTCTCACCAGTCTAAAAAATCTCACCCCATCAAACCCAAGAGTGCTAAAGCCTATGGCTAACTTGCCCCATAGAACACCTTGCATTTCTGACCTAATTTCCTAGACCTAAACTATCCAGCTCCTCCTAATCCAAAAATTCCTTTCAAAATCAAATCAAAACTTCGTGCTACTATACCTAGCCTAATATCCTTTACCTATTCCAGTCATCTTGGCTGAGATCCTTACGGAGAGAGCCCTCTCCCGGCTTAGTAGGGCTAGCTACTTGGCTAATCATGGTTTGTGGTTACCCTGGCATTGCCTTCCTTCAGCTTGAGGTTCAATCTAGGTGATAACATATGGCACTCTGGTTGTCACTGTATAACTTTCCCAATTCCTGCCTCTTACCCCATTCATCTAGAAACCTTTGTAACCAAATCATTTATTTACTAGCCTTTGTAGGAGAAACATACTCTGCTTCTGCTGTTGAGAGTGCAACAACACTTTGCAGTTTTGAAACCCAACTGACAACTGTTCCACCTACAGTAAACACATACCCTGTTATGCTCCTCCTGTTATCTCTATCACCCACCATATCTGCATCAACATATCCCTGCAGAGCAATGTTTGAACCACCAAAGTGTAATGCTTTATTTGTGGTACCTATCAAATACCTGAGAATCCACTTCACCACCATCCAATGTTCTTTTCCTGGATTTTTCATGTACCTGCTTACAACTCCCACTGCATGTACAATATCATGCCTTGTATAGACCATTGCATACATTAAGCTTCCAACTTATGATGCATATGGAACTTTAGACATATAAGAAATTTCTTCCTGAGTCTTGGGACACACCTCGTTACTTAGTTTGAAATGGCTAGCCAAAGGTATACTAATTGGTTTTGCATTTTTCATATTAAATATTTTCAACACCATTTCTATGTACTCACTATGAGACAATATTAATTTTCGATTCTTCCTATCTCTGGTTATTCTCATACCAAGGATTTTTTTTGCAACACCCAAATCCTTCATTGCAAATGAGTTTACCAATTTTCTTTTGAGCGCATTTATTTCTTGCATGTTAGAACGCGCAACAAGCATGTCATCTACATACAATAACAATATAACATACATGCCATCATTTTTCTTTTTGAGATAAACACAATGATCAGAGTGACATCTAGTATAACCTTGTTCAGACATAAACCTGTCAAAATTTAGATACCACTGCCTTGGAGCCTATTTTAAGCCATACAAGCTCTTCTTCAACCTGCACACTAGTATCTCCTTCCCTGTTACCTCATATCCTTGTGGCTGCTACATATATATCTCTTCCTCCAAATCCTCATGGAGAAAGGTTGTCTTTACATCTAACTACTCAAGATGCAATTCTTCAGCTGCTACTAGACTTAAAATAGTTCTAATTGAAGTCATTTTAACAACAAGATAAAATATCTAATCAAAATCTATACCCTTTTTCTGTGCAAACCCCTTCACCACAAGCCTAGCTTTATACCTTTTTCTACTTCCATCTTCTTCCTTCAACCTATAAACCCATTTATTTTGCAATGTTCTTTTACCTGCAGGAAACCTGACTAAGTCCCAAGTTTGGTTATGTGCTAAGGAGTCCATCTCTTCTTTCATGGCTTGCTCCCACTTCTTCTTGGTTTCTACTTGCACTGCTTCTTCATAACATTCTAGTTCACGAGAATCAATCAACCATACATAATATAATGAAGGAGAGTATCATTAAGGGGGTCTACTTATCCTAGTAGATCTTCTAACACCACTTTCAGGTGTTTGAGGTGCTTGTTGTTGTTTTTGTTTTGGTTGTTGATCATTATGATTTTCAGGCACCATCACTTTTTCTCTAACCTCATCAAGTAATGTGTATTCTCTATTTTCTTTTTCCTGTTTCTTTTCCCGCAGATGATCCTTATACAAAACCTTTTCATTGAATATGAAATCTCTGCTCCTGATAATTTTGTGTTTTTCATATTCATAAAAGCAATAACCAAAATCATTAACACCATATCCAATAAAGGTACATTTCTTTGATTTTGCCTCAAGCTTTGTTCTATTTTATTTATTAATGTGGACAAAGGCTTCACAACCAAAAGTCTTTAAAAATGAGTAGTTTACCTTTTTACCTATGCACGCCTCCTCTGGAATACCACCATCCAAGGAACTTGAAGGCCCTCTGTTTATTAGATAAACAACAGTATCTACAACATCTGCCCAAAATTGTAAAGGCAATCTTGCATGCAATCTCATGCACCTTGCACACTCCATGATTGTCCTGTTCATCGTTTCTGACACATCATTTTCTTTTGGTGTTCCTAGAACTGTCTTATCTCCATGAATTCCGTATTCTGAATAGTACCTATTAAACTCTTTGCTTCAATATTCACCTCCATTGTCTGATCTGAGACACTTCAACCTTTTTCCTGTCTCATTTTCAACCAAATCTTTCCATTTCTTGAAAGTATAAAATACATCAAATTTATTTCAAATACAATAAATCTAGGTCTTTATGGTTGCATCATCAATAAAAGTAACATAATAACAAAAGCCATTGAGAGATGATACCTAAGAAGGTCCCCATACATTTGTATGCACAAGCTCTAATTTTTCGTTCTTCTTTTCTTTCCGAACGCTAAGGAATCTGACTCTGTTCTGTTTTCCATAAACACAATTATGACATAATTTTACATCAACGTGCTTCAAACCTGAAACAAATTTCTTGAGTGAAGAATTTGCATCGCCTTCTAACTCATGTGTCCAAGCCTATGATTCCATAATGTCATATCTGATCCTGTAGAGGTTAAAGCATTAACAAAATTAGAAATACCATTGCATAAATATAATCTACCAACCTTTTCTCCTTTTGCGATTACCAGGGCTCCTTTAGTGACCTTCCAAGTTTTATCTGTAAAAGTAGCTACACAACCTTCACCTCCCAACTACCCTATTTAAATTAGATTTTTCTTCAGATTTGGAACATGCCTTACCTCCTTCAATAGCCATTGATTTCCATTCTAATGTTTTATGAAAAATGTACCCATTCCAATGATTTTATAGGGTTTATCATCACCCAATTGAACCTGCCCAAAATCTCCTTCAGCATAATCATGAAAATGTTTCCTATCAAGTGTGGCATGGAATGAGGCCCCTAAATCTACCACCCATGCATCAATAATATTTTCTAATGAAAGAATCAAATCATATTGCAACAAATCATCTGTAACATTCGCTTCATGATTGTTTTCTTGTTGTGCATCTCCTTCTTTTCCCTTCCGAGACTTGCAGTCTTTCTTTAGGTGTCCTTTCTTCCCGCATTTCTAGCACACTATCCCCAATATGGACTTGGATATGCCTTTCCTTGACTTACTGTGATATCCTCGGCTCTTTCCTCTTTCCATTTTTCTTCCCCTAGTCTCTACAGTCAAAGCATTACCTTATGTCTCACTGGAGCTTTTCCATCACATTTCCTCGCTAAGGATTGCACCGACAACATCATCAAACTTTAAGGTACTAGATCCTGAGACAGAGTTACTAATGGCCATACCTAAACCATTCCAACTTTCTGGAAATGAGCACAGAAATAACAGAGCCCTAACTTCATCATCAGAAGTTACACCTACAGAACTTAACTGACTGGTAACTATATTAAATTCATTTAAATGATCAGCAACAAATCCACCTTCTAACATATTCATATTAAATAAACGCTTCATAAGAAACACCTCATTTGAGGCCGAGGGTTTTCCATATAGTATGGCTAATGCCAACATTAAACCCTCTGTTGTCGTTTCCTTTGAAATATTAAAGGCTATCGACATTGCTAGGCACAACCGTATTGTTCCAAGTGCCTTTCTATCGAGAATATCCCATTCTATGTCTATCATACATGTCGACTTATTTGTCTTTCTGCTCAATGGTTGGTATAGATCTCTCTGGCACAAATAATTTTCCATCTACATCTTCCATGGCTGGTAGTTTTGGCTGTTAAATATTTCAACCCTAAACCTACCATCTTCCTCCATTGCTCCCACTCGAACCAGGAACCCTTCCCTCCTGTGAGTTTATCATCCAAATAGACCTTTGGCTATCATACCAATTGTTAGAGAATTATATATTACAGAGCAATGGAAGACATAAAATATATTGCAGAAATATAAACAAAGAAAACACATAAAATAAGAGAGACACAAATATACGTGGTTCATCCAATTTGGGCTATGTCCATGAGAAACAGCTAGTCCTTCCTTTTATATTATCCAGCAAACTGAAGAGGTACAACCTACAGCATATCCGTTGTAATTCCCTCTTTGCTCTGACATAATATCCTCTCTCTTTCTCACTCAGAATACAGATCTACATAGATGCAATACAATTCCCTCATATATAGAGAGGGGTTTCCTTCTAGGGAAAAAAAACCCTAAATTGAACAAAACTTCTACCGTCAGATATTGTAATAGATCCGACTTGAAAATATAATAATATAGAAATATTCCCAAAAATAATAAGATCGATCCAATAATATAATATGAAACTCTTCTTTATTGATGAAACCCTTGAGGTAGGGTAACACCATACAATCACTCCTTAAGGAAGGAGAATAATCCACAAGCCATATGCTTGTCCATACAATATTTCTTGACATCTCTCAATGGGGAGACTCTAGCCTCTATGTAGGATTCATACATGCAATACCATAGGTCATTACCATGGCTCTCTCAATACCATCCATCTAATACCCTGGGCTTATCACATTATTTCTAAATACTTGTGGTCCCTTACATGATGCGGGTTAACCACTTTATTTATTAACTAGGGCCCATCCCATTATTACATTATTCCCTTGGGTACCTCCCTCTGTACCCCATACTATCCCCCCTAGGTATATTACATTCCACCCCTCTTAAACATGTTTCGTCCCTGAAACATTAGAAGAACACAAATAATAAGATCTACTCAAAAGAGTAGTCCATTGGTACTATGCATGTGCATCTAGCCATCCAAGAGAAAAGTGAACCCTCGATCTAGTTCGTGCCTCGCTCGCTTGAGATGGAAGTTGACCTTGGAGGCTCTTCTATGTTGATGTGTTGTGTGTGGATCATCGCCCCTCTCTATCTGTCATGTGGGGGTTGTTGTCCTTGTCGCTAATTTTTTTCCATCGTGATGGTTTTTTCTTGCGGGGTGATGTGGGTGGTGATATGCTGACGTTTTAACTAACAGTGTATCTTTCTTTAATACAGCACCTAGTGGAGCCTGATTAGGGTTTGGTACATGTTGTGGTGCCTTTTGTTGTTGCTTATCTTCTAATATTACTTCAACCACAGATTCCTCATCTGATGTATCAGTACCTGTAACATTTTTTGGTTCAGCCTCCTTGGACTCCACCTCTCTTTTTGGTACCTGGTTTCATGTTTGTGTTTGGTTGTCGACCATCAAAGACTCATCATCTGATCTATCAATGTCATTAGAGATTTGTGCTTCTACCTCCATAGTCTCTGCTTGGGTCTTAATGGAAATAACCTGCAATGTAATTTTCTTCTTTTAATACCAGAGCTTCATGAATTTCTTCTACACATTAATATTGACAGTACCCACAAATTCCATCCAAGGATATCCCAAAAAAACATCCATGTTATCCATATTTGAAGAATAAAAATCGCAATGCAACACATACTTATCCATAGAAATCTTCAAATCTTTATAAACTTGAACACCCTCATTATCAACCTGTGTGTTTTCAATGTGTTTTGCTGGAACTTGCAATTTTTTGCCAAATTAACGTTGATAAAATTATGTTTGCAACTAGGATTTATAGACACAATGATCTTATCCTTCTGAATCAATCCATGAACTTGTAATAAGGAGATACCAGTACAAAATAACCCTTTAAGTTTCCCGGTTTCCTTATTTCCTGTAAAAATAAAATATTTGCTAGGTTTTTTGGTTTCCTTCTTTCTAGTATGAGACCATTTGTCCAAAAATAGTTTTTCAATTTTGTCAGCACGGTATAACTTCAAAATCTCACTGTCAAGTGATTTCCACCATATAGCAGCCTCATATTTCAATAATACCCTATGGAGTCCTTCTAAAACCATGACCTGTCACACTTCTGATATTGTATAAATTTTTCAATAGTCGACCCATCAACTTTTCCTATAAAAAACATATTGCCAGAAGCCATGGAGACGGTTTTGAAAAAAATTCACTTACTTGGAAAAAATTTACAATGGCCACAGTGCAGTCAATATTGCTCTTAATATTTATTATGACCTATTTCTGGAAATGGAATGACCATTCTGTGTCTCCTCATGTGATAAAAATCTTGATCTAAGCACTCTGGAGTTCAGGTTTGTGCTGCAATTGTCCCGCCATCACAAAAAGTTTCTGAAAAAAGAGCTGATTTTAAATCAACGATATCTCCCTCATCCGGACTCCAATTCGAGCAATTTTTTTTTTTTGAAATTGGGTAATATTTCAAGAGGATTTCAGATCTGTAATTAGCTTCTCAAAATTCCCCACAAAAACGATAACAAATTAACTGGAGATTTGTCATCCATGAATCTTTGTCACAAAATTTCTGCAACACAACTAATTTTTTAAATCAACGATATCTCCCACATCCGAACTCCGATTCAGCCAATTTTTTTTTTTTAAATTGGATATTTTTTCGCAAGGAATCCAGATCTACAATTTGTTTTTTCAAAATTTTCACTAGAAGTTACTGATATGATCTGAAAATGCGCAACCCAAAAAATTCCTTAAAAAAAAAGATCCGACCCAGAAATATATGAAAATAACAAATATACCCAGAAATAACAAGATAGAAATAGATAAACTTCTCTTTATTAATATAAAAAATAAAAATAAAAATTTCTCCGTGTTGCCCAAGAAAGTGCTCTGATACCACTTATAATAGATCTGACTTGAAAATATAATAATATAGAAATATGCCCAGAAATAACAAGATCGATCCAATAATATAATATGAAATGCTTCTTGATTGATCAAACACTTGAGGTAGGGTAACACCATATAATCACTCCTTAAGGTAGGAGAATACTCCACAAACCATATGCTTGTCCATACAATATTCTTTGACATATCTCAATGGGGAGTCTCTAGCCTCTATATAGGATTCATACATACAATACCATGGGTCATTACCATGGTTCTCTCAGTACCATCCATCTAATACCATGGGCTTATCACATTATTTCTAACTATCTATGCTCCCTTACATGATGCGGATTAACCACTTTATTTATTAACTATGGCCCATCCCATTATTACATTATTCCTTTGGGTACCTCCCTATATACCCCATACTATCCCCCCTAGGTATACTACAAATCTCTACCTAATGAATGGCCTAGATTGACTACAAAATTACAACATTTTACAAGGAAATTTTACATCTATTTTTGGCTTCGAGGGAACTACCCCTGATCCCCCACCGGGGGCGGGGCTCTTAAAGATCATTGTTTCCCCCCTGGACCCCCCATGCAGCACCAATATCATGGGTGGCATTGCTGCCACCTTATGAACTGGGGTCCAATGCAGTGATACCTCTGAATAAAGAAGATAATCAGGCTCCACACCCAACATGGTGTGGAAAATATACATGACTTTGCTTCACCATAATCATGTATGTATGCGGATTTGCTTTAGAGAACCTTCTTATGCTTCTTCAAACTTATCTTTATCATTACTTTGCCTTTAAACTAATATTCTTTACTCCATTCTTTCTATCACATCTGTACTGGCATGAATACTCATCCTGCTACCATCATGTTGACATGTTTATTAAATAGGATGTCATCAAGGACAACACTTTTTTCATATTGGAAACAATGAACACATTAAAGTTAAAAATATGTCATCTAATGGAAAAACAGAGGCATAATGTGTTGAAGGATGGTCATATGTGCATTAATTTATGTCTTATTTTGAGAAGAATCATACCCCACTTCTAAAAGTGTTTCTCATCGTCTTAGAAACATAATGACCTAATTGTGCCTCATTCATGGCCCTGGTGGCCTCTTTATTATACATTCCTCACTCCTTTCTCTTAAAAAGCTTTGTTGTAGGCTTTGTAAGGAGAAGCACAAAAATGCAGTTGTTCTTTTCATGGTTTTTTTGGCAGTACTTTAGGCACAAAAACACAAATTTCCTCTTTGCAAGTGAACTCTATTGGCTTGTAGATCCATTTCATTCACACCATCTCCCTTGACATATTCATTCCATTTTCACTCATTTTTCTAAAACTCTTTGTGCATAGAAAAATCACAATGTTTCTATTTGATGAAAAATTCCTTCTTGCTTTTTGTTTCCTTGTTCTTCTCTTTTGTTGCCTAGATGATTCCATAATGGGCTTTGGAGTTCTCTGTTTTGATTAGGTCTCTCTTAGGCACTGTTATTTTTATTTTTAACACAGTTTGTTCCTCTTCTCCTTCTTCCTCCTTGAGCTTTTCTTTTGGCTAATCTCCATATTCTTCTGCTTCTTCATTAGCTTCTACTTCTCCTTCTTCTTGGATGTGGGCTTTCTATGGTTAGATCCACCGCCCATAGCCTTCAATACAACTTTCCAAATTTAGCAAGACAATTCCCTATTTCTGCTACACATTTTAGATATTTCTATGTAATAAAGGTTTTTAAGACAGAGAAAAAAAAATAGCTTTCATATATTGCATGGAAGAAGGTTGATTTAATGCTCACCCAAAAATAATTTCAATTCCCCTTCTTATCAGGCTTAATTAAAAGGAAACATCCACATTTCATTTTTTATTTGTAAACTTTTATCAAAGGTTTCCCATAGGTTGTACTATATAAAAAATGAAAATTTTGCAAGCTTCTTGTTCACATATGGCAAGGAGAAATATGTATTTACCCTTCCTTTAGATTTTGTCCTTCGAATCATAGGGTTTGGGGTTCAAATCCCTCAAAATCAGGTTCTTTCATAACAAATTATTCCTTCCTATAGCATCTCTATTTTCACTTGTAGCAACGTTGTTTCTCCTATAACACACATTATGTCTCTCCTATAGCAACCATATTTCTATTGTAGTAGTTATTCCTGATCCTATAGCACCTATAAATCAACTCTGTATATATTTTGTAGCAACCTAGGAAGCCCCTGGTATCATTTAGCTTGATCTTTGATTCCTTAATGAGCCTCTAACTATTTTCAGAATGAGCATTCATACAACTGAAGTTTATCCTTGTTCTTTTATTTATTTTACGATAGTGGGTTTTGTGCATTTGGGTGACTTGGAATTTTTACTAATTTCCTCTTTTCACCATTGTCCCCACTCCTCATAATCATCACCCTTCTTAATTTGGATTTTCCACGTTGCATGAGTGAGGGAGTTAGTTGCACTTAACTGGTTGAGGGTGGTCGAGACTATTGACCCATCCTTAGCTTATAAAACCTCATCTCTCATGAATTGAAAACAAATTTCTAACCATAACATGATTAAGGTAAGAGGTGAAGAATATTTCATACATGTACCTACCTCATGGTTGCAGGAGAGGCATGCATGTTGCTGTTGAGTTGATGATCAATCCATGGTTCTCTAGAGGTGCTAATTTCCTTATTTTTCTTGTGTACATGTCTTCACATGATGTAGTTGACTGATGAAACCTTTCTTGCTTGCAGGGATCTCTCAAGTTCTCAATCTGCTATTGTTGGAGTGGATGGATTATCTGTTGGTGTGCCCCTTCTCACTTCACAGATGGCTTCATGATGCTCAAGGTGGCTGGATCTTTTGGAAAAAAATGATTATGGAATTTTGATGTGACTGTATAAGCTTCTAGTGGAGGAATTTCCCTCCTATAGGAGTCACTTAATTCTTCTTTAAGACCTTATATTGCATGTGGATCAGAGGGCAAGTAAAGAAAGGTACAAGGACAAAACTAAACTCATCAGAAATTGGTGTAGGTGGTGGAAAAAATGAAAGTGGAGCATTTTCTATGTTTTTTATGTATGTTAGAGTGGAATTTGAAGATGAATTTTGGCCAGATGGAGTGGATGGGTGATTGGTGTTGGGGGATCTCTCTCAACCTTTCCTAAATAATACATGACCTTTTGACTCCTTCCTCCAATCATATCTGCCTCTTTTAGCACAGGCATTTTGGGCTCCTCCTGTAGCGTTTTAGGATAGTTCTCTGTAGGAGAATTGTTTTATAGATATTTATCAAGTTGTAGGTTAGATTGACTTGAAATTGTTTTATCATGTTTCCATCATCCCTATGCACCTCCCTATAAAAAATCTTGGACAATGGATGCACGAATCTTGAGAAAAATTAAAATGGATGTAGGTGATGGAGGTCAATTTCCCGAAACGTGTGCACTAGAACTTGCCAAAATTTCTTGAGCATGTTACCATCGTCCATGTTTATCTCCACATGAAACATCACAACTAATGGATGCACAATTTTTGAGATATGGTAAAAAGAAATTCCCTATGTATTTTGGCCTCTTGTAGAAAAACAAAACCTTCCTGTAACATTTTAGGACAGTGAGGAAAATGAATGGGAAATGATTGGAAATAATGGGTGGATGTTGGAAATGGATGAAGGTGATGGATTGACATGGCCTTGTTCCTATTGGAGCACATGAGTAAAGGAGGAGAAATCCTAACTTTGACTTCCTTTGACTAGATTTTTGAACAACCTTTTATTTTGGTGCTAACTTGTTTTTGTTTCTTGTAAAGGTTTGAGAGAAACTGCCTTCATCAGAGAGAGATACATGGAGATTTATTTTTGTTTCATTTTTTTTTATATTTTATTAGGCCTACTAGCCACCTCCATGAGGTTTTCAACTAGTAGGTCTACCTAGGCACCTCAAAGGAGGTTTTCACCTAGGATCTTTCCTTTTTCTCTTTTTTTTTTCTCATTTTTCCAACCCATTGAACACCTCATGGAGGTTTTCAATTAGTGAGACAATATCATATGTCTCAAAAGAAGTTTTTACCTGATATTTTATTATTTTCCTTTCTTTTTTCGATTTAGCCATTTTTTTATTTCTCTTTCTATCCCACTCTACTTGAAAAGACAAAATATCTTTCAAGTATAGGAATACTTCCAATGGAGCCATGTTCACATGCTATAGGGATTAATGCATGAGTGGTTGTGGCTAGAATACCTCCAAGGATATTCCTGGAATCCTTTTAGATAAATTAAATTAATTACAGCTACCGCAAAGATGCATATACATATCCATATTAATGAATTGTATTCAAAGAAGGAGGGAATAGATTACCTCAGATCTTGATGTAGTTTTGCTGGAGAACCCAATGTGGTGGAGTGGAAGATCTCTCTACTAGTTCCTAGATCAATACCTGCATATTAAAAAGACAAGAAGTAATACTACAACATATAAAATTTGTGTTGGCTTAGGGGGTCCTAACCGAGGTTTAGAATTAGTTGCGCCAACCAACAAAAACCTACACTACTAGCCCTTTCAGTAACAACCCATGTAGTTGATTGAGATTTAAATAGGAACACAAAAAATTACAGATATAACCCTAAATACAAAGATGTAGTAGAAATAATACTTCATTTCATTAATGTAAAATACTGAAATATTCTTACAAACAAAAATGGAAATAAATGAGCCAAGGTGATGATAGCTTATCTCTAAGAAGAGATGTGGCAGCTACATGCCTATGAACTATCTTACAATGAGGCACGAAGGCCTATTTATTGTTTAGAAACAATGGAAAACCCTAAACATCCAAAAACCTAACCCTAGGAGATGAAGCACCAAACTATGGGCCTCGTTTTGGGTAAATTGGTACATCAACTTCCCGAGGTCATAACTTTGGCATACGATCTCTGTTTTATGTGCACAATACCTCATTATAAGGATCTATCTGAGGACTAAAACTTTGGGATGAGAAATATTGATCTATGGACCCATGTTACTCCAAATTTTCCCAAAAAAAGTCGTTTAGGGCCTCAAAACGGCTCTAGAAGTTCAGGACCCGAAAAACTGCCAAAAGTAGTAAATTGTGCTACAATTATGGAAACTGAAAAACTAAAAGAGACAGTTGTGGGGGTCCAAGTGGGATAGCTGGGTGGCCACCAACATCCACCTGGATCAGTAGTGCAGGCTACAGTCTCACCCGAAGCAGTATGGGAGATGCTAGAACCAAGTTTCCACATCAAGAGATTAGTGTGATGTCTTTTAGCACCCTAGATATACCTTCGTGCAGATCTATAAGCCCCTAGGGCTCGATGCTGCAACCCCCTTTAAACAGCCCCTAGACCTTCGCGAAGGTCTATGATTGGTCTTTTTGGACCCTTAAGAGTTGAATCATCTACCTATGCCAATCAGAAAATAACCCTAGATCTGAGCTTGTGCAGATATACTTAAGTATTTTAATAATCATAACATAATATATCACAATCTTCACTCAAGTACTTAACATGTAGTGCTTACAGTTATTAAGACTTATTCCATAGAGTCGCACATCATTAGATCAATATTTTATAAATACATTATTCATCCACAACATATATCGCAATCATAAATAAATAGGAGTAAATAGATAAATGCAAGAATTCTTCAACAATCTTCTTTATTAATCTTCAATAAGGTATTACAGACCCAAAACTACCCTATGCACTAAGCTACAGGGGTCCGTGCACTCAGTTTTTGACTCTACCTAGGCTTCTGCACACTCAACTGCAGAGCCATTCTCTCCTATCTGACCCACTTCTCTACGCTAATTCTTCCCTTTTATTCACCCATTACAGCCCAAATTATGCCTTAGACTCTTTAAGACAAGCCAACTTGTACAATCCCATGGCTCGCAGACCATGGGTGGATCTCAAAGCTAACTCATATTTACATAAACAAGGGATAAAACCCTTTTTGAATCCTAACCATCTACGCACTCCTCAACCACAAATCATGGAAACGTTACATAATTTACCAAAATTACATCAAAACTTGGGTTTTTAGCCCCAAAATTGACCTAGGGGACCCCATCCCGACATAACCCCAACACAAAGATCGTGACTCACCCTCGAGTCACTCGGTTGGTGCTGTGATCTTCCTACGAAGATCCCCTAGCTCCACCTATACTTGGCAACATCAGCAGTGCTGTGCGTAGCTGCCTTCTTGACTTCTTCCACTAGATGCTTTGTAGTTGATCCTTCTATGGCCAGCTTCATCATCTGCTACAAGCATGTGAGCTTCTCCTGAATGTTGGTCGTGACTCGGTAAGCTTCATCTAACTGGGGCCCCAACTTGGCCTTATTAAGCAAGGCTTCCTTCTTCTATGTTGCTTCAACCTACATGAGGAGCTACTTCTCTTCCTACAACTTGGCTAGGCGTTGTGCTGGGGCAATGGAATGCGTTGTTGCCCGGACTTCATGGTAATGTTTTTGTAGCTCCCACACCTCTGTATTCAATATCTACAAGGTTCGGTCTTCCAGAGTCGTCACCAACTCCCTGCTCAAATGATGTCAAACAGTCAGTGATTGCGGCATCCAAAGTGGTCATCCCTTCTTTTATGACAGCTCTACGCTGCTCCTAGACCTCCAGTAGAGTCGATGGCTGCATCTTCAATTGCAGCTCGGTTATCTTCATGTTGAGTTCAAATTGAACTCGACTAACCTCAGATTTTTCCTCACGCACACCAACAACCAATTTTCTAACCTTCACCTTTGGTTGTGCGTCCTCGGGAATATGGATTTCAGGCACAGTTCTGCATGCCTCCATGACTGCTGACTCCAATTGTGAACTGTGCGCCTGGAGTGCCTCCTTTTCTTCCAAAATCGGTGTCTTCTTAGTGAACAGTTTCCGATTATTCACCTTGATCTCGCTGACAGCACTAAGTGCTCGCTATTCTTGAAGGCGAATGTTACACAAAAATATCGTCACCATGATTATTTACAGTCAGTATGGGTCTATCATCACTTGTACTATCCTCCTAAGCAAGTCTCAGACCTCAGCTCTTCAAGTCAAGCTTTGAAAATGGGAGGAAGACATTAAAAATCAATGAAACTCTAGTTCCGCACTTTCTCTCACTGTCACCTGTGGTCCCGCATCTTCTGTTTACAAAAACTGCGGACCTGCCCGCTCTGTCCCTGTTATATACCTAGGGGGGGTAATATGGGGTACCAAGGGAGGTACCCAAGGTAATAATGTAATAATGGGATGGGCCATAGATCTGTTCCAAAAGATATATGAGAATAGAGATAACCCAAGAATAACAAGATAGAAATAGATAAAAAATGCTTCTTTATTATCAAAACCCTTAAGGTAGGGCAACACCATACATTCACTCCTTAAGGAAGGAGAACACTCTACAAGCCATATTCCTGTTCATACAATAATACTTCTCTTCATCTTCATATCCTCCATGTGGAGTCTCTAGCCTTTATATAGGCCTCATACATAGAATACCATGTATCATTACCATGGTTTCCTCATACCATCAACTAATACCATGGGCCCCTTACATTATTATTAACTACTTGTGGTCCCTTACATGACATGGGTTAACCACCTTATTTATTACTATGGCCCATCCCATTATTACATTATTACCTTGGGTACCTCCCTTGGTACCCCATATTATCCCCCCTAGGTATATAACAGTCCCTAACAGTGTGGGTGTGGACCCCTGTGAAAGTCAAAAGGCGCAAGTTTTATCTTAAAAAACTCACTTTGGGTTAATTCTAGAGGATTCTAGAAGGAATTTTGACGTGGATTGTTCGCTCTGAGGTGGTTCATGCATCCCAAAAGAGAAGGAGCTAATCCCTTGATGAGAGGAGCTATCCCTTTGAAGGAGGGCTTTATCCCTTTGAAGGAGGACCTAGTAACTTCCCTCGATTGCACTATAAATTCAGGCATTGGGCTGGTTGCTGGAGAGGTTAGAAGCTAAACATTTTTTAGGGTAAATGCTGGTGAAATTAAGACTTCCTAGTTGAGCTTAAGAGGAGAGATCACATACCTTTTTGGCTTCATTGGGAAGTGAGTGAAACTTGTCAAAGTAGAGGAGACTTCTTGCTGGACCCTGGGAGGAGCTTGTACAGCGTCAAGGCACAGGTTGTAAAGTTATTCTTCTTTTGAATTAATACAATCAAACTCATTTTTCTCAACAAGTATCTCATGTTATTTGTTTCATGAACTCCTTGACTTTCATGTTAAATATGTTTTATGATATTGGCTTTTCATGTGCTATTTAATTTGTTTGCTTGTTTGTGTTTGCAGATTCGCGACAAAGGAGCTCATTTGGATCGAAGGAGCGAGGGCATCCACAAACTTGCGTTGGACCTAAGGTAGGCTCTAAAACACTTGTTTGCCTTTATTTATAAAAGCATATTTAGAGAAAGATAGTGTCTGGTTGGTTTGCTTGTCATTAGGTCTTCTTTAGATTCTAGGAAGGTCTATCTTGTCCGCAAGATCGACTTATTCCGTGTGACAGCGAAGCTCTGCCTGAATTCCATGTAATAATTCATGCAATGTCTACAGTTGGATCGCCGCAAGTTTCAGGCCCATCTTCAGGATGGTATGAAAGAGGGTGCAATGTTCCTCAGTCTCTCCATGTATTGAACCCATAGGCAAGGGGAAGACTCGCACATCCATCATTGTCCATAGAAGTAGCTCCACGCTATTACTTTTTTCTTCCGTCGAATTACCTACTGCACCACTCACTTTGTCGACACCTGCTTGGAGCTGCAACTCTCGAAGATCCTTCTTAACTCCTCCCAAGCTCTGAATGTACTATTTTTCCAATTGTTGCAGTACTTTTGTAGCGATGTCCCTGACTTTATCACTAATCTCATCAAGATCAATTTCTGTGAGCACTGGGGGCTCAACCTGTGTTTTGTGCGCCTTCTTCTTTTTCCTTGACCCAACTTGTTGTTCCAATTCTCCCCTTGTCACCACGAAGGGGGTGCACTGCCCTTCCTCGTCTCTACCACCTTGCCCTATTTCTGTTTTTGTTGCTTTTGAAGGTGACTTGTCACCTTTCTTGGCCTCACATTGCTCCTACTCTGCCTTCTCTTTGGAAACACATTCCTCCTTGACCCGAGTCTTTTTGGCAGCATATTTCTTCTTCTGTGCAGCCAAGTACTATGCATGATGCTTGGTTTCCTCCTTCCTTTTCTTTGTGGCCGCACTCTCTTCACCTTTGCTTGGCCCAACAACTAAATCTGAAGGGGCATGACACTACCTCCTTTTCTGAGCAACACGACAATACCTACTGCACATCAGAGTCTGTTACCAAATAAGATAGGTCATACCACTTCTGGGAAAGATCCTTCCATAACTGGATATAGACCCGGTGGAAGTCAACCGTGAAAGTTGTGTAGGCTGACAGTTGTGTATAGAAGGTTGGGGACAACCTTGGGCATTGGTTAACTTCCATACGGAGACTTGCCTCCATCAAGACCCAAAAGATCTTCATCTCTGTGACGCGCACAGGGTCCTTCGTAGCACATAGGGAGGCGAATTGCGTGGCCTCTGGTAATCCTTGTGCCAATAGAAGAAATTGTCTATCCTCTGGCAGGTCCCATGCAACCAACACAATGGAGAGTAGCAACCAAGTGTAATGTAACAGTTTGGTCTCATCTTGGGCCTGATGACAATTCGTGAGGAATCATTGGCATACCTAGACCAATTGAATAGTATGCGTTTCACGCACTGAGCTGCTAGAGATACGATGGGGATCAAAACTTCATCTGCGTGGAACTTCCTCATCACCTTGCCAGCCAATATTTGCATTAACAATTGAACTGCAGGGCATTTTATTAACAAGATGGAATACCCTCGCGCTTTCTTCACCAATTTTTGATCATTTTTCATGCGCTCAACAAACTCCTTCTCTCCTATCTTTCTGCTAAACGCCTTAGACGGATTCAAAACCTCATGTGGCAAGTGTGTAAGCATATGAATCAACATATCAGTGATGGGGATAGGCCATCCTAGCCATAAAAACCCATCATGTACCAGAGTGAGCAGCTGGTGTATGCACATTGTATTAATTGGGATGCAGTGTTAATGTGGCACCCAAAGCAAGTTGAGCAGCCCAGATTACTCAACACTGTGGGTGCATTCCTCTGTTCCCAACGCTATCACACCCATGCCTTCATAATATACTTGTTTTGTGAAGTTATCCATTGATAAGTGTGGGAACTTAGTGTGATTCACTAACTCCCAGTCCTCCATCTTCAATAACGGGACTTACACGAGCTGCGGACCTTCAAAAGGCACCTACTCAAGTACCAAGGGTGTGGAAATGACAAATTTTTTAGGGTCCAGGTCTTTTCAAATTTTCACTTTTCCCTTCCTCAGAGGGATGTACTAAGGGATCTTTGTGATGGGCTCCGCTCCTTCGCCATTAACATCTTCAGTTCCCTGGCCTTTTTCTTCCTCCATGTCTACAATCTTGTCTTTCCCCTTTTCCGGTTGTTCATATTTTTTCTGTGTAGGTGTCGCAGTATGCTTCTTGGGGGAAGTGCATATCTATACTGACTTCTACTACTTCTCCATTGCCATGGATTGTTCCGGTCTTAACGACCTCAGCACCATGGACACTGTAGGCATAGTTTCAGCACTGGATATTTCTCGGCCTAGTATGTCAGATACAGTGACCTCTACACTCAAAGCTTCTACGGAGTTGGTGGAAGTCATCCTCTCCATAAATATCTCACGGGCTAAAAGAGAAATGTTTGTGTGTGTGAGGAACTCTTCCCAAAACACTCGACTCATAAGAAACAGACAGCAAATTTCAGATAAAGCTCCAAGTGTGCAAAGTGTTCTCTATTCGACTAGCGCACATAATTTATAGGGTTTTTTTAATTAAAACATAACCATTTCCCCCAAATTTCAACCATTAATGTTGTTTTCGCAATAGATATTCAAAGATATTGGCCTTAAATGTCGTCAGCACACTCCCTTTAACGGTCTTCTGGCTATCAAATCATGAACAGTGAATCCAACGGTTACGTTCCTACTCTTTTGTGCAACACCTCCCTCCATAACGCATCTTCTAGCATGCAACTTCCTATATTGCAACTTCACCATTTTCTGCGCAACCCACCTTCTATGTAGTCTGCCAACCCTAGCAGTGTAGTTTATAGTCATGCGATCCCTTGCAACTACTTGGAGCACTAAGATTGTCCTACTACCATATACTTATTGCGTAGGATTCCTTGTATATAGATCTAATCAGCTGCCAAGATTTTTCACGTTCCTTCTATACTTGCTGATGGAATCTAGCCAAGAATCAACCCTCCTCAAGCTTCATCAACTGTACAAGTCGTTCCTCCAAGGCTTCACGTTCTACAATACCTGTGAAAGTTGCTATACATAGACTAGGCAAAATATACTCCATTGGCATTACAACTTCTACACCATAGACCAATCTGAACAACATTTGTCCTGTCAACTTCTTGTAAGTAGTCCTATATGCCCATAGCAATGCAGATACACACACATCCTAGTCATTTCGCTACGCGTTGCAGATCTTTGTCAGCGCATTCTCCAAAATCTTATTGAAGGCATTCACGGTCCCATTGGCCTTTGGGTGATATGGTGTACTCTTCTAATGATAAACCCGAAACTCCCCAGTCAACGCGCTGATTGTCTCATTTAGAAAGGGTGTACCTCGATCACTCATCAAAAACTTCGGGCAGCCAAATCTTGTTAAGACATATTAAAACAAGAACTTGATTGTTGTGGCCCCTATACAATAGTTAACCGACTATGCCTCTGCCTATCTGATCAAATACTCCATCACACTGATGATTTAGCACACACTATCTTTTTCCCCTGGGGGTTGAATCGGCCCAATGAAATTAATCACCCATTTTTCAAATGGCTACAAAGATACTTGAGGGTTCAATGGAAACTCATCCCTCCGTGATGGTCATTCGGTTCATTTACATGCATCGCATGCCCTACAATACTCTTTGGAATCTTTATGCAGCGTTGGCCACCATAGAGCTGCATGCAAAATCTTCTGTGCATTCGCTTTTCCTACATAGTGTCCTCCCATAGCTCCTCCATGAGCTTCAGCGAGAATTTTATTTTGTTCAAAATATGGCACATATCATCACAATATATCGTCTGCATCCATCTTATACAGATGTCATGCAATCAATGAAAAGTTTGCCGTGTGCACTAGCAAATCCTTATTTTACTGACTTGTATACCATTCCGGTGCCATCCTCATAGTGAAAAAGTGGATAATATCTGCAAAATGATTGTTCACTATGCACACCACAAAGAGATGCACATCTGAAAACCCTTCCTCCAAATTAGTAGGCTCCTCTCCTGTTTCGATTTGTGATAGATGATCAGGTCCTGCATAATAACCTTCCTAGCTTCACAATAATCTCAAAATCATACTCCTAAAATAGCAGCAACCATCGGTGGATATTCTCCCTGACACAGGCTTATTGAGTAGGTATTTTAGGGCAGAATAATTTGTGTACATCTTGAAATTTCCACCTAGTAGGTAGTGCCTAAACTTTTAAAGCATGTAAACCATAGCCAATCTTTTGTGCTCCGTTATTGAGTAACTCTTCTCGGTTTTCAATAATTTCCTACTTGCAAAGGCTATATGATGGTGCAACTCTCCTTCACCAGCCTGTGTTAGCACTACACCCAACACAATGCAAGAAGCATCGACATGTACATCGAATTCCTTCTTCCAATCAGGGAAGACCAAGATCAGTTTGATGACCATCTTCTCTTTCAACACGTCCAAACTACGCTAACATTCTTCATCTCAACAGAATGTAGTGTCCTTCTTCAAAAATTTCTCCATGGGCATGGTAATCTGAGCATAAGCCTTGATGAACTTCCTATACACTGCAACAAAAAAGGTCATTGGTGAGGTTCATGCCTATGACGGACCTTTAAGGTCCTTCACCAATGTTGCATATGGTGATGGTTCTTAAAAAAGCATTGTTGTAAGTGCATATAGCGATGGTCCTTTAAGGTTTGTCACCAAAGTTATTTTCAATGACACTTTTAGTGAGGATCGTTAAATGCCCATCACTAATTCTCTCTTTAGTGACACTTTTAGCGACGATATCTTATTGACCCCCACCAATTCTCTTTTTGGTTACTTTTGGTGACGGTAAAAAAATATTCATCATCATTGATCATTCCAATGAGTTTTTTATGACACTATGTGCTTGTTACTATATTTTTTGTCAAAATATAATGCTTTAAGACCATTGTTATGGAGTATTTTTCATTATGTGTCTAAATCCATAGTGGTTAGAGTTAGTTAGTTTGTTAATACGTAATTAGTGTGTATCATTTCCTTCAAGTAATGAGAATATAGTTTTCCTATGAGTCAACACAGGATTCATCTTTATTAGGTTTATTATCTAGCAAATTCCATTTACATAAAATTCCACTACTGTGTGTGGGAAGCATATTATTTAATACATAATTAAGCTTTTTCAATTCTATTAATGAGAGAGACCTAGCACTCATCAACATTCCTGGTACACATTAACATGCTTTGGCACACATTAAAATTCCTTGGCACCTCACACGTCTTGGAACATATTTGTACCTAGAACATTTTTCCATGACTAGGATTCCCAAGCACATTTTAGCATGCCCTAGCATAGAATATTACTCTCCTAGCATGTGTTGGCATTCCCTCTAGTCCCTAACATGCCCTGGAACAACTGCGCATGCAATAACACACATTAGCTCTTGACACACATTGGCACTCACTGTTAGGCCCCTATACTACTAGTGTAACCCCTTATTGTTATTAGTACACCCCCCTTATTATATTGTTGTGCCCATGTAGTCCCCATATTGTTATTATTGTGCCCCATAGAAGCCCATTAATGTTATTATTGTGCCCTTACATTATTATTGTTATGTTGGCTCTAATTATATTATGACCCCTTAGACTCCTATATATAGAAAGGAGGTCTTGCCATTTGTATCATCCAAGAATTGTTCATTTGTGTAATGTAAAGGATCTTGCCCCCTTGAAGAGGCTTATTTTGAAGGCGTTTATCTATCTTTTCTATCTTTTGTGAGCTGGTTTCATAACATTTGGTATCAAAGCTTTGGATTCTAGGGTTTTCGCTGCTCCAAACAGGTCATCGTGGCATTTTTTCCATAACTTTATTTTTGAAATGTTTCAGAAGCTAACAATAAAACCCATTTGCGAAGAAATTGTTCTAAATCTCGAGTCCGAATTTTAGATCTTTTCTTGCTATATTTTCGGATATATGATCTAAGGAAGTTAGGATGTTTGCAGACTCCCGAATTACATCCTGAACAGGTGACCTTGGTAAAACCGTCATAGCTTTTGTTCTAAGCATGAGATTGAAATTTCGTCAGAAGTTTTAGAAAGAGGACTACCTATAGGTTTTTGTATATCAGTTTCAGGTACCAAGGTTGAAACAGTGAGACGTGACACGTTGTACAAGTTTGCTCTACTGAACTAGTCTATAATCAGGTCACCGTGGGAGATTTTGCATAACTCTTTCTTGGATAATCAAATTCAATATTGATCAAACTTGTGGGGTTAGAAAGAGGACTCAAAGGACTATTACAAACCAAAATTTCATAACTTAAAGATACGAAAGTACAGAGCTACAGTCGTTTCAATATCGAGTTCCTAAAATCAAGAAAAAGTGAGATGAGGAAGTTTGATGGCAAGGATCTGGTAAATTGTATACTACAGATGGAGAAATATTTTGATCTACATGGTGTACCACTGTTACAAAAGGTACATATTGCATCTTCATATATAGAACCAGATTAATTTTTATGGTATAAAGGGCTTTGTTCTTGTAAACCACTTATTACGTGGTCAATTTTCATGAAAGAAATGATAGCACATGATGAGGATACAAAGAGAAACACCTTCTTTAGCCAATTGACAAATATAAAAAAAAAGGGTTCAATGGTTGAGCACATTGAGGACTTTAAAAAATTGAATATAAGGGTAAATGATATTTCAGAGAAGCAAAGGATTGATGTCTTCATAGGTACTTTAAAGGATAACATTCAACATGAGGTTTGTCTTTGGGAACCTAATTCATTGGAGAAGGCATTCAGGTGGGCAAGAAAAAATGAAAGTGAAATTATGGAAACAAAGAATCCCACCACTAACAACTATAATTATGGAAGTTTTTTTTCTCCTAGCCTTCCACAACCTACAAGGTTTACACCACAACAATTGGAAGAAAAAAGAGAAAAATGGCTTTGTTACAATTGTGATAGCAAATACATTAAAGCTCATAAGTGTGTTGAGAAGAAATTATTTTACATTGATGGTGAAGAGGACGAAAAAAAGGATCAAGAAACATCAAAAGAAGAGGATATACACCAAGAACAAACCCCAGACAAAGAAGAAATGAATCTGACCATATATTGTAAATCATTGGAAAGAATTACCACTCCTCAGACTCTCATGATAGAAGGACATATCAAGAAGATAAAGGTTCAAGAAGTGAAAAATCACATCGAGAAAGAAGAAATGAATCTGACCATATCTTGTAATGAATTGGCCAGAATTACCACTCCTTAAACTATCAAGATAGAAGGACATATCAAGAAGAAAAATGTTTAAGAAGTGAAAGATCACATTGAGCATCAAGAAATGAATCCGACCATATCTTGTAATGCATTGGATGAAATTACCACTCATCAAACTCTCAAGATAGAAGGACATATCAACAACAATTTCTCCATATTTTAAAGGATAACACCACAATGGTGTAGAATCGAATGAAACAATAAGAAAATCAACATCGCAGTGAAAGAAGTTTTGATGTAGGCGATTGGGTATTTTTACGAGTACATCTCAAGCAAGATATTTATGAGAAGGAAATGTTGGCAATACTACATGCACTTAAGAAATTGCGACCTTACCTAATGGGAAGACACTTCAAGGTAAAAGTGGATCATGATAGTATTAAATACTTTTTAGAACAAATATTATCCTTTGAAGAGCAACAAAAATGGGTCACAAATATGTTGGGTTATGACTTTGACATCATCTATAGAAAAGGGAAGAAATTTTTTGTTGCAGATGCACTCTCAAGAAAGGATGAGGATGTAGAAGCATTATTTTGTGCTATTTATATTATCTAACCAGATTGGATAAACAAAGAAAGGGGTGAATGGAAGAAGGACAAAGAAGTGTGGCCACTCATTCAAAAGTTGTAGAATATCCCAATTCAAACAATATTGCCAAAACTTTAAGAGGAAGGAAAAATCATATTGGAACCTGGAGCAGTCACAAAAACAAAAACCTGACAGCTACAAAATCGATCAATTTCAGAGTATCTCATCAAGTGGAAGAACTTATCCATTGAAGATTCCACATGGGAGGACAAGTATTCTATATAGAAGCATCAAGAACTACTCAATCATTGAGGACAACACTTTTTGAAGGAGAGGGGCATGTTAGGTCCCTATACTACTAGTGTAACCCCTTATTGTTATTAGTACAACCCCCTTATTACATTGTTGTGCCCATGTAGTCCCCATATTGTTATTATTGTGCCCCATATAAGCCCACTATTGTTATTATTATGCCCTTACATTATTATTGTTATGTCGGCTCTGATTATATTATGACCCCTTAGACTCCTATATATAGAAAGGAGGTATTGTCATTTGTATCATCCAAGAATTGTTCATTTTTGTAATGTAGAGGAGGTTTCGCCCTCGAAGAGGCTTATTTTGAAGGTGTTTATCTATCTTTTCTATCTTTTGTGAGCTGGTTTCATAACACTTACCATGTATTAGAACCTACTATTAGTGTGCCTAGCATGACCCTTTTGAAAAAGATAAATTCTCAACTTACTAACCCTCCTATGTGTTCATTTCCTTGCTTTTTAGCTTGGTTCTTCCTTTTTTTTCCTTAACACTCCTTGACACATATTGGAATACCCTGGTTTTATGATGACTAATCGCAAGTGCAGACGCAAGAAATATCCCTAGGTTCTTGACAAAACCTAGTAACAAGCAAACAATCAAGCTAATTCCTTCCCCGAATCTATATTTTCTTGAATCATATTCTAGCAAGGTTATAAAAGGAAATTCATACCTTATTACGACATGCCTTATGAAGATCCCCCTTTGTGCTTCATTTTAGCTCCTCCATGCTTGAATCTAGACTTGCACACATGGAAACAACAAAGGATCAAAGGCATATGCAACATAAATGATTCAATAATTCAAACTAGTAATCGAGGAGAATAGTAACAAACATCATTCCAATGGAAAAATAGAAATAACATAAACCATCCATTAAATTCATGAATTAATCCACTAAATAATGCAATGAGAAGAAATAATTTTTCATCTTAGTTACATATGTTATCACTCAGATTTTCCCAAAAGTTGTAAGAAGAGGGAAAGGGGTCTAAGGTAAGCAGAAACCAACTTTTAGGTACAGAATCTAGCTAATATGTATCCAAAGAGCGCTCTCTCTTTAAGGTTTAGCTTTGTTTTGGAAGATATTAGGCTAGTTATGAAAGCTTAGGGGTTTTGATTGTGTTTGGGTGGTGAAATTCAGTAGCAGACGAGTAGGACTGAATAGTTTAGGCCATTGGGCTAATGGAGTCAAAGAAGATGGCTCAACTAAATTTGGTTTTTCAATAAAGGATGGCTTCATAGGGTAAGATAGCTAAACAGGGAGCAAATAGAGACTTGAAAAGATGGAATGGAATTAAAAGGGATGAAGGGCAATTAAGAATCCTTCAACATATTTTAAGAAGAGGGAATTTGGATGATCACCAATAAAAAGCATTTAAGAATATTTAACTAAATGATCAAAATGAGTAAACTAGGAAACATGAGCAATTAAGAATTCGATGCTTATTCTAGTTTAGAAGAAAACATTTAGAATAAAAATGATTGAAGACAGATTGCACTTAAGCACTTTCTAAATTATTCTTTTTCGTTTTAATATTCAGATATGAAACATAATTGATATAATAAACAAGAAAACAATAACACATGAGATATAGATACTTATTTGTCCGATGTTTTACACATGAATCCTTTGAAAATCCCTTTGTATTATTCCTTCATCCAGCCAGCCATGCAAGATTTGTCCAACATCACTTTATTCCAAAGTAATCAGTTTTACAACAATATCTAAGAATCCACACTCAATACTCCGAATGAGGGAGTATTTATAGAAAAACTTACAAAAAATCTCTCATAACAAAGTGAGATATATTCTAGGATGACTAACAATAAGTTACATGAAAAATAGAGGCAGATGGTCTTGTAGATAGAAGAAAAGGCAAAATGATGGCTTGTTGCCCCTATTCTTGTGAATGTGCTCGAGGCAGGCCCTATGATTGGGCATGCTGCATTTTCTTTGTAATTCTATGCTTGCTACCCTGCTTTTGATCTTCTTACTGATACTCTTTACCTGCTCTGATACTCTTTGACCTGTTAGACCCTTATTTACCTCCTATTACCATCATTGACTATGGTAAAAAATAGAAAGTTACCTTTCTACCAAAGGTAAATCAAAAAATTTCTATTATCTCTGCCCACCATTTTTCCTGTGGTATTCTGGTCCTTTGAAGCTTTCTAAGGATCTCATCAGCCTCGGTATATCTGAAAAAATCAGGCTGAACTTGGAACAGGTGTTTTATTTCATGCTCCACATAGTATAGGTTCTCAAGATTGTCAAAATGAACTCTTCCTATTGTTGGCATTATGAGACAAGTATTGTCCTTGATGGCTAATCACACTGATAACAAATCATGGTGCAAAAGGATAGCAGCAAGGAATTGATGATCAGTCTACAAATATGAAGAAAAATATATACACGCTGGTTCACTATATACCAAGTCGCGTATACAAGCAGGTTCACTATATACCAAGTCGCGTATACGCAGGTTCGCTATATACCAAGTCGCGTGTACACACAGGTTGGCTTCAGTAAAAGCGCGTGTATGTGGAAAACTTATCTTTGGTCCATGACGGTTATTCCTTGGAAGTTGTGCCTATGGTTTTGGACCTTGGTGTCTCGACGGACGTGTTGATCCCTAGTTTTGAAGTTGATGGTATTGGATTTCTATTGTTTTGGCCCTTGGTATTGAACAAGGCCTAAGGCTATATAAGGAGAAGGAAATCATTAGGAAAATGGATCTAAAAAGTCTTGAATATGTGATGAAGTATTAGATCCAGTATGCAGGTTATTGGTTGATGATGTATTGCTTGATCTGAGCTAAGGAGAGATCTCATCAGTTGATGGAGAACAAGATCTAAGGAGAGATTGGGATCAAATGGTTTGAAATGAACTATCTTTATATGGTTGATTCTGCGTATTTCTAGATCTGCATACTGACGCAATGTTATGTTTTGGGTATAACTGATGTCTGGTACAGTTGCAAGTTATGAAAAATTATTTTTAGATCTGTACGCAGGTTGTCTTCGGTAAAACCGCGTGTATACGCGGGTTGCCTTCATTGAAGTAGAGTATATCTTTTGGAGCTTGATTTTTGGGTTGCAGCTGGGTCTGACTGTTATGAAAGGTGGTACCTAAAGGAAAGAAGATTGTAGGCCAGCACCTACGTACTAGTATCTTAGCTAGTACAAGAGCAAAGGGGGTTGGATCTCCCTTCCAAGAAAGTTTGGAGAACGAGAGAAGGTTGAAGCCTTCAGCAGGTTGTAGCCTGCGTACTGGTATAAGGTTGCACCAGTACAAAATATTGTAAACTGAAGTTTCATATTAAAGAAAGATAGAGACGACTTGCAGCAGGTGGTTTTCACCCACATTGGGTTTCCACCTTATATCATGGTGTTCATGTGTGTGTTTTCTGTGTGATGATCTGTTATGTTATACTGCACCTATTTTACTATCATGGTTAATAATGTCCTGATGCATTTACTGAAGATAAGCTACTGAATCATAAGTTTTATTGTTATACGCTGGTTGCTTTAGACAAAGTTACGTGTACACGCTGTTTCACTTAACTGATGTAGCGTATATGTTTCTGAGCATAAAATGGAAAAGTTTTTCTGATAATACTGATTCACCCCCCCTCTCAGTATTATTTCCAACAATTGGTATCAGAGCAAGTCCTTCAGAGAAGCTTGATCGCTTGAAGGTAGATCGGTCATCATGAGTAACTATGAGAGAGAGGCATCAATTAGGCCACCGGTTTTTGATGGGACAAACTTCAATTATTGGAAGGTAAGAGTTACTGCCTATCTTCAATCTCTTGGTACAGAAGTTTGGGACATCGTAGAGACAGGCTACACTTTTCCTTCAGCTACTCCTACAGATGCAGCCGAGAAAAAGAAATATGAAACAAATGCGAAAGCAGTCAATACTCTATTAGGATGTATATATCAATCAGAATTCATGAAGGTAATGCACTATAAATCTGCAAAAGAAATATGGGACAAAATTGTCACGAGCTATGAAGGAGACGAACAGGTAAAGCGTGCTAAACTTCAAACTCTCAGGATTAAGTATGAGACTCTCAGAATGTATAATGATGAAAGTGTGGTAACTATTTCCTTAGGGTAGATGAGATTGTTAATTGCATGAAAAACTTGGGTGAAGAAATAAAGAGGCTATTGTGGTTGAAAAGGTTCTAAGATCTTTGTCCCCCAAGTTTGAATCTAAAGTGCCTGCCATAGAAGAAAAGGAAAATCTGCAAATTCTTACTATGTCTCAGCTTCACGGAATTCTAACCGCTTATGAAATGAGAAAGGGAGGCCCATCAGACAGAAGAGAAGCTGCCTTCAAGGCTTCAAGCAAGGAAGATTATTATGAAGCAAGTCACGTGCCAGAAGATGAAGAAGAGGAATCAAATTTTGTCAGAAATCTTCAAAGGGGTTCTGGAAGGTTCAGAGGTAAGTTACCTTTTAAATGCTTTGCTTGTGGAAGAGTAGATCATTATGATGCCAGATGTCCTCACAAAGATAAGAATGACAAGGGAAAGGAACCTGTTAAATGGGACAAGAAACAAAATGAAAAGAAGAAAAGCTATTACACTCATGAAGATAGTGATGGTCTTTCAAATAGTGATGAAGATGAACAAGGTAATAGATATAAACTTTTAATGGCTTTTGAAGATGATGGCTGTATGGATGCTATAGATGTAGAAGGCTTTTGTGAAGAAATGAAAGATCTCAAAGTTTGCTTAGAAGAGAAGAGTGCTATTATTGATTCTCTACAATGTCAACTAGCTGAAAAGGAAAAACATCTTGAAAAATTGGAATGTGAGATTGTTTGTCTTAGAAAGGAGATTGAGAAAACAAAAGCGATTAATCTTAAATTTGTTAAAGGATCTGAAACCTTGGATGAGATTATCAATGTGCAGCGATCTCCTCTGAACAAGACAGGTCTTGGATATAATGGAGAAACATCTCAAGCCTCTACCTCTAAAAGCTATCTTGATGCAGCAAGGAGAAGCGAGCAAAGGCCAAATAAAAGTCATCAGGTGAATCAGGGATAGTTTACCTCAAGAATAAATAAAGACCATCAAGAAATTCGGGGACAAACTGCCTTAAGGACAAACAAAAGTTACAATCAGCCTCAGGTAAAATCTTCCCAATTTGCTCCAAGAATGAATAGAAGCTACAATCGGTTGGATGATAGATCTGATTATCGCAGAAGTTTCTTTAATGGCCAATGCTTTTCTTGCCATAACTTCGGTCACAAAGCAGCTCAATGTGTTGCCTACAAGACAATCATGACTAGAGAAGCTCAAAAGTAAGGGAGAATGACTGGAACCATGAAAAGGACTTATAACAACTTTTCGGTTCTTGAAAATGAAGTTGAATGCTCTATTTGTAATAACTTTGGTCATGAAGACTCTGAATGCAGGAGCAGGTTCCGAAAGACAACTCAGAAGGAACAAACCTCGAATGTCAGAACATGGAGAATAAAGGAACCGCAACCAGAAAGATGTGGGATAGCCTTTTATGCAGAAGGTCAAGAAAGTCTATGGTACATTGACAGTGGATGTTCGAAGCATATGACAGGGGACAAAGAAAAGCTTGAGTCATATACCGCATTAGAAAAGGGGAAGAAAGTTTCTTTTGGAAACGATATCTCTGCAGCCATAAAAGGAAAAGGTGTTGCTCCATTGAAAGAGAAGGTCAGAGCTGGAAATGTTTTGTATGTTGATGGATTGAAGCATAATCTTCTGAGCGTCAGTCAGATGTGCGATCAAGGAACAGAGGTAATATTTAGATCAAATGGATGTTGTGTTCGTGACCTTGATACAGGTAAAACAGTGATCAAAGGAAGAAGGACTCCAAATAATCTATACATATTTGAAGAAGGACCACAACAATGCTATTTGAGCAAGGATGATGAACACTGGCTATGGCATCGAAGGTTGGGGCATCTAAGCTTTTCACAAATAAGGAAAGCATGCAAATATCAGGCAGTTCGTGGTCTTCCAGATATCAAAATTCCAGACAACACTATATGCAAATCTTGTCAGTTTGGAAAGCAAACCAGAAATAACTTTCCAGAGAAGGAAGGATCAGCCAGCATACCTCTTGAGCTAGTCCATACAGATGTATGTGGTCCATTTAGGAAAAGGACACCTCGAGGAGAAGAATATTTGATATTATTCATTGACGATTTCTCCAGGTTTGTCTGGTTAGGGCTTATGAAGCACAAAGATGAAGCATTCGAAAAATTCAAATCCTTCAAAGCCTTGGTTGAAAATGAATCAGGACACAAAATTAAGTGCCTCAGATCTGACAGAGGTGGGGAGTTTACCTCAAACGAATTTTTCGATTTCTGTGAAGAACATGGGATAAGAAGAGAATTCTCTAAGCTAGAACTCCTCAGCAAAATGGGGTTGTGGAAAGAATGAACAGAACAATCCAACAAATGGCTCGTGCTATGCTTGATGAATCAGGTACTCCCGCAACTTTCTGGGGTGAGGCTGCACATGTTGCGGTTATTATTCTTAACAAAACAAATGTCTGAGTAAACAGCACTCAAACACCTCATGAGCTCTGGAGTGGTGAGACTCCTTCGGTGAAGCATTTCAAAATCTTTGGGAGCAAATGTTATATTAAGAATACTGATGAGAAACTTGGAAAACTTGAACCAAGAGCAGATGAAGGCATTCTTCTTGGTTATTCTCCACATAGCAAAGCATACAAGTGCTACAACAAAAGACTTGGTAGAATTGTTGACAACATTGATGTAGTGGTTGATGAGAAGGGATATATTCCTAGGCAAGTTCATCATGAAGACATTGAAGAAGATGAAGGCTACCCTCAAAGGCAGAATGATGAAGAAAAAGAACCTCAAGAAGAAGAAGAACCTCAAGAAGAACCAGAGGAGCAGACAAGAACAAAAGAGAAGACTCCATCCAGATATGTTCAAAAGAATCATCCAGAATCTCAGATTGTGGGGCAGAAAGAAGCAGGAATACAAACAAGAAGAAGAATTGCAGAAGCTTCAAGCTATTTGGCATTACTCTCTTCCACTGAACCACAAAATGTGAAAGAGGCATGCAAAGATGAATGTTGGGTCAAAGCAATGGATGAAGAACTTGAGCAGATCGAAAAGAACAATACTTGGGAATTGGTTCCTAGACCAAAAGATAAAAATGTCATAGGGACTAAATGGGTCTTCAAAAATAAATTGAATGAAAATGGAGAAGTAATTAGAAACAAGGCCAGACTTGTTTGTAAAGGGTATGCGCAGCAAGAAGGAATAGATTTTGAAGAGACCTTTGCTCCTGTTGCAAGACTTGAGGCCATCCGAATGTTCCTTGCTCTCTCAAGCTTTCAAAACTTCAAGGTATTCCAAATGGACGTGAAATCAGCCTTTCTGAATGGAGACTTAGAAGAAGAAGTATATATTGAGCAGCCAGATGGTTTCATTCTTGGGAATGATCCAAACCTTGTATGCAGATTGAAAAAGGCTCTCTATGGTCTCAAACAAGCTGCAAGGGCTTGGTACTATCGGTTGGACAAATATCTTCACCAACAAGGCTTTTCAAAAGGATCAGCAGATAGCAATCTCTATATAAAAGTTGAAAATAACAAATTGCTAATACTTGTTGTTTATGTAGATGATATTATCTTTGGCAGCAATGAAGAGACTATGAGTCAAAACTTTGCCTTGGTTATGCAAAAATAATTCGAAATGTCACTACTTGGAGAATTGACATACTTCCTTGGATTGCAAATCCAACAAAATGAAGGAGGCATCTTCTTGTCTCAAACCAAGTACCTCAAGCAGATCTTGAAGAAGTATGGCATGGAAGAGTCAAAGCCAGTAGGTACACCCATGGTTACAGGATGCAGCCTCAGTGCAAATGATGAATCAGCAGTAGTTCATCAACCAACTTATAGATCCATGATTGGGAGTTTGCTTTATTTGACAGGTACCCGACCAGACATCATGCATGCAGTCGGAATAGTTGGAAGATTTCAAGCAAATCCGAAGGAGACTCATCTTCAGGCAGTGAAGAGAATTTTTAAGTATCTTCAAGGGACACAAAATTATGGCTTATGGTATCCTAGAGATACAGATCTCACACTTCATGCTTATACAGATGCAGATTGGGCTGGAAGCGTGGATGACAGGAAGAGCACAAGTGGTGGTGCATTCTTTATGGGCTCCAGATTAGTATCTTGGTTCAACAAGAAACAGAGCTCGATTGCCTTATCTACAGCTGAAGCAGAATATGTGGTTGCGGCATCTTGTTGCACACAACTTCTTTGGATGATGCAGACCTTGCAGGATTTTCAATTCACCTGCACTTCACCAGTCTCTATCTTATATGATAATACAAGTGCAATCAGCATTTCAAAGAATCCAGTCATGCACTCAAAGACCAAGCACATACCAATCAAGTACCATTCTCTTCGGGAACAAGTGCTTGAGCAGAAGGTCAAGTTGGAGTATGTTCCTTCTAAGGAACAAGTTGCTGACATTCTCACAAAACCACTGCCCAGGGAAACTTTTGAATATCTCGAACAAAAGCTGGGAGTAGTTGATGCTTCATCCTGCTGTTGAAGCTTGTCTGTTCTACAGAAAAGTTGGTATACGCAAGTTACGTAAGGGATATCTGCATATATACGCCGATCTATGCTGGGAAAGTCGCGTATGGTGTACGCGTGTTTCAGAAAGCATATCCGCGTGCATATGCTGTTTTATGCAGGAGAAGTCGCGTATATGGAGTTCTGAACAGCAAGGGCAGACTCTGGTTGGAGAAGGTGTGAGATGGGTATGCCAGAATGCAGCAGGCACAGGTTCAGGGGGAGCAGCTTAAAGTCTCATAAAGCATTGTTGGCATTTAGATGCTTTTGGTTCTAATACACAACTATTGTTGGTTTCAGGAGAAGGAGCTCAGAAGGAAATCTTGGTTGCTGATCTAAAAAGATGTTTATCAGATGCTGCTTGTGACCTTCATAAGTCTTGGTCTAGATCTGTTGTCTCTATGTCATGTATTTTTTGTGATATCTCTTTTATGGTGTCAAGGTCATGTAACGGCCTATGTTGGTTTCCCCACTATGCCTGGGATGAATGATGTAATATAATTGGTTGTTTCTGATGTATCCCCTCTTGGTTGGGAGTATGGATTGAGTCTTTTTGTGATAGGAAGGTCCCTTATGGTGTATAAGTCTTGGTTCTTTTGAAGAACATATTTTGCAGATCTTGGCTACAGTCAGGGGGAGAATGTTTCAGCACAGCCAAGCAAAGATATCAGCATGTACTCAGGGGGAGCACAGCCCTTTGCCCTTGATGACAAAGGGGGAGAGTGATTTGATTTGGTGTTGTTGCCATCAAGTCCAAAGGGGGAGATTGTTGGCATTATGAGACAAGTATTGTCCTTGATGGCTAATCACACTGATAACAAATCATAGTGCAGAATGATAGTAGCAAGGAATTGATGATCAGTCTACAAATATGAAGAAAAATATATACATGCTGGTTCACTATATACCAAGTCGTGTATACAAGCAGGTTCACTATATACCAAGTCGCGTATACGCAGGTTCTCTATATACAAAGTCGCGTGTACACGCAGGTTGGCTTCAGTAAAAGCGCATGTATGTGGAAAACTTATCTTTGGTCCACGGCAGTTATTCCTTGGAAGTTGTGCCTATGGTTTTGGACCTTGGTGTCTCGACGGACGTGTTGATCCCTAGTTTTGAAGTTGATGGTATTGGATTTCTATTGTTTTGGCCCTTGGTATTGAACAAGGCCTAAGGCTATATAAGGAGAAGGAAATCATTAGGCAAATGGATCTGAAAAGTCTTGAATATGTGATGAAGTATTAGATCCAGTATGCAGGTTATTGGTTGATGATGTATTGCTTGATCTGAGCTAAGGAGAGATCTCATCGGTTGATGGAGAACAAGATCTAAGGAGAGATTGGGATCAAATGGTTTGAAATGAACTATCTTTATATGGTTGATTATACATATTTCTAGATATGCATACTAACGCAATGTTATGTTCTGGGTATAACTGATGTTTGGTTCAGCTGCAAGTTATGAAAAATTATTTTTAGATCTGTACGCAGGTTGTCTTCGGTAAAACAGCGTGTATACGCGGGTTTCCTTCATTGAAGTAGCGTATATATTTTGGAGCTTGATTTTTGGGTTGCAGCTGGGTCTGACTGTTATTGCAGAGTTCTGTAGTCTGCTCTGTGTTCTGGTGACTGGGTTTGACAGGATTTCAGTGGTTCAGTGATTGTTGGTTGTTTTGTAATCTGCTATGAAAGTTGAATGAATTGTGGTCTTCAGATTGTAATGTTGTGCTTCAGGAATATCCAGTCTGAAAATGCATGAAAGGTGGTACCTGAAGGAAAGAAGATTGTAGGCCAGCACCTACGTACTAGTATCTTAGCTAGTACAAGAGCAAAGGGGGTTGGAGCTCCCTTCCAAGAAAGTTTGGAGAACGAGAGAAGGTTGAAGCGTTCAACAGGTTGTAGCCTGCGTACTGGTATAAGGCTGCACCAGTACAAAAGATTTTAAACTGAAGTTTCATATTAAAGAAAGATAGAGACGACTTGCAGCAGGTGGTTTTCACCCACATTGGGTTTCCACCTTATATCATGGTGTTCATGTGTGTGTTTTCTGTGTGATGATCTGTTATGTTATACTGCACCTATTTTACTATCATGGTTAATAATGTCCTGATGCATTTACTGAAGATAAGCTACTGAATCATAAGTTTTATTGTTATACGTTGGTTGCTTTAGACAAAGTTGCGTGTACACGCTGTTTCACTTAACTGATGTAGCGTATATGTTTCTGAGCATAAAATGGAAAAAAATTTCTGATAATACTGATTCACCCCCCCTCTCAGTATTATTTCCAACACCTATAGGTATTTCTTTAGTTGTACTAGAAGATGAGCTAGCCTGGTTATCTGCATATTTAGCCAACTTATCAACATAGTCTATCTGTGTCATCAACTTGTCATTGATAACTAAAGGACTGGGGAGTCCTTTACTCTGTAATATCCCATATTTCTTCATAAAGTCATCAATTTCTTCCTGCATGTTTAGGCATTTCCTTTCCAAATTTTGCATTAAAGACTTTTTAGTTAAAACCTTCTTGATTTCAAAAATAATCCCTGTTCTGTCTCTAATGCCTACTTCTTCAAGCTGGTATTTATTCTTGGTATTCAAAAAATTAATTAGTATGGTAGCCTCTTTAGGTATCCTTCCTAATTCTTCCTTTGTTCTCTAGATTTCTTCAAGAGCTAGCTTTATCAACTCCATCTGCTCAAAAATTATTTGTATAGATGGCCAAACATCATTTATAGACTGAGTGATGTTGGTCCAAAGGATCTTCCTAATATCTGCTAAGGGTCTATCAAATGTGACGTCTTTTACTAATGATTTCACCTTTTGTTCTAGCCCTTTGTTTTCCCTCACTTTGCAAAATTTATCTTTGAAAGATCATACTTTTGTTCTAAGGTAACAAATTGTTCTTTTATCTTTTCCAGCTCTATAACTTGGAGCTTCAACTCCTCCATTGATTTTATCAATTCCTCTGTGCTAAGACCTGAAATCCTTGCTTGTGCTGTACCTTTTTTTGTTGTTCCTGCTATTGTTTCTATTGTGACCACTGGAACATTTGGTGCCAGAGATGTTCCCAGGGTTGAAGGGACTGCAGTGGAAACTACTGGAATCAAATTGGGAGGCTGAGAGGTCAACTCTCCCTGCATGTCCTTTAATGATTTCTCTAATTCTTGTTCAGTTTCCTTCAGCTGCTCATTAAGTTTTAGGACTAAACCCATCAGCTCTTCTTTAGACCTTTGTTGTATGACTTCAGCAGTCTGTGGGTGCCGTGAAGGAGGAAACTTTAGCTGCTTTCTTAAGGCAGCTATGTGTTCATCTTTCTTTTTAATCAAGGCTTCTACAGCCTTCACATCTTTTGGATCATGACCCAACCCAATGATCAATTCTTCTAAAGATTTAATCATGTTGTCGTTAGCATATGAAGAGGCTTCCTCCAGCTGTAATTGAGCAGTTGTATTGTTCAAAGAATTTTCTAGCCTTTGGGCCATCATGGCCTTACTAGTTAGTGTAGAGTAGACCATGTCCCCTATCTATTTGTGTAACTCAATCTGGTCTAGAGGATGAGTGCCCTTTTCCATTACCTCAAAATTAGTTTTGAGGTAATCTACAGTTGATTGAGGCTATTGCACCTTAGGCTTGAAAAATCTCATTATCACTTTACCTTCTTTGATGTCATAGGCTGACATCAACCTGTTTTGATTAGTGGGAGCCATTTTCAAATACTGATTATAAACTTGGATCCTCAATGGCTCATTTCTGGCTTTTATTTCTTTAAACTTTTTCTTGATATTTGGATTTTCTTTTCTTGGGAGCCTGAAAGATGATACTTCTGCACTTTTTTTTCTCTCCAATTCATGTCTTTGTGAGCTTGAAGGTGTCCCACCTACTAGGAAAGTTTGACGACTGTCAACACCTTCTCTTCTTTGACTATCAGTAGTCTCTTCATAAAATCCTTCTCCTGAAAGAGGATTCAGTCTGTACCTCTTAACACTGGGCTGTTCTGAGGGTCCACTGGCAGGGGTAGCTACTTCCTTGTCTCTCTTTTTGTTCTCTTCCTCATTCAGAGGAGTCTACAAGATTGGTGGTTCTCCCACATTGACTTGGGTTGGAGGAGTGTGTATGTAGGCCTGCTCCTTGGAAGTTTCAGGCTGTTTAGACATTATGAACTGTTTTGTAGCTTTTGTACTTATCTATCTTTCTTTACCTTTGGAGGTCCCTATGGCTGGTGTATTGGTTTGCTGTGAGTGCCTTTTAGAGGTCCCAGCTGTTGAGGCACTGATTCCTGATGCTGACTTCTGAGAAGTTTCAAAATGTACCTCTCCAAAAGAATCTACGTCAAGAGTCTTTTCAAGATCTCCCATTACATTTTCTATGTTGAACTGCTCACCATGAGTTGCTATTAAGGTCCCTTCTTTCCATTCATCCATGTTGGCAAACTGTTCAACCTCTGGGATTCTATGGTGCATATATGGTGACAACCTATTCTTCATTCTTCTATTGCAGATAAAGCCATGAGGGTCATATGGAGCCCAACCAAAGCTTTTTTGTAATCTAAGGTAGTCTTCTGGAATTCTCTTTGTTGCATTCCCTACCACTCTAGTGTTGCAGATGAAAGGGCCTAATTGATGCTTGATCCTAAGTTGTGATTTCTTTTTGGCTTTAGTAAAATGGATTAAGTATGAATTACACAATTGCATTGGAACATATTTTGGTAACTTGAAGGGGGCAAGTTCACACCCATACATCCTGATTTCTGTAAAGTTCTGGTATAGATACCAGTCACCCACTCTGTACTGCTTGGAAAGTTGAAGGATCCCTTTAATGTCACCACTGATCTTGGGAGGGGAAACCCCTGTCAATAAGGTGGTTGTTGTATGAAAAAATTGATCGATGAACTCATTATAGGAGTAATGGGTTTCGAAGGAATCATGGAAGACAGAAGACCAGAAGATTACAGACCTTGGATTGCCTTTGGTATCAAGTTTTATGATAGGGAATAGGAAATTGTCTGACTGATAATAAAGCATGAGATGATATATAAAGGTGGTATACATGAAAACTCTTTCATTTTCCAGTCTCATGAACTGGTCATGAATTTTATCAGCAATATAAGAGGCATAGTCATATTTGACAGCAGGGGGTTGTCTAGGAGTAAAGATTGACAACAGCACTAGGGTTATCTCATCAACAAACTCACTAGTATTGAAACCCATTACTAAAGATATCATATCAACTATGAGTCTTCCCATATCTGTGAAGATAGTTTTCATGTAAGGAGTGGGCCCTTAGGTTGATGTTTCTACAGTATGAAAGTCTGACAGAGGTGTTCAAGTTCATCTTGGGACAATTTAGTCAATTTCTCAAGTAAATCTCCAATGGAAAGGGGTGTGAGAGCTTGACTGGAATGGAATTGCAACGTTTCGTTGATTGATTCGACAGTTATTAGGAAAAGGATTGTTTGGCTTAGAGACATGACTGCTTGGCGGTTGGGGTCATAATTGGCATCGCATTGATGAATTATATCTGGGAAAACATGGACTGAGGGTAAAAAGTACATGGGAAGGTTGGATTCCCACAGTCCCAGGATATGAGTGCCATTTAGGTAGTCATCTCTACTTTGGCAAAAGACTTTAAAGTGATTTTTATCAGTGGTAAGGTCTTTTATCTGGAAGTCCCTATCTGCCAAAGGCAGATAGTCCAAATCTCGGTGAGGGGCATTAATGGGTGAAACATTCAAATCCACTGGGGTTTCCATTTCTAGTTCTTGTGGATTTAGAAGGAAATTGTGGTTTTCTTTGTGAAATGGGAAACACATAGGCTATGAGAGACTTAAATGACGAAAATAATAACTAAATTATTATGAATTTGGGCCTTTTTCATCAATTAATAGTGGAAAATAAGTATTTGTAGGGTTTTTGTTGGGATTTTGATAAATACCTCTTTTGGGGAATGAGCAATGGAATGCAAGTACTGAGCGTGGTAGGAGGGTTCTGGTCGGCATCGGCTGCAAGGTTTTGGAGCAGGTTGGCGACTGGAAGCTCGAACTGGTTGACCTTAACATTCTTTTTCATGGGTGCGTAGGTTTATAGTATAAAGAACTGAAAATGACTTGTTTGTTTTATTTAAAAAGTCAAAGGTTGGCAGGGTTTTGGATTTTAGGCAGGTGATGTCAGTGGAAAATGATATGGCTTTTTTGTCATATGCGGGAAGGCGGTAAGTGGTTTCATATTGCACCACTTTTGGGGAAGGGTGGTAATAGACTTCGAGCCAGCGATTCCATAGAACGTTCGACGCGTGCTGGGGTACTGTTTAGGAAGCCACTTTGTGATCGCATGCTAACACGCAGTCACAAAGGGTCAAGCGATATTCATAATGGCCATCAGATCTTGAGGAACTAATCGGACAGTTGGCGGAAGATGCGATATGTGGAGTTTTAACAAAGGTGGGCCCGATATAATTAAGAGTTAATTTAATCATATCGGGAGCGGTGGGATTGGCTGGTGAGGTTATTAATTAACCGTGAGGGTTAATTAATCTCGTTTTATGTGGCGGGGGATTAAGGTTCTTAATGAATTACTGATTAAATCATTAATCTCAATTAAGGATGCATTATGATTATAATTAACCAGGGGCAGGATATATAGAAATTCGGGGTTTTTTATATTTTAAATAATATGGGAGAGGGTAAATGTTATAAGGGAATTATACAATATAAGTTAAAAGTTAATATGATAATGAAATGAAAAAGCGCCAAGTATAAAAACATTTGATGTGTGTATTTAACTTAGGCTTAAAGTGAAAAAGGGTTTATATGAGAAATATTTGTAATTTTCCTAAGTAAAATAGAATTTTACTTAGGAAAAGAATTATGAAGGTGAATGAATGATTTATGAATGATTTAAGTACTTAGGCTTTATAAACTATTGGGCCGAGGGTCCGGTCCCTCCAAAAGTCAAAGAAATGCTCTGAGCCCCTCTAATTTAGAAAATGCCTTAGCACTTAGGGGAAATTAGTGAAAATTTAGGGAAAATGAGAAGGGGAGTTAATTATTTGACTTTGCTTTGCTTGAGATGTTTTCAATGTAATGTTTTCCTTGGCCTTGTGATGAAAGTAAAAGATTAACACATTTAGAGTCATCATTCATCACATATAATTCTACAACATCATCTCACTACCCTACCTACCTTAACCTAACATTTTTTCTTCTTTATTTGGGTGCACTTAACCTGGCAAACCCGTATCAATCTTTTCTTTTCTTTTACATGCAGATATCTATCTAAGTCTAGCCTTATTACATCCAAGGGCTCAGATTAAACTGTTGAGCTCCTTTTATTTACTCTACCTATCTACTTATCTGCTAAGATTAAACAGTTTGGTCAAATCTTATTCTCTATATCTAAAGCATGAAATTGAAATATGAACTAGCCAAGATTAAGTTGTTTGACTATTCATAAATTGTGGCATAAGTTAACAAGCTGCACAAAATTGCTTATTATACAAGAGTAAATAGTAGTGGCATTTGGACTTGCACACTTTCCTTGGTATTTCTCTTGTTGGGGTTCATTTTCATTCATTTTTTTGACCATCTTTATTCTTTTTACCCTTTGATTTTTCTTTTAGGGTATACCCTCTTTACATTTTTTATTTTTTTTGATTTTTTGAAAACATGGAAAACCTTTGCAACAAGAAAAGGTATGAACATATTACATAGCTCATCAAGTCAATCATGATATATGACACCTATTGGTATAGGAGCATAACACTGGCTCCACTTGGGGATGGCTTTTCCTGGTGGAAAGTCAAGAACAGCAGGTCAGATGGCCTCTGAATGATTTTGACTACACTATGAAATCTTCTTCTACTTGTTGCTTTATTGTATGTATGACAGTGACACTTTTGAAGCTTAGGGCCTTCTCTTCAGGCTTCAACTCCAACAAGTTACTGTCCAATCAAAACTGTGATAGTACAAAGGATATAGTATGTACATGTTAACAATTAGGATAACATTAATAAGTAGGATCAAAGTAATGTTTTAACGTCCAACCATTAACTGGTCCTTCTTCTATTTCTGTGCCATCAATTTCTTTTAGATAATATGTATTGTTTCCTTGTAAGACATAGATAATATAAGGTCCCTTCCATAGGAATTCAAACTTCCCATGTCTCCCCTTATCTTCTCTTCTAGAATCCCATCTTAACACTTTGTCTCCAAGGTAGAAGTTGTCTGCCTTGGTCCTTTTATCAAATATCTTCTTGAGCTTCTCCTGCAACACTTGGGATCTTTGGTACACCTCCTCTCTGGTCTGATGTAGATTGATGGTATGGTTTATCCTCCTTTGAATGTCATTAGGTTCCGCCTGAGCTTCTTGGAGTAATTTCATTACAGGAACATATAGCCTCCATGTCATAAACTAACTCATAAGGATTGCCAATGTATTTTTTGGTTGTAAGTCTGTCTGCCCATAGTGCATTTATTAGTTTCTTGTGCCAAGTTTTCTAGTTCTCCTCCAACAGTTTTTAATGATATTCATGAGGTTCTTGTTGGAAGATTCAGCTAGTTCATTCCTTTGAGGATAATAGGTTGTGGAATGATCTAAGGTAATGTGGTACTTGTTACAGAAACTGATCATTTTCTTGGATTTGAAAGTAGCAGCATTATCAGTTATGATTTTATTAGGATAGCCAAATCTGGACAATATATTGGTTTCTAGGAACCCTATGATCACTGTGTCATTGGCTTGTTTAGAGGGGATGGCCTCTATCCATTTCGTGAAATATTCTATGGTAGTGAGAATCCATTTGTGTTGGTCTGAAGAGGGTGGATGGATTTCTCCAATGAAGTCAAAGCCCCATTGTTGGAAGGGTTTTTTCAGTGGAAATCGGTTTAAGGGGTAAAGGTAACAATTTTCTCTTGCCCTAAAAAGTTTGACATTTATGGCAAGAAGTGACAAATTTCTTTACATTAGTGAACAAGGTTGGCCAATAGAATCTAGCCCTTAGGATCTTGTCTGCAGTTGATTTTCAGTAAAGGTTTCCACCACAGTCTCCTGCATGAAATTCTTGGAGAGCCTTGTCAACTTCATTTTTTAACAAACAATTTAATAAAATTCCTTCATGATTTTTCCAAAAGAGAGCATTATCTAAAATACAAAACTTTGAAGCTTTCATCTTTAAAAACCTTTTCTTTGTTCTGGATAACCCTGGAGGAACCTGCAGGTTTAGTAACACGTAAATTACATCAGCATACCAAGGTGAGTCTGAAAAGGCCTGGCTGATTTGTGGAGTCACCATCTCTTGTTCATTATCCAATTCATTTATGTCCAAGGCTTGACAATTAGTTTCTGTCATGAGTTTGGCCAATCCATGTCCTTTTATCAGTTTTGTAGGTTTTATTTCAATATCATATTCTAATATGGTTCCAATCCATTTACCCCTTTTGCCCTCAATTCCATCCTGAGTCAGGATGTCTTTGACAACTGCATTGGGTACATAGGCTATCACATGAGAGTATAATATATAGACTCTTAAGTCTTTAATGGCTTTTACAAGTGCAAAAGGTTGTTTCTCAATGATTTTGTATTTTAATGATGCATCTCTGAGTGCTTTACTAAAAAAGGCTATGGGTTTCTCACATCCTTGATCATCTTTTTGTAATAAAACAACTGCTATAGTGTGTTCTGATGCAAATGAAAATATTATGAAGTCTCTATCAAATTGAGGACTGGTTAGGACTGGTGTTCTAGTTAAAGCCATTTTGACTTTTTCAAATGCTTGTTTGGCTTCTACTGTACATTTGATACTTGAATCCTTTTTTAACATATCATTAAGTAATCTAATGAGTTCAGCTAAGTATGAATCTTCTCAAAAAATTTACCTTTCCTAAGAAAGCTTGAAGTTCTTTGATATTTTGTGGATGACGTATTTGCAGAATAGCTTCTATCTTGGCAGGATCGATTCGAATTCCATCTTTGGAAATGACATGGCACTAGTATGGTCGCCTCCTTTCTCTAGGCCAAACAAGGACTTTTTTGGATTTAAAGAGATACCATATTTTCTGCACTTTAGGAATACTTGTCTGAGATGGTCCAAATGTTGTTGATCTGATTTAGAAAAAATAGTTAAGTCATCCAGATATATAACAAGAAAATCATGAATCTCTTTTGCAAACACAATGTCCATTGCTCTTTGGAAATTTTCTCCTGCGTTTTTGAGTCCAAATGGCATTTTGATGTACATAAAAGTGCCCCATGGTGTGGTAAAAGTATTTTTCTCTTGGTCATCAGGATGAACCAGAATCTGGTTATACCTTGAGAACCCATCCAAAAGTGAAATTCTAGAAGAACCTACGACCCTTTGCAAAATATGATCCATCTTAGGTAAAGGGTAATTATCCTTCATGGAAACCTTATTCACATTTCTTAAATCAACACATAGTCTAATTTCCCCAGTTTTCTTCCTAGTGGGTACTAAATTAGACACCCACTCTAAAAATCTAATAGGGGCAATTATCTCTGCTTCATATATATGTTTAATTTGTTTTTCAATTAGTGGTAACAACTCAGGGTTGATTCTTCTGAGTTTTTGTTTGAATGGTTTCTGGTTTTCTTTCAAAGGTATTGTATGCTAAATTATGGAGGTATCATATGATTTAAAATCCTCATAACTCCAGGTAAAGACATCATAGAATTCTCTCATGAGTTCAAGATATTTTAATTTCTGGTCAGGAGGTAAAGACTTTGATAATTTTATCATTTTTGGATTTTCTTCCGTCTCTAAGTTATATTCTTCAATGTCTGCTTTTAGTGGTTCCATCTTTGGATTCTTTGGAATGTCATTAGAATCGAAAAGGTCTTCTAGAGGAGTTAATCCTTTAGGTAGATGATTATCTTTCAAATCAATGACTTCTTATTCTCTTTCAATAATCTCATCAAGATCCATTTGCTTAAGGTCCTATACTTCTTTTTTAGTGAACTTTGTGGGATGAAGCATTTGAATTGTACATTCTTTTGAAATGCTTTTTTATACCTCATCTATTTGATCAAATTCAATAACTGTATCTACATCTATGTGACTGTTAGAAAATTCTTCATCTAAACTCAAAAAGTTATTTATCTGCTCATCACTGTCAAACACTTGCTAGTTCTTTACATTGTCAGGTATGACTGGTCTGTGTCTAATCTCAGCTGTGAACTGATGATTAGGTTTGAAAGGTAATTTGCAGGTGCTGGCAAACATCGCCAGGCTATGGGCTTGCAAGTTGTCTTTTCTAGGGATTTTAGCAAGCTGAGTTTCTAGAAAAGTATTAAGAATCTCTATAACTGTTCCGTTGTAGTGTCCTAATCCAGGATCCTTACTTAGATATTTTCCTTTGATCTGTTGAATGATTAAATCAGAATCTCCTATGATAGATACTCTAATTGCTCCTAATCTTTTAACGAGTTTGAGACCCAGCAAGAGAGCTTTATACTCTACCATATTATTAGTGCATTTAAAATCTAACCTGTAGGCATGGCCTTCAGCATGGTCATTTTCTAGATTGTACACCCAAACTCCTGCTCCTGCTCCTAATTTATTGACTGAGCCATCAAATTCTAAATGCCAAAGAATTTCATGTTCATAGTTGGTATTAGGAGTGTCAGGAATTTGTTTAACTGTGAGATCTAGTTTTTCACTTTCTTCTGGTTTCCCTTGGGTATCTGATATTTCATTGTTTTTAGAGATTTCCTGAATCTGAACACTAGATTTTTCTTTTTTAATTTCTTTTGGTTCTGCTGCTAAAACTTCTAAGTCATTGGAAGGATTGATTTCAACATTGTAAAGAATGAATGAATCCATATCAGAGTGTACAGAGTAGATGGGGAAATTCTGTGGTTTTTCCTAATTACTTACTACATATTTCATCAAAGTTTCTCTATATAGCTTCTTAGGTTGGCCGAAAACTGAGATAGCAGCATAGGACATGTCCAATTGAAGAGATCCCTGAAGCTTTGTACCCCAGGATCTGGACACCAACATCCCATATTTCGGTGGAATATTTGCTACCACTATATCCATTAAGATTGTCTTTGCAGGGTACTGAACCAATGAAACACACAAGTCTTTTATCAATCCTAAACAGCTCACCTGACTTGAATCAAAAGAGAAGAGATCTTTGTATGGCCTAGTGATATCTAGGTCTATTTTTTCCATTACAGACTTGGGCATTTGGTTGTGAGATGCCCCAGAATCAAACATGGCATTGTGAAGAATTTTGTCATGTATATTTAAACTTACATAGAAAGGAGGAATTCCTCCTTCTAAGGGTTTTCCGTTTACTTCAGGGCCAAAGATCAATTCTGGTTGGTCATAAAAAACATTAACTAAGTCTTCATTTCTAGTGATTTAAGTGATCTACTGATTTGACTTCGATAGACATCATGTTTAGCTAATTCGGATAATGGAACAACAATATTTAGTTTGCCTACGTCAGTCTCCAGATTAAAAGGTTTTTCTGTCTGAGTTCTTGTATTTTGAACAGTGAGATTCTCTCTTTCTCCTGTGTTTTCTGTATTTTTCTCCTTCTTAGGAGTGGGGTTATGAGTTGAAGTTTCTTCCAAATCAACTTTTGGAGGTTCTTCCACATTTCCTTTGGGAGGAGGAGGTGTCGAGGGCTATCTGTTATTGGGTTGATTGTCAGAGACATCTTCAATTATTGGATTATCAGGATTAGGATCTGATCTAGAAAGAATATGTACAGGTGTAGTATTCATCTTACCTTTGATGGGCTGTTTTGCAGCTTTTTGTTTTTTGGTTTCAAGAACATCAATTTTTCTACTCCTCAGGTTATATTGTTTGTGCACTTCATAAATGGCTATGTCATATTGCTCCCTAAAGTCAAATGACTCACCTGACTGAGTTTGAAATTGTTTGAGAATATGAGCCTCTTGATCCTCCTGGGTCAAGAAAAATTGTTGTTCATTATTGAGTCCCATTAAATTTATTTGAGTGTCTTCTATTGGTTCATCAGAGTTTAAGGCTTCAGCATAATTTTCTTGGAATGGGGGCCTAATGTTTTGGTCAGGACCAGTCTTTCCAGTGTTCTGATTTTGATTTTTTCTGAAACTGGGATTTTTCCATGTATTGGTTGGTTGACGATCCCAAGGGGCTTTCCTTTTCAATTGTTTATACCTTATCCCCTAGCCTATCCATCCCTTTAATTATGAAATCTAATTTCTATTCAAAAGCTGAGGATTCTTCTTTCAATGGTATTCTCCTTTCACTTCTAACCTTGGCTCTTTTAGATATCAGGTTGGCTTCAACACTGACAACTATGCTTTTCATATCTTCCAAAGTGCGAGGAGCTCTTTCTCTAAGCTGGTAGGCCATGTCAGAATCAAATCCATCGGGGAATTTAATTAAATCTAAATTAGGAGGAGGTCTGAGGTTTTGGGGAATGGCATTATAGACATTGTTGAACCTAGTGCAGTAGTCTTGCACGGTTTCTTGGGTTCCTCTCTCCAGGGTTTCATATTCTGATAAGATTTGGAGAGGATATTTCTTCTTCTCCCATCTGTTTAAGAATTGTCTATAGAGAGTTTCTAGGATATCTATATTGTTTGCAGGTAGGGCTCTAAACCAGGTTCTGACTTCTCCAGTTAGACTCTGAACAAATATTCTCATTCTTACATCATCGGCATCTATTTCATATATTTCAAAGTAATCAATCATCCTTTTGGTATGTTGTTGGGTAGTGTAGGTACCAGAACCATCAAATGGAGTGATTTTACTTTGGTAGTCTTGGGGCATGGCACCTAAATTGGCTGGTAATACCAAGGGAGTATATATGTTTGCCATTACAGTAGGTAGTGATGAAACAACAGCTGGAGTTGGGATAACGATAACTGTTGGAGTGGTAGATGGAGGGGTAGAAGGGGTGGTTTGAGGTTGAGATGTCTGAGGAAATTGTGATAAACTTGTAGAGGCAGTAGTGATTATAGAGAGATTGGGTGTTCCTTCAGTGGTAAGATCAGATTGTATGGAGTTCTACAAATGTCTACCAATAAACGAATTGACAATTTCAAGCTGTAATTCTTCAATGAACAATGGGTCTAGGATTAGGTCAATTAATTCAAAATCAGAAGATCTTCTAAATAGAGAGGTTTCAAAATGTTCATCAAAGGGTTCGTCTTCAAGATAGATCCACCTAACAAGACAGGATGTGGATTTCAAGGTGGGTCTGGAACTAGTAGAACTTTCTTGACTTTCCCGTCTCCTAAGAATTCTGGGGATCAGATTAGGATTTTCAAACACTTGTTGTGGATTTGGATCAAGATTAGCTCTGCTGTAACGAGTCCTTTCTGAAGCTAGATTTTTAGGTTGTGTTTTTGGTTTTTCTTAATTGGTATTAACAAAACAACTTCTATGGTTTCTTTAAGAGGCTTTAGATATGGGATTTAGATTTTCATGAAGACTTATTTGACATGAGGAACTGGTCGAATGTTTAGAAACCAAATGTTCATTTTATAAACTAAACTAGAGATATACTGAAGGAACATTCATCTAAGATGCACTTGTAAAGAAATCACAATTCAAAGGCTACCTGGCTAACTTTAGGCTTTCTCTGTAGTTTATAAAGCAAACAATAGTAACAACCAAACAAAATATTCATTCCCCAACGAAGTCACCACTATGTTATCACTCAAATTTTCCCGGAAGTTGCAAGAAGAGGGAAAGGGGTCCAAGGTAACCACAAACCAACTTTTAGGTACAGAATCTAGCCAATCTATAACCAGAGAGGGATCTCTCTTTAAGGTTTAGCTTTGTTTTGGAAGATATTAGGCTGGTTATGAAAGCTTAGGGGTTTTGATTGTGTTTGGGTGGTGAAATTTAGTAGCAGAGGGGTAGGACTGAATAGTTTAGGCCCTTGGGCTAATGGGGTCAAAGAAGATGGCTCAAATGGATTTGGTTTTTGAACAAAGGATGGCTTCACAGGGTAAGATAGCTAAACAGGGAGCAAATAGAGACTTGAAAAGATGGAATGGACTTAAAAGGGATGAAGAGAAATTAAGAATCCTTCAACATATTTTAAGAAGAGGGAATTTGGATGGTCACCAATAAAAAGAATTTAAGAATTTTTTACTAAATGATCAAAATGAGTAAACTAGGAAACAGGAGAAATTAAGAATTCAGTGCTTATGCTAGTTTAGAAGAAAAAATTTAGAATAAAAACGATTGAAGACAGATTGCACATAAGCACTTTCTGAATTATTCTTTTTCATTTTAATATTTAGATATGAAACATAATTGATATAATAAACAAGAAAACAATAACACATGACATATAGATACTTATTTGTCCGGTGTTTGACACATGAATCCTGTGAAAAGTCCTTTGTATTATTCTTTCCTCCAGCTAGCCATGCAAGATTTTTCCAACAGCACTTTATTCCAAAGTAATTAGTTTTACAACAATATTGAAGAATCCACACTCAATACTCCGAATGAGGGAGTATTTATAGAAAAACTTACAAAAAATCTCTCATAATAAAGTGAGATATATTCTAGGATGACTAAAAATAAGTTACATGAAAAATAGAGACAGATGGTCTCGTAGATAGAAGAAAAGCCAAAATGATGGCTTGCTGTCTCTATTCTTGTGAATGTGCTGGAGGCAAGCCCTAAGATTGGGCATGCTGCATTTTCTTTGTAATTCTATGCTAGCTACCCTACTTTTGATCTTCTTACTGATACTACATACCTGCTCTGATACTCTTTGACCTATTAGACCCTTGTTTACCTCCTGTTAGCATCATTGACTATGGTAAAAAATGGAAATTTACCTTTTTACCAAAGGTAAATCAAAAAATTTCTATCATCTCTGCCCACCATTTTTCCTATGGTATTCTAGTCCTTTGAAGTTTTCTAAGGATCTCATCAGCCTCGGTATATCTGAAAAAATTAGGCTGAACTTGGAACAAGTGTTTTATTTCGTGCTCCACATAGAATAGGTTCTCAAGATTGTCAAAAAGAACTCTGCTTGTAGATATTTCTTTAGCTGCACTAGAAGATGAGTTGGCCTGGTTATTTGCATATTTAGCCAACTTGTCAGCATAGTCTATCTATGTCATTATCTTGTCATTGATAACTAAAGGACTAGGGAGTCCTTTACTCTGTAATATGCCAAATTCCTTCATAAAGTCATCAATTTCTTCCTGCATGTTTAGACATCTCCTTTCCAAATTCTGCATTAAAGACTTTTTAGTTAAAACCTTATTAATTTCCAAAATAGTCCCTATTCTATCTCTAATACCTAGTACTTCAAGCTAGTATTTATTCTTGGTATTCAAAAAATTAATTAGTTTGGTAGCCTCTTCGAGCATCCTTCCTATTTCTTCCTTTGTTCTCTAGATTTCTTCAAGAGCTAGCTTTATCAATTCCATCTACTCAAAAATTATTTGTATATATGGCCAAACATCATTTATAGACTGAGTGATGTTGGTCCAAAGGATCTTCCTAATATCTGCTAAGGGTCTATCAAATGTGAGGTCTTTTTCTAATGATTTCACCTTTTGTTCTAACCCTTTGTTTTCCCTCACTTTCTCTGCAAAATTTATCTTTGAAAGATCATACTTTTGTTCTAAGGTAACAAATTGTTCTTTTACCTTTTGCAGCTCTGTAACTTGGAGCTTCAACTCCTCCATTGATTTTATCAATTCCTTTGTGCTAAGACCTAAAATCCCTGCTTGTGTTGTACCTGTTGTTGTTGTTCCTGTTATTGTTTCTGCTGTGACCACTGGAAATTTTGGTGCTAGAGCTGTTCCCAGGGTTGAAGGGACTACAGTGGAAACTACTTGAATCACATTGGGAGGCTAAGAGGTCAACTCTCCCTGCTTGTCCTTTAATGATTTCTCTAATTCTTGTTTAGTTTCCTTCAGCTGCTCATTAAGTTCTAGGACTAAATTCATCAGCTCTTCTTTAGACCTTTGTTGTATGAATTCAGTAGTCTGTGGGTGCCATGAAGGAGGTAAATTTAGCTACTTGCTTAAGGCAGCTATCTGTTCATCTTTCTTTTTAATTAAGGCTTCTGCAGCCTTCACATCTTTTGGATCATGACCCAACCCAATGATCAATTCTTCTAAATATTTAATCCTATTGTCTTTAGCCTATGAAGAGGTTTTCTCCAGCTATAATTGAGTAGTTGTATTGTTCAAAGAATTTTCTAGTCTTTGGGCCATCATGGCCTTACTAGTCAGTGTAGAGTAGACCATCTCCCCTGTCTGTTTGTGTATCTCAATCTGGTCTAGGGGATTAATGTCCTTTGCCATTACCTCAAAATCAGTTTTGAGGTAATCTGCCTGATTGAGGCTATTGCACATTGGGCTTGAAAAATATCATTATCATTTTGCCTTCCTTGATGTCATAGGCTGACATGAACCTGTTCTGATTAGTGGGAGCCATTTTCAAATACTGATTATAAAATTGGATCCTCAATGGCTCATTTCTGGCTTTTATTTATTTAAAATTTTTCTTCATATCTAGTTTTTCTTTTCCTGGGGGCCTGAAAGATGATACTTCTGTACTTTTTTGTCTCTCTAATTCATGTCTTTGTGATCCAGGTGGATATTGGTGGCCACCTGCCAAGTCCACCTGGACCCCCACCATTGTCTTTCTCAGCATTTTCAGTTTCCTTAATTGCAGCACAACTTACCATTTTTAGCAGTTTTTCGGGTCCTGAACTTCTGGAGCCGTTTTGAGGCCCTAAACGACGTTTTTTGGGAAATATGGGGGCAACATGGGTCCATGGACCGATGTTGCCCTTCCCAAAGTGGTAGTGCTCGGATAGATCTTTCTAATGAGCTATTGTACGCGTCAAACGGAGATCGTATGCCAAAGTTACGACCCTGGGAAGTTGATGTACCAATTTACCCAAACGGGGCCCACAGTTTGGCGTTTCATCTCCTAGGGTTAGGTTTTGGAATGTTAAGGCTTTTCCATTGTTTCTCAACAATAAATAGGCCTTCGAGCCTCATTGTAACACAGTTCAGAGGCATGTAGCCATCACATCTCTTTTCAGAGATAAGCTACCATCGCCCTAGCTAGTTTATTTCCATTTCTGTTTGTAAGCATATTTCAGTATTTTCCATTAATGAAATGAAGTATTATTTCCGCTGCATCTTTATGTATATGGTTATCTCTGTAATTTGTTGCGTTCCTGTTTAAATCCGGATCAGTGGTATCAGAGCGGTCTGCTTTTTCTCTGTTTTTCTTTGCATGTCCCCAACAAGGTCGGGATATAAGGAGTTAGGGCTTGAACTGGTTGAACCTTTGCAAGACCAGCCTCGCAAATCCCGACGGCCTCCCATGGCGGACGAGAAGAAAGACGAGGGGGCAGGAGATCCCATCAAAATCTTGCTCAAAGAAGCGCTCGAGCGAGAACGGAACGTGATGATGGACAGCTTTGCGCAGATCCTTCAGCGGCTAACCCGAAGCGGTGCATCGGCTTCCAGCAGCTCCTATGGAAACGCCACACCCTTTAAGGTACAAGTTAATTTTGAAATCCCCATATTCGAGGGTCAGATAGACGCCGATGCCGTAGATAAATGGTTAAATCTGCTAGAGGGTTATTTTTCTGTTCATGAATTTTCGAGTCGGGAAAAGATTGTTTTTGCTCTTCTCAAAGCAGCCCCCCACGTCAAGGACTGGTGGGAAACCTACTGCGAGCAGAAGGATGAAAGTACTGGCTCACTATTTTCAGCCGCACCCACCTGGGATTCGTTCCGGGATGCCATCAAGGAGCAGTACTACCCTGTCGGAAGCTATGAGGATGAATACATAAAGTGGACCACGCTGCGGCAGGGAAGGGACCAAGACATGCCGGAGTTCACCAATCTTTTCCATACCCTTCGCACAAAGTTGGGTATCAAGGATTCGGAGCAACATTTGATACTCAAATATCGTGGTTGCCTGCACAAGTACATCCAGGAAGAAATATAGTTCCTAAACATCCCCTCGCTCGGTGCAGCATACCGGTATGCCGTCAAGGTCGAGCAGAAGTTTAAACAAAAGAAGCGAGACTTTGGATCTGCGAATCCAAAGCAGGGGAAAGGTGCCCCTAAACCACAGAACAAAGGACAAAGCCAAGGCGGGACAACCCAAGACAACCAGCCGAAGCTGCAAGCAAAGAGCAACGCCGCGAAGCCAAGAAAGGACACTGGAAAATGGTGCGAGTTCCATAAGAGCTCCACTCACAACACAAGTGAGTGTCGGGCCAAGCAGTCACTGGTCGCTGAGCTAAAGGTTTCAGAATCAGATGCATGTTCCGACTCTGAGTCAGAACCCGATAAGGGGTATGAAAAAGGGAAGCAGATCATTGATGCGGATCCTAGCGCCACTGTTGCTACCGCAAAGATCCAGAAAAATGAACCCGAAGATCCAGAGGAGGAGGAGCGTCTCTTCCACTCCCAGATGTGGGTAAAGGGCTCCCCGATACAGTTCATTGTTGATAGCAAGAGTCAAAAGAACCTCATTTCGGCAGAGGTCGTGAAGCGGTTGGGCTTATCGACCACAGCACATCCACAACCATACACCATTGGGTGGCTTCACCAAGGGCGAGATCTTCGCGTGAGCCAGCAGTGTCGCCTTCCATACAACATCAAGCCCTTCACGGATGAGGTATTGTGTGACATTGCTCCCCTTGAAGTTTGTGATGTATTACTAGGACAACCATACTTGTGGAAGCGACATGCTGTGTATGAATCAAGGCCCCGTGCTGTTATTATTACATTGGGAAATAAGTTGTTCAGGATACCAGAGGTAGCACCACCTGCCACCATCTCTTTGATTACTGCAAAACAATGCAGTAAGATCATTTCCAAAACCAGGAAATTTGTTTTCCTGATGATACACCCTCAAGGGAAGAAGAAGACAGTGGCCGCGGCCTCCAAACGGGGTCCCTCTGCACGGCAGCTACAGATGGACAAGATTGTGGAGGAGTACGAAGACATCTTCACCTCCCCGGCAGGGGTTCCTCTGCACTATCAAGTCAAGCACTCCATCGATCTAACCCCAGGTGCGCCGCTACCCAATGGACCAATTTATCGGTGCTCCATTCTGGAGAACAATGAAATCAAGAGGCAGATTCAGGAGCTCCTGCAGAAAGGTCACATCCGTCCGAGTTCTTCGCCCTGTGGGAGCCCGATAGTGTTGGTACAGAAGAAGGATGGGACGTGGAGACTCTGTATTGACTATCGGGCGCTGAACAAGATCACTGTTCGTAATAGGTACCCGATCCCACGGATTGATGACCTCCTAGACCAACTAAAGGGGGCGAAATATTTCAGCAAGATCGATCTGAAGTCAGGATATCACCAGGTACCAATTGAACCCTCAGATGTGTGGAAGACTGCCTTCAAATCGAAGGAGGGCCTCTTCGAATGGTTGGTCATGCCTTTCGGATTGACGAATGCTCCTGCAACCTTTATGAGGCTAATGGATGACATCTTGCGGCCATTCACCAATGCCTTCGTAGTAGTATACTTGGATGACATTCTGATCTTCAGCCAGAGTTGGGAAGAGCACCTCCACCACATCCGACAGGTTCTCCAAACACTACGGCAACACAAGCTATGCGCCAATTTGGAGAAATGCACTTTTGGCATGACCGAGGTTCAGTATCTGGGATACATCATTGATGAACAGGGGGTGCATGTCGATCCAGCCAAGGTCCAAGTCATTCGGGATTGGCCCTCTCCAACCACTCTAACAGAGCTCCGCAGCTTTCTAGGTCTTGCCAACTTCTACCACAGGTTTGTGTTGGGATTTTCTCATATTTCTTGGCCCTTGAGTCAAGTCACCAAGGGCGGGGCGAAAGCAAAATTCTTTTGGTCTAAATCTCAACAGAAGGCATTCAGGGAGTTGAAGGATCGCCTCTGCACAGCACCAGTGCTCGCGTTACCAGATTTACAACAACCATTTGAGGTCGAGACAGATGCCTCTGACTATGCTATTGGGGCATTCCTTACTCAACATGGACATCCAGTGGCATATCACAGTGAAACACTTTCAGACACAGTCCGGAAGTACCCCACTTATGATAAAGAGATGTATTCCATTGTACAGGCCTGCCGACAATGGAAGCATTACATTTTGGGGAAGGAAACGGTCATCCACACAGACCACCGACCTCTGCAGTTCATACAGACCCAAGGGAAATTGCAGAATGATCGCCATCAGAAGTGGTCTACATACCTGCAACAGTTTCACTTGAATATCAAGTATAAAAAGGGCAGCACCAATAATGTTGCAGATTGCCTCAGTCGACCACCGATCATGGCGCTAACCACCGTGCTCAACTCTTGTGGGCATGAGACTTCTGATTGGCCACTTCTCTACAAAAGCGACCCAGAATTCTGCCACACATACCAGACACTCTTGGAGGGTCGGCAGGTTGCAGATTTTCACCTCCAGGATGCCCTATTATGCCACCTCGGTCACCTCTGTGTTCCTTCAAGCGAGCGTGCCAAGATGATTTGGGAAGCACACTACAGTCGGGCTGCTGGGCATTTCGGGGTCGAGAAAACAGTGGCAGTACTGCAAAACTATTTCTATTGGCCGAATCTTCGACAGGATGTTGGGAAGTACATCCGATCATGTACTGCCTGTGCCATTGCCAAACCGACCATTAAGAAGCAAGGCCTCTATACCCCGTTGCCTACCCCTAGTCGACCTTGGGAATCCATCTCCATGGATTACATGTCAGGCCTTCCTTCCACTAAGCATGGAAATGACTGTGTTTTTGTGGTCGTCGACAGGTTCTCAAAGATGGCCATTATGATGGCCTGCAAGAAGAATATCACAGCAGAAGCCACTGCTAAACTCTTCTTTGAACGAGTGTGGGTGCACTTTGGGATCCCACAGTCTATCATCTCAGATCGGGACAGTCGGTTTCTCAGCACCTTTTGGTCCAGTCTCTGGTCAATGCTGGACACCAAACTCACGAAGTCCACAGCCTTCCATCCTCAAACTGATGGCCAGACAGAGGTTGTCAATAGGATGATTGTGCACATTCTGCGCATGTATAACTCAAAGCATCCACGCACATGGGACGAGAGCCTCCCCTACGTTCAGCACAGCTACAACCGAGCTCTTCACAGCTCCACTGGCCATAGCCCTTTTCAGGTGGGTTTGGGATTCCAGCCACTATGCCCCATTGATGTGGCCATGCCACTTGCAGCTACTCACATGAATTCAGCTCATGTCCAGTCCGAAACAGATAAGGCCACCAGCTTCATTGAGCGCATCCAACATATTCGCCAGCAGGTCCATGACATTCTTGAGAAATCAAATGCCAAGTACAAGCAGCGACATGATCAACATCGGGTGCCACACGAGTTTCAGGTGGGCGACAAAGTCTGGTTGCATTTGCAAAAGGAACGCCTTACTGGAGCCTATCGAAAATTGAGACCACTCCGATATGGTCCTTACACCATTACTAAGGCTATGGGAGACAATGCATTTGAGCTCAGCATTCCCCCATTCCTTGGCCTGCACCCAGTATTTAATGTGGACCGCCTTCGGCCATACTTTCCACCATTGCTAGACACATCCGACATTGCAGAACAATTCAAACCCACAGAATTAAATCCAGATTGCATGGAACAAGCTGCAACTGATCGGATCATGGACACACAGATCAAGAACACTCGCCAACAGAATATCCAACTGTATCGAGTTGTCAAAGCGGGCCAACTCCTTCAGCAGGGCAAGTGGCTCACCAGGGAACAAGTTCAGCAGAAGTTTCCTCATCTCATGGAGGAGCTCAACGCAATGGGGACCATTGCTTCCTAAGGGGGGAGGAATGATCCAGGTGGATATTGGTGGCCACCTGCCAAGTCCACCTGGACCCCCACCATTGTCTTTCTCAACATTTTCAGTTTCCTTAATTGCAGCACAACTTACCATTTTTAGCAGTTTTTCGGGTCCTGAACTTCTGGAGCCGTTTTGAGGCCCTAAACGACGTTTTTTGGGAAATCTGGGGGCAACATGGGTCCATGGACCGATGTTGCCCTTCCCAAAGTGGTAGTGCTCGGATAGATTTTTCTAACGAGCTATTGTACACGTCAAACGGAGATCGTATGCCAAAGTTACGACCCTGGGAAGTTGATGTACCAATTTACCCAAACGGGGCCCACAGTTTGGCGTTTCATCTCCTAGGGTTAGGTTTTGGAATGTTAAGGGTTTTCCATTGTTTCTAAACAATAAATAGGCCTTCGAGCCTCATTGTAACACAGTTCAGAGGCATGTAGCCATCACATCTCTTCTCAGAGATAAGCTACCATCGCCCTAGCTAGTTTATTTCCATTTCTGTTTGTAAGCATATTTCAGTATTTTCCATTAATGAAATGAAGTATTATTTCCGCTGCATCTTTATGTATATGGTTATCTCTGTAATTTGTTGCGTTCCTGTTTAAATCCGGATCACTTTGTGAGCTTGAAGGTGTCCCACCTACTGGGAAAGTTTGATGACTATCAACACCTTCCCTTGTTTGACTATCAGTAGTTTCTTCATAAAATTCTTCTTTTGAAAAAGGATTCAGTCTGTGCCTCTTAGCACCGGCCTATTCTGAGGGTCCACTGGCAGGGGTAGCTACTTCCTTGTCTCCCTTTTTGTTCTTTTCCTCATTTAGAGGAGTCTGCAAGATTGGTGGTTCTACCATATTGACTTGGGTTGGAGGCGTGTGTATGTGGACCTGCTTCTTGGAAGTTTCAGGCTGTTTAGACATTATGGACTGTTCTGTAGCCTGTGTACTTGTCTTTGTTTCTTTACCTTTGGAGGTCCCTGTGGCTGTGTATTAGTTTGCTGTGAGTGCCTTTCAGAGGTTGCAGCTACTAAGGCACTGATTCCTGATGCTGAATTTTGAGAAGTTTCAAAATGTACCTGTCCAAAAGAATATAAGTCAAGAGTCTTTTCAAGATCTCTCATTACATATTCTATGTTGACCTGCTCACTATTAGTTGCTATTAAGGTCCCTTCTTTCCATTCATCCATGTTGGATAATTGTTCAACCTCTAGGATTCTATGGTGCATATATGGTGACAACCTATTCTTCATTCTTCCATCACAGATAAAGCCATGAGGGTCATATGGAGCCCAACCAAAACTTTCTTGTAATCTAAGGTAATCTTCTAGAATTCTCTTTGCTGCATTCCCTGCTTCTCTAGTGTTGCATATGAAAGGGCCTAATTGATGTTTGATCATGAGTTTTGCTTTCTTTTTGGCTTTAGTAAAATGGATCAAATCTGAATTACACATCTACCTATAGTATTGCAATGCAAACAATCACATTGGAACATATTCTGGTAACTTGAAGGGGGGAAGTTCACACCCATACATCCTGATTTCTGTAAAGTTCTGGTATAGATACCAGTCACCCACTCTATACTGCTTGAAAAGTTGAAGGATCCTTTTAATGTCACCACTGATCCTGGGAGGGGAAACCCCTGTCAATAAGGTGGTTGTTGGATGAACAAATTGATCAATGAACTCATTATAGGAGTAAGGGGTTTCAAAGGAATCATGGAAGATGGAAGACCAGAAGATTACAGACCTTGGATTGCCTTTGGTATCAAGTTTCATGACAGGGAATGGGAAATTGTCTGATTAATAATAAAGCATGAGATGATATATAAAGGTGGTATACTTGAAAACTCTTTCATTTTCCAGTCTCATGAACTGGTCATGAATTTTATCAGCAATATAAGAGGCATAGTCATATTTGATAGCAGGGGGTTGTCCAGGAGTAAAGATTGACAACAACACTAGGGTTAACTCATCAACAAACTCACTAGTATTGAAACCCATTACTAAAGATATCATATCAACTATGAGTCTTCCCATATCTGTGAAGAAAGTTTGCATGTAAGGAGGTGGGCCCTTAGGCTGATGTTTCTACAGTATGAAAGTCTGACAAAGGCGATCAAGTTCGTCTTGGGACAATTTAGTCAATTTCTCAAGTAAATCTCCAATGGAAAGGGGCGTGAGAGCTTGACTAGAGTGGAATTGCAACATTTCATTGATTGATTCGACAGTTATTAGGAAAATGACTGTTTGGCTTAGAGACATGACTGCTCGGCAGTTGGGGTCATAATTGGCATGGAATTGATGAATTATATCTGGGAAAACATGAAATGAGGGTAAAAAGTACATGGGAAGGTTGGATTCCCACAGTCCTAGGATATTAGAGCCATTCAGGTAGTCATCTCTACTATGGAAAAAGACTTTAAAGTGGTTTTTATCAGTGGTAAGGTCTTTTATCTGGAAGTCCCTATTTGCCAAAGGCAGATAGTCCAAATCTCGATGAGGGGAATTAATGGGTGCGACATTCAAATCCATCGAGGTTTCCATTTCTGGTTCTTGTGGATTCAGAAGGAAACTATGGTTTTCTTTGTGAAATGGGCAACACAGAGGCTGTGAGAGACTTAAATGATGAAAATAATAACCAAATTATTATGAATTTGGGCCTTTTTCATTAATTAATAGTGGAAAAGAAGTATTTGTAGGGTTTTTGTCGGGATTTTGATAAATACCTCTTTTTGGGGAATGAGCAATGAAATGCAGGTACTGAGCACGGCTAGAGGGTTCTGGTCGGCATCGGCTGCAAGGTTTTGGAGTAGGTTGGCAACTGGAAGCTTGAACTAGTTAACCTCAATGTTCTTTTGCATGGGCGCATAGGTTTACAGTATAAAGCACTGAAAATGACTTGTTTGTTTTATTTACAAAGTCAAAGGTTGGTGGGGTTTTGGATTTTAGGTGATTGACGTTAGCGGAAAATGATATGACTTTTTTGTCGTATGCGAGAAGTCGGTAAGCAGTTTCATATTGCATCGCTTTTGGGGAAGGGTGGTAATAGACCTTGGGCCAGCGATTTCATAGAATGTTTGACGTGTGGCAGGGTACTGTTTAGGAAACCACTTTGTGATCACGCGCTAACGCATGGTCATAAAGGGTCACGCGATATTCATAATGGCCGTCAAATCTTGAGGACCTGATCGGATGGTTGGTGGAAGATGTGATATGCAGAGTTTTAACAAAGGCAGGCCCGATATAATTAAGAGTCAATTTAGTCATATCGGGAGTGGTCGGATGTTGGCATTATGGCACAGGTTTGGCACTATGGCATAGGTGTTGTCCTTGATGGCAACTCACTCAAAAAGGCAGATCACATTTTAGGCTCTCAGAATGAAAGAAAATGAGGTATACGCAGGTTCATCTTGACAAAGTCGCGTATACACATGGGTCTATCGATCAGAAGGCGCGTATACGTATGCAAGCACTTTCATGCAAAGAAAAGCGCGTACATGTGGGAAATCTTATGGTTGGTCCATGGTATTTAGTCCGACATATTCGAACCTATGGTTTTTGATCCTTGGTATTGCTTTCTAAGTATTAAACCCAGGTATTGGGTCCCTAGTATTGGATCTCTATGGTTTTGGACCATGGTTTGAGTAAGGCCTAGACTATAAAAAGGGAAGGAGATCATTTGGAAAGGGATCAACTTATGCATTGAATATCTGAAGAGGAGCAAGATCTGGAAGATTGGTGATTGGTTGGTGAGACATAGCTAAACATGAATCAAGGAGGAACCTAAACATTACAAGATGATCTGTATGTAAGTTCGGCATGGCAGAGGTGCGTATACACGCAGGTTAAGCAAGTGAAGACTGCGTATACACTGGTAGCTTTTGGCACAGCTGCGTATGTACATAGGTTTCTATTGGTGAAGTAGTGTACGTCTCTTGAAATATGTTTTAGCTGCCTCTGTTTATTGCTGTAGTGTTCTGGGTTCAGAATTGGTGTCTGGTTACTGGTACTGTTTTTTTGGTTACAACATTCTGAGAAGTTATTGGTTGATTCAGTATTTTGTGCAAAGAAGATTGGTTGTTGCAGATCTATTAGATGTTTGATTGATATTCATGGATCTAGTCTGAAAATTTATGAAACGTGGTCCCTGGAAGAAAAGAGAAGGTAGAAGCCTTCTGTAGGTCAGCACCTATGTACTAGTACCTCAGCTAGTACAAGAGCTAAGGGGGTTGTAGCTCCCTTCCAGGAGAAACTGGAGAATGAGAGAAGGTTGTAGCCTTCTGCAAGTTGAAGCCTACGTACTGGTATAAGTCTGCACCAGTACAGAAACATTGTAAAAAGAAGTTTCTAATTGAAAGAAGATAGAGACGCATTGCAGCAGTTGGTTTTCACCCACATTGGGTTTCCACCTTATATTTGGTGTTCTTATGTGTGATTGCCTATTTTGTTTTACTATTCCTGGTTACTATTCATATGTTTTGATGCACAGATTAATGATTAACATTTGAAGAATGATCTAACTTACAAGACTGCACATATATGCATGTTTCCTTAACTGAATTTGCGTACATACACGGTATTTGCTAACCGAAGTAGCGTATACAAATTTAATTGTGAAATGAAAAATAATTGATCTGATAATACTGATTCAGCCCCGCCCCTCTCAGTATTATTTTCAACAATTGGTATCAGAGCAGGTCCTTCTGAAGAAGCTTGATCGCTTGAAGGAAGATCTATCATCATGAGAAACTATGAAAGAGAAGCATCAATCAGGCCACCGATTTTTGATGGAAGCAACTTCGTCTATTGGAAGGTAAGAATCACTGCTTATCTTCAATCTCTTGGTATAGAAGTTTGGGATATTGTGGAAATAGGATACGTTTTTCCATTAGAAACTCCTACAGATACGGTTGGTAAGAAGTAGTATGAAACAAATGCAAAGGCTATCAATACTCTATTAGGGAGCCTATCTCAATCAAAATTTGTCAAGGTTATGCAGCTCAAAATTGCAAAAGAATATGGGACAAGATCGTTCTGAGCTATGAAGGAGATGAACAGGTAAAACGAGCAAAACTACAAACTCTCAAAATTCAATATGAAAATCTCAGAATGTACAATGATGAAAGTGTGGCTAACTATTTCCTACCTATAGATGAGATTGTCAATTGTATGAAAAATTTGGGTGAAGAAATAAAAGAAGTTGTTTTGGTTGAAAGTTCTAAGATATTTGTCTTCTAAGTTCGAATCAAAAGTTTCTGCCAAAGAAGAAAAACAGAATCTACAGAGCCTTACCATGTCACAGCTACACAGAATCCTAACCGCTTACGAAATGAGAAAAGGGGGACCATAAGACAAGAGAGAAGTCGCATTCAAAGCCTCAGGAAAAGGTGATGACTCAGGACATATGTCGGAAGAAGAGGAAGAATCAAATTTTGTCAAGAACCTTCAACGGGGTTATGGAAGATTCAGAGGTAAGCTACCTTTCAAATTTTTTGCTTGTGGAAGAGTCGGTCACTATGCTGCAAAGTGTCCTCATAAAGATAAGATTGACAAATGTAAGGAACCAGTTAGTTGGAATAGAAAATAGAATGTAAGTAAGAAGAGCTATTATACACATGAAGACAGTGATGGATTTTCAAATAGCGATGAAGATGAACTAGGTAATGATTATAGACTTTTGATGGCTTTTGAAGATGACGATTTCTTGGATGCTATAGATGAAGAAAGTCTTTATGAAGAAATTTCTAAACTCAAAATTTTCTTAGAAGAGAAAAATATGATTATAGATACTCTGACATCCCAACTTGCTGAAATGGAGAAACACAATGAAAAGTTAGAATGTGAAATTGTGGGACTTAGAAAGGACATTGAGAAAATGAAAGCTCTTAATCTTAGATTTTCTAAAGGATCTGAAACCTTAGATGAGATTATCAAAGTGCAGCGTTCTCCTCTAATCAAGACAGGTCTTGGGTACACCAAAGAAACATCTCAAGCACAGAAGCCATCTACCTCCAAAAGTTATCTTGAGGCTGCAAGGAGAAGTGAACAGGTTGACAATCAACAAAAAAGGCCCAATGGAGATCACCAGGTAAATCAGGGACAATTTACTTCAAGAATGAACAAAAATCACCAAGTAAATCGAGGGCAATCTACTTCAAGGATGAAAAAAAGCTACAACCAACCACAGGTAAATCATTCTCAATTTACCTCAAGAATGAATGGCTATTACAATGGAAGGTTTGATGATCGCAAGAATTTCTTCAATGGCCAATGCTTCTCTTGCCATAACTTTGGACATAAAGCAGCTCAATGTGTGGCCTACAAGACCATCATGACCAGAGAAGCACAAAAGCAAAGGAGTGTGACTGGAATCATGAAAAGAACCTACAACAACTTTTTTGCTCTTGAAAATGAAATAGAATGTTCTATTTGTAACAACTTCGGTCATGAAGATTCTGAATGCAGGAGTAGGTTTCGACAAACAACTCAGAAGGAGCAAGCTTCATTAAGTCCCAAAACATGGAGAAAGAAAGAACCACTACCAGAAAGATGTGGGATAGCCTTATATGTGGAAGGACAGGAAAATCAATGGTACATCAACATTGGATGCTCAAAACATATGACAGGTGATAAAGATAAACTTCAGTCATATAGTGCCTTAGAAAAGGAAAGGAAGGTCTCATTTGGAAATGACACCCTTGCACTCATAAAAGGTAAAGGTTCTATTCTTTTGAAAGAAAAGGTCAAGGCTGGAAATGTTATGTATGTTGATGGCTTAAAGCATAATTTATTAAGTGTCAGTCAAATGTGTGATCAAGGAAATGAAGTAATATTTCGATCAAATGGATGCATTGTTCATGAGCTTGATACAGGAGAAACAATGATCAAAGGCATAAGAACTCCAAATAATTTATATATACTCAAAGGAGGACAAAAAAATGCTATCTAAGCAAGAATGATGAACACTGGCTATGGCATAGAAGATTGGGGCATCTAAGCTTCTCACAGATAAGGAAAGCATGCAAGTATCAGGCAGTTCGTGATCTACCTGACATCAGAATTCCAGACAATAAAATATGCAAATCATGTCAATTTGGTAAGAAAACCAGAACTAATTTCTTTGAGAAGGAAGGATCAACTAGCAGGCCACTTGAACTTGTCCATACTGATGTATGTGGTCCATCTAGGAAAAGGTCACCTCGATGAGAAGAATACTTTATGTTGTTCATTGACGACTTTTCCAGGATCTGTTGGATAGGACTTATGAAGCATAAAGATGAAGCTTTCGAAAATTTCAAATCATTCAAAGCCTTGGTGGAAAACGAATTAGATCGCAGGATCAAATGCCTCAGGTCTGATCGAGGAGGGGAATTTACCTCGAATGAGTTTTTCTATTTTTGTGAAGAACATGGAATAAGGAGGGAATTCTCTACTGCAAGGACTCCTCAGAAAAATGTAGTAATGGAAAGGATGAATAGAATGGTTCAACAAATGGCTCGTGCTATGCTTGATGAGTCTGGAACTCCCACAACCTTCTGGGGTGAAGCCGCATTTGCAGCAGTTACTATTCTCAACAAGACAAACGTCCGGGTAAACAACACTCAGACTCCTCACGAACTATGGTATGGTAAGACTCCCACGATAAAATACTTCAAAATTTTTGGGAGCAAATGCTACATCAAAAATACTAATGAAAATCTTGGCAAGTTTGAACCTAGAGCAGATAAAGGCATTCTCCTTCATTACTCTCCCCACAGCAAGGCATAAAGTGTTACAATAAAAGGCTTGGAAAAATTGTTGAAAGTATTGATGTAGTGGTTGATGAAGAAGGAAGCACTCCTAGGCAGGTAAGATCTAAAGATTTCGAAGATGATGAGGACTATCCATCAACATCAAATCAGATTCATGAGGAAGAAGAAACCCATGAGGCACCAGAAGAACAGATAAGGATAGAAGAAAAGACTCCATCTAGGTACGTTTAGAAGAATCATCCAGAATCTCAAATTTTGGCGCAAAAAGAGGCAGGTGTACATACAAGAAGGACCATTTCAGAAGCTTCAAGCTATCTAGCGTTGCTCTCCTCCACTGAACCAAAAAATGTAAGAGAGGCATGCAAAGATGAATGCTGGGTAAAAGCCATGTAGGAAGAACATGAGCAGATCGAAAAGAATAACACTTCGGAGCTGGTTCCTATACCAAAAGATAAGAATGTCATAGGAACAAAATGGATATTCAAAAATAAGCTAAATGAAAATGGAGATGTGATTAGAAACAATGCCAGACTTGTTTGCAAAGGGTATGCTCAACAAGAAGGCATTGACTTTGAAGAAATTTTTGCACCAGTTGCCAGAATAGAGGCCATAAGGATGTTCCTTGCTCTTTCTAGCTTTTAGAAGTTCAAAGTATTTCAAATGGATGTGAAGTCTGCTTTTCTAAATGGAGACTTGGATGAAGAAGTGTATATTGAGCAACCAGATGGATTTATCCTTGGAAATGATCCAAAGCTTGTATGCAAACTCAAAAAGGCTCTCTATGGCCTTCAACAGGCTCCAAGGGCTTGGTATTATCGCTTGGATAAATACCTCCATCAACAAGGTTTTATAAAAGGATCAACTGATAGCAATCTTTATATAAAAATTGACAATGATAAGTTGCTAATACTTGTTGTGTATGTTGATGATATCTTTGGTAGCAATGAAGAAGACATGAGTCAAACTTTTCCTTAGTAATACAGAAAGAGTTTGAAATGTCTATGCTTGGTGAGCTCACATATTTTCTTGGTTTACAAGTTCAACAAAACAAAGATGACATCTTTCTATGACAAACCAAGTATCTCAAGCATATCTTGAAGAAATATGGGATGGAGGATTTGAAACCAGTATGTACCCCTATGGTGACAGGATGCATCCTCAGCGCAAATGATGAATCAGTAGCAGTACATCAACCAACCTATAGATCCACGATTGGTAGTATACTCTATCTAACAGGTACCCGACCAGACATTACGCATGCAGTGGGAATAGTTGAAAGGTTTCAGGCAAATCCAAAGGAAACTCATCCTCAGGCAGTTAAGATAATTTTCAAGTATCTTCAAGGAACTCAAAACTATGGCTTATGGTATCCTAGAGGTACAGATCTCACACTTCATGCATATACAGATGTGGATTGGGTAGGAAGTGTGGATGACAGAAAAAGCACTAGTGGTGGTGCATTCTTCATGGGTCCTAGATTAGTATCTTGGTTCAGCAAGAAACAAAGTTCTATTGCTTTATCTACAGCTGAAGTAGAATATGTAGTTGTTGCATCTTGTTGCACACAACTCCTTTGGATGATGCAAACATTGCAAGATCTTCAAATCACTTGTACTCCACCTATCTCCATTTTTTGTGATAATACAAGTGCAATCAGTATCTCAAAGAATCCTGTCATGCATTCAAAGACTAAGCACATACCGATCAAGTATCATTTTCTCCAGGAACAAGTGCTGGAACAAAAGGTCAAATTGGAGTATGTTCCCTCTAAGGAACAAGTTGTTGATATTCTCACCAAACCACTACCCAGGGAGACATTTGAATACCTTAGACAGAAGCTGGGGGTAGTTGATGCATCATCTTGCTGTTGAATCCTGTCTGTTTCAGAGAAAAATGGTTGTACGCGAGTTGAATGAGGAGGATCCACGTACATACGCCAGTTTATTAAGATACAGTCGTGTATATGTTGGTTTGAAGAAAAAGCAGTGGGGCCAGGCTCAGGATGAAAAGAGGCTGATATGGGTCTGACAGAGACCATCTGGCACAGGTTTAGGGGGAGCATATATTCTTCTAATAATGCATTGTTGGCATTATCTTGGTTCAAATTCAGTTGGTTTGATTTCAGGTGGAACAGGTGAAGAAGGAGAACATGGGTGCTGGTCTGAATAATGATTGACAAATGCTGCTGATGTTTGTTGTTGATATCTGTCAGAGTCTTGCTGTAGATATTTTGTCTCTATGTCTTATATTTCTTTTATCAAGGTCATGTAATGGCCTATGTTGGTTTCCCCACTATGCCTGGGATGAATGATGTAATGTACTTATTTGTCATCTGGTTGGGTGGATGAGTCAATCCTGGTATATCCCCACTTGGTTGGGAGATGGATGTATGTATGAGTCTTTGGTGATAGGAAGGTCAGTTATAATGTATAAAGTCATGTTTTTTTTGTAGATCATCTTCTTGCAGACCTTGCCTACAGTCAGGGGGAGCTTGGACAGCACAACAGAGCAGAGGATTCAGCATGTATTCAGGGGGAGCACATCCCTTTTCCCTTGATGTCAAAGGGGGAGAATGTTTTTGAGTGACTTGGGGTTGCCATCAAGTCCAAAGGGGGAGATTGTTGGCATTATGGCACAGGTTTGGCACTATGGCACAGGTGTTGTCCTTGATGGCAACTCACTCAAAAAGGCAGATCATAGTTCAGGCTCTCAGAATGAAAGAAAATGAGGTATACGTAGGTTCATCTTGACAAAGTCACGTATACACGTGGGTCTACCGATCAGAAGGCACGTATACGTATGCACGCACTTTCATGCAAAGAAAAGCGCGTACATGTGGGAAATCTTATGGTTGGTCCATGGTATTTAGTCTGACATATTCGAACCTATGGTTTTGTATCCTTGGTATTGCTTTCTAAGTATTCAACCCAGGTATTAGGTCCCCAGTATTGGATCTCTATGGTTTTGGACCACGGTTTCAGTAAGGGCTAGACTATAAAAGAGGGAAGCAGATCATTTTGCAAGGGATTAACTTATGCATTGAATATCTAAAGAGGAGCAAGATCTAGAAGATTGGTGATTGGTTGGTGAGAAATAGTTGAATCTAAATCAAGGAGAACCTAAATATTACAAGATGATCTGTACGCAGGTTCGGCACGGCAGAGGCGCATATACAAGCAGGTTAAGCAAGTGAAGACTGCGTATACGCTGGTTGGTTTTGGCATAGCTACATATGTACGTAGGTTTCTATTGGTGAAGTAGCGTACGTCTCTTGAAATATGTTTTAGCTGCCTCTGTTTATTGCTCCAGGGTTCTAGGTTCCGAATTGGTGTCTGGTTACTCGTACTGTTTTTTCTGGTTACAACATTCTGAGAAGTTATTGGTTGATTCAGTATTTTGTGCAAAGAAGATTGGTTGTTGCGGATCTATTAGATGTTTTATTGATATTCATGGATCCAGTCTGAAAATTTATGAAACGTGGTCACTGGAAGAAAAGAGAAGGTAGAAGCCTTCTGTAGGTCAGCATCTACATACTAGTACCTCAGCTAGTACAAGAGCTAAGGGGGTTGTAGCTCCCTTCCAAGAGAAACTAGAGAATGAGAGAAGGTTGTAGCCTTTTGCAAGTTGAAGCCTGCATACTGGTATAAGTCTGCACCAGTAAAGAAACATTGTAAAAAGAAGTTTCTAATTGAAAGAAGATAGAGACACATTGCAGCAGGTGGTTTTCACCCACATTGGGTTTCCACCTTATATCTGGTGTTCTTATGTGTGATTGCCTGTTCTGTTTTATTGTTCCTGGTTACTATTCATATGTTTTGATGCATAGATTAATGATTAACATCTGAAGAATGATCTAACTTACAAGACTGCACATATACGCGTGTTTTCTTAACTGAAGTTGTGTGCATACGCAGTATTTGTTAACCGAAGTAGCGTATACAAATTTAATTGGGAAATGAAAAATAATTGATCTAATAATACTGATTCACCCCCCCGCTCTCAGTATTATTTTCAACATGGGATTGGCTGGTGAGGTTATTAATTAACAGTGAGGGTTAATTAATCCCATTTTATGTGGTGGGGGATTACAGTTCTTAATGAATTACTGATTAAATCATTAAACCCCGATTAAGGATGCATTATGATTATAATTAACCAGGGGCGAGATATATAGAAATTCGGGGTTTTTATATTTTATATAATACGGGAGAGGCTAAACGTTATAATGGAATTATACAATATAAGTTATAAGTTAATATGATAATGGAATGAAAAGGTGCAAAGTATAAAAACATTTGATGTGTGTATTTAATTGAGGCTTAAAGTTGAAAAGGGTTTATATGAGAAATATTTGTAAGTTTCCTATGAAGGTGAATGAATGATTTATGAATGATTTAAGTACTTAGGCTTTATAAACTATTGGGCCGAGGATCCAATACCTCCAGAAGTTAGAGAAATGCTCTGAGCCCCTCTAATTTAGCAAATGCCTTAACACTTAGGGGAAATTAGAGAAAATTTATGGAAAATGAGAAAGGGAGGTAATTATGTGACTTTGCTTTGCTGGAGATGCTTTCGATGTAATGTCTGCCTTGGCCTTGTGATGAAAGTAAGAGATTAACACATTTAGAGTCATCATTCATCACATATAATTCTGCAACATCATCTACCTACCCTACCTACAATAACCTAACATTTTTTCTTCTTTATTTAGGTGCACTTAAACTGGAAAACCCTTATCAATCTTTTCTTTTCTTTTACATGCAGATATCTATCTAAGTCTAGCCTTATTACATCCAAGGGCTGATATTAAACTGTTGAGCTCCTTTCATTCACTCTACCTATCTGCTTATCTGTCAAGATTAAATAGTTTGGTTAGATCTTATTCTCTATATCTAAAGCATGAAATTGAATATGAACTAGCCATGCTTAAGTTGTTTGACTATTCATAAATTGTGGCATAAGATAACAAGCTGCACACAATTTCTTATTATACAAGAGTAAAAAGTAGTGGCATTTGGACTCGCACACTTTCCTTGGTCTTTCTTCTGTTGGGGTTCATTTTCTTTCATTTTTTTGACCATCTTTATTCATTTTACCCTTTGATTTTTCTTTTAGGGTATACCCTCTTTACATTTTTAAACTTTTTGATTTTTTGAAAATATGGAAAACCTTTGCAACAAGAAAAGGTATGAACATATTACATAGCTCATCAATTCAATCATGATATATGACACCTATTGGTATAGGAGCATAACAACATAAACATAAAAGAGCTAAAAACCTGTGACTTGATGTTTTGAAGCTCCTCCCATTAATCTCAATCCTCTCCAAGAATGATAAGTTCTCCAACATATTTCCTCCAGCATAAAATTACTCTCAATAGCCTCTCTCAACTCCCCAACCTATGCCTTGGTTAATAGGAAAAAATGAAGTAGTTTGAGATCCGTAGTCCAAGGATGAGATCCACTAAAAGAGGGATGAGGGATCCTTGAAGAATTGGGATTAGCTCTATAATAAATGTGGTTAGGCTTGAATAAAACATAAGTTCAAGGCTTCCTGTTGGGAATGATTCACCCAAAAATGCTTCTAGATATCATTTTTTATTGAGTCATGTCCACACTTTTTAGTGGTAGACAATGTGCACATATGTGTAGGGATCAATGTCAATAACTACATATGCACAAAAACTAACTATGAAATTGTGCATGAGACTAAAAGTGTGTTTATGGACCATGTTTCCCAAAATTTACACTTTATTCAAGGTATATAAGTTGTTTGACTTACAAGGGAGTGCTTCATGACACTTGAATGGATGGTGAGAGATCCAATTTGATGATCATTTCTCATGGCGAAAAACTGAAGTGTAATACCTGTTAGGTTCCTATACCAATAGGAATCATAATTTTGAATGGCTGAGATTAAACCTTGTAATATTTTACATACCTTTGCTTTCGCAAATGTTTTCCATATTCAAAAAATTAAAAAATGTAAAGAGGGTATGTCCTAAAAGAATAATCAAAGGACCAAAAGAATAAAAAAGGTCAAAAATATGAAAAAATATGAACCCCAAGAAAAGAAAAGAGACCATGAAAGTGAGCAAGCCAAAATGCCACTCCTATTTATTTTTATGCATAATAAAATATTGTCTGCAGCTTGGTAACCTTGCCACAATCCATGATAGTCAAAACATTTAAACTTGGCTATTTCATGTTTTCATTTTCATGTCTATAGATGGAGAATAAAAATCTAGCCAAACAATGTAACCTTGGCAGATAATTAGATAGGTAGAGTAAATAAAAGGATCTCAACTGTTTATTCTGAGCCCTTGGATGTAATAAGGTTAGATTTAGCTAGTTTACTATTGTTAAGAAAATGAAAAATATTTGACAAGGGTTTGCTATCTCAAATGCACCCTAATAAAGTAAAGTAAAAATGGTAGGAAAAGTAGATGGGTAAGTAGGAGAAAGATTGAAGAAGTATGATGATTGATTAGACAAAAGAATATTTATCATTTTCCATCATATGTTCTATATATGAATGGAAAATCAAGCATGAAACTAGATTTCAAAGTCAGTTAATTAACTTCCCCCATTCATTTCACCTTTTACTTAACTAATTTCCCATAAATAAAGTTCAAAGTGCTCAAAAACCTTTAATTCAAAGAGGCTCAGAGCATTTCTCTGACTTTTGGAGGGACCGAACCCTCGGCTCAATGACTTATGGATGTTAAGTACTAAATTCCCCCCAAAAAAATTCATCTCCCTTCATTCCCCCTCATTTCCCTAATAAAACCCCTTTCCTAAGGTTAAAACACTATTTACCTAGGGAAAGTAATCACCCCCATGTAAAACCCCTTTTTCCCAAAAAAACCCACAAAAACACTTTAGCTTAAGTTATAATGCATATGTGCGAAAAAAAAAAACAAATCATAGAAAATACATTATGCTTAGCACAATTCATTTCCGCCATTTTCATATTAACTTATAACTTTTATATATTAATACCCATTAATACTCTTTCCTCTGTGTATATATTAAATCCCTTACATTAATATCCCTAGACATAGTTTTAACTATAAAACTACGAATTTCACCCAAACCCCGACAAAGTTCATTAACTGATCGATTCGCGATTACGTTAAGTAAAACTCCGCAAATCACCCCCATTGCCTAAGTTCATCATTAACCCATTCTTAATCACCATACCATCACAATTAACCCATCCCCCCCCCCACATTACCCTCACGCTCGTTCCCCTCCTGATCACCATGCGATCGTCTCCCTCCACATCCGACGGTCCTTATCCATATCAGGCCAACCCGACGTCCATCCTTTACCCGCTTGATAAAGTGGTTTCTTCCCTGGCCTTTGATGCTACTTGTCAGCCGATGAATGGAATCTGGCTACCCCTCCAAAATACCACCGAGCACCGAAAAGCAGTGCGATAGAAACCGTTTACCACCTGCCCGCTACATGACAACATGATCACTGTTTACCCCATACCCGCCAAAACTGACTTTTTGTGCATAGATTCAAAAAGCCCCAAATCATTTGTTTTCTCTGAAATTTCAACTGTAAACCTTCAAATGTATGCACGCCACCTGCGAATGTCGAAGCTACCAATTCATGTCCAATTGCACTCCAAAGGCACAGTAGACCACACAGTCAGCTTTCCAGCCTATACAAAAACCGTTCAAACATTTGCAGTCGTCACCCATCTTGTTCATAACCATTTCATCCCATTTCCTGGTATTTAGACCAATATTCACCCACTACCTTATCAAATTTAGAGAAACAAGTTACTGAGTTTTCTTAGTTAAGCTAAAAATTAATCAAAGAATCTCAAGGACTCAAACCTACTCCTTGTTGAACACCATTTCCCTAAAAATACAAATTACCCCCCATACTCAAATCCACAAGAACTGAGAATGGCTGCCCCAATTTCTATGGATGTAAGGCCTATCACCACTCCCCATCTAGACTTGGACCACCTTCCCCTAGCTGACAAAGATTTTCAGATAAAGGACACCTCTGTCCAAGAACCTCCACTGAAATTTTACAACCAAATTAGGGATGGGTACTTGAACCATGCAGATGAAATTAGTTTGTGGGATTCCAATTTTCCTAAATACCAATTTCCTCAAGTTCATATTTTCCCAGTGTTAGTGTCAGTCTTTGAAGCCTTCCACCAGTGATCAAACATGCTCTTAAAAAGTGGTCTTAGGGTGTCAAAGTCAAATTTTGTCATTTTAGTGAGTCTTCAAGTAAAATTTGGTCACTAGGTATTAGGTCTAGGATTTTTTTCACTCCTTTCAAAGTTGTCCAAATGTTGGTCTATGTCACCATTCAGCTGAGTGTACCATCATTCAAAGAGTTTTCATCATCATTTCAAGTTCTAATGGGTCATTTTACACCTTGTTCGTGCTCTAGTTGTACTTGGGTAAGGCTCATTTCCCTCTCCTAGGGTTTAGAAGGTAATTTTGCTTGGATGGTCAAATCATAAACAAAACTTGTATCCTGATGCTCATACACCTTCCCCTATCCTTAATGTACCTTCTTAAGCACTTCCCATTACTGATATCCTTCAAATTCATCATTTTCCCACAAACCCTAGCTTCTTGCTACAATTTCACAATTTTCTAGGCTAGGCCTGTGTTTTGACCTTTCGGACCCCTTCCCCTCACTCAATATTTGAAATTCCATGTTCCCTTCCTTCATAACATCCCTCCCTATTTTCCAAAATTTTCTCAAGAATTTAGCAGCCCCTTATCCCCTTCATTTCCCTTCATTTCTGAAAATCCCCTATTCCACACATTGGGATAGGTTTTACTCAAATGATGTTTCTGAGAAATAGAAGATGAATTTGAAAAAAGTGAGAGCATATTTTGTCCATAATAGGCCAAGGAAGGAAAATCCCTTCACGTTTTACATAGGTGTCATGGTTTTAGAGAAATGTCAAAAATATAGTTGCCTCAGGAGGGTTGTTGCACCTTTGGAGTGACCTTGGTAAAATCAAGATTTTGGCTAGCCTGGTTGGCCAAATGACTTTCTTGATGAGTCAAATTATAACTATGCACAAAGACATTTCCAATGAGCTATCATGAGCTCAATTTGGAGTTGATGAAGACCTTCAAAAGTTGACTGCAACAGCACTCTGCATTTAGGCAACCTCATTTTGCACATTTTGACCAATCTTAGGAGATTTGACTTTTTACAGAGAAAACGAGTTGTAGAAATTTTGAATAATATAACAGTTATTCACAAATATTATCCTGATTATACACTATTTACGGAATGCATGCATAATACATAACCTCCTCTACGTTGATCATCAATTTGTGGAATTAAAAACAATCGCATGCGCACATTGAAACATCAATCACACATATCAACACAGTATGTAATGGGGAAAGCATACAGCTGAAAACCCCCAACTATCTGTATAATATGATGATAGAGAACATGTAACAATACATAGTACAATACTCCTCACAAGTACTTAGTACTATCTTCACCTGCTACACACAAACTAGCTCAGATCTGAACAAGTCACGGGTTAAAATATCCTCCACTGTTTGCCTGCCTCCACTGCGCAATCCAAGTTGAGAATAGATCTGATCAAAGTTCGAATTCCCTTGGCTTGTACTGCACAATCCTCATTGGCAATCTCCATCAATGATTGTGCAAATCTCATGCACAACTATAGTCACAACTGATAATAGTCTCACCCTTTCACCCACCTCTAACACTTTTCTCCACTGAACTATCCATACACTGAGTTAACTGATGTATTCTTTAGTTGATTTATGAGTTAATAATTAGTGAATTAATTAATAATTAATTCACATCACTCATCACTAGTGTATTTGGCAGTTAGACTAAATACAACTAGTTCAACTAAGTCAAACTGAACACAACTCCATCAACTCCTCAATCAACTCCACCAAACTCAATCACTTGAGTTCTAACTGAAGTCCATCATGCAATATCTCAACTAACCCATAGGAAAAGTGTATTTCCTTCTAGCAGTTGCATGTACCACATCCGTAGCTCGAACTGAAGTGCTGCAAGAGGATACGATAATGTTTATAGTCCAAATATTATTAAGAGTTAATAATATTCGACTGTTCTATTTTTAGACTGGCAGCCTAAAAATAGACTCCGCCCATATGACTAAAAATAGAGGTCCATCTATTTTTACCAACATGACCAATCATCCATAAATAGCATCCTGCAACTCATAGACCATGATCCATATGTCTAAAAATAGAGATAGTCTAAAAATAGACTTTGCGCTAAAAATAGCCTACGGGCCCACTTAGTGAAGGCGACTTCTTTTCACTAAGCTCCATCATCTTGTTGCTTTTTCAACACTCCCTCTTAACAAGATATGGATTATCTGCAACCCCTATCCTGCCTTTGTGGTATTTGATTTTTCTCCTGGTGAGCTCTTTCGTCAAGATATCAGCATCCTGATCCTCCGTGGGAATGTATGAAAGTAACATGATTCTCCGCTGCAAACAATCTTTGATATGATGGTACCTGACATCGATGTGCTTGGACCTGAACAACCTGACCAGGATCTTCCTCATCCATATAGCCTTGCATGTAGCCAAACCTGCTGCCGTATATTCGGCCTCTGTTGAACTGAGTGCCACGGATCTCTGCTTCCTACTGTACCAAGAAATTGCTGCCGACCTGATACTGAAGATCCCTCCAGATGTGCTCTTTCTGTCTATTGGGCTCCCTACCCAATTTGAATCCGTGAAGCCACATAGCTTCACCTCATCCTCCTGTCTGTACCACAATCCATATCTCAATGTGCCTCTGAGATAACGTAATACATGCTTTCCTGCCTTCCAGAAGAGCTTGGTTGGCTTAACCATAGCTTGTGAAAGCTGGTTAACAGCATAGCATATATCAGGTCGTGTGTTGACCAGATACATAAGAGACCCCACCAACTGTCGATATACAGTGGCATCCACTACCTCCGCTAAAGTAGCATCCTCCTTCCTCCAACCTCCAGGAAGAGGAGTATCAACAGGCTTGCAGCCATGCATGTTGAACTTCTCCAGTATCTCCCGTGCATACTTACCCTGAGAAACAAATAGCCCATCACTGCGCTGCAAAATTTCCAATCCCAGGAAATAATGAAGGAGGCCCAAGTCCTTGATCCCAAACTCTCTAGCAAGATCCTCCTTGCATGAAAGTATCAACAACACATCTCCCATCAAAATCAAATCATCTACATAAAGTACAAATATCAACAACTTACCCTCCGGTCTTGGGACAATCTCCCATGCACTGTTTCTGACAACGAATCATACTCTTCCACCATGGCATCTACCCATGCGAGATCCTCCACAGCTTCCTCGAAAGAGGATGGCTTAGTCACGACACATTTGCTCACAAGAGCCATGTATCTAATGTACTGATCAGGTGACTGTCTCTGTCTGCGCTGTGCTATAGGTTGTCCTACAACCTTCTCTACATCTTGAGCCAGTCGCTCAACTTCTGTAGTGCGCTTTCGCCCTCTGATGGTTGGCTACATGATTGGTCTCTTCCACTCCATGAACTTCATCTTGTGGCTGATCCACATCCTGAAGCTCATCCTTAGGAGCTAATAGCTCATTTGCATGCAAGTGTGGTTCCCTCTCAAGCGAACACTTCATGGCTTTCTCCTCCTGAAATTTGATATCCCGTCGCACAACAGTCTTGAGACTGTTTGGAAAATACACACAATAGTTGTGGGGTGTATCAGTGTACCCCAAAAATATCCCAACCTCTGCAGTCAGCTCCAGCTTCTTCCTGGCATCCTTCGTCACATGCATGTAAATAGGAGAACCAAAAATCCTCAAATGGGAAATATCAGGCCTCTTACCAAAATAAGCCTCCTCGGGTGTACTCATGCCAAGTATCTTATGAGGACAACGGTTCTGCACATATACTGTAGTATTGCATGCCTCTACCCACAAGTGAAGAGGTAGGCCCTGATCATGCAACATTGCCCATGCAGCACCCACAATCGTTTTGTTCTTCCGCTCAGCTACCCCGTTCTGCTGTGGGTTATGGGGAGCTATGAGCTCTCTTCGAATCCCTTCTGCACTGCAGAAATCCTTGAACTCACCAGAGATGAATTCACCACCATTGTCACTCCTAAGAGCCTTCACCTTCTTCCCCGATTCCTTCTCGACCAGTGCTTTGAACTCACAGAACTTTGAGTATGTCTTGCTCTTCTTTTGCATGAAGAAGATCCAGCACTTTCGAGAGAAATCATCAACAAAGATCACATCGTACTTGTGCTTTGCTGTTGAAGCTACCGAGAAAGGTCGACACACATCTGTGTGAATTCTCTCAAGGATCGTTGTGGTGTGACTATCCTTCTCATGAAAAGTGGCTTTCACAAATTTTCCCAAAGTACACCCCTTGCACTGATCTAACTGCGCAAGAGTGCCTTTAGGAATCCCAGTAGAAATCTGTTGCAGTATCTTCAAGACTCCATGGTGAAGATGGCCCAATCTCCAGTGCAACAGCTAGCCATCATCCCGGCTCACCAATCCTGCTACCTTGCATGCCATTGTTGCACAACCATCTACATGCAATTGATAAAGGTTCTTGACTCGAACCCCTATCTTCTGGGTTTCTCCAGTTGTCTTACTACGCAGGAAAGCCTTTCCCTCACTAAAGAAAACATCATATCCCTTGTCTTCTAACATCGTCACAGAGATAAGATTCTTCTTCAATCCTGGAACATGCATCACTTCCTTCAATACAAATGATTTATAAGACTCCCTCTCAAAGGAAATGGTACCAATACCGATCGCACTGTATCTACCATCATCGCCCATCTTGATGTGCACTCCAATATCTTTCTCATCCAGATCAGAAAACAAATCTCGATCTCCTGTCATGTGAAAAGATGCACCATTGTCCAAGAACCATACCGATCCCATCAAACTTGATACCAAGCATGTGATAAGTGAAAAATCCAGCTCAAACTGCGAGGCTAAGGCCTCTCCCCCTGTAGATCTAGCAGCTTGCTTATTTTTCTTCTTCTGCGGACAATTTTTGGCATAATGTCCGTGCTGGTGACAGTGAAAGCACTTCACCTTGGAAATGTCCTACTTCTTGCCTTTCACACCGGAATGAGAAGCTTTCTTGTTCTTCCCCTTGTTTGCTTTGGCAGCCAGAGCACAATTTTCTTCATCAGATGCCTTTGATGAAGATCCGTCCCTGGTATTCCCCCTGATCTCCTCTTGCACAAGATCCGACCAAAGTCTCTCCCATCCTGGCAATTTCTCCCGACCATCAGAGTCCTGATAGGAATGCCAACTCTTCAGAAGACCAAGGAGAGCCAAGGTCAGCAAGTCCTCATCATCAACAGTCACCCCCACACTTCCCAGCTCATCCCGGCATTGGGTGAACTTTGTGAGATACTTGGGCATACTGTCTCCTTTCTCACACTTAATGTTTATGAGTTTATCCTTGAGCGCCAACTTCCTCTGGTTTCTATTTCTTTGGAATAAATCTATCAATTCTTTCCACATCAAGTATGGAGAAGCCTTTCCATGTAGGCTGGATATAATGTGATCCTTCATGCCCTCCAACAGAATCCTTCAACACTTCGTTGTCTTCCTTTGCCAAGCCTCAACATGAGCAACATCAGTAGGCTTTGGGACCTCAGCTTCTATGATTTCTTTCAACCCATTGTCATCTAACACCGCCTCCATCCTGTGTTTCCATGCAATATAATTCAAGCTGCCTTCAAGGGCATACTCCAATCGCAATTCGTTGAAAGACATTTCAACTTCGACACCAAGAAAACACTGCTACAAATTCGAATTCCACCAGCTCAAAACTCAACCGCTTCTGATCTAAAATTCGTGAGAACAAAGTATTTCTCATACAGAGATTGACTGTACGGGCATTTATCGGATATCTCACCTTCCAAAAGAAGGATGAATCCAGAGGATACCTGGCCTGATTACAGACTCTGCCTGAAGAAATAAAATGTAATCACTTTCTGAATAATATATCTGATGATCAACTCTACTCTGATACCATGTAGAAATTTTGAATAATATAACACTTATTCACAGAGATTATCTTGATTATACACTGTTTGTGGAATGCATGCATAATACATAACCTCCTCTACGTTGATCATCAATTTGCGGAATTAAAAACAATCACATGCGGACATTGAAACATCAATCACACATATCAACACAGTATGTAATGGGGAAAGCATACAACTGAAAACTTCCAACTATCTGTATAATATGATGATAGAAAACATGTAAGAATACATAGTACAATACTCCTCACAAGTACTCAGTACTATCTCCACCTACTACACACAAAGCTCAGATCTAAACAAGTCACGGGTTCAAATCTCCTCCATTGTTTGCCTGCCTCTACTGCACAATCCAAGTTGATAATAGATCTGATCCAAGTTCGAATTCCCTTGGCTTGTACTTCGCAATCCTCATTGGCAATCTCCATCAATGATTGTGCAAATATCATGCAAAGCTATAGTCACAACTGATAGTAGTCTCACCCTTTCACCCAGCTCTAACACTTGTCTCCACTGAACTGTCCATGCACTGAGTTAACTGATGTATTCTTTAGTTGATTTATGAGTTAATAATTAGTGAATTAATTAATAATTAATTCACATCACTCATCACTAGTGTATTTGGTAGTTAGACTAAATACAACTAGTTCAACTAAGTCAAACTGAACACAACTCCATCAACTCCTCAATCAACTCCACCAAACTCAATCACTTGAGTTCTAACTGAAGTCCATCATGCAATAGCTCAACTAACCCATAGGAAAAGCATATTTCCTTCTGGCAGTTGCATGTGCCACATCCGTAGCTCGAACTGAAGTGCTATAAGAGGATAAGATAATATTTATAGTCCAAATATTATTAAGAGCTAATAATATTCGACTGTTCTATTTTTAGACTGGCAGTCTAAAAATAGACTCCGCCCATATGTCTAAAAATAGAGGTCCATCTATTTTTACCAACATTACCAATCATCCATAAATAGCATCCTGCAACTCATAAACCATGATCCATATGTCTAAAAATAGACATAGTCTAAAAATAGACTTTGCACCAAAAATAGCCTGCGGGCCCACTTAGTGAAGGCGACTTCTTTTCACTAAGCTCCATCATCTTGTTGCATTTTCAACATGAACTCCAAATTGAAAAATTCAAGATGTTATGGAAAGTAGACTCGACAAGATTTCCAATGAGCTATCCCACACCCAATTTGGACACCGGGAAGGCCTCCAAATGTGGTTTGAAAAATAGGCATTGCGCACCTGGCAGCCGGCACTGCGCATAGAAAAGGCGCTATGCACCTGGGAAGTTTGGGCAATGGAAAATTACACTGGCGTTGCACATATAAAAGGCACTGCGCACTTGTGTGAGGACATTGTGCACCTATCAGACACACTCAAATTTCTCCAAATCACCTCAAACTGCCTCAAAACTCCAATTTCCTCCTCTTTACAAGTAAGTACATTGATCCTTCTTGTTGAAGAGTGTTCTTGCATGAAATCTTGTTGGTCTTTTACGTATAAAAACAAAACCCTAGTATCCACTATTCACCATAATGGTTGAAGGTTCACTCATTTATCTTTGTCGCTGGTTCCTAAAACCTCATACACTACATATTAAAACCCTACCCTCCATATAAAACCCTATCTTATATACATCCCATTCCCACACATAAACTCCTAAACCCTACCCTCCATATGAAACCATATACCCTACATACAAAACCCTACTCACTCCCTAAATCCCATTCACCCTCACCTACTCATCCTAAAATCTGTTCATAATCATCTTTCATCCATCCACCCTATCTCATCATTCACCACAAGTGTTCACAAATAATGAAAAAGGCCAGGTGACTAGGTAGCAAAGAGGCAAGGTTAGAAGATGAATGGCAAAGGAAATTGAGAATCCTAAGGAGATTTTTCTTGAGTGGTCAACATACACCTCAAGAATTTTATTGAGAGGCTTAACAGAGACAAAAATATGCTTTTCCACACGGCCTATCACTGCATGACCCAGAACAAAATCTGCAACATAAGAATGAGGAAGCTTAAGGCTAGGTTGAGGAAGGCCTTAATGGCCAATGAGGAGCAAGACAAATTAGAAATACTAGCTGATGTCTCATTAGCTCATCAAAGCAGTGGATGAGGGTGCCCTGTGCCAATTTTGGGCAAGTTTTGACAAATTTTGGTCATTTTCAAATTTTGAAATTTTGCAACACAGGAAATTACAATAGGTGCGCAACACCACTGGCACTGTGATTTTGACTGGGGCACTTCTTGGAAGAATGGCTTGCATATTTGGATTCATCATAAAAAAATAAGAAAACCCAGAAATTTTCAACAACTTTGGAGCAAATCTAGGTCACCTAAAGCTCAAAAAACCATCAAAAAATGCCCCCTCTACCACTTTTTGGACACACATGAAGAATCCTTCGGAGATTCCACCTTTGGGGGTGAATATAACCTCCAAATGAAAAAATTCAAGATGTTCCAGAAACTAAATAGGAATACCTTTCTAATGAGCTATCTTGGGCTCAATTTGGTCATGGGGAAGGCCTCAAAAACGGGGTTTGAAAAAGCATCATGCATAGGATCAGTGGCGCTGTGCATAGGATGAATTTTGCCAGCTTTGCTCAAAAATCAAAATTTTTCCTAGTTTTTCTGCAAGTTGACTTTTACTCTCATTTTGGATGAATTTATGAATGCAAATTATGTTATTATATGTAAATATAATTGTAAAATGACTCTAGAGGGTAGATACACCATTTTGAGGTGGTTTGGGGGTAAATGAATCAGTTTCCTTAGTTTTAGAGGCAAGTTGTTCCACTGCCTATATTCTTGTTCTTAGTTGGGAAATGGTTGAAACTGCCCCTATTCTCATGGATTCAACCCTTGAAGGTTAGGATCAGTTGTTTGATGCCTATATTATGTATTTTCTTCCTCATTTGTAAAGGTTGGACTCTTGTGGATGCTTTGAGCTATAATGTACATCTCTACAACAGTTTGGCAAGGAAATAAACCAAGGTTTGTGGCTATTTTTGTGGGATTCTTGTGGTAATGTGTCTTGGCATAGTTTCTCCTTCTGTCATTAATTTTTCTCATGTGTTATATGTACCAAAGTCTATTTCATTCTTCTTAACTAAATGAAATCAAGATAGATACGTAGAATACAGTGGTAACAATGCTCTGCCTTGAGAATACATTTAGTTTTTTATGTTTTCATGTATCTGAAGAGGACCCATGATCCTTGTATGCACTCCTCAGCTCCTCACCAATCTTATATCTACCATTTCCCTCAATTCCAATTGCCAAAACACCTACCTAGCTCGCCCCACATAACACCCTACATTCCCGACTTGATTTCCCGGACCCAAAGTTGCCTGCTCCATTTGATCCAACAACAAAACCATCAAAATCAACCAAAAACCCTAGAGCTACTATACCTAGCCTAAAATCCATATTTAATTCAGTAATCTCAATTGAGATTGACAAGGAGAGAGCCTTCTCCCAACCTGGTAGGGCTAGCTACCAGGTTAAGCATGCTTTGTGGTTACCCTAGAATTGCCTCCCTTCAGCTTGAGGTCAATCTAGGCTCTAACATAGTGGCGACCATACTAGGGAACGTAGTTTTATGTTCCTCAGCAAAATGTATCAAGTTTAGATCTGATTTTTGATGGTGGATAATGATTAGACACCGGAAGGCTGAAATCATTCACCTGGCGACTCTAAATTAGTTTCTAGATCAGATCCAAGGACTCCACTGGAGGATGAACTTGACCAGCAGAAACATGAAAGGACAATATGGAAACATCAGGTATTCAAGTTGGAATTTCATCCAAGACATTATGTTCTTTGTTATGAATTATTTCTTCTCTTTTCGTGAGAATGTCAACAAGGTTTTACAAAGTATATTGTATTTGAGAAAAGATCCTAGACCTGCATTTGATTCTTTCCCTTTGAATATTGTAAATACCAAATATTCACATGCCTTTGATCTTGATCAAGACCCTTCTTCCGAATCTTATGATGGCCATCTTCAAAATGATGAGCCCCAAGAGACAAAGACTGATTCTACACCTTCTGTACATATTCCTATACCTTGTAAAATTCAAGATAGATACAAGCCTCTAATTTTGCCTCCTATACCCCATGCTTTCCCTAAAAATCATTACCTATATCTACCAAGATTTGATGGTGAATGTTGCAACATCACTGCTGAGACACATGTACTGAATTTTGAGTCTTTTCTTGACCTTTTTGAAGTTGATGAAGAGGATGTCAGTATTAGGCTTTTTTCTCTTTCTTTGCAAGGCAAAGTCAAGAGTTGGTTCAAAACCCTACCTGATGCGAGCATCTCAGATTTCCAGCAGCTCGTTAAAGTTTTCCTCGACAAGTGGATGATCAGACAGAATCCTTTCTTGATTCTAGAAGAATATAACCAGCTGAAAAGACAGCCAGGGGAGACAGTACAACAATTTTCTGCCAGATTTAACCAAGTTTATTGTTCAACACTGGTTAATATAAGACCTCATCCTAGATCTGCTCTCTTGCACTACCTGGAAGCCTTTGATCTGGAAATGGAGTTTCAGCTGAGGGAAAGGATTCTTGCAACACTTGAAGAGATGCAGAACAGTGGAGTAGATGTAGAGGCTAATTTTTTTATCACAAGGGAAAATTTGAAGGAAGAAGAGATGAAGAACGTAGGTCCAAAGGAATCGACATCTTTAGAGGTAAAGCTTGACAATTTGGTAAGTGCAGTGGAAGAGATGATGCAAAATATCATCACAAGGAATGATTATGATGTTCAAGACCATGGCTCACTGATTGAAGAAGAACAAGTGGCTGATCCAAAACATTTTCTTTCTTATCCCAGTTGTGATAGAGTTGATAGTGATTGTTTTATAGATCATCTTAGAGAAGAGAGATATGTTGATATGACATGTATGCTTGATGATGTCTTTTATACTGATGATTTCCCTAAGTTTGATTAGTATGATGATGATTATTTTCTCCAAACAGAAGCTAATCTTGCAGACAAGTCAACAGCTGGTTTATGGGAGGAGGAAGTTCACTTTTAGCTCGAATACACTGATCAGCCGTTGCATATCAACTATGGAAGTGAGGAGGAAAGTGCAGCAAATGTTGAAGTAAGTGAAGGATCTTTGACTTTTTTTTTTACTTCGTTCTAGTTCATCAGAGACAACTTTTGTGCAATCAGAAATCAACCGTCAATAAGTTTCGACCTTGACCATCTAGAGTGCAATGAAATCCTTGTTCAAGACTTTTCATATCTAGATTTGTAGCCTTCGAATGCCATTGAATGTCAGATAGTAGATGAAGACTTGGAAGCTGGAACATATGATCAAATGATGCAAGATGATTCTGTACCATTTTGTTTTGAATCATTTCAGTTTTTGAAGGGTTATTCGCATAGTATATATTCAAATGAGCAGCTGTAGAAAACCATGCAATCTCATTCGAATCAATAGAAAATGGGTTGCAATAGTCTTTTCAAGTTTTTCACGATCAAATAGTTGATGTGTTGGATGATGTCTGTAGTTAAAGCTCCTCTCCATTAGCTACCCGTGAGCTTGAAACAAGTATTGATACAAACTTGATCTGGCAGTCAGTTTCTTTGTCATTATCAGCAGGAGTCTCATCACAAAGCTCAGATGAAAGTTTGCATTCGTGGTATGAGGATAAGCAAAGTAATCCATTGGATGAGCTAAGTCCCAGTGCACATGAATTTCAAGATCCTTATGCAGTATTTTTGGAGGTGGATAGAGAATCCATATTATGCAATTTGGGAAACTTTGGATCTGTTTACAAGTTTTCGTGGGAGTTGTCTTTCAGTAGTTCTCTCTTGTTGTTCATAAGCAAGAACTTGTAAATAATTCAAACAGCAGCCAGAATACTTACTTGGTTGCATTAGTTGTTTCATTTCACTTAATCAGGTGATGAATGGAACAATTAGAGTAGGTTTTATTGAATAGGATCCATTTTGAGCATATTTTCTAGTTTGTTAGTTGTGTTTTAGTATTGATTCAGTTTCAAGTCAGTTTGTGTCTTTGAGTCATCAGTATTCAGTCATGTAATTTCAGCTTGAGTTTTTGACTCCATGCCCAATGGATAAGGCTACTAGGTCTACGATGTTCTTGGCACCTCCAAGGAGCTACCATCCCCAATGGAGCCAATGTTAGTTTCAGCCTTTGAAACCTTCCATCAGTGATCAAACATGCTCTTACAAAGTGGTCTTAGGGTGCCAAAGTCAAATTTTGTCATTTCAGTGAGTCTTGAAGTAAAATTTGGTCACTAAGTATTAGGTCTAGGATTTGTTTTCACTCCTTTCAAAGTTTTCCAAATGTCGGTCCATGTCACCATTTAGCTGAGTGTACCATCATTCAAAGAGTTGTCATCATCATTTCAAGTTCCAATGGATCATTTTACACCTTGTTCGTGCTTCAGTTGTACTTGAGTAAGGCTCATTTCCCTCTCCTAGGGTTTTGAAGGTAATTTCTTTTGGATGGTCAAATCGTTAACAAAACTTGTATCCTAATGCTCATACACCTTCCCCTATCCTTAATCTACATTCTTAAGAACTTTCCATCACTAATATCCTTCAAATTCATCATTTTCCCACAAACCGTAGCTTCTTGCTACAATTTGACAATTTTCTAGGCTAGGCCTGTGTTTCTCCCTTTTGGATCCCTTCCCCTCACTCAATATTTGAAATTCCACTTTCCCTTCTTTCCTAACATCCCTCCCTATTTTCCAAAATCTTCTCAAGAATTTAGCAGCCACTTATCCCCTTCATTTCCCTTCATTTCTACAAATCCCCTGTCCCACACATCGGGATAGGTTTTACTCAAATGATGTTTTTGAGAACTAGAAGATGAACTTGACAAAAGTGAGAACATTTTTTGTCCATAATAGGCCAAGGAAGAAAAACCTCCTCCACTTTTTACATAGGTGTCATGGTTTTAGAGAAATGTCAAAAATACAGTTGCCTCAGGAGGGTTGTTGCACCTCTGGAGTGACCTTGGTAAAATCAATATTTCTCCTAGCCTGGCTGGGTGATACACAAACAGATTTTGAATGAGCTATCATTAGCTCAATTTGGAGTTGAGGAAGACCTTCAAACGTTGACAACAATAGCACTCTGCATTTAGGCAGCCTCATTTTGCACATTTTTACCAGTCTTGGTAGATTTGACTTTTGACAGGGAAAATAAACTCCAAATTGAAAAATGCAAGATGTTCTGGAAAGTAGACTCGACAAGCTTTCCAAAAAGCTATCCTGCACCCAATTTTGACACTGGGAAGGCCTCCAAATGTGTTCTTAAAAAGGCGCTATGCACTTGGCAACTGGTGATGTGCATAGAAAAGGCGCTGCACACCTGGGAAGTTTGGGTAGTGAAAAATTACAGTGGCATTGCGCATAGAAAAGGCGTTGCGCACCTGTGTGAGGGCACTGTGAACCTATCAGAGACACCCAAATTGCTCTAAATCACTTCAAACTACCTCAAAACTCCAATTTCCTCCTCTTTACAATTAAGTACATTGGTCCTCCTTGTTGAAGAGTGTTCTTGCATGAAATCTTGTTGGTCTTTTACCCATAAAAACAAAACCCTAGTATCCACTGTTCACCGTAATGGTTGAAGGTTCACTCATTTATCTTTGTTGCTGGTTCCTAAACCTCATACAATACTTATTAAAACCCTACCCTCCATATAAAACCCTATCCTATATACATCCCATTCCCACACATAAACTCGTAAACCCTAGCCTCCATATGAAACCCTATACCGTACATACAAAACCCTACTCACTCCCCTAAACCCTAATCACTCCCTAAATCCCATTCACACTCCCATTCACCCTCACCTACTCATCCTAAATCTCTTCATACTCATCTTTCATCCACCCACCATATCTCATCATTCACCACAAGTGTTAACAAACAATGAAAAAGGCCAGGTGACTAGACATCGATGAGGCAAGGTTAGAAGACGAAAGGCAAAGGAAATTGAGAATCCTAAGGATATTTGTCTTGAGCGGTTAACATACACCTCGAGAAGTTTATTGAGAGGGTTAACAAAGACAAAAGGATGCTTCACCACATGGCCTATCACTGCATGACCTGGAACAAAATCTGCAACATAAGAATGAGGAAGCTTAAGGTTAGGTTGAGGAAGGCCTTAATGGCCAATGGGGAGCAAGACAAATTGGGAATCCTAGATGATGCCTCATTAGCTCATCAAAGCAATGGATGAGGGTTCCTTGTGCCAATTTTGGGCAATTTTTGACAAGTTTTTGTCATTTTCAAATTTTGAAATTTTGCAACACAGGAAATTGCAATAGGTGTGCAGCGCCACCGGCACTGCACTTTTTACTGGGGCCCTTTTTGGAATATTGGCTTGCATATTTGGATTCAACATGAAAAAATAAGAAAACCTAGAATTTTTCAGCAAACTTGGAGCAAATATAGGTCACCTAAAGCTCAAAAAGCATCAAAAAATGCCTTCCCTGCCACTTTTTGGACACACAGGAAGCAGCCTTGGGAGGTTCCACTTTTGAGGGTGAAAGTGACCTCCAAATGAAAAACTTCAAGATGTTCCAGAAACTAGACAGGAAGACCTTTCTAACGAGCTATATCCTGGGCTCAATTTGGTCAAGGGGAAGGCCTCCAAAACTGGGTTTTAAAAGGCGTTGCGCATAGGATCAGTGGCACTGTGGATAGGATGAATTTTGCGAGCTTTGCTCAAAAATCAAAATTTCGCCTAGTTTTTCTACAAGTTGAATTTTACTCTCATTTTGGATGAATTTATGAATATGTAAATATAATTGTAAAATGACTCTATAGGATAGATACACCATTTTGAGGTGGTTTGGGGGTAAATGAATCAGTTTCCTTGGTTTTAGAGGCAAGATGTTCCACTGCCTATATTCTTGTTCTAAGTTGGGAAATGGTTTAAACTACCCCTCTTCTCATGGATTTGACCCCTAAAGGTTAGGATGAGTTGTTTGATGCATATATTATGTATTTCTTCCTCATTTGTAAAGGTTGGACTCTTGTTGATGCTCTGAGCTATATTGTACATCTCTATAGCAGTTTGGAAAGGAAATAAACCAGGGTTTGCAGCTATTTTTGTGGGATTCTTGTGGTAATGTGTCTTGGCATTGTTTATACCTCTGTCATTAGTTTTTCTCATGTGTTATATGTATCAAAATCTATTTCATTCTTCTTAACTAAATTAAATCAAGCTAGATAGGTAGAATACATTGGTAACAGTTCTCTGCCTTGGGAATACATTTAGTTTTTGATGTTTTCAACTATCTGAAGAGGACTCATGATCCTTTCATGCCCTCCTCAGCTCCTCACCAATCTTAGATCTACCATCTCCCTCAATTCCAATTGCCAAAACACCTACCTACCTTGCCCCACAGAACAGCCTACATTCCTGATTTGATTTGCTGGACCCAAAGATGGCTACTCCATTTGATCTAGCAACAAAACCATCAAAATCAACCAAAACCCTAGAGCCACTATACCTAGCCTAAAATCCATATTTAATTCAGTCATCTCGACTAATATTTACAAGGAGAGAGCCCTCTCCCAACCTAGTAGGGCTAGCTACCAGGTTAAGCGTGGTTTGTGGTTACCCTAGAATTGCCTCCCTTCAGCTTGAGATCAATCTAGGCTCTAACACCCAGAAATTGTGCATTACTGCCAGGCCAATTATGTTCCAAGTTAGAGAACATTCATGTCCCCTAACTAGACAATATTATTCACTATCACTGCAGAATATATAAATGAGATGTTACAACTCCAGCCTGGCCAAAACATGACTCCTCTTTCAATTGGAGAGTTATTAGACCAGCTCCCTATGCTTACTACTGCAAAATTGGCAGAAATGTTCCAAACTTTCATAAGAGAATAAAAACACATCCCAAAGGATCCTCCTCCATATGTAGCTACCATTTTCTCCTCATGGGGGAGAAATATTGTGGATATGATATCTAGTGTCCTAGGTTATACCACCAGTGAATACATTGATGAGATTGTCCTGTCTTTCATGTCCATCTATACTCCAGGGCAGCCTCCTACTGTTATCTATGACTATGCCTAGTTTATAGCTGATAGGATGCATGACCAGTTCCTCAGATTAAATAATGAAAGAGTTTTTAAGTATTCCTCTATTTTGTATCACCTTTTTCTATATTACCAGTCAGACAAGTTTCCATTCACCCTGCAGAAGCTTGACACAAAGGGTCAACCCAGATCAATCATTTTCTGGACTCCATTGATCCATAAATATCAGTCCCCATATTCATATGCTGACTTCATTGACCTATTTGTACATCCAATTGTGACAATGCTAATAGGAAGCCCTCCTCCAAGAATCAGTGCAGACATTAAAAGGGTCCTTCAATTGTCAAAATAGACCAAGGTGGGTGATTGGTACTTGTACCAAAACCATACAGAAATTAGAATCTATGGTTGCATGCTAGCACCATACAAACTTCCAAGATACCTCCCAATGAGGTTATTTGCTCTAGAATACTATAGACAGATTATTAATGTTGATGAGACAAATTTTGTCAATGCTAAGAAGAAGGCCAATTTAAAAATAAAAGACCAACTAGGCCCCTTCATTTGCAACTCTAGGGAAGCAGGCCATGAAGCAGAGGCTATATTACAAAGCATGAAATTTCAAAGGAGTTTTGTTTGGAGATATGACCCTTTGGAATTCATATCCAAGAAGAGACAAAAGGTCAAGCTAGGGCCTTTCATCCACCATCCCATACCTGAGATTGAAGCTTATGCCAACCAATCAGAATGGGTGGAAGGAACATTAGTTGATCAGGACAACACCAGGATAGATATAGAGAATGCTCTAATAGATTTGGAAAAACAACTTGATGAGGGTTCTTTCCTATAGGTTCCAGAACAATCAAGCAGGCCAGAGTAGTTCGACTGGCCAGAACAATCAGAAGAACCAGAAACTACTTCATATACACATTCAGTCATGCAAACTCCTCAGAATGAGGAGAAGGTCCCAAAAAGAAACAGAGAAGGGGTTTCCACTTCAAGATTCCCACTTCTTATTCGTAGTAAGAAACAAGCAAGAGGCAAAAGCTCAACCCAGCCTCTGAGCAAGAATTTACTAAAGACTCAGCTGAGGTCACCAACACAGTTGTTGAAAGAAACAGACCCACCACTCCATCTGAGAGTGTGTAGGAGCCTTCCACATCATAGACTCAGATGTTGGTGAGGCAGCAAAGTGTTGAGGTATCTTCCTTCAGAATGCCTACAGATAAGGACCAAGATATTAAGGAAAGATACAAAGAGATCAAAGCTAGAAATGAGAGGCTTAAGGCCCAAACATATGCCCAATATCTGAAGATGAACCCCACTAATAAAACAAGGCTAATGTCAGCCTTTGATATCAAAGAGGGGAAAATGCAGATGACTTTCATCACGCTAACCACTTAGTTGCCAAGAGCAGCAACAGACTTCAAAAAGGTGGATTTTGAAGTACTGGCAAGGGATATTCATCCCATTGACCAGATTGAGCTACACAAGCAAACAGGGGAGAGGACATACAACACATTAACAAGGAAATCCATTGCTTCCCACCAATTACAGAACTCCCTAAACAATATATCAACACAGTTTCAGTTAGAGAAGGCCTTGTCATAGGCCAAGGATACTAGAATCAAGTCCTTAGAGGACTTAGTGATTGAATTGGGACACAATCCCAAATATGTAAAAGCTACAGAGCAGTTGATTAAAAAGAAAAATAACGACATTTCTGCACTCAAGAAGCAACTAAAGATACCCTAGCTGCATCACCCACAGACAAGGGAAGTCCTAGAAGCACAACAATGACATGAAGAGCTCATGGACTTGGTCCTAAAGTTGAACGATCAAGTCAAGGATAAAAAGAAGGAGTTGGAAAATTTAATTCAGTTGAAGCAAAGTGACTTGGTCACAACTTCTAGAACTTTCATCCCTACAGTATCTAGAACAGTTCCATCTACATTGGCAGCATCACTAGCACCCATAGTTCCACCTCCCACAACTTTGCCAGTTACCACAAAGCCTATAGCAGCAGCAGGAGCACTAGCAGTTAAATAAGCAGAACTTGACAAAGCCATGGAAGATATGGCTATCTAGGCTATAGAGATGAAAAGATTAAAGGATAAGGTGGCAAGTTTGGAAAATAATTGCAATCTTGCCCAACTTAAGCAGAAAGAAGAAACAGAGAAGGCCTAGAGAATGTGTAAGAGAATCAAAATCCTAGAAAAAGATTTGACACTATAGAAACCACTTGGACAAACCAAAGAGATGTTGTGGGCCAATATCATTGACTCTGTCAATTATATTTGTGTAGGAATTTACAGGGTAAGTTCCTCAGATAGAACACCAAAGGACACCGCTCACAACTAGATCACAGATCAATACACTAGTATTTTTGACGTGGTTAAAACCCTCAAAGAGGGAAACAGTCCACGGCCTGAGCCAACGTGGCCACTTCAGGAAATTTATTAATAAAAGAATGAAAATTTACATAAGCTTCTCTCATAGATGGATTACCCTACAAATGACCCTCCATGCACTTTAAATAGAAATCATGGACCAATCGGGTGTTAAGCCACGGATCAAGTGTCGGTAATACCAAGGAGAGAATGAACCGTCGGATCACTACATATCGTGAGCGTCAGATTGTAAGTTACAAAATGTACAAGGTAAAGAAACACACTTTACCTAACTGTATACCTAACTCTATACTAGATCAAGTTCTACTTAACTATTTCCTATGTGTCGGAATATCCTAACATCCCCCCTTAAGAACAAATTGGGATAGGATTGAAGGATTTACAAATATGACACAATAGGAGAAGGATGGAGGCAATAGAGCCTATCCCCCCTTAGTGACAACTTCCTGAACTCCAGCCATAAATCGAAGTTTAGTGAACTTCGCCTCTGTGAGAGCCTTTGTGAAGATGTCTGCAACTTGATCATCTGTTGAACAATATTGCACTTCAAGAACATGGTCATGAATGAGCTTTTTGATGAAGTGAATGTGCAGTTCAATGTGTTTTCTGTGCTGATGTTGGACTGGATCTTTGCATAGTTGAATGGCACTTTGATTATCACACCAAAGTGTAGTCGGATGCTGCTGCTGAAAGCCAAACTCTGACAGGATCTGACAAAGCCACAAGGCTTCCTTACTAGCTTCTACAGCACCACGATACTCTGCTTCTGCTGATGAAAGAGAAATGGCACCTTGTTTCTTGCAAGCCCATGTAATAGGTCCTGAACCAAGAGTGAACACATAACCAACAGTAGACTTCCGATCATCAGGGTCACCAGCCCAATCAGAATCAGTGAAACCAACCAGTAGAGGAGCTGCTTCGGCACTGTAATGAATCCCAAACTGAACTGTACCTCGAACATAACGAAGTATTTTTTTAGCTTCTTTCCAATGACTTTCACGTGGGTTTTTCATAAACCGAGCAACAAGGCCAAAAACAAAGGAAAGGTCAGGACGAGTATGGGTTAGATACAAACGTTTTCCTACAAGTTGACGGTATAAGGTAGCATCAACTTCAGGAGAAGTACACGTGACTGAAAGTTTGACTCCAGACTGAAAGGGAGAAGGGGCTGGCTTATAGTCTTCCATGTGAAAGTGGCGTAGAATATCACAGGCATACTTCGAATGAGAAAGGGAAATACCTTCCTTGGATTGCAAGACTTGAAGACCGAGAAAATAATGTAAGTGTCCTAAGTCTGTCATTTCAAACTTCCTTTTAAGTCTAGACTTCACATGGTTTATAAGGTTGGGATCACTACCAGTTAGGATAAGATCATCAACATAAAGAACAAGAATGATAAGAGACTTGCCCACTTTCTTGGTGTAGACAGTATTGTCAGAATGACACCTAGAGAAGCCAGATTCTAAAAGAAAGTTATCCATTTTGGCATACCAAGCTCGAGGAGCTTGCTTGAGTCCATAAAGGGATTTCTTAAGCTGACATACAAGGCTGGAGTCTGTTTTTATGAAGCCAATGGGTTGTTCCATGTAGATTTATTCATGCAAGTCCCCATGCAAGAAGGCAGATTTAACATCCATCTGATGGACTTCCCATTTGAACGAGGCAGCAAGGGAAAGAACAAGGTGGATAGAGTTCATTTTGGCAACAGGGGAGAAGGTTTCAGTGTAGTCAATGCCTTCAACCTGTGAAAAACCTTTAGCAATAAGACGAGATTTATGTTTATCAACTTTCCCATCTGGTCCATACTTGGTTCTGTAAACCCATTTGCATCTAACAAGTTTTCATCCCTTTGGTAGAGGAACCAAAATCCATGTATCATTTACCAATAATGAATGATATTCTTCATTCATAGCTGCTTCCCAATCTGGATGGCCTGAAGCTTCTGCAAAGGTGTCAGGATCATAATTTACTGGAGCTTGAGCTAGTAAAGAAGAGGCTCTGTCAAACTGAGAACATGTGCGTCGATGATCTGTAGGATCACCGGCAAGATCACCTGCTGCATCTCGAGTAACACGAACCCATTTTGGAAGCTGAGGAGCTGAAGGAGGATCTTGAGATGGTGGGGGAGGATTGTCATCCTCACTTTCATCATCTGAAGAAGAAATGTTTTCAAAAGTAGAAGAGATAGGGAGAGGTGGCACATCTGCCGGACTAGGCTCGCAGGCCGATATATTTTCATCAAATTTTACATCTCTTCTAATGATAACATTTTTGGACTTAAATGGAATAAGTATATAGCCTTTGACATCTTCAGAATATCCAACAAAAGTACATTTTTCACTCTTAGGTTCTAAAGCTTTATGCTTTTCATCTAGAATATGGGCCCACGCTTCACTTCCAAAAACACAAAAGTGACTTACATCTGGTTTGATTGAGCTCCATGCTTCTTCTAGAGTGATATTCTTTAAAGCCTTAGTAGGAGTGCGATTTATTATGTAATTTTCACAGTTAATTGCTTCTGCCCAAAAACTAAGACCAAGTCCTTTAGATTGTAGCATACAATTAGCCATTTCCTTTAAGGTGCAATTCTTCGTTTCAGCTACACCATTTTGTTGTGGAGTATATGGAACAGTATGTTGCATTTGAATTCCATTCTCAGTGCAAAAATTGATGAATGTGTTTTTAACATATTCTCTGCCATTATCAGATCTTAGCTTAAGAATTTGATGTCCAGATTGTTTTTCAACAAAGGCCTTGAAGGCCAAAAATGTGTTAAATACTTCACTCTTGAGTTTTAAGAAATATACCCAAGTGCGTTTGGAGAAATCATCAATGAAAGTTAAGAAATACTTGCAGCTTACAAGGTAAGTTCCTCAGACAGAACACCAAAGGACACTGCTCACAACCAGATCACAGATCAATACACCAGTATTTTTGACGTGGTTAAAACCCTCAAAGAGGGAAACAGTCCATGACCTGAGCCAACGCGGCCACTTCAGGCAATTTATTAATAAAAGAATAAAAATTTACATAAGCTTCTCTCATAGACGGATTACCCTACAAATGACCCTCCATGCGCTTTAAATAGAAATCATGGACCAATCGGGTGTTAAGCCACGGATCAAGTGTCGGTAATACCGAGGAGAGAATAAACCATCGGATCACTACATATCGTGACCGTCAGATTGTAAGTTACAAAATGTACAAGGTAAAGAAACACACTTTACCTAACTCTATACCTAACTCTATACTAGACCAAGTTGTACTTAACTATTTCCTATGTGTCGGAATATCCTAACAATTTGGCCATCAATCCAGGTAATCTTTGAACAGACAGAATTAGTAAAGATAGCTACTGAAGCTATCCAAAAAGTAATTTAAGAATTGGGGGATAAACCAGAGGATGCTAATCAACTCATCCACTTCCTAAACAACAAGAACAAATATGAGCTCCATGAGCTTAACATAGAATATAGCACTGAGGCCATTATGGAGATTAGGAAAGTTCTTTCCAAAAGGAACCTTATGGTTAACTTAGAAGAGAAGTGCAATAACATGTAGGTAGCCATTGATAGGTTCATGGCTAAGTTTCAGATTTTGAGGGAGAAGGGTCTTCCCAGTACTATGGTCATCAATGACAAACTGATGACCCAGCTGGACTATGGAGATAGACTAAGAAAATTGGCTAAGGAACAAGCAAGTTCTTCAGCCATTAAAACCCTGCCAATAGGAAAAGTGTTATATGACACATTGGAGAACTTGTTTTTCCTAGAGCATTAGGTGAAACATTTATTGCTCACTAATCCAAATTTTGCAAAGTACATAGAGGCAGATGAATCCTACAAAAGGATGGTGAATGTAAAACTACCTTATGAGGAATGGTGGGAAAAAATGACATATTTACTGTAATAAATTTACATAAGAAAGTTATTGCATAGTAAATGAAGGCAACCAGTTAAAACAGGTAAAAGCAGAGTACCAGGATCAAAGAGTATCAATTGAAAGATGAAAGTAAAGAATATTATAGCGTAGAAATGCTACAAATAATAGCCAGCTTTCAGAGCTCCAACTCAACTGAAACAGCTAGCAACACCACAATAAAAGGGACAACATGAAGCAGTTCAACATATATCTCTATATTCATGTCAGAAGATATTCATTTTTCCTAAATTAAATCTCAAGTTGTTTTGAGATATTTTGTAAACAATTTTGTATATATACTTCATATTTCGAAGTATGTAGGGTGAATTCCAAGATATTTCTATAGACTTTTTCTCTCAAATCAAAGTTATATTATATCAATGACTGGATTGGCTTGCTAGATCAAGGAATAAAGATCAGATATTTTAAAGAATTCTTGTGTAAAGCAAAATACAAATAAGTATTCTCTTATGTTTAATGTTGTTTTTCCTTACGTTTTTTCCATATTCTTTTGTGTAAATTTCTAAAATCTAAATGTATAGCCAGGAATGATGTTTCAGAAAGTTCTTAAATGCACTATGTCTTGACTGTTATGCATTATTGTATGTTTTCTTCACAAATCTAAGTTAAGGAATTCTTGATTGCTCCTTGGTTTAGATAACCCCTAGAAATTTATAGCAAAGGATTCTTAATTTCCCTTTGTTCATGATCATCCTCTCTTCTTCATTCTGATCCTGGTCCAAGGATTCTTAAGTTCCCTTTCACCCTGGTTAGAATTACTTCACCCATTAGGCCTAAATATTTGCATTTTACTTTGCTAACCTGCCCTGTGAACATTCCCTTTAATGATCTAGTCCAGTTATGCTATCCATTTGTTGTCTCCATAGCCCAATGGCTTGAAGACCCAGCTCTATCCATCTACACCAAGAATTCCACTACCCAACCTTCAATACAAAACCAAAACCACAATGAACATTAAGAACTAGCCTAAAATACCATAAAAACAAAGCTAAATTATATAGAGAGAGAAATCTCTGAGTCATAGGTTGGCTACAGCCTATACTTAAAATATTGGTTTGTGGTTACCTCGGTTTATTCCTCCTTCTAATAACTTCTGAGTGATAACATAGTGGCAACCATACTAGGGAACTAAAATCCTCAGTCTTAATAAACCTTTGAGAAAATTTCAAATCTTTATTTCAAGCCTCTTGAAGGGTTTGTTAGAAGTTATTTACAAAATTTCACAAAAAAAAGTAATTAGAAAAGCTTGAAATTCTGGTGATCTGATAATGAGATCTAAGACAATTTATAAGGGATTACAGACTCATGTGCATGGATTTTTCTATGTTATTTTATGCAATGGATTGATAAGATTGCGAAATACATAGACAATGAGACAGTAAACAAAAGAAACATAATAGACAACACATAGCACAACAAATTTAATAAGGAGTTCACCAAAAACTCCTGGGCTACATCTCCTGGTATAGCCTTCATTGGTGGCCTCTCTATTATGTCTTCAAGCAGGGTTTTTACAACGATATGAGCTCAATTTGAGACTCAATACACAATAGATGCAACAATAAGAGCTTTGCTTGAAACTCTAAAGACTCTCTGAGTACACATACTCCGTCAACGCTCTCTGTCTCGGCACTACCTACAATATTTCTTGTCTGTGTTTGCTCTCTATCGGTGGCTTTAAAGCCAATCTAGGCTACCTCTTCATTTCAGTTCCTCAGCTTTCAGTCTCTCGGGCCTCTATCCGCTCGAATCCCTCTTCCAACATTACACAATCATTGCATAACGCCTAAAGGGGATGTGGCCACATATTCTGCAATGTAAGAGTGCCTTAGTACATTGAAATCCTTTGGAAATCGTTTTCTGCTAACACAAGAAAATGCATTTACGACTATGAAATTCCACCAGAACACAGTTCAATTCGGACTTCAAAAAGTCCTTAAATATGGTCTATTCCCCTATCGGGTCCATCCTCAATCGCTATCACAAGTTGCTTCAGCCTTGCTCCAAGGTTCCCCTTTGTATTTTTTGAATACGTCAAAACTGCGAAAGTGCATTAGAGATGGCTTTTCCCCATACTTCAAACAATATACATTTCACTTCATGAACCCTTTTGGGTCCGGCTTATTACATCCGGCCTTCATCCTTCGCATTTCGTTTAATAAATGAAAACTGTGAAAATGCATTAAAAATGGCTTTGCTATGGATCTCAAATCTTATGCAGTAACATTTATATAACCGTCAGGTCCAGTTCATTGGATCGTAGATGTATATGTGTATATGTCCACTCCTCTATGTAGCCCTGATTGCAATAGCGCGATGCGATTGATCGCAATCGCATATCACTCTTTCACTCGATGCAACATGGGCTGTTGATATATTCTCTTGATTGATGGTCCTAGTTGACTCTGCCAATTGTCGTTGTAGGTGTTATGTAGTCTATGCCGATATCCATTGTCTACCTATGCCGATTGCAATTTCCTATCAGATTTGGATCATTGATCGACCAGACCTAATAGCTACTGTGCATTCATTTGTTCCACCTATGATACTCTATTTTTTTCACTGTTTTCACGTGTTTTCTCTGGTTTTGCCTCTCGATAGTGTTTTTTTTCCATTATAAGGGCTCTTGGCCTGCGATGGTTTTTATCTTTGGCATGATTTTAAGAGTTTTCAAGACCTAGAGAGTGTTCTTGGATCCATTTGGATCACGCCCTCCCATCGAAAAAGGATTTTGGACCACCAAAAGTTGGTTTTCAAGCATCGCTTAAGTGAGGATACAACTACCTCACTTGCCCAATCTCTATCCATTTTTCACTGTTGGGTTTTGAACCTTTGATTCCAATTCTAAGGTACTCCATGTCCCCTCTGCTCTTAGTCCTCACCTTCCTATCCAGAACTGTATATTCCTGCAGCTTATTGAGGTATTCAAGCAACAGATCATCAATGGAAGGCAATTAACTTTGCTCTTTGGGACCTTCAATCAAAGAAGGTTCAAACAGTCTTAAATTTTCTGCATTTACCACCGAATTGATGTGCATGTATGTTGGCAAATCAAGGCGGAAATCTTTCTCACCAATTTTCTCAAGTACCATAAAAGGCCCATACCTTATTGGCTTCAGCTTCTTTCCTTCACCTTGCATTCTGTCCTTGCTGATATATACCCAGACTTGATCACCAAATTGGAAACTGTGCCCCACCCAATGTTTATCATGCCTTGCATTGTGGTTGGCTTGGCTCCTTTCCAGTTGTTCCTACACTGCCTGGTGAATTTCTTGGATCTGTTCAATGAATCTGGTTGCTTTGTCCACATCACTGTGTCCAGCAACTACTATGTCTTTTTCAAAGACAAAATCCAAGGGAGACCTTCGTATAAAACCAAAACAAGTCTCGAAAGGAGATCTTTGTGTAGAAGAATGTTTAGCATGGTTGTAAGCATGTTTCACATAACATAAATGTTCATCCCAAAGCTTAGGATGCTTGCTGCAATAACCCCTGAGCAACTAGATCATTGTCTTGTTGACTAAATCTGTTTGGCCATCTGTTTGTGGATGAAAGGTTGTGCTCTTCTTCAGTCTGGTGTCCATTAATTCCCACATACTTGACCGAAACTTCCCAACAAATCGAGAGTCTTGATCAAATAGTATGGAAGTGGGTAACCCAAAATGCACCTAGACATGCTAAAAGATCAACTTCGTTGTTTGTTCAAATATGATCTACTTATTACAGGGTATTAAAATACACATTTTTCTGAACCTATCCACAATTACATATAAATAGTCATGTCCCTTTCTAGATTTTGGCAATCCCTCAACAAAGTCCATGGAAACACTTTCCCAATGTCGGGAAGGAACTGGAAGTGGAGTGTACAAGCCTAGTTTTCTATTGCTGGGTTTACTTTTAGCACACATGGTACACCCTCTTACATATCTAGAAACTATTTCATGCATTCTTGGCCAATAACAGTATCTTTGCAGCTGTGCAACTGTTTTACTTACACCAAAATGACCTGATATCAGAGAAGTATGTTCCTCCCTAATTATGTTAACTCTTTCTGTTTGTGGAATGCATATTTTTCCCAAATGATACAAGAGTTGGTCTTTAACATAGTAATCCAATTCTTCTACCTTTTTTCCATTAGTTCAAACAGCATGTACATCTTTAAAGTCTATATCTTGAGCATATTGTTCAATGTAGCTTTCATGCATTATTGAGTTATGCTTAACTACAGTAGATGCATTTATAATTGGTCTAGACAACATATCTGCAACTTTATTGTGTATGCCCTTTTTATATTTGATGACTAAATGAAACTACTATAGGAAACCCATCCACCTATAGTGTCTTGATTGCTGCAATTTAGTTTGTGAGTGCAAATACTGAAGTGGCTGATGATCAGTATGTATTATTGTTTCTTTGCCCATTAAGTAATTTTTCCACTTCTTCACACTGTGGACTAATGCATACAATTCTTTATCATATGTAGGATAATTAACTACTACAGAATTAAAAGTCTCATAATGGTAGCATATGGGTTTACCATGTTGCATCAACACTGCTCCCATGGCATAGTCACTAGCATCTGTTTCGATTTCAAATGGTTGTTGAAGATTTGACAATGCTAGTATTGCTATTGTACTAATTTTTTCTTTCAAGGTCTCGAAGGCTTTCTGTTGTTTTCCTCCCCACTGAAACACCTTGTCCAATCCTATCAAAGCATGTAAGGGAGCTGAAATTAAGGAAAAGTTAGCAATAAAAATTTTCCAATATTGTGCTGCTCCTAGGAAGCTTCTAACTTCTATAGCAGACTAGGGTTTAGGCCAGTTTACAATGACTGCAACCTTAGAGGGATCTATCTTCAATTCACCACCCCCTACATTATGACCCAAATAATTCAGGGATGTTTTACCAAATTCACATTTTGATGATTTAACATAAATATTTTCTTTTTCCAAAACATCTAGAGTCTGCCTCACATGCTTCAAATGTTCTTCCCATGTTTTACTGAAAACAAGAATGTCATCCAAATATACAATTACAAAATCATGAATAAAAGGCACGAGTACATCATTCATAACTCTCATGAAAGTGGCAGGAGCATTAGTTAAGCCAAAAGGCATAACTAGCCATTCATACATCCCTTGCTTTGTTTTGAAAGTAGTCTTCCATGCATCTTGCTCTGCTACTCTGACCTGATGGTAACCACTACGCAAGTACAACTTGGAAAATTAAATAGATTCTTTCAGCTGATCCAATAGATCATCAATGTGAGGAAGGCGATAATGATTCTTGATCGTTATTTTATTCAGTGCTCAGTAATCAATGCACTTTCTCCACGAACCATCTTTCTTCCTCACCAACATGATTGGAGATCCAGATGGTGATGTGCTTGGTCTTATGAACCATTTCTCGAGCAACTCATGTACCTTCTTCTTGATCTCTGCATTCTCTAAAGCGGATAACCTGTACATTTTGATGTTAGGAAATGGAGCATCTTGCTGCATATTAATATCATGTACAATTTCTCTTTTGGGTGGCAGACCTTTTGGTTCTTGAAGTAAGATATCATATTTTGAAACAAATTTTTCTAAATCAGCTTGCTGGCATCACAGCCTTCAAATACATTGGTTTTATCAAGTTTCTTTTCCTTTACAAACATCAATAAAAATTGCTTGCATGAATTTACAATTCTTTTCATCTGCCCTGAGTTTATGAGAGTATAATTATTCTTGAGTTTATGAGCTCTTACAATATATTCGATTCCATCTTTAATGAGTTGATACTTATTTTCAGCTCTATCGGAAATGGCTTTTCTATCATACAAGTAAGGATTTCCTAAAACAAGTCCATATATATCCAAGGGAACAATATCTAACTCAACCTCATCTACAAATGCTGACCCAAAGAAAACCTAAGTTTACATTGTCTAGTCACTTGTAGCTTTTCCTTATCACATACCCAACCTAATGGATATGGCTTCCTGTGAGGTGTGGTTAGTAGTCCCAATTTATTTAGAATTGCTTCAGAAATCAAGTTTACTTGTGAGCCACTATCAAATAAAGTATCAATCTTTTGATGCTTGGAAATAACTCTAATATGAAAAAGCTCATGTCTTTTCCTCTCATTTTCTTCACTATCAATAGTTTGTGCATAATTACCAGTAGATGCCTTAAATTTTTTTACCTTTTATACCTGTGGCTATGATTTTTGTTTCATCACCTAAGTCTGACCCCAAATCTTTCTGTATAGTAGCAACAATCTTCTTCTTCTTGCCATTGAACTTCTTGGGTTTTAGCTCCGAAGGCAAAGACCAACAATGTTCATCATCATGTCCATCCTTCTTGCAGTGAGTGCATGAAGGTTTGGCCTTTTTTAGAGCATTTTCCTTCATCTCTTTCCATTTTTGCTTCCTCTTTTCCTTGCTTTTGCTTACATTGGGTTTTGATGACCTCCCAATCTTTGGGTTCACATTCTTTCCTCTAGCCTCTAGATTGGTAGCCTGAATAGATACCTCATCTATGCTAGTAGGGTTAAACATGAGAATGGTGTGCCTCAAATAGTTGTGTAGACCACCTATATACTTCAACAAATTTTCAGGTGAGTCTAAAGAAATTCCTAGAATCAAAGCTCTTTTTCTAAATTCTTGGGTGTAGCTTTGTACACTTTTCCCCTTTAATTGGCAAAGAGTTTTCCAACTCATCATAGCTTGCTACATATAAGCTAGTGGATAGAATTGTTTTTTAATTGCAGAAACAAATTCACTATAGACAGAAAGAAATTTACCATGCTTCTTCAAGTCAGCTTGTTTCTTTCCTTCCCACCATACCAAGGCATTTCCTCCAAGGTGTAAGCTGGCCAGCTGAATTTTACTCCTGTCTGAATCAATATTCTGCACCTTGCAATACACATCAATCTGTCTAATCCAGTTATCTAGCTTCTCTGCATTTAACTCTCCATCATATATTAGAAAATCAAATTTAACATATAATTTAATCAAAGATGTTCTCTTCTTTTTATTTTTAGGGCTATCAGGAGGTGTGGATAGAGGAGCCTCTTTTCCTTTCCCTTTGCCTTCAGAATGGCCATCTAGAAGAGACTCTTTTGTTCCTTTGTCTTGTTTGGAGGTTGAAGAATCTTCACTTTGACCTTTCTTAAATTCTCGATACATTTCTTCTACCATGGTTCTCATGGTCATGAAATTGTCCATGAACTGAGAGTCTGATTCCAAGGGATTTTCTTCTGCCATTTTCCTTCTAGGATAGACTCTACCAATTTCTGGGTTAGTTTCAATCAGTTCTCCTCCTCCTAATTTTAGCTTTGACCTAGTTATCATTCACCAATCGAGCACAAGCTTGTCTAACCTTAGTAAACCTACTGCTCTAATACCACTTGATCTGATAATGAGATCTACGACAATTTATAAGGTATTACGGACTCATGTGCATGGATTTGTCTATGTTATTTTATGCAATGGATCGATAAGATTGTGAAGTACACAAACAATGAGGTAGTAAACAAAAAAAACATAATAGAAAACACATAACACAACAAATTTAATAAGGAGTTCACCCAATACTCCTAGGCTACATCTCTTAGTCCAGCCTTCAGTGGTGGCCTCTCTATTATGTCTTCAAGCATAGTTTTTACAACAGTATGAGCTCAATTTGAAACTCAATACACAACAGATGCAACAACAAGAGCTTTGCTTGAACCTCTCAAGACTCTCTGAGTACATAGACTCCCTCAACTCTCTCTGTCTCTGTCCTAGCTTTGTCTCGATACTACTTGCAATATTGCCTTTCTGCGTTTGCTCTCTATCTGTGGCTTTAAAGCCAAACTGGGTTGCCTATTCATTTCAGTTCCTCAATTTTCAGTCTCCCGGGCCTCTATCCAATTGAATCCCTCTTCCAACATTACACAATCATTGCATAATGCCTAAAGGGGAGGTAGCCACCTATTTTATAATGTAAGAGTGCCTTGGTCCCTTGAAATCCTTGGGAATCCAAAACGTAGTCGTTTTCTGCTAACACATGAAAATGCATTCACGATTGTGAAATTTCTCCAAAACACACTTCAATTCTTACTTCAAAAATTCCTTAAATATGGTATATTCCCCTATTGGGTCCGTCCTCAATCACTATCGCAAGTCACTTCGACCTTGCTCCAAGGTTCCCCTTTGTATTTTTGAAATAAATCAAAACTGCGAAAATGCATTAGAAATGGCTTTTCCCCAGACTTGAAACAATATACATTTCACTTCATGAACCCTTTTGTGTTCGGCTTATCGCATTGAGCTTCATCTTTCGCATTTTGTTTAATAAACAAAAACTGCAAAAATGCATTAAAAATGGCTTTGCTACGGATCTCAAATCTTATGCAGTAACATTTATATAATCATCGGGTCCAGTTCATCGGATCGCAGATGTATATGTGTATATGCCTACTCCTCTGTGTAGCCCTCATTGCGATAGTGTGATGCGATTCATCGCAATCGCATATCGCTCATGCCCCAGGCTGTTTGCAAGCACTCTTTGTAATCACCGATAGCAATCTCATGATGCAACATGGGCCATCGATATGTGTGTTTGATCGACGGTCGTAGTTGACTCCACCAATCATCGTCACAGGTGTTATGTAGTCTGTGTTGATATCTGTTGTCTGCTTATGCCGATTGCGATTGCTGATTAGATCTGGACCCTTGATCGACCAGATCTGACGGCTACTGTGCATTCATTTGTTCTGCGTCTAATACTCTATTTTTTTCACTGTCTTCACGTGTTTTCTCTCTTTTTTGCCTCCCGATAGTGTTTTTGTACCATTCTAAGGGCTCTTGGCATGCAATGGTTTTGATCTTTGGCATGATTTTAACAGTTTTCAAGACTTAAAGAGTGTTCTTAGATCCATTTGGATCATCTGTCTTCAAGGAGAACTCATTATACTAGGGCTAATCTAGCTCCAAATCCTGCCCCAGTAGTGGATATTCCCAACCTGATTTCGAGAAGACCCAAAAGATAGGAAAGTTCAGTCAGTCCAACACCTTCAATCAAAGCAGATTCATGCCCTGATGAGTTGTTGTTTCTAAAAGACCTTCCCTTTGGTGTGTCATTTGACCTTTTTCTATTTAGAACTAGGTCTAAAAGTGCACTTGATGTCATAGTTCTAGATCCAGAGTTTATTGCAGACCTCGAAGTCTAAAAGGAAAACCAGTCAATTGATGAATATATTCTAAATTCCCCACAATCATCCCTTACTACTGCTAAGATCCCCGAGCTTTCTGAACCAATGTCCACTACTCTTAGTTCACCATTATTCCCTTCAACCTTTGAAGTTCATTTCCCACCTCCATTTATACATTCACTTCCCTACCAACCTACCATTACCCATCAATCACCTATTACTCCTAGTTCTCCATTGACTACTATATCACCTCCAAGTACCTCAACCCCACGTCTTAGCCCTACCAAACATAGAGCCATGGAAAATAGATATGCTCCTCTTGTGTTACCTGCCCCACTTGGTGCCATGGCACAAGAATACCAAAAATAAAATTGTCCAATTTGATGGCATAGGACCTTATACAGCAAAACATCATGTAAAAAAAATGACTGACTACTTTGAATCGCATGAAATTGATATTTGAGATGTTCAAATGAGACTTTTTGCTCAGACTGTAACCAGTGATGTTAGAAAATGGTTCAGAGCATTATCTGCTAATAGCATAGATTGTCTAGATATATTTATCAACGATTTTTAAATAGATGGGAAAAGAAAAAGAACCCTTTGCAGATCCTTTCAGAGTACGAAAATATTAAAAGAGGACCTAATGAAATAGTCCAAGATTATTGCACCAAATTCAAAAATATATATAATGCAATACCAGTGAATCTTAGAACCCCACCTAACTTAGCATTAATACAATTTCCTAATGGGTTTGATACTAATATGACATTCCAACTTAGAGAGAGAAATCCCCCAACTTTAGAAGACATGCAGAGTGTAGCAGTTAGTGTAGAAGCCAATTTGCTAGCACAAAGAGCTAGAGTTAGGAATGAAAGGAGAGGATCTACGAAGATGAAGCCTCACCCTCTGACCTTAAAATAGATGTTCTAGGCAAGAGTATGGAAAATCTTATGGATAGGACAGATAATATGCAGAGGAAGCCTTGATGGGATAATCAACAGGCACCTCCAGTTAGAAACCCAAGCTTTAGAAAGAATCAGAATCAAAATACTGGAATGAATGGACCTGATCAGAATATTAGGCCTCCTTTTCAAGAAAGCTATGCTGAAACATCTCATTCAGATGACCCTGAACAAGACACACATATTAACTTGATGGGATTGGATGATGAGGATAATGTCTTCTTGACCCAGGATGAGCAGTAACTGCATATGCTGCAGTAATTGCAGACCCAATCCAGAGAATCATTTGATTATAAACAAGGATATGATTTTGCCATCTTTGAAGTACACAAACAATATAACTTAATGAGTAAAAATAATACTGATACTCCTGACCAAACCAAGAAAAAAATGCCAAATCAGCCCAAGAAAATCAAAGCAGCTCCAATTACTAAAACTCTCCAAATCCTCCCTAGACCAAACCAAAACCCTCCTGGTCCCACCATTATAGATATAACCCCTAATGATCAACCATCCACTTCAATACCCTCCAAGGAAATGGTGGAAAAATCTCCAAATACCATATTAGAAAATCCACATAAAAAGACCCCAAATACAAAAAAAGAAGAGTAACCTACTCCAATTCCTGCTATGAAAATTCTAAGCCCTCAAACAGAAAAGGCCCCTTTTCCTTTCAATTTGGGAGCAGAGGTAGCTAAACTAAAAATTTCAGTTCCCTTAACAGAACTAATTAAAAGTGAAACCTATAAGTCTCAAATAAACCAAACCTTAAACATTCTTAAGAATGAAGAATCTGTCAACTTGTTTGATGATCAACCAAAACTTATATTTTGCCTTGATGTTAATGACAAACCATTGAAGGAGGGGTACCACCCTTTTATATTAGCCTTAGCATTCATGATAAAATCTTACACAACACAATGTTAGATTATGGGGCCTCACACAATTTAATGCCAAATCAGTTATGGAAAATTAAACTTAGACATTATAAGATCTTACACGGACTTATTTTCATTTAACTCAAGTCAATTAAAGTGTCTAGGGTTAATCAAAGACCTGTGTGTTACCTTAATACAATATCCTTCTAAAAGCATTCTCATGGATATAGTATTCGCTGACATCCCACCCAAATATGGCATGCTATTGTCTAGATCATGGGGAGCTAAACTCTAATGATCTTTGCAACTTGACATGTCATATGCCACAATCTCTGTTTTTGGACAATCTAAAAACCTGTACAGAGAGACCATAATGAAATATATGGTGAGTAGCTAGGATAGGCCTCAAAACTTTCATATCTACTCCATGCATTCAGACACTGATTCTTTTATTTTGTATAATGCTAAACAAACACAACAAACTACTTCAAACAGTATTGTTTCATAATCAAAAGAAATTGTAGTTACAGCTAAAAATAAAACTATCCAAACTCAAGAGCTTTCCAAGAAACAAGATAGTCAAAATACAAAAGATAATGAAAATTTTGTTCCACCAAATAGTGAAAATTATGAACATGAGATACTATGGCATCTTGAATTTGATGGATCAGTAAATAAGTTAGGAGCAGGAGCAGGAGTATGGATATACAATCTGGAGAATCATCACTCAGAGGGCCATGCTTACAGACTGAATTTTAAATGCACTAAGAACGTGGCTAAGTATGAAGCCCTAATTTTAGGTCTCAAACTAGTTAGGAATTTAGGAGCCAAAAGAGTTTCTATCATGGGAGACTCTGAGTTAGTTATAAAACAAACTAATGCTATAGATATGACCAAAGACCCTAGATTAAGCTTTTACAGAGGGACAATTGTAGAAATAACGAATACTTTCCTAGAAACTAAGCTTGCAGTCATCCCAAGGAAACATAATATGTAGGCTCATAGTTTTCCAGCACTTGTAAGTTACCATTTCAACCTAACCATCAATATACTGCTGACGTCAGGCACAGACCTGCTGTCCCAGATAACTTGAAAAACTAGCAATTATTTTCTAATGACAAACACATAAACAATTTTTTAACCTCAGAAGAAGAATTTGTAAATAGTAATATAGATATTGACATAACATCGGATCCTAATTTTAAATATGAAATAGAATATGAAAAGATAGATAGATTTCATCCCACTAAATTTACAAGATCAAATGTAGAAAACCTAAAGGAAATTGAGATTGATGAGATAATTAACGAAGACTCTGAAGTCATTAATCTCAAAGACAACTTTTTGCCGAAAGGATTAACCCCTTTGGAAGACTTGTTTGACTCAAATGATGTCCCTAGAAAACCAAAGATGGAACCCTTAAAATCTGATATAGAGGAGTGTAATATAGGCACTAAGGAAAATCCAAAATTAATCAAAATTTCGAAGTCATTACATCCTAACGAAAAAGTGAAATACCTTGAATTATCAAAAAAATTCCAAGATGTCTTTGTTTGGAGTGATGAGGACCTCAAGTCTTATGACACTAGCATCATACAACACACCATCCCCATAAAAGAAAACCAGAAACCTTTCAGACAAAAGCTTAGGAGGATTAATCCCATCCTATTACCTTCTATTGAAAAGGAAATCTGAAGGATGTATGAGGCCAAGATAATAGCACCAATCAGATTCTTTGATTGGGTTTCAAATTTGGTGCCAACAAGGAAGAAAACTAGTGAGATCAGACTTTGTGTTGATCTCATAAATCTTAATAAAGTTTAACTCAAACAAAATTACCCTCTTCCTAAAATGGATCATATCTTACAAAGGGTAGTTGGGTCAACCAGAATCTCATTATTAGATGGGTTTTCTAGTTACAATCAGATTTTAGTTCACCCAAATGACCAAGCCAAAACTACATTTACTACTCCTTGGGCACATTCATGTATGTGAAGATGCCTTTTTGATTAATGAATGTAGGGGCCACTTTCCAAAGAGCCATGGACATATCTTTTTCCAAGGATATTGATGACTTCCTAGTAATATATTTATATGAAATTACAGTATTCTCAAAATATGATAATCAACACTTAGATCATCTAAGGCAGGTTTTCAACAAATGAAGGAAGTATGGAATTTCTTTAAATCCCAAGAAATCTTTATTTGGGTTAGAAGAGGGAAAGTTATTAGGGCATATAATCTCAAAAGATGGTATCCAAATAGATCCTGCAAGAATAGAAGCCATCTTACAGATACAACATCCTAGGAACATTAGGGAATTACAAGCCTTTTTAGGGAAAATTAACTTTCTTAGGAGATTTATTTCTAACCTAGAAGAATTAATTAGATCATTGAAAAATATGTTGAAAAATGATTCGACCATAAAATGGAATGTTGAGGATAAGAAATCCTTTGAAGACATTAAGCTAGCCTTAACTAAAACACCAATTTTGATCAGTCCAAAATTTGACAGAGATTTCATTTTATTTTCCTTTGCTTTAGAACATACAATTGTTGCAGTTCTACTGCAGAAAAATGATCAGGGTTATGAACAACCTATTGCCTTTTTTAGCAAAGCCCTGAGGGATGCCCCCTTAAAATACAACATAATTGAAAAAAAAGCCTTTGCTTTGGTCAAAGCTATCAAAGATTTCAAAGTTTACATTTTCTATTCTCATATAGTAGCCCGTGTCCCTAATTCAATAGTCAAGGACATCCTAACTCAAGAAGGTCTCGATGGAAAGAGAGGGAAATGGATCACTACTATATTGGAATATGACCTAGAAATCAAACCAACAAAGTTAATCAAAGGCCAAGGTTTAGCCAAGCTCATGGCTGAATAGAACTGTCAGGCCTTAGATATAAATTTTATTGCAGAAATGGATAATGAAGAGGAGACGGTGACTCCACCAATCAGCCAAGCCTTTATTGAATCACCATGGTATGTTGATATTATATATGTTTTACTAAATCTACAAGCTCCTCCCGAATTATCCATGACCAAAAGAAGGTTTCAGAAAATGAAATCGTTAAAATTTTTCATAGTAGATAATGCTTTGTTTTGGAGGAATCATGAAGGTATTCTTCTCAACTGTTTATTGAAAGTAGAATCTGACAAAGTGTTACAAGAGTTTCATGCAGGTGACTGTGTAGGACATCTTTATTGGAAAACCAATGCTGACAAAATTCATAGAGCCAGTTTCTATTGGCCTACTTTGTTTTTTGATGTAAAGAAATATGTAACCTCCTGTCATAAGTGTCAAATTTTTTAAGGAAAGAAAAATCTTCTACCCCTGCCCCTAAAACCAATCTCTGCTGAAGCACCTTTTCAACAATGGGGTCTAGACTTCATTGGTGAAATCCACCCACCTTCCTATGCCCAACACAAATGGATCCTTACTGCCACATATTATTTTATGAAATGGATAGAAGCCATACCTTCAAGGCAAGCCACTAACACTGTTATAATAATCTTCCTTGAGGCAAACATCCTATCAAGATTTGGATGCCCAACCAAGATCATCCTTGATAATGCAACAACTTTCAAATCCAAAAAAATGATAGATTTTTGTAGTAAGTATCATATAACCCTGGGCCATTCTACAACCTTTTACCCTCAAGGAAATGGACTAGTAGAATCCTCAAACAAAAGTCTAGTAAATATCATCAAAAAATTGTTAGAGGATAACAAGAAAACATGGAACAAAAAGCTAGTAAATGCCTTATGGGTAGACAGGCTAACCACAAAGAAATCAATTGGTACTTCTCCCTATCAATTAGTTTATGGAATGGAAGTTGTTTTCCCATCTTCCTTGGGAACACCAGTGATGAAGCTACTCCAAGAATTGCAGGTTGAACCAAATGACATCCAAAGAAGAATCAACCAAACAATTCATTTGCAGCAAACCAGGGAAGAAGTGTACATCCGATCTCAGGTTGTGCAGGAAAGGATCAAGAAGATTTTTGATAAAAGGACCAAGGCTAAAGATTTTTACCTAGGGGACAAAGTTCTAAAATGGGATTCAAGGAGAGAAGATAAAGGTAAACATGGGAAATTTGATTTCTTGTGGAAAGGCCCATATGTCATTTATGCTTTCAGAGGTAACAATGTTTTTTTCCTAAGAGAAATGGATGGCACAGAAGCAGAAGGAGGACTAGTGAATGGTCGAATGCTCAAACACTATATTGAACCTAGTTACTGATTTCACTAATCATTTGTACATACTTTACTTTCACAAGTATAGAGTTGATTGGATGGTGATTTTTGAAGTTGAAGCTCGGAGAGAAGGCCCTAAGCTTTAAATTTTTTACTGTCATAAATAGTAATAATGCAGAAGCATAAAAGGGAAATGTTTCAGGGTAATATCATAGCAATTAAGAAGGCCATTGATCTACAATGATCTTGACATTTCACTAGGAAATGACATTGCTAAGTGGAGCCACTGTTAGGTTCCTATACCAATAGGAGTCATAATTTTGAATTACTAAGATTAAACCTTGTAATATTGTACATACCTTTGCTTTTGCAAATGTTTTCCATATTCAAAAAATTAAAAAAATGTAAAGAGGGTATGTCATAAACTAATAATCAAAGGACAAAAAAAATAAAAAAGGTCAAAAATATGAAAAATATGAATCCCATGAAAAGAAAAAAGACCATGAAAGTGAGCAAGCCAAAATGCCACTCCTATTTATTTTTATGCATAATAAAAGATTGTTTGTAGCTTGGGATCCTTGCACAATCCATGATAGTCAAAATGTTTAAACTTGGCTATTTCATGTTTTCAATTTGATGTCTATAGATAGAGAATAAAAATCCGGCCAAACAATGTAACCTTGGTAGATAATTAGATAGGTAGAGTAAATAAAAGGAGCTCAACTATTTAATTTGAGCCCTTGTATGTAGTAAGGTTAGATTTAGTTAGTTTAATATTGTAAATAAAAAGAAAAATATTTGATAAGGGTTTGCTAGCTCAAATGCACCCTAATAAAGTAAAGTAAAAATGGTAGGAAAAGTAGATGTGTAAGTAGGAGAAAGATTGCAAAAGTATGATGATTGATTAGACAAATCATATTTATCATTTTCCATCATATGTTCTATATATGAATGGAAAATCAAGCACGCAACTGGATTTCAAAGTCAGTTAATTAACTTCCACCATTCCTTTCACCTTTAACTTAACTAATTTCCCATAAATAAAGTTCAAAGTGCTCAAAAACCTTTAAGTCAAATAGGCTTAGAGCATTTCTCTGACTTTTGGAGGGACCAGACCCTCGGCTTAATGACTTATGGATGTTAAGTACTAAATTCCCCCCAAAAAAATTCATCTCCCTTCATTCCCCCTCATTTCCCTAATAAAACCTCTTTTCATAAGGCTAAAACATTATTTACCTAGGGAAAGTAATCACCCCCATGTAAAACCCCTTTTTCCCAAAAAAACCCACAAAAACACTTTAGCCTAAGTTATAATGCATCTGTGCAAAAAGCAAACAAATTACAGAAAATACATTATGCATAGTGCAATTCATTTCTGTCATTTTCATATTAACTTCTAACTTTGATATCTTAATTCCCATTAATACCCTTTCCTCTGTATATATATTCCCTTACATTAATATCCCTACACCTAGTTTTAACTATAAAACTACGAATTTCACCCAAACCCTGACAAAGTTCATTAACTGATCGATTCGCGATTACGTTAAGTAAAATTCCGCAAATCACCCTTGCCACCTAAGTTCATCATTAACCCATGCTTAATCACCATACCACCGCAATTAACCCATAAACCCCTCCCGCATTACCCTCTTTGCTTGTTCCCCACCCGATCATCCTGTGATCATCTCCCTCCACATCCGATGGCCCTTATCCATATCGAGCCAACCCAACGTCTATCCTTTAGCCTCCCAATAAAGTCGTTTCTTCCCCTGCCTCCAATGCTACATGTTAGTCGATGAATGGAATCGGGTGACCCCTCCCAAATACTATCGAGTGCCTAAAAGTGATGCGATAGAAACCATTTACTGCCTGCCCGCTACATGACAAAATGACCACTGTTCACCCCGTACCCACCAAAACTGACTTTTTGTGCATAAATCCAAAAAGCCCCAAATCATTTGTTTTCTTTGAAATTTCAACTGTAAACCTCTGAATGTATGCACGCCACCTGCGAATGTCGAAGCCGTCAACTCACGTCCAATTGCACTCCAAAGACGCAACAGACCACCCAGTCAGCTTTCCAACCTATACAAAAACTGTTCAAACATTTGCAGTCGTCAGCCATCCTGTTTAGAACCATTTCATCCCATTTCCAGGTATTTAAACCAATATTCACCCACTACCCTATCAAATTCAAAGAAACCAATTACTGAGTTTTCTTAGTTAAGCTAAAAATTAATCAAAGAAGCTCAAGGACTCAAACCTACTCTGTGTTGAACACCATTTCCCTAAAAATAAAAATTATCCCCCATACTCAAATCCACAAGAATTGAGAATGGCTACCCCAATTTCCATGGATGTAAGACCTATCACCATTCCCCATCTAGACCTGGACCACCTTCCCCTAGCTGACAAAGATTTTAAGATAAACGACACTTCTGTTCAAGAATCGCCGCTCAAAGTATACTGCCAAAGTAGGGATAGGTACTTGAACCATGCAGGTGAAATTAGTCTGTGGGATTCCAATTTTCCTAAATACCAATTTCCTCAAGTTCACATTTTCCCAGAAATTGTGCATTACTTCCATGAAAATTATATTCCAATTCAGAGAACAGTCATGTCCCCTAACCAGACAATACTATTCACTATCACTATAGAATCTATAAATGAGATGTTACGACTCTAGCCTAGCCAAAACTTGACTCCTCTTTCAATTGGAGCCTTATTAGACCAGTTCCATAAGCTTACTACTACAAAATTGGTAAAAATGTTCCAATCTTTTATCAGAGAACAAAAACACATCTCAAAGGATCCTCCTCCATATGTAGCTACCATTTTCTCCTCATGGGGGAGAAATATTGTGCATATGATATCTAGTGTCCTAGGTTATAACACCAGTGAATACATTGATTAGATTGTCCTCTCTTTCATGTCCATATATACTCCAGGGCAACCTCTTGCTGTTATCTATGACTATGCCCAATTTATAGTTGATAGGATGCATGACCAATTCCTCAGATTAAATAATGGAATAGTTTTTAAGTATTCCTCTGTTTTGTATCACATTTTTCTATATTACCAGTCAGAAAAGTTTCCATTCACCCTGCAGAAGCTTGACACAAAGGGTCAGCCCAGATCAATGATTTTATGTTCTCCATTGATCCTTAAATATCAGTCCCCATATTCATATGATGACTTCATTGACCTATTTGTACATCCAATTGTAACAATGCTAATAGGAAACCCTCCTCCAAGGATCAGTGCAGACATTAAAAGGATCCTTCAATTGTCAAAACAGAGCAAGGTGGGTGATTGGTACTTGTACCAAAGCCATATGGAAATCAGAATCTATGGTTGCATGCTAGAACCATACAAACTTCTAAGATACCTCCCAATGCGGTTATTTGCTCTAGAATACTATAGGCAGATTATTAATGTTGATGAGACAAATTTTGTCAACGCTAAGAAGAATGCCATTTTAAAAATAAAAGACCAACTAGGCCCCTTCATTTGCAACTCTAGGGAAGTAGGCCATGAAGTAGAGGCTATATTACAAAGCATGAAATTTCAAAGGAGTTTTGTTTGGAGATATGACCCTTTGGAATTCATATCCAAGAAGAGACAAAAGGTCAAGCTAGGGCCTTTCATCCACCATCCCATACCTGAGATTGAAGCTTATGCCAACCAATCAGAATGGGTGGAAGGAACATTAGTTGATCAAGATAGCACCAGGATAGATATAGAGAATGCTCTAATAGATCTGGAAAAACAACTTGATGAGGGTTCTTTCCTATAGGTGCCAGAACAATCAAGCAGGCCAGAGTAGTCTGACTGGCTAGAACAATCAGAAGAACCAGAAACTACTTCATATACACATCCAGTCATGCAAACTCCTCAGAATGAGGAGAAGGTCCCAAAAAGAAATAGAGAAGGGGTTTCCACTTCAGGGATGCCCACTTCTGATTTGCAGCAAGAAACAAGCAAGAGGCAAAATCTCAACCCAGCCTCTAAGCAAGAATTTACTAAAGACTCAACTGAGGTCACCAACACAGAGGTTGAAAGAAACAGGCCCACCACTCCATCTGAGAGTGTGCAGGAGCCTTCCACATCACAAACTCAGATGTTGGTGAGGCAGCAAAGTGTTGAGGTATCTTCCTTCAGAATGCCTACAGATAAGGACCAAGATATTAAGGAAAGATACAAAGAGATCAAAGCCAGAAATGAGAGGCTTAAGGCCCAAACATATGCCCAATATTTGAAGATGACACCCACTAATCAAACAAGGATAATGTCAACCTTTGATATCAAAGAGGAAAAAATGCTGATGACTTTCATCAAGTCAACCACTCAGCAACCAAGAGAAGCATCAGACTTCAAAAAGGTGGATTTTGAAGTATTGGCAAGGGATATTCATCCCATTGACTAGATTGAGCTACACAAGCAAACATGGGATATGATATACTCCACATTAACAGGGAAAGCCATTGTTGCCCACCAATTATAGAACTCCCTAAAAAATATATCAACACAATTTCAGTTGGAGAAGGCCTCCTCACAGGCCAAGGATACTAGAATCAAGTCTTTAGAGGACTTAGTGATTGAATTGGGACACGATCCCAAAGATGTAAAAGCTATAGAGCAACTAATTAAAAAGAAAAATGATGACATTGCTGCACTCAAGAAGTAGCTAAAGATACCCCAGCTATGTCACCCACAGACAAGGGAAATCCTAGAAGCACGGCAACAACATGAAGATCTCATGGACTTGGTCCTGAAGTTGAACAATCATGTTGGACACCTAATCCTAAATGGGTTAGTGCGGAAGCTGAATAGACTAAGTAGTCCAAGAGACCTTGGGATGTGGAACCCAACGGTCACATATTGTACTATAAATGTAAATCATTTGTTAATAAAAATTTTACTCTCATGATTTATCCTTCATATTCCTTTGTTGTCCATGTGTGTTTAACATGGTATCAGAGTAGGCGATTGCTGGTCCTGCTCCAATTTGAGCCACTTGTTTTGTGGTCTCTATATATATGTTAGTTTTTCCTTTCTCCTGATCAAAATTGAGTAGAATTACCACCTTATAAAGTGTTTTACTGTGTGAAGACCTGCTAGTTCTACCCATTACTCCATTAATTCATTGTCTGCCAGAAATCTGCTGCCTCTCCTACCTGACCTCTGGCATTGTATATGCTGCACCTGACTCTGACTATTTTAAGACTCTCTGTCTGACCCTTGAAATTATACCTGTGCTCTCTCTTTTGCGTTACTTGTGCCCTCTGTCTTTTACAGTCCTGACCCTTGAAATTATACCTATGCTCTCTGGCTGTTGTGACTGTTTATAAACGTTTCGTAAAAGAAGCGTTGTCCTGACAATTTAAATTCCTAACTGTGCATTGTGGAGTTTGTGAAAGTCATGAATGTTGCGATAATGGTATATTGACTATGTGTGGAAATACCTTGAAGACCATGTGCGATGGCCGTGTTCAAATGTTGCTGGCGGTGTTCAATTACTCTTGCATTAATGATTGAATTTGGTGGGCCTGTTATATAATTCTGGTGCATTGATAATTCAAAGGCCTGGCATGTTTTAATACATGCGTTTTTAGCTCTTGTTATAGTTACGTTATTCAACTCCACGCTGCTAAATCCACTGCACTCCCCAGTCTGGCACTACCACCATCCAATCCGTTGCCCAATCCATGCCTCTGTTACACTGCTCAGCTCCCAGTCCACCGGTTGCTCGTGGCTCCGTAACGTAGTATGCTCCAAATACTATAACACCCAAACGTTGTACGCTGGTGCACATTTGGGATATGCCATACCACGTTTTTTGTTTCATACACTGCCACTATTTGATTCTGCTCCTGGTTATTAGCATTGTAAATCCGCTCTCGGTCGACATTATCCAAACCGCCTCCTCCTACGTTCAACGTTGTGTTAAACAATGCAAGCACCGATCATTATAATCATAATGCTGGCATGTCCGTTGCATTGGCCTAGTGCATAGAATCGTTGGGCGGAAGCATAGTGATCCTGTACAAACAACGTCTCTGGTTGCAACCTCTTCGCAAATCTCGCTTCCTGCTCCATCTCAAAATGCAGTGCAGGCCCTGCCGCAAGAGAATCTTGATCAGCATCAGCTGCTGCAACAGAATGAACATCATCACCAACATCAACATATAGAGTACTCATTTGAAGAACGAAGAGCAGGTTTGTTCTTCAGGACATTCACTGGAACGCATTGAAGGTTTGAACACAGTTTTATACTCTCTTGTGTTTTCGTGTCATCCATGGGATTGTGGAGCAGGCCAATTAATTGACCTACCACAAAAGCTATTCTGTAGAAATCGAAGGTGTTGTGTATTCATTCAAAGGTGCCAGATAAATAAAGGTCGCTTGGCAATTGAAAATCATATAATGTTATTTAAATGCATGGATTTTCAGTGGAATCGCTATTTTTTGTGTCTCTTTTGCTCGTCTTCTTGTGCCATCCAGTGATTTCGCTTCAGCCATTCAAAAAAGAAAGTCTGCTAGCTGTTACTTGAATAGTCAAAATCAGCGATTTTTATATTTTGATGGAGGAATGAGGAGTTACAATCAAGGAAAATTTTAAGGATGGAAAAATTTCTTGAAGTTTATAAACATTGGCGAATCTCACTAATCCCTAATATGCAAACTATAAAATGTTTATTGATATATTTGTAAAATTATTCAAATTTATAATGATTTTATATATAGCCTCTATACAATGTTGGCAATTTTTAAGGTAAAATAATTTTATATTCTAAAATTTGGGCGAATCGTCTTTTATAAAATTGGAAATTGGCGAATCTTTTTTGTGGAAAAATCATGGAAAATTAGCCCACTGGGCGAACATTAGCCCCTAAAATTTTCCATGGTTACAATGTGACTCAGATTGGTATATCTGCACCTTGAAATAGAAAATACCAATCCAAATAGCAGTACGTCGGAAGCATTGTCCAATAGGCACACCTGTGAGCTGCCTCTTGTTGAGTCCCAAACCTGCACTTCCCTATATACCCTTTCAGCCTTCTTTTTCCATTTACTTCATCCACCAAGCTATCAAATCGTTGCATATTAGTCTAAAAAGAGCTTATGAAATGGTTTCCTAACTATGTTTAGGACTGTTGTTTGATTTAGATTTTTGTTCAAGCAGCTGCGGAAACTTGTCACTTTCCGCAGCCATTTTGTTAAAGGCTATGCTACATGTGTCCAATGGAGAAACCGGCCACATGGGTAAGCTGCAAGTGATGTGTACATGGAGTGTGTCCCCTCAGATCAGCCAAATCACTCATAAATGGTCGTGGTCAACGGTGGTCAAAGGAAGGGCCAAATGAGGAGTTTTGTGGTGTCACAGCTCTGTTTTGCCCACATGAAGGTTTGCGTGGCACGATCCTTAGTTTCCAGAGGTACTGGCACACCTGTAGAGCAGCCCGTGAACTGAATCGAGTAGCCACCACTCCATGGATTCAACTGTCATGATGACCATCACGCTAGATCTCGAGTCAAGGAGATTTACGTGTCTCTTGGCAACATAAAATCTAGGAATTAGTTGCAGCACCTTTACTTATAAATAATGCGTTGATATATGCTGGATAGTTAGTTTTTAAAATGTAATTTTGACTGTTGTTATCAACCCACTCTACTACACTTCACTTTGTTTTATTACTGCACTTTAAATACATGAGAGGACAACATTCCTGAATCTGATTTGTGACTAAGTGATTGACTGGCCGAGGTTGCAGATGTTATAGCTCCAAATCTCACTCTTATGGTTTGTGATGCTGTACTCATGGCCTAGGGCAACCCCTCCTTCCAGACCTAGTCCTAAAATTTAAAAAACAGTGTTTTATTCCTTATACGCGACATTGCCCTGAGTTAAACGCGTGTATACGCGGGTTTGTGTATATCCAACCCGCGTGTATGTATTAAAACACTTAAAAAAATATAAAATTCCTTCTTTTCGGGTGGAGATCGCGGGTTTTACCTGTTGATCACCTGTTAGTGCCCGTGGCCCAACTGTTCCCAACCAACTCCTAACTAAAAAACTACTTTGGAGATGGTATAAAAAGACCTCAAAGGGAAGGCCTAAGGGAGGAGAGAATAGAGAGAAAGGTTATTATGCTGAGATTTTCCCCTTGACAAGGTCTGAAGTCCATTGTGCCTTTTGCACTTCCCCCATTTTGTACAGGAAACCTTTGTTTCCTTGTGTGTTGATGTTCATCCACCATTTATGACATCATGGAGAGAGTCATGGAAGGAGTTTTGTTAGAGGCCTTAGGCTGGAACGGATCCGGAAGGAAGCTTTGCTTGGAGCCTGCTGAAGGTGACTCAGGTGAACATATTCCTTTTTATGTACTTTATTTGTCTATAATAAAAAGAAACACATGTCTTGGTTCCCGAATTGAATCTTCTTTATGTTAATGGTATTCATGTTTTGAATTCATGTGTAAATGGTTGTTTGGATTTCATAACTAACTCCCTTTCTTTATAACATGAAGATGGTTTCTTTATAAGTTTTTGTCCATGTACTGCTGTGTTCTTTGAATTGTTGGTTTTGCAGGACAAAAGAGAAGAAGGGAACTCCAAGAAGGGTTTGGACCCTAAAGGCCTTCTCGAACGTAGGACTGAAGGTACGTACCCTTATCACAGTATTTGCTTATAATAGCATAATGGCTGTATGAATGCATGTTTCTTTGAATAGACAACTTTCAGTCTGCTAGGGTTTCACCCAAAAAGCCCTAGGGGAGTAATTCCCTCTACCAGAATTGGCGACTCCACTGGGGACAACACTCTTGTTGTTCCTAGTGTGGGTGTTTTTCAAGCTAATCAGGGCTCAGCTGCCTTGTTGGCTTGTTGTTACTGTCTGGTCTGTTCTTGAACTTTAAGCTTTGCCAGTTTCTTCAGTTTGTCTTTTTATTTTTCTTGAAGCTTTTCATATACGCTGTTTTTCTTAGATACAGAGGCGTATATACGCTTGTTTCTTTGAGTGAACCCGCGTATACGCAGGTTTCCTCAAACACAGTCGCGTATACACGCAATCTGTACTACAGTACAGTCGCGTATATATTCTAATTTTCAAGATTTGTAAATCTTTTTGGCCTCTGAAGGTTTGTCTGGTGGTTTGAGTCAGTCTGAAACAGTCATTTTCCAGTATCAGCTATTTGTTTTACAGCAAGCATCTCATTTTGAATTCTCTCTGAGTATAAGGAGTGTTGGTCTTGTTTTTTGTTGATTGCAAGCGTCATCGTTCTTGGCTAAAGCACGCAAGATTTCTTGCTAGGAATCTTGGCTGCTCTGTTTCATCAGGGTAGGAAGATTGTATTCAATCTTTGTGTTAATCTTGCTTTTGGTGACTTTTTGTTTGCTTGGCAAAATCGCTTTTTGTGACCATCTGCTTCTTTGTTTCATGAAAGTTGTTGTTTGACACTTTCTTGGAAATTGTCTTTTTGATCTTTTTGGTTTTCATTGCCAAGGCTTTCATTGCTGCTTTTGATTGTTAAGAGCGATTTCAAACACATTTATTTTTGTTGGGTTTTCATCCATTAAGTGGTGTTGATTCGCAAAAGTGTTTAATTGCCTATTCTTCAATCACAAGTTTCAGTGTTGTTGAGAGCAATTTTTGAAAAGACTTTTTGTTTGTTGCTTTGAAGAAAATCCTTTGAGAATCTTAGTTTTGCTTTCTTCAACTTGCTTTTCATTTGATTTCCTTTTAGTGAAGTGAAAGTGCTTTATGTTTGTCTTAGAACTTGTTTTTAGTGTTTAGACGAAATGAATGGTAACATTTCATATTCCATCTAGGCATTGTAAGTGGCAAGATAAAGTTTGATAAGCAAGCAACTTTCATTTTTGTTTTTAGAGTAGTTTTGAATCTTGCATCCACATATAGTTGTTGCATTAGGATAGATTTGCATCCCCTTTTAGGCATACATAGCTTTGTTAACTTTTGTGAGTGTGAACTGTGCATTAATGAAAAGAAAAGAAAAATTTGTTTTATTAGAAGTACCTCTGAACCCTATAGAAATTGCTCTTCATTGAAAAACGAAAAAGTGCATGTGCATGTAGTTAAGTTTTTATTAATTTCTTTTGCGTCAAAAAACACCACTAGTTTCACTTCCGTTACCTTGTGACTTAAAGAACAGGCTAATAAAATCAAGCGCTAACTAAAATTCACTAGAACTTTTTGTTTTAGTCAGTTACACCAACAAGATTAGGATTTTAGGGCCTTGGATTAGGCGAGTGGAGAGTTAACTCTCCAAGGCCATATAAACGTCAAACGTAGGAGTCTGAATAACGAGAGAAAATCCAATAGCATTAGGAAGACCAGGAAAGCTCCGGATCTGGGAGTTAAGCACGAGGGTCTGTGAAGATAGGGAAGAGAGATACCCCCTCTCCTACTTGTCCGAACTTACCTCACGACTGTTCCGCCTGGCTTCTGCGACGAGTTGGTATCCATAGTTGCTCCTCCTAGGGAACTACAAAGGTGGCTGCGGAGGGGAATCCCGTGGCACCTGAGGTTGACGTTGTATCACTCTCGACAGTACTACTGGAGGGCACCCTTGCGAAGCTTGGGGGCTTGCACCGGCGCAGGCTGTTGTTAGGAGGTCAGCGTAACTTCCTCTGATACCTTCACTGATAGGAATGAGCCCTCATCATCCCAGACTATCTTCGGAAGGCCCCTTATTTCACTTTCTCGTATTTTGGTGTCCGGTCTTAATCACCCGGAGCGGAAATACTTGGAAGTTGTTTGACTGGCTGTATCTTTAGGGACTTTATAGTGTGTGCTCTGTGCTCCTAGTTGGCCTAGCTTTCAATTTTTTGAGTCTTTAGTTAGATCATAACAAAAAATTCAAAGTGGCTGACCGATCTCCAAGACGGTCTCGAAGACTTCGTGGTCTCTCGCCACCAAGTTTAGAGCCTTCTCCTAGAAGGCGCAGAGGCAATACTACCGGTGGGTTCCGTCCCACGCCGGTTGACGCATCGGGGATTGATCCTCCTCTCGGGGGCATTAGCGGCCAAGCAAGGCCTGGCACTTCTGAGCAAGAGAGGGACACTCCAGTCCTTTCTCGAGTTCTCTTTCAAGTGGAGAATAACATAGAGGTAGAAGAACTTTCAGAGTCATTAGTGGCTCCAAATTCTCCACTACCATCTAGTCATCCAGACGTATTACAATACGTTGGGACTCCGACGCATAGACCGTCAAGTCCAGGTTACGCTACGTGCTTACCATCGATGACCACTACTGGAAGCATGGCTTCTACGAGTGCTACGACTATGCAAACCCCAACATCGGTGCAAGGGGGAGGAACCATTTCCATCCCCTCCGCTTCCTTGTTCGGATATTTTACTAGCACATCTTCAGTTGGGTCTACCTCCATTCCGTCCACGAGTGGAAATGCCCAAACCAATGCTTTTGGTACTGGACTCTTCCCTTTTGGCACCCCATCACAGGGTATTCCACCGGTTCCGTTTAGTGCCGCTACGTCCATGATGGGCAGATCAGCTTCATTCCAGGGTTTTCCTTTCGGAAGTGGTCATATACCACATTCCAACCCGACGGTAGGATCCATGCCTTTTTCTTCGGTAGGACAAAGCAGCAATCCTTTCCAAGGTTGGAATAACCCTGGGGTTAGTAGTGTGGGAACTGGGAATCCGTTTATCGGCCAACAAGGGAATAGGCCGTACTCCACAGTTAGCATGTTTCAAAGTATTCCTCCCCTTGCTTCGGCTTGGAATCCGTATCAAGGGTTATCAACTCCCTACAATCCTTTACGAGGAAACTTTGCTGGTTATGGAGGTTATACGGCTGGAGTTGGTCAAACTCCGAATTTTGCTGGACCACAAGGCTTGCCTTTTGGTTCAGACAGTTCTACTGGTCACTTCGAGCAGCTTGGTGCCTCTCAAATTCCAGGACAATCTTTTCAGAGCTTTGGGAGTTCTGCCCAGTCTGGGTGGAATCCCCAAGGTCCTCCTAGGCTTCCGTTTCTGGCAATGTTAAACTTGCCAGATCTCACTAAGTTAACAAATGACCCAATCAGGTACAATCCGGCCTGGCCTCCGGTCCCAACCAAACTCCCTTCGGACATTCCAAAATTCGAAGGGAAGAGTGGTGAAGACCCAGGCGACCATGTAACCACATTCCATTTGTGGTGCTCATCTAACTCCCTTATCGATGACTCGATTAGGTTGAGACTCTTTCAGCGCACCTTGACTGGTAATGCGGCCAAATGGTATATAGAGTTGCCAGGGGGCAGCTTTACATCATTCGCTGACTTAGCCAATATTTTCTTAAATCACTTCCAGTTGCCTGTCCGCTATGATGCCGGAACTGAACTTCTGGCCACCTTTCGTCAAGATAAGGCAACCCACATTTCTGATCATATTCAGGAATGGAGATGGAGAAAGAGGCTCATTAAAGCTGAAATCCCTCCGGAGTACCGTCTCGAATGGTTTTTGAAGTCTTTACAACCCGAGATCTCTAAGGCTGTCTCCATGTCTGGGGTCTATTCTGAGGAGCAAGCCATTTTTAGGGCCCAGCAATTAGAATTGATCTACTCTCAGTCTGGGATCCTACAAAAATACTTGCCAGATGCTCCCGGATCTAAGGTTGATGTAGCTAAGTCGAAGCCAGGTCCACACACGGATGGTATCGTCGGGTCAGTAGTCACAACTACCGTGAACTTGTTGAATCAATTACAGCAGTTGTCCTTGAAAACTGCTTCTAACAATCAAGTCACATCGTCTAATCCCCCCACTTCCCAAACTTCTTCAATAAATGCCGTCCAATTTGATAATCCCAAAGGAAATCAAAATTCCAATGGGAAAAAGAAAGGACGAGGTAAGAAAAAGAACCAGGATGGGAAGCCTGATGCAAATAAATCCGGCAACAATGTTGGTGGTGGTAGAAATGAGTCGAGAAAGAAAGTCAAGTTTCCATGCAAGTTGTGCAGTGGAGACCATCTAACTCATCTCTGCCCTAATATTGAAGACGCTCAGCGTTTGTTAGGACAGCAAGGGACTTCTAGTTCTCAAGCTGTGTTAACCAACCCATTTCCCCAAGGGCAACAACTTCTTGCTGGTGCGAGTTCAAATCCTGGAACCTCCGCTGGGGGCAACCAGGAAGGGGAAAAATCGTCAAATGTTTTCATGATGGGTTCTAACATCCATGTGGCTACTCGGTCACGTGATTATGGTGAAGCCGAAACTTCCAAGGATAAGACTGTTCCCAGAAGTACTGACCTTCATATTGAGCGACCCCCAGTCGAGACTATACCACGGATACCGAAAGGTTCCGCTAAACGCGCGACGATTAATCCTAATGCTAGGGCCGCCCAGAATTACTCCATTGTGGAGGATCTGACTCAGAGTCCATGCGCTATGTCCGCTTTAGAGGTTCTCTAGTCGTGTCTAGCTCAGAGAAGAGCTTTACTCTCCACGATTGGAGCAGTTGATCTAGCTAATTCTTTAGTGCTCACTTTTGACATGTTAAATGTCAGAAAGCGACTCCCTCATCATATGGCTTTTCAAATAAAGTCCACATACTGGAAAATCAATATTTTTCGCACCGTAGTAGATGAGGGAGCTTCCACATGCGTTATGTCGATGTCATGCTGGAAGGCTATTGGATCACCTTCGGCTGTTCCTTCACCCACCGTCTTGACTGCATTTGACGGTCATTCTCACAAGCCGCATGGGATTATCCCGGCCTTTCCTATATGTGTTGGGGGAAAGTTCGTCATATTGAAGTAGAGGTCATAGATGCTAACCTAGACTATAATCTCCTATTAGGAAGGAACTGGGTATATGAGATGGATGTCGTTGTTTCGACTCTATTTCGTGTCATTTTCTTTCCTCATGAGGGGAAAATCGTTAAGGTTGATCAATTGGACTATTGTCCAGTTGATCCTCAAGCAAGCTCTGACTCTACTGTCCCTTTAGTGGATAATCCTTGCCCGCCGACTGAGAATTTAGGAGTAGGGATGTATTCCTCATTGATGGGTACATTTGATATTCCCTCTCCTTTCGCTTAGATTAATGCTATTTCATCATCTAAGGAGTCTCCTCGAGAAGAGTTCTTCCGAACTCATTATTTTTTAGACCCTTGGACCTTGCCTTCGCCTACAACCACATTAGTTGAAGGGAAAGTAAATGGAATGGCATTCCCTATATCTGCAGCTGAGCTTAGATATCAGTCTATCGTAGACTCTGCAGACAATCATTCTACTCCTTTTTCCGAAGAGGAGTTAGATGGTCATGTGGCCCCGGCTTGGAGCCTTGATTCTACCTGTTATCACTGACAAAATTTCAAAGGAAAAGGGTAAGGTAAGGGAGAAGTGGTAGAAAATTCTGATCTAATTCCTGAAAATCTGTTAACTGATAAAATACTCTTCTCCCAAAAATAGAACTCTGGAACCCTCACAAGTTATGCTAGTTCAGGATTTATAAACAGGTTGACTTTTTCCTAGTTGAATTATCTGTTGGCCACTGGGCAGAGGTGTGCCATTAATGTTCAGGATATACCTATGCTTTCTGCTCTGCTCCAATCAAAGTTGCAGTCAAGGCAATGCTCTATTGTATTCGCTATATTATGGTCCTTCTGGAAGCTATTTAGCCTCACTGCTATTTTGGCTTTTACAAAATTGTCTGTCATGTTTGTGGCCCCCCTTCTAATACAGAGCTTTATTGATGTAGCCACAAACAAAGAGACTCTGTGGTACAAAGGAATGCCGAGGAGAAATAGAGCGCTTGGAGAAGCTAGTCAACAAGTATGAATGTGGGAAGATTCCATGCATTGAGTGGCTAGATGAAATTGCATTCAGAGCCATTGAGAACGTCAAGGAGAGAGAAAGTAGATCCATTGGGACATCTCATTTACATCTTATTGTTCATATAGTTGCTTTTGAGCACCGAGTTGCTTTCCAGGATCTGGGAGCAAATTATCTGTCACTATCTCCAATTTCTTCAACGAATGAGCTAGTAACTGTATGAGATCCAGAAGTGGGACGACTTAACCCCTCAGAAAATAAGCAAGTGAAACTAGCCCGGAGTTTGACAAGGAGTGTAATTGATCGAGATTTGAAACCTAGTTCTAATGAAAGAAAGGAATTATTGAAGATATTAAAGCACCCTCCAACACGCACATTAAGTGGAGATGAAAGGCAACTTCTCTGGAAATTTCGGTTTTCTTTGGTTTCTGAAAAAGGGCTTTGACAAAGTTTCTTCGTTACGTTGAATGGAGTGATGCTCAGGAAGCCAAGCAGGCACTAGATTTGAGGCGGCGGTGGGCACCTATTGACACTGCAGATGCATTGGAGCTGCTGTCTCCTTTATTCAAGAGTGAAGAGGTGCATGCATATGCAGTAAATGTCCTTGAACGAGCAGAGGATGAAGAACTGCAGTGCTACCTGCTTCAGCTTGTGCAGGCCCTCCGATTTGAGCATTCTGAGAAATCACGGCTTGCCTTTTTTCTTGTTCAGCGTTCTGCACATACTTGCATTTGTATTATTTCTAGCTAAGTTTTCTGAAGTGATTATAGATCACCAGTACAATTTTTATTTTTGTGGAAAACTTAACTTGTTGGTGCAATCGTCACTGACTTCTACTGTTTACCAAAAGGGGTTTACACCTTTCAAATTCTGCTCAGCAAAGCCATGGAATTGGGAAAATTGTAAACTATATGTCAGTTGATGTGGAGATAGTGAATCAAATGGTTGAACATGTTCATGAACTTTGGTCAATGCCAATTCAGAACAGAAATATATGACACAGGTACTCTCTTCCAAAGATAACCGTATAAAGGTCACTAATGAAGCAATAAGCAACATGAAGATTATTAAGTTGCAGGCCTGGCATGAATGGTTTCATAGGAAAGTTGATGCTGCTCGAGGCCGAGTTTTTACTGCAATTGCGACTTTTCGCATACTCCAAGAACCTATGAGATCCTTTCCTCAAATAATCACTGCAGGAGCACAAGCTGTTTTAAATAATTCAGCAGTTTCGTAGCGCGCTACGAAACTGCTGAAAGTGATGATTTTAACGAAAATCCAACAGTTTGAGTTATGAGCGGGAATTTTGAAAAGGAAACACCTAAAGGGAATGCTAGGGATCATATGAAGCCATTAACAGATAATCAGGTCCAGACAGGTGGATATTTTAAAGAGTTGAATATTCAAATTCCATTTTAATTTTTTTTTATAAAGTCCCGTGATCACTGTCCAAGATATATCAAACGGTGGGCCTGCAACAAACTTTTGCCTTCACACATGTTCGTGAACAATGCTTACAGCACATCAACACGTGGCAGTCTTCCACCTTTTGGGGTAATTAAAGGCTAAAGACATGTTTCTGTGCATTCGAGTATTTTGAAGAAAACTGAAGCCGAGAAACCAGGGAACTCTCCTAATACTTCTAAGAAGTTAAAAGATTCAACAATCAAGGTCAATGTGGAGCATTAAACATCCATCTCAGATATCTTAGCCAAACTCCAGATGTCAAAGAGCGAGGAGAAATCATTATGCATATAGTAGGGAGTTAGAGTCATATTAGATTTAGAACTTTTAAAAAGCTACAGTTAGCACTTTATTGTATTTATTAGTTAGTTAAATAGCTAATAGGTGTCATTAGAGTTAGTGATCGAATTCCCCTCATGCTGGAGGAGGAATCTCGATCAGTTAGAATAAGAATTCTATATATAGCTGAAGCAGCAATGTAATAGGGGTTGGATATTTTATAAAACAGAGTACTGTTTTGGCTTATGTAAAGACAGAATTCAGTAATATAAGTTGGCTGTTTTTCTTCTCAGGATTCATGAGGGATTTCCATGTTTAGAATGTGTGATTTTATTCCTTCCTTAATGTCTTTTACAGTTGCATATATGTATAATCACTCAGAATTCACTGATTGTGCTCTGACTTCCTGTATGCATGTATGAACTGTGGTTTTATATGAGTTGTGTTCTGAACATCTAAATGCTAAATGCCCTGACTTCTATGTAAATGCAGTCTCATTCTTTACTGAAGTATGATTGACTCCATAGGCCCAATGGAAACTAGTTTAATGTTTGTCTAGCCTTCATATTTGTTAATGTTATTCCACAAGAGTTAGCCATCTTATTAATAGTCAAAATCAATAACCCTTTGAGAGATCCCTCTCAGGCTAAGGAGGCTAAGCCTTAGTCAAAAGATTGGTTTGAAACAGTTACTTGAAGTCTTCCTGGTCTACAGCCTTCCATTGCCTGATTTTGAGATAACATTTTGGTGCGTCTGCCGGGAGTCTGAAGATTATTCATTCCCGAAATCAATGGCTGAACTTCTGAAGGTAGCAGGAGCTCAAACATCATTTTGAGGCTGCAAAACTACCTTGGCGACTCCACACATCAAATAATAAATTAGAAGGTGACTCCACTGCTAGAAGATCAGTAGCTTGATGAAGTTTCAAGATGAATTCCACTGCAAGAATGAATGCCAGGTATGCTCCTATGAATCGGTCTCATATCCCTGGTTTTCCAAATCCTATGCCAAAGGTTGATTGGTTAGATGATCTTCCAATATTCAAAGATGAAAGGAAGGACAATGCTGCTCTTCATTTGGTTAGGTTTCATATGCATGTACGCAATCTTAAAGTTCACTTTCCTGAGGATTGTCTCATGAAGATGTTTATGACCACTTTAGAAGGAAAAGCATGGTCTTGGTATAAAAATTTAGAAAATGGTTCAATATATTCGCTTGCTAGTTTTCATGATGAATTCTATGAGATGTATAAAGAATGTTATCCATCCTTATTGCTGCTCAAAGATTGTTGTAGGCATTCTTTAAATCTTATTCAGTACTTGGAGGATTGTTATGATGATGATGAATTTATGGATGAATAAATTTTAGAGGCTCTTCATAACAATGCATTCCAGCACCAAGAAGAAGGTATAATATCTCATGAAACGCAACATGAAGATCAGCAGGGGTTTACTTGTGAAAACCATGTTCAATCCTCTGATATTGATGTAGAGATGCAGCAGATTTGTCAGGCTTCAGATCATTATGAGTATGAAATTGATTGCAAACAGCAAGAAGAAGTGGGAGATAGCTTTTACGAACCTCAGGCGGAGGAAAAGGTTGGTTTTTTATCTCAAACTTCTCAGCAGCTTACAGCAATAAATGATCATAAGAAAGAGGAAAATTACATTGTTTGTAGGCAGCATTTAGAAAATCAGTTCGATAGCATATCGAAAGAATCTTGTGTGGTTGAGAATCAGTTGTCTAAAGATGTAGAATGTTATGATGATCATCAACATAACTATGTATTATTTGACCCTATAAGTGAATACATAGACAAGCTTTGCACTCCAGTCTTTCATTTTCATTTGCATTATGAAGATCAAATATATTATGAGTTGATGTGGTCATCTCACTACCATGGTTATTTTGAGGTCGGATGCAGTCAAGAGCCTCCAATATCAGATAAGACAATTGATTGGCTTTATTGGAAATATCATGTTGCCTGAGCTACAAGTGGAGCTTGCAGCTGATAGGGTAGGTAGGTAGGAAAGTGAAAATAAGCTCAAGGTCAGCTGAGCATTTTTCAGTAGATGTAGATTTCTTTCTCCTACAGTCATCATCAAGCTTAAGCCCGAGGTGAAGGCCCAAGAAGCTTAAGGGGATGTTTGTCGCCAAATCTATGTTTTTCATAAAATGGACAAAGCATTGGACCTGCAAGTTCTTAGTGTACCACACGGGCACACTATCCCAAGTGGAGCCACTGTTATCACTGACAAAATTTCAAAGGAAAAGGGTAAGGTAAGGGAGAAGTGGTAGAAAATTCTGATCTAATTCCTGAAATTCTGTTAACTGATAAAATACTCTTCTCCCAAAAACAGAACTCTGGAACCCTCACAAGTTATGCTAGTTCAGGATTTATAAACAGGTTGACTTTTTCCTGGTTGAATTATCTGTTGGCCACTGGGCAGAGGTGTGCCATTAATGTTCAGGATATACCTATGCTTTCTGCTCTGCTCCAATCAAAGTTGCAGTCAAGGCAATGCTCTCTTGTATTCGCTATATTATGGTCCTTCTGGAAGCTATTTAGCCTCACTGCTATTTTGGCTTTTACAAAATTGTCTGTCATGTTTGTGGCCCCCCTTCTAATACAGAGCTTTATTGATGTAGCCACAAACAAAGAGACTCTGTGGTACAAAGGAATGCCGAGGAGAAATAGAGCGCTTGGAGAAGCTAGTCAACAAGTATGAATGTGGGCAGATTCCACGCATTGAGTGGCTAGATGAAATTGCATTCAGAGCCATTGAGAACGTCAAGGAGAGAGAAAGTAGATCCATTGGGACATCTCATTTACATCTTATTGTTCATATAGTTGCTTTTGAGCACCGAGTTGCTTTCCAGGATCTGGGAGCAAATTATCTGTCACTATCTCCAATTTCTTCAACGAATGAGCTAGTAACTGTATGAGATCCAGAAGTGGGACGACTTAACCCCTCAGAAAATAAGCAAGTGAAACTAGCCTGGAGTTTGACAAGGAGTGTAATTGACCGAGATTTGAAACCTAGTTCTAATGAAAGAAAAGAATTATTGAAGATATTAAAGCACCCTCCAACACGCACATTAAGTGGAGATGAAAGGCAACTTCTCTGGAAATTTCGGTTTTCTTTGGTTTCTGAAAAAGGGCTTTGACAAAGTTTCTTCGTTACGTTGAATGGAGTGATGCTCAGGAAGCCAAGCAGGCACTGGATTTGAGGTGGCGGTGGGCACCTATTGACACTGCAGATGCATTGGAGCTGTTGTCTCCTTTATTCAAGAGTGAAGAGGTGCGTGCATATGCAGTAAATGTCCTTCAACGAGCAGAGGATGAAGAACTGCAATGCTACCTGCTTTAGCTTGTGCAGGCCCTCCGATTTGAGCATTCTGAGAAATCACGGTTTGCCTTTTTTTTTTTCTTGTTCAGCGTTCTGCACATACTTGCATTTGTATTATTTCTAGCTAAGTTTTCTGAAGTGATTATAGATCACCAATACAATTTTTATTTTTGTGGAAAACTTAACTTGTTGGTGCAATCGTCACTGACTTCTACTGTTTACCAAAAGGGGTTTACGCCTTTCAAATTTTGCTCAGCAAAGCCATGGAATTGGGAAAATTGTAAACTATATGTCAGTTGATGTGGAGATAGTGAATCAAATGGTTGAACGTGTTCATGAACTTTGGTCAATGCCAATTCAGAACAGAAATATATGACACAGGTACTCTCTTCCAAAGATAACCGTATAAAGGTCACTAATGAAGCAATAAGCAACATGAAGATTATTAAGTTGCAGGCCTGGCATGAATGGTTTCATAGGAAAGTTGATGCTGCTCGAGGCCGAGTTTTTACTGCAATTGCGACTTTTCGCATACTCCAAGAACCTCTGAGATCCTTTCCTCAAATAATCACTGCAGGAGCACAAGCTGTTTTAAAATTCAACAGTTTCGTAGCGCGCTACGAAACTGCTGAAAGTGATGATTTTAATGAAAATCCAACAGTTTGAATTATGAGCGGGAATTTTGAAAAGGAAACACCTAAAGGGAATGCTAGGGATCATCTGAAGCCATTAACAGATAATCAGGTCCAGACAGGTGGATATTTTAAAGAGTTGAATATTCAAATTCCATTTTAAATTTTTGTTATAAAGTCCCGTGATCACTGTCCAAGATATATCAAACGGTGGGCCTGCAACAAACTTTTGCCTTCACACATGTTCGTGAACAATGCTTACAGCACATCAACATGTGGCAGTCTTCCACCTTTTGGGGTAATTAAAGGCTAAAGACATGTTTCTGTGCATTCGAGTATTTTGAAGAAAACTGAAGCCGAGAAACCAGGGAACTCTCCTAATACTTCTAAGCAGTTAAAAGATTCAACAATCAAGGTCAATGTGGAGCATTAAACATCCATCTCAGATATCTCAGCCAAACTCCAGATGTCAAAGAGCGAGGAGAAATCATTATGCATATAATAGGGAGTTAGAGTCATATTAGATTTAGAACTTTTAAAAAGCTACAATTAGCACTTTATTGTATTTATTAGTTAGTTAAATAGCTAATAGGTGTCATTAGAGTTAGTGATCTAATTCCCCTCATGCTGGAGGAGGAATCTCGATCAGTTAGAATAAGAATTCTATATATAGCTGAAGCAGCAATGTAATAGGGGTTGGATATTTTATAAAACAGAGTACTGTTTTGGCTTATGTAAAGACAGAATTCAGTAATATAAGTTGGCTGTTTTTCTTCTCAGGATTCATGAGGGATTTCCATGTTTATAATGTGTGATTTTATTCCTTCCTTAATGTGTTTTACAGTTGCATATATTTATAATCACTCAGAATTCACTGATTGTGCTCTGACTTCCTGTATGCATGTATGAACTGTGGTTTTATATGAGTTGTGTTCTTAACATCTAAATGCTAAATGCCCTGACTTCTATGTAAAGGCAGTCTCATTCTTTACTGAAGTATGATTGACTCCATAGGCCCAATGGAAACTAGTTTAATGTTTGTCCAGCCTTCATATTTGTTAATGTTATTCCACAAGAGTTAGCCATCTTATTAATAGTTAAAATCAATAACTCTTTGAGATAGCCCTCTCAGGCTAACGAGGCTAAGCCTTAGTCAAAAGATTGGTTTGAAACAGTTACTTGAAGTCTTCCTGGTCTGCAGCCTTCCAGGGCCTGATTTTGAGATAACACTACCTCTGCCTTGGACTGCTTAGATTCGGTTCTGCCTTCTGAAGAAGCAATCCTCGAAGTAATGATGGGTATAGATCGACCTTAGGAAGACTTACACCATCGTTCATACTTTCTTCCTCCATTGCAGGAAGTAGAATCTAGATTCTCCGAGCTCTTAACTAGTGATGTTTGTATGGTATCGAACCCTTTGGCTCCAACACACGTTTGTGCCGAAGGTAATATGTCGGTAATTTCAAAAACGATACCTATAAACATCTCTAGGGACCCTAACGTCATCGAAAATATCTTCATCGGAATTGAGTGTTCCCCTGAAGAAATTCAAATTTACACCGACCTATTCAAGGAATATCGTGATGTATTTGCTTGGTCTTATGAGGAAATGCCTGGCATTGATCCTTCTATAGTTCAACATGAGATCAAGACGTACGAAAATGCAAAACCGGTTCGTCAAAGGCTTCGGCCAGTCAACCCTAGGAAAGCAACGGCTATCAAGGCTGAGGTTGAGAAGCTGCTAAGGGCGGGTTTTATATACCCTGTTCCTCTTACTGATTGGGTTTCTAATCCAGTCCCTGTGGACAAAAAGCAAGGAACAATCCGAGTATGCATCGATTTTAGGGACCTAAACAAGGCTTGTCCGAAAGACAATTACCCCATGCCATTCATTGATCAGATTATCGACGAGTGTGCAGGTAATGAAATTTTTTCCTTCATGGATGGTTTTTCGGGTTATAATCAAATCTCTATCCGTCCTGAAGATCAATATAAGACAGCTTTTATATGTCCCTGGGGTACCTTTGCATATAGAAAGATGCCTTTTGGACTTAAAAATGCTGGAGCTACTTTTCAGCGGGCCATGTCATATGCTTTCCACGACATCAAACATGTCATCGAGGCATACTTGGATGATCTCGCTGCTCGTTCTCGAAAGAGAACTGATCATCCTAGTCATCTTTGAATGGTTTTTGAACGTTGTCGTTTTTATAAAATCCGGTTGAATCCCAACAAGTGCATTTTCGCGGTTACATCCGGTCGGTTGTTAGGGTTCATAGTGTCCAATGAAGGGATTCGGGTTGATCCCTTCAAGGTTGAGGCAATAGTTCAGTTGCCTCCCCCGTCCTCAATTCGTCAACTTCAAAGTCTTCAAGGGAAGGCTAATTTCTTAAGACGGTTTATAGCAAACTATGCCGAGATTACTAAAGGGTTCATGCGGTTGCTACGAAAAGGGGTTCCATTTGTGTGGGACGACTTTGCGCTGTGATCGTTTGATGCTTTGAAAAAGGCATTAGTCTCTGCCCCGCTTTTGAGTCCACCAGATTATAGTAGAGACTTCCTTTTGTATCTCGTTGCAGCAGAATCAACTATTGGTATGGTTCTAGTTCAGGAGGACGATGCTCTTGCCGAGCACGTGATTTATTATTTGAGCCGAGGCTTAATAGGCCCTGAACTCCGCTATTCTCCGGTTGAGAAGTTGGCCTTGGCAGCTGTGCACGCTGTCTAGAGTCTCCGTCATTATATCTTGTTACGCAAAACTTTTGTCTTAGCGGCGGTCAATCCGTTTCAATTTGTCCTCAGTAGGCGAGTGATTGGGGGCAAATATAATAGATGGATTGTCATTTTACAAGAATTCGACCTCGAATTCCTGTCTGCCAAGTCTAAGAAATCTATGGTTTTCGCGAAGCTAATTTCTGAGCTTCCTTGTGGAGAAGATACTGTTTATGAGGAAAGTTTTCCCGACAAACATTTATTCCTCATCTCTTCACTCGACCCTTGGTATGGAGATATCATTGTTTATCTCCAGACTTCGAAGTTTCCCTCTACTTTCTCCAAGGATGAATGTCGCAAATTACATCACCTGGCTAAAAACTATGTTATCATTGGTGACACATTATACCATCGAGGGATTGATTCAATCCTTCGGCGCTGTTTAACCTTAGAGGAAGCAGAGTCGGTGCTCAATGACTGCCATAGTGGAGCTTGTGGTGGTCATCTATCAGGGCTTGCTACAGCCCAGCGCATCTTACGTGCTGGCTATTTTTGGCCTTCACTCTTTAAGGACTGTGTGGAAGCGGTAAAACACTGTCACCCATGTCAAATCTTTACTCGCAAGATGCGCGCGCATCCAGCTCCCCTTTTTCCCGTTGTCACTGTCGGTCCCTTTACTAAGTGGGGTATTGATTTTACAACTTGTAATCCGCCTTCATCGGCGAATCACAAGTACATTATCATGGCTGTAGACTACTTTATGAAGTGGGCCGAAGCCATGCCTACTTATAAGAACGATAGTGACATGGCATCTTTGTTTCTTTTCAATCAGGTTCTCTCAAGATTCGGTATCCCAAGAGAGATTGTCACTGACCATGGCAGTCATTTCGAAAATCAACTAATGTCCGAATTGGCTCTTAAATTAGGTTTCCGTCAGGAGCATTCATCCCCTTATTATCCTCAGGCCAATGGACAGGACGAGGCGGTCAATAAAATTCTTAAGACGATACTCCAACGGACAATCGATAAAAATCGGTCCAATTGGCACATTATGTTGTATTCGGCTCTTTGGGCATACCGAACCTCCGTCAAAATGGCTACTGGTTTTACTCCTTTTCAGTTGGTTTATGGGATGGAATCTATCTTTCCGATCGAATGTGAAATTCCATCTCTGAAGTTGGCTGTTGAGCTTCTTCTTGAGACTTCGAGTCTCGAGGAGCGCCTAGTTCACTTGGAACATCTCGATGAGCAGCGTCGAGATGCCGCCACGATGAATGAGGCCCATAAGAAAAGGGTTAAAACGCAATATGATAAGTTTGTCCGTCCTCGAGTCTTTTCTGAAGGTGACCTTGTCCTGGTCTATGACCAAGATAAGGATGCCTTGGGGGCAGGCAAATTTAAGCCTATGTGGTACGGTCCTTTCATTATTAAATGAGTTTTAGAAAAAGGATCCTATGAGTTAATTGATTTTGAGGGAAACAAGCTGGCGGAGCCCCGAAATGGGCTCTACCTAAAGAAGTACTTTGCTTAGTTTTACCAGGCAATGGCTTATTTTTATTTTATGTATATTTGTACATATATCATCGAGAGTTTTCTGATATCAGCACTTTTTGGTCTGCTTGGGCAGGTGTTGATGGATGATTTGGTTTATTTTGGGTTCACCGATGGTGCTAGTCGGCACACTCGGAATCTTGCTTCCGTAGCTTGGGTACTCTATTATCCAACTGGTCAGTTGATGGTATCAAGAGGCGTGTGCATCAGTCCTGCTTCAAATAATATGGCCGAGTATACTGCTGTTATTAATTTATTATCTGAGGCAATCTCTCATGGGATCGACTCGTTGGTAGTTTATCTTGATTCTCAATTGATAGTGTCTCAATTAAATAACATTTATCGGGTACGGGATCCATCTTTATATCGCCAGTATTTAAGGGTAAGGTTGTTGCAAAGATCATTTACTTATATTAATTATTTTCATATTTCAAGATCTCATAATTGGTTAGCTGATTCTATCGCTAATTAAGCACTAGACTGGCATATTAATCATTCATCACAATAAAATCACACATCAAAAAGTCAAATTGTATATATATATATATCGTAAAGCGTCTCGAGTGTACATATGTGTGTCCAAAAAATATACAAAATTGGGACTCAAATGCCCATAATCATGTCCGGCATATCTAATGCCTCGGCTCAGGATGAGCGTCTAAGTATGTCACTATAGCATTGGCCACGCGCCGAAAGATGCAAACCCAGTCACGTGGCATGCCAACCACATGACACTGCATATCCGGAGGAAGGTCCTCTATGACAGCCATCGGCACTCGGCAGCTCAGTCTCGGCAAGTGTCGCTGGATGTTGTTTAGGGTCTGTTCCGTATCAGCAGCCGCCTCTTCGGCTCCTTGGCCATGTTGTCCATGCCGCGGGAATCCATCTGGTTGTACAGGCTCAATGTCTGGAACATGATCACCATATCAGTCATTTGAATCTCATCAAAAAAATATTTTTCAAATTTCATCATTATATTTGAAAAATCCAAAAAATCATAAAATCAAAAAATCTTACCGATCTCGCCCCATGCTACATTGGGTGGTAACGCTAAATCAGGATCTCCTCGGAAATCCAATCCAGCATAGGGGTAGTCATCCACGGCGATGATCTGCTGATCCCACCAGGTGAAGAAGTCATCGTCAAATGCAGTCCTCGGGACCTCCCCACCCCCCAGACGTTTCATCAGATCAGCCCACCGGCCCATGCATGGATCGCGTGGGGTGCTGATGGAAACTGCTACCCTGGGGCGGAGTGCGGGAACCTTCTCGAAAAAGAAAGTGCACAAGATGCTTCCATAGCCAAAGTTTTTAGTTTGACCCCTCCTGATAGAAGTGAGCTGGCTCTTCATGTTGGCTAGAAGAGGAGTACACCAGTCAAACACAGTAGTAAGACAGTCAACTGCCACGCTCATGTTTTGCCGTGACGCCTGATGCAGAGAGGATGATCCGTTCACCCAAGCCATGGTAAACAGGATTAGCCGAAGTGACAAACTCACCACATGTGTGATGGAAATCTGGCTCCCAACCTTCTTGGGATGTTCAGGACAGTATATCTGTACATAGTCCTCTATCGAGAGGGCACTCCGTGACCTGCCCCGGGACTGTACTACCTCTCCCCTTCGGTAAAGGCCCATGATAAAATAGATGTCCTCCACTTCTACCCTGAGCGGCATCTGATCGATCATAAAAGCTTCCTCATCGACATGCCAATAATCAATGAGCATCTCAAGCAATCGCGTGTTCGCTTTCATATTTGGCAATTTGAAAAATTTAAGAAAACCGCATCCCCGGAGTGCATCTAATGCTTCTGGACTGTTCATAACTTCATTGTCTATCGCTGCATGTTCTCTTTCACGCCACGTGATAGGCACCCTGAGAAAAATCGATTTTAAACCATTAGTTTTTGCTTAAAAATGATTCGCGGCGTATACGCAGGTCCCTGTGCACGCAGTTGCGTGTAGGGCTCGCGTATATGCGGGTTCGATATTACCAACCCGCGTATACGCCGCGAGCGAATTTTTGACAAAAATTTAACAGTGAAACATCAATCATAAATATTAAAACTTGTCACAATCAATTGCAAGCTAAGTATAAGGGTTACCTGGAGGTATTCGATGAATTTGAACGGTTGAATCTAGCTGTGGGAAGATTGCTCCTTTTGCTCCAAATCTTTTGCTCTCAAACTCAAATGGTAAAAATGGTGAGTCCAAAATGCTTTTTATAAGTTTTGAAAATGCAAAATTTTTTTCAAAATTTTATTTTGTTTGGCCTCATGTGACTTTTTACTTGGGAGCTTGGAATGTCGAGACTGGTTTGTTTTTCAGGACATTTTGTACATTTTTCGACAGTTCGAGACGGTTCCATGACTGCTGACCCGTCATGGCAGGTATCGTGTTCTCACTGGCATATAGGTTAGGGACACCATTTTTCCGTTGCATTATGCATACTAGCCTCCATTTGACCGATACATCTGCCATAGGGTCAATCCCATCGTGTTATGGTTCGTAAGCCATCTTCACTCGCCGATTCTTTAAATCATGACACGATGGTAGAGCCATCCTTTACATGGGCATCCTAGTTAGCACCTCACTGACATTTGTTGCCCATGCTACTCCGATTTGAGTAGGCTCGAGAGTCCTTTGTAGTCTCGCCATGACTTATGCGTTGAAGACTCATTCCTCTTAGCTTCTCCGCTTTGTTCTGGCCTTATACCCTAGAGGCTCCTTTGTGTTGAGTTGTACTACTGCATTGCATGTTGACCATTTGAACCTTTTGGCCTGGAGCCGGCTTCACTTGGACTCGTGTTTAAGCCAACTTTTGACCATGATGTCTGCAAAATCAACCTTGCATACCTTTGACTTCTGTAGCTTGACACACCTTGACCCGTGGAAGGAGCATACCTTTGAGTGTCACTGACCAATTTTCACCTCCCTGCATTGAGCATAGGAACGTTCCTGTCCCGGGAACTAGATCATCTGTTTCACTGACACTCGCTCTTTCCACTGTACCATAGCATTTTTTTATTCTTTTTCCGGCTTAACAGAAAAAGACAAAAAAATTAAATATTCAAAAAAGAGCGGGAACGGGACATTATTTCCATTTATTGTTGGCAGCTAGAGTCAGTCGTGTCGCCCTTGAACAAAGCACTCAAAACAAAGTCTCCTCCGCATGGGTGGGATTTAGTTTGACTTAGGTACGCCATAACCTTGTTATTGAGTCAGTTCTCCCCCGATTGGTTATCTCTTCCAATCGTATGGAGGGTTCGTTCGTGCCTCCTGCATGACGAACTTATACAGAGTCATCATATGCTGCCACATAGTCACATTGAGTCATGCTTTTGTTCAAGGGAAGTTAGCCTGAGTCGGCCTCTCTGCGGTGTCTCTTGACTCATTTTTCAGTCGGCCATCCCTGGTTGTCAGTGTCATGTCTATCATCACATCAGTTATATTGGTCCTTTACTCGTGCCGGTTTGAGAAGGTCCCCATTGACTTCTTGCTGGCGGGTCTTGTCCTTATCGACGATGACACCTTGCTCTGAGGACAGGCCTAGAGCCACACCCTGGCCCTATTTTCATTATTGATAGGTCACCTTGTGCTCAGCATTGATCAGTTTCATGGGTCTTTGACTGAGTGGTTTCCCTTGTGTTCGACATCAGCTTACATTATCACACATTGGGATTCGTGCAGTACCTTGGTTTCCATTTGACCCTATTGGTGGATACCTCGCCTTTGTGTCAGCTTTCATTATTGGTTGGTTCAGAGGGTTTCTGTCGTGCGCTAGCCACATCTTGTGTACGCCGGAAACATACTTCGGTTGGGTTACTACATCTTTTTTCGTCCGATTCCTTCCACATTATTGGCCTACGGGTTACACTCGCGCTAGATTGATGGAGGATGCCTTAATGCCTTCCTTATAGCGGATCTTTCCCTATCGACTCCGACTCATTGCTCTAGGGCAAAGATCTAGAGTCCATTTGGCAGTACCTTGGGGTTTGCAGTCATTAGTGACAGATCCTTCGCTATCGACAGTGGGAAACCATCATTTTCTCCTGATCGATAGATTCTTACAAGTGTTTGACTCCAGCTCATCTATTCACACTTGTTAGATTGTACTGGGTACCTTGACGCTCATTATCATTATTGGTGAGTAGTCTCGCGTTTGTTAATGGTATACATCAATGATCGGTAATCAAACGATTTCTCACATGGTCGACTTCAGATCATTTATTTCCATGGTGTAGAAATGTACCACGGCAGTCGGTGAAGACCTCAGGTTGTATCAGCATTCATTGGTTCACTTGACAGTTGCTCCTATTGCTGCTAGTTGATACCACTCCACTTTATATGTTGCAGTCAGTCATGGCGAAATTCTATATGCTGGCACCTAAGTTTGTAGTGTAGTACCATCCTATTCCATCATGTTCAGTTCGTACCTTTTGGAATCAGTCTTTGATATCAGTGATCCGTTGCATCTTTCAGCATCATTGACAGTCTTATATGTGATATTCAGACATGTACTTGTTCATTATGATCAGATGATCCATTATGTATCTTTCAGTCATTTATACTTGTATACTTAGTGGATCCGCTTGTACTTGATATGCCGACATGCTTTACTTTTTTTGAGCATGGGTATGCCCGCCTCAGACAGTGTTTCTTTCTGATCTCCTTTGGTGGCTTGGCAGGCTGAATTCTGTTGAAGTCCTCCTCGGTTTTTGACAGACTTCCTTTCCATGTACTCGCATAATATATTTCGGCCATCATGTACCCCTTCTGACCTCATATATTAGGTGGCATCTTTTATAGCTCCAAATCTCACTCTTATGGTTTGTGATGCTGTACTCATGGCCTAGGGCAACCCCTCCTTCTAGACCTAGTCCTAAAATTTAAAAAACAGTGTTTTATTCCTTATACGCGACATTTCCCTGAGTTAAACGCGTGTATACGCAGGTTTGTGTATATTCAACCTGCGTGTATGTATTAAAACACTTAAAAAAATATAAAATTCCTTCTTTTCGGGTGGAGATCGCGGGTTTTACCTGCTGATCACTTGTTAGTGCCCGTGGCCCAACTGTTCCCAACCAACTCCTAACTAAAAAAGTACTTTGGAGATGGTATAAAAAGATCTCAAAGGGAAGGCCTAAGGGAGGAGAGAAGAGAGAGAAAGGTTATTATGCTGGGATTTTCCCCTTAACCAAGTCTGAAGTCCCTTGTGCCTTCTGCACTTCCCCCATTTTGTACAAGAAACCTTTGTTTCCTTGTGTGTTGATGTTCATCTACCATTTATGACATCATGGAGAGAGTCATGCAAGGAGTTTTGTTAGAGGCTTGAGGCTGGAACGGATCTGGAAGGAAGCTTTGCTTGGAGCCTGCTGAAGGTGACTCAGGTGAACATATTCCTTTTTATGTACTTTATTTGTCTATAATAAAAAGAAACACATGTCTTGGTTCCCGAATTGAATCTTCTTTATGTTAATGATATTCATGTTTTGAATTAATGTGTAAATGGTTGTTTGGATTTCATAACTAACTCCCTTTCTTTATAACATGAAGATGGTTTCTTTATAAGTTTTTGTCCATGTACTGCTGTGTTCTTTGAATTGTTGGTTTTACAGGACAAAAGAGAAGAAGGGAACTCCAAGAAGGGTTTGGACCCTAAAGGCCTTCTCGAACGTAGGACTGAAGGTACGTACCCTTATCACAGTATTTGCTTATAATAGCATAATGGCTGTATGAATGCATGTTTCTTTCAATAGACAACTTTCAGTCTGCTAGGGTTTCACCCAAAAAGCCCTAGGGGAGTAATTCCCTCTACCAGCAGAGGGCCCCTGTACACCAAAGCTTTGTATAGTTTCTTACTTGTTTTCATTTACTGTTTTAAAATCATTGCTTGTATATACATATATTGCGTTGTTCTGATGTTCATTACTGTCCATATTTCCTTTATGTTTTCTTTTATAACTGTTAGCTGATCAGTGCTTCTTTGACAGGTTTTTGTAGATAGCCCGGGCAGATTTACATATTTTTGATAACTACTGACATGAGATCATCTTGTCCTTTCTGCTGATTTTCATTTCCTGAGTTTAATTCCAGCACTGTCATTTTTCAAATTGTGTTTTGATTATTTACTTTTCTGCTACTTAGACATCATATTACTCATCTGTTTATGATTTCCTTTCTATGGTCAAGTGACTCTGTTAGTAAGGAATCATAATATTACTTATTGTAGTATGATTTAGTTTGTTTTCCTGCAAGTTAGAGATTGGATTACTTATGTCATTTTTAGGAGTTGAAATATGAATGAGTAGTTAAATCTTAGTTTCCTTTTATGCAATTTAATTTCTTGCAATTTAGATATCACATTATTCAGCTTGTTTATGATTACTTCCTATAGACAGAATGAGTTGAAAGGTGAAGGGTCAGAACGGGGGTTGAAGTAGTGTGATTTAGTTTGCTTTTCTTTTAGTCTTTGAGTTGCTTTAAGTTCAGTTTTTACTTTCTTTTTCATACAGCAGTAAGGATACTGGGCCATTGTCACTAGTTCACTGTTTTGGTACATTTACTTCCTTTTGAGAATTGATTTCATTATAGTCAGTTTGGAACTTTCTTTTTGAAAAATTTTAAGTTTGGAAATCACTGTAGAAATCACCATTACCATCCATACTTAACTTTCAATTTCGCCATCACACACTAGGGAATCCATAGAAGATAAACCGAAAAACAAACTTAAAAAAAAAACGAGAAAACGAGAAAAGACTAAGAAAATGGTTATCTTGTACATATAGTACACCTCACTTCGTCAGTTTACAAATCCCGGATTGACGTTTTAATTAGAAATTTAGAACACACTAAATTGACCAAACATTTTGGCGCCGTTGCTGGGGAAGTGAAACTAGGTAGCCAATTTCTTAAAAAAAAATAAAATAAAAAAATCAAGGAAGGAAAATTGATAACCTCTCAAAGTATGCTCTCCTCTTGCACTTAGCATGACCTGGAGGATCAGAAAAGAGAAAGTTATTGGTTTAATAGTTTCTTGAGTATGCTCTCTTCTTGCACCTAGAGTGACCTGGAAGATTAGAAAGAGAATTATTAGCATGACTTGAAGAAAAATAAAAAAGACATGCATAGAGCAAGAGATTCTAGGGGAAGGCTTTTAGCTAGAGCCAAGAGTTCAATTTTCACAACTCCATCTACTTCAAGGAATAGACAAGAGACACCTCCATCATCTCCAACCCACACTCCTAGCCCTAGGATTCCTGGACTTCAAGAGGCAATAGTTGAATTAGGAGACTCTTCCACACCATCCATCGAATCTGAATTAGGAAAAGATCCTTTCTTTCCTTCTACAGGGAGACACATTGTAATTGAAGAAGTAGAATCACCTGAGGAAGAAGAGGGAGAAATTCCTCCTCATTCGCCATTATTAGAGGAACCATAGGACTTTGAAATCTCTAAGGAAGCTATCATGACAGAGGAGGTAGTTAACGGATTTGGTAGAGGTAGAGGTAGAGGAGGGGGAGGAGGAAACAATGGAGGAGGTAGAGGTAACAATGGGGGAAATAGTGATGGAGATAACTCATTTGGATTTGCTATAGTCGATGAGGATTATCGAGCAACAATGAAAAATATTTCACCATCTGTCCTCCCAAACTTTCATGGGTTAATAAATGAGGATCCTGAAACATTTCTATTTGAATTTGAGGTCGTGTGTCGAACTTATGATTATCTGGAAGACTCTCAAAAACTCAAACTGTTTCCTTCAACATTGAAAGGAGCTGCTTTGAAATGGTTCATGGGATTACTCACTCAATCCATTAGGACTTGGAATGATATGAAACAAACATTTTTGGATAGATACCTAGACTATTGTATGCCCACCAATCACAAGGATGAAGTGTTCAACATGGTGCAAAGAGAAGATGAAAACTTTGAGGATTTACTTGAAAGATTCCAATACAACCTGAAAAGAACAAAAATGAGTAACTTAGATGAGGAAACCTTGAAAGCCCCTCTATTAAAAGCCATTAGAGATGAATGGATAGATATTTTGAACATGATGGGAAAAGGAGACATATCTCAACTTCCACTTCATGATATGGCAGAGCTGTGTGTCCATCTCTCAATAGGAAAATCTAAAACTGGAAAAGGGCCTAGAGATCCTTCTCTCATTAGAGCAAACAAATCTGCAACTGGATCAGTAAGTAGGGCTGAGATTGGCAATATGCTTGATGAATTCAAAATTGATATCTTAGGGAGTCTTAGTGAGCAACTAGACACTCTTAAGATCCACAATAAGCAGAAAGTAGAAGTTGAAGCTTTGGCCATCTTTTGCCCAAAATGTAGAAAGAAACATGCTCTCAGGGAATGTCCCTTGATTGCAAAAGTTGTAGAAACATGTGTGATTTTTTCAGAGAATCATTAGACCAAGGATTGTCCTTTAATTCCTGGGCTCAAAGCTGTCTTCCAAGAAGATCCAAATACAATTGATTCTCTCTGTTTTGTTGCAAGGAGACCTTGGCAGGGGCAACAAAACCAAGGGTTTAACAACTCTATGAACTTTCAAACCCCACCAAATTGGAATCCTTGGCAACAACCTTGGTCCCAACCTCAAAATCCTTTTCAATCATGGGTACAAGGCATGCAAAATACTTATGGGAGATTTTCTCAATTTTATCAATATCCTCCATCTTTTCAACACCAACAAGCTCCACAACTTCCAAATCAAAATCCACAACTATCATTGCCATTTCAACAACAACAAGAACAGCCTTCTCAGCAGAATCCAAATTCTCAACTCATGCTTCCATTCCAACAGAAGTCAAATCAACTTCATTCCCAGCCATTGCCAAACCCCAATAATAAAAACCCTCAAAATGCTTACATGGTAGAAGGTCAACAATTTCCTACCTATATGATTGTTCCTCTCAATAATGTACAACTCAGATCTGGTAGAGTTTTAGATAAACCTTCTATAGATGCCCAAAAGCAAAGCATTTCTGAGGAAGATTCTCTTGAAGCCAATAAAGGTTCTGAAGCATCTCTTCAAAACCCAAGCACTCAGAAAGAAAAAGAAAAAGAGCTAACCCCCACAACTCCTATAGTTGAGCAACCTGCATCTTCGTCCAGACCTCCTTTTCCTGAAAGATTACAAATTGACAAAGGGGTGGAAAAACAAATCTTGTTGCCTGACTATGATTTTCTAGATGAATTGAAGAATGTTTGTATCAAGATTCCCTTGTTACAAGCCATTAGAGAGATTCCTATTCTAGCAAAAATAATAAAGGAGTTGAGTCATAAAAGACCAAGAAGGAAACCTAGAGATACAAGAAGAATCCACCTGGTAGGAAAAATTGCAGATATCATGATGGGAAGAATTACTATGCAGAAGTATGTAGATCCCGGTAGTCCAATTGTCAAAACACATATCAATGGGGTAGAAATTCCAAATACTTTGATTGATTTATGGGCTGCTATCAACATTATGAGTAGACAGACTATGGAACAGCTGAAACTTCCTAATCTTCTTTTTACACATACTTTACTGCAACTTGTAGATCGATCAATTATCAAAACAGATGGTGTATTAGAAGACATTTCGGTCTCCTTAGACTCTTGGGAATATCCAGTAGATTTCATGATTTTAACTCCCAAGAGTAATTTAGGACAACACCCTCTCATCTTAGGAAGACCTTGGCTAGCCACAACTGATGCTTTCATCAATTGTAGGTCTGGGGATATGTATATTTCTGATGGTAATTCGACAAATAAATTCAATCTGTATCCTCTAGCAAAAGCAATTACAGAAATAGGAGATAATGAGTGGGTTGATGATGAGGATACTATACAACCTGTCTTTACCATTTCTGAAGTTAGTGAAGATAGTCAAATTCTGAACACACTAGAAAATTTTGAAACATCTTTAGAATATGAGCACACACAATTTCAGTTAGATTCTCACATTGAGTATCTATCATCTAGACAAATGTCTCTTTTCTCTATGGAAGAGTTTGGTAGTTCCGCCATTGAGATCTTTCTAGGTAAAACATTGAATATCAACAAAAAGTTGGAAAGATCACAACAGGAAGAACTAACCAAAATCTTGCAAAAACATTCTACTGCATTTGCATGGGAATATATTGATATGAAAGGTATTGACCCTAAGACTTGTATTCATCACATCTACATTGAGGAAAATAGTAGACCAATCAGACAACCTCAGAGAAGGATGAATCCAAACCTTAGGGAGATAGTGAAAGAAGAGCTCCAAAAACTACTTAATGTAAACTTCATTTATCCAATTTCAGATAGCCGATGGGTTTCTCCTTTGGTTATAGTACCTAAAAAGAATGGTAAATGGAGGGTATGCATTGATTACAGGGAATTGAACAAAGCAACTTTGAAGGATCACTTTCCTTTACCCTTTATCAATCAGGTATTAGATACTTTAGCACGCAAAAAGTATTTTTCATTTTTGCATGGTTTTAGTGGCTATAATCAGATACAGGTAGCACCTGAAGATCAGGACAAGACCACATTTACCTGTGCATGGGGAACTTTTGCTTACCGAGTACTTCCTTTTGGATTATGTAATGCACCCGCAACATTTCAAAGGGCAGTACTAGGAATCTTTTCTGATCTAATCCATGATTTTGTAGATGTTTATATGGATGATTTTACAGTTTATGGTAATTCGTTTGAAGAGGCATTAGAGAATTTGGAAAAAGTCCTTATAAGATGTAAAGAAACAAACCTATCACTGAGTCATGAAAAATGCTTTATGATGTTTACTGAAGGAATTGTTTTAGGACATCATATTTCAGGGGATGGGATTAAAGTTGATAGATCAAAAGTTGAAGTCATCTCCAAGTTTCCTATTCCAAATTGTCAAAAAGATGCTAGAAGTTTTCTTGGATTTACTGGATACTATAGAAGATTTATTGAAAACTTCACCAAAATAGCATCTCCACTCTTCAAATTACTTACAAAAGACTGTTAATTCAAATGGGATCCTGATTTTCAATCTGCATTTGAAACTTTGAAAACAAGAATATCTGAAGCACCCATTTTGAGAGGGCCAAATTGGAAACTTCCTTTCCATATTTCCACAGATGCTTCAGATACAACTCTAGAGCTGTGTTGGGTCAAAAGGATTTAGTTCCTTATGCCATTTACTACACCAGTAAAAATTTGACTCCCACCGAGTTAAACTATACTGTGACTGAAAAAGAGTTCTTAGGTGTTGTTCATGCAATCAATAAGTTTAGACATTATATAACATGCTATGAAACTTTTTTCCATATTGATCATTCTGCAATTAGATATCTCATGAATAAACTTGTTACTAATGGCAGAGTTACAAGATGGCTCTTACTTTTACAAGAATTCAATATTACTATGTTGGATAGACGAGGGAAAAAAAATACAGTAGCTGATTTCTTGTCTAGAATCCAAAATACTAATGAAGATTCTCCTGTAGAGGATAAGTTTCCAGATGAGTATTTATTTGCAGTAACTACTAAGACTCCTTGGTATGCAGATATTGCTAACTATTTGGTTACAGGAAAGTTACCTCAACATTTATTTCCTGGTGAAAAAAGAAGAATTATTCAGGAGAGTTCAAGTTATTCATGGATTTCTAATGAATTGTTTAAAACAGGGCTAGATTGTGTGATCAGAAGATGTGTTCGGGAAGATGAAATGCCTGACATCCTCAAGGCATGCCATGATGAACCATGCGGTGGACACTTTGCTGACAAAAGGATGGCCTATAAAATCCTTTCTTTAGGATATTATTGGCCTTCCCTTTTCAAAGATGCAAAACAATATGTTAGAAGGTGTGACAGCTGCCAAAGAGTTGGGAGATCGACTCTTTCAAATGAAATGCCATTACAACCACAGGTATTCATCAAACCCTTTGAAAAATGGGCTTTAGATTTCATTGGACCCATTAATCCACCATCTAAACAGAAAAAGTATATCTTGGTATGCACTGATTATGTCACTAAATGGGTAGAAGCCAAAGCATTGCCTTCTGCCACTGAAAATTCAATTGTTCAATTTCTTTTTGAGGATATTTTTACTCGTTTTGGTGTCCCAAGAGAAATTGTGACAGATCAGGGAAGTCAATTTACATCTAACTTGATGGAGAAGCTGATGGAAGAATAAAAAATCAAGCACAGAAAATCTACTCCTTACCATCCGCAAGCAAATGGCCAAGTGGAGTCTACAAACAAAGTTCTTGAGAGCATCATCACAAAAACTGTTCATCTACACAGAAAAGATTGGGCAGAAAGGCTTCCTGAAGCCTTATGGGCCTATAGAACTACATGGAGGAATACAACAGGACATTCTCCCTATGAACTTGTTTATGGGAAAGAAGTCCTGCTCCCCATTGAGTTTCAAGTCAAGACTTTCAAGATGGTAGTCTAGTTGGGGATGAATCTATCAGAAGCCCAAAAGCATAGAATGGAGCAGCTGAATGAGCTAGATGAGATCAGACAAGAAGCAATTTTAAGGACTGATCTAGTTCAACATCAAAGAGCTAAGTGGCATGACAGATACATCAAAGAGAGAAAGTTTCAAGAGGGAGATTGGGCATTACTGTTTGATTCCAAGTTCAAAGACTTTAAAGGTAAATTTTAGACCCATTGGCTTGGGCCATATGAAATTGACAAAGTCTTTAACAATGCAGCAGTAAGAATCAAGACCAATGATGAATTTCGGATTTCTCTTATTGTGAATGGCCACCGATTGAAAATTTATCATAAGCCACTCTCAAAAGAAGAATTTGTCAAGATGTTCCAAGAGAATTCTGCAATAAGGCTGGTGGAGAAGAATCCTTCTTCCCCACCAGCCTAGCCTTTGATTCCTTCAGTTAAAAAAAAAAAAAAATTGTATAAGCCCGAAAACTAATCATAGATTGGCAGTCTTATACAGAAAATATAGAGTGAAAATCAAGGACACTTGACACTCTATATTTTCCAAAAAAAAAAAATCTCCTCTCCTTCTCTTTCCATCTCCACTCCCCCTCATTTGCCATTCCACTCCATCTCCATCTCATTCACATTTTCTCTTCACTTCACTCCGATTCATTTTCATTCCATTCCACTCATTTCATTTTCATTTCATCAATAAAAGTTCCTTTCAGGACTATTTTCACTCAGTTATTTCTTTTCTAACCATATTTGTTCAGTTAAGTGGGTGTTGTCCCAGTTTCCGCAGCTGGAAGCAGTTTCGGCAGCCAGAAACAGTTTCTTCAGCCAGAAACGATTCCACAGCTACCACCACTCTGTTTTTCAAATTCACAATCAAAATGTTAGTACAAAAATCATGAAAATGGAGGTGTAAGTGAGCAAATGCCATGAAGACATGGAGCATCTCCAAGACATCAAGAAAGAATAGTTGGTTAAAAGCTATGGGCAAGAAATGACAAAGTTTCCAAATGTATGAGCAAATTTTTTTATCAAATAGCAATTAAAGTCATGATTATGCATAGTTATCAAACCATGAAAAGTTCTACTATGTGCAATGATTCGATCTGATAGCTCCATTACCCACTCTTATCCCACGATATTACTCCATACACCATGCATTCATTTCTTAATGGTCTCATGATGGGTTTTCGAGTCTAAACTCAAGTTGACTGCACTTTCATTTGCCACCTGCGCTCATAAGATGTGACCAATCCCTTTACGGCTATTCTCCACCGTATTTCCCGCAGTCATCTATCAAAACGTGTGATCTCCCGTACGCAGCTGTTAATTCAAAAAAAAAAGGATCTTGCCTCCGCTACCATTCACTTACCATTTCATTTAAGACCTTCCTTTTCATACACACGCATTTTAATTTGTGAACTCATTCACTACTGCTTATCCTCTGTTCCGCCTATAATCTGAAGCATTCTTGTTACCTGCTATCGATTGCAGCCATTGCATTTTACCATAAACCCTGCAACCAAGCTACTTCCCTCTGCTAAAATCCTCATACGCAATTGCATCCTCAGTTGAAATTTAAAACAGAGAAAGGAATGGAAAAACTACTAAGGGCAGAGCTAGAAGGATCGAAATATCTAGAAGGTTACCCTCAAGCCAAGGATTTACTGAAGAAAGCCAAATGGTTACGGTTCATTCAAAGGTTTAAAGGCTATAAAAAAGAAGTAACAAAGGCTTTTGCATGGTCATTCGATGGTCAAAACGTGGAGATTGGAGATTTGAAGCTCACGGTGACCGAAACAACAGTAGCAGCTACCACAGGCTTACCTCAGGAAGGTGAGAGATGGTTCAAAAATAAAAGCGTGGATGAACAGGCATGGAGAATTATGCTAAGAAACCCAGGTATGGACACCACTGTGTTTACTAAAGGAATTCCTATTCATGCATTGAAGGAAGAATGGGCTAGTCTGCTGTTAGTTATCCAAAAATTTGTCACTTTTGAATGACGCTTTGGTTCGATGTACATGTACCATGCTAGATTGTTGATGAATTTCTTAGAGAATCAGACTCTTAATTTTCCTTATTTCTTACTCTTGAGTTTGAAGAAGATGAGCATTACAGTCCAAAAACACATAGGCAATATAGACCCTCATCTATACCATCATGGACTTATAAAAATTCTTATTGAAGACCAACTAAAGAAAAACAAAGATACATGGGAACAATTCTTGATAAGAAACTACTTCCAAGAGCCATCTGAGGCCTCTGAAAGTAGTACACCAAAGACACCAAGAAAAAGTAGGAGAAGAGAAAAGAGCACCATAGTCCAAGACTCCCCTACTATAGAAACTCAAGAAATTGGTCAAAAAGAAGAAGAAGACAGAACTAAAGACAAGAAACAGAAGAAAGAAAAAGGCAAAAGGACCATCCAAGAAGTCTACCAATCACCTGAGCCTTCCATAGAGGAGGATTATCAACCACTGTCAGAAAGATTAGTACATCTTCAGGCTGCTGCCATAGCAAAGAAAAAGGCAAAAGGAAAACAGAGTATACAAGAAAAGAGTACTAGTCCACAATACTTAAGGAGAAGCACAAGGTTAAGAGGAAAAGGGAGTAAAACAAAAGTAAAATGGCCCCACTTCATTGACTTGGGTGGAGAGACACCTGAGAAAACTCCAGCTAGCCGTAGTCCACCTCATCCTCAGCTAAGCATTGAAACCAGCCCTCCACGTGATGAAGGCCCTTCTCGGCCAGAGCTAGAGAGCAATCCTCCTCCTCCACCAGATTTTGAACTCAGTCCAAGAAGGATGCCTGAAGTAGACCCCAATCAACAAGAAGTATATGACTACTTGGAATCATTAGAAAAATCAGTTGCAGGTCCAAATACCACTCTACCACTAGATGCACAAGTTCAGTCCTTAAAACAGGAGGTATTTGAATTAGAGGTCCTAAACAGGCATATCAAGCAGGAAAATGAAGCACTCAAAGAGCAGAGCAAAGTAGATAAAATTATTCATGATAACACTATGCTCCATTTAGGACTATGGCAAAAGAAAAACAAGAAACTGAAGAAAAAGTGCAGAAAATTGAGCAGAGCATTGATCAATCTCAAGTTCAGATGTCTAATAAGGAAACCAAGAATGGTGGTAGCACCAAAGAAGAAGAAAAGAGGGCTAGATGTCCTAGCAGAAGCATCAGAACATATGGATTAGAGAGGAGTGACTAAATTTTGGTTGCATGAGGACATGAAACACCTTCACAGTGGGGGTATGTTGAGTCCCAAACCTGCACTTCCCTATATACCCTTTCAGCCTTCTTTTTCCATTTACTTCATCCACCAAGTTGTCAAATCATTGCATATTAGTCTAAAAAGAGCTTATGAAATGGTTTCCTAACTATTTTTATGACTGTTGTTTGATTTAGATTTTTGTTCAAGCAGCTGCAAAAACTTGTCACTTTCCGCAGCCAGCCCAAGTTTCCGCAGCCATTTTGTTAAAGGCTATGCTACAGGTGTCCAATGGAGAAACCGGCCACATGGGTAAGCTGCAAGTGACATGTACATGGAGTGTGTCCCCTCAGATCAGCCAAATCACTCATAAACGGTCGTGGTAAATGATGGTCAAAGGAAGGGCCAAATGAGGAGTTTTGCGGTGGCACAGCTCTGTTTTGCCCATGTGAAGGTTTGCGTGGCACGATCCTTAGTTTCCGGAGGTACTGGCACACTTGTAGAGCAGCCCGTGAACTGAATCAAGCAGCCACCACTCCATGGATTCAACTGTCATGATGACCATCACGCTAGATCTCGGGTCAAGGAGATTTACGTGTCTCTTGGCCGCATAAAATCTAGGAATTAGTTGCAGCACCTTTACTTATAAATAACGTGTTGATATACACTGGATAGTTAGTTTTTAAAATGTAATTTTGACTGTTGTTATCAGCCCACTGTACTGCACTTCACTTTGTTTTATTATTGCACTTTAAATACATGAGAAGACAGCATTCCTGAATCTGATTTGTGACTAAGTGATTGACTGGCCGAGGTTGCAGAGGGCCCCTGTACACCAAAGCTTTGTATAGTTTCTTACTTGTTTTCATTTTCTGTTTTTAAATCATTGCTTGTATATACATATATTGCGTTGTTTAGATGTTCATTGCTGTCCATATTTCCTTTATGTTTTCTTTTATAACTGTTAGCTGATCAGTGCTTCTTTGACAGGTTTTTGTAGGTAGCCCGAGAAGATTTACATATTTTTGATAACTACTGACATGAGATCATCTTGTCCTTTCTGCTGATTTTCATTTCCTGAGTTTAATTCCAGCACTGTCATTTTTCAAATTGCGTTTTGATTATTTACTTTTCTGCTACTTAGACATCATATTACTCATATGTTTATGATTTCCTTTCTATGGTCAAGTGACTCTATTAGTAAGGAATCAAAATATTACTTATTGTAGTATGATTTAGTTTGTTTTCCTGCAAGTTAGAGATTGGATTACTTATGTCATTTTCAGGAGTTGAAATATGAATGAGTAGTTAAATCTTAGTTTCCTTTTATGCAATTTAATTTCTTGCAATTTAGATATCACATTATTAAACTTGTTTATTATTACTTCCTATAGACAGAATGAGTTGAAAGGTGAAGGGTCAGAACGGGGGTTGAAGTAGTGTGATTTAGTTTGCTTTGCTTTCAGTCTTTGAGTTTCTTTAAGTTCAGTTTTTACTTTCTTTTTCATACAGCAATAAGGATACTGGGCCATTGTCACTAGTTCACTGTTTTGGTACATTTACTTCCTTTTGACAATTGATTTTATTACAGTCAATTTGGAACTTTCTTTTTGAAAACTTTTAAGTTTGGAAATCACTGTAGAAATCACCATTACCATCCATACTTAACTTTCAATTTCGCCATCACACACTAGGGAATCCATAGAAGATAAACCCAAAAACAAACTAAAAAAAAAACTCAAAACGACAAAAGACTAAGAAAATGGTTATCTTGTACATATAGTACACCTCACTTCGTCAGTGTACAAATCCCGGATTGACATTTTAATTAGCAATTTAGAACACACTAAATTGACCAAACACCTGTAAGCCTTGAAGCAGTGATTTATATTATTTTTTGTGCATATTATTCATAAGGAATCGGTCTCTATGAGTTGAATCATGGATTACATTGCATTGTTGTGCACTTTAAAAATTATTTTATGCTTTGAGAGGGTCGTAAAACACCAAATATTTTTATGTTGAGAGATAATTTTGGTGTGTAATTCACTTGGTGTATAGTGTTTACACCAACGAAAAAGGGTTGAACATAGCAAACAGAAAACTGTTTATTCTTGACTCCATCTGACTGTCAAAGGCTGAGATTTTTGTGAAGAAATTACACCAAGTTTCCCTCGTCAAATGTTAAAGCTCTGCTATATTTTGTAATTTTTGAAGGAACAAGTATGTTATGGCTAAAAACAGTTCTTCATCTAATTTTCCAGATTTGAAGTTTGAATTACATATCACAGGGTTTATGATCAGATAATAAGAATGCATTATTTGTTACATTACCTGAGGATTGAGTTGTGTTTCCAGACTTAATTGTGCTTTGAAATCTCAAAGTATCAAGGGCGAGTATGTGTTCCAAATATATTTCCTATGCCAAATTTATTAAGGAGTCAAATTGGAGGCTGAAATACTCATTATATCCATAGGTGATCTGCATTATATTCCTTGTGTTGCATTTGTGAAGGGGACAAATCCAGGGGCCATTGCTAGTTGAGGATTTGAAACCAATGATGCCATTACTTTGCAAACAAATGTTAAATTTGAAGAATTATTGAGTTTTGACCTTCCAAAAAGGGGCTTGAAAAATCACTGCGTTAAAGATACATTGTTGATCATTTCAGAATTTTCCCGATTCTAACACTGGGTGAAGATACTTGATTCTTTTGAAGCTTTAGTTCAGCTATGAGAAATCAGTTTGCAGGGTTCGATCTAGCTTGATGACACAAACCAGGCTCTACTAAGACTGTCGACAAATTTCATTTGCAAAGAAAGTCAAAGATTGACTCTCTTTTTCACAGTGTGAGTAGTTTGAATAATTTGAGAAGTGCATTAAAGTAGCGAGTCATTTGCTACATTGCAATTGGTACTGTGTTGTCTGCTACAGTGACTTGGTGATATTGGCATCCTACTACTCATCTAATAGTTGCAATTATTTATCATTTTATAGACCAATTTGTAGCTAAAGATAACATCACTTCTCTGATTATATTTGTCCGAAATGGATAGAATAGATGATGTATTGAAACTACTGAATAATTTAATACTTTCCACTGTTGATGAGATGGTTAAGATCAACAAAACCTCTCTTTCCAATATTAAAATTTGTCTCCAAAATGCACATGAGAATATTGAGTTTTTGCAGCTTGAGACAAAGCTACAACAGGAAGAACTACAGCAATGGAGTCATCATTCTGAACCTGTTTCTGTTCAGAAGATTGAAATAGACTCCCATAAACAGTGAGACAATAATGTTACAGTTGGTTCAGATTTAATACCCAATAAAACAGCAGTTGTACATGCAGGTGCAGAAACTCAGTTTGCACTTCCCAAGCCCATCATCAAACCTTGGGAACAGCTTGTCCACAACAAGCATAGAACTGGTCTTGGATATGACAAGGACTTGTCCTTTCATATTCCAGACTACGCCAAGCCCATTCAGTTTAAGAGTACTGGATTCATTCATGACAGTTCACCAGCAACTCATGATAGTTCACCTCCAGCTGTTCCAGATTCTGCCCCTCTTCCATAGCAACAACAACAACAACAAATTGTGAAATGCCAACACTGTGACTGAGTTGTCCATCTGAAAGATCATTGTTTTGATCTTCATCCATGTAAGCATTGTCATAAAACCACTCATTCTTCACACAGATGCTTCAGAAACAAACGTCCTGCAAGAACAAAGATTCATCTTGGATGGATCACTTCTTGGCAATGGGCATCAACAACCAAGAAGATATTCCAAACACATGTCAGAACTTGTTCCAGAGTATTGAACAATCTTGTAGTTGAGTTTTCTCCATCATCTCACCTTGTATCTGACAGGGGGGAAATGATGGTCATCTACAAGCGTCAAAGTCACATCAATGGAGCCTGAGCCACAACCTACCGCACCAGTTTTAGAGTTGTAGCCAGAAGCAAAGATGCCCCTGAACATGCCTTCAATTGGCAATCTGGGACACTTCCTCTAGCAGAAGACTTCAGCTTCTTGCCAGTTTCGCAAGAATTCTAGGAACAAAATTGAGAACACTTCCTCTAGCAGAGGACTTCATCTTCTTGCCAGTTTTGGAAGAGTTCCAGGAATTGCATTAAGCATTCCAAAGTTGTTGGTCATCTTTAAACCATCACAGGTTGAGACTTCCATTTTCAGGTTGAATTTCTCCCTTTTATGCGGGGTGAGACCTCCCTTTATTGGTTGAAGGTTTCCCTCTTCAAAACAATAGGAGCACTTCCTCTAGCAGAAGAATTCAGCTTCTTGGCAGTTTTGGAAGAGTTTTGGGAACTGCACTAAGCGTTCCAGTGTTGGTGGTCATCCTTAAACCACCGCCCTTTATACCAACATTTCAAAAAGCACATTCAGCCTAGTGATGCCATGCATTTTTGCACATTTTGTATTACAGATTTCTTCTTGGACTCATACATAACCCTTCGGATTAAGGGGGGGAATGTTGGACACCTAATCCTAAATGGGTTAGTGTGGAAGCTGAATAGACTAAGTAGTCCAAGAGACCTTGGGATGTGGAACCCAACGGTCACATATTGTACTATAAATGTAAATCATTTGTTAATAAAAATTGTACTCTCATGATTTATCCTTCATATTCCTTTGATGTCCATGTGTGTTTAACAGATCAACTCAAGGAGACAGAGAAGAAGTTGGACAGTTTAATTCGGTCAAAGCAAAGTGACTTGGCCACAACTTCTAGAACTATCATCCCTATAGTATCTACAACAGTTCCATCTACATTGGCAACATCACTAGCACCCACAGTTCCACCTCCCATAGCTTTTCTAGTTATCATAGAGCCTACAGCAGTAGCAGGAGCACCAGCAGATAAAGAAGTAGAAATTGTCAAAGCCATGGAAGATATGTCTATCCAGGCTACAGAGCTGAAAATATTAAAGGTGAAGGTGGCAAGTTTGGAAACTGACTACAAACTTGCCCAACTCAAGCAAAAAGAAGAAACATAAAAGGCCCAGAGAATGGGTGAGAGAATCAAAATCTTGCAAAAATATTTGACACTATAGAAACCACTTGGGAAAACCAAAGAGATGTTGTGGGCCAATATCATTGACTCTGTTAATGATATTTGGCCATCAATCCAGGTAATGTTTGAGTAGATAGAATTAGTAAAGATAGCTACTGAAGCTATCCAAAAAGTAAGGGAAGAACTATGGGATAAACTAGAGGATACCAATCGACTCATCCACTTCCTAAACAACAAAAACAGATATGAGCTCCATGAGCTTAAGATAGAAGATAGGACTGAGGCCATTCTGGAGATGAGGAAGGTTATTTCCAAAAGGAACCTTATGCTTAACTTAGAAGAGAAGTGCCATAACATGTAGGTATCCATTGATAGGTTCATGGCTAAGTTTCAGATTTTGAGGGAGAAGGGTCTTCCCAGTCCTATGGTCATCAATGACAAACTCATGACCCAGCTGGACTATGGAGATATACTAAGAAAATTGGCTAAGGAAAAAGCAAGCTCTTCAGCCATTAAAGCCCTGCCAACAGGGAAAGTGTTATATGACACATTGGAGAACTTTTTTTTCCTAGAGCATGAGGTGAAACATTTGTTCCTCACTAAGCCAAATTTTGCAAAGTACAGAGGTAGATGAAATATATAGAAGGATGGTGAATGTAAAACTACCTGATGCAGAATGGTGGGAAAAAATGACAGATTTACTGTAATAAATTTACATCAGAAAATTACTACACAGTAAATGAAGGCAACTAGTTAAAATAGGTAAAAGCAGAGCAACAGGGTCAAAGAGTATCAGTTGAAAGATGAAAGTAAAGAAGATTCGAACGTAGAAATGCTACAAATAACAACCACCGTAAAGAGCTCCAACTCAACCAAAACAACCAACAACACCACAATAAAAGGGACAACATGAAGAATTTCAATATCTGTCTCTATCTTCATGCAAGAAGATATTTTTTCCTAAATTTAAATCTCAAGTTGTTTTGAGATATTTTGTAAACAATTTTCTATATATACTTCATATTTCTAAGTATGTAGGGTGGATTACAAGACATTTCTATAGACTTTTTCTCTCAAATAAAAATTCTATTGTATCAATGACTGGATTGGCTTGCTAGATCAATGAATAAATATCATATATTTTATAGGATTCTTATGTAAAGTGAAATACAAATAAGTATTCTCTCATGTTCAATGTTGTTTTTCCTTACGTTTTTTCCATAATATTTTGTGTAAATTTCTAAAATCTAAATGTATAGCTAGGAATGATATTTCGGAAATTGCTTAAATACACTCTGTCTTGACTGTTATGCATTATTGTATGTTTTCTTCACAAATCTAATTTAAGGAATTCTTGACTACTCCTTAGTTTAGATAACCCCTAGACATCTATATCAAAGGATTCTTAATTTCCCTTCGTTCATGATCATCCTCTATTCTTCGTTCTGATTCTAGTCCAAGGATTCTTAAGTGCCCTTTCACCCTGGTTAGAATTACTTCACCCATTAGGCCTAAATATTTGCATGTTGCTTTGCTAACCTACCCTGTGAACTTTCCCTTTAATGATCTGGTTCAGTTATGTTATCCATTTGTTGACTCCATAGCCCAATGGTTTGAAGACCTAGCGCTATCCATCTACTCCAAGAATTACACCACCCAACCTTCAATCCAAAACCAAAACCCCAATGAACATTAAGAACTAGCCTAAAATCCCATAAAAACAAAGTTAAATTATATAGAGAGAGCTCTCTTTGATTCATAGGTTGGCTAGAGCGTATACTTAAAAGATTGGTTTGTGGTTACCTTGGTTTATTCCTCCTTCTGATAACTTCTGAGGAAAATTCTGAGTGATAACAACCCCTAGAACTCTACGCATCCTAGCATGCCTTAGAACCTCGCACGTCTTGGCATGCCTTGGAACTATTTGGCACATGTGAACTCCCTATCACACTCAGTAACTTCTTGAAATGCCCTGATATTACCTAGCATGCACTACCAATGCTTAACATACCTTGTAACTCCCTCCTTGGCATGATAACTAGCATTCATTAACACTCCATGGAACACCCTCATATTCATTCACTTCCATACATTTTGACATAGTTCTCCCTTGTGTTGTTCTAGTACTCCCTAACACTCCTTAGCATGCATTAGCACTCTCTAGCACACCTTAGCACTCTTTGACATGCCCTGCAACTTTATAGCATGCATAACACTCGCTTACACACATTGGCACTTGGCGTGTGTTGGCACTTGGAAAGTCTAATTACCATGTCTGGAATGCGTTAAGATTCATTGGTATGCTAGTTTCACATGGTTTAATATTAGATTTATTTGAGATCAATTATTGGAAAGTAGATGAGAAGAAACAAGGTAAGATTTAACACTTTGAATGTACTAATACTTGGCACTTTACACCTATTAGCACCTAGTGTCGGTGCGCCTAGCATTCTCCTCTTGGAAAATGTAAATTGATGAATTATTAACCCTCTTATGTGTTCATCTATTTGTAGTTTAACTTGTTTCTTCCTTTTGTTTCCATGATATTCCCTGGCACACATTTTCACACCCTTGCACATCTTAGCATGCCTTATCACTTGGCACATATTTGCATGTTTGACATGCCTTCAAACCATATGGCACATGTTACCATGCTCTATAATTCCCTAGAATGCCTGTCACTCATGCCCTTATAGCTAGCCTTACATTTTTTCATCACTTGGGAACCCAATCAAGTCCTTTGATACTGCAGTTCATGTGACATTGGCCTGCTTCAGCTGTTAAAACTTGAACAATTACACCTACTACAAGTAGATTATGCCTTGTTCACCTAATAACTACCTATAACACATCTTATTCCACTCATGTCCAAGCTCAACTTGTCCCACTTAACTAGTTACCAATACAAGGATCACATATAGCCTTGACCATAAAACAACTAAGCAAAATAACTTACACAGGCAATATTTCACATGTATGTTCAATTCATATAAACAATACAACATTAACTGAGAGTTTGTAAGAACCACATGATGCACAAGACACACAAGATATAAGCTGACACAAGTTGAGTGCCCAAAAACTTATACACAACAATGTACAATATGAAATTATCTAGAATAGTTTAAAACATGAGCATGCAACCAAAGTGTGCCACATCTCATATAAAAATAATAGCTAAAAGAAAAACAATGTTGTGCTTAGAACAAAGTCTCCTATTTTCTAAAAATACTATGTCAAGCTCCTTATCACAACCGTAGGATTGCCTCCTGCGGATCCTATTTTAAACTTCTCCTAATACACTTCATTCTAGGCACACTTTAATTTGCTAACACTCCCTGGCACACACTCTTATTCGTTCCTTTCCATGCATTTTTACCTAGTTCTCCCTTGTGAAGCCTTGAAACTTCCTAACACTCCTTAGCATGCATTTTCATTGTCTGACATGTGTTAGCACACATTTTCATTCCTTGGCATGCCTTGACCCTCCCTAGCTATCATGCCCTCACAACTACCCTTAATTTGCAAATTCGAAACCTAACCAAGTCCTCACTTCACTACAAGAGCTTGGTGCTACACAATATTTTGTCACCATGACACTTAATGAATATAAATGGATTTCTTACCATCTGTGAACATGTTTCATTTAACTCCCTTAGAGGTCAAACAACCAAAAATACCTTGAAGAATATGAGAACTTTGGGGAAAATGGCTTGTATTCTTTGTCAATTAAGCCCTACATTCTTTTACCTAGACGTTTATGTGCATTTGTTAAACTTATCCCTGAGAACAACACATAACTATGCTCTATCTACCACTATGGACCATGCAGGTGAATCAAAGAAAGTAAAAATAAAAAAGTACATTCTAGAAACATAGTTGGTCGAATATATCCCAAATGAAACCTTCCAGGTGATGCCTATTCGAGCCATAACCCTCAGATGATGGATCTTAATATATTTGCTCAAGAAACATTAATCCCTGAATTAGAGGATCTCACCCTCATATTTTGGATCTGGAACTTCTTCCTCTTAGCTTATAAATGACTAGAGAGTAGAGGGATCAAGGAAGTCAGAACTCAGAGAGGATAAAATTATGTTGATAGTTTGATATTGGAAAAATTATCATCTAAGGAGGAGACTGGATGCACTTGGGAGGAACCTCACTACATCAAGGCAAAGGTTGTAAGGCTTTTATTTATCTTTGATTAATACAAATGAATGATTTTCCCCATTGAATTGTCTTATCAGAATGATGAATGATCTATAATTATTTACATGTTCATTAAATCAAGTTGATTTGAAATGATCATATGTTAAAACTAAAGTAGAATTGATTATGCCAACAATGAAATGAATGTTAACTTAAAGTGCTGAAACCGTGAGAACTGCTTGAGAAGAAAGACTTTGTGACAGATGATAAACATAAGAAAAATTCAAAACAGAAGTGAAAACAACAAATACACAATGATACCAGACAACAAGATTGATTATGGAGTTCGTCCTTGATGGATTATGTCTCTGGGTCCACTTTTAAGATGGGGACCGCTTTATTAGGATTGAATCCAAGAAGGTTAATTACACATAAAATTGACCAAACTGAATGTGCATGTAGGCACTTCTGGTCACTATCATAAGAAATCTCTCTGAACCAGCGTCCCAACACCTGTCACAGTTCCTAATTCTAACTCCAAATGCTCCTATTACACTGAAAAAAAATTAGCCTATTTCCTCCAGAAATTGCATACAAAACTCAACAATCACTCCTCCCATATTCAATGAGCAAAGATGCCTTTATAACCCTACAAGTGCACTCTAACCTCCTCAGGCTTAGTTTAGGCATGAATAAGTTGAATTTTGGGGTTAACTTGGGGTTTTGGTTAAGATTTAATGTCAAATAGTGACATTCACCACTTGATTTAATTAATTTAACAAAAACTGAATAATAAAACCCACTTTAGAACTTTAGGATAGGCAAAAAAATGTCAATGGTTTGCTAACTAGGTGGAGGAGGTAGATGATTAGCATGTGACTGTCGTGGTATAACTGTAGGTTGCCACCTCCGCGGTAATTATCCCGGTAGTATCGACTTACAATGTGACCATGTCAATGCATGTGACCTGATTCCTGGCAGTTATGGTTAGGGCCTGCTCCGATGCAGTGACATGGATATTCGCTGCGGTTACCGCCATTTCGCACATGTCCTGTGGTATTGCTGCAGTCTCCAAGCCTGGCAATGAGGATTGCTAACCGCGATGTTACCTTTCTTCAAATTCTGGTGTCTCTGCTGCGGTCTCCATACCCACGTGGTTTAGGGACTAAAATATGTTTTATAATGTTTGTAATGTTTTGTATTTGATTTACAAAGGCTGAGGGTTGTAGACTTAGGGTTATGGTATTTGTTTTACATTGTAAGGGTTTAGAACATAGGTTTTAGGTATTTTAATGCATTTTTTAATGTTTGGATTAGGTTCTAGGTTAGGTTTTAGGGTTTTCATTATCTTTGTAGCATAGGGTTTTAGCAATGAATTAGGATTTAGACTTCATCACTTAAAAAAAAAAAAATACCCATTTGCAACACTTTTCACAATGTGACAGAAACCCCACATAACGATACCTATGAAAAAAAACACTGAATTGACACTGGATACAATGAAGATTGAATGTTGATGATGAACATGAATCGACAACCAAACCCTGGCAGAACTGACGACAATCACATGTCGAAAACCAAATCCTGTGAACACCATGAAAACTATATCAACCATTAACATACACCAGACAGTTTGAACCATAAACATCATTGTCAAAGCTGACGACACCGGACTTGAATGCTGACGATGAAACTGAACCTGTGTAACTGATCTAACAAGATTGTCCTGCATTAATCCTCTCCACTTGAAATCTTTTGGACCACAAAAGTTTGACTTAAACAGATAGTAGGTGAGGGTAGAGCTCCCTCACTCTCCACCTTATCGGGAAGATATACTAATACATTCAATCACCCACCTGAAAGTGATGACCCTAATGATGCTGATCATGGCACATTTTGAATCGGTGACCTGTTCCATCCATTTGCAATATGAAACTTGCAAAGATGGTTAAACAACCTGTTATGAACATGGAAATTGACTTCTTTCCACAAAATACCATGAGTTAGTGATTCATAATCATCTTTGAAAACAGTCTCTACAAGATATTGTTCAATACCATTGACATGTATTAACAATCTATATTGCAGAATGATAGAGACAATCAAAGACATTTTTGACATCAAACTAGCTACTTGACTTGATATACTTTCCTGATTCTTGATTACTAAGTGAACTTGCTGCAATAAACTCATCAAACTGTAATATGAAAACTGCTGCAACTTAGTTTGATTTTGAAAGTATTGAAGTGGTTGTTGATTTGTTTGAATCACTATTTCTTCATTTATTAAATGATGTTTCCATTGATTAGCACTTTCCCCTGATGCATAAGTTTCCCTTAGATATATTGGATACTTTGACACTACTTTAGAAAAGGCTTTGATATGAAAACAAATAGGCCTCATCTCCACTTGAAAAGAGGCTTCCAAACTATTTGAAACATGAAATGGTGATGCAATACAAGAGAAATTTAACACTTCCTTTCCCCAATACTAACCTGCATCCCTGTAACTGATAACTTCCAAACTTGGACTAGATTGATTCATTATAACATTAGGAAAATGAGATTTGGACATCAACTATAATTCATGTTGTATTTCCTGCTTATGAGTAAGATGTTTGGTTTCTTTAAATCAATCTGGAAAATTTTCTACCTCTTTGATCAAACTATCTTTGATTTGAGACACATAACTTGAACAAACATGATGTTGATTCTTATGTTATTTCTTTACATACATGATTACAAATATCTTATTTGAACTTATTAATCACTTCATCTGATTAGCAAAAAATAAATTCAAGTGATTTTTACTTTGATGTGCCCTGACAATAAATTCAACCCCATATTTATTAAGTTGATATTTATGCTCTCTCCTATAAATTACTACATCATGATCATAAAGATAAGGACTTCCTAAGACAACTCCACATATGTCTACTGGAACCACATCTAATTCCACTTCATCAATGTAATTAACTGTAATGGAAAATCTTAATCAACACTATTTTCTGACTTTTATCTAAGTTGATTTATTTAGCCATCCTAATGGGTAAGGTCTTGGATGATTCTCTGTCTCCAAACCCAAATTCTTAACTAAATATTCAGATATTAAATTTTCCTGTGATTGACTTTCAAACATTGTATCTATCTTTGTGTGCTTAGAAGTTATCCTTATGTTATATAATTCAACTCTTTTATCCTCATTTGAAGGATTTATGTTGATGAAGATGCAATAGTGTTCGAACTTGAACCAATGTCAAGAGTTTTACTTGTTGTAACTATGGCAGTTATCCTCCTTTCATGACCTGAATCAGAACCTAGATCTTGCTGGACTGCTGGAATTGCCTTCTTTTCATCCTTCTCCTTAAGTAAATTTTTGGGCTTAAGTTATGGATGAAGTTTCCAATGCTTAGATTCATCATGACCGATTCTTTGGCAATGAGAAAAAGTAGGTCTTTCCTTCTGATCTATTGTTGGTTTCTTTCCCTTCAAATTGTTCTTCCCTTTACTTTCATTGGAGTCCTTAATTTCCAACTCTTTGGATGATTGTGGTGAAAATTTGAATGGTATACCACTTGATTCAATATGTATGGCTTGAACACACACGTCATCAAAATCATCAAGATTAAACATCAATAATGTATGCTGCAAATATGAATGTAAATTCCCGATGTATTTTAATAAAGTTTCATGTGTATCCAATGAAATACCAAGCGCCAATGCTTTATTTCTGAACTCCCGAGTAAACTCCTGAACACTCTGCCCTTTACCTTGCCTCAAGTGCTTCCAATCAATAACAAATTTCTGCACGTATCCTAAAGGATAGAATTGTTTCTTAAGAGCTTTTAAAAACTTAGACCATGAAGAGATGACTTTACCTTTCCGCTTTACATTTATCTGAGTTTTACTTTCCCACCAAATTAAAGTTGTTCCCACCATTCTAAGTGTAGCTAACTAAATTTTCGTTTTATTGTCAGAAATGTTCTGAATATGACAATACACTTCTAACTGCTTAATCCAATTATCTAGCTTTTCAGGATTCATTCGCCATCATAAATAGGTAGCTCAAAATTTACATCAAGTCTTAAAAGAGATGTTTTCTTTGGTTTCTTTTTTGTTTCATATTCTGTATTGGAAGAAGAAGAAGAAGAAGAAGAAGAAGATGATGACGGAGATGACGGAGGTGAAGGAGGTTTATCATCCTTTCCTTTACCTTTGTCCTTCTTCGATATCTTTGAAGAAGAAGATGCATCTATCGCCTTCTGTTGGGCACAGAATCCCCCCACAACATGTTTTTGGGTTCAAAGCCCAAGTTTTGAGTGATATTATTGTGAAGATCTGTGAATTGCAGGCGCGAAATGTATGTTAAAGTCATAGGGCTGTCCACCCTAAGTAAGAACGTAATGTTGGCCTACCCATGGTCCATGGACCATGGGATTGTATAAATAGAGTGAGGATCTAAGTTATAAAGAAATCAGAATCATAAAATAGAATGGATAGAATGAGATAGCGAAGCATAGAAGAAGAACCTAAGTGTGTCTTGGGTTGTAGTAGTAGGAAGAGGCTCTGCAGCTGAGTGTGCAGAGGCCTAGTAGAGTTCGCAGCTGAGTGCACAGGGTAGAGTTGATTCTGTAACCAGAGAAGATATTAATAAAGAAAGGTTTTGTTACCAATTTTGTGCATCTGTTCTGAGTTATTACATGTTTGATATCATTTGCAATTATATTGTTTATATACTACACACTTGTATGAATATTGTTAAGTATAACTGAAGGCATACAAATAAGCTAAGTTAATCAACTAATATCGAGCTACTAGTAACGACATGGGTAATAACACTGTTTGGCCCCCATGTAGGGCTACGTGAAGGTAGCATCTCAGGCTGCGATATGTGAGTAAGTGTGCATAGGGATGTGCGCACAGGATCGAACATCAAACCACTTGAAAACATCAGACATCTCTAGGGTGCAAAAACCTTGTTCTAGCACCCTCCCATACTACTTCTAGTTAGACCTCAGTCCGCGCTCCACAAACTGTTTCTGAAGGGCCAGTAGTACCAGGATTTGTTTGGATAAACCACCTCCAAACTTGGGTCAGGCCCTAACAAGCCAACAAATGGTTCTGTTGCCAGGACCGGGATATGCATAAGGGATGTCTGATGTCATGAAATTGAAGGGTGGTTAGATAGAAAGATTCAAAAGTTTGCAGTGCAAGAAAACAAGAATCTGCAAGTATCAAAGGAACAGTGGTTGAAGTCCTACTTATATATGGAAATCCACGAAATTTTCTTTGCATCCTTCCCCTCTGAGTTGTATGAGTGGATCGCGAAACTAGCAGACAGTCAAAGAAGGTGTAGGTTCGACAAACTGATTATGTGGACTCCAGCATTAGTGAGCAGACTAGAAGCATAATAAGATAGATCACGCATGTTGTGGACCTATGGATCAATCTAATTCTAGGAGGATTTATCACCGAGTTCATGGTAGATACGACAGTCAGCTACAGCGAGGTAGAATGATGCTTCCTCAAAGGACTGCAAGGTAAGTATATTAAATATTTGAACACTTAGATTAAAATGTTATTGTGTGAAAAGTGGGTCATGCGAATAAATTGATGTTCGAGGCTACACGAAGTGGGAGGATCTATAGAAACGAAGGTAGCACAGAGATAGAAAATAGCCCTTTGATTTAGCCTCGGTGAGAAAGTGAGGAAGAGCTCGCGAAAGTTTCTCTAAGAAACATGGTCAGTCTGATAAGGTAGTGAATTTCGTGCCTACCACCTCCACCTACACCACCACCAGTCTCACCATCTTCACCTCCATCTTTGCCCACCCCACCTCCGCCACCATGACAATCAATATGGTGAGCATGATAAATTGTCAATATTCAGAGGAGTAGGGAACAAAGATCTGGACCAATTTTGGTTCATGAAAAAGGCTGTATGGGAAGCACAAGGAGTTGTGGATGACAATATAAAGAAGGAAACACTAGTAAGTGTGTTTCAGGATCATGCACTAACATGTTACATTAAGAATTCTAATGACCATCCAAACGCAAGGATTGCAAATATCTAGGTTGCGCTAAACAGGGAATTTAGCAGGTCAAAGTCGGAGACTCAATTGATTATCGAGTTTAAGGAAATCGCTATGCTTCCAAGAAAAAACCCATGGGATCTGGATCAAAGATTGAAGAGTATGATTTGCGAAGCCACCATGACCTTGACAAATGGGCAGCACCACGCATGGTTTGTAGCGTCACTACGACTGCATCTAAGGATGGCACTATCACAACAAAAGTTATACACCTAGGCCGAAGCTTTGGAGATTGCAATGAGACTACACAAGACCCAAATACAAGATCCTGGCTTGGGAGTCCAACAAATCCATGCACAAATACAAAATTTGTTTCTAGAAATGCAAGGTTTGAAACTGGACAGGACAACTCACCTCGAAGTGCGCGAGGAAGTATGGTGCATAAAGTGTAAGGGTGAGGGGCATGACAAGGACCATTGTCTAGTCTTCATGAACTACTTGGTGGGAGGAGGGCTGATGCCATTAAGACCATAGGAATAGGAAAGACCGAGCACGATGCCTGCATTATGGTGCGTGATTTGTTAGATTGGAGGAAAACACACCGCAAATAACTCTCACCTATTACAGAAGTATACACATACGTCCCAACAATTGTTCTCCAATATCTGTAGGTCGGTAGGCCATGATGAGTGCACCTACAAAAGTTATGAGCTAATGATGGATCAGACTCCTGGCTGTAGAGTGTAGACCAAAATGCAAGCCCTCGATCGAAATGTAGGGATGGTGGGTGCTAGATTTTAGGGGTGCGGATGAGATCAAGGTGGAATGGGACTAGGAAGGGGTCACAGATAGATGATTTGTTAAAATTGCGGAGGGCTAGGGCATTATGCCCACAATTGTACAGATCCGACGAGAGCATCATGTTTATATTGTACTCAGTTTGATCATGAGAGGGAGGACTACCCTACGCTGATAACTAGGTTGCATGATAAAGGGATACTCTAGCCTCCCCCCACTCAGAATTTGCAAATAATGAGGTCTAAGCCACGCAGAGGACCCAAATGTAAACATCGTGCTCCAAAGCAGTATCACGACAGGAGATGAAAAAGGTAAGCAGCCTAAAGAAAGTGAGTGGGTTCGCAAGGCTCCTACAAAGGAACTTGAATTTGATTTGGAGCGCGCAAAGGAGACATTCATGGAAGCTAAGAAGAGCTTCATATAGGCCTCCACCTCAGGTAGTAAGAATCAACTAGAGCTGGAGATGGATCCTTCAATGCTCACTACCTTTCTGGAGACATGTATGAAGCTGTTGCATGACAGCAAGGCTATGAAAGGACTGCAAGAACTTATCACTATGTGCAATGGATCAAGAGAACCGTGTGTAGTGTTGGGGCTAAGGGAAACATACATCACAAACAAGAAGAGAAATGAGATCGACTGCATAAATCAAAGAATATGAAATGGATCAAGTGATTCTGGATTTAGGATCGGACGCAAATGTGCTACCAAAGTAGACATGGGAGTGCATGGGCAAGCTCGCGTTGCAATGGTACCCTATTAAATTGTGAATGGTGAACTAGTAGAACATCCTACCGATGGGAAGATTGCAAGGGATAACAGTAGACATCGAAGGTGCGAGCACACTTGCAGATTTTGAGGTGATAGAGATTATCGATGACAACAATCCCTATCCCACACAACTGGGAATAGATTAGGCCACTGATATGAACGGAGTGATAAACCTGAAGAAGCGCAAAATGATTTTTGAGAAAAAGGCACTGCGCGTAGTGGTACCTTTAGACCCTGCGAAAGGAGCGTGCTACACAAATCCAATGCGTGACGACAAAAGTGATGACGAGCTAGACTGTATCTACTAGATAACTACTCAGGAATAGGATTGGGTGAATCCTACAATAGATGGCCAAATTTCGTGGGAATGCAAAAGCTCCTGCAGATCAAATTCTAATGAGGAAATAGAAAGATGGCAAAACCAGTTACACGAGGTAACCATGCTCAATTGCAACATGATTGTAAGATCATTACGCTGCGTGACAACAGAGGTAAGGGATCTGCCTGTGTATGATGGGTTCACAGCGGTGGATGAATTCTTGAACAAATTTAAAAGCATAGTGCCAAAACAGTCAATGTTCGATGCTCTGAAATGGACATTGTGCACTATGCCTGCAAGCTGGTGGGGTACACATTATATAAGCTTTGGGGACTAGCATGGATGCAAAATGATGATGTGCCTATGATTTGGGAAATCATAGATGTGGTTAGCAGACAAGTATGATGGACAGGATGATCCACATACACACCTCACGAAATTGACCAAGGTCTACGGGGAAGACCCACTGCCTGAATGGGTGCATTTGTTCTATCATACCCTGGATGTCATACCCATGAATTGGTATATTAAGATGGAGCTCCACCATGGTAAGAGCGAAGGGGATATCAAACGCGAGGAATTTCTGTTAACTTTCATGTTTGAATATCATTGGTGGGATACTGTTGATGATGCACTACAACTAGTAAAAGCAACTATCTTCAAAATACCCTAGGATCCAATGGAAGTGCTTCAACCAGAATGGGTGACACAGTTGAGCAGCATGCTGGAGTGTTATAATGTAGATATTGAGGAGGATGATGAGGACCCACGAAATATTAACATTCCAGAAACAGAAGGCTGTCGTGAGGTTCGAGGACCATTGATTGAGGATCTCGGCATCACCGCGCCACTAAAAACAAAGCAGGTAAATGTTGGTGTCTAGGCATGAACAATTTATTCACCCATTTCCTACATTAATGTATCAATCCGGGTGCGTATTATTTTCAAGGCAACGTGCAAAGGCATATGCAGGGTCAAGGTTACAATCTTTCATCGACCAAGGGTTCGTGATTACCAAATCAAAGCATTGCTGAAACAGAAATAGAAACTAAATTGCAAAACTTAAAACGAAATTCACAGTGATCTAAAGAATCTGCAATAACAATCAAGAAATAAACATAGCAATAAACAATACACAAATAACAAGGAAATATGCAGCTCCTAATCATAAGAGTGGGCCCATCTCTCTGATAAGGGCTGCATTACTCACAGTGAAAGATAGATCAACAAAAAGGTTTGTAATTTATTAATCTGAACAATGATGTTACAATACAATGTAGGGTATAGCTAACCCATGACACAAGAATGACCTGTATTTTATACAGTACAAAGGGGAATAACACAAAGGGGAATAACATCTCTCCCCAAAAACTGGCAACTATATGCACAAAGATATACATCAGTTCAATCACAGCACTAGCGCCAAGAGAGCAAGAACATGAATAATCCAAAAACAAGTTGAGAACAATTGCAAATCAGTTATGCTATTTCGTCGTGGTCGATCAGCTGCTCTGAATCGCAGAACTGCTGGATTATGTCGTGCAGTCAACACTTGCACTCCATCACCTGTGTCATAACATGTTTTAGTGGTTCACATAGGTAAAACCCTCATGAATCCACTTCATTAATTAAATATCCCAAGAGACAATGAAGGGGAATAACCTCATAGTTTTACATAGTAAATGTATGCAAATGAATATAAAAGGGATGAAAAGAGGAGTGGAAATGTAGGGAAAAGATAGGCCAATTTGGTGCCCAACATCTCCCCCCAACTAGCCTTCTGCACACACTCATGTAGATCACTATCTCCGCAAGTCTGGGTTGGATAGGCTGTGTGCTTCATGAAGCCAGGTGAGAATGTATTCCTCAGACATTTCTGTTCCTGGAACCTTAAACCCCTCTAAGAGAAGAACTTCCTTCCACCAATCATTTGGTACATTATATGTTGGGGTGTAGTGCTCTGCTAGAAACCAAAGGACAAGGTACTAAAATCGAATTCCCATCTATCGGACCCCACATGTTTGGATGCATGCCACATATCTTGGCACCCTGTTGAGTGCTCGTGCAAAATTTGGTGCTCCAAACAATTCTCTATTCTGGATAGATGTGGGTGACATCATCCACCTTTTATGACAACTATCTAGGGCCTCAGCTTGAAATGTGACCATTTGTTTGATACAGAGATTGATGCACCACTTTTGTGTCCTCAGCATCTGTTCTTTATTTCCCATAATTTCTAAAAATGTAGTGTGCTTATTATACATAGTCACTGATCTCTTGGGTTCTCCTCTTACCATAAAAGGCTTTGTTGCCTGATTTGACTCAAATGTGTCAGAAGCCTTCTACCAACTTATCTGATTGAAAGTGTAAGAGGTGATGGCCCTTAAATGAATGTCCCCCACATATGGAACCGAATTAAATTATCTCTCAACACGTAAGAGATACCCATGCATGTAAAGCTCACACATCAAATGCTGAGTTGGCACATCATGGGCTCTCAATATCCAGAGGAACTGTACACTATCCTGAATCTCATGACTAATTTCTTTCTGGATTCTTTCCAAATAGAAGAAAATAAAATGTTCATGCAAAAATAAAGAATAACTGGAAGCAGGAGGGCGACATGCCATCACCTCCTGTGCTAAATGGAGCATCTACTCTTTTTTAGTTTTCAAGTTCTCCACTTACCTTTCCAGCCACTCCACCTTGAATTTCTACTTTGCATGCCTCAATCAAATTATATCAATGCGCTCCACATATTCAAAGAGAGCCGTAGATGCTCATTCTTTGGCTTTCTTCGCTTCGTTCTGATACCGCGTTGCGGTGGATTTCTAGGTTTGTACTTTAGCTGTCAAAGAAAGCTCACGACCTTCAAAAAAATATTCTATAGGGTCTATCTAAGTGGCAATAGAGGTTGTTTTCACTCCGTCTACCTATGTCCCTGCTTCAGCTATCGTGGTTTTGGGCTTCTTAGCCCGTCGCTTATATTTCTTCACCTATTTCTTCAACTGGTGCATTTGCCTTATCAGCCTCTTAACCTCTGTTTTGAGCTGCATTGTTTCTTTGAATTGCCGCTGATATTTCTACTTCATAGGTAACCTCCATTGCTCACACAATTATACCCATTCTGTTTTGACCAACACCTCATCTGGTACCGCAGCCGGTTTGAGAGGAGGTGGATTACTCAAGGGAGTATCCACAGAGTTAATCGATGGGGCTGCTTTGCTTGGTCTCTCTTCCTCGGGAGCAGCGGCTTCCTTACTGTCTCCTACCTCATCCTATTGTGAAGCTATCTTGATAGGTGGAGGGCTCACTTGATGGATGTTCATCAGTGGTTCAGCCAAACTTTACCCTCCAGGTTCCCTCGTTTCTAAAACACCTACCTCTTCCTCTATTCTGGGTTCTTGGGAAAGGTCTCTGTGGAGGTCTACGGCCAACAAACCTGTGGCAGCTAGTTCCTTATTTGACCCATCAAACTTCAAAATCAGTGGAACGGAAACATCCCCCTCCACGTGTCGGGAAGAGCGAGACATCCTCGCCCCTCCTAGAATGGAGAAGTAAGAGGAAAATTGAAAGAATTTTCCTACCTGATCTATCTCAGCCCCAGTTGTGGCCTCAGGTTCTTTCCCTCTGTCTGTAGTGTCTCTGCTCTGGTTTGAAACCCCTACCTATGTAGTCCCCTATTCTAATGTTTATGTTGGTTCTTTTGGAGTAGCGTCAGTCTCAACATCTAATTCCTCTGCAATCTCCGGGGTCGGATAGGTTGATGGTGGTTCTTGTGTAATACCACCTATCGTGTCCAGCAGTTCTTAAATAGACAATGTTGTCATTGTTCCTTCCAACATGGCATTGATAAAAATAGATTCTTGCGTCATTACATCAATTCCATCCATTATACCCGTAGCCTCTCCTTCTGTTGGCCCCACGGTTCCTTCAGCTTCGAGCCCCTCTCGTCCTAGTTCATCTTCCTCCATTGGTTCTATGGTTGAGGGTGGTTCTTGTGGGACATCCCTGGCCACAATATTGACAAATTACTCCACCTCAGCCTGGTGTGGTCCCTCTTTTCTTATTACAATGTTGCTGATTTGCTAAATTGGCTCCATGGTCAAGGCTGGTTCTTGAGAGATAGCCTCGATTGTGGTGCTAGTGACCCTTTCTATATTGGCCCCTTGCTGCAACACTTCTTCTTCCATCGGTTCTGTGGTCGAGGCTAGTTCTTGTGGATTAGCCCCGACTATCTTCTCTGGTTCATGCTCCTGGTTTTGTTCCAGCCCCTCGGGTTCCATATCCATTTCCTCTTGTTCCTCTTGATCTATCTATTCATCCTGTGCTTTGGTTCCTTCCTCCATTGCTTCAGGCTCTTCTTCTCTAGTGGCTCTAGTAGTTGCTAACTCTTCCTTTGTAGAATCCTTGAATGTTTTCCATAGGATTTGAAGTTGACCGATTGCATGGCATGACTAACAGCTGGGCCAGCCCATGGTTGGTAATGATTGCCACCACTTGTCGCGAACACAGAGAAGAGTGCACCATCAGCTGGAGACTTTTTAATAGGAAGAAAGGAATATTCAATGAGAAGGCTTCCGACTATGGGAACCAAAGGTGAGACAACATTCTAAAATGATATTTAAACATGGTGGTTACCTCCCCTCGTAGGTTATGTATCTCATTACGAAACCTTCTACCTCACCCTATGGATGTGATAATGAATTCTGGTCATACCCCGGGCCTTTCTGAAGAACATTTTCTCTGGCTTGCAAGAATGCTTCAGGGAACTCCGGGAGGGCGTTCTTCGTCAAAACCATTACTGCCCTTGCTGGAGTAACCCACTGACCTCTAAAATGGTTTCTCTGTAACAATGATTTCTATCCCCTGGACCCAAGAGCTCCCTTCCTCTAAATTGAGTGCAAATTCAATCACAATCACCTCGTTAAACCCCTGCAATCTGTTAGAATAGACGTTACACCCTGCATTTTCAAAAACTTGCCATAATTCCTGATTGTTTCAGACCATTGTCATGCCCTCTGGCTATGGTGCACAACCAACCCACCCATCGTTGTAGGAATTGGATAAATAAGATGGATACAATTGGCTGGTAGGGGGAGAGTAACAACAACCCAAATGACGATGGAAATAATGTTAGCATGGTGGTCGTGGGGTAAAAGAATGGTAATAATGGCTAGTACACCTCAAAAAACACAACAAATAATGGCAGGGTATGGGAGTATAGGTGAATGATTATGGTGGTTGAATACAACATATTGGGGAAATGACCGGTAAATTTCTTGGCGTAGGATTTCAAATTCCAATGCGTAGGAATCATGATTACAAAATCGCACGATTTTTGGTTTCTTCTCGCATTTGATTTGGTAATGATGTGATATGATTACGATTTTAGGTATGTTGTCATTTATTTGTGATGGGACCCCCCAAACTTAAATTCGGCCGTCCACGACACGTACTAGTCTCTTCTTTAGAATATTTTAATTAAATCCGTAAGAGTCAATGAAGGCGTACCTGGCGACCTACCTGGTTGTGGAGTAACAAAAAAAATAACCAGTGGAGTAACGACAACAGTGGAAAAATAACACTGACAAAGTAACAGCATCGGCGGAGTAATAGCATGGCAGAGTAACAACAGCAGTGGAGTAACAAAAACTATGGAGTAACAACACCGATGGAGTAATAGCACTAATGGAGTAACAACAATGATAGAGTAACAACACTGATGGAGTAACAACAATGGTGGAGTAACAATAACTACGGAGTAACAACACCGATGGAGTAACAGAAATGGTGGGGTAACAACACTAGTGGAGTAACAACAACGACATAGTAACAACATCGGTGGAGTAACAACAATGGTGGAGTAACAACAACTGCAGAGTAACAACAACTACAAAGTAACAACACCGATGGAGTAACAGTAACGGCAGAGTAACAACATTGGTGGAGTAACTGTTGGGTTGTGTTATATTCTTTCCACAACTAGTCCACATAGTTAACGAGGGGGGTTAGAGGGGTGGCAGATCCCCCCCTTTGCTGCATCGATTGTGTAGTGGGGGGGTCACAGGGGGTTTGAGGGGTGTAGGTAACCCCACCCTATGGGGTCTAGGGTTTTGGAACCTATCTTAGGTTGGGCGGACCCACCTATGGTTTTGTGAATTATTTGTGCACATGTTTTTGGACGCGATAGTTTTCGGTCCATGGTATTGGATGCTTCGGCATGTATAAATATGTATTATAACATTGAAAGGAACAAAATGAAAAATCAAGATGGTAGTCCTAGTTTTGGGATCCAAGGGAAAAGCGTTGTGTATATGTGTTTTATGTGTTATGCCCTCGCATTGTTTATTTTATTTGTTTTAGAATTCGTATGTAGGTAATTTCTGTATGGGGTTAAAACCTACATTTGGTATCAGAGTTGTTTTTGGATTCAAGGGGATGCCTTTGCTGATGAGGGGTTTTGCTTGGGCTTATGGTAAACCCTGTTCTGTGGGAGATCTGCGAGATCGATTCTGGTGGTGAAAGAAGATGGCAAGCAGTGGAACGATAGAGATCGAGAAATTTAATGGTCAGAGTTTTGAGTTCTGGAAACTCAAGATGGAGGATCTGTTGGTGGATAAAGATTAGTGTATCGTGGTAGATTCGGGTACTAAACCAACGGGAGTGTCCAATGAAGAATGGAAGAAGTTGGATCGGAAGGCAAAGAGCACAATACGATTGTTTGTCTCAAATTCAGTATTGCTAAATGCATCAGGGGAAGCTACGACAAAGGCTTTATGGGACTAGGGACTTTGTACCAATCTAAGTCTCTGGTGAATAAAATGTTCCTGCGGAAAAAGCTATATAACCTGAGGATGAAATATGGAGACTCGATGATAGAGAATCTGAACGCATTTAATACTGTGGTAAGTTAGTTAGCATCTATTGATATTAAAATTTTAGATGAAGATAAGTGCATCAGTTTGTTGTGTTCTTTGCCAGATTCATGGGATAGTGTGGTTATTGCAATAGGAAGCAATGCAACTGCCTTACAGTTTGATGAAATAGTCTCATCCTTGTTGATGGAGGAGATGAGACAGAAAAATATGGAGAGCCAGAATGGTGATGCATTGTCTGTACGAGGACGGTCCCTGAACATAAACAAAAATAAGTCATCGAGTGGGAGATCTAAATCTAGAGAGACATCTAAATCTCCAGGAAAACCTATAAAGGTGGTGTGCTAGAAATGCGGAAAGGAAGGGCACTAAAAAAGGGATTGTAAATCTAAAGCTCTTGATAAAGGAAAGGGATCTGATGATGCTCCTTTTGTAGAGGCGAAAACCACCTCAGATGAAGGTGGGTATGTGTACTTGGCTTCTTCAAGTACACATGTAGATCATGAGGCATGGTTGATTGACTCAAGTGCATCCTTTCACATCACTCAACATAGAGAGTGGTTCTGCGAGTATGAGAAATACAATGGTGGTAATGTCTTCTTAGGGGATCATAGGAAGGCTAGAATCGTTGGTCACAGAAATGTAAAGTTGAAGTTGCAAGGTGGAAGGGTTTAAACATTTCCGAGTGTTCTGCATATTCCTGCATTGGCTAGAAATCTTATTTTTGTAAGCAAGTTGGATGATGTAGGTGTAAAAACAATGTTCGAGAAGGATACCTGCAAGATGGTTCGGGGAGCACTGGTATTAATGTGGAGAGTTTGGATTGGAACTCTGTAAAAGCTCAAATGTAGCACGGTTGTTGATGGGTGCAACAGTTTTGTGGTTCTTGAAAGTGGAGCAGAAAATCTAGTGGTCTCTGGAGAGAAGACCATGCTGTGGCATCAAAGGCTTGGACATATTGCAGAGAAGGGCCTTTAAATACTTCATGGTAAAGATATGGTAGAAGATATGATTAATAACTCTTTGGATTTTCATTTCTATGAAAATTGTGTATATGGGAAGCAGAATCGGGTGAGTTTCCCCTCTTGTGGTAAGAGGGCGAAACATATATTAGAGCTTGTGCATAGTGATGTGTTTGGACCTATGAAGGTTCCATCACTGGGTAAGTCTATGTACTATGTATCATTTATAGATGACTTCTCATTGAATACATGGATATATTTCCTTAAGAAGAAGCCTAAAGTCTTTGACAGGTTTAAAGAAATCAAGGCTCTGGTGGAAAACCAGATAGAGAAGAAGATAAAGGTGTTGAGGACAGATAATGGTGGGGAGTTTTGCAGTAAGGAATTTGAAGAATTCTATAAGAAGTGTGGTATAGCACGGCAGAAGACTACTCCATATACACCTCAACAAAATGGAGTTGCAGAAATAATGAATAAGACGTTGATGGAAAGGACAAGAAGCATGCTCAGTGGTGGCAGGTTAGGATAGGAATTCTGGGCAGAGGCAATGGAGACAGCGTGTTACATGGTCAACAGATCACCTTCATCAGCATTGGAGGATAAAAATCCATAAGAGCTATGGACTAGTAAGGAACCCTCTCTTTCACATCTGAGGGTATTTGGATGTGATACATATGTACATGTTCCAGAGGAAAAATGAACCAAGTTGGACAGTAAATCTCAAAAGTGCATCTTTATTGGGTATAAGGATGGTTTAAAGGGTTATAAGCTTTGGAACACAGTAACAAGGAAGGTTGTGTACAGTTGATATGTGGTGTTTAGAGAGGTGAAAGATGTTATTAAACATGAAGTCCAACCAAAGGAACCTGAGAAGATAGAGTTTGAGCTAAAGGAGGAAGAATCTGACTCTACAGTAGAGGAGGAGTCAGAAGATGAAGAGCCACAAACTCTAGATGTGAGAAAATTAGTTCAAGAAAGAAGGTAGCCATAAAGGTATAGTCCATCTACTTTCTGTTCAAATTTTTCTTTATCTATTACTGATGATGATCCCATAACTATGAAGGAAGCAATAGATTCAGAGGATGGAAAACTCTGGAAAGAGGCCATGGTTGATGAAATGGCATATTTGCACAAAAATGAGGCTTGGGATCTGGTGGAGTTGCCGGCTGGAAGGAAACCCATTGGCAGTAAATGGGTGTTCAAGAAGAATACAAATGTAGAAGGAAAGGTGGAGAAATACAAAGCTGGATGGTAGCAAAATGTTATTCCCAGGTGTCGAGAATTGATTTTGGTGATATTTTTTCTCCTGTTACCAAGGTAACTTCTATTAGATTACTTTTATTTGTTGCTACTGCTTTTGATTTTGAGGTAGAACAGATGGATGTGAAGACAACATTTCTTCACAGGGATCTAGAAGAGGAAATATACATGAAGCAACCTAAAGGCTTTGTGGTGAAGGGTAAGAAATAATTGGTATGCAAGTTAAAGAAGTCTCTGTATGGGTTAAAACAGTCACCAAGGATGTTGTATCAAAAATTTTATACATTTATACGGGGATTTGGCTTCACCAGAAGCAAAACAAATCACTGTGTGTATTTTAAATTTATTAGTGACCGTGTTATTTATTTGGTCTTGTATGTGGATGATATGTTGCTGGTTGGAAATGACAAAGAAATTATACATGATTTGAAGACCCAATTTTCCTCCAAATTTGACATGAAATATCTTGGTGCTGCAAACTATATTTTGGGAATGGAAATTAAAACAAATCGGGCAAAGAGGGAGCTCTGGTTAAACTAGAGGAAGTATGTCGAAACAATATTGCAGAGATTTAATATGAAGGATAGTAAACTGGTGAAGGTTCCTATTCCTATAGGTGTAAAGTTATCTGATGAATAGTGTCCCAAGACATAAGAAGAGGAAGAGGACATGTCCCGTGTTCCATATGCAAGTGCAGTCGGTAGCCTGATGTATGAAATGATTTGTACTAGACCAAACATTTCACATGTAGTTGGAGTATTCAGCAGGTTTACGTCAAAACCAGGAAAGGAGCATTGGACAACAGTGAAGCGGGTTTTCAAGTATTTGCATGGCACTAGTGATTATGGTCTGTGCTACCAAGGAAGTCCAGGATTGGATAGAGTGTTGGATATTTTTGGCTTTGTTGATACAGACTGGGCTGGAGATCTGGATCAAATAAGATCTACAAGTGGGTATGTGTTCAACCTATTTGGAGGTGCAATTAGTTGGATGAGTAAGAAACAATCTGTAGTGGCACTATCAACTATAAAGGCAAAATACATGGCAACCACTCATCTAAGCAAGGAAGCAGTTTGGTTGGAGAGATTGTGTTCAAGTATGGGGTTAGTACAGGAAGCTATAAGGATAGACTGTGATAGACAAAGTGCAATTTTCTTGGCAAAGAACCTTGCATATCATTCAAGGACAAAGCACATTGATGTTCAGTATCACTTTGTGAGGGATATGATAGAAGACAAAAAGGTGTTGCTGGTAAAGATTGACACTTTGAAGAATACTGCAAATGCATTGACAAACTCTGTGAGCTCTGAGAAGTTCTCTTGGTGTAGAGAAACAATGGGTGTTGTAGGGCTGGATAAACGACTAAGTTCTCTTATCGCCCCCTGTGGAAAGAAAACAACAAGTGGGAGAATGTTGGGCTGTGTTATATTATTTCCATGACTAGCCCACATAATTAACCAGAGTTGTTGCACCGATTGCATAGCGTGGGGTTCACAGGGGGTTTGAGGGGTGCAGGTAACCCCACTCTATGGTGTCCAGGGCAGTGCCCTGAAAATTTTTGGTTTTGGAACCTATGTTAGGTTGGGCAGACCCACCTATGGTTTTGTTCAGGATTTGCGCACATGTTTTTGGACTCTATGGTTTTCGGTCCATGGTATTGGATGCTTCAGCATGTATAAATATGTATTATAACATTGAAAGGAACATAATGAAAAATCACGCTGGTAGTCCCGGTTTTGGGATCCAAGGGAAAATCTCTGTGTATATGTGTTTTATGTGTTATGCTCTCGCATTGTTTATTTTATGTGTTTTAGAATTCACATGCAGGTAATTTCTGTACGGGGTTAAATCCTACAGTAACAACAACGGTGGAGTAACAGCACCGATGGAGTAACAACACTGATGGAGTAACAACAATGACGGAGTAACATCAACTGCGGAGTAACATCATTGATGGAGTAACAGGAATGGTGGAGTAACAACAATGGCGGAGTAACATCACCGATGGAGTAACAACAATGGTGGAGTAACAACAGCGGTGGAGTAACAACACCGATGGATTAACAACAACAACTGTTACTTGAAAAATTTCTCAGTTTCTCCTTGTCATAATTCGGTTCTTATTCCTAGAAAAATACAAACAAGTAAGTAGTAACAGCATATATATATATATATATATATATATATATATATATATATATATATATATATATATATATATATATATATATATAGATATATTAACAGAAGGCAGAGGGAGTATTCTCTGCACCAATAACCATCAAACCAGATGTATCAGAAATATGTTTGATGAAAGCATATTTAGAAGTTGGACGATGGTATAACTTCAGACGGTGTCTATTTACTAGGAAGGAAGTACGATTTCCATCTACTATAACCAATTTCACTGTTTCATTGTCAAATATGGTGCCCACTTCATAGGGTCCCATCCAATGAGTGTGAAGCTTTCCTTTAAAATGTTTGAACCATGAGTCATAGAGCAATGCCCAGTCGCCTGTATGAAACACCTTATTCTTGATAAATTTATCATGCCATTTCATTCTCTATTGTTGGATGGCAGTGGTTCTCTAGACAACTACTGAAAGAATCTCGTCTAACTGATTGAGGTGTTCCAACTGGTGTTTCTAGGCCTTTGATAAGTCTAATCCCACTTCCAAAGCTGTTATGATCGTACTGATCTCGAATTCTACTGGAAACAAGGGTGAATTCCCATATACTAGCTCAAATGGTGAAAACTCGGTTGTATTCTGCCATGTTGTCCTATATTCCCAAAGAGCTTCTAGAAGTTTTTGCGACCAATCCCGATGATGACTTGCTATAGTTTTTGTCAAGATATTTTCCAATTCCTTGTTTGTGCTTTCTACCTATCCATTCACTTGGGGATGGTAAGGAGTTGTCACTCTGTGTTTAACCCCATATTTCTGCATAAGCCTCTCTATCATGTGGGATGTGAAATGTGCTCCTCCATCTGAAACAATTTCTCTCGGGGTACCATATCATGCAAATATCTCTTCAAAAAGGAAATCTTCCACAAACTGTTCTGTTGCTTTCACAATCGCTCTGGCTTCCACCGACTTAGTCACATAATCAGTACAGACCAGGATGTGAACCTTCTGGTGAGAAGGTTGGTTGATGGGTACAACAAAATTGATGGCCCACTTCTCAAAAGGTTCAAGGAATATATGGGGCTGTAATGGCATTTCATCCGATTTCCTAGGTTGTCCCATCTGTTGACAACTGTCACATCTTCAAACATAATCTCTAGCATCACGAAAGATAGAAGGCTAGTAGTATCGAATTTGCAGCACCTTGTGGCCTTTTCTTTTATCTGTAAATTGTCCTCCACAAGGTCCACCATGGGCGCCCTTCAATATCTCATAGATATCATCCTCTAATACATAGCACTGAATCTGTTGATCCACCCCTGTATGAAAGAGGTATCGTGCCATCCATGAATATTGGGTACTATGATGAATAATTTTCCGTTGATCCTTATATGACAAATGATGAGGTACCTTCCCTCTAGCAAGATAGTTAGCAATACCTACATACCACAGAGTATTAGCGGAAATTGCAAAGAGATATTCATCTGGAAAGCTATATTTGATAGGTGTACCTTAGGCATTATTTTCTAACCTAGACAAAAAATTAGAAACCACATTGTCCTTCCCTGGTTTATCTGCTATGGTAATATCAAATTCTTAAAGTAGCAAAATCCATCTTGTAATACGACCAGGAGTAACGATTTTATTCATCAGATACCTGATGGCTGCATGATTAGTGTGTACAAAGGTGGGGTAACCAATGATATAGTGCCAGAACTTGTTGATGGCGTAGATGACAACAAGGAAATATTTTTCAGTCACTGTGTAGTTTAACTCAGCAGGAGCCAAGTTCTTACTAACATAGTAAACTGCATATGGTATCCTACCCACTTGCTGCCCCAAAAATGCCCCAGCTATTTTCTGGGAAGAATCAGCATGAATATGGAATGGTAATGCCCAGTCTGGTCCTCTAAAGATCGAAGCACTATAGACCAGTTCCTTGATCTTCACAAAGGCTGCATCACAGTCATTTGTCCACACAAAGCTTGCATCTTTTGTTAGTAATTGAAAAAGCGGATGTGTTGTTTTAGCAAAATTTTCTATAAAGCACTTGTAATAACCAGCACAACCGATAAAGCTACGTACCTGAGTGGGTGTTCTAGGTATCGAAAAATGTTATATTACCGGTTAGAAAATTATATATTATAGAGCAATGGAGCACATAAAATATTGTAGAAATATAAACACAAAAAACGCATAAGACAAGAGACACACAGATATACTTGGTTCACCAAGTTTGGGCGACGTCCACCCCGAACAGCCAGTCCTTCCTTTCTATTATCCAACAAAATGAAGAGACACAACCTACACGAGATCCACTGTAATATCCTCTATTTTCTCTCACAGTCTCGCCTCTCTATTTCTCGCTCAGAGAATACACATCTATTTCACAACCTCAAATACAATGGCCTCATACAAAGAGAGGGGGTTGCCTTCTAGGGAAAAAAAACCTAAACTAAACATAAGTTCTACTGTCATATCATCTGCCTAATGAACGGCCCAGATTGAGTAGAAATTACTATACTTTTACAAGGCATTTTTACATCTATTTTTAACTTTGGGGGCGCTACCGCCGAGCCCCCGCGAGGGGACCGCTAGCCCCCGGACCCCCGCGGGGGGGACAAGTCCCCCCCGCACCCCCACACGTGGAGGGGTGTACAAACTTCCTGGGGTATACATCCGGTTAAAACAAAGACCTCTAAACAATCATGCTCCACACACAACAATCTCCCACTTGGAGAATGATTGTAGCAACTCCATCGTTGCTTCATTTGCTGGGCAATGACTCCTCTTTGGACCTAGTTGTTTCTCATCTTCATCGTCATCCTTGAAGACCAATTGAAACTGAGCATATTCTCAATTTATCCATGGTTACAACTTTTGTTAGCATATCTCCAGGATTCTGGCAAGTGTGTATCTTTTCCAGCTTTAACTCTCCATCTTCCAACACTGATCGTATGAAATGGTACTTGAGCTGTATGTGTTTAGTCCTAGAATGGAATTCTGAGTTCTTTGCAAGATGAATGGCACTTTGGCTATCACTGTATAATGTTCCCATATCATGCTCCTTACCCAATTCACCCATAAACCTTTGTAACCAAATCATTTCTTTACTAGCCTCTGTAGCAGCAACATACTCTGCTTCTGTTGTTGAAAGTGCAACAACACTTTGGATTTTTGAAACCCAACTAACAGCTGTTCCACCAATAGTAAATACATATCCTGTAGTGCTCTTCCTGTTATCTCTGTCACCTACCATATTTGCATCAACATATCCCTGTAGAGAAATGTTTGAACCACCAAATAATAATGCTTGATTTGTGGTACCTTTCAAATATCTGAGAATCCATTTCACTGCCATCTAATGTTCCTTTCCTGGATTGTTCATGTACCTTCTTACAACTCCCACTGCATGTGCAATATCAGGCCTTGTACAGACCATTGCATACGTTAAGCTTCCAACTGCTGATGCATATGGAACTTTAGACATATAATCCATGTCTTCTTGGGTCTTTGGGCACATTTACTTACTAAGTTTGAATTGGCTAGCAAAAGGTGTACTAACTAGTTTTGCATTGTGCATATTAAATATTTTCAACACCTTTTGTATGTACTCATTCTGAGACAATGTTCATTTGCGATTTTTCCTGTCTCTAGTTATTCTCATACCAAGGATTTGTTTTGCAGCTCCCAAATCCTTCATTGCAAATGAATTTTCTAATTTTCTTTTCAGCACATTTATTCCTGCATGGTAGACCCTGCAACAAGCATGTCATCTACATACAATAACAATATAATATAGCTGCCATCATTTTGCTTTTTCAGATAAACACAATGATCAGAGTGACAACTAGTATAACCTTGCTCAGACATAAACTTGTCAAATTTTAGATACCATTGCCTTGGAGCCTATTTTAAGCCATACAAGCTCTTCTTCAACCTGCACACTAGTTTCTCCTTCCCTTTTACCTCATATCCTTGTGGTTGCTGCATATATATCTCTTCCTCCAAATCCCCATGGAGAAAGGCTGTCTTTACATCTAACTGCTCAAGATGCAAATCTTTAGCTGCTACTAGACTTAGAATAGTTCTGATTGAAGTCATTTTAACAACAGGAGAAAATATTTCATCAAAATCAATACCTTTCTTCTGTGCAAACCCCTTCACCACAAGTCTAGCTTTGTACCTTTGTTTTCCTCCATCTTCTTCCTTCAGCCTGTAAAACCATTTATTCTGCAAGGTAGTTTTACTAGAAGGCAACCTAACTAAGTCCCAAGTCTGGTTATGCATTAAGGATTCCATCTCTTCTTCCATGGCTAGCTCCCACTTCTTCCTGCTTTCAACCTGCATTGCCTCTTCATAAGATTCGGTTTCACTAGAATCAGGCAACAATAAATAATATAATGAAGGAGAGTATCGTTCAGGGGGTCTACTTATCCTGGTAGATCTTCTAACACCACTTTCAGGTGTTTGGGGTGCCTGTTGTTGTTGTGGTGGTTGCTGTTGTTGTGGTTGTTTATTATTATTATTTTCATACACCTTTACTTTTTCAATAATTTCATCAAGAACTGTGTATCCCTTGTTTTCTTTTTCCTATTTCTTTTCCTGCAACTGATTCTTATACAAGACCTTTTCATTGAATATTACATCTCTTCTCCTAATGATTTTATGATTTTCGTAATCATATAAGCGATAACCAAAATCATTAACACCATATCCAATAAAGGTACATTTATTTGACTTTTCCTCAAGCTTTGTTCTATTTTCTTTATCAATATGGACAAAGGCCTCACAACCAAAAGGCTTTAAAAAGGAGTATTTTACCTTTTTACCTGTCCATGCTACCTCCAAAACACCACCATCCAAGGAACTTGAAGGCCCTTCGTTTATTAGATAAATAGCAGTATCTACAGCATCTGCCCAAAACTGTAAAGGCAATCCTGCATGCAATCTCATGCACCTTGCACGCTCCATGATTGTTTTGTTCATCCTTTCTGACACACCATTTTCTTGTGGTGTTCTTGGAACTGTCTTCTCTCGGTGAATTCCATGCTCTAAACAGTACCTATCAAACTCTTTGCTACAATATCCACCTCCATTGTTTGATCTAAGACACTTCAATTTCTTTCCTATCTCAATCTCAACCAAAGCTTTCCATTTCTTGAAAGTATCAAATACATCAGATTTATTCTTAATACAATAAATCCAAGTCTTTCTAGTTGCATCATCAATAAAAGTAACATAATAATGAGAGCCACCGAGAGATGATACCTGAGCAGGTCCCCATACATCTGTATGCACAAGCTCTAATTTTTCATTCTTCTTTTCTTTCCCAACTCTGAGAAATCTGACTCTCTTCTGTTTTCCATAAATGCAATTTTCACAGAAGTCTAAATCAACGTTCTTCAAACCCAACAACAAATTCCTTGAGTGAAGAATCTTCATCCCCTTTTCACTTATGTGTCCGAGCCTATGATGCCATAATGTTGCATCTGCTCCTTTGGAAGTTAAAGCATTAACAGTGTTTGAAATACCATTGCATAAATACAATGTACCAACCTTTTCACCTTTTTCTATTACTAGGGCTCCTTTGGTGACCTTCCAAGCTTTATTTGTGAAATTTGTCACGCAACCTTCACCGCCTAACTGCCCTGTTGAAATCAAACTTTTCTTTAGAAATAGAACATGCCTTACCTCCTTTAGTAGCCGTTGGTTTCCATTCTGCTGTTTTACAAGAACTTTACCCATTCCAACAATTTTACAGGGTTTATCATCACCCAAACAAACTTGTCCAAAATCTCCTTGAACATAGTCATGAAATTATTTCTTATCAGGTGTGGCTTGGAATGAGGCCCTAAATCTACCACCCAGAATCAGTAATATTTTCGAAAGAAAGAATCAAAGCATCTTGTAACACCTCACCTGTCACATTTGCTTCATGATTGTTTTCTTGCTATGAATCTCCTTCTTTTCCCTTCCAAGATCTACAGTCTTTCTTTAGGTGTCCTTTCTTTCCACATTTCTAGCACATTATCCCTGATCTAGACTTGGATCTGCCTTTCCTTGATTTACTGCGATATCCTGAGCTCTTTCCTCTTTCCATTTTTCTTCCCCTAGACTCTGCACTCAAAGCATTACCCGATGTCTCACTGGGGCTTTTCCATCGCATTTCCTTGCTAAGGATAGCACCGACAACATCATCAAAATTTAAAGTACTAGATCCAGACACAGAGTTACTAATGGCTATTACTAAACCATTCCAACTTTTTGGTAATGAACACAAGAATAACAGGGCTCTAACTTCATCATTAAAGTTTACCCCTACTGAACATAACTGACTTGTAACAGTATTAAAATCATTTAAATTGCCTGCAACAGATCCACCTTCCGACATCTTCATATTAAATGACCGTTTCATAAGAAACACCTTGTTTGAGGCCGAGGGTTTTTCATATAGTTTCTCCAATGCCTTAATCAAACCCTTTGTGGTTGTTTCCTTCGAAATGTTGAAGGTGACTGATGCTACGAGGCACAACCGTATTGTTTCGAGTGCCTTTCTATTGAGAAGGTTCCATTCTTCATCTGTCATAGCCATCGACTTCTTTGTTTTTCCGCTCAATGGTAGGTATAGATCTTTCTGATACAGATAATCTTCCATCTACATCTTCCATAGCGAGAAGTTTTGGCTGTTAAATTTCTCGCCCTAAACATACCATCTTCTGCCATTGCTCCCACTCGAACGAGGAACCCTTCTTTCCTGCGAGTTTATCAGCCAAATAGACCTTCAGCTCTGATACCAGTTGTTAGAAAATTATATGTTATGGAGAAATGGAACACATAAAATATTGCAGAAATATAAACACAAAAAATGCATAAGACAAGAGAGACACAGATATACGTGGTTCACCTAGTTTGCGCTACGTCCACCTCGAACAGCTAGTACTTCTTTTCTATTATCCAGCAAAATGAAGAGACACAACCTACAACAGATCTGTTGTAATATCCTCTATTTTCTCTCACAGTCTCACATCTTTGTTTCTCACTCAGAGAATACACATCTATTTCACAGCCTCAAATACAATGCCCTCATACAAAGAGAGGGGGTTGCCTTCTAGGGAAAAAAACCCTAAACTAAACATAAGTTCTACCATCAGATCATCTGCCTAATGAACGGAATAGATTGACTAGAAATTACTATACTTTTACATGGAAATTTTACCTCTATTTTTAGCCTCAGGGGCGCTGCCCCCGAGCCTCCACCGAGGGACCACTGGCCCCCGGACCCCCCCGCCAGGAGGGATCACCCCCCCCCCCCCCTGGACCCCCATGAGGTGGACAAGTCCCCCCTGCACCCCCCCCGCATGGAGGGGTGTACAAACTTCCTGGGGTATACATCCAGCTGAAACAAAGACCTCTGAACAATCATGCTCCACACACAACATTACCTTTATCTTGGCTGGATCCATCCGGATTCCTGCAGTGGGAAGCAAGTGTCCCAAGACTATTCCTTTGTTCATCATCATATGGAATTTTTCTGTACTTAAAGAGACATGTGCCTACTTTCATCTTTCAAGAACTTTTTCTAACTTCCCCAATGCTTCTTCGAATGAATCTCCATATGCCCTGGAATCATCCATATAAATCTCAACACTATCATCCATCAGATCAAAGAAAATCCCTAAAATTGCCCTCTGGAATGTTGCAGGTGCATTACAGAGACCAAATGGGAGGACTCTATATGCGAACGTTCCCCAAGGGCATGTCAATGTTGTCTTATCCTAATCTTCAAGAGCTATATGGATCTGGTTGTACCCATTAAATCCATCAAGGAAGGAGAAAAACTTCTTCCTAGCTAATGTATCCAAGACTTGGTCAATGAATGGTAACGAAAAATGGTCTTTCTACGTTGCCTTATTTAGTTCTCTTTAGTCCATGCATATTTGCCATTTACCATTTTTCTTAGGGACCAATACCAATGGAGAAACCCATTGGCTATCTGAAATGGGGTAGATAAATCCCACGTCTAGCATTTTGGAGCTCTTCCTTAACAATGTTTTTCAGAGCAGGGTTCATTCTTCTTTAGGGTTGCCTCATAGGACGACAGTCCTCATTAATGTATATGTTATGGGTGTATAGATTAGCAGGAATACCCTTCATATCTGAGTAGTCTTAGGCAAAGGCTTCTCTATGTTTCCGAAGAACATCCAATAGTTGTTTCTTTTATGACTTTGACAGATCTAGATTGATATTCAGGACTTTTCCTAGTTATATTTCCATAGAAATACTGTCATAGGGCGCAGTTGTAGGTAGCTCATCAAATCCATCTATTGTTCCAATACTTTCCTAAGTCTCACAGCTCAAGATGAACTCCAAGATTTGCTGATTCAAATCTAAAACAGAACAAGGATCACTGATAAAGGTAGTAATTGTGTCATCTTCCATTTCGGTTTTCAACTAGAGGGCCGATCCAATAGTAAGAACTAGTCTTAACTCCTCATTTTCTGATTCAGACACTTTCCTGTATAAATATTTCTTGTGGCCTATTGATTTTGCTGATGGGTTAGGTTCTGCGGGAGGATATAACACTATATTCTTAGTATTTTTTCCATTTGAAATAATCATATGTCCAGACTGACACACAATATAAGTGTCTGTCGTTGCCAGCCATGGTCTTCCTAGAATTAGGGGATGGCCTCCAGCTGGAGACTGCATTTGGAGTACTAGGAAGTCCATAGGGTAGTGCCATGAACCGACTGAAATTGTGATATCTTCTAACTTCCCTACTGGTTTCACTGTAGATTGATCTGCCAGTTCTAACACTATAGGTGTGTGTTTCATGTTATGAAGACCTAATGCACACATAGTTTCAGTAGTGATGATGTTATCACTCAGGTTGTTCCCTGGTGTTATAGCTCCAAATCTCACTCTTATGGTTTGTGATGCTGCACTCATGGCCTAGGGCAACCCCTCCTTCCAGACTTGGTACTAAAATTTAAAAAACAGTGTTTTATCCCTTATACGCGACATTGCCCTGAGTTAAACGCGTGTACACGCGGGTCTGTGTATACCCAACCCGCGTGTATGTATTAAAACACTTAAAAAAATAAATAATTCCTTATTTTCGGGCGGAGATCGCGGGTTTTACCTGCTGATCACCTGTTAGTGCCCGTGGCCCAACTGTTCCCAACCAACTCCTAACTAAAAAACTACTTTGGAGATGGTATAAAAAGACATCAAAGGGAAGGCCTAAGGAGAGAGAAAAAGAGAGCAAGATTATTATGCTGAGATTTTCCCCTTAGACCAGGTCTGAAGTCCTTGGTGCTTTCTGCACTTCCCCCACTTTGCATTGGGAACCCTTGTTTCCATGTGTATTGGTGATCATTCATCCTTTATATCACCATTGAGTAAGACTTGGAAGGAGCTCTTGTTGGAGGCTTGAGGCTGCAACGAATCCGGGAGGAAGCTTTGCTTGGAGCCTGCTGAAGGTGTTTCAGGTGAAATCTTTCCGTTATATGTACTTTACTTGCCTTTATATAAAGAAACACGTCTTGGTTCCCGAAACAATCTTTCTTTATGCTTATGAGATTCTTGTATTGAATTCTTATGCAAGTAGTTACTTAAAGATTTTTATAACTAACTTTATAGCATGAAGATGGTTTATGTATAAGTATTTGTCCATGTACTACTGTGTTCTTTGATTTGTTTGTTTTACAGGTCAAAGGAGAAGAAGGGAACTCCAAGAAGGGTTTGGACCCTAAAGGCCTTCTCGAACGTAGGACCTTAGGTACGTACCCTCAACATTAGAATTTGCTTATAGTAAAGATAATGGCTGTGTATGTGTTTCTTTGAATAAGCAATTTTCAGTCTGGTAGAGTCTTAACCCAAAGGACCCTACGGGCACTTTCCCCTCAACCAGAATTGGCGACTCCGCTGGGGAACAACACTCTTGTTGTTCCTAGTTTGGGTAGTCTTCAAGCCAATCAAGGCTCAACCCCTCTGTTTGCTGGTTCTGACTGTCTAATCTGTTCTTGAACTCTAAGCTTTTCCAGTTTTTTCAGTCTGTGTTTTTTATTTTTCTTGAAAATCTTCAGATACGCTGTTTTTCTAGATTACAGAAGCGTATATACGCAATTTGTACTAAGTGAACCCGCGTATACGCAGGTTTCCTCAGTTACAGTCGTGTGTACACGCATTCTGCACATCACCGTAGGCGCGTATATTACATAATTTTCAGGATTTATAAATTTTCTTTTTGTTGAATGTCTGTCTGGTGGTTTGGGTCAGTTTGAAGCAGTCATTTTCCAGTAACAGTCCTCTGTTTAACAGGGGGCATCCTGTTCTGAAATCTCTCTAGTTATAAGGAGTATTAGTCTTGTTTTCGTTGATTGCAAGCGTCATTGTTTTTTGACATACAAGATTTCTGGTTAAGAATCTTGACTGCTCTGTTTTGGCAGAGTAGGAAGATTGGATTCAATCTTTGTGTTCATTTTGTTTCGGTGACCCTTTTGTTTTCTTAACGAAACCATTTTTGTGACCATTTGCTCCTTAGTTTCGGGAAAGTTGTTTGTTACCATTTTCTTGAAACTTGTCTTTTGATCTTTTGGACTTTCATTGCTGCTTTTGATTGTCATGAGCGATTTCAAACGCATTTATTTTTGTTGGGTTTTCATCATTTGAAAGGTGTCAATTCACAAAAGTGTTTGGTTGCCTATTCAACAATCATTGGTGTTAGTATTTTTGAGAGCATTCTTTGAAAAAGACTTCTTGGCTTCATTGAAAGAAAATATTTTGAAAGTTTTGAGTTTCACTTTCTTAAACTTGCTTTTCATTTGATTTCCCTTTTTGCGAAGTGAAAGTGCTTTGTGTTTATCTTAGAACTTGTTTTTATTGTTTGGACGAAATGATTGGTAACACATCATCTTCTATCTAAGCATTTTAGTGGCAAGACAAATTTGATAAGGCAACAACTTTCCTTCTTTGTTTTTAGAGTAGTCTTTAAATCTTGCATCCACATATAGTTCTTGCATTAGGATAGATTTGCATCTCTTTTTAGGCATATATAGTTTTGTTAGTTTTTGTGAGTGTGGAGTTTGAAAAGAAAAGGAAAATTTGTTTATATTAGAAGTACCTCTGAACCTCATAGAAATTGCTCTTCATCGAAAACAAAAAGTGCATGTGCATGTAGCTAAGTTTTATTAATTTCTTTTGCTTCCATAAAAACACCACAAGTTTCATCTCCATTACATTGTGACTTAAAGAACAGCCTAATAAAATCAAGCGCTAATTAAAATCCATTAGAACTTTTTGTTTTAGTCAGTTACACCAACAAGTTTAGGATTTTAGGGCCTTGGATTAGGCGAGTGGAGAGTTAACTCTCCAAGGCCACATAAAACGTCAAACATAAGAGTCTGAATAACGAGAGAAAATCCAATAGCGTTAGGAAGACCAGGAAAGCTCCGGATCAGGGAGTTAAGCACGAGGGTTTGTGAAGACAGGGAAGAGAGACACCCCCTCTCCTACTTGTCCGAACTTACCTCACGACTGTTCTGCCTGGCTTCTGCGACGAGTTGGTACCCATAGTTGCCTCTCCTAGGAATCTACACAGGTGGCTACGGAGGGGAATCCCATGGCACCTGAGGTTGACGTTGTATCACTCTCGACAGTACTACTGGAGGGCACCCTTGCGAAGCTTGGGGGCTTGCACCGGCGCAGGCTGTTGTTAGGAGGTTAGCGTAACTTCCTCTGATACCTTCGTTGATAGGACTGGGCCCTCATCATCCCAGACTATCTTTGGAAGGCCCCTTGATTCACTTTCTCGTATTTTGGTGTCCGGTCCTAATCACCCGAAGCGGAAATACTTGGAAGTTGTTTGACTGGCAGTGTCTTTAAGGACTTTATAGTGTGTGCTCTGTGCTCCTAGTTGGCCTAGCTTTCAATTTTTTGAGTCTTTAGTTAGATCATAACAAAAAATTCAAAGTGGCTGACCGATCTCCAAGACGATCTCGAAGACTTCGTGGTCTTTCGCCGCCAAGTTTAGAGCCTTCTCCGAGAAGGCGCAGAGGGAGTACCACCGGTGGGCTTCATCCTACACCGATTGACACATTGGAGATTGATCCTCCTAGTGGGGGCATTAGTGCCCAAGCAAGGCCTGGTACTTCTGAACAAGAGAGGGATAATCCAATCCTTTCTCGAGTTCTTTTTCAAGCGAAGAATAACGTATAGGTAGAAGAATTCTCAGAGTCGTTAGGGGCTTCGAATTCTCCCCTACCACTTAGTCATCCAGACGTATTGCAATACGTTGGGACTCCGTCACATAGACCATCAAGTCCAGGTTATGCTACGCGCTTACCATTCATGACCACTACTGGAAGCATGGCTTCTATGAGTAGCTACGACTATGCAAACCCCTACATCGGTGCAAGGGGGAGGAACCATTTCCATCCCCTCCGCTTCCTTGTTCGGATCTTTTGCTAGCACATCTTTACTTGGGTTTACCTCCATTCCGTCCACGAGTGGAAATGCCCAAACCAATGCTTTTGGTACTGGACTCTTCCCTTTTGGCACCCAATCACAGGGTATTCCATCGGTTCCGTTTAGTGCCGCTACGTCCATGATGGGCAGATCGGCTTCATTCCAGGGTTTTCCTTTCGGAAGTGGTCATATACCACATTCCAACCCGACGGTAGGATCCATGTCTTTTTCTTCTATAGGGCAAAGCAGCAATCCTTTCCAAGGTTGGAATAACCCTGGGGTTAGTAGCGCGGGAACTGGGAATCCGTTTATCGGCCAACAAGGGAATAGGCCGTACACCACGGTTAGTTCGTTTCAAAGTATTCCTCCCCTTGCTTCGGCTTGGAATCCATATCAGGGGTTATCAACTCCTTACCATTCTTTAGGAGGAAACTTTGCGGGTTATGGAGGTTATACGGCAGGAGTTGGTCAAACTCCGAATTTTGCTGGACCACAAGGCTTGCCTTTTGGTTCAGCCGGTTCTACTGGTCACTTCGGGCAGCCTGGTGCCTCCCAAATTCCAAAAAAATCTTTTCAGAGCTTTGGGAGTTCTGCCCAGTCTGGGTGGAATCCCCTAGGTCCTCCTAGGCTTCCGTTTCTGGCAACGTTAAACTTGCCAGATCTCACAAAGTTAACAAATGACCCAAACAGGTATAATCCGGCCTGGCCTCCGGTCCCAACCAAACTCCCTTCGGACATTCCAAAATTCGAAGGGAAGAGTGGTGAGGACCCGGGCGACCACGTAACCACATTCCATCTATGGTGCTCATCCAACTCCCTCATCGATGATTCGATTAGGTTGAGACTTTTTCAGCGCACCTTGACTGGTAACGCAGCCAAGTGGTATATAGAGTTGCCAGGGGGCAGCTTCACATCCTTCGCCGACTTAGCCAATATTTTCTTAAATCACTTTTAGTTCCCTGTTCGCTATGACGCTGGAACTGAACTTCTGGCCACCTTTCGTCAGGATAAGGCTACTCACATTTCCGATCACATTCAAGAATGGAGACGGAGAAAGAGGCTCATTAAAGCGGAAATTCCTCCGGAATACCGTCTCGAGTGTTTTTTGAAGTCTTTACAACCCGAGATCTCCAAGGATGTCTCCATGTCTGGGGTCTATTCTGAGGAGCAAGCCATTTTTAGGGCCCAGCAATTAGAATTGATCTACTCCCAGTCTGGGATCCTACAAAAATACTTGCCAGATGCTCCTGGATCTAAGGTTGATTTAGCTAAGCCGAAGCCAGGTCCACACACCGATGGTATCATTTGGTCAGTAGACACAACTACAGTGAACTTGTTGAATCAATTGCAGCAGTTGTCTTTGCAAATTGCTTCGAACAACCAAGTCACATTGTCTAATCCTCCCGCTTCCCAAACTTCTTCAATTAATGTCGTCCAATCCGATAACCCCAAAGGAAATCAAAATTCCAATGGGAAAAAGAAAGGACGTGGTAAGAAGAAGAACTCGGATGGGAAGCCCGATGCAAATAAATCCGGTAACAACGCTGGTGGTGGTAAAGGTGAGTCGAGAAAGAAAGTTAAGTTTCCTTGCAAGTTATGCAAAGGAGACCATCTAACTCATCTTTGCCCTAGGATTGAAGACGCTCAGCGCTTGTTAGGACAGCAAGGGACTTCTAGTTCGCAAGCTGTGTTAACTAACCCGTTTCCCCAAGGGCAGCAACTTCTTGCTGGCGCGAGTTTGAATCCTGGGACCTCCTCAGGGGGCAACCACGAAGGGGAAAAAGCATCAAATGTTTTTATGATGGGTTCAAATGTCCATGTGACTACTCGGTCACGTGATTATGGTGAAGCCGAAACATCCAAGGATAAAACTGTTCCCGGAGGTACTGACCTTCATATTGAGCGACCCTCTGTTGAGACTATACCTCGGATACCGAAAGGTTCCGCCAAACGCGCGACGATTAACCCTAATGCTAGGGCCGCCCAGAATTACTCCATTGTGGAGGATCTAGCTCAAAGCCCGTGTGCTATGTCCGCTTTAGAGGTTCTCCAGTCGTGTCCGGCTCAGAGAAGTGCTTTACTCTCCGCAATTGGAGCAATTGATCCGGCTAACTCTTTAGTGCTCACTTTTGACATGTTGAATGTCAAAAATATCGAATTTGAAGTCGTAGATGCTAACCTAGACTATAATCTCCTATTAGGAAGGAACTGGGTATACGAAATGGAAGCCGTCGTATCGACTCTGTTTCGTGTCATTTGCTTTCCTCATGAGGGGAAAATCGTTAAGATTGATCAATTGGACTATTCCCCAATCGATCCTCAAGCAAGCTCCGACTCTACTGTTCCTTTGGTGGATAACCCTCACCCGCCGACTGAGAATTTAGGAGTAGGGATGTATTCCTCATTGATGGGTATGTTTGATCTTCCCTCTCCTTTTGCAAAAAGCAATGCTATTTCATCATCCAAGGAGTCTCCTCGAGAAGAGTTCTTCCGAACTCATTATTTTTCCGACCCTTGGACCTTGCCTTCACCTACGGCCACATTAGTTGAAGGACAAGTAAATGGAATGGCGTTTCCTATATCTGCAGCTGAGCTTAGATATCAGTCTATCGTAGACTCTGCAGATAACCATTCCACTCCTTTTTCTGAAGAAGAGTTGGATGGTCATGTGGCCCCAGCCTGGAGCCTAGACTATATCTCTACCTTGGATTGCATGGATTCAATTTTACCTTCTGAAGAAGCAATCCTTGAAGCAATGATGGGTATAGATCAACCGTGGGAAGACTTACACCATCGTTCGTACTTTCTTCCTCCTTTGCAGGAAGTGGAATCTAGGTTTTCTGAGCTCTGTACTAGTGATGTTGATATGGTGTCGAACCCTTTGGCTCCAGCACACATTCGCGCTGAAGGTAATATGTCGATAATTTCAAAAACGATACCCATCAACATCTCTAGGGACCCTAACATCATTGAGAATATCTTCATCGGGATCGAGTGTTCCCCTGAAGAAATTCAAATCTACATCGACCTCTTTAAGGAATATCATGACGTATTTGCTTGGTCTTATGAGGAAATGCCTGGCATTGATCCTTCTATAGTTCAACATGAGATCAAGACATATGAAAACGCGAAACTTGTTCGTCAAAGACTTCGTCCGGTTAACCCTAGGAAAGCAGCAGCTATCAAAGCTGAAGTCCAGAAGCTGCTAAAGGCAGGTTTTATATACCCTGTTCCTCTTACCGATTGGGTTTCTAATCCAGTCCCCGTAGATAAAAAGCAAGGAACAATCCGAGTATGCATCGATTTTAGGGATCTAAATAAGGCTTGTCCAAAAGACAATTACCCCACGCCATTTATTGATCAAATTATCGACGAGTGTGCGGGTAACGAGATTTTTTCCTTCATGGATGGTTTTTCAAGTTATAATCAAATCTCTATCCGTGCTGAGGATCAGCATAAGACAGCCTTCATATGTCCCTGGGGTACCTTTTCATATCGAAAGATGCCTTTTGGTCTTAAAAATGCTGGGGCCACGTTTCAGCGGGCCATGTAATACGCTTTCCACGACATCAAACATATCATCGAGGCATACTTAGATGATCTCGCTGCTCGTTCTCAAAAGAGAACAGATCACCCTAGTCATCTTCGATTAGTCTTTGAGCGATGTCGTTTTTATAAAATCCGGTTGAATCCCAACAAGTGCGTTTTCACGGTTACATCCGGTCGGCTGTTAGGGTTTATTGTGTCTAATGAAGGGATTCGGGTTGATCCCTTCAAGGTTGAGGCAATAATTTAGTTGCCTCCCCCGTCTTCACTTCGGCAACTTCAAAGTCTTCAAGGGAAGGCTAACTTCTTAAGACGGTTTATAGCAAATTACGCCGAGATCACTAAAGGGTTCATGCGTCTACTACGGAAAGGAGTTCCATTTATATGGGATGACTTCGCGTAGCAGTCGTTTGATGCTCTGAAAAAAGCATTAGTCTCTGCCCCGCTTTTGAGTCCACTGGATTATGGTAGAGACTTCCTTTTATATCTCGTTGCGGCAGAATCAACCATTGGTATGGTTCTAGTTCAGGAGGACGATGCTCTCGCCGAGCACGTCATTTATTATTTGAGCCGAGGCTTGATAGGCCCTGAGCTTCGCTATTCTCCAGTTGAGAAGTTGGCCTTGGCAGCTGTCCATGCTGTCCAACGGCTCTGTCATTATATTTTCCTACGTAAAACTTTTGTCTTAGCGACAGTCAATCCATTTCAATTTGTCCTCAGTAGGCGAGTGATTGGGGGAAAATATAATAGATGGATAGTCATTTTGCAAGAATTCGATCTCGAGTTCTTGTCTGCCAAACCTATGAAATCCACGGTTTTTGCGGAACTTATCGCGGAGCTATCTTGTGGAGATGATATTGTTTATGAGGAAAGTTTACCCGACGAACATATATTCCTCATCTCTGCACAAGACCCTTGGTATGGAGATATCATTGTTTATCTCCAGACTTCGAAGTGCCCCTCTACTTTCTCCAAGGATGAACGTCGCAAATTACGCCACCTGGCAAAAAACTATGTTATTGTTGGTGACACATTATATCGTCGAGGGGTTGACTCAATCCTCCGGCGTTGTTTAACCTTAGAGGAAGCAGAGTCCGTGCTCAATGATTGCCACAATGGAGCTTGTGGTGGTCATCTATTAGGGCTTGCTACAGCCCAACGCATCTTACGTGCCGGCTATTTTTGGCCTTCACTTTTTAAGGACTGCGTGGAAGCAGTTAAACGCTGCCACCCATGTCAAATTTTTACTTGAAAGATGCGTGCACATCCATCTCCTCTTTTCCCCGTTGTCACTGTCGGTCCCTTTACTAAGTGGGGCATTGACTTTACGACTTGTAATCCGCCTTCAGCGGCGAATCACAAGTACATTATCGTGGCTGTAGACTACTTCACGAAGTGGGCTGAGGCCATGCCTACTTATAAGAACGATAGTGACACGGCAACTTTGTTTCTTTTCAATCAGATCATCTCAAGATTCGGTATCCCAAAGGAGATTGTCACTGACCATGGCAGTCATTTCCAGAACCAACTGATCTCCGAATTGGCTCGTAAATTAGGCTTCCGTCAGGAGCATTCGTCCCCTTATTATCCTCAGGCCAATGGGCAGGTCGAGGCAGTTAACAAAACTCTTAAGACGATACTCCAACGAAAAATCGATAAAAATCGATCCAATTGGCACATTATGTTGTATCCGGCTCTGTGGGCATACCGAACCTCCATCAAAACGGCTACTGGTTTTACACCTTTTCAGTTGGTTTATGGGATGGAATCCATCTCCTGGTGGAATGTGAAATTCCATCTCTTAATTTGGCTGTCGAACTCCTTCCAGAGACTTCGAGTCTCGAAGAGCACCTAGTTCACTTGGAACATCTCGATGAGCAGCGTCGAGACGCCGCCACGATGAATGAGGCTCATAAGAAAATGGTTAAAACGCAGTATGATAAGTCTGTCCGTCCTCGAGTCTTTTCTGAAGGTGACCTTGTCTTGGTCTACGACCAAGATAAAGACACCTTGGGGGCAGGCAAATTTAGGCCTATGTGGTACGGTCCTTTCATTGTTAAACGAGTTTTAGAAAAAGGGTCGTATGAGTTAATTGACTTTGAAGGGAACAAGCTGGCGGAGCCCCAAAATGGGCTCTACCTAAAGAAGTACTTTGCTTAGTTCAGGCTGGGCAATGACTTCTTTGTACTTTATGTATATATTTTATACATATATCGTCGAGCGTTTTCTGATATCAGTGCTTTTTGGTCTGTTGTGGCAGGTGCTGATGGATGAATTGGTCTATTTTAGGTTCGCCGATGGTGCTAGTCGACACACTCGGAATCTTGCTTCCGCAGCTTGGGTACTTTATTATCCAACTGGTCAATTGATGGTATCAAGAGGCGTGTGTATCGGTCCTGCTTCAAATAATATGGCTGAGTATATAGCTGTTATCAATTTATTATCCGAGGCAATCTCTTATGGGATCGACTTGTTGGTAGTATATCTTGATTCTCAATTGATAGTGTCTCAATTAAATAACATTTATCGGGTTAGGGATCCATTATTATATCGCCAATATTTAAGGGTGAGGTTGTTGCAAAGATCATTCATTTACATTAATTATTTGCACATTCCAAGATCTCAAAATTGGTTAGTTGATTCTATCGCTAATCAAGCATTAGACTGGCATATCAATCATTCATCATCATAAAATCATACATCAAAAAGTCAAACTGTATATATATATATATATATATATATATATATATATATATATATATATATATATATATATATATATATATATCATAAAACGCCTCGAGTGTACATATGTGTGTCCAAAAATATACAAAATTGGGACTCAAATGCCCATAATCATGTCAGGCATATCTAACGCCTCAGCTCAGGATGAGCATCTAAGTATGTCACTATAGCGTTGGCCACGCGCCGAAAGACGCGAACCCAGTCATGTGGCATGCCAACCACATGACGCTGCATATCCGGAGGAAGGTCCTCTATCTCGGCCATCGTTACTCGGTAGCTTAGTCTCGCCAAGTGTCGTTGGACGTTGTTCAGGGTCCATTCCGTATCCGCAGCCGCCTCTTCAGCTCCTCGGCCACGCCGTCCATGCCGCGGGAATCCATCTGGTTGTACAGGCCCAATGTCTAGAACATGATCATCATATTAGTCATTTGAATCTCATCAAAAAATATTTTTCAAAATTCATCATTATATTTGAAAAATCCAAAAAATCATAAAATAATAAAAAATTCTTACCAATCTCGCCCCATGCTGCATCCGGTGGTAACACTAGATCAGGATCTCCTCGGAAATCCAGCCCAGCATAGGGGTAGTCATCCACGGCGATGATCTGCTGCTCCCACCAGGCAAAGAAGTCATCGTCAAATGCATTCCTTGGGACTTCCCCACCCCCCAGATGTTTCATCAAGTTAGCCCACCGGCCCATGCATGGATCACGTGGACTACTGATGGCAACTGCTACCCTAGGGCAGAGTGTGGGAACCTTCTCGAAGAAGAAAGTGCACAAGATGGTTCCGAACCCAAAGTTCTTGGTCTGTCCCTTCCTGATAGAAGTGAGTTGTTCCTTCATGTTGGCAAGAAGAGGAGTACACCAGTCAAACACAGTAGTGAGACAGTCCACTGCCATGCTCATGGTTACCCGTGACGCCTGATGGAGTGAGGATGATCCGTTCACTCGAGCTATGGTGAACAAGATTATCCTGAGTGACAAACTCGCCACATGTGGGATAGAGATCTGGCTCCCGACCTTCCGATGACCCGGGCAGTAAATCTGTACATAATCATCTACACTGAGGCTATTTCGTGTCCTGCCTCGGGAATGTACTACCTCTCCCCTTCGGGAAAGGCCCGTGATAAAATATATGTCTTCCACTTCTATCCTGAGTGGCATCTGATCAATCACAAATGCTTCCTCATCGACATCCCAATAATCAATGAGCCTCTCGAGTAGACGCGTGTTTGCTTTCATATTTGGCAATTTGAAGAATTTAAGCAACCCGCATCCCCGTAGGGCATCTAATGCTTCATCATTGCCCATAACTTCATTATCCACGGCTGAGTGCTCTCTTTCACGCCATGTGATAGTCATCCTGGAAGAAAAAATCATTTTCATCTGTTAGTTTTGTGTATAAAATTAGTTCGTTGCGCACACGCGGGTTCCTATATACACAGTCGCGTGTAGGGCCGTCGTATACGCGAGTTCAATATCGCCAACCCGCATGTACGCCACGAAGGAATTTTTTGCAAAAATCCAACGGTGAAACATCAACTAAAATTCCTAAAAACTATCACAATTAATTGCAAGACAAGTTTGAGGCTTACCTGGAAGTTTTTGGCAAGTTTGAACGGTTGAATTGGTCACAGGGAAGTTTGCTCCTTTTGCTCCACAATTTTTTCTCTCCAAGTCAAATGGTGAAAATGGTGAGTCAAAAATGCCTTTTATAAGTTTTGAAAATGCAAAATTTTTTCAAAATTTTATTTTGTATGGCCTGATGTGACTTTTAACTTGGGAGCTTGGAATGCCGAGTTTGGTTTGTTTTTTAGGACATTTTGGACATTTTTTGACAGTTCGAGACGGTTCCATGACTGCTGACCCGTCATGGCAGGTATCGTGTTTTCACTGGCATATAGGTTAGGGACACCATTTTTTCCACTGCATTATGCATTCTAGCCTCCATCTGACCGATACATCTGTCGTAGGGTCCACCCCATCGTGTTATGGTTCGTAAGCCATTTTCACTTGCCGATTCTTTAAATCATGACACGATGGTAGAGCCATCCCTTTACATGGGCATCATAGTTAGCACCTCACTGACATTTGTTGCCCATGCTGCTTCATTTTGAGTAGGCTCAGGAGTCCTCTGTAGTCCCGCCATGACTTATGCGTTGAAGACTCATTCCTCTTTGCTTCTTCGCTTCATTCTGGCCTTATACCCTAGAGGCTCCTATGTGTGTCGAGTTGTACTTCTGCATTGCATGTTGACCATTTGCACCTTTTGGCCTAGAGCCGGCTTCTCTTGGACTCGTGTTTAAGCCAAATTTTGACCATGACGTCTGCACAATCAACCTTGCATACCTTTGACTTCTGCAGCTTGACATACCCTGATCCGTGGAAGGAACATACCTCTGAGTGTCACTGACTAGTTTTCACCTCCCTGCATTGAGCATAGGAACGTTCCTTCCCCAGGAACTAGATCATCTGTTTCACCGACACTCGTTCTTTCCACTATACCATAGCATTCTTTTATTCTTTTTCCGGCTTAACAGAAAAAGACAAAAAAATTAAATATTCCAAAAAAAGAGCGGGAACAGAGACATTATTTCCATTTATTGTTGGCAGTTAGAGTCAGTCATGTCGCCCTTGAACAAAGCACTCAAAACAAAGTCTCCTCCGCATGGGTGGGATTTAGTTTGATTTAGGTATGCCATAAACTTGTTATTGAGTCAGTTCTCCCCCGATTGGTTATCTCTTCCAATCATATGGAGGGTTCGTTCGTGCCTCCTGCATGGCGAACTTATACAGAGTCATCATATGCTGCCACATAGTCACATTGAGTCGTGCTTTTGTTCAAGGGAAGTTAGCCTGAGTCGGCCTTTCTGCGGTGTCTCTTGACTCATTTTTCAGTCGGCCATCCCTGGTTGTCAGTATCATGTCTATCATCACATCAGCTATATTGGTCCTTTACTCGTGCCGGTTTGAGAAGGTCCCTATTGACTTCTTGCTGGCGGGTCTTGTCCTTATCGACAACGACACCTTGCTCTGAGGACAGGCCTAGAGCCGCACCCTGGCCCTATTTTCATTATTGATAGGTCACCTTGTGCTCAGCATCGATCAGTATCATGGGTCTTTGACTGAGTGGTTTCCCTTGTGTTCGACATCAGCATCCATTATCACACATTGGGATTTGTGCAGTACCTTGGTTTCCATTTGACCCTATTGGTGGATACCTCGCCTCTGTGTCAGCTTTCATTATTGGTTGGTTCAGAGGGTTTCTACCGTGCGCTAGCCACATCTTGTGTACGCCGGAAACGTGCTTCAGTTGGGTTACTACATCTTTTTCGTCTGATTCCTTCCACATTATTGGCCTACGGGTTACACTCGCGCTAGATTGATGGAGGATGCCTTAATGCCTTCCTTCTAGCGGATCTTTCCCTATCGACTCCGACTCATTGCTCTGGGGCAAAGATCTAGAGTCCATTTGGCAGTACCTTGGGGTTTGCAGTCATTAGTGGCAGATCCTTCGCTATCGACAGTGGGAAACCATCATTGTCTCCTGATCGATAGATTCTTACAGGTGTTCGACTTCAGCTCATCTATTCACACTTGTTAGATTGTACTGGGTACCTTGACGCTCATTATCATTATCGGTGAGTAGTCTCACGTTTGTTAACGGTATACATCAATGACCGGTAATCAAACGATTTCTCACATGGTCGACTTCAGATCATTTATTCCCATGGTGTAGAAATGTACCACGGCAGTCGGTCAAGACCTCAGGTTGTATCAGCATTCATTGGTTCACTTGACAGTTGCTCCTGTTGCTGCTAGTTGATACCACTCCACTTTATATGTTGCAGTCAGTCATGGTGACATTCTATATGCTGGCACCTGAGTTTGCAGTGTAGTACCATCCTATTCCATCATGTTCAGTTGGTACCTTTTGGGATCAGTCTTTGATATCAGTGATCCGTTGCATCTTTTAGCATCATTGACAGTCTTATATGTGATATTCAGACATGTACTTGCTCCTTATGATCAGATGATCCATTATGTATCTTCCAGTCATTTATAGTTGTATACTTAGTGGATCCACTTGTACTTGATATGCGGACATGCTTTACTTTTTCTGAGCATGGGTATGCCTGCCTCAAACAGTGTTTCTTTCTCATCTCCTTTTGGTGGCTTGGCAGGCTGAATTCTGGTGAAGTCCTCCTCGGTCTCTCGACAGACTTCCTTTCCATGTACTTACATAATATATTTGGGCCATCGTGTTCCCCTTCTGACCTCATATATTAGGGGGCATCTGTTATAGCTCCAAATCTCACTCTTATGGTTTGTGATGCTGCACTCATGGCCTAGGGCAACCCCTCCTTCTAGACCTGGTCCTAAAATTTAAAAAATAGTGTTTTATCCCTTATACGCGACATTCCCCTGAGTTAAACGCGTGTACACGCGGGTCTGTGTATACCCAACCTGCGTGTATGTATTAAAACACTTAAAAAAATAAATAATTCCTTATTTTCGGGCGGAGATCGCGGGTTTTACCTGCTGATCACCTGTTAGTGCCCGTGGCCCAACTGTTCCCAGCCAACTCCTAACTAAAAAACTACTTTGGAGATGGTATAAAAAGACATCAAAGGGAAGGCCTAAGGAGAGAGAAAAAGAGAGCAAGATTATTATGCTGAGATTTTCCCCTTAGACCAGGTCTGAAGTCCTTGGTGCTTTCTGCACTTCCCCCACTTTGCATTAGGAACCCTTGTTTCCATGTGTATTGGTGATCATTCATCCTTTATATCACCATTGAGTAAGACTTGGAAGGAGCTCTTGTTGGAGGCTTGAGGCTGGAACGAATCCGGGAGGAAGCTTTGCTTGGAGCCTGCTGAAGGTGTTTCAGGTGAAATCTTTCCGTTATATGTACTTTACTTGCCTTTATATAAAGAAACACATCTTGGTTCCCGAAACAATCTTTCTTTATGCTTATGAGATTCTTGTCTTGAATTCTTATGCAAGTAGTTACTTAAAGATTTTTATAACTAACTTTATAGCATGAAGATGGTTTATGTATAAGTATTTGTCCATGTACTGCTGTGTTCTTTGATTTGTTTGTTTTACAGGTCAAAGGAGAAGAAGGGAACTCCAAGAAGGGTTTGGACCCTAAAGGCCTTCTCGAATGTAGGACCTTAGGTATGTACCCTCAACATTAGAATTTGCTTACAGTAAAGATAATGGCTATGTATGTGTTTCTTTGAATAAGCAATTTTCAGTCTGGTAGAGTCTTAACCCAAAGGACCCTAGGGGTACTTTCCCCTCAACCACCTGGCTCCTAAGGGAATACGACCGAGGTAACCACTAACCAATCTTTTAGCTACAGGTCCTAGCCTACCTGTAACAAGAGAGGGCTCTCTCTTTATGTTTTAGCTTTGTTTTGGAGTAATTTGAGGCTAGTTATGATGCACAGCGTTTTTTTTTAAGTTTGGTTGGATGATGATTTCAAATAGAACTGATATACAATTTTCATAATAGCTTAGACCATTAGGCAATGGAGTCAATGATTGTGTACTGTTGAAAGTGCTTGTTGGGAAAGTGGTAGTGCTACAGAGCCAGACAGGCATCTATGGAACAATTCTTCGAATTTGGTAATCGATGGCATGAAATCAGGGAATGAAAGGAAGTCAAGGGTCTTTCACTATGCTGATATAGGGAAAATGTGAGAATATTATCTAGGAGCAACTAAGAATTCCTAGACAGCATTAATAATGAAAGAATTAGTGTAAACATGAGCAATTAAGAATTCATATTTATGACCAATTCTGAAGAAAACACAGTTAGAAACAGAGATTGAGCAGAGGGCGCATTCAAACAAGTCCTGAGCTATTCTTCTTCTCTATTGCTAAGATCATGAAACATACATGTGAATTTTGCAAACGCAGGAAGACAAAACATGGTTTAGGAAAACTTATTGTTCCATTAAACAACACAGGAATTCTGTAGTAGAACGCAGCTCATTGCTTTCACATCCAGACAGTGCAGAAATCATAAACTTCACGATCTCTTTGTATTAGAAAATCTGAAAGTTACAGCGTAGCTCTTAGAGCGAGAATCACCAACCAACCCCAAATACATTCTATGGGGGGGTATATATACAAAAATAAGATAGAAAATATCTAGATGATGAGTCTTCATGTAATAAATTACATCACCAACTCTTCCAAGGAAGTAAATGAAGAAAGTAAATGTTGCAATAAATATTAGTGGATTAGCTGTCCATTCTGTCAGAGAATTTTGACTTTTGGGACCAACTGAGTCGGCTGGGGCTGCGCTTTCAAATTTGCATTTTTCGGGCTTGCTGTCCCAACACTTTGATGAGTTATTGGTTTGACCTGCTCCACCTGTTGTCTAGCTGCTCTGTCTGGTGCCAGCGTACTCCATTCTGCTGACCTGTAGATGACCAAAATCTGACCAAAATTTGAAGCTGAATGGAGAGGAAAAGGCCGAGATTACTTGGGCAAAATTTCCAGCATTGCTTGCCACCAATCTTCTCTAGGCAGCTGATGTCTTTGTATCTTTATTAATGTCTCATCTGCCTCGGTATATCTGTAAAAAGTGGGCGTGACCTCAAAAATATGATTGATTTCATGCTCAATGTAAAACAGGTTTTCTAATTTATCATATAGAGATTGTCCGGAGGGAGGGCCTGCTTCTTCTGAGGAACTTGAAGATGCTGTGAGCTGATTTGTTATAAAATTATTCATCCTGGTGGCATACTGCTCCCGGGTAAGTAGTCTCTGGCACTGGTTAACAAGCTGGGTAGTCCTATGTTTTGTAATTCTACGAGCTTTTGCTTGAATTCATCTACTTCTGCTTGCATCTCCTGACACTTTCTTTCTAGACTCTGCACAAAATTTCTTAGAGTCATCACCTTTTTTTCTTTCAGAACAGTACCTGTCTTATTGTTGATGTCTAATGCTGCCAACTCTTCTTTGGTGTGAGTGTTTAGGAAATGGATCATTTTACTGGCCTGCTCAGGCATATTCCCTAATGCCGCTCTAGCCCTTTGATTCTCAAATTGAGCCCAACCTATCAATTCTATCTGCTCATGCATGGTTTGGATTGACTTCCATTGTCTAGTGATTGATTGGCCAATTTTGGCCCACAAAATCTTTTTTATTTCAGCTAGAGTCTTCTCCATATTCAGCTCCTTCTCCAAGGCCTTTATTTTGTCATTCCGGGCCTTAATTTCCCTTGTTTTTTCAGCTACTATCACCTTGGACTTATGGTAGCTCACTTCTAGTCTGGCTAGCTTTTCCTTGGCCTCTTTTATTTCTGTTGCCTGAAGTTCTAGCTCCTTGACAGCTTTCATCATTTCATCCATGCTCATGCTAGATTCAGGTGTTGTTGTTGTTGTTGCTGCTGTAGCATCTGTGGTGGATGAAGTTGTTGTAGATATTGGGATGGTAGGGGGGATCACTGCTGCTTGTGTAAGAGGAACAGGGACATCAGTTGGAACTGTTTGAGGTGGCTGGGAGGTTGACTCCCCCTGCTTGCCTTGAACTGCTCTTTCCAATTCTTTCTCCATCTGAATTATTCTTTCGTTCATTCTCATCAATAGATCCATTGTATCTTCAACATATTTTTCTCGCGCCAGCTCTGCAGTTTGCGAGTGCATAGTAGGAGTCAACCCCAATTGTTTTCTAAGGGCAGCAATATCATCTTCTCTTTTCTTCATAAGGGCCCTGACACCCTTAGGGTCCTTGGGATCATGTCCTAGGTCCACAATAATGTCCTCCAATGTTTTAATTCTGTTGTCCTTGGCTGAGGAGGACAGTCTTTCCAAATCTAGATGAGTATTTGTATTCTTTAAAGACTCCTTCAATTCATGGGCCAGCATGGCCTTATCTGCTAGGGTGGCATAGACCATCTCACCCATTTGTTTATGCAGCTCTATTTGTTCTATCGGGTGAATGTCCTTAGCCAGGACCTCTAAATTTGTCTTGACATAATCTGCAACTAATTGTGGCTGTTGTACCTTGGGCTTGAAGTGGCTGAGAATCATTTTTTCTTCTTTGAAGTCATATGCTGCCATCAACCTCTACTATTTGGCAGGTGTTGCCTTAAGAAACTGATCATATAACTGTACTCTTAACAGCTCATTTTGAGCCTTGATTTCCATGAAAGCAGTTTTGATACTAGGTGGCCACTTGCTCTGTTGTGTTGAGGAGGATACCTCCATGCCATGTTGCCTCTCTTGCTCTTGCTGGAAAGAGCTAGTAGGTGTGTGTTGGCTTGCTTCCCTTTCTCTTCTTGGACTTCCTAGGATGTCCTCACTAATTTCCTCCTCAACTGGAGAATCAACTCTTTGCCTCTTGGCTTCAGGTTGCCATGTAGACCCACTAGCAGGTGTGGAGTCCTCTCGGTCTCGCTTCTTACCTCTTTCTTCATTAGCAGGAGTTTGAAATATTGGCACTTGTAGTGCCTCTGTTTGCTGTGGAGGAGCTTGTTCTTGAGTTTGCTCCTTTGAGGTGGTAGGTTGTTCTATAACCATTCCTTGCCTTGCATCGATTGGCTTTTTTACTTTTGACGTACCTATTACTGGTGTAGACCGTTGTTGGGCAGCCTCTGAAGCTGCAGATGTAGATGGACCTTCTCCGACTTGTTGTGGTAGTTTGAAAGTTACCTAGTCAAAAGAATCCAAGTCAAGAGTTTTTTCTAGATCTTTGACATTTTGCTCCATAATTTCTTCTTGAGTAAACTCCTCAGCTAGTGTCCCTGCTAGCCACTCATCTTGGTTGGCATATTGTTGAATTTGTGGGAATCTACAATGCTCATATGTTGTCAGCCTATATTTAACTCTCCTGGCGGTGATAAAGACATCCGGGTCATAAGGAACCCACCAAAATCTCCTTTTCAATTTGGGCTTCTTCCCCAATATTTGGTCAGCATCTTGCCAACCCTCTTTCTTGTTCATAATAAAGGGGCCTAGATGGTCTCAAATTTCAGACAAGCTTTCTTCTTAGCACTATGAAAATGAGTGAGGTCTAAATTGATGAGTTTCCTGTAATATTCTAGGGCAAAAAGTCTCATTGGTACATATCTCAGGAGCCTGTAAGGACAAAGCTCACAACCATAGATTCTAATGACAGTGTGATTTCGGTAGAGATACCAATCACCTATTTTGTAACTCTTGGACAGTTGCAAGATCTTCTGCATGTCATATGATAATCTAGGAGGAGGGGTTCTCATTAGGAGACAAGAGACTGGGTATACAAATTGGTCAATGAACTCACAGTAGGAAAATGGAGAGTTTTGAACCTCATGAAAAACTGATGACCAAAAGATGACAGACCTTCTTTCACCATTAGAATCCAACTTCTTGATGGGGCTTTGGAAGCTTTCAGATTGGTAATACATGAAAAAATGATAGATATATGACGAATATTTAAAGATTCCCTCCCTATCCAGCTTCACTAGTTGGTCATGCATTTTATTGGCTATGAACTTGGCATAGTTATACTTGACAGCAGGGGGTTGTCCTGGGCTGTATGCAGACAACAGAACTAGCACTGTTTCATCAATGTGCTCACTTGTTTTAAAACCCAACACATAAGAGATCATATCTACAAGCAGCTTGCCCACCTCATTGAAGTTGACATATAGGAATGGAGGTGGCTCAGTAGGTTGGCGGTCTGCCCTCATGAATGTCTTGGCAATTCTTGCAATCTCAGAGCTGGAGAGCTTGGAGCCTTCATCCAGCAAGTAGTTCATAGAGAAAGGAAACAATAGCTGAGTCTGTTTGAAGTTTAACATCTAGTTGATAGAGTCAGGGGTAATATGAAAGAGTATGCTCCCAGATGGAGACTTGAAAGCTCTCTGAGTTGGCTCATAGTTCTCAGCACACAGACGGATAATCTCAGGAAAAATATTAACAGAGGGGAGGAAGTAAAAAGGTAAATTAGACTCCCATATGCCATACATGTCACAGTTGCTCAAAAAACTGTTTCTCAACTGGCAGAAGGTTTGCAAGTGATTCCTGTCCCCAACCAAATCTTGAATGAGGTAATCCTTATCAGCTAGGGGCATGGCTTCAAGCTCTTTGTTTGGTGGATTCATAGGAGTGATGTTTAGAGCTGTTGGGGTGGCCATTCTGAAATTTTCTGAGCTTATGCTTGAAATAAAGATTAAGGCAACAACTGGTTGAACAAACTTGCTTGTGAGGATTAGCAAAGGAACTGGGGACTGAGCTTAAATGTGACAACAGTCTTGACTGTCTGAAACTATGATGAGAGAGGCAAATTTTGGAGAGTTTTGACAAGCCTTTCTTTTCTCTTTGATGGATTTTCTCGATAAAAAGACTGTGGGCAAACTGCAGAGGGGAAAGAGGATTGTTTCAACCCAATTACTGAAGTTTTTGTAGAGGATATTTAGCAAAAAGGGGTTAATGTGCAAGCAATATGAAGTTTTGCCGGCAATTCGAACCTTAAAATCGTTTTCCTTCTTTTTTTTTTTTAGTGGTGAGATTTGCAAATGGGCGCGGGTTCGCAGGGCTCCTTTTAAGCAGGTGGTGTATCAGTGAATTTAGGCAGAATTTAGGAGCAAGAGGTGTCTTTAGTTTGGGTACTTGTAGGTATTCAAGCATCTAAAATGGAGAAAATGGTGAAAAACAGGGCTAATGGGTGAAATTTGACAAATACCTGGTTAAAGTCGTCGAGGGCAATTGAGGCGGTATGATGGCAAATAAATGGGGGCGAATTTGGAGGCAACAGCAGCTCAATTGTTTGAATTTGAACTCTAGAGGTAAAAAGACATAAAACAACATGCGCAGCTCTCCAACGCGACCAATTACAATGACTTAAAACGATCGAAACACATGTTTTTTTATAAAAATTTGGCATATTTGCGCTTTTGGCGCTTTTCTGCGATCACATCAGCATGACGTCATCGGCAGGTCCCGGGTACGGCAGTGTGACATGGCATCTGACTAGGTGACAACATGGCATAGGGCATGGTGGCAGGGTGGGGATGCAGGCGGACGAAGTGGCAGTGACACGGAGCAGCGGCAGGGACACGGAGGTGACGTTATCAGGATGTGGCGCTAACGTCAGAGACGGGGGAGTGGTTTCCAGTTTGGTCCCGCACCAGTTTTTAGCATAAGCGGTATTGGGGAAGGGGCCTCCGAACATGCTGGGGGTACGGCAGGGAAACCGCCCATCCATCGGACGTTAAACTCCGGCGGATCGGGGGCTGAAAACGACCGCCCACCGTTGATCCATTGCTTGTCAGATCGGACGGATGACGGTAAAGGTGAGGTGATAGGGGGTTAGGGACGGGACCCGCCCAACATATTTAAATAATAACGCGCCGAAGGGGGGTCCAAAACCTTGGTTAACGTGGGTTATGGGTTCTTATGTGCGGGTATGAATTAATTTAATGTTAATCAAAACTATTAAACATTAAACCTTGGGAAAATGACTGCGGAGGGGTAGAATTATAAGATTTTGATGGGTAGAGGAGTAGCTATAGGCTATTAACCTAACCAGAGGTTAGATTAATCCTAGGTTTGGGATGTGGAAGGGTTAATAATAGTCCCAAATGGACTATTATTTCTCAAAACTATGTTACAAAGCTATAGTGCTTTAGGGTGGGATACTTAATATATTTTTTGGGGTTTTTTCATAGTTTTTTTTGAAAATAGGGGTGAGAACATAGGTTAGGGAGCTATATAGTAAAATTAGAAGTTAATATGATTTTGTGGAGTGAAAGTGCAGGGAAAAAGGCTAAGTCTAAGAAATGAAACTTAGACATAGGAAGTGAATGGAATGTGGAAGAAAAGGTTTTTACACAAGAAATGTGGCATCTTTTTATTGAAGAAAGTCAAATCTTGACTTAGTATTTTACAAAAACGAAGTGAAAACAAGACTGGTTGGGCAGATGTCAAAGTCCTCAAGGGGGTGTTAGTAAGAAACTTTGAAAAAGGGGGGGGGGGGGGGGGGGGTGAAAGGGAGTTAGACATGCTTCCATAGTTCTGCCATTAGACAACTGCTTTGACATTTCTGTCATTGATGAGATGAGCTCTCCTTGATAGTACCATAAGTGATCATAATTTTGCTTCTGCAATCTCAAATTACCTACCCAGCTTAATAAACCTAGCATTTTTTCTTCCTTTTGAATGGGTGCACTTAGGCTTGCAGACCCTGATTGTCCTATTTTCCTTTTACTGCCCTCCTATCTAAATCTACCCTTATTTCTTCCAAGGGCCCAGATTAAGCAGTTGGGCTCATTAATTTCTCTACCTAGCTAGTGATCTGCCAAGCTTGAACTGTTTGGACAGATATTGATTCTCTAGTCTAGAGCAAGCAATTTAAAACATGGCATGGTCTAGATTGAGCTGTTGGGCCATCCATCAAGTGTGATAAACAACAAGACTTTGCACATTGTGAACTTGCAAATTAGCTAGCAGTGGCATTTTGGCTGGCCACTTTCCTGGTCTTTGTTTGGGGTTCATTTTTATCATTTTTTGTGACCAATTGATTTTTCTTTCCCTTTGATTTTTCTTTTAGGGCATACCCTCTTTACATTTTTTAACTTTCCTCTAATGCTTTTCTACAAAATATGGAACCTTTGTAGCATGAAAAGATAACATATTTGGCACTTCCCAGGTCAATCATGAAAAATGAAACCTATTGGTATAGGAACCTAACAGTGGCTCCACTTGGGGATGGCTTTTCCAAATGAAAATCCAAGAACAACAGGTCAGATTGCGTTGTTTTTCAACTATTGCTGTAGCCTGAAATTTCCTTCTCTTGAAGACCAATGATCTGAACCTTGGTATCCTGTATGTTGTCCTTATGAGCTGATTTGTGCAAAAATATAGCTCTGTCTTTGCTGGTTTTTCTTATTATTTATCATCATCTTTATACTTCCCAAGTCTTTCCTTGATCCCCTATGATAGACTCAAAATATATATAAAAAATGGTGCAGTTCCCTGATTTTCCTAAAAATTTGCTGCACTTGGTTCCTTATCTAACCGCTGTAAATAAAAATGCTGGAAATACAAATATTTTTGTACAATATATAGTTGTGTTGTGTTCATCAAAGGGGATCAAAATAATGTTTGAGCATTCTCCCATTGACTGGGCCTTCTTCAGTATTTGTGCCATCCAAACTCTTCAGAAAATATGTGTTATTACCTTGTACAACATGAATGACATAAGGTCCCTTCCATAGGAAATCAAACTTGCCACATTTCCCTTTGTCCTCTCTCCTAGAATCCCATCTCAATACTTTGTTTCCTATGTAGAAATCCTCAGCTTTTGTTCTTTTATCAAAGATTTTTTTGAGTTTATCTTGTAGAACTTGGGTTCTCTGATATACTTCCTCTCTTGTTTGCTACAAGTGAATAGTTTGGTTTATCCTTCTTTGAATATCATTAGGCTTTGCTTGTATTTCTTGCAGCAACTTGATTACTGGGATTCCCAAAGATGAAGGGAACCTTGCCTCCATTTCGTAAACCAATTCATATGGACTTGTACGAATGGATCTTTTAGTGTTCAATCTGTCTGCCCACAGTGCATTTACCAGCTTTTTATGCCAATTCTTTTTATTCTCCTCCAAGACCTTTTTGATGATGTTGATGAGGCTTTTGTTGGAGGACTCAGCTAGGCCATTTCCTTGAGGGTAATAGGCTGTGGAGTGGCCCAAGGTAATGTGGTATTTGTGGCAGAAGTTAATCATTTTTATGGATTTGAAAGCAACAACATTGTCTGTAATAATTTTATCTGGACAGCCAAATCTGGACAAGATGTTGGTTTCTAAAAATTTCATAATAATGGATTCATTGGCTTGCCTACGAGGGATGGCTTCTATCCATTTGGTAAAGTAGTCTGTGGCAGTAAAAATCCACCTATGTTGGCCAGAGGATGAAGGGTGGATTTCACCAATGAATTCTAAACCCCATTGCTGAAATGGTCTTTCAGTTGAGATAGGTTTGAGGGGTAAAGGTAACAGCTTTCTTTTGCCTTCAAAGATTTGGCACTTGTGGCAACACATTACAAATTTTTTCACATCAGCAAACAAGGAGGGCCAATAAAATCCATCCCTTAGGATTTTATCAGCTGTTGATTTCCAGTATAAGTGTCCTCTGTAGTCACCTGCATGAAATTCCTTGAGGACATTATTAGTTTCCTCCAATGTTAGGCAATTAAGTAAAATACCTTCATGATTTTTCCAAAACCAAACAGTGTCTATGATACAAAACTTTGATGCTTTCATTTTCAAGAACCTTTTCTTAGTTCTGGACAACCCTGGAGGAGCTTGCAGGTTTAGCAATACAAAACATATGTCAGCATACCAGGGTGATTGTAAAAAGGCTTGATTGATATGTGGAGTGGCCATCTCCTCTTCGTTGTCCAGTTCATTGATATCAAGGCCTTGGAAATTGGTTTCAGTCATCAGTTTGGCTAGCCCTTGTCCTTTTATCAGTGTTGTAGACTTGATTTCAATGTCATATTCTAAGATATTGGCAATCCATTCGCCCCTTTTGCCTTCAATTCCTTCTTGAGTTAAAATGTCTTTAACCACAGCATTTGGGACATAGGCAATCACATGAGAGTATAAAATGTAAATTCTGAAATCCTTGATGGCCTTTACCAGGGCATAAGCTTGTTTTTCCATGATCTAATATTTTAAGGGAGCATCTCTAAGAGCTTTGCTGAAAAAGGCAATGGGCTTCTCACACCCTTGGTCATCTTTTTGCAATAGGACAGCAACAATTGTATGCTCAGAGGCAAAGGAAAAAATGATGAAATCTCTATCAAACCTGGGACTTGTGAGGACTGGTGTATTTGTTAGAGCTCTTTTGATGTCCTCAAAGGCTTGTTTGGCTTCCATAGTCCACTTGACTTTAGAATCTTTCTTCAGCATATTGTTTAACAGTCTTATGAGCTCGGCCAAATTAGGAATGAATCTTCTCAAAAAGTTAATCTTCCCTAGAAAAGCTTGTAGATCTTTGATGTTTCTTGGATGAGGCACTTGAACGATAGCTTGAATTCTGTCCGGGTCGATCCTAATGCCATCTTTTGAAATGATGTGACCTAGGAGCTTGCCTTCCTCCAGGAAAAACAATGATTTCTTTGGATTCAATGATATTCCATATTTTCTGCAAATTAGGAAAACTTGCCTCAAATGTTGTAAGTGTTCTTGGCCTGATTTTGAAAAGGCAGTAAGATCATCTAGGTATATGACTAGGAAATCATGGATTTCTTTGGCAAAGGCTATGTCCATTGCTCTTTGAAAAGTGGCCCCTGCATTTTTGAGTCCAAAAGGCATTTTGACATATTTAAAGGTTCCCCAAGGTGTTGTAAAGGCAGTTTTGTCTTGGTCATCCGGGTGTACTAAAATCTGATTGAATCCTGAGAATCCATCTAACAATGAGATCCTAGAGGCTCCCACTACCCTTTGTAGGATATGATCCATTTTTGGTAAAGGGTAATGGTCTTTGAGAGAGACTTTGTTCAAATTTCTCAAATCAACACACAGTCTTATCTCTCCAGTTTTCTTTCTAGTAGGCACCAGATTTGAAATCCACTCTGAGAACCTGATAGGTGCAATGATTCCAGCCTCATACATTCGTTTAACTTCTTTTTCAATCAGGGGAAGGAGGACGGGATTGACCCTTCTAAGCTTCTGTTTAAAAGGCTTTTGATTCTCTTTCAAAGGTATAGTATGTTGGATGACTGAGGTATCATAGGACTTGAGGTCCTCATAACTCCAGGAAAATACATCTTGGAATTCCTTAAACAAGTCAATGTATTTCAATTTTTGATTAGCAGGCAAAGCTTTGGAGAGTTTTACCATTTTGGGATTTTTTGAGGTTCCAATGTTGTAGTCCTCAATTTCAGCATTCAGTGGTTGCATTTTTGGCTTCCTTGAGATGTCATTTGAAACGAATAAATCCTCCAAAGGAGTCAAGCCTGTGGGCATAAATTGTCTTTTAATTCAATTACTTCAGCTTTCGCCTCAACTATTTCATCAAAATCTGTTTGCTTCAGCTCTTGTAAATTGTTGACATCAAAAGTGGTTGGGTGCAAAATCAGATTTGCTGTTTCGGCTGATATAGTCTGCTCAATTCTGTCTATCTGTTGTTGATCATCCACAGTGCTAGTATCAATGTTCATGCTGGAGAATTCTTCTTTCAAAGTCAGGAAGTTATTTATCAGTGTATCACTTTCAAAGACTTGCTAATTTTTGACATTATCTGTGACTGCAGGCCTATGTTTGATTTCAGCAGTGAAATTGTCGTTGGGTTCAAATGGTAGTTTGCATGTGCCGGCAAAGTTTGCCAAGCTATGTTCATGTAAATTGTGCTTTCTTGAGATTTTGGTGAGCTAAAATTCTGAGAAGGTGTTAAGTATTTCAATGGCTGCACCTCTGTAAGCCCTTAGCCTAGGATCATTTGTGACAAAATTTCCCTTCATCTGCTGTATAATTAGATCTGAATCCCCTAAAAATGAGACATTGGTTATACCCAGGTTTTTGATGAGCTTGAGTCCTAGCAAAAGGGCTTCATACTCGGCCATATTTTTCGTGCATCTGAAGTTTAATCTATATGCATGACCTTCAGCATGATCATTTTGCATGTTGTGCATCCAGACCCCTGCCCCTGCTCCTAATTTGTTTACTGAGCCATCAAATTCCAAATACCATAGGATTTCACGGTTATGACTAGCATTGAGAGTTTTGGAGGCTTGTTCACTGGGCAGATTTGGGTCATGTATGTCACATGATATATCATTTTCCTTTGTTGCATTAATCATATCAACAGTTTTTTGATCTTGGGCAGCAGGTTATTCATTTGTACCCTCTGGTTGTGCTGTTATCAGGAGTTTAGCATTAGTTTTGGGACATATGTCCGCATTATATAAAATGAACGAGTCCATATCAGAATGTATAAAGTAAATGGGAAATTTTTGGGGCTTTTCTTGACTACTAACCACATATTTCATTAGTGTTTCACGGTATAATCTCTTTGGTTTCCCAAAGATTGAAATAGTGGCATAGGACATGTCCAATTGCAAGGATCCTTGGAGTTTAGCCCCCCATGATCTTGACAAAAGCATACCGTACTTGGGTGGAATATCAGCTACCACCACATCCATCAGAATTGTTTTAGTTGGGTATTAGACCAGGGAAACACACAAATCTTTAATTAGGCCTAGACACCTGACTTGGCTTGAATCAAATGAGAACAAATCTTTGTATGGTCTTATGATATCTAGGTCTAGTTTTTCCATCACAGATTTAGGCATTAGATTATGTGAGGCTCCGGAATCAAACATTGCATTATGGAGCACTTTTTCATGAATGTTTAAACTCACATAAAATGGAGGAACTCCTCCATTAGCTGTTTTTCCATTAACCTCAGGACCAAAAAGTAATTCAGGTTGATCATCTAAAACATTTACAACATCCCTATTGTCTGGTATTTGGAGTGACCTATTGATTTGCTGTCTATATACCTCATGTTTGGCAAGTTCAGAGAGAGGAATAACTATTTTCAGCTTACCTATTTCTGTTTCCAAGTTAAAAGGTTTTTCTATCTGAATCTTTGTATTATAGGCAGCAGATTTTTCCTTTTCAGCTGAATTTTCAGTGACCTTTTCTTCATCATGAGTACGGTTTTGAACTAGGTCTGTTTTGAACTTATTTTTAGGAGTGCTGTTTGAATTTTCTTTGGAGGGGATGAATGAGCATGGGTGATTTTTAGAGGGATGTACATCTGATATGTCTTCCACAGTGACTTCTCTTGGGTTTGTTTTATCAGAGAATTCTGTGAGATCAGCTTTATCTTTTACTTTCTTTGGTTGTTTAGCATCCTTTGGTTTGATAGTTTCAGGCACATCTATGGTTCTACTCCTCAATTTGTACTATTTGTGAACCTCATAAACTGCTGCATCATAGCCTTCCCTAAAATCAAATGACTCTCCTGATTTGGTTTGAAATTGATTGAAATTATGGGCCTCTTGATCTTCTTGTGTTAGAAAGACTTGGTGTTCACTGTCCAAACCCATCAAGTTGATGTGAGGGTCCTCGATTGGTTCACTAGATGTTGAGGCTTCGGCATAGTTTTCTTGAAAATGAGGTCTGATGTTCTGGTCAGGACCAGCCCTTCCAACATTTGCATTTTGATTCTTTCTAAAGTTTGTGTTTCTAGCAGTACTTGATTGACCTTCCCATGATGACATTCTTTCGATGGTTTCCACCCTATCCCCAAGTCTGTCCATACCTTTGATGATTGCATCCAATTTCTGTTCAAATGCTGAAGGTTCTTCTTTAAAAGTAGTTCTTCTTTTAGCTCTTGCCCTATTTTTTTTAGCAATTAGGTTTGCCTCTACACTAGCAGCTATATTCTACATGTCTTCTAAGGTGGGAGGGGCTCTTTCCCTCAGTTGATATGCCATGTCAGAGTCAAATCCATCAGGGAATTTGATTAAGGCTAAGTCAGGTGGAGGTCTAAGGTTTTGAGGAATAGCATTGTAGACATTGTTGAATCTTGCACAATAGTCTAGGACAGTTTCTTGTGGGCCTCTTTTTATAGTGTCATACTCAGATAAAATATGTAGTGGATCTTTTTTATTTTCCCATCTGTTGAGAAATGTATGGTAAAGAGCATCCGAATTGGCTATAGAATTTGCAGCAAGTGCTCTAAACCGAGTTCTTACTTCACCTGTTAAACTTTGGACAAAAATTTTCATTCTCACATCATCATTGTCTATCTCATAACTCTCAAAATAGTGTTGCATTTTCTTTGTATGTTGTAGAGCAGTATATGAACCTGTATCATCAAAATAAGTGATCTTACTTTGATAATCCTGAGGCATAGCCCCTGGATTTGCAGGTAGCTGTAAATGGGCATAATGATTTGCAATATTGACAGGGATAAATGGGACAACAGGAAGAAATGGGATAGCTGGGATAGCAAGGATAGTAGCAGAACTATGTGTAGCGGATGGAGGTGCAGAGAAAGTACTTTGAGAGGTGGATGAGGAAGAAGGAGAAGAAGGAGCAATGTGAGGACAGGCTGAAGGTTTAGCAGGGGTTGGAATATAACTTTGCTGAACTGCTTTAGGGCTAGAATTAGCAAGATCTTCTTGTTCCTCTTGTTTCCTAAGGATCTTAGGGATCAAATTAGGATTGTCAAAAACAGTTGGAGGATCTGGTTCAGGATTTGACCTGGTATAACGCGTTTTCTTCTTTGGAGCCAGCTTCCAAATTTGTTTTTGGTATTTTTCTGGGAATATTTCAGATTAGAAGGAAAATGGTCAAATTTTTGGAACGGCTGTTTACAGCTTAAAACTAGAATGAAGATTGACTGAAGCAGCTTTTATTTAATCCTGTAAATGCAAATCAAGAACAGTTTCAAAGGCTTTCTGGCTAACATTCAAGCTTCATCTGTAATTTTAAGGAATAGACAACAATTGAAAAATTTGTTTCCCCAGTGGAGTCGCCAATCATGTTATCACTCAGGTTGTTCCCTGGCTCCTAAGGGAATACGGCCGAGGTAACCACTAACCAATCTTTTAGCTACAAGTCCTAGCCTACTTGCAACCAGAGAGGGGTCTCTCTTTATGTTTTATCTTTGTTTTAGAGTAATTTAAGGCTAGTTATGATGCACAGGGTTTTGTTTTAAGTTTGGTTGGATGATGATTTCAAATAGAACTGATATACAGTTTTCAGAATAGCTTAGACCATTGGGCAATGGAGTCAATGATTGTGTACTATTGAAAGTGCTTGTTGGGGAAGTGGTAGTGCTATAGAGCCATATAGGCATATATGGAACAATTCTTCGAATGTGGTAATCGATGGCATGAAATCAGGGAATGAAAGTCAGTCAAGGGTCTTTCACTATGTTGATATAGGGAAAATGTGAGAATATTATCTACGAGCAACTAAGAATTCCTAGACAGCACTCATAATGAAAGAATCAGTGTAAACATGAGCAATTAAGAATTCATATTTATAACCAATTCTGAAGAAAACACAGTTAGAAACAGAGATTGAGCAGAGGGTGCATTCAAACAAGTCCTGAGCTATTCTTCTTCTCTATTGCTAAGATCATGAAATATACATGTGAATTTTGCAAACACAAAAAAACAAAACGTGGTTTAGGAAAACTTATTGTTCCATTAAACAACACAGGAATTCTGTAGTACAATGCAACTCATTGCTTTCACATCCAGACAATGCAGAAATCATAAACTTCACTAGCTCTTTATATTAGAAAATCTGAAAGTTACAGCGCAGCTCTTAGAGCGAGAATCACCAACCAACCCCAAATACATTCTATGGGGGGTATATATACAAAAATAAGATAGAAAATATCTAGATGATGAGTCTTCATGTAATAAATTACATCACCAACTTTTCCAAGGTAGGAAATGAAGAAAGTAAATGTTGCAATAAATATTAGTGGATTAGCTGTTCATTCTATCAGAGAACTTTGACTTTTGGGACCAACTGAGTCGGCTATCTGTCCCAACACTTTGATGAGTTATTGGTTTGACCTGCTCCACCTATTGTCTAGCTACTCTGTCTGGTGCCAGCGTACTCCATTCTGCTATCCTGTAGATGACCAAAATTTGACCAAAATTTGAAGCTGAACGAAGAGGAAAAAGGCCGAGATTACTTGGGCAAAATTTCCAGCATTGCTTGCCACCAATCTTCTCTAGGCAGCTGATGTCTTTGTATCTTTATTAATGTCTCATCTGCCTCGGTATATCTATAAAAAGTGGGCGTGACCTCAAAAAGATGATTGATTTCATGCTCAATGTAAAACATGTTTTCTAATTTATCATATAGAGATTGTCCGGAGGGAGGGCCTGCTTCTTCTAAGGAACTTGAAGATGTTGTGAGCTGATTTGTTATAAAATTATTCATCTTGGTGGCATACTGCTCCTGGGTCAGCAGTCTCCCACCACTGGTTAACAAGCTGGGTAATCCTCTGTTTTGTAATTTTGCCAGCTTTTGCTTGAATTCATCTACTTCTACTTGCATCTCCTGACACTTTCGTTCTAGACTCTGCACAAAATTTCTTAGAGTCAGCACCTTTTTTGCTGTCAGAACAGTATCTTTCCTGTTGCTGATGTCTAATGCTACCAACTCTTCTTTGGTGTGAGTGTTCAGGAAATGGATCATTTTACTGGCCTGCTCAGGCATATTCCCTAATGCTGCTCTAGCCCTTTGATTCTCAAATTGAGCCCGGCCTATCAATTCTATCTGCTCATGCATGGTTTGGATTGACTTCCATTGTCTAGTGATTGATTGGCCAACTTTTGCCTACAAAATCTTTTTTATTTCAGCTAGAGTCTTCTCCATATTCAGCTCCTTCTCCAAGGCCTTTATTTTGTCGTTCAGGGCCTTAATTTCCCTTGTTTTTTCAGCTACTGTCACCTTGGACTTATCGTAGCTCACTTCTAGTTTGGCCAGCTTTTCCTTGGCCTCTTTTATTTTTGTTGCCTAAAGTTCTAGCTCCTTGAAAACTTTCATCATTTCATCCATGCTCATGCTAGATTCAGGTGATGTTGTTGTTGCTGCTGCTGTAGCATCTGTGGTGGATGAAGCTGTTGTAGATGCTGGGATGGTAGGGGGGATCACTGCTACTTGTGTAAGAGGATCAGGGACATCAGTTGGAACTGTTTGAGGTGGCTGGGAGGTCGACTCTCCCTGCTTGCCTTGAACCGCTCTTTCCAATTCTTTCTCCATCTGAATTATTCTTTCGTTCATTCTCATCAATAGATCCATTGTATCTTCAACATCTTTTTTCTTGCGCCAGCTCTGCAGTTTGCGGGTGCATAGTAGGAGTCAACCCCAATTGTTTTCTAAGGGAAACAATATCATCTTCCTTTTTCTTCATAAGGGCCCTGACACCCTTAGGGTCCTTGGGATCATGTCCTAGGTCCACAATAATGTCCTCCAATGTTTTAATTCTGTTGTCTTTGGCTGAGGAGGACAGTCTTTCCAAATCTAGCTGAGTATTTGTATTCTTCAAAGACTCCTTCAATTCATGGGCCAGCATGGCCTTATCTGCTAGGGTGGCATAGACCATCTCACCCATTTGTTTATGCAGCTCTATTTGATCCATCGGGTGAATGTCCTTAGCCAGGACCTCTAAATTTGTCTTGACATAATCTGCAGCTGACTGTGGCTACTGTACCTTGGGCTTGAAGTGGCTGAGAATCATTTTTTCTTCTTTGAAGTCATATGATGCCATCAACCTCTGTTGTTTGGCAGGTTTTGCCTTAAGAAACTTATCATATAACTGTACTCTTAACAGCTCATTTTGAGCCTTGATTTCCATGAAAGTAGTTTTGATACTAGCTGGCCGTTTGCTCTGTTGTTTTGAGGAGGATACCTCCATGCCATGCTACCTCTCTTGCTCTTGCTGGAAAGAGCTAGTAGGTGTGTGGTGGCTTGCTTCCCTTTCTAGGATGTCCTCACTAATTTCCTCCTCAACTGGAGAATCAAGTCTTTGCCTCTTGGCTTCAGGTTGCTGTGTAGAGCCACTAGCAGGTGTGGAGTCCTCTCGGTCTTGCTTCTTACCTGTTTCTTCATTAGCAGGAGTTTGAAATATTGGCACTTGTAGTGCCTCTGTTTGCTGTGGAGGAGCTTGTTCTTGAGTTTTCTCCTTTGAGGTGGTAGGTTGTTCTGTAACCATTCCTTGCCCTACATCCATTGGGTCTTTTCCTTTTGATGTACCTGTTGCTGGTGTAGACCGTTGTTGATCAGCTTGTGAAGCTGCAGCTATAGATGGACCTTCTCCGACTTGCTGTGGTAGTTTGAAAGTTACCTGGTCAAAAGAATCCAAGTCAAGAGTTTTTTCTAGATCTTTGGCATTTTGCTCCATAATTTCTTCTTGAGTAAACTCCTCAACTAGTGTCCCTGCCAGCCACTCATCTTGGTTGGCATATTGTTCAATTTGTGGGAATATACAATGCTCATATGTTGTCAGCCTATATTTAACTCTCCTGGTGTTGATAAAGCCATCCGGGTCATAAGGAACCCACCAGAAACTCCTTTTCAATTTGAGCTTCTGCCCCAATATTTGGTCAGCATCTTGCCAACCCTCTTTCTTGTTCATAATAAAGGGGCCTAGATGGTCTCTAAATTTCAGGTGAGCTTTCTTCTTGGCACTATGAAAATGAGTGAGGTCTGAATTGATGAGTTGCCTGTAATATTCTAGGGCAAAAAGTCTCATTGGTACATATCTCGAGAGCCTGTAAGGACAGAGCTCACAGCCACAGATTCTAATGACAGTGTGATTTTGGTAGAGATACCAATCACCTATTTTGTAACTTTTGGACAGCTGCAAGATCTTCTGCATGTCATATCATAATCTAGGAGGAGGGGTTCTCATTAGGAGACAAGAGATTGGGTATACAAATTGGTCAATGAACTCACAGTAGGAAAATGGAGAGTTTTGAACCTCATGAAAAATTGATGACCAAAAGATGACAGACCTTCTTTCACCGTTAGAATCCAACTTCTTGATGGGGCATTGGAAGCTTTCAGATATATGACGAGTATTTAAAGAGTCCATCCCTATCTAGCTTCACTAGTTGGTCATGCATTTTATTGGCTATGAACTTGGCATAGTTATACTTGACAACAGGGGGCTGTCCTAGGCTGTATGCAGACAGCAGAACCAACACTGTTTCATCAATGTGCTCACTTTTTTTAAAACCCAAAACATAAGAGATCATATCGACAAGCAGCTTGCCCACCTCATTGAAGTTGACATATAGGAATGGAGGTGGCTCAGTGGGTTGGTGGCCCGCCCTCATGAATGTCTTGGCAGTTCTTGCAATCTCAGAGCTGGAGAGCTTGGAGCCTTCATCCAGCAAGTAGTTCATAGAGAAAGGAAACAATAGCTGAGTTTGTTTGAAGTTTAACATCTGGTTGATAGAGTCAGGGCTAATATGAAAGAGTATGCTCCCAGATGGAGACTTGACAGCTCTCTGAGTTGGATCATAGTTCTCAGCACACAGACGAATAATCTTAGGAAAAATATTAACATAGGGGAGGAAGTAAAAAGGTAAATTAGACTCCCCTATGCCATACATGTCAAAGTTGCTCAAAAAACTGTTTCTCTACTGGCAGAAGGTTTGCAAGTGATTCCTGTCCCTGACCAGATCTTGAATGAGGTAATCCTTATCAGCTAGGGGCATGGCTTCAAGCTCTTTGTTTGGTGGATTCATAGGAGTGATGTTTAGAGCTGTTGGGGTGGCCATTCTGAAATTTTCTGAGCTTATGCTTGAAATAAAGATTAAGGCAACAACTGGTTGAACAAACTTGCTTGTGAGGATTAGCAAAGGAACTGGTGACTGAGCTTAAATGTGACAACAGTCTTGACTATCTGAAACTATAATGAGAGAGGCAAATTTTGGAGAGTTTTGAGAGGCCTTTCTTTTCTCTTTGATGGATTTTCTGGATAAAAAGACTGTGGGCAAACTGCAGAGGGGAAAGAGGATTGCTTCAACCCAATTACTGAAGTTTTTGCAGAGGATATTTAGCAAAAAGGGGTTAATGTGCGGGCAATATGAAGTTTTGCCGGCAATTCGAACCTTAAAATCGTTTTCCTTCTTCTTTTGTTTAGTGGTGAGATTTGCAAATGGGCGCGGATTCGCAGGGCTCCTTTTAAGGAGGGGGTGTATCAGTGAATTTAGGTAGAATTTAGGTGCAAGAGGTGTCTTTAGTTTGGGTACTTGCAGGTATTCAAGCAGCTAAAATGGAGAAAATGGTGAAAAACAGGGCTAATGGGTGAAATTTGACAAATACCTGGTTAAAGTCGCCGAGGGCAATTGAGCCGGTATGATGGCGAATCAATGGGGGCGAATCTACAGGCTCCAACAGCTCAATTGTTTGAATTTGAACTCTGGAGGTAAAATGGCATAAAACAACGTGCGTAGCTCTCCAACACGACAAATAACAATGACTTAAAATGGTCGAAACACATGTTTTTTTATAAAAATTTGGCATATTTGCGCTTTTGGCGCTTTTCTGCGATGACGTCAGCATGGCGTCATCAGCGGGTCGTGGATACGACAGGGTGACGTGGCATATGCCTGGGTGACAACGTGGCATAGGACACAGTGGCAGGGTGGGGATGCAGGCGGATGAAGTGGCAGTAATACAGAGCAACAATGGGGACGCAGAGGTGATGTCATCAGGACATGGCACTGACGTCAGAGACGGGGGAGCGGTTTCCAGTTTGGTCCCGCACCACTTTTTAGCATAGGCGGTATTGGGGGAGGGGCCTTCGAACATGCCGGGAGGACGACACATGGTGGGGGTATGGTAGGGAAACCACCCATCCCCCAGACGTTAACCTCCGGCGGATCTGGGGCTGAAAACGACCGCCCACCGTTGATCCATTGCTTGTCAGATTGTACAGATGACGATAAAGGTGAGGTGATAGGGGGTTAGGGACGGGACCCGCCCAACATATTTAAATAATAACGCACTGAAGGGGGATCCAAAGCCTTGGTTAACGTGGGTTATGGGTTCTTATGTGCGGGTATGAATTAATTTAATGTTAATCAAAACTATTAAACATTAAACCTTGGGAAAATGACTGCGGAGGGGTAGAATTATAAGGTTTTGATGGGTAGAGGAGTAGGTATAGGCTATTAACCTAACCAGAGGTTAGATTAATCCCAAGTTTGGGATGCGGAATGGTTAGTAATAGTCCCAAATGGACTATTATTTCCCAAAACTATGTTACAAAGCTATAGTGCTTTAGGGTGGGATACTTAATATATTTTTTGGGGTTTTTTCATAGTTTTTGTAGAAAATAGGGGTGAGAACACAGGTTAGGGAGCTATATAGTAAAATTAGAAGTTAATATGATTTTGTGGAGTGAAAGTGCAGGGAAAAAGGCTAAGTCTAAGAAATGAAACTTAGACATAGGAAGTGAATGGAATGTGGAAGAAAAGGTTTTTACACAAGAAATGTGGCATCTTTTTATTGAAGAAAGTCAAAGCTTGACTTAGTATTTTACAAAAACGAAGTGAAAACAGGACTGGTTGGGCAGATGCCAAAGTCCTCAAGGGGGTGTTAGTAAGAAACTTTGAAAAGGGGGGGGTTTGAAAGGGAGTTAGACATGCTTCCATAGTTCTGCCATTAGACAACTAATTTGACATTTCTGTCATTGATGAGATGAGCTCTCCTTGATAGTACCATAAGTGATCATAATTTTGCTTCTGCAACCTCAAATTACCTACCCAGCCTAATACACCTAGCATTTTTTCTTCCTTTTGAATGTGTGCACTTAGGCTTGCAGACCCTGATTGTCCTCTTTTCCTTTGACTGCCCTCCTATCTAAATCTACCCTTATTTCTTCCAAGGGCCCAAATTAAGCATTTGGGCTCCTTAATTTCTCTACCTAGCTAGTGATCTGCCAAGCTTGAACTGTTTGGACAGATATTGATTCTCTAGTCTAGAACAAGCAATTTAAAACATGGCATGGTCCAGATTGAACTGTTGGGCCATCCATCAAGTGTGATAAACAACAAGACTTTGCACATTGTGAACTTGCAAATCAGCTAGCAATGGCATTTTGGCTGGCCACTTTCCTGGTCTTTCTTTGGGGTTCATTTTTATCATTTTTTCTGACCAATTGATTTTTCTTGCCCTTTGATTTTTATTTTAGGGAATACCGTCTTTACATTTTTTAACTTTGCTCTAATGCTTTTTTACAAAATATGGAACCTTTATAGCATGAAAAGATGAACATATTTGGCACTTCCTAGGTCAATCATGAAAAATGAAACCTATTGGTATAGGAACCTAACAGATGACATTTATGGCAGCACCCAAATCTACCAGTACATTTGGAATTCCTACCCCATTAATTTGCACAGTTAAAATTGGGTTCTCAGGATCCCCATACTTTACAGGCATGGACATTCCCATCATGAAATCTGATAACTTCGCCATTACGTGAATGGTAAGTAGGTCCCTTGATTTCCTTTTAGGATTCTTAGCGTAATATTACCTAAGAGTTTTTACATATATAGGCACGTCCCTCATAGCTTTCAATAAGGGAATCTTGACAAATAAATTCTGTAACTCTCCTAACAGGTCAAATTCATCTTGATGGGTTGGCTTACTCAAAGCCAACCTTTCTGGATAGGGCGGTTCAGCTTGGTGTTTTTGAGTAACTAGCAGTTGAGGAGGTGCGTGATTTTCGTTGACTCGGTTTAGTTCCTCTTCAACCATTTTTGGTCCCTTTTCCTCACTATCGATTTGTTAAATGATAAATGGTGAGGGTTGAGCATCTACTATTCGCCCAAATCATAAATTCATCTCTTAGAATTCTACAGTAGAGATACTATATGAAGGTAAGTTGAGGGTGTCAGCTTGCTGAACCCCTTTATTTATAGGATTTGGATTGGGTTGGATGGGAAGTTGGGGATGAACAGGCTAATTACCAGGAGGCACATTAGAGGGTAACTAAATTTGTTGTTGTGGCATTGACTAGGGAAATTGACTAGGAGGAGAGGGTCCCTGCCAGTTCGGAGCCCACAAGGAACTCGAACTAGCTTGAGGAACCCACTGCTGCCAAGGTGGGAACTGGTATTGGGGCCACATGGGCAGATAAGGCATGGACTGGGGACCCATATTAAAATTACTAAAATATTGAGATGGATCTGGAAACATACCTTGATTTCCCATTGACAGTCAAGGTTGCCATGGCTTTTTTGGTCCCATAAAGTAAAACTGCTCCATCTCTTTGCCTGTCCCTTGAGAAACTACTTTTAGTCCTAGCAAGGATGGGCATGAACTTGTCACATGATTCAATTCACAGATTGCACACAATTCTAGTTGTTTATATTTTACCTACAGTGTGTCTATTTGTTCAGACAAGGTACTCAGGATATCAGTCCTCAGGCTATCCAACAGATTCCCAATTTCTGCTTTTGTAACACCTCCACCAGATACTTTTGTTGATCGAATCCCTTGAGAATTCTTTGCAACTCCCCTTGACCACTGGATGCACAACTCGCAGATGGTGTCAAAGTTCTCCTTTGATATATCTCCCTTTCCGACTATATTTAACAATTCCAAAGAGTCCCCTCGGAAGGCCTGGAGAAGGATAATTTTCAAAATGTCCTTATCTAGGTCAAAGTGACCTGATCTATGCAATGTGTATTTAAAGCGTTCCACATAGTCTTCCATATTTCTGTCCTCTTTCTATGTAAATTTGAAAATTTCTTCTTTAATATCCTGTGATTTATAGTAGTCCTGGTATTTCTCCAAGAAAGTAGTTCTCACCTCCCCCCATGTGGTGATAGACCTCCCCCCAAGACCCGTAAACCACCACAGGGATGTCCCTTTTAGCATAGTAGGGAATATTTTCAATTTCTAAGAATCCGTTATATAATCATACCCTCGACACACAATGTCAAATTCAAACAAAAATGTGTCTGGGTCTTCTGAAGTGAGCCCATGGAAACTGGGTAAAGTTGTTAAAGGAATGGGATTTGTTGGTGTGTCAGTCCCAAGATCCCCAATTGGAATGTCAATAGTAGAGGCTGTAGGTGCCATGAATATCCTCCAATACTCACTGGGGATTTTAGCATGCTCCACTAGAAGGGCTTTTCTCACAAGGATTTGAGTTGCCTTAATAGCGCTCCCTCTATCCTTTGGTGATAGAAGTGTCTCTATAATTTCTTCCTCCCTATCACAATGGCTCGACCCTTTGAATTTCCTCTCTGGAACTTCTTCTTCCCTAATGATATGGACCGTTCCCTCGAATGCTTTACCTACAACTTCTTCTTCTTCTGTTATGAGCAACAGTATCCGTTTATCAAGCGTATTGTTGCTTGTCTCTCCGGTTATTGGAAGGGCCTACTGTATCAAGTTAGCATGGGGTGTTGTGGACAACACTAGTTGATCTACAAATTTTCCCTCAAATCTTGTCTGCGCACCTGGCCTCATGGCTACATGAGAAGACGCTTCTGATTCAACTTTTGCAATGATTTGCTGGATATAAGTATTCCTTACGAAATCATGTCCTCCCTTCTTTGGGTCTCTCCCTCTACCCATTTTATTTGGCTCTTTGTTCATACAAGTTGGTGTGACGAAAGATGTTTCTATCAAACCACAGTTCTCAAGCCCTAGAGTAGGGCGTGAAAAGACCATTCCTCCCCAGGATGAGAGATCACGTTGAAAAGAGAACAGTTAGCAGAAAAAGAAAAGAAAATAGGAACCTAGGGTTCAGGGCCTAGAGTAGGGCGTCAAAGGACTCCTCCCTCCCTGGGACAAGAAACCCAATAAAGAAAAATAACACATACATGAGAAAACCTAACACTTCAAGACTTGAAGTAGGGCATCAAAGGACCCTTCCATCCCCAAGGCGAGAGATTGGGTTTCTAAACGTCAAAACAACAAAAATGCTAGGGAAATCTAAGCTCAAGGCCTGGAGAAGGGCGTCAAAGGACTCCTCCCTCCCGAGGGCAAGAGATCGGCACTAATAGAAGCAAAAAACCAATAAAATCACAAAACAAACAAAATACATATGCTCAGGACCTGGAGTAGAGTGAGAAATATTGTTCTCTCCCCAAGACGAGAGATTGACCCTCTGGTTGATACAGATCATGTCTTGCACCTTGTTAGCCTTCCTAACAACGGCACCAAAATGTTGGTGTCTAGGTATGAACAATTTATTCACCCCTTTCCTACATTAATATATCAATCCGGGTGCATATTCTTTTCAAGGAAACACGCAAGGTATATGCAGGGGCAAGGTTACAATCTATCATCAACCAAGGGTTCATGATTACCAAGTCAAAGAATTGCTGAAACAGAAATAGAAACTCAACTACAGAACTTAAAAGGGTACTCATAGTGATCTAAAGAATCTGCAACAGCAATCAAGAAATAAACACAGCAATAAAAAATACACACTTAACAAGGAAATACGCAGTGCTTGATCATAAGAGCGGGCCCAACTCTCTTATCAGGGCTGCATTACTCACAGCGAAAGATAGATTAGCAAAAAGGTTTGTAATTTATTAATCTAAAAAATGATGTTACAATACAATGCAGGGTCTGGCTAACCCCTGATACAGGAATGACTCATCTTTTATACAGTACAAAGGGGAATAACATCTCTCCCCAAAACCTAGCAACTATATTTCCAAATATATACATCAGTTCAATCACAGCACTAGTGCCGAGAGAGAAAGAACAGGAATGATCCAAAAATGGATTGAGAACAACTGCAAATTAGTTATGTTATTTTGTCATGATCGATCAACTATTGTGAATCGCGAAACTATTGTGATATGCTGTGCGGTCAACACCTGCACTCCATAATCTGTGGTCATAACATGTTTTAGCAGTTCGCATAAGTAAAACTCTCATGACTCTACTTCATTAATTAAATATCCTAAGAGATGATAAAGGGCAATTACCTCATAGTTTTACATAGTAAATGTATGTGAATCAATACAAAAGGGATGAAAAGAGGAGTGGAAATGCAGGGAAAAGATAGGCCAATTTGGTGCCCAACAGTAAACATTGGAACGAAAGTGGAACCAAATTATGTAATGCTTGGAGACTATTGGGATGATGCCATGGTGGATAAGGTCTCTGAGTTACTCCGTGAATACCAAGACTTATTCCCGACCAAAGTTATGGATTTAAAAGGGATCGTTGGAAACTTAGGAATGGTGAAGATCACCCTGAAACCTAACGTGAAGCTGGTTAAGCAAAGCCCTTACCGCTTGAATTTGAAATACAAGGAAAAGGTCCGCGTACAATTAGACAAAATGCTTATGGCCGGAATTATTGAGATAGTGGAAGAATCTGACTGGGTGAGTCCTATTGTAGTGCAAGAGAAGAAGTAGAAGGGCGAAATAATAATACGCATGGACCTCAGGAAGCTAAACGACGCTTGTGTACCTGACCCATTCCCAACACCATTCACAAAGGAAGTATTTGAAAATGTTGGCAGCCAGGAAGCATACTCATTCATTGATGGGTTTTTAGGGTACCATCAGATCAATATCGCGCCGGAAGACAGGAGAAAAATGACCTTCACAATGGAATGGGGTTGCCTCCAATACACTATTATGCCATTTGGATTGAAGAAAGCACCAGCCATATTTTTGCGCATCGTTGTTGCTGCTTTCAAAGAATACATCCACAAGTTCTTGGAGGTCTATCTGGATGATTGGACTATCTTCGAATTAGTTAAGAACCATGTAGAAAGCTTACACTTGATGTTGGATACTTGTTGATGACACCAGATTGTGTTGAACATTAAGAAGTGTACATTCCTCGTTCCCTTTGGAAACCTATTGGGACATGTGGTCTACAAATAGGGACTGATGGTGGACCCTGCGAAGATTATAGTAATTCTAAATTTGGAAGCACTGCGAAGTGTTAAACAACTACATGCTACGTTGGGACACACAAGATACTACACAAAGTTTATCAAAAGCTATGCCCAAATCATCGCGCCGATGGAAAAACTATTGAAAAAGGATGTTACATTTTGCTGGAATGATGAGTGCATTAAAAGTTTGGATGTCCTGAAGGGGAAACTGGCCTCCACTCAAATCCTGGTCTTCCCACAGTGAGATGTGGAGTTTCATGTCCATGTTGATGCGTCATGTATTGCGCTGGGAGTAGTGCTCACACAGGAGGGCAGGGAAGGCTTGGATCACCCTATCGCATTTGCAGGTCGGAGGTTGTCCAAAGAAGAGAAGCAATATTCCACCACCGAGTTCGAGGCGTTGGCGATGGTGTACGTGCTCCAAAAATACGAACACTATTTGCTCATATGATCTAAAAATGGGGCATTTAGGCTTCTTTTCTCACTTACAAGCACCTCTCCCACTTCCAAAGCTTAAATATTCCCAAGTCTTTATGATTAACCAATGTGGAATTAAATATTTGCTTGAAAATAAGGTGTATGCTGGTATTTATTTTTGACTATTTATGTGCTTTAAGATTATGTTGTTTATGCTGATATAACATGCATATAATCAGTAAAACAGTGCAGCAATTAACAAACACATAAGACAATAATTTAATATGGAGTTCACCCAAAATTCTTGGGCTATGTCTCCGTGAGCTATAGTCAACTCGACTAAGCTCTCTGGGATTATGGTCTAAGTTCTTTTACAAGCTCCACGCTCAACTCCACTATATTACATAGAAACAATGGGCTTAGAACACCATATCATCCCTCGCTCCGAAGCTCTTAGGCTTTCTAGCTTTCGGTTTGGCTCTGGCTCTGGCTCTGGCTCATGGCTCTGGCTCTTCGACTCTAGCTTCTCTGAGCTCTGGTTTTGGCTTTCTATAACTTTAAGCTCTCTGTCTTCTCACTTGACCTCCAAGTGACCCCAAAGACTCCCTCAGCTGCCCTACACATTAGATTTTTGCTCTCTCACTTCTGCCTTCTCTCAATTGAGCTCTTTGCCTCCTTTGAGGTACTTTTCTGGCCTTTTAGCTACCCTAGCCATTTCTCTGCATTTCATTATCCCTCTGTGCCTCTGCGGCTTCCCTGCTCCTTGTCAGTTCGACTGGCCATCTTGCTCTGCAGCTCCATGGCTTCAAAATGCATCATTTCCTGTAAAAATGCCTGCTTGTAGTGTGGCATGATGATTAGGAGCAGTTACAGAGGTTTCGGGGCCTTCTCATAGGTAAAAACCCAAAAATTGAGAAAATCCCATTACACAGAGAATGTCTGCAAAATACACTATCGGGCATGATTTTCGGACTTGAAATCCCATTCAATCACCCCTAAAATCCCTATCGGGTCCACCATTAGGCATTATATTGCATCGCGTTAACATATTGGGCAAGATCCCAAATACACAGGAAAACATTCAAAAAACTGACAAAATCCTTTTTATCGGACTTCAAATTATATCGAAATCGCCCTAATATCACATCAAGTCCACCTTTGGCTGCTATCACAATCCCCACTATCGATCTAGGTGACCTTCGATCCAATGGTGAATATGTGACTTCAGCTGGCTTAAGGGTATGGAGGTTATCTACCCGAAAAGTTGGCTTTCCTCTCTCCTCCACCAGCCACGCGTCATTGATTGTATGGGATTGGGCAGAGCCGACCCAATACCATTTACCGCTTGAGGCCCACCTGAAATCCCGCTTACGGAACTCAAATTTTATAAGTCGCACCTATAATTCCCCTTCAGGTATGGCTTTATCGCTTCAGGAATCTTTCCTTTGTATTTTGGTTTTTACACTGAAAATCATTAATACACAGAAAATCCCTTTTACCAGAACTCAAATTTTATGAATTGTGCTTATAAAATCTGTCGGGTCTGGAAATCGCATGTCATCGATTTAATCGTGGCCATCCATTCCTTTCCTGATCTGACGACTGAGATTGGATGCCGTGATTGCTATCGCATATCACATTTGGAATGGCATGGGGGTTCTATCCATCACCAATGTCGATCCGCCAATCCGATCATCGGTGATCGCATGTCGCATAGCTTGGGTCCCGATATCGTATGTGGGGCTGTCTCTGACCTGATACATTGGATCAGTTGATTGGGGTTTCTTCTGCCTCTTCTTAAATCTGCCTCTTGGACCATCTCCAATGCGATTTCCCTTTATAAGGGTTTTTTTCCATTTTTAGATGATTTTGCCATTTTTTCCAAAGAACAAAGGGCATCTTCTTTCTGTGATAACTTCTGCATCCTAAGTCCATTTTTTCCCATTCAAGTTGCAGTAGATTTAGAATGAAAAGATCTCTGCCATGGGGCTATTTCTAGGAACTTCCTTGGACTTTCGTTTTCCTCTGTGAGGAACACTTAGACTTAGGAGTCTATCCAATATCCATTTTGGATCATGCCTTCCCACTAAAAGAACTTTTGGTCTTCAAAACACTAACATACTGATCTGAACAGTAAATGAGAGTAACAACACCTTCTTCTTTTAGGCTCCACACACTTTCCTTGCATAGTGCCTCTAAACCAAAGTCTCTGACCAATTTCCTTCTTGGATGTGCTAGTTCTCGTGGGAAGAATTGTCTTCCTTCTTGACCTGATGCAGAACTTCTGCTGAGATGGTCACAGAAGGTAGTTTGAACCTCTCTACCTTGATCATTCATCCAAGGTGGCTCAAACAAATGTGAATTACAGCTACTTCACAAAATCTTTCATTTGTACTTGTTTGAAAAGCTGTCAACAAAAATTGTTAACAACAACAGAAACACAGACAACAACTGGATGGCCTAAACTCCTGCTTCAACAAAAGAAATAGATTTCACATCTTGTGAATACCTCCATGTCTCACATCTACATACAAATGATGGATTAGATAACATGCCTACAAACATGCCTTTAAAACAAATGACCCTTCAAGTCAAGCATGTATAAAAAGACAATTAGGACTCTTTTTCAAAAGATGAAATACTTCATCATTATCTCCATCTTGGAGACCAAGTTAACCTCTCCCAAGTCAAAATTACATCACATGCATGTAAAAGCAAACCTTGCAAGTTAATTCTACATACATGTTCAAAACAAGGAAATCATCAACATCCCTGTGTTCATGCACAACATTCTGATGCATGCATTTCATCGTTCAACTTTCACTTAAGCACACTATACTTTTGAAGCTGAAATGAAATATAATGTTGCAGCAATAAAGTGAGTCTACTACTCAACTTCTCCATTCACCTTCTTGGTAAAATCTTGCAACTTGCATTCCATTAAAAAAGAAATGCAAATAGATGCATCAATAGACATGCAATCTTAATCATATAAGAACTCTAACCATTTCTTACCAATCCCTTTCAAAGGCACTACCTTTGTCTGCACATTAGCATCAACATGTGAATCATCCTAAAACACATCATCCATGGAATCTTCCTTTCCATTTCTGCCATCTTCTCTTTCCACTTCCTTTAGCTTTTGTGGAAGCATTGTTGGATTCAGGGTCCAACACTTTTCACAAATATGCCCTTTCTTATGGCAGTAAGTGCACTACATGTGCATCCTCTTGACAACATGATTTTCCTTGTCCAATGGAACTTTGGCTTCTTGCTTCCTTTCCTTCAAAATTTTCCTGTATGTGGCCATTCTCTTCCAGCATCTAGAAACATTATGGTTATCCAAACCACAAAAGGAACATGCAATTCTTTTCCCATATCTATGTGCAAATTTATCATGCTTTGCAAAATCAAAAGGAATATGATTAGAACCATATTTATACCTTTCGCTTTCACCTTTATTACCTTCATGAGGAGGCGAAGCAAAAGAAGAAATGGCTCCCTTTGGAACACCATCAATCTCTTCAAGGTTGTTAGAGTTTCCATAGCTTTCTAGTTCAAGTGTGTGCTTCTGAACACCTGCATCCTACAAATGATGTTTCAAGCTATTGCATTCCTCCTGAATACAATCTTCACACTCTTAAGGTAGATACTTGAATGAAACTCCTTTGGAACTGTTTTAATGGCCTTCATGGCAGCTTTGGAACTCTTTCCATAAGACTGTCCATAGCCAAGACCCAAATACTTAGGCCTTTCGTCAACCATTATTGGTTCAACAATACCTTGTGCATGCTTTCCCAAGCCCTTTCCTTCATAGCCCATATTGGACATTAGCTTGGAACCTATGCCTCTAGTATGTTTTTCAAAAGAACCAATATAAGCATTCTTAGAAGAATTTGAAGACAAACTGGAATGGTTTACCTCTTCTTCAAGCTGATACTTGACTAAGGCTTCTTGGGCAACAAAGAGCTATGTCTCCAACTCATGCATCCCTCTCAAGTTCATATTTTCAATATGAAGTTGCCTCTCCATTTCCTGCAATTTTTCAAAAAGCAACTTCTTCTCTTCCTCCACGAAATTCAACTACTCTCTAAGTATGCTGCTCTTCCTTCCCTCCTCACACATTTCTCTCACCTTGTCCATCATAATGAACAAGTCTTGCTCCATGTCCTCATCAAAGATTCTTCTGATGCAAGAGGAGTTTGAGGACTCACTTGTAGAAGTTGTCATTATACCAATGAACAAAAGAACTTCAAACAAGAGTACTAAAGAGCTTATTTAAGCAACCTTTTGCAACAAACCTCTTGTGCTTCAAGGATTGCCTTGAGGTCCTTTGGGATAGAAGAATGCCTTCATCCATTCTTCCTTCTTATCCTTCCTAGGCTGAGTTAACAATAGCTTTCCCTTCACCTCTGCAAACTCAAACAATAGCCAGTCTGAAAACAAGCATACAATCAACCTCTGACTATTTAAACACCTTTCAGACAAGCAATCTTTACTCTGTCAATCAAGCATTCTGATGTAACCTTCTTTGAAGGTGGGGTTAATCATTCTCGGGCTCCAATACCACCTGTTCTGAAAACGGGGCACTTATGCTTCTTGTCTAACTTACAAGAACCTCTCCCACTTCTAAAGCTCAAATATTCCCAAGTATTTATGATTAACCAATGCAGAATTAAATATGTTCTTGAAAATAGGGTGTATGCTGGTGTTTATTTTTGACTATTTATGTGCTTTAAAATTCTATTGTTTATGTTGATATAACATGCATATAACAATAAAATAGTGCAACAAATAACAAACACATAAGACAACAATTTAATTAGGAGTTCACCCAAAACTCTTGGGCTACATCTCCGTGAGCTCTAGTCAACTCGAATATGCTCTCTACGATTATGGCAACAGTCCTTTTACAAGCTCATCGCTCAACTCCATTGGTTTACATAGAAAACAATGGGTTTGGACACCATCTCATCCCTGGCTCTGAAGCTCTCAGGCTTTCTGGCTCTGGCACTTGCTCTAGCTCTCGCTCTTGCTCTGGCTCTCACTCTGGCTCTCACTCTGGCTCTCGGCTTTGGCTCTAGCTCTGGCTCTGGCTCTGGCTCATGGCTCTGGCTCTTGCCTCTAGCTCTAATACCATCTGATCTAAAAATGGGGCAATTAGGCTACTTGTCTCACTTGCAAGCACCTCTCCCACTTCCAAAGCTTAAATATTCCCAAGTCTTTATGAGTAACCAATGGGGAATTTAATATGTGCTTGAAAATAAGGTGTATGCTAGTATTTATTTTTTACTGTTTATGTGCTTTAAAATTCTATTGTTTATGCTCATATAACATGCGTATAATCAGTAAAACAGTGTAGCAATTAACAAACACATTAGACAATAATTTAATATGGAGTTCACCCAAAACTCTTGGGCTACGTCTCCGTGAGCTCTAGTCAACTCGACTAGGCTCTCTGGGATTATGGTCTAAGTTATTTTACAAGCTCCACACTCAAATCCACTGTATTACATAGAAACAATGGGCTTAGAACACCATCTCATCCTTGGCTTTGGCTCTGGCTCTGGCTCTAGCTTCTCTGAGCTCTAGCTTTGGCTTTCTGCAACTTTCAGCTCTCTGGCTTTTCACTTGACCTCCAAGTGACGCCAAAGACTCCCTCAGCTACCCTGCGCATTAGCTTTTCACTCTCTCACTTCTTCCTTTTGTCAATTGGTCTCTCTGCCTCCTTTGAGGTACTTTTCTGGATTTTCAGCTACCCCAGCCATTTCTTTGCATATCATCATCTATCTGTGCCTTTGCGGCTTCCCTACTCCTTATCAGTTCAACTAGCCATCTGGCTCTGTAGCTCCATGGCTTCAAAATGCATCATTGCCTATAAAAATGTCTTCTTGCAGCATGGCAAGATGATCAGGAGTGGTTACATAAGTTTCAAGGCCTTCTCATAAGCAAAAAATGAAAAATTGAGAAAATCCCATTACACAGAGAATGTCTACAAAATATACTATCGAGCGTGATTCTCGGACTTGAGATCCCATTCAATCGCCCCTAAAATCCCTATTGGGTCTGCCATTAGGTGTTATATTGCATCGCATTAATGTATTGGGTGAGATCCCAAATACACGGGAAAACATTCAAAAACTCGAAAAAATCCTTTTTATCGGACTTCAAATTATATTGAAATCACCCTAATATCGCATCGGGTCCGTCTTTGGCCTCTATCGCAATCACCATTGTCGATCTGGGTGATCTTCAATCCAATGGTCAATATGAGACTTCAGGTGGCTTAAGGGTATGGAGGTTACTGGTCTAAAAATGTGGTTTGCCTCTCTCCTCCACCAGCCATGCGTCGTTCATTATATGGGATCAAGCAGAGCCGGCCCAATACCATTTACCGCTTGAGGCCCACCCAAAATCTCGCTTACGGAACTCAAATTTTATATGTCATGCCTATAATTCCCCTTTGGGTCTAGCTTTATCGCTTCAGGCATCTTTCCTTTGTATTTTGGTTTTTACATTGAAAAGCGTTAATACACAGAAAATTCCTTTTACTAGAACTCAAATTTTATGAATTGCGCTTATAAAATCCATCGGGTCTAGAAATCAAAAGTCGCCGATTTGATCCTGGCCATCCATTCCTTTCCTGATCTAATGGCTGAGATTTCACATCGTGATCGCTATCGCATATCGCATTTGGAATGTCCCATGGGTTCTATCAATTGTCGATGTCGATCCACCGATCCGATCATCAACGATCGCATGTCGCATAGCCTAGGTCTCGATATTGCATGCGGGCATGTCTCTGACCCAATACATTGGATCAGCCAATCGGGGTCTCTTTTGCCTCTGCTTAATTCTGCCTCTTAGACCATCTCCGATGCGATTTCCGTTTATAAGGGTTTTTTGCCATTTTTAGCGGATTTTACCTCTTTTTCCAAAGAACAAAGGTCATCTTCTTTCTGCGATAACTTCTGCATCCTAAGTCCATTTTTGCCCATTCAAGTTGCAGTAGATTCAAAATGAAAATATCTCTTCCATGGGGCTATTTCCAAGAGCTTCCTTGGACTTTCATTTTCCTCTGTGAGGAACACTTAGACTTAGGAGTCTATCCAAAATCCATTTTGGATCATCGGAGGACATTTCAAGATGTATACTGACCATTCTGCATTGAAATACCTGGTCAATAAGCCTATGCTAGAGGGCGCATATGCAGGTGGCTCTTATTATTCTAAGAATATGATTTTGAGGTCGTAGTAAAGCCAGGACGCCTAAATGCATGACCGGATCACTTGTCGCGCATTGAGACGAGCGAGGAACCTACTAGTTTGGAGGAAGGATTACCTAATGCACAACTCTTTGCGGTGTGCGTCGTGGACAGGCACTTTGAAGATATAATCCATTTTCTAAAAATAGGGACTGCACCGAAGGAATACTCTATCCAATAGAAGAAGTAATTGGTGGTGCATGCAGAAGATTTTTCTGTCATCGCAAGGCACCTATACAAAATGGGAAATGATGAGATATTGCGAAGATATGTACCTGAATTCGAACGAAGTCATATCCTCACAGAAGAACATGGGGGTGCTGCAGGAGGACACTATGCAGGTTGTGCTACTGCAAAAAACATTCTTCATGCAAGATTATGGTGGCCAACCTTGTACCAGGACTCAAAAGTGCACTTTAAGGCCTGTGATATATGTCAAAGGATTGGAAAACCATTGCGAAGGGACAAGATGTCATTAAATCCATAAATGACATTGCAAGCATTCGAAAAATGGGCAATTGACTTTGTGGGACCGATCAAACCTCAGGGAAAGACGAGCATGTGCTACATCATCACGCGACAGAGTACCTGACACGATGGGCAGAAGCACAAGTGGTCAAAGACTACACGATTGCTACGAATGCAAAGTTTTTGCTCAAAAACGTGTTGACGCAAGTTGGCTGTTTGAAAATCTTAATGAGTGATCGTGAAACACATTTCCTGAATGAAACCATCAGCACGGTCAAAGAAGAGTTCTAGGTGTATCATCAGAAAAGTGCACTGTACCACCCACACGCTAATGGGACTGTAGAATCTTTCAATAAAATAGTGGAGACTGCACTGACCAAAGTGTGTAATGCATAATGAAATGATTGGGATCTGTGCATCCCTTTCGTGCTGTGGGCTTATAGGACAACATGCATGAAACTGACAGGACAGACACCTTTCCGGTTAGTTTATGGCATAGAAGTTGTCATGTCGATGGAATATATCATACCTAGTCTTTGAATAGCAGTGATCACAGGGATGATGGACCACGAAGCTCTGGAGGAAAGACTCGCACAATTGGAAGAACTTGAGGAAGAACGGTTTTTGGTTGGATTTCATCAGTAGGTACAAAAGCAGCGTGAAAATGCCTAGCATGACCGCCATATCAAGTTGCGCACCTTCAAGGTAAATGACTTAGTGCTGTTGTATGATAGTAAGTTTGAAAAATTTCTGGGAAAATTCAGAATGCATTGGTTGGGACCATACGTGGTTAAGGAGGTCACAGACAGAGGCACGGTCCAGCTAGTCAAACTAAATGGAGAACCTTTCCCAAGCAAAGTAAATGGCAGCCACTTGAAGCCCTACATGGGTGGGCTAGCTATCTGACTAACCAGCCGAAGCACAGTCTTCATGACCCGAGGAGCCAGACAAGGGCACGGGACTATAAACATACACAACAGATGCCGATACAAATGTAAGGACACAATTCAGACACGGAGGTCTCAGAACAATAGATGCAGCAGGTTCAACAAGCAGTAGCTTAGTGTGCTATGGACATTAGGACCATTCATACCAGTTGGAGGGACTCCACGCCGACAGAGTGACTTGAGGGCGAGTCATGATGTTTTTCTTGGGGGCCTGTTGGGAATGGAATCCCCCAACAACATGTTTTGGGGCTCAAAGCCCAAGTTTTGAGTGATATTATTGTAAAGCTCCACGAATTGCTGGCATGAAATGTATGTTAGAGTCATAGGGTTGTCCACCTTAAGTTGGAATGTAATGTCGGCCTACCCATGGTTCGTGGACCATGGAATTGTATAAATAGAGCGAGGCTCTAAGTTGTAAAGAAATAAGAATCATAGAATATAATGGATGGAATGAGTGAGCGAAGCATAGAAGAAGAATCTAAGTGTCTTGGGTCATAGTACTAGGAAGAGGCTCTGCACTTGAGTGCGCATAGGCCCAGTAGAGTCCACAGCTAAGTCCGTGGACCCCTGCAGCTGAGTGCGTAGGGTAGAGTTGAGTTTGTAACCAGAAATTAATAAAGAAAGGTTGTGTTACCAATTATGTGCGCATCTGTTTTGAGTTATTACATGTCTGATATCATTTGCAATTATACTATTTATTTATTGCGCGCACTTGTATGAATATTGTTAAGTATAACTGAAGGCATACAAATAAGCTAAGTTAATCAACTAATATTGGGCTACTAGTAAGGACTTGGGTAATAACACTATTCGTCCCCTGAGTAGGGCTGCACGAAGGTAGCATCTTAGGCTACAAGGCACAGGTAAGTGCGTGTAGCAATGTGCGCGTAGGGTCGAACCGTGGACCACTTGAAAACATCAGATATTTCCATGGTGTGGAAACCTGGTTCTATCACCCTCCCATACTACTTCGGGTGAGACCTTAGTCCATGCTCTGTGGACTATTACCGAAAGGGCCAGTAGTATCGGGATTTGTTTGGCTAAATCACCTCTGAACTTGGGTTAGGCCCCAACAAGCCAACACCTTCTCATCTTCATAAAGTTATCCCAACATCTTTTGCATCGTCAAGAATGCTTGTTGAAACTGTTCATTGCTCATCTTGTTTTTTGGTGTTTCACCTGCATCAGATCCTGTCATGGTCGACTTATGAGCGACTCTTCGCTTTCCAATTTTTGGATCAATATTCTCGAGGATTCCTTCTCCACGTTGCAACTTTGACCTGGTTAACATCCGCTGACAAATTCTACAAATGCAACCTACTCCGATACGAAATTATATGATCTGAAATGATCATATGTTAAAACTGAAGTAGAATTTATTATGCCAATAGTGAAATGAATGTTAACTTAAAGCGTTGAAACCATGAGAATTGCTTGAGAATAAAGACTTTACGATAGATGATAAACATAAGCAAGATGCAAAACAGAAGTGAAAACTGAAATTATACAGCAATACCATACAACAAGATTGATTACGGAGTTCTTCCCTGATGGACTATGTTGGGCATGGAATCCCCTAAGGCATGTTTTGGGGCTTAAAGCCCAAGTTTTGACCAAGTCTATTGTAAAGACTCCACGATTTGTGGGCGCAGAGCACGAAGTCATAATAGAGTCACAGTGTTGTCTACCCTTGTTTTTTTAATGTAATGTCTGCTTGAAAGATCCACCCATGGTCCGCGAACCATGGGATTGTATAAAGGGAGCGAGGCTTTAAGTGTAGAAGATAGTTAAAAAATGAATAGAATAGAAGCATGAAGAGTTTAAGAGCTTGAGTTGAAGTGTAAGGGCTGTCTTTGGGTCATAGAGAAGAAGAAGGCTCTATAGCTAAGTGCGCAGATGCCTAGTAGTCCACAACTGAGTGCACGGACCCCTGCAACTAAGTGCATAGGGCAGGTTGAGTTTGTAACTATGGGAAGAATTAATAAAGAAAATTTTTATCATATTTCTATGTATCATTTTCTATTTTATGTACTATTGGGTATAATTTACAAGTGTATTGTTTATTTATTATGTGAACTTATATGTATGTGTTGTATAAATAAATATAACATAAGGCATCCATTTACGCAAAGATAACTAACTAGGGTAAGAAGATAAGTAAGGTCATAGGTGTGATTTAGAAAAATAGTGCAGCTGCTCCAGCAGTGCGGGAGCCCCACAGCCCCTAGTTAGGGCTGCGCGAATGTGAATGTATCAGGGCATGAAGGCCAAGGAAAGGAGTGAAGAAACCTATGTGCAGGGACTAGCAGTTGGACCAAATCAACCCCACAGACATCTCAAGGGTGCAAAAACTTGGTTCCAACACCCTCCCATACTACTTCCGGTGAGACGTCAGTCCGTGCTCCGCAGATTGTTTCCAAAAAGGCCAGTAGTACAGGGATTTGTTTGGCTAATTATCTCCAAACCTAGGTCAGGCCCCAACAAGCCAACAAATGGTTCCATTGTCGGGACCAGAATCTGCATAGAGATGTCTAATGTCATATCACTAGAATCCAACAATGAAAGGAATTGAAGATTGGTTGGATAGGAAGATTCACGAGTTCGCAGTGTAGGAGAATAGGAATCCGCAACTATCAAAAGAAGAGTGGTTAGATTGCTACTTATACATAGAGATCCATGAAATTTCTTTGCATCTTTCCCTACTGAGATATACGAGTGGATCGCAAAGCTAGAAGATAGCCAAGGAAGGTGCAAGCTCAATAGACCTATTGTGTGGACTGCAAAATTAGTGTGCATATTGGAAGCATTGGAGGATAATATCGCGCGTGGTGTTGATCGCTGGCTCGGTCAAATTATAGCAGGATTCATCACTGAGTTTGTGGTAGATACTTCAGCCAGCTATAGTGAGGCAGAGCGATGCTTCCTCAAAGGACCACGAGGTAAGTACGTTAAGTCTTTGAACACTTGGATTAAAATGTTACTATGTGAAAAGTGGGTTATGTGAATAGATTGATGTTTGGGGCTATGCAAGGTGGGAGAATCTATAGAAACGAAGGTAGTGCAGAACTAGAAACTAGCCCCTTGATTTCACCTCCATGAGGGGATGGGGAAGAGCTCGCGAATGTCTCACCAAGAAGTACCATCAATTTGATAAGGTAGAGGATTCCGCGCATACCACCCCCACCCACACCACTTCCAATTTCACCATATTCACCCCCATCTTCACCCATGCCACCTCCGCCACCATTGTGCGTCAGTATGGCAAGCATGATAAAGTTTCCAGTATTCAAGAGAGTAGGAAGTGAAGATCTAGACTAGTTTTGGTTCGTGATAAAGGCTGTATGGGAAGCACAGGGGGTCGTAGATGATAACATAAAGAAGGAAACACTGGTCAGCGCTCTACGGGATCGCGTGTTGACATGGTACATTAAGCATTCCAATGAAAATCCGAATGCGGGGATCATGGATATCCAAATGACACTAAACAAAGAATTTAGCAGGCCGAAGTTAGAAGTATAGTCGATCATTAGGCTTAAGGAAATCACAATGCTACCAGGTGAGACCCCTTACGCGTTGGATTAGAGACTAAAGTGCACAATTCCCGAAGCTAACATGATGTTGACAGATGGACAACACTGCGAATGGTTTATAGCATCGTTAACGCGGCATTTAAGGAACACATTGTCACAATAGTGGCTAACAACTCAAGCCGAGGCCTTGGAGATAGTGATGAGGTTACACGAGATGCCGATACAGGATCCCAACCTAGGATTTCAGTAGATTCATGCATAGTTGAAGAACTTGTGCCTTGAGATGCAGAGTCTCAAGCAAGATAGAACAGCTCACTTAGAAGTGCACGATGAGGTATGGTGTGTAAAGTGCAAGGGTTAGGTACATGACAAGGATCACTGCCTGGTGTTCGCGAATTACCTCATGGGAGGAGGACCAATGCCATTGAGACCAGAGGCACAAGTAGGACCTAGCGCAGCACCTACATTGTGGTGCACAATTTGTCAAATAGGAGGAAAGCATACTAAATATAACTGCCATTTATTGCAGAAGTACACGCATAATTCACAGCAGTTGTTTTGTAATTTCAGTAGATCAGTGGGACATGATGAGCGCACTTGTAGAATTTATGAGATGATGATGGATCAGACTCCTACCTATAGAGTTTAGGCTTAAACACGGCCCCTTGACCAGAACGCAGGGATGGCGCGAGCCAAATTTCAGGGGCGCGAATGAGGCCGAGGTGGAGGAGGACCTTGAAGAGGTTGCAAACAACTGATATGTTACAATTGTGGAGGGCCAGGACATTATGCCCATGATTGTATGAATCCAACGCATCCATCATGCTTGTATTATACATTATTTGATCATGAGATGGAGGATTGTCCCACACTGATAGCGAGGTTGCGTGATAAAGGGGCACTTTAACCTCCCCCGACTCAGAACATGCAAATGATGATGTTTGAGCTGCACGAGGAAGACCCTAATGTGAATATTGTGCTCCGAAGTAGAATTATGACAGTGGATGACAGAGGAAAGCAACCTGAAGAGATTACTTGGGTTTGCAAGGCTCCAAAGAAAGAACCAGGGTTTGATTTGGATCCCGTTAAGGAAACCTTCATGGAAGCTAGGAAGAGCTTCACTGATGTCTCCCCTTCAAGAAGCAAAGAGAGACCAGAGCCAAAAATTGACCCATCAATGCTCACGACATTCCTGGAAACATGCATGAAGTTGCTACGCGATAGCAAGGCTATAAAGGGGCTCTAGGAACTCATAAATAGATATGTTGGGACCATGCGGGGAGAACCACGTGTAGTCCGAAAGCTTGGAAAGCACATGACGAGGACGAGAAGGGAGATGAGACTGACCACGTAGATTGGAGAATATGAGATGGACCAAGTGATTCTAGACCTGGGGTCAGACGCAAACGTTCTGCTGAAGTAAACATGGTATGGCATGGGAAGGCCTATGCTACAATGGTCTCCTATCCAACTGCAAATAGCAAACCAACAAAAAATCCTACCTATGGGAAGATTGCAGGGAATCATAATGGATATTGAAGGAGCAAGTGTGCTAGCAGACTTCGAAGTGATAGAGATTATTGATGACAACAATCCCTACCCCATGCTATTAGGAATAGATTGGGCCACTAACATGAATGGGGTGATAAATCTGAAGAAGCGCAAGATGATTTTTGAGAAAAGTCTCTGCACATAGTTGTACCTTTGGACCCTACAGAAGGATCGCACTACATGGAGCCAGTGTGTGACTACGACATCAGTGATGATTTGGATTGCATCTACAAGATAACCATGTGAGAACAATACTAGGTGAATCCAACCGCGGATGGATGAATCTCATGGGAGTGCAAAATCTTCTGCACCTGAGATTCCGATGAAGAGATGGAATGATGATAGAACCAGTTACATGAGGTAACCATGTTGAACTGTAACATGATGACAAGATCATTGCGCTGCTTATCGATAAAGTTAAGGGATCTACCTATGTACAATGGGTTAAGTGAGGTAGATGACTTCCTAAACATATTTGAAAGAGAGGTGTCGAAACAAAACCGTTTTGAAGCTTTGAAATGGGTACTGCATGCTACACCCGCGAGGTGGTGGGGTATGCACCAAGGAAGCTTCAGGGACTGGTAAAAATGCAAGAGGATGATGCACATATGGTTTGGGAAGCCTCAGATGTGATTAACAGACAATATTGTCAAATGAAATGGTCTGCGCGCCCACCTAGCTAGATGGGTACAGGCATATGGTACGAAACCTGCATGGATGCACACATCCTTCATGTTAGGAGACACGGTCAGTAAGCAGGTGTGGGCAAGGCAAGGGCGTGAACAACCCCTCCAATTCGAACCATGGAGTATGGAGAGACCAAGTGCATAGATGGTTATCCACGCAGAAGCCTTTAACGAAGTATGTGAAGCGCTGAGCAATGTACACAATGCACAACGGATTGACTGGGACTTGCACATACCAGCGGTTCTATGGACTTATAGGACCACGTACAAGAAACTGACGATGCAGGTGCCTCCAAGGCTGGAGTATGGTGTGAACGCTATAATCCCCATAAAGCATAAAATACCTAGTCTGCGCATGGCAGCATCGACCGATACGATGGTTCGCGGGACCTTGGAAGAAGGGGTAATGTAGTTAAACGAAGTAGAATACTTGGGACCTAACGAGGGAATTTGATAGGGTGACCTTAGGCTCCAAGAACTTAGGAAATAAAGGGTGTGATTAAGGGCAAAAAGCACTCTAGTGGAAGTGAAAGTCAAGAAGCTTGAGGATGAGATAAAGGAAGATTTTCTCGATAACGAGACCAGGGTGATAAAATAGGGTGCGCATGATCACACTGAAAATTTTTGGGACTATCGCTACAAATTTATTAGTCTAATGCCTTGGCTTCAACCGCATATTACTACATGAATCAACCATGATGGCGCACTACAAATGAAAAAGTGCATGACACCTCCAGTAACAATAAAAGGTGGGTATTTTCGAGGAAAAGTAATGAGTGACAGGATGAAACCCTATACAGGTGGTGCGACCACCTAACTAGTCGTGGGAAGTATAGTCTTAGTGCTCCAAGCAATTGAAAGGAGGTGCGGGACTATAAACTACTCTGCCTAGGAGCTACGCAATATTGGAGCTGCGTGCAGGAGTAAGGTGTCACAGGGTCCGCAACCACGTAAGGGGGCTTGCGCTCCCACACAGGTTGGCTGGAAAGTGACCGTTGGAGTCACTATTCACAATGTGATGCTCGACTTGAGACCAAATGGAGTGGATGGAAGGCATTTAAGAAGTGATTTATGAGAAATATTTGGGAAAATGTGTAGTCAAGGGAGAATTAATGAACCGGATTTGGGGGGAAGGATCAAATTCCAATTCAAAAGGCACTACAAATTAAAAAGGGCTACCCAACAAACAACACTTGGTCATTTGTGAATTGAGCTATTATATACCCTGTGTATTCTAAGTAGAGCCCTGTTTGACGTATGCAGAGCATTGATTAATGGCATCATCTGAGGAAGTTATGGAAATTGTAGATATGATCACCGAAGAGGCTGCGCAGGCCCTGACTGTGGGGGATGCCCCTAAAGGCACCAGGATTTTGGTAGAAATCCCTAAATCACCATGCATCCCAAGGCCAAATAAAGACAAACAGTCAATGGTTCCCATACGTGTGTACCCACGAAACCCGTTGCTCACCAGGTTAACGATGGAGGAGAAAGAGAAAGCAGTTAACTTGGAAACCAATGAACAGGAGGAAGACCTAGAGGACCTTATCATTGAAGAAGATGAGGACGAAGGCATGGAGGAAGAAACTAAGTGTGCACACCCTCCAACAAAGTTTCTCGCTTATATCCCCTTGTGGAAGGGGAAGGAAAAGGTGCCCGAGGATCTCAACGAGAGCAAGAGCTCTCTCCAGACCCCGCTCCTCCCAGACGACATCATTTTTTACGACATGCACTTAGGATGGGTGCCTAGCTTGAAATATGAAGATTGGGAACTCACTGACCATGAGAAGCTCCCTCACCTAGAGATCACGTAGCTCATGAATCCCAAGAAGAACACCATGGCAAGGGTTACCAAATTAGAGTCACGAAAGTGATTATGCGGAGTGGAAAAGGCAGGGTTAGTAAACCTGCTCTGGGTACCATATTTCCACTGCGCCCCAATAACAATATTCGTCATTAGGAAGCTGCTTTGCCTGGTGCATGGTGAGTGTTTGTGGCTGGAGGAGCCCATCTTGTTGGCTTATTGGGCCCTGACCCAGGTTTGGAATAGTTTTTAGCCAAACAAATCCCGTACTACCGACCCTTTCGGAAACAGTCTGTAGAGCACAGACTGAAGTCTGAGCCGAAGTAGTAGGGGAGGGTGCTGGAAATAGGTTTTCGCACCCTAGGGATGTCTTGATGAGGACTGGAGAATTCGCAACTTGATCTAGTTAATTCTGCTAGTCCTCGTAGTAGTCGGGACCTCATGAAGAACCTTGAAGGAGAGTTTCTTAGATCCTTAGTCTTCTTACTGTTATTATGGATCTGATCTATTCTTTAAGGTCTTTAAGCAAACATTTAACAATTAAACCCAGTCTGTGTAGTCATAAATCTTAAATTTACTTCATAAAATCATAACATGAGCATAAACATTCATATCGACGATCAGATACACAATATTTTAGAAACACTTATCTTTATTAATATTACGTTCAATACGTTTCACTTTCTGCCCTGCCCACTCAGCTGCAGGGGTCCGCACACACAGCTGTGGACTCTACCAGGCCTTTGCGCACACAGTCGTAGAGCCTCTTCTACCCTCTACTACCCTCGACTCAGACTTACAGACTCAAAGCACTTTCACATTCACAAACCCATACATCAAAGCTATCATTCCCCAAATTATCTTCTAATCCTAGATCGTTGCTCTATTTATACACTCCCGTGGTCACAAAGCTATCATTCCCCAAATTCTCTTCTAATCCTAGATCCTTGCTCTATTTATACATTCCCATGGTTCATGGACCATGGGCAAGCTGACACTTTCTAGATTAATCTATTATATTTTAGGGCGGACTACCCTTGGACTTAACCCATTACAATTCACACTCCGCACATTTCGCAAATCTTTTACCATAATTTTACCCAAAATTTCAGGCCTCAGCCCCAAAACTATTACGTGGGGGATCCACTACCCAACAAGCCCCCAACATAATCAGCGTGACTCATCCCGAGTCACTCAGCTAGTACTGTGATCTTTTCGCGGAGGTGATTCAACGACTTTTGTGCTTCGCTTACCTCTACAACACATTCTTCTGCCATCTGTTGTACTTGTTGCACACTTCTCAAAATGCATATATTTCCTGTAGGTGGGCTAACTTTCCCTCAATATTGGCAGTGACCGCAAATGCTTCATCAAGCCATGACTGAATGTGCTCCTTAAAGACCTCTTCTTTATGATGCACCACGTCGACTTGTGTTCTGAGTGCCTGGGCCTCCCTCATCTTGGCCAATCACTGAGTAACAGAAACCATCTGCACGATCCCCCGAACATTATCATAGGCCTACTACAGCTCCTATGCTTCGGCCTCTAACTACTGTAATGTTTGATATTCTTGTAGTGCAGTCACCAGGCTAAAGGACTTATCTAGCAAGCCGGTACATGCCTAACTGGCACTTTCTATTGCTTCCCACCCAGATTGGATAATGCATTGCTACTGCTCTCTAACTTCTGGTGGTGTAGAAGGCTGCACCTTTAGTCTCAAATTGGCTATCTGTAAGCTGAGTTCCAACTGTACTTTTGATGCTTCTTCCTTTGCTTCATAGAACCCGGTGGCCAACTTGTGGATCTGTATGCCTATAGGTAACTCTGTCGTGATCTTGAGCTCAGGGGCATGGCAACATGCTTCTTGCACAATTTGCTCCAACTGCTGATTTTGTGCTACTGCTTCATCTCTTTGGAGGCTCAACTACTTGATGATAATTAATTTCTCATTGAGTAGCTATACAACGCATCCTTCCCTAGCATGGAGCTTCGTTGTTGCGCCATCCTGTAGTCGGTATAAAACTTCTCGCGGAAGGGCAACTAATTTTATTCCAAGTCCCAAGAATCAGCCTACCACGGCTTTATCTCTCGCATTATCTACTATCAATGCTCTGACCAGAAGTGCAATGGTATTAGCCATTTTGGCTTGCAGCAGCTGCTCAGTTGTGACCGTACCCATAGCTCCATGGGCGGTTATCACGCCCAACTATGGGGCCCTTGTTTGAAGTTCCTGCAGTTGCATCCTGAGTGCCCTCAACACAGTCTATTGCTATGTCATGGCCTCATCGAGCACCTCCCTGGTAGCGTCCCGTACTATATCCCCAATGTCACATAGGTCACCCTTAATCAGTGTGATAGGTTCTGCGTCTAGCTTGGATGCCTTGGCCTTCTACCTTGACCTTGTCTTCTTTGTTACGCACGGTCATTTCAAGGGTGCACCGGTGGTGCTAGGCTTCGCTCCTTCCATCACAGTATCCATTTCTGACTCTGTAGTTACATGCGTGCCTCTTTTTTCTTTTGTTGTAGCAGCCCTGCCTGTTGTTGCCTTGTCTAGCAACCTGCGCTACTTCTTGGGATGCCTGTAGTTCCTCAACAAGCTGTTCATTTCACTTCTATTGTGCTAGGCATTTCGCGGCAACCTTTTGCTTCTGGATTGCGGTCTCATCACGTCCTACCGCATCTGATCCATGCCACTCTGGTGGCCAGGTATCAAGCACTGCGAAAACAACATCATAAATAGCGATGAAAGGAAGCGTGGTCCATGTCTGCTCTGGATCCTTGCATGCCCTGATATATATGTGGTGCATATCTACCTTAAAGTCAGCAATGCTTCTCACACTATCATATATTTCAGTAGTTAAGAGGGTTTGCTAGTTGATCCATTGGCGTATGGTTGCATCCATTAGTATCCAGAAAATCTTGACTTCACAGATTCTGGCGGCATCCTTTGTTGCCCATAGTGACGTGTATCTGGCTGCCTCTAGCCAATCCTGGTGTAGGGGTGGAAACTGACTATCTTTGGGCAATTCAATCGTAACCAATAGGATGGATAAGAGTAACCATGCATAGTGGAAGGTCTTACTCTCCTCCTAGGCTTCACTGTAGTTTGTTAGGAATTCATCGCGAAGGAACTGTGCCCAATTAAATCATGCCCCTTTCACGCATTGCTCAGCTAACGCGATGACCGTTGCTGGTACCTCACTGCCTCGACATTTTCTCATTACCTTACTAGCCAGCAATTGGGTAGCAATGCAGACCCTTATGTTCTAAATGCTAGTGATAAGATACCCTCTCTACTTTTTCTCCAAGTTGTATTTCTTTTTCATAGTTTCTGCAAGTGTCAAGTCACTACCCATGCCCACTATTTCCATGGGGTCCCTTCCCTTGTAGGGAAGCTAAGAGATCCTACGAATGAGTTCGACTGTGATGGGGATGGGTTTTCCGATCCATAAGTACCCATCATGCAGTATGCAGAGCAATTGCCTGATGACCAATATTGTAATTGGGGGCCGATGAAAATGTGGAATTGACAGGAGGTGAAGTAGCTCAGCCTCCTCCACCTTTCGCAACCCTTCCTTCAGCTGTAGTGTGGTGAAGGCCCCCTCCATGCTTAGTTCCATTAATTCCCTAGTTTCCAAATGAGGGAACTTATCAATATCCCTGAGGTCCCAGTCCTCAAATTTCATAGAGGGGATGTGGCAAAACTCCATTCCTTCGAGCGGAACCCCTTTGGGGAGGGATGAGGTTATAAGCTTGCTCTGAACAACATCCAAATCTTTAGGTACTATGACCTTTCCTTCCCATGGAGGGACATACTTGGGTTGTTTTATGGGGCCCTGCACTGGTTGAATATCTTCCTCTATTTCTTCCTCGGGTTCCATTTCTTCAACATATGTTGGAGGGTCCTCTTCCTCATCATTGCTTTCAATAGTAACAACTTTGCCCTTTTCTTCCATTGACAGCTTGCTAAATCGCGGATTCCACGGTGACATCCTTACTGGTCCTAATACCTGGGGGTCCTTCTTGGACCATGGCATCCTGGGCGATTTAGGGATTTTAGCTGTCCCTCCTTCCTGAATCACAGGGTTCTGTGTAACATCCTTGGTTGTGGATATCTACCTTAGTAATGACTCTTGCAGTCCCTTCAGCAATTCTTGAAACCACGAGCTTTCTTTCAAGAGCTTTTCATTCATCTTGCTCCTATCGTTTTGAACCTAGAACATCCTAATCTTCAAATGGCCAAACTTTGTTTTGTGACAAGCCACCTGTTCTTTATATACTTTTTCGAATTCAAATTCAGCTTTGTTCCCTGTTTGTGGCTCATTAATGTGACTTTAGTGATTAACCCTATGTCTTAATTTCCCATCGTCCACTCCTTAATGTCTTAAATGGGACATCTTGTCATGAATAGTGTTTGCAATGGTCACCTTCCATCCTTCCCATGCAGCAGCCTAGGCCCTTGTACGTGAACGCGTTCTATACTGCATACTAATCCTGCGCAGTACATCCGTGCCGTGCAACCTCCCTACAAACTTCTTTATAGTCTTGCACCCTCTTCCAACTACATGGGGCACTGAGACTGGGCCTCCTATAGATAGTTAGGTGGTCGCACCCTCTGTGTGAGGCTGCCACCTCCTTGCTAGCTCGGGCTGCGGGCACCCTTCGCGTACCTTGGAATTTACTAGTGGATCGCGTTCTGTGCTCCTCCATTCAATAGGGTGTGGTCAGAACCATGATAGCAAGGTCGTAGTTCGTTCCAATATTGTAGGAGAGCCAACCAGGTCTAGTTCCCTTATTCTTAGATTCGCGCAGCCCGTTTATGCGACTCCACCTTTTATTTTGTTAATTTCTTCGTCCAACCTCGCATTTTTCCTCCTTAGCCTTGTCCATTCCTTATCAAGTTCGTGAAGTCTCAAGCTGTCGTGCCAAATAGCTTCATGCAATTTCCTAATGCCTTCACCCAGGTTAGTCCGAAATACTGGGGTAGTGCATGGGGAAATTTTCTCCACCTTCCTGGTTTCACTTGATTTGGGTGCGGATACAATCATCTTTGCATGTTTTTTCTTATTTATGGTCCTAACTACCCACCAAACCCTTGGTACGTGCTGATTTAGTTGCAGCAGTGGTTGCGCAGCACACAACTGCATCCTTTGCGAATACAGGACAGTGATCCTTATCATGACCTTCACCCTTACATTTTATACACCACACCTCTTCTCGCACCTCTAACTTAGGCGCCCTATCCTTCTTCAAGCTCTGCATCTCTAGGCACAGGTTTTGTAATTCCACGTGGATTTGTTGGACTCCCAACCCAGGATCTTGAATTGGAATTTCATGCAACCTCATCGCTATCTCTAATGCTTTGGCTTGGGTTGAGATCTTTTGTTTTGACAGCGCCATCCTTAGGTGTGGTGTAAAGGATGCCACAAACCAGGCGCAGTGTTGTGCATCCAAAAGTGTCATATTTGCATCGCAGATCATACTTTTTAGGCACTGATCCAGATCCCACGGTGTCTCACTTGAAAGCATTGTAATTTCCTTAAATCCAATGATCAATTGAGTTTCAGATTTTGGTTGACTTAACTCTTTATTCAACGCATCCTGGATCTCTACTATTCTAGCATTTGGATGATCGTTGGAGTGCTTAATATACTGCGTCAACACACGGTCCTGCAACGTACTCACAAAAGTATCCTTTTTAATGTTAATGTTCGTAATGCCTTAGGCTTCCCATACTACCTTTACCACAAACCAGAACTGATCTGGTTCCTCATTTCCTATGCCTCTAAACATAGGCAACTTGATCACACTCACCATTCCAACCCTTGGAGGTGGTGGAGGTGGGGTAGGTGAAGATGGGGTGGATATAAGTGAAGAAGGCGATGGTGTGGATGGTGGTGGTAACTGTGGAATGCGCTACTTTATCAATCAGACTGCACTTCTCAGAGAAACCTAGCAAGCTGCTACTCACTTTCCCATGAAACTGAAATTAGGGGACTATTATCTAATCCTTCGATCCCTTGGTAGCCTCTTCCGCTCCACGTTACCCTAGATATCATGGATCCGTAAAACTCATTTTTTACATAACATAATTTTAATCCAGGTATTCAATGATTTGATGTACTTACCTTGCGGTCCTTTGAGGAAACATTTTTTAGCTTCGTTGTAGCTGACAGATGTGTCTATCACGAATTGAGTGATAAACCCTCCTATTACCCGATCCAACCAATGATCTATGGCTCATGCGATCTTATCCTCAGATGCCTCTAGCCTGCGCACTAACTCCAGAGTCCAAACTATCGATTGATCAAGCTTACACTGGCCTATGCTATCTGCTAGCCTCGCGATCCACTCATATAGTTCTAAGTCAAAGGACGCGAAGAAGATCTCGTGGGTTTCTGTGTATATGTAGTGATCCAACCATCTCTTCTCAGATATTTGTGGGGTTTTGTTTCCCTACACCACGAACTCGTGAAGCTTCTGATCCAGCCAATATTCAATCTCTTTTTTCATAGGGTTTTAGTGTTCCAACATCAGACATCCCTTTAGGCAGATCTCGGTCCTGGCAACGGAACGATTTTTTGGCTTATTGGGCCCTGACCCAGGTTCGAAAGAGTTTTTAGCCAAAAAAATCCCGTACTACTGCCCTTTCTCCAACAATTCGTAGAGCAAGGACTGAAGTCTCACCCGAGGCAGTAGGGGAGGGTGCTGGAACCAAGTTTTCGCACCCTAGGGATGTCTTGATGAGGAATGGAGAATTAGCAACCCGATCTACTTACTTTTGCTAGTCTGCACAATAGTCGAGACCTCGTGAAGAACCTTTAAGGAGATTTTATTAGATCCTTAGTATTTTTATTGTTATTATGGATCTGATCTATTCTTTAAGGTCTTTAAGAAAACATTTAACAATTAAACCTAGTGCGCATAGTCATAAATCTTAAATTTACTTCATAAAATCATAACATAAGCATAAACATTCAGATCGGTGATCAGATACACAATATTTCAGAAACACTTATCTTTATTAATATTATGTTCAGTACGTTCTACTTTCCGCCCTGCGCACTCAGTTGCAAGGGTCTGCGCACATAGTTGCAGACTCTATCAGGCCTCTATGCACATAGCTGCAGAGCTTCTTCTACCCTCTACTACCCTCGACTCGAACTTACAGACTCAGAGCACTTTCACTTTCCCAAACCCATACATCAAAGCTATCATTCCCCAAACTGTCTTCTAATCCTAGATCCTTTCTCTATTTATACATTCCCATGGTCCGCAAACCGACACCTTCTATATTACTCTATTACATTTTAGGGCAGACTACCCTTGGACTTAACCCATTACAATTTGTGCTTTGCACATTTCGTGGAGCTCTTACCATACTTTTACCCAAAATTGCAGGCCTCAGCCCCAAAACCGTTATGCGGGGGATCCACTACCCAACACATCCCCATCACAGACCACTTAATTCACTGCATTACCCTACTTCCATACAAAGGAGAGGACCTCACAGACATCTCAGAGGGGAAGAGAAATGACTTGGGCATCACGGAGGCCATGAAGAAGAAATATAAACTAGAGAAGAAGAAAAGGGGCTATGCCATATCTGGCATAAAAAACAAAGTAGTTAAAGTGGCGACCCAAATACTGGAAGGTAAAGTTATGCGTAAGTTCCATGTGGACGAGGTACCTGCACCAGTGGTGGCACTTGCTGAGCAGTGCACGAAGGGGCTCTAGTTTAACTAGTTTGAGTTCCTATCCAAGGAGTTCCTAGAAAATTGTCATGAGGCCCAGGAATAAGGCAAAACGTTCCACTATGCATGGCTTCTGCTCTCCATAGTGCTAGTGGCAGTGGAACTGATAGAGGATAGTCAGTTCCCCACAATTGATAGGGATATACCAGAGGCCGTGAAGTACGCTTTGCTCGGGGACACAAAGGACGTGAACTATATCCGCGATATTAAGATATTTTGGGTGTTCATGGAAATGAACATCAGAATGGGGATTAACCACAAGCTACGTTTATCACCCACTGTCTACAACAACCTATAGAGTTTTGGAGAATTTAAAGCAGACCTCCACAGCATATATATCAGAGTGCACAAGGACTTGTCCAAGCAATGGAGAGATCTACCCTTTGTAGCCACGGATGACATAATTTTTGATGTACTAGAGACATGGCTGCCAGAGTGGCGCTCCCCAAACATCGTGGCAATGGAGAAGTCTGCAGCACAGAAGAAGAAAGAGGAGGCCAATCTGCAGATGGTGTAGTTTCCAGAGAAGAGAAGGAATGAAGCAATGGCAGCTAAAGTGCAGGAGGCGCAGGACGCTGCACGACCATCAATAGAATAGAAAAAGGCCCTAGCAGCAGCAACAGCACAGGAGGAAGACGAGAAGGTGCGCGAGGGCTAAAAATTGCCCTCATATGGAAAGGAAGCAGAGGAAGAGGAGGGTGTCATGGACACACAAACCATGTTAATGCAACTAAATCTCTAGCATCCAAGTGAGCGGACGGGGCCACGCAAGAAGGTCAAGGCATCAAAGTTGTCTATTGACTTGATCACCCTTACTGAGGGTGATCTGCATGACATTAGCGAGATGGTGCTCGATGTCATCTCTGAAGCCCTCTAGAACTTCACACAAGAGAATTAGTTTGTGTTGGGGGCCCTCAGAGTGCAGCTGTAGGAGTTGCAGGTGGACACTCCTCAGGCTGGTACCCTTTCAACCAACCTCGCAGTAAGGATGACTGTAGCGGAGCAGATGCTATGCGCTTGGACAAAAAATACAATAGTGATGTTGAAAGGGGCACTGGTGACAATAAATGAGGCTGATAGGCCTATGATTAGCACACTGCAAGGTATTGGGATCAACATGGTTGCACTCCCACGGGAGACGCTATACGTTCTACAAGATGGGATTACTACAGAACTGTGGGCTAGGGATAGTCGTGTGCTACAAGTGCTAAGCGAGAAAAAGATCAACATGGAGCAATTGAGCTTACAGTGTGATGAAGTGCTGTCACAGAATAGGCAGATGGTACAGGTGCTGGAAGAAGCCTATCAGATGTTCCCGGAGTTGGCCTTCCCAGAAAACACACCACCAAAGGCATGCATCCACAAAATAGCAGTAGGGGTGCGCAAGGCATAAGAAGAAATGACTAAGGTTCACCTGGAGCTGAACCTTCAGATTGTAGAGCTGCGAATGAAAGTGCAGCCATCCACCCCTCCAGAAGTAAGAGAACAAAGTACCAGTGTTATTACATTAGGGCTAGAAGAGATCGATAGTGCAGTAAGGGACTACAACAGAATGTTAGAGGAGTCATTTGAGGTCCTCATGAATCTGCAAGAGGAGCCCAACATCCAATGCTTAGAAACAAAGTCACGTGAAATCCAGCAATAGTACGACAATGTCAAAAGGACCGCGTAGATGGTGGCCCTCACTAAGAGACTCGCGCAAATGCAACAAAACAAAGTGCTGAAAGAGAAAATGGACACCACATGACACTGAGAAGCAGTTTTGAAGGCACATGTTTAGCCTTGGATTGAAGAGGCCTTCACCATTACCACAACAATTGAAGGCAAGCTCACACAAATGCAGGGGACACAGGAACAAGTCCAGGGAAGCAGTTCCGACACCGCGGTCTCGGAACAATGGGTATAGGAGATCCAACAGGAAGTCACACAGTGCTTTGCCGACCTTGCAGTTGTTTCAGCAGAGTTGGAGGGACTCCATGCGAAGTTCTCTGCATCGACAGAGTGACTCGAGGGTGAGTCATGATGTTTTTGTTTGGTGCCTATTGGGCATGGAATCCCCCCAAGGTGTGTTTTGGGGCTTAAAGCCCAAATTTTGACCAAGTCCATTGTAAATACTCCGTGATTTGTGGGCACAGAGCGCGAAGTCATAATAGAGTCATAGGGTTGTCCACCCTTGTTTTTGTAATGTAATGTCAGCTTGAAAGATCCACCCATGGTCCGCGACCATGGGATTGTATAAATAGAGCGAGTCTCTAAGTGTAGAAGATAGTTAAAAAATGAATAGAATAGAAGCATGATGAGTTTAAGAGCTTGAGTCGAAGTGTAAAGGGTGTCTTTGGGTCATAGAATAGGACAAGGCTTTGCGACTGAGTGCACAGAGGCCTAGTAGTCTGCAACTGAGTGCGGACCCCTGCAGTTGAGTGCGCAGGGCAAGTCAAGTTTGTAACCGTGGGAAGAATTAATAAAGTGAAGCTTTATCATATTTCTGTGTATCTTTTTCTGTTTTATGTACTATTGGGTATAATTTACAAGGGTGTTGTTTATTTCCTACGCAAACTTATATGTATGTGATGTATAAATAAATATAACATAAGGCATCCATTTACACGAAGATAACTAACTGAGGTAAGAAGATAAGTAAGGTCATCAGTGTGATTTAGGGAAATAGTGCAGAATGTTGCTCTAGCAGCGTGGGAGCCCCACAGCCCTTGGTTAAGGCTACACGAAGGAAAATCTATCAGGGTGTGAATTCCAAGGAAGGGCATGAAGCAACCTACGTACAGGGACTAGTAGTTGGACCAAATCAACCCCTCAAACATCTCAAGGGTGCAGAAACCTGGTTCCAAAACCCACCCATAATACTTCAGGTGAGACCTTAGTCCTAGCTCCATAGACTGTTATCGAAAGGGCCAGTATTATTGGGATTTGTTTGGTTGGTTAACTCCGAACCTGGGTCAGGCCCCAACAAGCCAACAGACCATGTCTCTAGGTCCACTTTCAAGATGGGTGACCACTTTATTAGGATTGAATCCGAGAAGATCTATTACACAGAAAATTGACCAAACTGAATTTGCATTCACACACTTCTGGTCACTATCATAAGAAAGCTCTCTGAACTAGCTTTCCAACTGCTATCATAGTTCCCAATCCTGACTCCAGATGTTCTTGTTACACTGAAAACAAAATAGCATATATCCTCGAGAACCTACATACAAAACTCAAAAACCACTCCTCCCATCTTCAATGAGAAAAGCTGCCTTTATAACCCTACAAGTGCACTCTAACCTCCTCAAGCTGAGTTTAGGCATGAATAAGCTGACTTTTGGGGTTAAATTAGGGTTTTGGTTAAGCTTTAATGTCAAATAGTGACATTCACCACTTGATTTAATTAGTTTAACAAAAACTGAACAATAAAACCCACTTTAGAAATTTAGTATAGGCGCAAAATTGTCAATGGTTTACTAACTGAGCGGAGGAGGTGGACAATCAGCATGTGACTACTGTGGTCTAACCATAGGCTGCCACCTCTGTAGTCATTATCTTGGCAGTTTCAGCTTATGGTGCGACCATGTCAATACATGTGACATGACTCCTAGCGGTTACGGTTAGGGCCTTCTCCGATGCGGTGACACAGATATCCGCTACGGTTACCCCCACTGCTCACATGTCATGCGGTCCCACTGTGGTCTCCAAGGCTGGCAGTTAGGACTACTAGCTGCAATGTTACCTCTATTGACATGCTTCTGTCTCCCCCGTGGTCTTCATACCCACACAGTTTAGGGACTGATATATGTTTTATAATGTCTGTAATTGTTTGTATTTGATTTACAAAGGCTGAGGGTTGTAGACTTAGGGTTATGGTATTTGTTTTACATTGTAAGGGTTTAGAACTTAGGTTTTAGGTATTTTAATGCATTTTTCAATGTTTGGATTAGGTTCTAGGTTAGGTTTTAGGGTTTTCATTATGTTTGTAGCATAAGGTTTTAGCGATGAATTAGGATTTAGACTTCATCACTTGTTTTTTTTTTAAACCCATTTGCGACACTTGTCACAATGTGACAGAAACCCCACATAACGGTACCTATGAACCAAAACACCGAATTGACAATTGATACAATGAAGATTGAACGTTGATGAAGAACATGAGTCGACAACCAAAATCTTGGTAGAATTGACAACAAGCACATGACGACAACCAAATCCTATGAATACCAGGAAAACCATATCAACCATTGACATCCACCGAACAATTTGAACCATAAAAATCACTGTAAAAGCTTATGAAACCGGACCTGAATACTAATGACGAAACTAAATCTATGTAACTGATCTGACGAGATCCTCCTAGATCGCAAGTTAAATTCTCAATATCCTTGATCATTAGGTTAAGTTTGTTTGAATTATTATGTCACATATACTTTTGATCCTTCTTATGTTTATGGTTGTAGGTTTTATAAAGCATTGAAGGGCTGCATCAAGACATGACAAGGGATATTCATCGAGAATTTTGCGAAAGGGTAAGAGGCTCATTTACCATCTTTTATCTCCATAAGTAAAATAAGATTAACTTAGGGAAAGATTTATTTCAATTGTCTATTTTTTCTAGTTTTCATCTAGGATCTAGGGAGATCGATTTTGTTAGTAAGAGGGATTTATCCGCCTAACACTTGACCAAGTTATGATTACTACAACTAGACTATGTTACTGAATTGTGTAGCTTTGGAGGTGTTTCAGGGAAAACTAATGTCGATTCAAGCTACTAGTCCCACTAAGACGGGTAGCTATCTTAGAAATAAACAATAAAGCTTTTCAAGAGTTCCTTTAAGTGTGATAGATGGAAGAGAATAAAAGAGGACCAACCTAGATCTTCCGCTTTGATCCTAGCTTGATTTCTCCTTTCCTTGATAGAATTTGCCACTCCTCTCCTACTTGACTAGCTTCAAAGAGTACCTGTAGAGTTAAAGTAACAACAAATTATCAAAGAATCTCTATCTAAAACGTCATAAACAATGTGGAATCAGAAAGACAATGACCATACAATTGCATTCATAAACAATATTCACAAATACAAGATTATATGGAGGAAATGTAAAAGAACTTTATTAATAGTAATGTAAGAGAGGATTACAACCCAGCTGTCTGATCCAGCATCATCGTCCCAGTTGTAGAAGCCCTCTTCACGTCATGAACAAGAAAATCGCCCAACAATGCAATGTCTCTTCTCACCAACAAACCAACAACACTTCCTTACAAAATACGAAATTCTAGCCTCCAGATCTCTCAAATGAGGGATCCATTTATAGATGTCTTGCAAGGGTGTGATTCAGCTCTAGGTTTTTTATTAGTGTCATTCCACTGACAGTTCTTGGTTCCACTTAGAGATTTCATGATCTCTTACTCATCCCTGGGCGAATTCAGAGAGGCAAGTGTCACAGGAGAAGTTTCTGGAAGATTCCATGATCATCCACCTTGCAAACCGTCTCTACCATTTGTCTATTCTCACTCATCACACCCCATAGAAGGCCATTTGAGTATGCATCGCACCTGGCCAGTTAGGCAGTCAGTATGCATCACATCTTGCCCATGGAGTAGTCTGTATGGTCCAGTTTTGGCTAGTTCTGAGTAGTTTTTTAGGTGGAACTTCTAGGAAATGATGTAATCAGTTGACCATGATCCTTTAGGGTGTGAAACAACACTTTTAGGGACTTAAGTAGCCCTTATTTTATGGACATATGAGTTTGGGGTTGCAGTGCCCAAATATGTCTATAATAGCTGCCTCCTAAAGCATGAGGTCGTAAATCTTCTAATGTCGAGTGAAATGCTTTATTCATGAGGATTCGAGGTATTCCTACTGGAAGGTAACCTATATAAGATACAATACAATACATCATCATCATATTATTTTCATGATCTAGCTGAGGCGGGCATTCCCATGCTCAGCTTTATAAATTCATTTTCATGTACATAGGACACACAATCGTTTGTTATTGCAAACTGGTGATTCTTCGCATGAAGAGTCATCTTCCCTGGCTTAGATGACTATCAGTGCACTTCTGTGTACAATTGATGTCCTTATTTCCTGAAAATATCGCAGCCTGAATGGATGAAACTAGATCTGCGGTCTTCAAAACTCATCCAATCTTCGCCCGATGTACAAGTCGATCCATGTGAAAAGATGTTCTGTGTTGGTTTGTGTTATATTCTTTCCACGTAGTTAACAGGGGGTTTGAAGGGCACCCGTAACCCCACTTTATGGGGTCTAGGGCAGCGCCATAGAAAATTTTGGTTTTGGACCCTATGTTAGGTTGGGCGGACCCACCTATGGTTTTGTGCGTGATTTTTGCACATTTTTTTTTGGATGCGATGGTTTTTCGGTCCATGGTATTGGACGCGATGATTTTCAGTCCATGGTATTGGATTCTTCAACATGTATAAATATGTATTGTAACATTGAAAGGAACATAATGAAAAATCAAGCTAGTAGTCTTGGTTTTGGGATCTAGGGGAAAATCTCTGTGTATATGTGTTTTATGTGTTATGCTCTCACATTGTTTATTTTTTTTGTTTTAGAATTCATATGCAGGTAATTTCTGTATGGGGTTAAAACCTACATTTGGTATCAGAGCAATTTTGGCTTCAATGGGACGCCTTTGTTACTGAGGGGTTTCGCTCGGGCCTGTGGTAGACCCTGTTCAGTGGGAGACATGCGAGATCGATTCTGGTGGTGAAAGAAGATGGCGAGCAGTGGAAAGATAGATATCAAGAAATTTAATGGTCACAGTTTTGAGTTGTGGAAACTCAAGATGGAGGATCAATTTGGTGGATAAATATCAGTAGATCATGGTAGATCTGGGTACTAAACCAATGGGAGTGTCCAATGAAGAATGGAAGAAGTTGGATCGAAAGGCAAAGAGCACAATATGATTGTGTGTCTTAGATTCAGTATTGCTGAATGTATCAGGGGAAGCTACGGCAAAGGCTTTGTGGGACAAGTTAGGGATTTTGTACCAATCTAAGTCTCTGGTGAATAAATTGTTCCTTCGGAAAAAGCTATATAACCTGAGGATGAAGGATAGAGACTCGGTGATAGAGCATATGAACGCATTTAATACTGTGGTAAGTCAATTAGCATCTATTGATATTAAAATTTTAGATGAAGACAAGTGCATCAGTTTGTTTTGTTCTCTACTAGATTCATGGGATAGTTTGGTTATTGCAATAGGTAGCAATGCAACTTCCTTGTAGTTTCATGAAATAGTCTCATCTTTGCTGACCAAGGAGATGAGATGGAAAAATATGGAGTGCCAAAAATGGTGATGCCTTGTTTGTATGAGGATGGTCCCAAAACAAAAACAAAAATAAGTCATCGAGTGGGAGATCTAAATCTAGAGGGAGATCTAGATCTCCAAGAAAACCTGTAAAGGTGGTGTGCTGGAAATGTGGAAAGGAAGGCCACTTTAAAAGGGACTATAAATCTAAATTTGCTGACAAAGGAAATGGATCTGATGAGGCTCCTTCTGCAAAGGTAAAACCAACCTCAGATGAAGGTGGGGATGTGTACTTGGCTTCTTCAAGTACACATGTAGATCATGAGGCATGGCTGATTGACTTAGGTGCATCCTTTCACTTCACTTCCCATAGCGAGTGGTTCTGTGAGTATGAGAAATATGATGGTGGTGATGTCTTCTTGGAGGATGACAAGAAGGCTAGAATCATTGGTCATGGGAAAGTAAAGTTGAAGTTGCAAAGTGCAAGGGTTAGAACACTTCCGGGTGTTCTACATATTCTTGCATTGGCCAGAAATCTGATTTCTGTAAGCAAGCTGGATGATGCAGGTGTAAAAACAGTGTTCGAGAAGGATACCTATAAGATGGTTCGGGGAGCACTAGTATTGATGCAGGGAATTCGAATTGGAACTCTGTACAAGCTGCAAGGTAGCACTGTTATTGATGGGTGCAATAGTTCTATGGTTCTTGAAAGTGGAGTAGAAAATCTAGTGGTCTCTGGAGAGAAGACCATGATGTGGAATCAAAGGCTTGGACATATTGGAGAGAGGGGCCTTCGAATACTTCATGGTAAAGGTATGGTAGAAGGTATGAGTAATAACTCTCTGGATTTTGATTTCTGTGAAAATTGTGTATATGGGAAGTACAATCGGGTGAGTTTTCCCTCTGGTGGTAAGAGGGCGAAACATATATTAGAACTTGTGCATAGTGATGTGTTTTGACCTGTGAAGGTTTCATCACTAGGTAAGTTTGTGTACTATGTATCATTTATAGATGACTTCTCAAGGAATACATGGATATATTTCCTTAAGAAGAAATCTGAAGTCTTTGACAGGTTTAAAGAATTTAAGGCTCTGGTGGAAAACCAGACAGAGAAGAAGATAAAGGTGCTGAGGACAGATAATGGTGGAGAGTTTTGTAGCAAGGAATTTCAAGAATTCTTTAAGAAGTGTGGTATATCACGGCAAAAGCCTACTCCATATACACCTCAGCAAAATGGAGTTGCAGAAAGAATGAATAAGACATTGATGGAAAGGGCAAGAAGCATGCTCAATGATGCCGGCTTAGGACAGGAATTCTGGGTAGAGGCAATGGATACTGCATGTTACCTGGTCAAAAAGTCACCTTCATCAGCGTTGGAGGATAAGACTCCACAAGAGGTATGGACTAGTAAGAAACCCTCTTTTTCACATCAAAGGGTATTTGGATGCGATGCATATGTACATGTTCCAAAGGAGAAAAGAACCAGGTTGGATAGTATATTTGAAAAGTGCATCTTTATTGGGTATAAGGATGGTTTAAATGGTTATAAGCTTTGGAACCCAGTAACAAGGAAGGTTGTGCACAACCTACAGCCGAGATGTGGTGTTCAGAGAGGTGAAAATGTTATTAAACATGAAGTCCAATGGAAGGAACCTGAGAAGATAGAGTTTGAGCTAAAGGAGGAAGAATCAAAATCTACAACAGAGGAGGAATTAGAAGACGAAGAGCCACAAACTTCGGCTTTGAGAAGATTAGTTCAAAAAAGAAGGCAGCCAGAAAGGTATATTCCATCTGCTTTCTGTTCAAATTTTTCTTTGTCTGTTACTGATGATGATCCTAGAACTGTGAAAGAAGCAGTGGATTCAGAGGATGGAAAACTCTGGAAAGAGGCCATGGTTGATGAAATGGCATCTTTGCACAAAAATGAGGCTTGGGATATGGTGGAGTTGCCGGCTGGAAGGAAACCCATTGGCAGTAAATGGGTGTTCAAAAAGAAGACAAATGCAGAAGGAAAAGTGGAGAAATACAAAGCTCGGTTGGTAGAAAAAGGTTATTCCCAGGTGCCAGGAATTATTTTTGGTGATATTTTTTCTCCTGTTGCTAAGGTAACTTCTATTAGATTACTTTTATTTGTTGTTGCTGCTTTTGATTTTGAGGTAGAATAGATAGATGTAAAGACAACATTTTTCATGGGGATCTGGAAGAGGAAATCTACATGAAGCAACCTGAAGGCTTTGAGGTGAAGGGTAAGAAAGAACTGGTATGCAAGTTAAAGAAGTCTCTATATGGGTTAAAATAGTCACCAAGGATGTGGTATCAGAAATTTTATACATTTATACAAGGACTTGGCTTCACCAGAAGCAACGAAGATCACTGTGTGTATTTTAGATTAATTGGTGACTGTGTTATTTATCTAGTCTTGTATGTGGATGATATGTTGCTGGTTGGAGATGACAAAGAAATTATACAGGATTTGAAGACCCAATTGTCCTCCAAATTCGACACGAAAGATATTGTTGCTACAAACTATATTTTGGGCATGGAAATTAAAAGACATTAGGCAAAGAGGAAGCTCTGGTTAAACCAAAGGAAGTATGTCGAGACAATATTTTAGAGGTTTAATATGCAGGATAGTAAATCGATGAAGTTTCCTATTCCTGTAGGTGTGAGGTTATCTACTGAACAATGTCCCAAGGCACAAGAAGAGGAAGAGGACATGTCCTGTCTTCCATATGCAAGTGCAGTCGGTAGCTTTATGTATGCAATGGTTTGTACTAGACCAAACATTGCACATGCAGTGGGAGTATTGAGCAGGTTTACGTCAAAACCAGGAAAGGAGCATTGGACTGCAGTGAAGCGGGTTTTCTGGTATTTGCGTGGCACTAGTGATTATGGTCTGTGCTTCCAAGGAAGACCACGTTTGGATAGAGTGTTGGATATTCATGGCTTTGTTGATGCAGACTGGGCTGGAGATCTGGACCACTGAAGATCTACAAGTGGGTATGTGTTTAACCTATTTGGAGGTGCAGTCAGTTGGATGAGTAAGAAACAATATGTAGTGGCACTATCAACTACAGAGGCAGAATACATGGCAGCCACTCATGCAAGCAAGAAAGCAGTTTGGTTGTAGATATTGTGTTAAAGTATGGGGTTAGTACAGGAAGCTATAAGGATAGGCTGTGACAGCCAAAGTGCAATTTTCTTGGCAAAGAACCCTGCATATCATTCAAAGAAAAAGAACATTGATGTTCAGTATCACTTTGTGAGGGATATGATAGAAGTCAAAAAGGTGTTGCTAGTAAAGGTGGACACTTTGAAGAATATTGCAGATGCATTGAAAAAATCTATGAGCTCTGAGAAGTTCTCTTGGTGTAGAGAGACAATGGGCATTTCAGGGCTAGGAAAATGACTAAGCTCTCTTTTGGCCCCCTGTGGAAAAAAACAATACGTGGGAGAATGTTGGGTTGTGTTATATTCTTTCCACGTAGCTAATAGGGGGTTTGAAGGGCACCTGTAACCCCACTTTACAGTGTCCAAGGCAGCGCCCTAGAAAATTTTGGTTTTGGACCCTATGTTAGGTTGGGCGGACCCACTTATGGTTTTGTGCATGATTTTTGCACATGTTTTTTTGGATGCAATGGTTTTTCGGTCCATGGTATTAGATGCGATGGTTTTCAGTCCATGGTATTGGATGCTTCGGCATGTATAAATATGTATTGTAACATTGAAAGGAACATAATGAAAAATCAAGCTGGTAGTCCCGATTTTGGGATCCAGGGGAAAATCTTTGTGTATATGTGTTTTATGTGTTATGCTCTCGCATTGTTTATTTTCTGTGTTTTCAAATTCATATGCAGGTAATTTTTGTACGGGGTTAAAACCTACATTCTGAAGTCGAACATGGAAAGACATCGCCTGATTACCAACCAATGATGTAAGCTGTTAACAGAGGCGAGAGGAGTCACCGATAATGATGATGACCCTCAAGGTACTACAGTACAATTCAGGTGGTGTGAATATACAAGCTGATGTCAAACACCACGCAAAGTATTTCGGTTGAAGGTCATTGATGTAAACTTGTCGCCGGAAGTGAGAAACTTGCCATTGAGGCATGCAAGCTTCAAAGTACTAAAAGGGTTGTTTGTAAGTCAACTTCTTGGATAATGAGTTGATGTCAACAAGAAGTGACCTGTCATAGGAGGGTCTTGATGTATCCCACATCTACGACGTGAAACGGAGCAAATGATTTTTGTGGAGGTGAAAACAATATGATGATATGAGGTTCAGGAATGGCGGTCAAGAAAAATGAAGCGTGGATGTAATGTAGTGGATGAGGTGTTTGGTAGATGGTGAATTCTCTGAATGACTTCTCTTGAACATATTGGCGACACTGATAAGGACTGGTAGTGTTAACCCCATGGATGGCAAGGCGGACAAATGGTGGCAGTGAACGGAAAAACCCAACCCAACTCAATCATGGTGATGGAGTGAAAGTGTCATGTTCAAGAGCAACTTGCTACCAATAAAGTTCTTCAAGTTTCCTTCCCATTTTTCCCTAGTCATTGCTGACTAGTACCTCTTTTTTTTTACAAGCTTGAGGAGGATAACATATGCTTGGTCTATAATTTTCCCTTTGGGCAAACCTACCGCTTTGTGTTTAGCGAGCCTAGCGTCAGTGAGACTCGTTCTTGTCTAGGTGGACAAGTTTTTCCCTATTGTTTTAACGAGTTTAACAACAAAGATAACTCAGTCTTTTTCATGTTTAGAGAGTTTGAAAATGGATGAAAAGGAGACTCCAACAGTCCTTTTTCACGGCATAATCCCTTAAGTCCAAAAAAGTGTAAAATAATACGAAAGGGATGACTTTTCGATAGTTTTAACGAGATGACAAAGACAAGCGCTCGATCTTTTTGTTTAATGATCCCTCAAGTCCAAAAACATTAAAATATATGAGTGGGATAGGTTCCCCTTACTTTAACGAGCTGGGAAGGCCAACAGCTTGACAGTCTTTTTATATTTAACAAGTCTAAAAAGAGTTTAAAAGAGGCTCGTTTATTAGGAATGAGTGGTATTTCTGGGTAGCAGTTGGTTCCAGCTAAGTTTGGAACTTCTCAAAACATGGCAGTGTGAAGAGGGTGGCAATTAGTATCACTCATCGCAAATGTTCCTAAAAAGTGTAAACAATCAAGTGGAAGTGTATGGTCAGCCAAATGAAATGGAGGTGATTGAAGGAACACAGCCAAAGTTCAAAAGGACAAATAACAAAGCGATCATAAAAGGTTATTTACCAAAGGTAGGTTTATTTTTTAATGAGCTTGAACCTTGTGCTAACATGTGCTCAGTGTAGGTTGATTTTTTAACGAGCTTGAACCTTGTGGGAACATTGCTCTTAATATTGGTCAATGATATTCAGTTTACCTTTTAACACGTTAGATTCTTTTCTCGGTCATTCAACTTGCTCAATTGCTCCATCAAATCGATTATAAATACACATATATATGCTTGAAAAATGAATTAAGAACTAACATTTTAATTGAAGTACATGAATAGTAACATAAAAAGTAGTTTTACCTCTCATTTTTACCATTTCATTTCAAATTTGGCATTTGGAGCTCTGGAGTGGTTTTCTGCCTCAAACTTCATCAACTGATTTCAGAATATCCGGTGGACTATTCTCTGTGCCGTCAGGACCAGGTAGGAGCTAACCCTAAGCTCTTCATTTTCATTCCATCATTTTCTGATTTTGAGCAAGTTTTACCCTTTTTCTGAGCCCTTGGGGTTTGAAGAAATTGTTCTCCCATGCGAAATGGTATAAGAGAGAAGCTCTCTCAACGCACTGTACTCAATGATGTTTTTCGTTGATTGACCAATATATATCCCCATGAAACTCACTAACTCGCTGCTTGGATCAAAGATGGCCCAGGCTGCAGAAGATAGGTTTCGCATTCTATGAATAGCTCCATTGGCACACCCAATGAATGTTTCCAAAAAAGTCTGACATCTGCAATAAATGCAAAGTGGATTACTTAACCAAAATGACAACTCTTTACAAAAACAAAAAATGAAACAAAAGCATATTTTTAAAGAGATTACTACACTTGATCAAGCATAGTATCGCTTAAGATACAACCCATTTCAGGGTTGCGATAGTGAATTCCATTGTAATCTACCAGCTCATAGGCTCCTTTTGCTAATACCTATTTAACAATGTAGGGGCCCATACATAATGATTGGAACTTACTCGCTCCCAATTTATTAGAGTCCTAATCGTAGAGTAAGACCAAGTCACCTTCTGAGAAGACACGAGGCTTGAATTTTTTGTCAAATTGTGCTTTGACACATTTCTTATATGTTTCATTAGCTAGCGCAGCGTCATGAGGGATTTCATCCAAGCGGATTAGTTCCAAGAAATGAGCCTCTTCCTCTGAAGTTTTGGGGAGTAGATCGATTGTGAGCTTTAGAGATGAAATCTCATACTAATTTGATAAGATAGCTTCCAGGTCGTACACCAACTAAAAAGGCATAAATCTAGTCGCATTTCTCACAAAGGTTCTATATGCCCATAGAGCCAAGTACAGGATTAAATGCCAATCCTGTTTGTGGGCTCCAATCATTCTATGCAGCGTGCACTTGAGGACTTTGTTGATCACTTCAACTTGTCCGTTAGCCTTCGGATAATATGGAGTAGAACTATCATGGGACAATCCTAATTTGGCAGTCAATTCAACCATCATGTGATTGTGAAAATGCGATCCATGATCTGTGACTATAGCTTGTGCAACACCGAACCTAGAGACTACATGATTGAAAAGGAAAAGAGCAGCCGTTTCGCTGGTGTTGTTTAATGTAGGCATCGCCTCGACCCTTTTTTTAAAATAGTCAACAACAACTATGATATACCCATGCCCCTTAGCTGAGGTGGGGTTACATATCATGAAATCTATGCCCCATTTGGTGAATGGCCTAACAGCAACTACTGGATGTAGTGGTGTGGGTGGTAATCTGATTTTGCGATCAAAATTTTGACAAGCATGGCAACTTCTTACTGCTATTATGCAATCTTTGAAGATAGTAGGCCAGAAGTAGCTAGCTCGCAAGATTTTCTGTGGAGTAGTGTAACCAGATAGATGCCCCCCACATGCGCCTGAATGATAGTCATTCGGGGCTTTTTCAGCCTCCTCATGCATGAGGCACCTTCACAGAACTGTATGAACACCATGACGATAAAGTGTATCACCGACAATCATGTAGTCTTTTTCTTGGTATCGAGTATGTCGTTGTTCTGAGTGAGAGGTATTAGGACTAAAGGTTTGGGTTTGGAGATAGATTAGTATATCTCCGTACCACGCGCTGCTTGATGATATCAGAAACAATGTTTCATCCACGATCAATGCTTTAGATGTTAAATCATTGGACGACGATGGGAGGTCACAAAGTAACTCTGTGAAGACTAGAGATTTTTTTGATTTGGATTTGGTGAATTCCATATCAAACCCTTGCAAAATGGCTATCTATTTTTGAATACTTGCCCCCTAGAAATTGACGTGACATGATGTAGGTCATAGGGTTTCAATCTAACAAGATGGCGGTTTTGCAAAAGAGTATATAGTGTCGAAATATCTGTACTACTTGAACGACTGCCAAAGCTAGCTTTTCAACATAGGAGTACCTACTTTCCATATCATTTAAGTTGCGGCTTAAATAATCCACAAGATGTTCTATTCCATTGTCTTCTTGTACTAAAACCATTGTGATGGTTGTATCTGTGGCAGCGAGATACAGGTTAAAGTATTTTTGATAATCATGAGCAAACATTAATGATGCTTTTACTAAGGAACTTTTCAAAGCATCAAAGGAAGCTTGCGCAACTTGATCCTAGTTGAAGGGAACTTACTTTTTCAAAAGATGTGTATAACCTTTAGCAAGTTCAACGTAATTTGGAATGAACCTCCTTAGATTTTTTTTTTCCCTTGGAGTTTTTGAATCTAAAGAAAATTTGAAGGTGGAGGCATGTTGATGATTTCCTGAACCTTACATGGGTTGAGTCGAATTTCGTCCTTAGAAACTACGAAACCAGGTAACCGACCAGAACCAACACAAAAATACACTTGTTTGGATTGAGTCGTATCTTGTAGTGTCGGCAACGTAGAAATATAGCTCTCAAATGTTGTGGATGATCAGTCTGCTTTCGCGAATGAGTCGGTAAATCGTTAAGATACGATTGAATGATGTGTTTGATGTCATGGAAGGCGTAGTTCATTGCCCTCTGAAATGTTTCCCCTGTGTTATTCAAACTGAAAGGTAGTTTGCAGTACACAAATGTGCCCCACAGAGATATAAATGTAGTCTTCGACTGGTCCTGTGGGCGGATATTGATTTGATTGTATCCAAAAAATCCATCCATAAATGAAAATACCTTGCATCCGGCACATTCATAAATTATTTGGTCGATGAAGGGTGTAGGGTAGTTGTCCTTTAGACAAGCTTGATTTACATCCCTGTAATCGACGCACACTCTAATCATTTTTTTCTTTTTCATCATAAGAACAATATTCGATACCCAATCAGTGAGAGGAACAGGGTAAATGAAACTAGCATGTAAAATTTTTTCAACTGTTGCTTTAATGGTAGTGGCTTTCTTCAGGTGAACTAGTCAAAGCTGTTGTCATACTAGTTTGACATCTGGATAGATCTTGATTCCATGTTCAATGATGCTCGATTCAATTCCTAGCATTTCATCGTATGACCAAGCAAAGACATCTCTGAATTCGAATCATTTGCCAACATGTATATTCTCTGCAACATCCGGTTTGGTCAACATATTAATGGCAATAGTTTCTTCAATATTGGACAGATTTCGCTCTAAATCCACCATATTTATAGTATTCAATAGAAAATCAAAAACTGAAGGATGATTAAGGTCATTAGAGTAATCCTCATTGTTATCTTGAAGTCAGGAACGATGGTGGTGATCTTCCCATGGTGTTTCTCCTATCATCATTGACTGAATGATTCCTTCGTCTGTAGAATGTACATGCAACCAAGGATCGGAAGAGGTACCATACTCTAGAGACCTATCTATCCAAACGCTTGTCGAGCGTTGATTTGGGTTTGCCGCCCATGCCCAGAATATTGATTGCTACAATAATTCTATGGGGCTTGGGGTCAACACCTGGCGATGATCCATGCTAACAAAATGTTCAGAATTCTTCTTAATCTTTGATGATGTAGAAGATATCATGTGACAGGTTTCCACTGTGGCCACTTTTGCTAGAATAATCGGAGGCAGAAGGGAAAAAGTGTCCATTAAAGAAGGGTCTTTTAGGAGACCTACTCTGATATTTTGAAGAGATTGAGAGCTTCCATGGATCAATGGAATGCTTCCGGTAACTTGAGAACTGTTGGGGAGGAAGGTGAGTTGGTCAATGATTGTGATTCCTCCTTGAAAGGGGAATGCAATCCTTCTAAAAATATGTTGACACAACAGTAGCCATAGCATAAATCCAGGGCCTAGCCAATAGGATGTTGTAGTCAAGGTTTCCATCAATGACCTCAACTTCAATTTCCATTGTCTTGCCCCCCAGTTCAATTTTCAAGTTACTTAATATCCCATATGGCGTCTATGTTCTTCCATTGAATGCTTTTAATGTCATTGATGATCGTGACAAGGGTGGAGAGCCTAAATTTTTCAAGAAAATCATTGACATAATAGGTAGATGCTCCTTCATCAATGATTGTTCGATGAACAGTTTTGTTGTGGGCTTTTACCTGTATGAGGAAAGCAAGTTGAGCTGGTAACTTAGGTTCGTATCCTTTATGATTAAAGGCCACTAGATTGGAATCCACTGGATCAATCCCACCTATTGCTGATAACAAAGCCTGTTTTTGGGATGGGCAATTCTGCCATACTTCATGTGTCGACATGGCAGATGGCGATTGGGCCAGATCCTCCACTATATTATAATTCTGTGCTGCTCGAGCACGAGGATTAAATGTCGATTTATGTACTACTCCCTTATGTGGTTTTATTGTTAATTCATGGATGATTGGTGGAACAACTTCTGACAAAGTTGTTGTCAAACTACTGGGTTGATCTGTAGCCTTGCCGTTCGACGATTGTGGCTTTCCATAATCTTTATTCCTTGTAGATATCAAAGCATCATTTTGCTGTTTTGAGATGGATAACATAAGAACTTGGGATGGGGAAGCATGATCACTAGAAACCAGGTTAGTTTCTGGATTTGGAAACGGATCAGTCAATACCGCCAAGGTATTTGAAGTCTTTTTGAAAAACTTCTTTATTTTAGTTTGATGTGGACAATCTTTTGTGTAATGGTCCTCATCACATATGAAACATGTCCAATTAGGTTTCTTCTTTCTAGTAGGGTTTCCAGAAGCTTTCTCAGGAGTCGAATCCTCCTGTTTCTTTTTTTTTTTGTCGCTTTCTTCCTGCCCCGTGGTTGCTTAGGATTTTTTCCTTTGTCAATTGACACGGCATTGACCTTTGAGGTGAGAGGTTCTTCATCCACTTTTTGGCTAGAAACCGTATGGGATTTCTTAGATGTAGCCTTTGCGGTTTTCGTGCTTGTCGTACCTATCATGCCATCGCTGGCATGAGAGTATTTTTTTGATTTAGGAGGGGGAGGAATGGAAAATTCCAGTCTAGGAGCATCAGGAATTTTATCATAGAGCGTGTTAGGCTAAGTATAGATTGAGTCTAAATATTGCGCACGAGCAATGACTTGCTCTTCAGTGACAACTCCTCCCTTAGCCACATCCTCTGTAATAGAGGGTAACAATGACTTTATAAACCATTAAGCTAAGAGCTGATCAGGAATGTACATCTTCACCATTCTTCGACGATGCCGCCACTCATGAATATGATCGGATATGTGAGTGGCTGTCATCTATTTAAAGTTGGTAAGGAGTTCTGTCCCTGTTTCGTACCTTATGGATAACTGAAAATGGGTTAAAAAGGTAGTGGTAAGGGTGGTAAAGTTATCAAACAAAGCTCTAGGCAATTCTATATACCATTTAGCTACCGGACCAGTTAACGTTCGCTAAAAAAGGTGAAGCCTAATCATATCATCATTCAGCGTGTTGGATGAACACCACAAATGGAATGTCATTACATGATTCGACGGATCTTCACCTGGATTTCCATTGAATTTAGGAATATCAGAGGGAAGTTTATGAGGAATCACAGGCCACCAAGGGGCGTAAGCAATTGGATCATTCATCAGTCGGTTTATATCTGGTAATTATAGAGTTGCTACAAAAGGAAATTGTTGATTCAGGTTAGGAAAATCATACCCAGGATAAGATGGAATCGCTTGAGCAGTAGGTCTTTGCATACCAACATAATGTATTTGATGCTGGTACCTTTGATAAGGTTGATGTTCATAACCATTATAGTATGGTTGTTGATAACCGCTTTGGAAAAGTGGTTGCCCATTACTTACAAAGCCTTATTTCTCACGTCCTTGGTATGATCGCTGGAATTGTGGCTGTTGAACCATTTGCTGTTGTCCAATACTGGATGACTGACCAATATGCAGAGTGATAGTACCTATTTGAGCCTGAGTCGCTCCAGATAAGGAGGCACTAACCTGAGGTTGTGATTGAATAGCTGAGACGAGAGGTTGTTGTATTGCAACCTAAGAGACTTGGGGTTCACATACAACAGGTAGTGCTTGTACTTGCGATACAGTCACAATAGCAGGTGTAGTGGGAATATTTGACACAGGATGGACTAGTTGCATTGAATATACAACCCTTGGTTGTTGAGGCAGTATTGGTACCCAACTACTGGATGTAATTCTAGTTTGACCTGAACTTTTTTGTAAACTCTCATATGGTTGTTCTCCAGGAGGGAACAATGAAAAGGCATACTGCCCCCCATATGGTGGCAATCCAGTACTTAAAGGGTAGATTGGCCTTTGAAGACACATTGGATCAACTTGTTGAGTTTCAACATAAGAAATACCAGATGAGAATCTGGATGAAGAAATAGGAACTGACCATGTCGTCGAAACAGTCCCTGATTAGACTCCGGCTTGTTGTTGATAACTAGCTGGGATAGATGGTATACTAGTGATCATTGTAGGAACAAAACCAAGAATCTCCAACGTAGCTGCGTTAGTTGACACAGTCCTAGATGTTGATGGATGTTCAAACATATTTAGTCTATCCAAAAGATTTCCTAGTGATTCAACAGGAACTTGCGATGAAAAAGAACTAAATTCTGTAGTAGAAGGATGTAAGTGGATCCTAGTTCCAAAATGCACTGGAGTACTGGGTGGAAGATCCTCTACTATCTCTTATATAACAATCAATCTAGGTGGAAGAGGTAGACTGTCAGGTCCGTAAAGTATTTCTGGAGCAGAAGAAAGTGTAGCTTCTGCAGTAACAGATACTAGAGGGGTCACACCTTCTGAAATCTAGAATTCAACTTCCAGATGTTCAGGTAAGTGAACTTCAATTTTTGGATCAGTCCTAAGTGGAGCTGCTTTAGGAATAGAGGTGTCTACCATTACACTAGGATCAATTCTAATGTCCTCTTGTAACTGTGGAACTTCTTCTATAAAGGCAGATGTACCAGAGATAACTGGAGTAACTGTAGTCTCTGTCGATGTTGAAATGCAAGTTTAAAATAAATCAGGTGATTGGACTCAGTTAAAAGAGAAAGCTTTATCCAGGATAGTTTTGTTTCCAGGGTCAAAGAGAGTTCACTTGCTAGCCTCCACGAATGACGGGGTATTGATTGACTTTCTTCCACGATTGTGGATTACTTGATCAACTCAAAAATTAAAAGGGGAAATGTTATTCTGATTTAAATGAATTTTAAGACACTTTGAAGAAACTTTCTTTTTCAATTTTTAAGATTTGAGAAAAAGCTAAAGGTGACTCTAGTCACCTTCGATTTTTAATGAGCTTGAAGTGACAAGTGCTCAGATGGACCTTTTCTTTTAAGGAATTGAAAAGGAACGAAAGTGACTACTCTAGAAGTCTAGACAAAGGGTTTACCAAACCGATCATAAAACTGCAAAATACACCTTGGTGATAAATGATAGAGAAATTACCAAGGACTTATGTATGGCAGTCAATCCTCCCGAATGCTGTGTTCAGTGCCTTACGATCGATAGGGTGGCAAACACAGCTTCCTAAGGATAAAGGATATCAACCTCTTGTGGTCTCGTAATATATACTCGATGGTACGGGGAGCACAAGTCTGTACTGGCACTTGTCATATCAAAGAGGAGGAATCACCCAACCTTAGATGAAAACAATAGTTACCAGGTTTTACGACGCCGGAATACGTCTCTAGCCTAGACTTCTAGATGTGTTGCAATATATTCCAAAGCATTTTTATGTTCATTGAGGTTTATTTTAGAGTTGATCTTGCTTAGAATTTTGTCTTTCAAGGTTCACCACATGATGTAAATGTGAAATTCCTAAATATGTAATCTAAAATGATAAACAATCTTTTATGTTCTTTTAGCAATGAAAATCCTAGCTAGAAAGGAAAGAAGATAATGATTTTCTTTCAGCAGAGAGCATAGAGCACACACTAAATGCACTTTTCCTAAATCAAATTTCACAAGTAGTCAAAATGCAGATGCACATGCATGTATTTGTTTTCCACTTTCTTAATGTGTGAATGCAAAAAAGAAAGCTAAGTACAGATCTAAACTATTTTCTTTCAAAGCGACAATACTAACAATTTTTCTTTTCAAAACAAAAGGAAGACTAAGACGACACTTTTCGATTTTGAATTGAAAACTGTTTTCGACACTTGAAATACTAATAATTTCAAATAAAGTACAATGACAAAAGTACAATCAACTATCTAGAATAGGAAGACTTTACGATACTCTTCTTTTAATTCAGAATGACAATTACGATACTTGCATCAAAAACGACAGTTTGGTTAGGCTACTTTCGACAAAGGAAGACTGTAAATGATTAACAAATACACAAAAACATTTACAATTCCTAACTGATGGAGGCTGAAATATGTGAAGGAAGCAGGTTACAACAAGAAGGTACTAATCATGAACAACAAAACTACTAAATAAAACTGAAAACAATGAGGAAAAAACCAAATTTCAGAGAAGAAAATAGTATCACTCAATCATCGCACCTACAACATAGAGAAACAGGGATGCATCTCACCTGCAACACACAGGAGGTGCGATGCATCCAGGTTGCACAGCTATAGATAGTGCGATGGGCTAGGGAGTGAAACTAAGCTTGGTTTTTGCTCAAAATTTGCAGCTAAGTTCAATGATTTAGGCTAAGTAATGATGGACAGTAAACACAAAGCATAAGGGTAAGATCTGATGAGGTTCTCAACTACCACAAGGGCACTTAGGATGCTTTGTAAGTTAGATGTTGAGTTCATAAACCAACCCAGATATTGACTGAAGCAGTGTTTATCTACTTCGCAATTACAAAGAAAAGGTGTTTCGAAGGCTAGCTAGCTAACTTTAGGCTCCGTCTGTAGTTTATAAAGAAAACAATAAACAAACAAAACAAACTATTCATTCCCCAGTGGAGTTACCATTTTGTTTCTGGGAAAACTAGTGTTGATTCGAACTGCTAGTCCCATTAAGATGGGTAGCTATCTTACAAACAAACAATGCAATCTTTTCAAGAGTTCCTTTAAGTGTGATAGATGGAAGAGAAGGAAAGAGGCCCAACTTGGATCTTCCGCTTTGATCCTAGCTTGATTTCTCCTTTCATTGATAGAATTTTCCACTCCTATCCTACTTGTCCCACTTCAAAGAGTACTTGTAGAGTCAAAGTAACATCAAACTATCAAAGCATCTCTATCTAAAACATCATAAACAATGCAGATTCAGAAACACATTGACCATACAATTGCATTCATAAACAAGATTCACAAATATAAGATCATATGGAGGAAAAATCAAAGAACTTTATTAATAGTAATGCAAGAGAGGATTCAACCCAACTGTCTAATCTAGCATCATCCTCCCAATTTTAGAAGCCGTCTTGACCTCATGAACAAGAAAATCACTCAACAATGCAATGTCTCTTCTCACCAACAAACCAACAACACTTCCTTACAAAATACAAAATTCCAACCTCCAGATCTCTCAGATGAGGGATCCATTTATAGATGTCTTGCAAGGGTGTGAGTCATATTTTCATTTTTGATTAGTGTCATTCCACTGATAGTTCTTGGTTCCACTTGGACATTTCATGATCTGTTACTCATCCCTGGGCGAATTTAGAGAGGCAAGTGTCACAAGAGAAGTTTCTGGAAGATTCCATGATCATCCACCTTGCAAACTATCTTTTCCATTTGTCTATTCTCGCTCATCACACCCCATAGAAGGCCATTTGAGTATGCATCACACCTGGCCATTTAGGCAGTCATTATGCATCGCACCTTGCCCATGGAGCAGTCTGTATGGTCCAGTTTTGGCCAGTTTTGAGTAGTTTTTGAGGTGGAACTTCTGGGAAATGACATAATCAGTTGACCATGATCATTTAAGGTATGAAACAACAGTTTTAGGGACTTAAGGAGCCCTTAGTTTATGGACATATGATTTTGGGGTTACAGTGCCCAAATATGTCCATAGCAGGAGGTAATCCACAAGCCTAGTGAGATAGGTTTGTGTGAGTTTGATCACAAAAGGATTTGTGGGAAAAGAACCCAAGTGAAGGGGCTTAAAATCTAAAAGAAAATTAGAAAGGAAAATTAATATTTCCTAAGGTCTAAGTGGATAAAATCCATAAGTTGTAGAGGGTTCATAGGAGGCCTAGGAAAATCTATTTAAGGAGGCCTTCTGATGAAGGCAACGACATCAAGTGAGAAGAATCTCATTTGATCAAGGAGGTCATTAGAGATGTAGTCCTAAAGTAGGCTGAATTAGAGGGTCGATTAAGGGATGCTAAAGGGAGGCCATGATCATCCATGAAGAGCAAGATCATCATATTAGGGTTTACAAGAATTCCACATACCTTAATGGGTTTGAGCTAGGAGGTAGGATGGCATATTTTTGGTTCTCTTTTGGAATATTGAGATCAAGAGAGGCTTCTCATGATGATATAGGCATGTGATTGTAGTGGTGTCTCTGTAAGGAGTCCGCATAAAATTATAAAATAGAGGAGAGGGTTGTGACCCTGTCTTGTGGTGGCTAGTAGATCACAAGGTTTGTGATAAATACCAACACAAATGGAGGACGCCCTACACTGGAATTTATGGAAAGAACAGAAGTATTTGTAGGCATAATATTGACTGAGGTAAGCCTAGTTTGAGGGTTGTAGAGATCTGAAGTTCATGTCAAGATTTATTCAAAGAAATGACTAGAATCTATGAATCCATATGAGCTAGGTCACGTCTCTTATGGAGGCAAGAGTTTTTTTTTACTATGGGTGGATAAGGTTTGTTCTAAAGCAATTAGAATAGAATTATAATTCCCTAGTTAATGCAATTTACTATCATGTTTAGTCCACAAGGTATGCCCTTAATATTGTGACAAATCTGTGTAGAAGAAGAGGGATTGTGAGCTTTAGAGTGAGGTTTATCTCTGCAATATAGACCACATATATGGAAGAAGGTTTGCATAAGTATGTGTGGAGATAGAAGATCCAAAGGAGGGCGGAACTTCAGAAGAATAATGAGCAGAAGAAATGTGCCATATGAAGAATGGATTGACATGAAGAGGAGTTGTTTTTTGTGGATTGTCCATAGATTTTTGGATAGAGATCTAAAGAATCCTATAAAAAATTAGTCGGAATGAAAGGACGACTACTCAAAAAGAAAAAAAACTATTCAAGGATATAGATGACACAAAATGAATTCCCACTGTGATGAGGAATTTATTTGGCAGAAAGGAGAATTATGCTAAATTATAATCATGTGTACATATCTTTTACATCATACCCATGTCAAGAATAAGAACATAGGAAAAAAAAATGAGGAAGTATGGACCGGTTCACATGCATATTAGAGACAAGGTGGTCTCTAGATTAACGGCAACATGGCAATATGCCATGAGAGACCAAGGGGTCCCTGGATTAATGGCAACATGGTGACATGCCATGAGAGAAAAGGTGGTCTCTAGATTAATGACAACATGGTGATATTCCATGAGAGGCAAGGTTGTCTATGAATTAATCGCAACATGGTGATATATCATGAGAGACAAGGTTGTCTTTGGATTATTTTGATATTGTGTACTATGATATGTTACATGTATCTGTGTTTATGTTGTACATATGCATGTATATGTGTGTTGTGTCATACCATGTATATAAGTGTGTGTTTTTCAATGTGTTCAAGTCAGGAAGGTATGGCACTGTTTGGACCTGTGTGTTGTGTTTATGTGTTCAGTACGGCCATGTATGGAACAATCTGGGCTCATGTGTTATGCATGTGAAAAAGTGTTTAGAAAATCATGGAACTATTTGAGACCTTTTATTGTGTACTTCTACACATAGACAGGTATGGGACTTCCTGGACCTACACAGGTGTGAAACACACTTATATTCCTATCTATAGAAGACTACATGGTTTGGTAGTGCCCATAATTGTTAGACTACGATTGGGCTTAAGTGCTCATTTTGAGGCCAATGAGTTATTTACTAAAAAAAAAAATTTAAATCAAATAGAAGAGAAGAGAAGGCACTAGATTCTTTCCAACAGGAAACCAATCCAGTGTGTGTATGTGGCCATAGTGAAGAGGAGGCACTAGATGCTTGTTCATGGGAAACCAATATGGTGTGTGTACATGGTCAAAGTGAAGAGAAGGCATTGCATGCTTTCCAATAAGCAAACAATCTGGTGTGTGTGGGGTCAAAATGAAGAGAAGGCACTGGGTGTTTGCCCAAATAGCTATTGATTCAGTGTATGTAAAGAAAGAAACAAGAAGAAAACCAAGATAAGTATCAATATTTCATGACTTGTGATATTTTTTTTTATGAATCTAAATTCAATCATCTCATCTATGATGGTTTGGGTTATGAGCTAACCTGGCTTACCTCGATAGGAAACAAAAGAGAATTCTAGGTTCACTTCATGAATGAACTGTCAGCAAGGTATGATTTAAAATTATTACATTTCCTTAATTATGGAAATTAAGGAATATGTGATATAATTCAAGAAATCATAAAATTTCCCAGTTAGGTGGATGAACTTGGCTACAATATAAATAGTTGTAGTTGAAAGATATAAAATGTGTAGTGGTATGTAGTTAAAGAGTTCAATAATGCACAATTTTGGTTTCCATTTTGTTGATTTCTTCATCCAATAACATGTTTTTCTTTCCCAGCCGTACCCTATCTTCTTCGAGTTCACGAAGTTTCAAGTTCCCTCACCGAATGGCTTCATGTAACTGCATAATTCCTTTACCTGGGTCCTCGCGTACTGTCCCAATTGTGGGAGATAGTGTATGGGGATTCTTCTCTACTTTTAGGGTCTCAGCTCTGATCTTTAGTGTTGGAGTCATTTATGCGCTCAGGTTTTCACTCATGGCCTTATAGGCCCATCAAACCGCTAGTACGTGCAGGTCCTAATCAATTCGTCTCACCTAGTGAACTCTGTTCATGATTCCACATACCCTTTTGAATGCTTCGATGTGGAATATTTGTGGTGTGAATCGCTTTTCCTGCTACTACTTCTGGTTCCAATTTTTGATCCTTAGTTTGGGGTGTGCTTGCGCAACACATCTCTGCACCCATCGACACAGGTGGGCATGTAAGCTGCTTCGTCCTCGCTGCCCAGCTCTCATTTGATGCTGTGGGCTTCCAAACCGTAAGCGCATCCACCTTCTACATTCGTGCCAATTTACAATGGTCTCCTGATGTGTATGCCACCATCGTTAGGGTGTTGCGCGTAGTGCCTATTCTAGCGCAGCATATCACTTCTGTTCTGGTACTGCGCTTTCAAATTTGTCCAAGAATTTGTCCACCGTTGTCACTCCATCATATGTTGGTAGTTCCCTGGCCTTTGTCATCATGCAATGCAGTGATCTAATCATCATGTTGCAATTCAGTGTTGTCACTTCATGCAACTGGTTTTGCCAACGCTCGACTTCTTCGTCTGAATTTGAAGTACAGGAGTTGTCACACTCCCACGAGATTCTCCCATCTGTAGTCGGGTTCACCTGATCCTAGTCTCACACTGTTATTTGGTAAATACAATCCATCTCATCATCTCTTTCATCATCGCACACTGGTTCAGTGTAGCATGCTCCTTCGGCTCGATCTAGCGGGACTACTACGCGTAGGGACATTTTCTCGAATATCATCTTCCACTTCTTCAGGTTTATGACTCCATTCATATCAATGGCCCAGTCTATTCCTAGCAATGTGGGATAGGGATTATTGTCATCCACAATCTCTATCACTTCAAAATCTGTCTGCATGCTCATTACCCCTTACAACGTTCCCATGGGAAAAATCTTCTGTTGGTTCGCCATTTGTAATTGAATAAGGGACCATTGCAATGCGGGCCTACCCATGTGTTCCCATGTTTGCTTCGGTAACACATTCACGTCTGATCCTATATCTAGGATGACTTGATCCATTTCATACTCACCAATCTGCGCCGTCAATCTCATTTCCCTCCCAGTGCGCAATGCATGCTTTCCCAGTTTCTGGACTACACACAGTTCCTCTGGCCCTGTGCACCTGGTGATCAACTCATATAGTCCCTTAACTGCCTTATTTTCATGCAACAGTTTCATGCATGTCTCAAAAAAGGTAGTGAGCATGGAAGGATCCATTTGTGTCTCTGGTTGATCCTTACTACCTAAAGTGGAGGCCTCTGTGAAGCTCTTCTTAGCTTCCATGAACATCTCCTTTGAGTGTTCTAAGTCAAACTCAGGTTCCTTTGCGGGAGCCCTGTGAACCCATGTATCTTCCTCAAGCTTATTCCCATTATCTTCCCCTGTGGTCACACCGCTTTTGAGCATCATGTTCACATTTGGGTCTTCTTCATGCGGTTCATACCTCATCATTTGGATATTCTGAGTCGGAGGAGGCTAGAATACCCCTTCTTCGTGCATTTGTGTGATCAACATAGGACAATCTATTGTTTCACGAGAAAAAACTAAGCACCGTATGAACAATATATCCTTGTTGGGTTGGTACAATCGCAGGCATAGTGCCCTGGTCCTCCGCAATTGTAACAAATTAACTATCTGCTGCCCCCTCCTGGTTGCATTCCTCCTCATCCCCAACCTCATCCCTGAAATCCAGCATGCACCATCCCTGCGACTGGATCGACGGCTCGTGTTTCTGTCTGTATTCTATAGGCTAGGGTCTGATCCATCATTAACTCATAGTTGCGACAAGTGCACTCGCTGTGGTCTATCGACCTGCAGAAAATACAAAAAAACTTCTGAAGAATCAGTGTATACTTCTGCAACAAATGACAATTATCCATCGTGTGTTTTCCTCCTATCTAACAGATCGTGCACCATAATGTAGGTGTCACACTTGGCCCTGCCTATGCCTCTGCTCTCAACGGCATTGGTTTCCCTCCTGCCAAGTAGTTCGCAAATACTGGACATTGGTCCTTGTCATGTCCCTGGCCTTGGCATTTATGCACCATACTTCCTCATGCACCTCTGGCTGTGGTGCCCTATCCTGCTCCAAGCTCTACATTTCCAGGTAGAGATTCTATAGTTGCGTGTGGATTTTTTGAACTCCCAACTCAGGATCTTGTATCAGGGTCTCATGCAACCTCATCGCCATTTCCAACACTTTGGCCTGGGTAGAAATTTTCTTTTGTGATAGCACTATCCTCAAGTGCGTTGTCAGGGATGCCACAAACCATGTGTAATGTTGTGCATCTGTGAGTGTCATATTAGCCTCGTGGATCGTACTCTTCAGCCGTTGATCCAGATCCCAAGGGGTCTCACCTAGAAGCATCACAATCTCTTTAAACCCGATGATTGACTGTGTCTCTGATTTCGGCCAGCTAAATTCTTTGTTCATTGCATTTTGGATCTCTGCTATCCCTGCGTTTGGGTGGTCATTAGAGTGTTTGATATACCATGTCAACGCACAATCTTGCAGCGCGCTCACCAATGTAGCCTTCTTAATGTTGTCATCCGTGACTCAACTTGATATATATATATATATATATATATATATATATATATATATATATATATATATATATATATATAGATATAGATAGATATATATTGGCGCTTTATGATGTATTAAATTCTTGAGGAATGTGTTCATATGTAATAAACTCAAATTGATATTCCAAGATTCGTACCGATAAATAATGACATAACAAGATTGGATTGAAAATGTGATAATGATTTTTCAATTGCATAATGACTAGCTGAGATTCTGAACTGACCACCAAATTGGAGATGTCCTCAAATGACGCTTCAGTGAGAAGTGTGATTACAGACATATACTCAGTAATATTGTTGGTGGCAGTGCCAAGAAAAACTCCCCCGGAACACAGTAGTTCCGACCTAAGTGTGGAAATGACCCAAGTAGTTGATGTAATGTGTCGTGTGTGACGACTGGCACCATCCACATATCCTATGTATGGTAAGGGTGATGAATACATCTGCACAATAAGAGACATGCATGAGATGAACAATCATAAAATTCCAAAAAATCTAGTCACAACGAAAAAACAAAAATCTATAAAGACATAAAATTACAAAGCACATGCCTAGTGGAATACTAGGCATAATACCTTTTCAAATAGAGCCCATTTTGGGGCTTCGTGAGTGGGATTCCTTCAAAGTCATAAAGTTCATAGGATCCTTTTGAGAGGGCCTTGGAGATGACATATGGACCGATCCACAATGGTTTAAGTTTTCCTACCCGCAAGAGGTCATGTTTTTATCATAGACTAGTAGAACAAGATCACCCTCTACGTAAGAATGAGGCTTGACATTTTTGTCATATTGGGCTTTGAATCGAAGCTTGTGGCCTTCGAGGGCCAGTGCAACATCTCAAAAAATCTCATATAGCTGATTGAGATATCGTAAGTGCTCTTCTTCGGCAATGGTGTCAGGCAAGATTTCAACAATGAGTTTCAGTGAAGGAATTTGGCACTCGATAGGTAGTACTGCTTCCAGGCCATAAGTGAGTTGGAATGGTGTAAATTATGTAGGATTTTTGACTGAATTTTGGTACACCCATAATGAAAGATATAACATATGGGTTTAATGGGTTTTATGATTTCCTACTAACCAATGGATCATGGTTTTTAGGACGCTGTTAACGACTTCCGCTTGGCCATTATTTTGGGGGTAGTAGGAGGAATAATGTCCATGCCTAAAACCAAGCAATGATGTTAAGTCAGACATCATGTGATCTGAAAGTGAGAACCATCATCTGTAACGATCATGTAGGGTGCACCAAAATGAAAAATCACCTGTATGAATAGGAATAACTTCGCAATTTCTCCATCACCTCGGAAAGTGGGAATGTCATCGACCCATTTCGTAAAGTAGTCCACAACGATAATAATGTAGTTGTGTCCATCACAAGAAGTGGGGTTTCATGTGACGAAGTCAATGCACCATTTCACAAAGTGGCCAACAAATATAAATGGGTGTAGGGGGGCTAGGGGTGCACACATTTACTTTGTAAAGATTTAACAAGGGTGACACTGTTGAATTACCTTGATACAATATTTAAACAAGGTCGGCCAGTAGTATCTTCCACGTAAATAGTTTTGGGTAGTATCCATGCCAAAAATATGACTACCACATGCCCAAACATGGAAGTCATTTAAAATGTGTTCCGCCTCTTCATGAGTGAGGCAAAATCAAAGAACTGTATCAATTCCACAACGATATAAAGTATCGTTCAACACTAAATAATGTCGAGCTTGGTGGCAGATGCGATGACGATCAGCTAACGATATTTCAAGGTGGAATCATTGCGCTTGGAGGTAGACAAGAATGTCACCATACGAAGGGTTAGTTGAGTCAATCAAATACAAGGACTCATTCGGAAGAGGATCATGGTCTGTCTCATCTGGATCGACTATGGGAAGAACCGACAATAGTTCTGCAAAGACTAAGGATTTTTTTTCTTTGGCAGTGCGAAAACCAAATCAAATTGCTGGAGGATAACAATCCATTTGAAATATTTTCCTTCGATGACTTGATGAGACAAAATGTGTCTCATGGGATTCTCCAAAATGGTGATCGTATTCTGCCATAGCAGTATATAGTGTTGGAAGTGGTTGATAGCAAAGAAAAATTCCAAGGACAACTTTTCCACATGTGAATATCGAAGTTCAGGCACAAGCAGGCCTTTCGAGAGATAATAGATCACATTCTCACTAATATCATCATGAGTTTGAACTAACACCATACCAATATAGGATGGCGAGGCTGCCAGGTATAGGAGAAGGTCACGTGAATAGTTGGGAGCACTAAGTAGTGGGGAAAATATAAGTGCCTTTTTCAAGGAATCAAATGATCATTGGGCTTGATCATCCCACAAGTATGGCACTCCATTATTTAGTAGGCACATAAAGCCTTTCGTCAGCTCAGCATAGTTCAAAATGAATCATTGTAAGAAGTTTTCTTTCGCTTGCAAATGTTGGAGTTGTAAAATGGATTGTGATGTGGGAAATTGAGTAATTCTTTTTACCTTATGGGGATCAACTCTAATCCAATGTTTGGAGACAATGAAACCAAGTAGGCATCTAGACTTGACAAATAAAAATAATTTGTGTGAATTTAGATGTTATAGAACCTGCCCCTAAGAAGATTTTCTCGAAGATGAAATAGGTGCTAGGCTCACTTATTGGAATGGGCTGGAAGGTCATCCAAGTAAGCTTGAAAAATGTGTCTGATATCATGGAATGTGTAGTACATGTCCAATTGAAAGGTTGCTCCAACATTATGTAGACTAAATGGTAGTTTTCTATATGAAAATATTCCCCAAGAGAAAATGAAGGTGGTTTTGTGCTGGTTTGTGGGTTTTATGGAAATCTACTTATAACCTGAGAAACCATCCATAAATGAGAAGGATTCACAATCAGCATAATCATTGATTATCTAGTCGATGAACGAAGTTAGATAATTATCTTTTGGACACGCAATGTTCAAATCCCAGTAGTCGACATAGACTTGGATGGTACCCTATTTTTTATCTATAGGAACTAGATTGGAAACCCATTCTATTAAGGGAACGAGGTAAACAAAACCAACATGTAATAATTTTTCAACCCCAGTCTTGATGGTTGCAGTTTTTTGGGGGTGGACTGGTCAGAGTCTTTGGTGGACAAGCCTAGAATTTTCATAAACCTTAATCTCATGCTCGACTACAGATGGATCTATGTCATTCATTTCCTCAAAAGAGCATGCAAATAGATCGCAAAATTCCTTGAAAAGGCAGGTGAATCTTGCAATTTCCTCAAGATTGAAATTGGCTCCAATATGTATATTTTCCACGATGCTTGTCTTGACTGAGATATCAATGAGCATTGTCTTTGAAAGATTTCCCATGTTCCCTTTTGAATCGAAATTTTGGAAAGTTATACAACTTGAGGGAATGATATCATGTGGTCCAAAGGACAGGATTTGTATAGGGGTTGCGTCCGAATCAAATATCGAAACGCGATGGTGAGAAATTTTGCAAGGTCGCTCCTCTAAACACATGATCTCTCGAATAGATTCATCTGAAGGTAGGACTTAATTGAGGAGATCACTAGAGGGAGCAGTTGTGGGAGAGGAGGTAGTACCGTTGTCCATGACTAAAGTGACAGGAGAATCGGATGCAGATTGAATGGATTGATAGGCCAATTGGACTAGTGACAACAAAATTTGTCTCCATAATAGTCAATGTCTAAAGGGGCCAAGAGGATCCAGGGATCGGTTGTGTCATGAGGAATAGTGGAGACCATAGAAACCATTTGTTGAACCGCGGCCGGCGGGAGAGGAAAGCAACCCATCAGGGAATAACCATTCAAGCTACCAGTACTGATACTGACATAAGAGTCAGGTATGCCACCCACTAAAGGTACAGTGCCGCTAGGAAATGGGGAGTAATCTCGGGTGTAGAAGGACAATTGGTCCACTATGAGTATTCTTCCATCCAATGGAAATAAGATAATGCAAAAAACAATAGACGTGATGGAAGTCATGGCATAAGTCCAAATGCAACACAAAAGAACATTATAGTCGAGTTTTTGATCCACGACTTCAATTTCCTTCGTTACTGTTTTCCCACTCAGAGTGATGGGGTAGTAGGAAAGGTAACCTTTTGGGATGAATGTATGCCCATCAAAATATTTAATGGAATTTGATGGTGGAGAGACTGTTGGAGAAACCAAGGCGAGCCAACATGAAGTATACATTGTACACGTCAAAGTGCCTTCGACAATGACAGTTCTATGTACCCCTCGTCCTTTCGAAAACATTTTCACCTGAAATTCAAGCTGGTGGGAAATGGGAGGTTTACATTTTTCCATGTCGAATATTGCTAGAATGGAATCCTGAGGGCCAATCACACCAATAGCCAAAATAGAAGCTTTCCTTTGTGCTGGACAAGTTTGTAATACTTCCAGTGTAGACACAGCTGATGGTGCTTGCGACAAATCTTCTACAATACTATAGTTTTGGGTAGCATGTGCAGATGTATTATGTGTTGTGTGAAGAAGTGCCCCTTTTGGGGGGCGAATTATAAGATTAGCGACTGGACTTTTGATATGAAGATCATTATGCACTGGTGGTTTTGAACTCGAGGTAGCGTCTTGAGCATTAGCGACAAGAGCTCCATAAGTTTTTGTTCGCGTTTGAAGATAAACCATTCCAAAGGTGTAAATGGTTGATGATCCTTCAATAGCTAAAGGATGATGTGAACCGTCATTTCCCCCTTGTGAGGGTTGACGTAGGTTTGCAATAAGATGATGCTACTGCTAAAAGGGGAAAGGGATATTTAGGACCACAGGGGTTCGATTAGCGTCCTTTTGAGAAAGAATATCTACACATTCTTGGAGGTGCGGACAACAAATCATGCGTCATATGGTCTTCTGTATAGATTTTGCAAGGGAAATTGACAACTTTGTCCTTTCCATTGTCAGATTGTGTAATGACTTTCTACTTTCAGTTAGATTGCTTGGCTAACTGCTCTTCAGAAGGAGCGGTATTTTTCTTATTCATATTATTCTTACAACTAGGTTTTTGTATAGACTACATAGAGTTTATCACAGTGATAGGAAGAGCAGCGGATTGGGTAGAAGGATCAACAAAAAACTAGGCAATGTGCTTGCTAAGTTGTTTTATAGCAGACCCATAGGTAGCGCCAATAATACCATCAGTGAGCATGCCGAGTTGCTGAGTAGCAAGAGCATTGGAATTTCTGGGGGCATCAGGGATTATGTCGTATAATGTGCGAGACTATGAATAAATTAAATCTAAGTAATGGGCACGATGATTGGATTGGTCTTCAATGACCACACAACCTAAGGAAATGTTCTTGGTGATTTGGGGAAGAATATATTTACAGAACTAATCTTCTAATAGATAATTCAAAATGGGAGCTTTGACTAGCCTCCACCTATGTCTCCATTCACGAATGTGATCGAAGATGTGGGTGGAGGTGTCCTGGTGTAAAGTACTAAGGAGTTCCATCCTGGTTTCATAGAGGATGGGTAACTAAAAGTGAGTTAAAAATTCCATCTCCAAGGCGCTAAAGGTATTAACTGACCTGTATGGTAACTCAATGTACCACTTGGTGGCATTGCTAGTAAGGGTGTGGGGCAAGAGTAGGAGTTGGGTACTATCATCCACCATGGAGTTTGATATGCACCATAGATGATAGATGTTGACTTCTGTACCCAAATTATCCCGTTATTTTCCTTAAAACTTCGGGATGTCAGCAAGTATTTTGTGCGGGTTTGGGGGCCAATGTAAGTTATGGTAGATGGGGTTATTAGTCATTTTGTACAGATTAAGAATGTCAAGTGTTTCCAAAAAAGGAAAAGTATTTAGTTCCCCCGACTCTGACCAAGGTGATGACAAATAACTTGAGGGTCCTTATGGTCCACCCATCATATTTTTCCTGACATTGTACATAGGATTTGTTGAATAATAGTTTCCTTTAGGAACATTCATATAGTGTGGCTATCCATATGGGTTATTAGGCTCGAGGATATAAGCTTGACTTTCCCCAGGATAATAATTCCCCCCTTGATTAACTTGAGGTTGAAAATGGGGTGCCCAAATGGATTGAGTGAAACTGGGTTGAGGGATCCTGCCATCCAAGTAGTTGGCCATCGACACATGACTTACATATGGAGGATTGATGTAAATAAACTTCTGCCCAACTTGTCCTATAAATAGAGGGGGAACGATAATTCCCCTACCGGTATGTGCATGTTGGGGAAATCGCCCCTGGCATTTGAACCTAGGGGTTTGAACTAAACAAAGGATTCAAACCAAGGGATTACTGAAGGTAACTGTGCTAACAATGCTATTTGGAGCACTAAATGAAGGTTCTAGACAAGACACAAAAGGGGCAGAAACCACTATGTACTGGGTTCCTCTCATGTTAGGTGTAACTAAGTTGCTCGAACTTGGCACAGGATGGATAGTGTGGTTTCCGGTCAGTGGTGTATTACTGACTGTCGGTTGGGGAAGTGAGGGTGGACAAATGTTGTCCACAAAATCTCACAACCTGTTAGTCGTTGATGGAATGGTGGATGTAGGTACAGTGGAAGACATTTTATGTACAGGTGCAACTTGAATCAATATCAATCCCAAAGGATTAGTGATATGAGGATTATAGGGAGGTACAAACCCTTCAGTGAAAAAATATTCTAGCAGTATTGAGTCTTGTGATGTATTGATTGATTTGGTGTTAGATATTGGAGATTTATTACCTAAACATGGGCAATTTGGTTCATCAAGGCTCAATGGATCCTCCACAGTTAGTGGAGGAAGACCTTGTTTTCACTGAGATTGATGACAAGGGCCATATGTTGCCATGGTGACCAATATATTTGATCAAACTGGCACTTAAAAAATAAAAAATAATCTAAAAATTCAATTAGAAAGTAGGGAATATGACTCTTTCTAATAAAATTTGTTTGCTTGAGATGAAGCCCACTATCACAATGGATAAAAGAGAGAGTTTCCCAAATTTTTTCATCAAGGCTCGAACCTCAAATTAAGGGGCCAAGTACTCTCGTGAAGACTGCACCCTCCCAAAAACTGAAGACAGAGTAGGTTCATCTATTTAGGTACCAAGGCAACCCACCCTAGTCACCTTATGTTCATCCCTAAAAGGTATGGCCACTATGGTTACCTCAAATCATACACACTATTGGGGGGCACATGGTCGTAGACAGTATGTTGTGTGCGCTGGATACCTGAGTCCCCGACTCGGCTCTGATACCCTCGAAGGGATCCCCAATACACATAATACCCACATGAGATGAAATTGAAGGCGGGCTAGCTTATTTCACATTCCAATGTTGTCTGGCATTTGGCTCCTCTTTGACTGGAGTGGTCCCAGATAGTATGAGTGTAACATGATTTTCCCTCTTTAATGACACTAGTCTCGATTTTATGATCTTGGGAAATTAACTCACAATTGCCTAACTCAATATCCTAGCCTAGACTAATATGTGTGTATACTCAAAAGAGAGTTTCCGGTTGATTTTATTACGAGATAAATTTTAAATGTAATTTTTTAATGTCTTCAGAAGGGGTGTTGACATATGGAGTTTTGTGGGACTATGACACAAACCATATAAAAAATTATTTTCAATTTTAGTTCGATGAATGTGTTATTTATACAAGGAGAGAACCATTTATACATCAATTAGTACCATGCATCCAATGCAGTAAAACAAAAGCACAACTTGCAGACATGCAACACTCTCTAACAACTAAACCAAATAAATGCAGAATCTAACAAACTAAACATAAAAAATTTTAACAAATTTTTATTTTCTTTTTTCGAAAAAACATAAGCACTTAAGATATTTTCCTAAAAAGAAAAAATGTTCAGGAAACAGGCAACCAAACAAAAGGGCACAACTACAGATCCTTGATTGGACTATAGGCAGCTTCCCCAACCTAGGAGTTCACAAAAATGGTTGGTGATCAAGATTTGGCTGGCTAACACACTTCAGAAGAGGGCACAAAGAGTTAGTGACTACACTAACACTCTGTCTACAAGCCAACCGAGTGTTATAACTCTCTAGTTGCATTGATGGGGTGCATTAGGGGGGAAAAGGCTAAAAAAGAAGTCTTTTAGAGTCATAACAAAAGTTGAGCACAGTGAGGAGGGTGTTGAAGAGTCTTGAATGGTCATAAAGGGAACCAAGAAGTAGAGGAGGGCCTGGAAGAAAGAGAGATATGTGAACTTTGTAGGGAAAATTGGGAACTAAGTATAGTCCCCAGTGGAGTCACCAATTTTTCTATATGGATTAATGCACAGGTGGTTGTGGCTAGAATACCCTCAAGGATCTTCTCGCGATCCTTGGCAGACAGATCAGATTAACTACAGCTAGCACAAAGAAGCATATACATATCCATATTAATGAATTATATTCAAAGCAGGAGGGAAGAGATTACCTCAGATCTTGATGTAGTTTTACTATAGAACCCAATGTAGAGAAGCGGAAGATCTCTCTACTAGCTCCTAGATCAACACCTGCATATAGACAAGACAAGAAATAATACTATGAAATACAAACTTTGATAATCAAAACAATAATATATAAGGATATGAAATAACATGCATCTAAGCTACTCATAAGCTATGGCATTGCATCAAGCTGTAACTAAATCACAACATAAACACCATAGAGTAGACAACACAACTGTAGGTCTATATTAATAATAGGACAGGATGATTACAACCATCTGGTGAATCAAGCTTCCCTTAATTCTCTAGGTCCTTCCTCTCTCTCACTTCTTAACCTCTTGGTAAACCATTATGTCTCATACAAAGTTTCGACAATAAGTTGGCAATCCTACAACCTTTTGACCCCTCTCACAATTCCCCAAGCCTCTAATATATAGAATGAGAGACTAATCCTTGCAAACTCTCTCATGAGTTCCCTTTAGAAAAAGATAGGATGTTTCCTTTCTTTATTTCTCTTTCCCTTCTATTAGAATCCATTAGAAATAAAAATATCCTCAAACAGATTGAAGATGGATGTTTCCTGCCTTTCAGATTGATATATGAGTAAAAAATGGGATATTATTCAGTCAACCCACTCCTTTGACCTCTAGAACCTCACAAACGTTGACTAATGATGCACCTAAGGCAATACAAAGAGTTACCGTAGGGACTAACACCCCTGTTTCATGCATGGGGAGTGTTATAACTCAAGTTGCTAGTTCATGAGGAGTGTTACCGTAGGAAATAGGATGGTGAGTTTCGTCAAACCTTCAGTCAAAATGTCTTTCTCCTCTGAGCTGATGAGGAGGTCATTTTCCTATATAATAGTAGATCAAGATGACATATAAAATCGTGTTTAGGCTTGAAAGATAAGATTTGACATGAACATGAATATGAGAGACCAACTGCTTTGAATGATATGACATTAGGAATTATTGAAGAAGAATGTCTTGTTGCAACTTAATGATTGTCTGAAACCATATTTTAATGTAGTTGTGATGCCCCTGGTCCACATGCACATTAGGATCTCTTTATATTTCCACTTATACCATGGCATTCAAATCTTCCCCTTTTTGTTGATTGTTCTCTTGAACACATGGAGGATGTCATGGTAAACATGATGGAACTTTATAAATCTCTCATTCTGATGTCTTCTCTTCATCAAGTGCATCGCATGATTCTTTGTTCTTCACAATTTAATCTTCTTTTTCTGAATTTTTCCCTTCAATGACATTGAGAGAATATTATTTTTGTAATACTCTTCTCGAGCTAAGATGAATACCATTTAGATCAAGAGGATATGTTTGGAAATGTTGTACCTCAGCACTGTAAGCAGGATGAGCTACTTCCTTGTGTGGGTTTTGTTACACAAAAATATTGTCACCATGATTATTTGCAGTCAGTATGGGTCTATCATCACTTGTACTATCCTCCTAAGCAAGTCTAAGACCTCAGCTCTTCAAATCAAGCTTTAGAAGTGGGAGAAAGACATTAAATATCAATGTAACTCTGGTTTCACACTTTCTCTCATGGTCACTTGCGGTCCCGCACCTTCTGTGTACAAAAGCTGCATACCTATCTGCTCTGTTCCTAACGGTGTAGGTGCGGACCCCAGTGAAAGTCAAAAGGCGCAAGTTTTATCTTAAAAAACTCACTTTGGGTTAATTCTAGAGTTTTCTAGAAGGAATTTTGATGTGGATTGTTCGCTCTGAGGTGGTTCATGCATCCCAAAAGAGAAGGAGCTAATCCCTTGACTAAAGGAGCTATCCCTTTGAAGGAGGGCTTTATCCCTTTGAAGGAGGACCTAGTAACTTCCCTCCATTGCACTATAAATACAGGCATTGGGGTGAGGACTAGGGAGGTTAGAAGCTGAACATTTTGAGAGTAAATGCTGGTGAAATTAAGAATCTTTGGTTGAGCTTGAGAGGAGATATCACATACCTCTTGGTTCTATTGGAGAGTGAGTGAAACTTGTCAAAGTAGAGAAGACATCTTGTTGGACCCTGGGAGGAGCTTGTATAGCGTCAAGGCAAAGGTTGTAAGGTTCTTCTTCTTTTGAATTAATATAATCAAACTCATTTTTCTCAACAAGTATCTTATGTTATTTGTTTCATGGACTCCTTGACTTTCATGTTAAATATGTTTTATGCAATTGGTTTTTCAGGAGCGAGGGCATCCACAAGCTTGCGTTGGACCAAAGGTAGGCCCTAAAAACACTTGTTTGCTATTGTTTATTGAAGCATATTTAGAGAAAGATAGTGTCTGGTTGGTTTGCTTGTCATTAGGTCTTCTTTAGATTCTAGGAAGGTCTATCTTGTCCGCAAGATCGACTCATTCCATGTGACAAAATGGCGACTCCACTGGGGACTTGATTGTTTTCTGTGTCTATACTTTGACCTGAGAAACTGTATTTTCTGTTTCTATTTTTGACTTGATGATTGTGGGATTGGCTGAATTTAGTTAATTTTGAGTTAGTTTTAATTTTTCATACTTTTGGGAGAGGTACGCACCCTCTGAGTTAGGCACAGTGCGTACCTGTACGCACTTTTGCTTTGTGCACAGAGCGTGGACACACCTGTGTAAACAGGTTGCTTGCCTACCCTGTCAAAAGTTTGAAAATTTTTAAATTTTTTCTCTTTTTTATCAGTTTAGAATTTGTTTATATGTTTTAGCCATTGCCCAGACCTACTTGTTCCCTGTCAAAAACTTTCCTTGGTTTAATTTCATTAGCATTAAGGTTTTAGGTGGAATTCCTAGGAATTTTTCTTGTTGGGTTTGTTTTTCGTTTTTGGTTGTGTAGTGACTCTGAGCTTAGAAGCCGTAGGGACCTCAGATTACCTTGGTGTCTACCAATCTTCTTATGAGTCTGACCATTTATGAAATCTCCCCTTGTTGAGGAATCCGCTTTGAGTTTTCTCATTTCAAAATTTCGAAAAGCTTGTAGTTGAAAGTTTGGAATTTTCATTTAAAAAAAAAAAAGAAACGAAAGATTGGTTGTTTTTTGACTAATTGTGATTCTGCATAAATTAGTCCTTAGCTCACATTTAGCTAAGTAAAACATCCTCAAAAAGACTTTTAGTAGGCTTTGACTTCAAGTAGCTTTTTATATAGTTTGTAGCTCTCAAAGTTAGTCATTTTCATTAGTTTTGAGTGTTTTATTTACAAAATATAAAAAAAATCTCTTTTGGAAAAGTTTGTTTTTTGTAGTGATTGAGTGCTTTGAAAAGAAAAGGGAAATTTGTGTGAAATAGCTCGTTGTCTCGTTTTGAGTGCTTTGGAAAGGAAAAGCTCTTCTTTTAATTTGTTTAATTGAGAAAGATTTGTGTTTACAAAGTATTTGCATTCTCAAACTCTTTCTTAGTTTAGAAGTTCATTGAAGAGAAAAGATTGTTTAAATCATCTTAGGTGCATCTTTTTAGTGATTTCGAGTCGACTCTTTACACCACGAGTTTCATCTCCACCACCTCTTGACTTAAACAACAACCACTAAAATTAACGCTTAAAGTAAAATTCACCTAGTAACATTTTATTTCTAGGGCTCTGATACACCAACTTAGCTTAGGCAACTGTCTTGGAGTAGGAGAGTAATTAACTCTCCAAGACAATAAAGACAAACAAGTAGCTGTATCTTGTGGTAGGAAGAAATCCAATTGTTGCATTTATGCTCTGGGAAAGCTCCTCTTAAAGGAGAAGCACGAGATCGTGTCTGAACCAGTGTGGGAATCAATCCTTCCTCATTGGGAATGACGCCAGATATTCACGTATTAAAAATGGTAAACCTCGGATTAACCATTGTCGAGGAGCCTGGGGTCACTTGTTGGTAAACCTTGGATTATGTCAAGGAGCGTTCAAGGGGATTGAGCTTGCTACTCTGCCCTTGCATGCGTATCGGATCGTAGACTGTTCCCCCAGGTGTATTTGTCTCAGTTGGTAGCCTTAGTGACCATATTCTTTAGGATTCTTCCTAAGGTGACAGTGGTGGGAAGATCCCACTGTACCTGGAGCAGACGTCAGCTAGACTCACTTGGATTTTCTGGGGGCTTCACTTCACTTGAGACGGTTAAGTGGAGGAACTTGGTCCAGTCTATTCATTAAGCAGGTTGCCGGGGTAACTGTTCCAACCGCCATTTCTGTACTAAATTCTGTGACGTTGGATTTCATCACCAACTAGTGTTTTCAATCCGGAAAGTTACTGTTTGTGTGTGTTTGATCTCTAGATTCTTTAGGCGTGTGATTCAAATTTGTTTGGCTCTTTAGAGGCTTTAGGTGGTTTTCATTGAGATTTTACTTTGTTTGCGTGTGAAGTAGTTAAAAGTTCTTAACTGTGGCTGAATTACCAAGACAGTCCTGTAGACTTCGGGGCCAGTCTCCTGAGGTTGTAACCATGGCTGATTTACTGAGGAAGTCCCATAGACTTCGGGGCCAACCTCTTGAAGAAGTCCCGAGCTAGCTTGAAGGCTTGAAAGTCCTTGTAACTCCTAGTGGTAGTAAAGTTGGGTCACCTGAGGAAGGAGAGTCTCCATTGGTTGTACATCCTGATTACCAAACTCTAGTAACAGGCTATAATCCTGAATCTATTTCGGTTTCGGAACTTGCTGGTAGCTTTTCATCTACTAGTGATATAGGTGAAGAACCTGAGATATCTAAACCTGTTACTCCAACATTGGGTTTGTCTCTCCAACTTCTAGTGCTCCTAATTCACCTAGGGTAGAAAGAGTAATCATTGAAAATCTTCCTTCCGGTTTGATAGCTATTGAAGAACTTGCTCCGGAAGAAGAAGTAGGCATCCCTATCCCTGAAAATCAACTGGTTATTGATCTAAGGGAGCATGAATCAATTTTTTACAGTCCACCTAGAAGTACTACTTGGTATCTTTCTTTGACTAATTATTTGGAAAACCCAGCGTTAAGTTTTTCACCACCTCGTGCTCCTTATCATCCTAGAGGTTTTTATACTCCCGTAAATATGTCAGGTCAGTCGTCCATGTTTACTCAATCGCTTGAATCTTTTTTGTACGTCGGTCCTTCTATTCCCTCTGGGTATCAGTCACTTCCTGGTACTTTTTCAGGAGCATCTCCTCAACCCATTGAACAAGGGTTATTCACTGGAAGCAATGGTGCAAAGCCGTTGAGCGTAGAAGAAATTCTTATGATGTCAGGTTCTATTCCCAATTCTCAACCTCAAGGTGGCCAGTTACCACTTGGGGGGCAGCCTCAATCAACGCCTGGGGGCAACCTCAAGGTACACAATTTGCATCTGGGGGGCAACCTCAAGGACAGTACGTACCTATGGTACAATACGTTCCTCAAGGTCAACCCTAGACTCAATATGTACCCCAAGGTCAACCCCAGTATCAAGTTATACCTCAAGGTCAACCCTAGTATCAGTACGTGCCTCAGGGGTATCTACCCCAAGGTCAGTACTCGAACCAAGGTTTCCAACCACCCCAAGGTCAATCTTATGTTCAAGGAACGGGAAATGTACCTTTCAATTATCAATCCTACCCTCAACCTGGTTATGGTCCTGTTGTGCTCTACAACAACCCCCCATTTCTTATCATTTTATTCACAAAATTATCATATGAAATTGGTCCCTTTAGAGTTTGATTGGTATCAAAATTGTATTATTTAAAAAGGTCCGAAAACCAAAGGAAAATATTATATAAAACCTTTTTGAAAAACCCATTTTGATCAAATAAATCAATTCTTAATCATTGCGATAAAGCAATTGCAAGATCGCATATCACAATGACATAAGGAGCATATGTAAATAACACATTGGTTTCCACCGATGCGATATCGCTATCGGCAATCGGCAATACTCTATGCACATTTTAAAGAGCGCCCCCAGGTCATACCCCCGATGCGATGCGATATCGCAATCGGCAATCGGCGATACACTATCTATGCACATTGTAATGCCCATTCACGCCGATGCGATGCGATTTCGCTATCGGTGATCGGCGTTATGCTATCCATATGTTTATATAATCCCTATTCTCCAGACGCAATGCGATATCGGCTATCGGCGATTGGGGGTTTTAAATGGTGTCAATACAAGAGGTTAAAGCTCTCCCCGATGGCCGATTGCGATAAAGCGCAGTTTTCAAAAAAGCCGTTAAATGGAGGGATATTATGATTGAATCATATTTAAAGCTTAATCTGTTAAGCAATGATGCACCTGCGCCCAACCGCCAAAACATCCATAGCACGCTTAAACGGGTCATTCGGCCGAATAATGATATAATGGGCATTTAAGATGGGCAGGTTTTAAATGGCCATTTAATGTGATCGTAAGTCCTAAAATCCTTCCATGGATTGTGTCTGCGCCCATTTTAAAAGCTAATTCCTTATTACGCATCAGTCATTATAGCTCATTACATTGAAGTTTTCATTGGAATTCTCCATGTTATGTTTATTTTCGCCTCTGTGCAGAATTCATTCCAAGAAAAAAGCTCAAGCAAAATGGGGAAGAAGTCCAAGAAGACCACAGGCACTTCTGCTGCGCCAGCTGCAGGACAAGCTGCCACTGACAAAAATAAGGGATTGATATCTGATACTACATGTTTGGGTCTCGTCAGAACTACTTGGCAAGGCACTTACAACCTGATTGAAGCCGAAGAACCAGAAGCAACAACAGTACAAGCCACTGTGGATTTAACTCGGAAATCTGAGGGTACTCTTAAGGACTTAGCTAACTCCTTCCTTCACCGGATAGCAGCTAGGGAACAAATTCTCCCATACACAGACGTAGTGTGGTGGGCAATTGAAGAAATCCCAATCCTGGATAGAACCTTCAGCACCAGAGACGGGAGAATTTTCTGGTCATTCAGGGCGGATGATCTAAGGCAAATGTATCATTTGCCTGAGCTAGAGAAGATATATAATAAGGCCTTCCTGGAGAAATTCGCAAACGAAAATGAAGTTGAATCCGAACCCATCCAGGATTGGAGACAAAATCCGGCAAAGCATAAACATGAGTCATCTGGTAAGTACTCAGTTGATTCCCTGGCTTCTCCTTATTGCTATGCTGTAATAATGATGTGTATATTATGGGGATTACATGACTCTGCTAATTTTACCATAGAAATGGTTCCCCTAATGGAAGCAGCATGCAACAGTGTAATTATGGATTGGGCCACTATTCTCTCAGATAAACTAGCCTCAGCTCTTCTTGAATTTAGGAGTAAGACCCGCGTTTCCGAAAGGATAATTCCCCCATTCTATTACAGTGCCTATATCTTAGATACCTTGTGTTTTAATTCTGAATTTCCGGTGCTCGGCTGGAGGTGGAAACCACAAGAACCCATGCCTATTCACATATACCATCATAAGTTATGGAAATCCTCTTATAAGCACCATTTGTACCAAGTCTGCAATGGTTTTATGTTACCTGTTCATTATTCTATTTTTGATAAACCTGCTCCCAAGATTTCTTATCAAGCCGGAATTGACTTAACCTCAATAGGAAGATGGTTTGGGGAGGAGAACTTCACTTATGTAAGAGTTTTCGGTAGCCAAGCTGATCCTCATGTCCTCCCTTTATACATACCAGATAAACTGTTGGCAAGAAAAATCTCTTACCAGATTATGGCTGAGAGTGTTACACAGACTCTCAAGAAGAATAAGAAGCAGGGCTGGCCCTCTTTTCCCTTGAGATGTGGTGTCTATACTCTACATGATCTCAAACATGCAGAAAAGGAAGCCACAAAGATTAAATCATTGACTCTGGCGACTCTCCCAAATAGGCAGTTTGATCCAAACAAAGTTGCCTATACTGCACTAGAACAGGCGAAATTGACAAAATTTGATCATAAAGAAGATATGTTTGACGACCTGTTCTCTTCAGTTGAGACAATAAATCAGGTTAAAGCATTCGCCAAAGCAAAATATAATGATGAAGGGTTGACTGAATTTAATAAACTTAGAGAACAGAGGTTGAAAACTCTGCCTCTAGATTTACTAGCGACAACCCCAGTGACATCGTCAAGCGAGCCTGATTGGCAACAGTCAAAGGAACCTCCGGTTATAACAAAGGATCAGAAGAAGGAACAGGAGGAAACGCAGAAGAGAGAGCAGGAAGAGAAGCAGAAGAGAGTGCAGGAGGAAAAACAAAGAAGAGAGCAGGAGGAAAAACAGAGAAGAGAGCAGGAGGAAAGGCAAAAGAAAGAGCAGGAAGAAAAGCAGAAGAAAGAGCAAGAAAAAGTGCGGAAGGAGTCCCAAGATGAAAAGCAAAAACAAACCACCATTGATGTCAATATAGATACTCATATTGAACCTAAATTTCTCCAGGAATGGAAGCAATTTGATTCCATCATCAGTGGGTTGGAATGTTCAAAGGACACAGACACTTCCAAGACAACGGATACACATGACATCACTTCATCACAGGTTCTGAGTGGAACCAGTGGCCCACCCATTTCTAAAGAGGTTGAGATAATACCAAAGGACCCCTCCGACCAAATCATTTTGCAGGTAGAAGATATTCCTCCCCTCGATGTCTTCTACAGCCCAAGGCATAAAGCAGTGGTTAAACGACAAAGGAAAAGAAGAAGGACTGATCAACCTTCCCTTTTCCCAGAGCAAACTGTTACAGGAAATGTGGTTTGGAAGGAGGAATTTGACCCCTCTGATGACCTGACAAAACTGTCACAGTATGCGGGAGCCTATTCGGCAGCAACAATTGATAAGGCATCAGAGGTAAGTCTTCTCCTGAAAACCAAGGAGAAAGAGATTTTCTCATTACAGGCGCAGTTAGCTGAGACAAAGGAGAAGGAAGAGCAGGCAGAGCTGCAATTGTTGACGCAACAGCAATTAAACAGTCAACTAACTCAACAATTGCAGGCAGAAAAGCAAAGGATCGACCAAAGCGCGATCCAGAAACAGAAAGAATTATCAGAGGCATTGGCACAATTAAAGGCAGCAAATGAGCAAATGATGAAAACAAAAGATGAGCAAATTGCTCAATTGTCATCACAGCTCGAAAAAATAAAGGGCATTCCACAAGTGGCTGAATTTAGAACAGAAGCATTGCAAATAAACACTGCATTAATATCCCAAATTAAGCTTCTATGTCAACAAATCGCCCAGGCAGAGCCACTGTGTGAATTAACGGCATCCATAAATAAGCAAGTAGAGAAGGCCAGAACTGAATTGGATCAAGCCGAAGAAACCATAGCTGCATTTCTTGACTGGCAAGATTCTGATCAAGGACAAGCGGCGAATTTGCCCAGGATCCTAGAACCACATAAAGATATACTTTTCACAGAATGGCAGTCCCAGTTAATGAAAGCAGAGAGGGCGGCTTCAAGATGTAAATCAACTTCCAGCAATCTAGTTGAACTAGTTAATAATACTCTCTACTTATCAAATATGATTTCCCAATGTACACCAGGAAAGTTGACAACTGTGAAAACATTGGAGTAATCATGTTATCCAGATCTAGAAGAAAAAGGGAGATTAATCGCTGGGATCAACAGTTTAACATGGGATACATATTCGTTCTTCTTGGTAAAGCCGCATTCACAGAGAGCCGCCCTCAAGTGCCTAACAGATGCAATCGGGTATATTATTCCCGATATTCAAGATGCCACCTATGCCGCCCAGCTCAGCTCGCGCCTCAACAAACCACCTGAAGTAGAGCCAATGCTTGCGATAAGTCAGCTCAGATTCAAAGGCAAGCAACCTACTTGATGAATCATGCCGCCGATTGCCAGATCGCTGAGGAAAATAGGATCAAGATTTATTGATACCAATTTAGTAGGATTTCAGTTTATTAGATATTTAGATTAATTTAGTATTTATAGACCCTTTCATTGTTTTGGAAAGGGTTGTAAAGTTTTGTACCAGACTTAAAGACTGAAGTTTGCACTATTGTGCTTCAGTCAATATTCTTTTATGAAACTAGACCAGTTGTTCTTAATTCGACAAGGAAGCTTTTTATGCAATTGTGCACTATTGTCTTTGTTGAGAATGTTTCTGCGTTGAAGGAAGAATTACAAGTAGCGATTGATATTGGGAGTGTCAAGCAGCTCATATGGTATTTCTATCTATGTCTGAATTCATTCCTTTCATATGAATTGTTATGTGATTATCCTTGCTATTATTGATTATATGCATGCGCTGTAACAGCAGATCTACATTCCTTCCACTATTGGATGTTTTATGATGTGCCTTTCTTTTAATCATGTATATGTCAATGATATAAATGATAAGTGTGGTAATATCGCTTTAATCGCTTTGCTTAACTATTTAAGCATAGTAATCATGAATGAAATAATGTCCATGTCTGTTAAATGGAGTCATCTATATGCTTGTTTATAGACTCAGACCATCAAGCGCTGCGCTTTAAAGTTCAATAAGTTCCCGGGATAGGTCATAGTTATTTTATTCTTGTTAATAGATTTAGTTATTCTCCCATCACTAGCTTAGTTAATAAATCATCCATTCATCCCGTTTATCCACTTTTGGGAAACTGGTCCCATTATCCCCAGTCGGAGCCACTATTCCAAACAGAAAAGGAGTTGTACTAAGGTCCGGACCGGGTGGTTATCCCCAATGTTGTTGCAGCGATTTTCGAGGCATCAACATTTTTGGCGCTAGAAGGAGGGCCTGAACCTCCGAATCCCCTCGAACTTCTCATTCGCATGCTGGTTCTCCAGTATCCAAACAAGAAGAAGAGGAATCAACTACCACTGCTCAAACCCATCATACTCTAGAACAATTAAGTCTTGAATCACCTGAAGTCCAGTCTCTTATCCACAAACTTCAGAGCTTCTCGATTTCACCACAGAAATCTGAGGTATCACAAAGCAGTGCGACTTCGCAGTTCAATTTACCTCACCCTCTCACCAGACTTCAGAGCGAAAAACTCGGTATTGAACCCACTGAGTTCCCTTTACCCAAAAGGAAAAAGGCGAAGAAAAATACTGAAGGATCTGACAGTGAAGAGCCTTCATCCACATCCTCCATTGCATCTTCTCCTCTACAAAGTCAACCATCCACTCCCCCATTACATATTGTTGTTCACCAGGGATTAGGAGCTTCAGCATCCCAACCTGCTCACTCCTCAACATTATTTCCTTCCCAGACATCTGGAGTTCCAACAGTAGTACCAACCACTACTGCTATTATAATGGCAGATCCATGGACCAGACCTGGTGCAGTCAATATGCCTGCACCATTGCATCCATTACCAGATTCTCCCGAAAAATGGCTACCCAAGTTTAATCCAGATGATGGGACCCAGGCTGAGGAACACATTAATAATTTCATGTTGGCAGTCAACTTGAAAGGAGTAACAGAACAAGATGTTGTTGTTAGACTTTTTCCTTACACCTTGCAAGGATCAGCAGGATCCTGGTATTTTTCTTTACCCTCTGGTTCCATTACTAGTTGGAACACTTTCCAAGAGCAGTTTCTTACCAAATATGGAGATGATAGGTCTTTGGCTACCCTAATAAACGATCTCTCCAATCTGAGAATAGAGCATAGGGAACCAATTAATGAATTTAATGCCCGCTTCAATAAACTCCTGAATAAAATCCCTACAGCCTCCAAACCAAGTGAACAAATTCGAAGCGAATGGTATATCACCGCCCTACCTGCCAATATAGCCATTTTTGTAGACAGGGCTGGGAAACCTACCTTAGCTGAAAACATGAGAGAAGCACTTGCTGTGGAAAAACGCATTAATGCTCTAGAGAAGAAGGCTGCTCTGGAAGATAGAAAAGCCAAAAAAGTCTCTTTTAAAGATGACTCAAGAAAGAAAACCCCAAAAGACCCATATGACATGGAAGGTTTGCAAAAGGTCCTAAAAACTTTATCAGATGAAATGGTTGAAATAAAAAAACAGGTAGCTGAAACCTCAACCAAAAGACCCTTTAGGACTTATAAGAGAAATGAATCAAAGCCACCAAATGTCATATCTAATGCAAATTCAGAGCAAGAAGAAGAAGAGGAAGAGGAAATAGTCTCACCAACTGATGATGAAGAAGAAGTAGTGGAATGTCATGGAATGTGGGATTTTATACTCCCCAACTCCGATACCGATAATGAAGAAGAAGCATTCCCGGTCACTACTAGGAGCAAAAATACTTCTGAACATGTTCAGGTAACGTCAAAGAAAAGGAGTTCAGGTGCTGCTACAACCAAAGAAAAAATACCTGCAAAGAAATCACCTGTAGCAGTTCCCCAAAACCAGCCTTCAACTTCTAATACTCCTTCAACATCTAAAACATTAGTGATATCCGATTCAATGGAGTATAACATTGTTGATGACATGAAGAAAACTAAAGCAAACATTACTATGTTTGAACTTAGTAAATTAAAGTATCAGCAAAAATTACTTCTTAAAGAATTGAACGTTGTTACTTCTACACCTCTTCCCAGTGCTAAAGCTTCTAATGATTCAGGCCAACCTCCCCCCAGTATGGTTGAAGCTACCGATTCAGTTCTGATTGGAGATAGATCAAATTCTCATACTCCACCCTTCCTTCTGACCTATGAGATCTATAACAGAAACCTGCACAACTTTTTGATTGACTCTGGGGCATCTTCTAACATAATGCCAGCTTCAGTTTGTTCTAAACTGAACATTGAACCCCAGAAGTCTGCTATCCATATTGTACAGTTGGACAGGACCAAAGTGCAGGATGTGGGAGAAATTAATTCCGTAACTATCAGGTTGTCTGCTGATCCCAGAGTAGTACAAAGGATTGACATCCTAATAGCCGATATACCTGAATTTTATGGTTTAATTTTGAGTAGGGATTGGTCTGAGAAATTGCATGGGTATATTTCCACTGATTGGTCACATATGTGGCTTCCCTATAGGGGTAAGCCAAATCAAATAAGGATCGACCGGGAAAAACATATGACCCATACAGTTACAGAATTCGAACAACAAAACCAGCCGGTAGCATTCAACAACAACATTTTGGGGAATTATTCATCAGAGTCATTCTTTGGCAACTTCGTTGCCCAACCCTCTCCGTTCTCATTAGACCATTCTACATCTCAGATCGAAAATTTTTCAGAAACAGATCGATCGAGATGTTTCAATGATACTGAGAAAATTGTGAATACAATTGTTAATACCTCTTTATTTTGGTCTTTATATTTCGATGGGTCCAAGTCTAGTGAGGGCTCAGGAGCAGGATGCATTTTGATTAATCCACAAGGAGAAAAGAAAATGCTGTCCTGTAGGCTAGAATTTGAATGCACTAACAATACAGCTGAATATGAAGCCTTAGTCTAGGGACTATATAAAGCAATCGGTCTTAAAGTGAAATATCTAAAAGTATTCGGTGATTCTGAAATTATTGTTAAACAGGTGAGGAATGCAATCCATTGTCTTTCAAATCACCTCAAGCATTATCAATCGCTAGTACAAGAACTTACCTCGCACTTTTCCGCATTCAACATTTCCTCCATCCCTAGGTCTCAAAACGCGGCAGCCGATCTCCTAGCCAATGTAGCTTCCAAGCTCCTACCTTCTGAAGACTACAGCCCAGACAAATTTTCCGTAGAATTGCTTTTTAGGCCCTCAATTCCTGACAATGTCACTAATTGGAGAGTATTCAACCATGATGAGGATATTTTACAATTTTTAACTTCTGAAAAGTCCTATGATAATCAAATTATTGAGGAAAGTGAGCATGACTCTCACATGAGAGAAACACCTTAGGAAAATTCAATTCCTAAGCCTGTGGTAAAGCTGGAGGATCTTTATGATATTAAAGACATGTTTAAACCTGTAACTAATGCAAAGCTCCAAAGCTCTACCCTAAGGTTTGAATTGATAAATCTAGGTACTGAGCAAGCTCCTCAAAATATAGGATTAGGACTTTCCTTGGAAGAGAAAGAAGCATTCATTAAACTGTTAAGAAAAAATAAACAGGTTTTTGCTTGGAAATATGATGATTTGAAGACTTATGATACATCCATTATCCAGCATACCATTCCAGTGCTTCCCAATCAAAAACCAATTCAACAGAAGTTAAGAAAAATACATCCAAGTTTAGAGAGTCAAATAAAGACTGAACTTAACAAACTCTTGAAAGCCAAGATTATTTTTCCAGTCTGACACTCAAACTGGGTCTCCAATATGGTGCCAGTCAGAAAGAAAAATGGCGACATTCGGATTTGTATTGATTTCAGAAATTTGAACAAAGCGAGCTTGAAAGACAATTTCCCATTACCTACTATGGAGCAAATACTTCAATCAGTAGCAGGCTCTGAATTGATGTCCTTTCTAGATGGTTTCTCAGGATACAACCAAGTCCTGGTTCATCGTGATGACCAGCTTAAAACCACATTCAGAACAAAATGGGGAACATATGCATATCAGAAAATGCCTTTCGGACTTATAAATGCAGGAGCGAAATTCCAAAGAGCTATGGATATAGCTTTTAAAGGGTTGATTAATAGAACAGTGGTCATCTATCTAGACGATATTACTGTATTCTCTAAAGAGAGGTCTAATCATTTGCATGACCTAAATCAAATTTTTCAATGTTGCAAAAGATATGGTATTTCTCTTAACCCTAAAAAATATTTCTTCGCTCTTGACCAAGGAAAGCTCTTGGGTTTTATTGTGTCCAAAGATGGCATTTATATTGATCCTGATCGGATCAAATAAATCTCTGAAATCCCTTTCCCACACAATAAAAAATCGATGCAGTCATTTTTAGGCGAGATCAATTTTGTTAAAAGATTTTTTCCAGATTTTTCTCAAATTATTTTTCCACTTCAAACAATGATTAAGAAAAATTCAGTCTTTAAGTGGGGATCAGCAGAAAAAGAAGCTTTTGATCTAATCAAGCAATCAATAATCAATGCCCCAGCCTTAAATACTCCAAATTTTTCTAATCATTTTACATTGTATACCATCGCATCCAACTTCTCTTATGCCACAGTACTCACGCAACTAAATGATCACAATCTAGAAGCACCCGTTTCATTTTTTAGCTCAAATCTTCAAGGTGCTGAATTGAATTACTCCGAGGTAGAAAAACAAGCCTTTGCTGTATTTAAAGAAGTCAAACATTATAGACCCTTCCTTTTGAAAACCCACACAAAAGTTATAGTTCCTTTCCCTGCAGTTAGGCAACTATTAATCCAAAAAGAACTAGGTGAAAAAAGGGCAAATTGGGTCACAGCGCTTCAAGAATATGACTTAGAAATTAGTCCAGCAAAGATTGTTAGGGGCCAAGGTTTTTGCAGGTTATTGGCAGGAGCATCCAACATCCCAGAATCAGGTGATACAGATCAAAATGAAGAAATCAACCAGATAAGTATTACTGATTCTGAGTCTCAATATGCAGATTTAATATTTTATTTGAAAAATGGTTATGCACCTCCTAACCTGTCTTACAAAAACAAAAGGGCCATTAGGTTAAAAGCGAAGAATTTCACAATTATTGATGATGTGCTTTTTAGACAGAATTATGATTCAATCTTATTAAGATGTCTTGAGAAACCTGAAGCGGAAAAGGTTTTGCAGGAGTTACATGATGGACCAGCAGGGGGACATTTTGGAGCTGACACAACAGCTCACAAAATTATTCATGCTGGATACTATTGGCCAACTCTGTTTAGAGATGCCCACGAGTATGTAAGGAAATGCCACAATTGTCAAACTTCTAGTGGAAGACAACGAAAACCAGCTTTCCCTCTGCAACCGGTCAACATTGAACAACCATTTGAGCAATGGGGATTGGACATCATTGGGGAAAAGACTCCACCATCTTCCAAACAGCATAAGTATATCCTTACTGCTACCGATTATTTTACTAAATGGGTTGAGGCAATTCCTTTGAAGACAACAAATTCTGAAGCAATCATTGAATTCATAGATCAATTCATCATTACCAGGTTTGGTGTCCCAAATGCTCTTGTTTTTGATAATGCATCTTATTTCTCAGGCAATGCTATGTTTGATTTCGCTATTAAAAGAGGATTTAAATTGAAATATTCTGCTAATTACTATCCCCAGGGTAATGGTTTAGCAGAGTCTACTAATAAGAATCTGATTAAGATCATTAAGCGAACTATCGAACAGAATCATAAAAACTGGCACAAATCCTTAATGTTTGCATTATGGGCTAATAGGATAACATAGAAAGCTTCTATAGGATCTTCTCCATTCAGTCTTGTGTATGGAAAAGAAGCAGTACTACCCACAAATCTTGTTCTTCCTTCTTTAGCCCTAGTACAGTTCATTGAGGAAACTCCTTCTTCTGCTATTCAGCTTAGACATGATCAAATTCTAAAATTAGAAGAGGAAAGAGAAAAAGCCAGGGTTACTCATGCCAAACATCAGCAAATCATCAAAGCAGCTTTTGATTTAGTTTCATCCGGTTCAAAACAATTCCAAGTCGGTGATTTAGTTCTGAAATGGGACAAAGCCCATGAGGACAAGGGTAAACACACCAAGTTCTAGAAGATATGGCTTGGACCATTTCAGATCTGTGAAAAGATAGGCCATTCGACCTTTATATTGCAAGACTTATCAGGTTTGAGAGATTCTCTCCCTGTTAATGGCCTTATCTTGAAGAAATTCTTTAATTGAGGAGGTAACCCCTTCTCCTTTTAGCTTGGTAGAATTTTGTAGTTTGTAGGATTTTTAGAAAATAATGTTGTAAGGTATCTTCTATTGACCTTTGTTGTGTTTGAAAACTTAATCCATAGAAGTAGTATGGATATTTGCTTTTTAAATAATAGAGCTAACAACCAAAAGAGATAATTTCTAGGAAATTAGGTATCATTGTATTCTGAAACCACATTTCAAGTTTTGTGAAGTCCTATCAAAGTTTAGAAGTATTGTAAATCATTGTCTGTTTTCAAATTGGTCTCAAAAGGTTATCAATATCAAGATAGAAGCTAATCCAATTTCAGCATCTTCAACTCTTACCCTGTCATCCATTTACTCTTAAGGAGAAGATTGTTCATCCCATTCACGAAAGTTTATGATTACTCAGAGTGTAATTCTAAAAAATCTGATATTAAAGATAAGAGGTCTTATTACAAGCCTGCTTACCATGTTCATAGGGAAATAGTTTAACCGAAATTACCAATGCTGCATACCAAAACAGGGTAATGGCCTAGAATTACAGGACAAGGGGTCTCATCACGACCCAACTTGTTTGATTAGATTACTACCAGTGAATGGCATTGTCAATAGCTGGCCACTAAACCAGGACAATGGCTTTTTATCTTATCAATAATAGAAAAAGGAAATGAAATACAAAATATGAAAACATGTTTTGAATTCATTCTGTTAATCACACTCTTAATTGGATGGGACAATGGACAATAACATTGTTAAAAGGTATCCCTGTCGAAACTATAAACGTTTGCTGGCAGCAGAGGCTCTACCTATGACAGATGAGTTCACTATAAAAGCTGATTTGGAAAGGTTTCATGTTTTATCATTATAAACCAATAAAGGCCTATTTAAAACTTAGAATGTATCTATTTTCTTTAAAAAGAGAGGAAGTTAGCAAAATAGTTTCATTTCATTCGGAATGCATATATACCCAGTTATATTAGAATTTTCCCTTTTGATTAGAACTCTATTTTGAAAAAATTTAAGTATTACTATACTTTTCAGAGATAACTGTTTCTTCCAGCAAATTGCCAATTGTTGTGCTCTACAACAACCCCCCATTTCTTATCATTTTATTCACAAAATTATCATATGAAATGGGTCCCTTTAGAGTTTGATTGGTATCAATATTGTATTATTTAAAAAGGTCCGAAAACCAAAGGAAAATATTATATAAAACCTTTTTGAAAAACCCATTTTGATCAAATAAATCAATTCTTAATCATTGCGATAAAGCAATCGCAAGATCGCATATCACAATGACATAAGGAGCATATGTAAATAACACATTGGTTTCCACTGATGCGATATCGCTATCGGCAATCGGCAATACTCTATGCACATTTTAAAGAGTGCCCCCAGGTCATACCCCCGATGCGATGCGATATCGCAATCGGCAATCGGCGATACACTATCTATGCACATTGTAATGCCCATTCACCCCGATGCGATGCGATTTCGCTATCAGCGATTAGTGGTACGCTATCCATATGTTTATATAATCCCTATTCTCCCGACGCAATGCGATATCGGCTATCGGGGGTTTTAAATGGTGTCAATACAAGAGGTTAAAGCTCTCCCCGATGGCCGATTGCGATAAAGTGCAGTTTTCAAAAAAGCCGTTAAATGGAGGGATATTATGATTGAATCATATTTAAAGCTTAATCTGTTAAGCAATGATGCACCTGCGCCCAACTGCCAAAACATCCATAGCACGCTTAAACGGGTCATTCGGCCGAATAATGATATAATGGGCATTTAAGATGGGCAGGTTTTAAACGGCCATTTAATGTGATCGTAAGTCCTAAAATCCTCCCATGGATTGTGTCTGCGCCCATTTTAAAAGCCAATCCCTTATTACGCATCAGTCATTATAGCTCATTACTTTGGAGTTTTCATTGGAATTCTCTGTGTTACGTTTATTTTCGCCTCTGTGCAGAATTCATTCCAAGAAAAAAGCTCAAGAAAAATGGGGAAGAAGTCCAAGAAGACCACAGGCACTTCCGCTGCGCCAGCTGCAGGACAAGCTGCCACTGACAAAAATAAGGGATTGATATCTGATACTACATGTTTGGGTCTCGTCAGAACTACTTGGCAAGGCACCTACAACCTGATTGAAGCCGAAGAACCAGAAGCAACAATAGTACAAGCCATTGTGGATTTAACTCGGAAATCCGAGGGTACTCTTAAGGACTTAGCTGACTCCTTCCTTCACTGGATAGCAGCTAGGGAACAAATTCTCCCATACACAGACGTAGTGCAGTGGGCAATTGAAGAAATCCCAATCCTGGATAGAACCTTCAGCACCAGAGACGGGAGAATTTTCGGGTCATTCAGGGCGGATGATCTAAGGCAAATGTATCATTTGCCTGAGCCAGAGAAGATATATAATAAGGCCTTCCTGGAGAAATTCACAAACGAAAATGAAGTTGAATCCGAACCCATCCGGGATTGGAGACAAAATCCGGCAAAGCACAAACATGAGTCGTCTAGTAAGTACTCAGTTGATTCCCTAGCTTCTCCTTATTGCTATGCTGGAATAATGATGTGTAGATTATGGGGATTACATGACTCTGCTAATTTTACCATAGAAATGGTTCCCCTAATGGAAGCAGCATGCAACAGTGTACTTAGGGATTGGGCCACTATTCTCTCAGATAAACTAGCCTCAGCTCTTCTTGAATTTATGAGTAAGACCCGCGTTTCCGAAAGGATAATTCCCCCATTCTATTACAGTGCCTATATCTTAGATACCTTGTGTTTTAATTCTGAATTTCCTATGCTCGGCTGGAGGTGGAAACCACAAGACCCCATGCCTATTCACATATACCATCAGAAGTTATGGAAATCCTCTTATAAGCACCATTTGTACCAAGTCTGCAATGGTTTTATGTTACCTGTTCATTATTCTATTTTTGATAAACCTGCTCCCAAGATTTCTTATCAAGCCGGAATTGACTTAACCTCAATAGGAAGATGGTTCGGGGAGGAGAACTTCACTTATGTAAGAGTTTTCGGTAGCCAAGCCGATCCTCATGTTCTCCCTTTATACATACCAGATAAACTATTGGCAAGAGAAATCTCTTACCAGATTATGGCTGAGAGTGTTACACAGACTCTCAAGAAGAATAAGAAGCAGGGCTGGCCCTCTTTTCCCTTGAGATGTGGTGTCTATACTCTGCATGATCTCAAACATGCAGAAAAGGAAGCCACAAAGATTAAATCATTGACTCTGGCGACTCTCCCAAATAGGCAGTTTGATCCAAACAAAGTTGCCTATACTGCACTAGAACAGGCCAAATTGACAAAATTTGATCATAAAGAAGATATGTTTGACGACCTATTCTCTTCAGCTGAGACAATAAATCAGGTTAAAGCATTCGCCAAAGCGAAATATAATGATGAAGGGTTGACTGAATTTAATAAACTTAGAGAACAGAGGTTGCAAACTCTGCCTCTAGATTTACTAGCGACAACCCCAGTGACATCTTCAAGCGAGCCTGATCGGCAACGGTCAAAAGAACCTCTGGTTATAACAAAGGATCAGAAGAAGGAACAGGAGGAAAAGCAGAAGAGAGAGCAGGCAGAGAAGCAAAAGAGAGCGCAGGAGGAAAAATAGAGAAGAGAGCAGGAGGAAAAACAGAGAAGAGAGCAGGAGGAAAGGCAAAAGAAAGAGCAGGAAGAAAAGCAGAAGAAAGAGCAAGAAAAAGTGCGGAAGGAGTCCCAAGCTGAAAAGCAAAAACAAACCACCATTGATGTCAATATAGATACTCATATTGACCCTAAATTTCTCCAGGAATGGAAGCAATTTGATTCCATCATCAGTGGGTTGGAATGTTCAAAGGACACAAACACTTCCAAGACAACGGATACACAGGACATCACTTCATCACAGGTTCTGAGTGGAACCAGCGGCCCACCCATTTCTAAAGAGGTTGAGATAATACCAAAGGACCCCTCCGACCAAATCATTTTGCAGGTAGAAGATATTCCTACCCTCGATGTCTTCTACAGCCCAAGGCATAAAGCAGTGGTTAAACAACAAAGGAAAAGAAGAAGGACTGATCAACCTTCTCTTTTCCCAGAGCAAACTGTTACGGGCAATGTGGTTTGGAAGGAGGAATTTGACCCCTCCGATGACCTGACAAAACTGTCACAGTATGCGGGAGCCTATTCGGCAGCAACAATTGATAAGGCATCAGAGGTAAGTCTTCTCCTGAAAACCAAGGAGCAAGCGATTTTCTCATTACAGGCGCAGTTAGCTGAGACAAAGGAGAAGGCAGAGCAGGCAGAGTTGCAATTGTTGACACAACAACAATTAAACAGTCAACTAACTCAACAATTGTAGGCAGAAAAGTAAAGGATCGACCAAAGCGCAATCCAGAAACAGAAAGAATTATCAGAGGCATTGGCACAATTAAAGGCAGCAAATGAGCAAATGATGAAAACAAAAGATGAGCAAATTGCTCAATTGTCATCACAGCTCGAAAAAATAAAGGGCATTCCACAAGTGGCTGAATTTAGAATAGAAGCATTACAAATAAACACTACATTAATATCCCAAATTAAGCTTCTATGTCAACAAATCGCCCAGGCAGAGCCACTGTGTGAATTAACGGCATCCATAAATAAGCAAGTAGAGAAGGCCAGAACTGAATTGGATCAAGCCGAAGAAACCATAGCTGCATTTCTTGACTGGCAAGATTCTGATCAAGGACAAGCGGCGAATTTTCCCAGGATCCTAGAACCACATAAAGATATACTTTTCACAGAATGGCAGTCCCAGTTAATGAAAGCAGAGAGGGCGGCTTCAAGATGTAAATCAACTTCCAGATATCATTTCCCAATGTACACCAGGAAAGTTGACAACTTTGAAAACATTGGAGCAATCATGTTATCCAGATCTAGAAGAAAAAGGGAGATTAATCGCTGGGATTAACAGTTTAACATGGGATACATATTGGTTCTTCTTGGTAAAGCCACATTCACAGAGAGCCACCCTCAAGTGCCTAACAGATGCAATCGGGTATATTATTCCCGATATTCAAGATGCCACCTATGCCGCCCAGCTCAGCTCGCGCCTCAACAAACCACCTGAAGTAGAGCCAATGCTTGCGATAAGTCAGCTCAGATTCAAAGGAAAGCAGCCTACTTGATGAATCATGCCGCCGATTGCCAGATTGCTAAGGAAAATAGGATCAAGATTTATTGATACCAATTTAGTAGGATTTCAGTTTATTAGATATTTAGATTAATTTAGTATTTATAGACCCTTTCATTGTTTTGGAAAGGGTCGTAAAGTTTTGTACCAGACTTAAAGACTGAATTTTGCACTATTGTGCTTCAGTCAATATTCTTTTATGAAACTGGACCAGTTGTTCTTAATTCGACAAGGAAGCTTTTTATGCAATTGTGCACTATTGTCTTTGTTGAGAATGTTTCTGCGTTGAAGGAAGAATTACAAGTAGCGATTGATATTGGGAGTGTCAAGCAGCTCATATGGTATTTCTATCTATGTCTGAATTCATTCCTTTCATATGAATTGTTATGTGATTATCCTTGCTATTATTGATTATATGCATGCGTTGTAACAACGGATCTACATTCCTTCCACTATTGGATGTTTTATGATGTGCCTTTCTTTTAATCATGTATATGTCAATGATATAAATGATAAGTGTGGTAATATCGCTTTAATCGCTTTGCTTAACTATTTAAGCATGGTAATCATGAATGAAATAATGTCCATGTCTGTTAAATGGAGTCATCTATATGCCTGTTTATAGACTCAAACCATCAAGCGCTGCACTTTAAAGTTCAATAAGTTCCCGGGATAGGTCATAGTTATTGTATTCTTGTTAATAGATTTAGTTATTCGCCCATCACTAGCTTAGTTAATAAATCATCCATTCATCCCGTTTATCCACTTTTGGGAAACTGGTCCCATTATCCCGAGTTGGAGCCACTATTCCAAACAGAAAAGGAGTTGTACTAAGGTCCAGACCGGGTGGTTATCCCCAATGTTGTTGCAGCGATTTTCGAGGCATCAACAGGTCCTCAATATTCTCATCTTGTTATGGGTCAGTACCCCGGAATGAACATAGTGTGGGATCCATCGCAAACTCAACAGGTATTGCAGCCAAATGTACAGTTGTCATCTCAAACTGGACAACCCTTAGTTTCTGGTTCACCCCAGCAACCAGTCCAGTCTAATATTCAAACTTCTGTACCTTCGGTAGTTTCTCAGTTTGGGCCTACTGCGCCTCGTACTCCATCTCAAACGACTGCTGCAACTGCCGCAACATCTGTTCAATCTACCCCACCTACTTCTGGGGTATCGACAACTCCGGTTTCTACTGTTCCTGTATCTACTCCCCAGACATATTTACCACCGTCTGGATCCACGATTCAAACTATGGTTCAGATGCATGTAGGACAACCTGGTTTAAGTACGGTTGTCACAAGTCAACCACAATTCACCTATCAACCATACCAGGGATAGTACCAATTCAGTCCTGCTGTCCAGCAGCCAGTTTATCAGTATCAACCGTATCCTGGGTACACTTATCAACAACCTCAACAACCCCAGTACGGTCCGGTTAATCCTGGTTTTCCGGGAGGATACAATATCCCGAACGCGATTCCTATTCCTAGTTATCCTGGATATCCTCCTCTTGGGGCTGGTCTCATGACCCAGAGTTTTAGGGATCCTAATCGGCAGTTACCGTTTATCGCAGCTTTGGACTTACCAGACTTGTCACGCCTAACGAACGATCCGATTAATTATCTTCTGTTTTGGCCGCCAATGCCGAATAAGTTGCCCAATGACATTCCCAAGTTAGAAGGTAAATCTGGAGAGGACCCGTCGAACCCTTTGATGACTTACCACCTCTGGTGTGCGTCTAACTCCATCACAGATGATTCGATCCGTCTTAGACTTTTCCCGTGCACTCTAATTGGTCTCGCGGCCAAGTGTTACATTGAGTTACTGCGAGGCACTTTTTATAATTTTAGTCAGTTAGCTACCTCGTTTTTAACTCATTTCCAGTTGTCAGTCTGATATGAAAATGGCACGGAATTGTTAACTTCACTAAAACAATCGACATCCACGTATATTTCAGATCATATTCATGAGTGGAGACGTCGACGACGTTTAGTGAAGGTATTTATTCCGAATCCAATCTTGGCTGAGTGGTTTGTAAAATCTTTGTTGCCAAGGATCACTGAAGATTTTGCTAAACCCAGAGTTGTTACTGAGGAGCAAGTGATTGCTCAAGCACAGTACCTTGACTTGGTCTATACTCAGTCAGGTACGTTACATGAAAAGATCCCCGATCTTCCCAAGTCAAATCAAATCATTGCAGCTCCTTCGGGATCTCATGCCGCTGACGGTATGATTGGTACGGTTAACACTAAAAGTAAGAAGAAGTCTTCCAAGAATTCTTCTCCTATCATAACCTTGCCTGATTCCCCGACAGGAGATTCTTCTGCAGAGGTTTCCGCCGATATTCACGTTGTAGAATCATCTACGACTAAATCAAAATCCGATGGGAAGAAGAAAGGAAAGAAGAAGAATAAAACAGACAAAAGTTCAAAGGAGAAACCTGAAAAGGTGGAATCCAATGATGAAAAGCGCAAACCTCGTTATCCATGTCTCATTTGTGACGAAGAACATTTTATAAGAGACTTCCCTCATCAAGCAGAGGTTGCGAAGATCGTCAAAGGTTCCCAAACTCCTATTGTCTTGAAGGATCCATTTCCAAGTCAAGACAGTAAGATGATAGGTTCTTCCTCGAGTGCCAATGAAGAACCCATATTGATGATGTCCCATGTAAGGATTGCGACTCGATCGCAAGATTATGGTAGTAAAAGTCCTGTTGATGGCAAAGAAGCAGAATCTTCTCATTCTAATCCATCAACCTCAGCTCCTGGTTCCGATCCACTACAGATCGAGAAACCTAATCCAGACTTAGTAATCAAACCGCCCGCCAAGGGTATACTTCGAAAGTCAGCTTTCAATCCACATGCGAGAGCGGCTCAGAATTATAACATTGTTGAGGATTTAGTTGTTTCGCCCTCAGCAATGTCCGCTTTGGAAGTGCTGCAATCATGCCCAGCACAGCGTAAATTACTTTTGTCGGCTATAGGAGCTGTTGATGTTCAGGACCTGAACCTAATAATCTTTGATCTAGAAAATAGTACACCGCGTTTGCCTCATCAAATGGCTTTCCAGATCCCAGTGATATTCAAAAACAGGCCTACTCATTGGACTATAATTGATGAGGGAGCCTCAACGTGTATTATGTCGATACAGTGTTGGAGATTGCTTGGTTCTCCTTCACTAAATCAATCCCCGACAATTCTTAAGGCCTTTGATGGCCATGGGTTTCATCCTTTTGGCATTCTACAGGATTTTCCTATAGGGGTTGAAGGAAAAACCGTTAGTCTAGATGTGGAGGTGGTTGATGCCCCTCTATACTACAACCTTCTCTTGGGTCGAAGTTGGTCTTACGCTAGGACAGCGGTCGTTTCATCGGTCTTTAGAATCATAAAGTTTCCACATAATGGAAAGATCGTAACAATAGACCAGCTGGCTTACTTTTCATCCGACCCAGCCTCTTCGGAGAGTATTCAACATGTTGGTAAAACGACTATCCCATATAAGGATGTTGGAGTAGGATTAGTTAAAGATGTCGGTTTACTGGGAACTTTTCCTTTTCCTCCAATAAACGCATCATCTTCATTTGCAACCATTCATATGATTACATCAGACACTATTTTTTATGACAATCCTTGGATCGTTCCTTCTGAATCTGAAATAGACTCATTTGGTAATTCCATGCCTTTGAGTCCATATGAAATTGCCTATGAAGCCGTGCAGTCTTTTGTCGACCCGTGTTCAACCAAAAAAGACTTAATGAATGTGGTCCGTGAGGAATCACTTTTCACATCAACCTCGGATTTAACTACGTTTTCTGAACTTGTTCACTCTGATGAGCAAATTCGTGAAATCCTATGTGTAGATGATTTACCATGGGAAGATCTCCATCACAGATCTTTGTTTTTACCTGAGGATGATCGTTTTGAAAATGATTTCTCATCAATCTTTACGACTGAATATGTCAAGGAACCTCAGAATCCAATGAAACATCCTGATTCAGAGTTAAATTTGGGAAACATCTCTCGAACTATTCCCATTGACATTTCGGTTAAACCCGGAATTGTTGAGAACATTCATATAGGTGCCTTGTTTACAGATGACGAAATTCAATTATATAAGGCCCTATTTCAAGAATTCTGCGACGTGTTTGCCTGGTACTATGAGGAAATGCCAGGAATTGATCCTGCGATTGTTGTTCATGAGATCAAGACCTACCCGGACGCTAAACCCGTCCGGCAACGTTTGCGTCAGATTCACCCACGAAAAGCTGCTACAATTAAAGCAGAAGTTCAAAAACTGTTGAAAGCAGGTTTCATTTATCCGATCCCGCTAACGGATTGGGTATCAAATATTGTTCCGGTTGACAAAAAACAGGGAACAATAAGAATATGCATCGACTATAGGGACATTAATCGAGCCTGTCCAAAGGACAACTACCCAACTCCCTATATCGATCAAATCATTGATGATTGTGCCGGCAACAAAATATTTTCCTTTATGGACGGTTTTTCCGGATACAATCAAATCAACATTCTACTTGCCGATCAACCAAAAACGGCTTTCATTTGTCCATGGGGGACATTTTCTTATTGCAAATTACCTTTTGGGCTTAAGAATTCCGGAGCAACTTTTCATAGGGCGATGTCTTATGCGTTTCATGACATCAAGCACATTGTGCAACCCTATCTCGATGACTTGCCTGCTCATTCATTACATCAAGCTGATCACCTCGTCCATTTACGAGCAATCTTTATGAGGTGTAGGCATTATCGTATTTGGTTGAACCCACACAAATGTGTCTTCTTGTTGTGGAGGTAAATCCTCTCTGTGGACAGAGACGATCCCTACTAGCCCAGACCGGGTCTAGCAACAATCACACAATGTTATCATGCAAGTTCCTAATTGCAAATACAAAGTGGATGGTGAGAACCTACCTGGATTCCAATGCTAGTGTTCGTCAAAGAGATGTCGCCTTCGTTCCTTTGCCTTGGCCGGTCACGATCCGCATGATCTCCGTGATAGGAGCACACGCAAAGAACAACATGAAAACAAGCGTAAAATCTAGTAGATGGAATTATATATCAGTCAGAAAAGATATAACTCAACATCAAACATAAGATAATGAGAGTGGAACCATAATGATAGTCATCTATTATTAATAAGTAACAAAGAAGAATACAACCATTGTTCTGACGTCAAATCCTCCTTTGGCTGGGTGATCAGCTACACAAGTCTTGCAAAGCTTGTTGGGATGAGGAACAAGCCTCTCTCTCTTTGGGTGACAAGAATCTCCTTACTTAGATTTGGCCTTATGGGTGCAAAGAAGGCTCTTGTAGCTTCAAACTCTTAAACTCCTAGAACTATTGTAATTCTTGTGACTATTGTGACTAGCTAGCTCAAGGCATAGAGGCAAGCTTTTATAGATAGAGAAGAAAGAGATAGGATCAACCACATTATTCATGGGATTGGCTTTATCACTTGGAAACTTCCATGAAAGGTGGCAACCCACTTTCCTTTCTATGGCGATTCGAAGCCAAACCATCCTAGCTCAACATAGATTCAGTTGGTGAATGGGTTGAAGAGAACCTTCGGGAGCTTGTTGGTTAAAAACTTTACTCAATTCGGTTGGCGCGAGTGCGACTCTGAGACAGAGCGCCAATGGCACGCCCTTTTTAGAGGATTTCCCTCATTGGCGCGAGCAGTGAACTGTGGACCCGTGCTAATGCAAAAAGAGCTGTTTTCATGGGTATTTTGCAGGAGATGTCTTCAGGGCATATGAAGCTCATACTTAGAGGAATATGATGCAAGTGGTTTCAGGTCATGTCACTTCTCACAGGTCCCGGAATGAGTCCTCTAGTGTGTGGGTGAGGGGTAACAGGGACGGTGACAAACGGTGACAAATTGCTGTGTAACACTTCTGTATAGAAATGGGTCGATTGCTGGGATTTGTAGTTTCGAAAGCCAGCATTCGCGTTGATCCCTCGAAGGTCAAAGCTATTATCAATTTGCCTCCTCCTTCGAGTCTTCGCCAACTCCAAAGTTTGCAAGGGAAAGAAAACATTTTACGACGATTCATTCCTAACTACGCCGAGGTTACAAAGGGTTTTACACGGTTGTTGAAATAGAACACTCAATTCTCTTGGGATGAGATAGCTCAGAAATCTTTTGATGCACTCAAACACGCGTTGACCCATGCACCGTTGTTGCATCCTCCCAACTACAACCACGATTACTTCTTGTATCTCGCCACCTCCCATTCCACTATTGGAATGGTCTTAGTTCAAGAAGATGAATTCGGAATGGAACATGTGATATATTACCTTAGTCGAACATTAAATCCAACTGAGCTAAAATACTCACATGTGGAGAAATTGGCATTGGCAACCGTTCAAGCTGTCCAACGTTTTCGTCACTACATTTTACTACGTAAAACTACGGTAATTTCGGATTGCAACCCTCTGATCTACATTTTGACCAAACAATTGCTAGGGGGTAAGTACTCTAAATGGATTGTTATCCTACAGGAGTTCGACTTGGAGTTTGAGAAATCTAAGTCTAAGAAATCTTTAGTTTTTGCAGAGTTAATGTGTGACTTCCTGCGTGCTGACATAGAAACTGTGGCAGAGGAGCCCATTGCGGACGAATCTTTGTTTCTAATCAGAACTTTAGATCCATGGTATGGGGATATCATCGTCTATCTCCAGACCCAATCCTTTCAGCTAGAAATTTCAAGGTCAGAACGTTGGAAAATTCGCTTCCAGTCCCAACAATTCAAAATTATTGGAGATACTCTTTATCGCCGAGGGGCGGACTCTATTTTTCAACGTTGCTTAACTCACGAAGAAGCTGAAAGGGTTCTAAATGACTGTCACTCTGGAGCATGTGGCGGTCATATGTCTGGGTATGCCACAGCCCAAAAGATATTGCGCGCTGGCTATTTCTGGCTGTCCTTGTTTCAAGATTGTATTACGGTGGTATGAAAATGCCACAACTGCCAGATTTTTTATCGTAAGATGTGCGCTCCACCTGCTCCTCTCCACCCTATAATTGCCGTTGGTCCTTTTGCCAAATGGGGTATCGATTTTATTACATGTAACCCTCACTCGGCCGGGGGGCATGCGTATATCATCCTTGTGGTAGATTATTTTACTAAGTGGGCCGAGGCGATGCCTACATTCGAGGCAGACGGCAAGACAACTGCAATTTTCGTGTTCAATCATATAATTGCTAGGTTTGGTGTCCCACAAGCGATAATCACTGATCATGGGCATAATTTTTGAAATGTTATGATGAACGAACTTACAGGCCAGCTTGGTTTACGTCAAGATAGTTCAACACTGGTCCTGTATTCTGCATCTATCAACTAGCCACTGTAAGAAATCCACCTGAGCCCTCATGCTAGGAATGGTCCAGAATTTGTACAGTCCGCATGCCCTCAAAGCATCAAGTGAAGGCTGATGATTCCATGCGGCAGTATCCATGTCCTCATGCTCTCGTTCACGCCAATCTAGCATGATATACTCTCTGCATCAAGTATAAAGATTAATTAAATTGCTAGAAAACATTTTGATTGGTCCATTTTTGAGAAATTTTGGGTTCAAAACCCTTGCGGCAGGGTACGCACCCTCCGAGTTAGACACAGTGTGTGGGTATGCACTTTGTCTACACGGAAGGTGCGGACGCCAAGCTTTTTCCCAATGGAGAAAAAGTCGGGGTCCGCGGGTCCGCAATGGTAAACCTGCGGACCCCCGCGCGCGGGTTTTGCGCCTAAAAACCCTCCCAAAAAATGAAATGAAGGATTAAATCAAAAAACTAAACGGTTGAAAATGAAGAGTAGGATGATGTGGGTTACCTGGAGAAGACGGCGCTCAATTCCGGCGGTTGGATTTTCCACAATCTTCACGGGAAGTTTTCTAAGCAAAAGCACTATTTTCTCACCCAAACTCGAACGGTAAAAATGAATTGAAAAAGGCCCTTTTTATAAGATTTTTGAGTAAATAAATCACAAATTTGTTTATGTTTCACTTTGAAAAGGTATTTTGCAATGCTTTTATCCATTTCAAACAGGTATGAGTAATGTTTGTGTTTCTGTGCAGAATAAAGGATTATTCAGGTGAAATCTATCATTTTCAACGAAAAAACAAGTAGAGTCATCTTTAAGCCCTTTTCTGACTCCTAAAATATGAAAAGATTGCCGAGCGTTTCTTTTACACTCGTTAAAACAGAATTAAAAGACGGTTCACTTACAGCTCTTTTCCGACCGTAAAAACATGAAAAGATTGCCGAATTTTTGTCGTTTCGAATTCGATATTGGTTAAAAAACGATGTGTCATTGATCGCTTTTTTACTTTTTCGGATCAGTGACACTAATAACGAAAAGTACTCCTTGGTCGTAAAAGATCAAGCGATTCTCTCAAGTATTATTTTATACTTTTTCGGGCTTGGGAGACACAAATTTACGAAAAAGGTCAACCCTGGAGTCTTCTTAAGTTTTTTCAGACTCTCTAAAATTGAAAAATGCCGAGTTTCTCCTATACTGGACTCATTAAAATTTCACAGTAAAGGACCTGTTCAATTACAAACAGGAACGAACCACTCCTTCTTAGGGTTCGAATCTAAACTAAGTTGGACTCATCCGAAGGATGAGCTTATAATCAAGCAAATGTTATCCTCCTCAAGCTTGTCAAAAATAAAGAGGTACTTGCCAGAAATGGTGGGGGAAAAGAGAGGAAAATGAGTCTGTTTGTCATACTTTGTAACCACTCTTGAACATGACACTTTTATTCACCTGGGTTGGGAAATCCTTTGCCTAACAGTTGATCAAACCACATTGAAAGTCTTCAACCAGTTTCTGGGTATTAACTTTGGGTCAATTGTCACCAAGCCATCTATTGTGTCGTTATGTGTTCAAGAGGTCACTGCCAATAAGCCATTCATCTGCAAAATATCTGTCATCCATCTTGACCATCCCTGAGTCAGTCCTTGCAACTAAATTTCTTCAACTTGATCTATGATTTCGTGTTGTGGGCTTGCCTATGATGGATCGCTTTCTATCGACATCAGCTCATTATCTAGAAAGATGATCTAGAAATCGTCAGTACCTTGAGATATACATGCCTCAATGGCAGGTTTCTCGCCTTTGATGACAGTTTACATCATTGACTTTCGATCGAAGGATTCCGTGATATGTTCGACATCAACACATTTACTCACATCTCATGGATTGTACTGGGTACTTTGAGAGCCATTGACATCACTGGTGGTTTCTCTCACACTTGTTAACAGTTTACATCATTGACTGGTAATCAAGTGGTTTCTACCATGTTTGACATCAACACATTTATTCGCATGGATAGAATCGTACTATTTCGGGAAGTAGAAATGAAGACCCTGGATCTAGTTTCCACCATCCAGGCTGCGAGGAATTTTGTATTCATTATGTTGTGGACTATTCATAAACAGATGGTTGCGTCCATACTGTGTTCACACGAGTCTATACTTATGATGTTTTACAAGATCATTCCTATATCAGAGCAGTAGATAGTTTTCTAGTTAGTTTTGATCTGAGTATGGGAATGCCTACCTCAGCGATGATATGATCTCATATATATATCTTGCATTGAATGTTTTTACAGGTTCCGACCAGGCTCTCCACAAGATGATCCTCGAAATGATAAAGTACTTCACTCTTCCTATATGATAAATGAAATCCTCATCTACTACACACTTCGCACTTTAGGGGGAAATCTGTTACACAAAAATATCGTCACCATGATTATTTGCAGTCAGTATAGGTCTATCATCACTTGTACTATCCTCCTAAGCAAGTCTAAGACCTCAGCTCTTCAAATCAAGCTTTAGAAGTGGGAGAAAGACATTAAATATGAATGTAACTCTGGTTCTGCACTTTCTCTCATGGTCACCTGCGGTCCCGCACCTTCTGTGTACAAAAGCTGCGTACCTACCCGCTCTGTTCCTAACGGTGTAGGTGCGGACCCCTATGAAAGTCAAAAGGCGCAAGTTTTATCTTAAAAAACTCACTTTGGGTTAATTCTAGAGTTTTCTAGAAGGCATTTTGACGTGGATTGTTCGCTCTGAGGTGGTTCATGCATCCCAGAAGAGAAGGAGCTAATCCCTTGACTAAAGGAGCTATCCCTTTGAAGGAGGGCTTTATCCCTTTGAAGGAGGACCTAGTAACTTCCCTCCGTTGCACTATAAATACAAGCATTGGGGTGAGGACTAGGGAGGTTAGAAGCTGAACATTTTGAGGGTAAATGCTGGTGAAATTAAGACTCTTTGGTTGAGCTTGAGAGGAGAGATCACATACCTCTTGGTTCTATTGGAGAGTGAGTGAAACTTGTCAAAGTAGAGAAGACATCTTGTTGGACCCTGGGAGGAGCTTGTACAACGTCAAGGCAACGGTTGTAAGGTTCTTCTTCTTTTGAATTAATACAATCAAACTCATTTTTCTCAACAAGTATCTTATGTTATTTGTTTCATGGACTCCTTGACTTTCATGTTAAATATGTTTTATGCAATTGGTTTTTCAGGTGCTATTTAATTTGTTTGTCTTGTTTGTGTTTGCAAATTTGTGAAAAGGAGCTCATTTGGATCAAAGGAGCGAGGGCATCCACAAGCTTGCGTTGGACCAAAGGTATGCCCTAAAAACACTTGTTTGCTATTGTTTATTGAAGCATATTTAGAGAAAGATAGTGTGTGGTTGGTTTGCTTGTCATTAGGTCTTCTTTAGATTCTAGGAAGGTTTATCTTGTCAGCAAGATCGACTCATTCCATGCGACAGGTTTGGAAATGGTGTTACAGGTAGTTGAGTGGGAGTGGATATTTCATATGGATGTGGTTGAGGTTGTGGTTGTGGTGGACGTGGATGGTATGGATAACATGGAGTTGGGTATAGAGGATATTGAGGAGAATGTTGAGGATATTATGGATTTCCCCCATAAGTTCCTTGCCAACCTTGTTTCCAAGATTGGTTTTGTGGTTGAGATGACTAAGGTTGCTAAGGAAGGAGTGTGTTCCAATCACTTTGAGATTAATAAGCTTGAAAATGTGAATTAGGTTCTTGCTTCCATGGTCTTTGTTGGTATATGATCCCTAGGATCAAGTTTGGGTTAGTTTAATCAATTTTTGAGTAGAATTTTGTAAAGAATGTGAAGTCTTCACAAAATGTGGAAGCAGAGCGCGTAGCTAAGTAGGAGTCAAAGGGGCTTTAGCCCCTTATATGGATAAGTGATAGGTTAGTTCTGAGACTCACCCATAGGCCATAGGCCATGGTATTGTAATAGAAAGGCTGTAAATATTTTAGTCATAGCGAGTCTCGATATGATCTATCTTTGGAGAAGAACAAGTGTAAGGGTAGGAGCTAAGCCATGAAAGCTCTATTTACAGTACTTAGGTGAAAGGGGAAGGCTCCTGCAGCTGAGTGTGTGGAGACCTTGGAAAGTCTGCAATTGAGTGCGCGGGCCCCTGAAACTAGGTGAATGGGGTGGAAGAGTCTGTAATTTGAATGTTGAATCTAATAAAGACATATTTTTTACCGAATCTATTGCATTTGTGCCTTGTTCTTAATTCTGTTTAAGTTTATCTGTTGTTTCTTAATGATCTGTTTCTATGAACTAAAGTGTATCTTCTGTGCGAATCTGTTGAATCTTTAATGTTTATGCATGAAATGACTAATGAACCGTTTTCATGAAGGTAATAACTAAATCATTTATTATCTTTGCTTGAATCAAGTAGATCTACATGAAGGCAGATCTAGGGTTATTATTTACTAAGTGAAATTTGTAAGTTTGCTTCTTTTAGGTTTGAAAAACCTGATCGTAGACCTTCGTGAAGGTCAGAAAGCCATTTGGATAGAGGTGAAGTAGTGGACCATGGGAAGACACAAATATTCACGAAGACAGATCTGAGTTACAAGGGCTTCAAAATACATATCACATGATATCTGGATGCAAAAACCAAAATTGGCTTCAAAAAGAGATTGAGAAGCGGATTGATCGAAAAGCACATGTGTTTGCGGCTCAAGACAATAGGAGCCCTAAATTATCCAAGGAACAGTGGTTGCAAAGATTTTATACACAGATGAGACTGAAGCATTCTTTTGTTTCTTCCCTGACAAATTACATGAGTGGTTGTATAAATTGGTCGATAGTTAAGGTACATGGAGGCTTGACGGCCCTATAGTGTGGACTCCAGAACTAGTGAAACGACTGGAAGCATTAGGAAGCAATATCGTGTGAGTCGTGGACCATTGGGTTGATCTCACACTGGGAAGTTTTGAGACTAAGTTCGCAATCAATAGGAATATTAGCTATAGCAAAGCAGTATGCGGGTTCTTTAAGGGACCGTGAGGTAAGTACTTGAAATCATTAAAGACTTGGATTAAAATGTTGTTATGTGAAAAGAGGGTTCTGCATTTACCTTGATATTTGGGACTACGCGAAGTGGGAGATTCCTTAGAAGAAATGAAGGATCAAGCTTAGAGTACAGTCTGCTCATTGAACCCCCTTCAAGTGATAATGAAGGGATGGTGCCGACTACACCGTGAAGTGGAGTTCATTTAATTAAGCAGGGTATCCTAAGGATACCTCATCCATCCACTCCACCTCCACCTCTACCTCCACCTCATATGCCTACACCTTCGCCTCCACCTCCACCTCCACTTCCACCATTCAACATGGCAAATGCGATGAAGATGTCAGTTTTTAAAGGGGTTAGGAGTGAAGACCCAAAGCAATTCTGGTTTGTTGCAGGGGCTATATGGATGACACAACAGATTACGGATGCTACCATCAAGAAAGCACAGCTAGTCACAACATTACAAGGTTGAGCATTGACATGGTACATTAAGTACTACAATGATAACCCCATCATGAAATTGGCAGAGACCCAGCAAGCTCTAACAAGGAGTTTAGAAATCCTAAGTTAGAGGCGTAGTTGTTGACTGAATTTAAAGAAATTTGACAAAAGATAGATGAGACACCTTGGGATTTCATTCAAAGGCTGAAATTCCTGATCAGGCAAGCCAATATGGCAATTACAAATTCCTAGCATCACGACTGGTATATAGCGTCGCTCTTGGCGCACTTAAGAGTGCCTCTTTCACAACAAAAGATAGAAACACAAGTATAAGCCTTAGAAATTGCAATGAGGCTAGACACCTCATCCATACATGATATAAACCTTGGAGTGCAACAAATTAACTCACAGCTAGAAAACTTTCACTTCGAGTTGCAGAGCCTGAAGAAAGGAAAGGAAGCCTAGTCGGAGGTGCATGTTGAAGTCTAGTTCTTGAAATGCAAGATCCATGGGCACAATAAGGACCATTGCTCGATTTATAAGAACTACCTTATTGGCGGATGGCCTGTTCCCCTAAAACCAGAGAGTAATGTTTGGCCCAATGTAGGAGCTGTGCCATGGTGTAATATATGTCAGGTTACAGGATAGCATGCAATTGATAATTTCCATTTACTACAGAATTTTTTACAGACCCCTCAACAGTTGTTTTGAAATTTCTGTAAATTTGTGGGACATGACGAACACCATTGTAGGAGTTATGAGCTAATTATTGAAACAACCCCTACCTATCGAATGTAGGCAGAAAATCGGCCTCAGGTTCAGGGCGTAGGAGTAGTGTGCAGAGGATTTCAAGGCAGAGGATGAGGAAGAGGGGAAGGAACTCAAACTAATTTTCTATAACTGTGCTGAAGCAGGACACTTCGCACAAGATTGCACAAACCCCACACATCCATCATGTTAGTATTGCAGATAGTTTGATCATGTGATAAAGGAATGTCTGATCCTTATGCAAAGATGCAAGAAAATAAGATGTAACCCCAGAAGCCTACGTGAAACATCCAGATGATGAGGAAAACGCACCACGAAGAAAATCAAAGCATAAATATAGTAACGGGGAGTGGTATGGCCACTAGTGCAGATAAGGGAAAGCATCCTAAGGTTGGTAGGTGGGTGTGCAAGGCTGCCTAGAAGGAAATAGATTTTGACCTTAATCACGCTAAAGAGACCTTCATCAAAGCAAATAAGAACTCCGTTGAGGCCTCCACCTCAGGAAGTGAGGAGAAAATGTCGGAAACTAGTACAACACAAGCGGTAGATCCTTTGGTATTAGATATGTTTCTGAACACCTGTATCAAGTTACTATGTGATAAGAAAGAATTAGAAGGGTTGCAAGGGTTAATCAACAAGTGCGCAAATAAAGAAAAAAAATCCCTGATGAACTGTTGGCTTAGTGGGCCCTGACCCAGGTTCAATGTTAATTATCCAAGCAAATCCCTACACTACTGGCCCTTTCAGCATCAATCCACTGAGTGTGAACTGAAATCTCACCCGAAGCAGTACGGGGGGATGCTGCAACCAAGTTTCTGCACCCAGATATGGTAGTGATGTCATTTTGTGCGCTAACTCTCCCTTCGTGCAGATCGATAAGCCCTTTAGGGCTTATCGATATACTTCCCTTAACCAGCCTCTAGACCTTCGGTAAGGTCTACTACTATTTCTTGTGGACCCTAAATAGGTGATTTATCTACTTACGCACCTCTGTAATTACCCTCACCTCCATATTGACCCAGATCGGCTTAGTATCTGAAAACTTCAACATGTATTAAGATATTATTCACATGAACAAATATTCTTATTTGCGGATAGACAACAATGTAAACATATAGATTCACGCATCAATATAGCATTAAATCATAAACCCATTATTCAGCATCACATTATCATATTCATTCATAACAAAAGTAAATAGATAAAAACATAGATAATTCTAGAATAATCTTCTTTATTAATTCTTCATATCTTCTTACAGACTCTAACTACCCTACGCACTCAGCTGTAGACTTCTACCCTAGGCCTCTACGCGCACAGCTACAGAGCCTCTCTTCTACTTCAAGACTCTTCACTCTTTTCACTAATGACCCATTACATTCATCATTTATTACTCCAAATCTACCTTAGACTCTTCTAAGACTCTCCTTTTTATACAATCCCATGGTCCGCAAACCATGGGTAGGTCTTCTAAAGCTGACACAGCATACATAATAGAAGGGTAGAAACCCTTTATGACACTTTACATCTTCACATTCTGTGACCAAAAAATGCGGAGACTTTACACCTTACATACAAAAGCTTTAGCTTCTGCCCCAAAAATTGAGTTTTTATCCCCAAAATTGACCCTAGGGGACCCTGTCTCAACAGGTCCCCAACACAAATATGGTGACTCACCCCCAAGTCACTCTACTAGTGCAAAGACCTTACTACGAAGACCTCCCAACTCCACTTGCACCACTGCAACTTTAGCAGTTCACTGTGTTGTTTCCTGCTTAACCTGCTCTACCAGTTACTCTGTTGCTGGTCCTATGTTATGTCCCTAGATCTTCTACTCTTTTGTCTCTAGGCTAGTCAAATTTTCCTCAATAGTGGTGGTGAGCACATAAGCCTCCTCTAGCCAAGGCCCTAATCTGGCCTTGAGTACTACCTATCTTTGTTGGGTTGCATCCGCCTATTCTTTCAATTCCTTCACCTCCTACATCTTTTCCAATTTCTCCGTGATAGCGATGTGACGTTTCGCCGCTCTTGCCTCATCATATTGCTGCTGCAATTCCCTCGCCTTGCTTGCTAACCTTTGTAGGTTAGGATATTCCTACAGACTGGTAAGTACCTCCAGTGATTTCTCGAAGAGCGTAATGCAATCTGCCACTGCGGTATCCACTGCAGCAACTACATTCTTGACAGCTGCCTCGCAATGTTCTCTAATGTTTGGTGGAGTTGAAGGTTGTGCCCTCAACTTGAGCACCATAATTTTTATGTTCAGCTCAAACTAAACCTTAGCTATCTCAGTCCAAGCATCACACACACCTATAGCTAATTTCTAAATCTTGTCCTCCACAAGTTCCTCTTCAGGGATGTGCAGTTCTTGAACAGTTATGCACACCTATACTATCATCATTGTGGTGTGCTCATTCTTCTCCTAGACCTTCTTCCAGGTTTCTATTGCTGATGTTTTTGGTTGTTTTTAACCTTCTTCTCACTGATCACATTCAACGTGTGCTTCTCTTGGGCGCTTAGCTCAACGATCACACCTGCTTCCAGCGTGTGGAGGAATTCCCTTGGAGTGTGGCCAAGTTGAGAAAAATGTTCCTTAAAGTAGCCTTGTCAACCTCTGTCTCCATGCTTAGGGTTCCATTGGGTAGCATGACAGCTTGAGGATATAAGGAGTGAACCATCTCTGTTGCTCCAGTGGTCCCCAGTGCCAAACTAGTCGATGTCGTGTTGCCTTGGCCTACACCGGCATGCAGTTGAGTAGTTTGGATCTATAGCTCACACAAACCTATCTGAATAGCCACCAAGGCTTGCTTCTACTAATTCTTAAACTGTTGCAACAGTTATGCATTTGTGTCCCTCACCTTATCCCCAATGTCATCTAAGTCACCTTCTGTCAAGGTGATCGAGTCGAATGATGACTTAGTAGCCTTGGTCTTCTTCCACAGCCCTTCTTTCTCATACTCTTGATTCCACTTCACCCTGAAGGGGGTGCTATCTTGGTCTCCACCACCCTATTCAGATTGCTCCTCTTCCTCCATCTGTGGCGAAGAAGACTTATGAATTCTGTTAGTGTCATGCTCTTCCTCATTTTCCTTCACAATGTGCTCTGCTTATGCTCTTGCTTTTTCCTCAGTCTCCTTTTTCTGTTTTTCAGCCAATTACTACATTTTTGACCGGGCCGCTTCCTTCTTCTGCTTTCCTATGGACTTACTATACCCGACTGGAAAATCTTAGGTCGTGCGCCACTCGGCTAGCCAACGATCGAGGACCACTCTTATGGCATCATTCATTGCAAGGTATGGAAGATCATACCATTTCTATTCTGGGTCCTTTCATGCCTGGATGGAGATATAATGGAAGTCCTCTTTGAACTCTGCGTATCTCGAAAACTGCTCAAAGATAGTTGGTGACAATCTTGGCTTGTAGTTAATGGCCATATTGATGCTCATCTCCATCAGAACCCAGAATATCTTGCACTTGTGGATCCACTCAACGTCCTTCGTGGCCCATAATGAAGAAAAAATTCCTTCTTCTGGGAAATCTGTCACGATTAGAGGAAACTGTCTGTCCTTTGGAAATTGCTACGTGACCAAAATAATTGATAACAACAACCATGCGTAATGAAATGTCTTGTTGTGATCCTATGCTTCTCCGTAGTTTGCAAGGAACTTGCTGCAGAGGTAGCATGCCCAATTAAATTGAACACCCTCCGCGCAATGGGCTGCTAATGAAACTACTGGTTCCAACACCTCATATGCACAACACTTCTATATTATCTTCCAAACCAAGATATAGGTGGCTACCTTGACTGCGGGGTTGGTTATGCTTGAAATTGAGTATCTGCATAGCTTCTTGACAAGCTTATACTTGTCCTTCATTCACTCCATGAGTTTGCGCTCTCCCACCTTTTAGTCAAATTCCTTGGCCGGATTTAGTCCTGAGTGGGGTAGCCGGGTGATCCTATGGGTTAGCATATCAATTATATGGATTGGCTCCTCCAACCAAAGGCACCTTTCATGCACCAAGCATATAAATTGTTTGATAACTGTCAAGTTTATGGGCGTGCATTGGTAATGTGGTACCCATAGCGGGTTGAATAATCCTGGCTTCTCCACCCCATGAATCTACTTCACCAGTTCCAGTGCAGTGACACCTGAATCCTTATAAAATACACTCTACATGACAGTATTAGTAGCCAAGTGGGGGAACCGCTCAGTGTCCACCAAGTCCCAATCTTCAAGTTTTAGGTGGGGGATGTGCGCCAAGCATGGTCCTTCAAACACGATTGTTTCTGGTAGTAGGGGTGTATTAAGCATAAAATTTCACTCGTTTTGGTTCTTTGGGATCTTCACCTTACCCCAACGTGAAGGAATATATTTTGGTAGCTTTGAGATAGTGTCGGCACCCTCAATGTCAATGTCCTTTGCGCTCATACCAATTTTTTCAGTGTGCTCGTTAGATTCTAGGTTGACCACTTGCCTTTCTCCTACGCAGTGGGCTTCTCTTTCTTTTGGTACTTTCTTAGTGACTCATGCACTGGATGTGTCACTTTTTGCTTGTCCTTATTTGTCTTGGAAGCCTCTCTTTCCGGTGTAGGCTTCAGCCTAGGTGACCTCACTGATTTTGGTATTGCGACGGGCATCTCCACACTTACAACTTTAGGGGTAGTTCCCTCAGATGCCATCGATCCTTCAGCACTTGTAGTCTCCACGGGCACTGACATTAGGCTATTAAGGAGTGCCTGGGTTTCCTTAGGAAACCTGTCAAACACTGAACTAGCCACCAAAGCCTCAAAACTCCCAGGGTTCATGTGCTACCGATAGCTCAACACCTCAACTCTCAAAATGAAAAGTTCTTTTCATTGGGCGACCATCTATAATTTATAGGAAAATTCAAATTCAAATCCAACCATTCCCCCACAAAATCCGTTCATAAATTCTAGATTGGTGGTAGATTTTCAAGGATCTCACATTTAAATTCCACCCCCCCTCCTCTTAGCCATTTTCTCGCTATCAAATCATGAATAGTGACCATAACGGTCACTTTTTCACTGCCCTACGTGGTCTCACCTCCTTTAGTACTGATCTCCTTGTGCTTCTGCTGATGTTGTGACATTCTTCCATTCTGTGCAGTCCCCCAGTCACACAGCCCTACTACCCAGGAAGTGTAGTTTATAGCCTCGAGCCTCCTTTCAGCTGCCTAGAGCGCTAAGACTATTCTTCCATCATATAGTCATCTAGTCATATCCCCGATGTATGGTTTCAATTGGCTACCATTTACCTTTCCGAAAAATGGATCTCCATTCAATTTCACCAGTTGAACTGCTCCACCATCATTAATTTCTTTGACGACATATGGCGCCAGCCAATGCATCTAAAATTTTCCTAGAAAATTTTCAAACTTTCTATCATATAATAAAACCAAATCATTTATCTTGAAGGTGCGCAGTTTGATGTGTCGATCGTGCCATGCCTTTTTGCACTCCTTCTAAACTTGCTCGTTGAAGATAGCCAAAAACCTATCTTCTTCAAGCTCCGTCAGCTGCACAAGCCTCTCTTCGAGGGCTCCGCAATCCACCATTCCTATGAACACTTCTATTTGTAGACTAGGTACAATATACTCGATTGGCATCACAGCTTCTATGCCATAAAGCAGCCTGAAATGTGTCCTTCTAGTCAATTTTTGCAAGTAGTTATGTAAGCCCATAGCACCGTGGCTATGCGCACATCCTAGTCATTCCTTTGTGCATTGAAAACGTTTGTTAGCATGTTCTCCAATATCTTATTAAATGCTTCAACCATCCCATTAGCTTGTACGTGATATGGCGGGCTTTTTTAATGATAAACTTGGAATTCCTCCATCAGTGCACAGATCGTTTCATTAAGGAAATGTGTACCATGATAACTCATCAAAATATTTAGGCAACCAAAACTAGTCAGCACATATTCAAAGAGGAACTTTGCTTTTGTTTCCCTTGTATAGTCCTTCATGGGCTATGCCTCGATGCATCTGGTCAAATACTCCATCACGGTGATGATATACCGTGCACCCATATTTTTTCCTGGAGGTTGAATCGGGCCTACAAAATCATTGGCCCATTTCTCGAATGGATATAAGGACACTTGCAGATTCAGAGGCAGCTCATCCCTCCACAATGGCATGCCCATCCTTTGACATGCATCGCACGCCTTACCATAAGCCTTGGAATACTTATGTAGTGTTGGCCACTACAACCCAACACATAAAATCTCATAATGTCCTCCCACAGCTCCTCCATGAGCTTTAGCGAGGATGCTATTATATTCAAACTCAGGTACATAACATCACAGAATTTCATCCGAGCCCATTTTATATAAATTTCTTGCAATGACAAAAAATTCTACCATGCACACCACCAGCTCCTTCTTTTGTTGACTAATATACCCTTCTATAGCATTCCCCATCATCAAGAAGTGTATAATATTTACAAATTGATTATCGGCTACACACACCAGAAAGAGCTATGTGTCAGGTAGTCCGTCCTCCAAATTAGTAGGCTCCTCTCCCATTTCAATGTGCAACAGATGATCTAGTCTTGCATTCAATCGTCTTAGCTTCACAATGACTTCGAAATCATATTCTTGAAACAACAACCATATGCATATCTTCCCCCCAACACAACCTTGTTAACGAAGTACTTCAATAAAGAATGGTCTGTATACATCTTAAAGTGTCTACCTAGCAAGTAGTGTTTGAACTTCTCAAGCGCATACACCATAGCCAAACGTTCGTGCTCTGTTGTTCAATAGTTCTTCTCAGCTTTAGAACCCTTCCTACTTGCAAATTCTATAGGGTGATCCAAATCTCCCTCACCGGCCTATGTTAGTACTGCCCCGAGTGCAATACATGACACGTCCACATGCACATGAAATTCCTTCTTCTAATCCAAGAATACTAGGATTGGTGCAGTGACCATATATTCCTTTAACACATTTAAGCTTTGCTGACACTCTTCATTTCAACAGAATGTAGCATCCTTCTTTAAAAGCTTCTCCATTGGCACACTAATCTAGGCATAACTCTTGATGAACTTTCTATAGTATCTCGTATGCCCCAACGTTGCGTGTAGCTGTTTCACACTTCTTGGCACCTCCAAATTAATTATAACTCCTATCTTAGCTGGGTCGACCATTAATCCTTGTTTACACACCACATGGCCTTGTCGGTTGGATAGATCGTTCTTCGTACAAGACCGATCTCCCTAGTATCAATAGATATCTAGCGACAAGCAAGACAAGAAAATCTACGTTTCTCTAAATATATTGCAATTTATAAATAAAAGCCAAGAGGTGTTTTAGACCCTACCTTAAGTCCAACGCTAGTTTGTGGCAGCCACGCTTCAACCGTCTGAATGAGTTTCCTTTTGAGAACCTACAATTACAAACAAGCACACATCAAATAATACCTGCATAGCTAATATAATAAATCATATTCATCATGTTGATCAAGGAATCCATGAAATAAACCATAAAACACAGCTTATTGAGAAAAATAAACTTGATTGTATTAACTTTGAAAATAGAACAACTTTACAACCTTTGGTGCCTTGATGTTGTACAAGCTCCTCCCAGGGTCCAAGTAAGAATCTCCTCTACTTTGATAAGCCTCACACTCTTCCCAATGAGATCAAAAAGGTATGTAATCTCTCCTCTCAAGCTTAATTAGGAAGACTAAATTCCAATAGCATTTCACCTCAAAAATATTCAGCTTTCAACCTCCTCAGTAACCAGCCCAATGCCTCATTTTATAGTGCAGAGGAAGGAAGTTACAGGTCGACCTATGAAGGGATAGAGTCCTCCTTCAAAGGGATAAGCTCCTCACATCAAGGGGTTAGCTCCTTAAGGTATGGGACGCATGAACCTTAAAGGAGCAAACTTGCCACCTCAAGATTCCCTCTAGAAGCTTCTAGAAATAACCCAAAGTGAGTTTTTAAGAATGTACTTGCACCTTTTTTACTTTTACATGGATTCTCACCCATTACACAGAGATAGAGCGGTCAAGTATGCAGGGGACATGACCAATAGGTGCGGGACCGCAGGTAACGCTAAGAGAAAGTGCGGAACCAAAGTTTTAGAGATTTTTAAGGGCTTTCTCTTATTTTTCAAGGCTTGACATGAAGAACTGAGGTTTAAGACTTGGAAAGGAGGAAATTATGAGTGGTGATAGACTCACACTGATTGCAGAATGTCATGGTGACAATATTTTGTGCAACAGATTGCCCCCTAAAGTGCAAAGTCTGTAATAGATGAGGATAGTATTTGTCATCTAAGAAGAGTGAAGTACTTTATCATTTCAAGGATCATCCTATGGACAGCCTGGTTGGAACCTATACAAACATTCAATACAAAATATATATATGTGAACATATCATCATTGGGGTAGGCATTCCCATACTCAGATCAAAACTGACTAGAAAAGCTAACTAAACTGCTCTGATATAGGAATGATTTTGTAATACATTACAAGCATAGACATATGTAGACACGGTATGGGCGCAACCATCTATTTATGAATAGTCCACTGTATAATGAATAATAAAATTCCTCACAGCCTAGATGGTGGAAACTAGATCCAGGGTCTTCATTTCTGCTTCCCGAACTAGCACAATTCTATCCATGTGAATGAATGTGTCGAAGTCGAACATGGTAGAAACCACTTGATTACCAGTCAATGATGTGAACTGTTAACAAGTGTGAGAGAAACCACCAGTAATGTCAATGGTCCTCAAAGTACTTAGTACAATCCATGAAATGTGAATAGATGAGCTGATGTCGAACATGTCATAGAATCCTTTGATCGAAGGTCAATGATGCAACCTATCGTCGAAGGCGAGAAACCTGCCATTGAGGCATGCAGATTCCAAGGTACTGACGATTTCTAGATCATCTTTCTAGATAATGAGCTGAAGTCGATAGAAAGCGATCCATCGTAGGCAAGTCCACAACACGAAATCATAGATCAAGATTGAAGAAATATATTTGGCAAGGACTAACTCAGGGATGGTCAAGATGGATGACAGATATTTTGCAGATGAATGGTTTATTTGAATTGACCTCTTGAACACATAACGACACTACAGATGGTTTGGTGACAATTGACCCAAAGCTAATACCCAAAAACCAGCTGAAGACTTTCAATATGGTTTGATTAACTGTTAGGCAAAGGATTTCCCAACCCAGGTGAACAAAAAGTGTCGTGTTCAGGAGTGGTTAAATGATTTTCTAAAACACAAAGTATAACAAATAGGTTCTCTCTTTTCCCCCACCATTTCTAGCAAGTACCTCTTTATTTTTGACAAGCTTGAGGAGGATAACATTTTCTTGGTTATAAGCTCACCCTTCGGATGAGTCCAACTTAGTTTAAAATTCGAACCCTAAGAAGGAGTGGTTCGTTCTTGTTTAAAATTGAATAGGTCCTTTACTGTTAAATTTTAATGAGTCTAGTATAGGAGAAACTTGGCGTTTTTCAATTTTAGGGAGTCATAAGAAAAACTTAAGAACACTCCATGGTTGTCCTTTTTCGTAAATTTGTGTCTCCCAAGCCTGAAAAAGTATAAAATAATACTTGAGAGAACCACTTGATCATTACGATCAAGGAGTAATTTTCATAATTAGTGTCCCTGATCCGAAAAAGTAAAAAAGCGATCAATGACACATCATTTTATAACCAATTTCGAACTTGAAACGACAAATCCCGGCAATCTTTTCATGTTTATACGGTCAGAAAAGAGCTGTTAGTGGACCGTCCTTTTAATTCCATTTTAACGAGCTTAAAAAGAAAAACTCGGCAATCTTTTCATATTTTACGAGTCAGAAAAGGGCTTAAAGAGGACTCCAATGTTTTTTGTTGAAAATGATCAATTTTCCCTAAAAAATCCGATATTCTGCACAAAAACTCAAACATTACTCATATCTGTTTAAAATAAATAAAAATGCATCAAAAAGTTACCTTTTTAAAGTGAAAAATAAACAAATTAAAAATTCATTTATTCAAAAAATCTTATAAAAAGGACTTTTGTAAATTCATTTTTACCGTTTGACTTCAGAGTGAGAAAAGAGAGCTTTCGGGTAAGAAACTTCCTATGAAGATTGCGGAAAATCCGTCTGTTGGAAACGAAAATCGTCAGCTCTAGGTAATCCACATCACCTTAATCTTGCATTTCAACCATTTGAATTTCATTTTTAGGCTTCCATTTTGATTTTTTAGGAAAAATTAGTTTAAAAGACCGCTCGCGGGGGTCCACAAGCGCATCATGCCAAACCTGCAGACCCCAACACTTTCCTACAAAGGAAAGAGCCAGGGGCTCGCACTTTCTACTTGGGAAGAGTGCGGACCTACGCATTGTCCCTATCTAGCGCTTGCGGACCCCACGAAATAGGTTTTAAAACTTCAATTTTTTCCATTTCCGCACAAAAATTTTTGAACTAAAATGTTCTAATCCACCGTTTTTGCAATGTAGGATATACAAAATGCTCATTTGGCAGGAACGGGAGAATGAAGATGTGGACCTAGCCACATTAATTCATCCACCTTCAATACAAGCATTAAAACCATGTGGAATATTTAAATTCTGGGCCATACCCAGCATGAGGGCCCAAGTAGACTTTTTCCAATGGCTGGTAGACAGGTGGAATATACAGGACCAGTGCTTCATTATTGGTAGCCACCGGCTCGAAATTGAGCTAGAGGACATCTACTTTCTGACTGGTTTGCCCAAGAGAGGTGAACTATTATCTCTATTCGGTACTAGGCCAGGTGGCCAATCTGTCGATAGCCTCCGAGTAGAGTTTTGTAATGACCAAACAAAGGACGAAGGGATTGATATGAAAACTATCTCCTGTCTTGAACTTAAAGTGATTGCATTTACTGTCACCAGACTCTGTGGAAGCGTAGCACTGCATGTAGCTAACGGATCCCAAATGCGAATGGTAGTAGACTGTTATCGAGGCACCATCTTCAACTGGTGTGAAGCTGTGTTGGCGAATGTAAAAGGCCAACTAACTAGAACAAAGAACATATAACTAAAAAAATTTGGATATGGTTTCTTAGTTGTGAGCTTTGGTCTAGATAGGGTCCTGATGTTGGTCCCATAGCATCTTTCCGTTGGAGTTGGACTTCCCTGAGAGCCTAAGCTGATGCGTTGGGTTGCAGTTATGGCCCGTCATCCTGAGGAGGGTTTAGAGGTTGTTTGATTTCCGCTTGAGTATTTTCGTTGGTTGGAGAACCAAATTTTCGTGATTCAGGATTTTCCATATGCTGGGATGGATTATCATGGTGACCCAGACATGAATCTTCCACTAGGAGAGCAGTGGGATGATTCAGGTAAAATCATCTTCAACATTTTCTAAGTTTTAACTAAATTTTTTTTGTTTTAAATCGTCCAAAACTGATAGTAGAAGTTTCAAATGCAGATGTGGGTCCACGGCGACCAGCCACTCTCCGGCCCTATGAGAGGAGACACCCAGCTGCAGCAGTACCAGCCCCACGGGATGAATATACAAAGACCCTGACCGAATTGGAAAATCATCTAGAGCATTTGACAGCAGATATTCCTGAGACTAGCATAGATGACATTCCACTTAGGTTACAGCGCTATGTGATTGGGGTCCCAGGACCTTTCAGGAGGTTCCTTTGTAGGGTGGCCCGAGCAATGGTTTCTTATCATGATCATCACCAGTGATAGGATGATCACCTTTGTAGACTCATATAACATTTTTGATTTTTGTACTATCATTTTTGTCGATCCTAAAGTGTTTTTCAACCTATGATCGAAGACGATGTATATTTGACACACTTCTATGCTATGCTATATCACTATTACTGGCTATCTTGTATAACATGTTATGGAATGTTTTTAAATTTACTGTTTGATTATTGCAAATGTCTATTTAACATTCGAGAAGCAATTGCGTCTGCTAATGCATTTAAATATCTTGGAATATGCTAATATTCAATATAGTCAAATTCTCGTTCCAAGAGACGAACTCTCAAAAATAATCTTAATAACACTGGATTTCTAATGGCATAAACTCTATTAAGCTGCAATACAACGAGTTCAAAATCTAACCTAACAATCAAACTCCAAATCCCAAATGAGATGGATTCAGATAATAACTCAATCATTGCACTATATTCTGCAATGTTGTTCGTTGTTTGACCGAGGCTTACCGCATGCATAGATACCAACTCATCAGAGGGTGAATAGATAACCCAAGTTGCGGAAGAAATGTTTCGTGTATTACGACAACCACCATCAGCGAAACCAATGTATGTTTGAAGAGACGTCGACATCTGCAATATCAAGAGTAAAACCAAGATAAGCAGGAATAATGATAAAAACACTCTCTAAACTAAGCACACTTTTCTAATCTAAAACACACCAGCTAGAAAGAAAACTAATCTAACTAAAATCTCCAAAATCAGATTTAAGCATAATATCTCTTTAGATAAATACCATTTCTGAGTTCACCCAAAGAGACACTGTCAAAATTTACCAATTCATAGGCCCCTTTTGCCAGCTTTTTCTTAACAACATAAGGACCATGCCACATAGGTACAAATTTTCCAGCCCCTTGCTTATCGTTTGCTTGATCGTATAGTAAGACTAGGTCTCCTTCTGAAAAATTACGAGGTGTAATATTTTGATCGCATTGAGATTTAATTCATTTGGCATGAGTTTCAATTGCTAATGCAGCATCACGTCGATTCTCATCTAACTGAGCTAAGTACAACACACATTTCTCCTCTTCGGAAGTGGCTGGGAGTAATTCTATGGCTATTTGCAATGACGGAATTTCGCATTCAGTGGGTAGCACAGCTTCCAAACCGTAAACCAATTGAAAAAGAGTGAACCAGTTGATGTTTTTATTGAGGTTTGATACGCCCAAAGCGCTAAAAGTAACATGTTATTCCAATTCAACCTATGAATGCCAATGATTCATCGGATCATAATCGTCTGGTTGATAGCTTCAACTAGACCATTAGCCTATGGGTAATATGGAGTAGAAATATCGTGACACAGGCCAAGTTGATCTGTTAGTTCAGTCATCATGATGTTTTGAAAATGACTCCCATGATCGGTAATAATCACTTGAGGAACACCGAATCTAGTAATTATATGATTGAAAACAAAAATTGCAGCAGTTTTGCCATCTACTGAAAATGTAGGCATTGCTTCGGCCCACTTAGTAAAATAATCTACCTCAAGGATGATATACGCATGCCCCTCGGCCGAGTGAGGGTTACATGTAATAAATGCGATACCCCACTTTGCAAAAGGGTCAACAAAAATTATAGGGTGGAGAGGAGTAGGTGGAGCACACATCTTTGGATCAAAATGTTGACAATTGTGGCTTTTCAGACTGCATAGATACAATATTTAAATAAAGACAGGCAGCAATAGCCAGCGCGCATCTTTTCAGCTTCTTCATGAGTTAAACAACGTCGGAAAATAGAGTCTGCCCCATGACGATAGAGTGTATCTCCAATGATTTTGTATTGTTGGGATTGGAAATGTATTTTCCGTCATTGAGATCATAAACTTTTAGGCCGAAAAGATTGGGTTTGGAGATAAACAATGATATCTCCATACCATGGATCAAGAGTACTAATAAGAAACAAGGATTCGTCCGCAATGGGCTCTTCTACCACAGTTTTAGTATCAGCACGCGAGAAACCACACATCAGTTACGCAAATACCAAAGATTTCTTTGCCTTGGATTTTTCAAATTCCAAGTCAAATTCCTGCAGGATAACAATCCATTTGGAATAGTTGCCCCCTAGCAATTGTTTGGTCAAAATATAGAGCATATGGTTACAGTTAGCAATTACGGTAGTTTTGAGTAGTAAGATGTAATGACAAAATCTTTGGACAACTTGAATAGCTGCCAAGGCCAATTTCTCCACATGCGAATATTTAAGCTCAGTCGGATTCAAAGTTCGACTAAGATAGTAAATCACATGTTCACTGTTGAATTCATCTACCTGAACTAAAACCATCCCAATGGTGGAATGAGAAGCGGCGAGGTACAAGAAGTAATCCTGGTTGTAGTTGGGAGGATGCAATAACAGTGCATGGGTCAACGCATGTTTAAGTGCATCAAAATATTTGTCAGCTATCTCATCCCAAAAGAATGGAGTATTCTGTTTCAACAACCTGGTAAAACCCTTTGTTATCTCGGCATAGTTAGGAATGAAACAACGTAAAAAGTTTGCCTTCCCTTGCAAATTTTGGAGTTGGCGAAGAGTCGAAGGAGGAGGCAATTTGACAATAGCTTCAACCTTTGAGAGATTGACATGAATGCCAGCTTTTGAAACAACAAATCCCAGTAAACGACCCGTTTCTATACAGAAAACACATTTGCGTGGATTTAGCCTAATTCGATAATGCCTACATCTCATAAATATTGCTCGTAAATGAGTGAGATGATTGGCTCTACGTAATGAATGGGTAGGTAAATCAGTGAGATAGGGCTGCAGAATGTGCTTGATGTCATGAAACGCGTAAGACATAGCTCTTTGAAAAGTTGCTTCGACGTTCTTTAATCCAAAAGGTAATTTTCAATAAGAAAATGTTCACCATGGACAAATGAAAGCCATTTTTGGTTGATTAACAGGGAGTATGTTGATTTGATTGCAACCATAAAAACCATCCATAAAGGAGAAAATTTCACTACTCGCACAATCATCAATGATTTGATCGATATAGGGGGTTGGTTAATTGTCTTTAGGACAAGCTCGATTAATATCACTATAATCGATACATATTCTTATCATTCCTTGATTTTTGTTAACAGGAACAATATTTGATACCCAATCCATTAAGGGAATTGGATAAATGAAACCTGCTCGAAGTAATTTCTCAACTTCAGCTTTAAAAGCAACAGCTTTTTGCGGATGTATCTAATGCAAATGTTGCCGGACAGGTTTAGCATCCGGGTAATTTTTAATTTCATGAACAACAATTGCTGGATCGATTCCTGGCATTTCTTCATATGACCAGGCAAACACGTCATGGAATTCTTGAAATAGGACTTTATAAGTTTGGAGTTCATTGTCCGTACAGGAAGCACCTATATGAATGTTTTCAACAATTCCAGGTTTAACTAAAATGTCAATAGGAACCGTTCGAGAGATATTTCCCAAATTTAACTTAGAATCAGGATGTTGCAATGGATTCTGTGGTTCTTTGACATAATCAGTAGTAAAAATAGATGAAAAATCATTTTCAAAATGATCAAGCTCAAGTAAAAATGAAGATCGATGATGAAGATCTTCCCATGGTAAATCATCAACAGACAAAAGTTCACGAATCTGCTCATCAGTATGAACAAGCTTGGAAAAATTTGTTGAATCTGAGGTTGATATTGAAAGTGATTCTCCATGGACCACATTCATTAGATCAATTTCGGTTGAACAAGGGTCAGAAAACGACTGTACAACCTGATATGCAATTTCATAAGGACTCAAAGGCATCGCATCACCGAATGAATCCACCTCAGATTTGGAAGGAACGATCCAAGGATCATCAAAAGCAATAGTACTTAATGAAATCATATGAATGGTTGCAGTAGAATGCGATACGTTAGGAGGAGGAAAGGAAAAAGTTCCTAGTAAACTAGAATCTTTAATCAATCCTACCCCAACATCCTTATAAGGGATAGTTGTTTTATCGACATGTTGGATACTTTCAGAAGAGGCTGGGTCAGATGAAAAATAAGTCAGCTAGTCTATGGTTACGATCTTTCCATTATGAGGAAACTTTATAAGCTGAAAGACCGATGAAACAACAACATTCATAGCATAAGACCAACTACGACCCAAGAGAAGGTTGTAATCCAGAGGGGCATCAACCACGTCCACATCTAGATTAACAGTTTTACCTTCAACCCCTATAGGTAAATCCTATAGAATTCCAAAAGGATGGAACCCATGGCCATCAAAAGCTTTTAGAATCGTCGGGGATTGATTGAGTGTAGGAGAACCAAGCGATCTCCAACACTGGATCGACATAATACACGTAGAAGCTCCCTCATCAATTACAATCCTAAAGCAAGGTCTGTCTTTTACTAACACTGGAATCTAGAAAGCCATTTGATGAGGTAGACGAGGTGTACTATTCTATAAATCAAAGATTATAAGGCTTGAATCTTGAATATCAACAACTCCTATGGCCGACAAAAGTAATTTACCCTGTGTTGGGCATGATTGCAACACCTCCAAAGTCGACATTGTTGAAGGGGAAATAGCTAAGTCTTCAACAATGTTATAATTCTGAGTAGCTCTCACATGCGGATTGAAAGCTGACTTCCAAAGTATACCTTTAGTAGGTGGTTTCATTACTAAGTCTGGGTTAGGTTTCTTGATCTGTAGCGGATCAGAACCGAAAGGAGTTGAAGTTGATGGGTTTGAGTTAGAAGATTCTGCGTCCTTACCACCAACAAGACTTTTACTACCATAATCTTGCGATCGCGTCACAATCCTGACATGACACATCATCATTATGGGTTCTTCTGAGGCATTTGAAGAAGAACCGATCATCTTACTATCTTGACTAGGAAAAGGATCCTTCAAGACAACAGGCGTTTGAGAACCTTTGACGATTTTCACAACCTCAGCGCGATGTGGGCAGTCTCTTGTAAAATGCTCCTCGTCACAAATGAGACAAGGATAGCGAGGTTTATGTTTCTCGTCAGTAGATTCAGTTTTATCTAATTTCTCTTTTGAGTTTTGTTTATTTTTCTTCTTCCCTTTCTTTTTACCATGGGATTTTGATTTGGCCGTAGATGATTCTATGACATGAGAATCGACAAGAATTTCAGCGGAAGAGTCTCCTGTCGGGGAATCTGGTAAAGTTATAATACGAGAAGAATTCTTTGAAGATATCTTCTTGCTTTTGGTGTTAACTGAACCAATCATACCATCAGTGGCATGAGACCTTGAAGGAGCTGCAGTTATTTGATTTTATTTCAAAAGGTCAGGGATTTTTTCGTGTAAAGTACCCAATTCCACATAAACGAGGTCAAGGTACTGAGCTTGAGAAATTACTTGCTCTTCAGTAACAACTCCTGCCTTAGCTACATCCTCAATGATTTTAGGTAATAATGATTTAACAAACCATTCTGCTAAAAGTTGATCCGGAATAAAAAATTTCATTAAACGTCGTCGGCATCACAATTCATGAATATGATCTGAAATATACGTGGACGTTGACTATTTTAATGAACTTGATAATTTCGTGCCATTGTCATATATGACAGGCAACTGAAGTGGCTAACTGACTAAAATTATAAAAAGAAGCTCGCGGTAACTCAATGTACCACTTGGCTGCAAGACTAATCAGAGTGCGTTGAAAAAGACGTAAGCGAATTGAATCATCTATAATGGAATTAGATGCACACCAGAGGTGATAAGTCATCACATGGTTTGATGGATCCTCTCCTGATTTACCTTCAAACTTTGGGATATCACTGGGAAACTTATTCGGCATTGGCGGCCAAAACGGAAGATAATTAATCAGATCATTCATAAGGCACGACAAATTAGGCAAGTCCAAAGTTGCAATAAATGGTAACTGACGGTTAGGGTCACGAAAACCCTGGGTCATAAGACCAGCCCCAGGAGGAGGATATCCAGGATAACTTGGAATTGGAATCGCATTTGGGATATTATATCCTCCCCGAAAACCAGGGTTAATCGGACCAAACTGGGTTTCTTGAGGTTGCTAATAAGTATATCCAGGGTACGGTTGATACTAGTAAGCTGGGATTTACACAGCAGGACCGAATTGGTACTGTCATTGGTACGATTGATAAGTGAATTACTGTTGACTTGTCACAGCCGTACTTGGACTAGGTTTCCCTACAGGCATCTAAACTGAAGTCTGAATTGTGGGTCCCTACTGAGGTAAAGATGCTTGAGGAGTTGTTGTAGGAACAGTAGAAACCAGAGCTGTTGATACTCTAGAAGTAGGTGGGGTAGATTGAACAGAAGTTGCAGTATTTGCAGCAGTCATTTGAGGTGGAGTTCGAGGCAAACTATGCCCAAACTGATGAGTTACACCAGGTGCAGAAGTTTGGATAGTAGGTTGGACAGGTTCCTACGTTGAACCAGAAACTTAAGGTTGTCCATATTGAGATGAAAACTACACATTAGGTTGCAAAATCTGTTGAGATTGAGATGGATCCCACACCATGCTCATTCCGAGGTATGGACCCATAGAAGGTTGAGCATATTGAGGACCATAACCGAGTTGAGCATAAGGCTGATAATTCATAGGTACATTTCCAGCTCCTTGTACAAATGATTGACCAGAAGGTGGTTGGAAACCTTGGGTTGAGTACTGACCTTGAGGTTGATAACCTTGAGGCACGTATGGAAACTGGGGTTGACCTTGAGGTATATATTGATACTGGGGTTGACCTTGAGGTATGTACTAAGTCTAGGGTTGACCTTGAGGAATGTACTATCCCGAAGGTATGTACTGTCCTTGAGGTTGATGCCCAGGCAGTAATTGAGTACCTTGAGGTTGCCCCCCAGGTGATAATTGAGTACCTTGAGGTTGCCCCCCAGGTGGTAATTCACTACCTTGGGGTTGCGATTTGGAATAGTACCAGACATCATAAGAATTTCTTCTACACTCAATGGTTGAGTTCCGTTATTATCAGTTGATATCCCATGTTCAATGGGTTGAGGAGATGCTCCTGAAAAAGTACCAATGAGCGACTGATACCTAGAAGGAACAGAAGGACCACCATATAAAAATGTTTCTAGTGATTGGGAAAACATGAATGGTTGTCTCGACATATTCAAAGGAGGATAATAACCTCTAGGTGTTGGATGAAAAGGAATTCGAGGTGGTGAAAAACTAAGACCCAAATTTTCTAAAAAGTTGGGCAATGAGAGGTTCCAAGCATCGCTCGTAGGTGGACTGTGGAAAATTGATTCACGCTCCCTAAGTTCTAAAGTTGGTTGATTTCCAGGGAGACTTATATCTTCTTCTGGACTAACAAATTCTTCAATAGAAATGATTCCCGAAGAAAGATTTTGGGTAATGATCCTTCCTACCCTAGGTGAACCAGGACCACTGGAAGTTGGAGAAGCAAATCCTGAGGATGGAGTAGCAGCAGGTTTAGTTTCAGGGTCAGAAAGTTCAGGTTCCTCAGCTAATTCACTAGTAGAAGAAATACTACCAGTAACTTCGGAAAATGAAATTGGTTCAGAAATATACTCTATTGCTTGAACTTGATAATCAAGATGAACAATTAAAGAAGATTCTCCATCTTCTGGTGACCGAACTCTACTGTCACTAGGAGTTACAAGAGCTCGTACCCCTTCAAGCTGGCTTGGTGAATACTCGGGAGGTTGCCCACGAAGTCTACGGGATTGTCTTGGTAATTCAGCCACAATTAAATATTTTAATTACTTCACGCGCAAACAAAGAAAATCTCAATAAAACCACCTAAAGTCTCTAAAGAAACAAACAATTGAATCACATGCCTAAAAAAAATAGAAGAGTTCAAACCACACACAAACATTAACTTTCTGTACCAAAAACACTAGTTGGTGATGAAATCCAACATCACAGAATTCAATACAGAAAGGGCAGTTGGAACAGTTACCCCGACAACCTGCTTAATGAAACAGACTAGCACAAGTTTCTTCACAAAACCGTCTCGAGTGAAGAGAACCCCCCAGAGAGTCCAAGTGAGTCTAGTCGACATCTACTCCAGGTACAGTGGGATCTTCCCTCCACCATCACCCTAGGAAAGAATCCTATAGATTATGGCCACTAAGGTTACCAACAAAAACAAATATACCTGGGGGAACAGTCTACGATCTGATACACACACAAGGGCAGAGTAACAAAGCTCAATCCCCTTGAAGGCTCCTTGACATAATCCAAGGTTTACCAACAAGTGACCCCAAGTTCCTCGGCAGTGGTCAATCCAAGGTTTACCATTTTTAATATGTGTATATCTACTATCGTTCCCAATGAAGAAGGATTGATTACCTCACTGGTTTAGATATGATCTCGTGCTTGACTCCTTTAAGAGGATAAGAGCCCTAGAAATAAAAAGATTGCTAGATCAATTTTACTTTAAGCGTTATTTTTATAGGTTGTTTCTTAAGTCAATAGGAATGGAGATGAAACTTTATGGTGTGAAGACTCAACTCCAAAACACTAAAAATGCACCTAAGATGATAAACAATTCTTTTTCTTCAATGAATTTCTAGCTAAAGAAAGAGTTGAGAATGAAATTATTTGAAAATCAAATCTTTTTTTCAACATATAAATGAAAAGAAAAACTTTTTTCCTTTTTCAATAAACTCAAAACGAGACTACTAATTATGCTCATGAAAAAATCCCTTTCTTTTTGAACACTCAAAAACTACAGAAAACAGTTTCTTTCAAAAGAGATTCTACAATTTCTAGAAAACACTCAAAACTATAAAAAACTATGCTTGAGATCTAAAAATTTCTAAAAACCTAAATGAAGTAAAATCTTAAAAAATTTCTTTTTGAGGACGTTTTACTTAGTTTTTCAACAAACTAAGGACTAATTTGTTTAGAATAACAAATTAATCAAAAAACACCCAGCTATGTTTTCTTTTTAAAAAATGAAATTCAAAACTTTCCAACAAGTTCGTTCAAAGCTTTGCTAAGAGAAAACGAGATCTATTTCTCACCAAGGGAAGATTTCACAAATCAGTCAAACTCATCAAGAAGACCAAAAAGACCAAGGTAATCTGAGGTTTCTTAGGCTTCTAATCTCTGAGTTACTACAAAGACCAAGAGAAAATCAAACCAGGCACGCAAAACTTCTAGAAAATCACCTAAAACCAAAATGCCAATGAAACTCACTTACAAGAAATTTTTGATAGGACACATGCATATCTGGGTAGAGACTAAAAAAAGTGAATCATAAGCTTAACTGGATGAAAACAATTTAAGTTTTTCAAAAATTTTAACAGGGTCCATAGGCTTCCGTTATAACCAGATGCGATACCGCTCTATGTAGTAAAGTAACAGTGCGGGAATGTCTGCACTATGTTACAAACAGAATGTTCGGTCCTCTTCAAAATTTTGGAAAAAACAAAATATACTCTAGATCCTAAAAAACTACCCAATCCCACACACATCAAGCAAAAACCAGAAACAAGAAAAAGTTTCTCAAGTCAAAGTAAAAGGAAAAGCAAAAATCCAAAATTCAAGTCCCCAGTGGAGTCGCCAATTTTTTAGCCGGATAAATCGTTCTTGCAGACAATACCGATCTCCCTAATATCAACAGATATCTAGCGGCAAGCAATACAAGCAAATCTACCTTTCTCTAAATATATTGTGATTTATAAATAAAAGCCAAGAGGTGTTTTAGACCCTACCTTAAGTCCAATGTTAGTTTGTGGCAGCCACGCTTCGACCGCCCGAATGAGTTTCCTTTTGAGAACCTACAATAAAAAACAATCACACATCAAATAACATCTGCATAGCTAATATAATAAAGCATATTCATCATGGTGATCAAGGAATCCATGAAATAAACCATAAAACACAGCTTATTGAGAAAAATAAACTTGATTGTATTAACTTTGAAAACAGAAGAACTTTACAACCTTTGGTGCCTTGATGTTGTACAAGCTCCTCCCAAGGTCCAAGTAAGAATCTCCTCTACTTTGACAAGCCTCACACTCTTCCCAGTGAGATCAAAAAGGTATGTAATCTCTCCTCTCAAGCTCAATTAGGAAGACTAAATTCCAACAACATTTCACCTCAAAAATATTCAGCTTTCAACCTCCTCAATAACCAGCCCAATGCCTCATTTTATAGTGCAAAGGAAGGAAGTTACAGGTCCACCTATGAAGGGATAGAGTCCTCCTTCAAAGGGATAAGCTTCTCACATCAAGGGGTTAGCTCCTTAAGGTATGGGATGCATGAACCTTAAAGAAGCGAACTTGCCACCTCAAGATTCCCTCTAGAAGCTTCTACAAATAACCCAAAGTGAGTTTTTAATAATGTACTTGCGCCTTTTTTACTTTTACAGGGGTCCACACCCATTACATAGATACAGATGGTCAGGTACGCAGGGGACATGACCAATAGGTGCGGGACCATAGGTAATGCTAAGAGAAAGTGCGAAACCAAAGTTTTAGATATTTTTAAGGGCTTTCTCCTATTTTTCAAGGCTTGACTTGAAGAACTGAGGTTTAAGACTTGCAAAGGAGGAAAGTATGAGTGGTGATAGACTCACACTAATTGCAGAATTTCATGGTGACAATATTTTGTGCAACACCCAGCAAGATTCCAAAAGGAACACAGAACAAATATTTCTTCAAATTGAGTGCGATCTGATACCTTCTACATGTATCTAGCATCAACCGTAGGCTGGCTACATGGTGTTTCACCAACCCAAACACAGTCCAATCATCAAAGTCTACCTCCAGAAAATTATGAATGAAGTCCTTGAACGTCGCGATGACTACGGACGAAAATATCGTCAGCATGTTGTTCAGTCCAAAAGGAATTACAGTATACCAGAAGCATCCCCATTCGATTGAGAAAGTTTTCTTACTTCTATCGTTCTTCGTGATCTTGATCTAATGGTACCCTAAGAACCCATCAGTGAAGGACTCTGCTTCATGTCCTCCTACATTATCCAACACTTCATTGATGAATGGAGATGGAAAAGGATCATGCACACAAGCGTCATTCAGCTTCTTGAGATCTATGCATATCCTTATTTCATCCTTCTGCTTCTTTTCCTGAACTACTATTGGGCTCACCAATCAGACTCTTCCACTGGTTCAATAATACCTACCACAAGCATTTTATCCAAATCTAAGCGTACCCTTTCTTTATACTTTGGATTGAGGTGGTAAGGCCTTTACTTGATTGGCTTCGCATCTGGTTTCAACGTAATTTTCATAACTCTCAGGTGCTCTATTATCCCCTTCAAGTCTGAGAACTTCATAGGGAACATGTCCTGGTATTCGTGGAGCAACTCAACGACGTTATCCACCATAGCATCATCCCAGTAGTCCCTTATCTTTGTAAACTTCGGCTCCTCCTTTGTCCTGATGTTCACTTGTCTTATTTTCAGTGGCGGGGTGATATCTGGGTTTTCTATCTGTGGCCCCTCAACTTCACAGTGTCCCTCTATTTCCTGGATATTGATTTTCCTCAGATCCTCATCTTCCTCTTCAGCAATCACATTGTAGCACTCCAATGCGTGGCACAGTTGAGTGGTCCAATCTAGTTGAATAAAATCCAAGAGATCCTGTGGTATTATGTACATCGCGGCTTTGACCTCTTTCAGTGCTTCATCAATGCACTCAAATCTATACTCAAAGTTGAATGTCATTAAGAATCCTTGTCTCAAAATATGCCATTCGTCTGTGCCATGGCGGAGCTCTGTCTCCAAGTACCAATTCATAACTATTACATGCAAGGTGTGACAGAACAGGTGCACCCACTCCTGTTATGGTTCTGTTCCATAAGAATAGATCCATTTGGCTAAGTGATCATGTGGATCAATCCTTCCATCGTATTTCTTTGTCAACCATACCTTTGGGTGACCAAACCACACTCTCATCATTCTTCTATATTCGTGCCATCCATCGAAGTTGTCTTTATTCGTACTCAACCATCTTGCAAGCATAGCGCGCAGTGCCAAGTCCAAGGCTTGGAAGCAATGGTTCTTCGACACTTCCCATTCAAATGCATCTAGAGATTTATCAACGTCAGTTAAACCATCATAGTAAGGCAGACTTCTTACCTCCAATGATATGCAGTGCAACAATTTGTTCATCATGTTACATCGTAGCATAAATACTGCGTGCAATCTATTTTGCCAGTGTTCTAATTCCTTGTCTGAATCTAATGTGCAGGATCTTTCACGGTCCCATGCAAGATATCCATCAGCTGTTGGATTCACCCAATCTTGATCTCATGTCATTATCTTATAAATCGGGTCCAAATCGTCATCACTTTCGTAATCATGGACTGGTTCAGTGTAGCGTGGTCCTTCTACAGGGTGCAATGGTACTACTACGCAGAGTGATTTTCTTTCAAATGACATTGTCTGCTTCTTCAAATTAATGACCCTGTTCCTGTTGATAGGCCAGTCGATCCCAAGGAGTGCAGGGTAGGGATTGTTGTAATCCACAATCCTTATCACTTAAAAATCGGCCAATGTGCTCGTGCCTTCGATATTGATTGTCACTCCCTATAATCTCCCCATGGCAATAATCTTTTACTGATTCGCCATCCTCAATTGAATAGGAGACCGCTGCAGCATAGGTCTCCCCATTCTCTCCCATGTCTGTTTAGGAAAAACATTCGATTGGACCCTAGATCCAGAATGACTTGGTCCATTTCATATTCTCTTATCTATGTGGTGAATCTCATCTCCTACCCTGTTCTTGCCTTATGCTTACCAATCTTCCTGACTACGTGTGGTCTGTCAGAAGCATTTTCTTTCCTAGCACACTTATTTATCACCTCCTATAACCCTTTCATAGCCTTGCTATCACACAATAGCTTCATACAGGTATTTAAGAAAGTAGTAAGCCAACCTCCCTTTTTGGGGCTTTGCGGACCCATTCACCTTCTTCACGCTTCTTCCCCTTGTCTTTGCTAGTCATCATTCGATTTTATAGCACGATGTTCACATTAGGATCCTATTCGTTGGGTTCAACCCTCATCGTCTGCAAATTCTGGGTAGACTGCTAAGGCTGTGCCCCTTTTTTGCGTATCTTAGCTAGTAATACAGGGCAGTCTTCTGTCACATGGTCAAACTAAATGCAATATCTGCATGACAGGTGTGTCAATTTTGTGCATTTTCACGTGTAGTGTCCTAGTCCCCCAAAGTTGTAGCAAATCACCTGTCCTTGACCTCTACCAGGTCCTCCTCCACCTCGGTGTCTCCTATGCCCTTGAAATCCTCCTCGTGCTCCCCCTGCGCCTTGATCTAGAGGCTGAGTTTTTGTCTGCACTCTATATGTGGGCGCTCTATTTATCATTAGCTCATAGCTATGACAATTATGCTCATCATGACCCATCGATTGATAGAAGTTGTAGAAGGGTTGTTGCGGTGTCTGTAAAAATTTCTGTAGCAGGTGACAATTGAATGTCACATGTTTTCTAGCCACCTGACAAATAGCACACCATAGCTTGGGCCCTGTACTTGGCCCTGCTTGAGCTTCCGGCCTCAGAGGCATCAACGCTCCTGCTGCAACATAATTTGCGAAGACTAGGCAGTGATCTTTGTCATGCCCTTGGCTTTTGCATTTCAAGCACCAAACTTCTTTGTTAACCTCTAGCCGAACTACTCTATCCTTCTTCAAAATTTGAAACTCTAGGCAAAGGTTCTGCAACTATGCGTGAATCTATTGAACCGCAAAATTAGCGACTTGCATTGGCATCTCATGCAATATCATTACAATCTCCAGGGCTTCTGCCTAGATCCCAATCTTTTACAGCGATAAACAAACCCTCAAATGAGACAAGAGTGAAGCCACAAACCATTCGTGGTGCTGCCCATCCATAAGATTCATGTTGGCTTCATGGATCATGCACTTCAATCTCTGATCCAGATCCTAGGGTGTCTCACTAGGCTTCATCATGTTCTCCTTGAATCCCACAATTGATTGAGCTTTAGACTTAACTCATTATTCAACGCAGTTTGAATGTCTGCTAATGAAGCCATCGGGTTATCAGTGTAGTACTTAATGTACCATGTCAGCACACATTCCTATAAAGCAGTGACCAACGTTGCTTTCTTCATCTAGTTTTCCATTATAACTTGAGCCTTTCATACGACCTTCATGACGAAACAAAATTGGTATGGGTCCTCTATTCCTGAACCCTTGAAAATGGGTAACTTTACTGCATTCGCCATATTGAACGATGGCGAAGGTGGTGGTGGTGTGGGCGAAGGTGTATGTTTTGGAGGTGAAGATGGAGGTGGTGTTGGTGGATGGGGTATTCGTGGGAACCCCTGTCTTATCAATTGAAGAGCGCTCTGCGGAGAAGCCTATGTTGCTTCCTTGTCGTCACTCAGAGGAAGTCCATTTAGCGGGCTATAGTCAGGGCATGTTTTCCCTCTGTCCCTAAAGATCTTTCCACTTCTTGTAGCTCCAAACATCAAGGTATCTACATAACTCGCTTTTCACACAAGAGCATATTAATCCAAGTATTTAAAGACCTTAAATACTTACCTCACGATCCCTTGAAGAAGCAGCGCTCTTCTTTGCTGTAACTGACCAAAGTATCAACCACGAACTCTGTCACGAACCCTCCTATGATACAATCAAGCTAGTGATCAACATTGTGTGCAATCTTATCTTTCGAGGCTTCCAATCTCCGCACAAACTCCAGGGTCCACACTGTCAGACTGTCAAGCCTCCACCTTCCTTGGTCATCTTCCAATTTAGAAATCCACTTGTGTAATTCAATCGGGAAGGAACATAAGAAGATTTCATGTATCTCTGTGTACAAATATCTATCCAAACACTGTTCTTTTGTCAATCACAAATTTCTATTTTCTCGCGTCACGAATTCGTGGATCTTTCTATCCAACCAATCTTAAATTTCCTTCTTAGTAGGATTCTAGTGATGCAACATCACACATCCCTTTATGCAGATCCCGGTCCCGGCAATGGAACCATTTGTTGGATTAGTGGGCCCTGACCCATGTTTAGCATTAATTAGCCAAGCAAATTCCTACACTAATAGCCCTTTTAGCATCAATCCATGGAGCGCAGACTGAAGTCTCTACCAAAGCAGTATAAGAGGATGCTGGAACCAAGTTTCCACACCTAGAGATAGTAGTGATGTCATTTTTTCCCTAACTTTGCCTTCGCACAGATCGATAAGCCCTTTAGGGCTTATCGATATACTTCCCTTAACCGGCCTCTAGACCTTCACGAAGGTCTACGACTGTTGTTCGCAGACCCTAAACAGGTGATTTATCTGCTTACGCACCTCTATAATTACCCTCACCTTTGTATTGACCCAAATCGGCTTAGTATCTGACAACTTCAACATGCATTAAGATATTCTTCACGTAAACAGATATTATTATTTGTAGACAGATAACAATGTAAACATATAGATTCATGCATCAATATAGCATTAAATCATAAACCCATTATTCAGCATCACATAATCACATTCATTCATAACAGAAGTAAATAGATCAAAACATAGATAATTCTAGAATAATATTCTTTATTAATGCTTCAGATCTTCTTACAGACTCTAACTACCCTGCACACTTAGCTGCAGGGGTCCACACACTTAGCTGTGGACTTCTACCCTAGGCCTCTGCGCACACAGTTGCAGAGCCTCTCTTCTACTCTAAGACTCTTCACTCTTTTCACTAATGACCCATTACATTCATCATCTATTACTCCAAATCTTCCTTAGACTCTTCTAAGACTCTCCTTTTTATACAATCCCATGGTCTGCGGACCATGGGTAGGTCTTCTAAAGCTGACACAACATACATAACAGAAGGGAAGAAACCCTTTATGAAACTTTACATCTTCACTTTCTGCGACCACAAAATGTGGAGACTTTACACCTTACATGCAAAAACTTGGGCTCTACCCCAAAAATTGGGTTTTTAACCCCAAAACCGACCCTAGGGGACCCTGTCCCAACATGAAAAATGCACCGTGAGAAAATTTGGTAAGCATAAGAAGTGAACGGGGAGGGAGATGAGGCTGACTGCACAAATAGGAGAATATGAAATGGACTAGGTAATATTGGATATGGGATCTGATGCAAATGTCCTACTTAAGAAGATGTGGGAAATGATGGGGAGACCTACACTGCATTGGTCTCCTATTTAGTTCTGCATGGAAAATCAACAAAATTTTATTCCGATGGGGTGCCTATATGGTGTAATAGTGGAAATTGAGGGCGCAAGAACACTGCCTAAATTTGAAGTCATTGAAATAGTGGATGATAGTAACCCGTACCCTGTGCTGCTAGGAATTGACTGGGATTTTGATATGGATGTGGTACTCAACTTCAAGAAGCAGAAAATGGCGTTTGAAAGGAATTCGCTTAGAGTTTTAGTACCATTAAACCCTGTTGAAGGAGTACGTTATACTGAACCTGTTCATGACTTTATGGAAGATGATGATGACCTAGACCAAATATACAAGATCAGAACATGAAATGAAGATTGGATCAATCCTACAGCCGATGGATGAATCGCGTGGGACAGAGACAACTCATACACCTCAGACTCAGATGAAGAGCTTGAACACTCGAAGAATCAGTTGCATGAAGAGTCTATGCTCCGTTGCAATATGATGACCAAATCACTATGGTGTGTCTCCACTTAGGTAAGAAAGCTTCCACATTATGATGGTTTGACTGATGTGGATCTGTTTTTAGATGAATTTGAAAGGGAAGTACCGAAAGAACATCTCTTCCAAGCATTGGAGTCGATGCTCCGCACTACACCTCTCCATTAGTGGGGTACGCACAAGGAGAGCTTCATTAGATGGAAGGAGTACAAAAGAATGATGAAATAAAGGTTTGGGTATGCTAATACCTGGATGACAGAAAAGTACAGTGGGAAGGATGATCCACATGATAATTTGGTATAGTGGACTAAGCCTTGGGGATAGAACCACAACCAGAATGGGTGCACATTTTCTTTCATACCTTAGGCACAATTCCAATGAATTCATATTTGGCAATAGAGCTTCACCATGGGACATATTAAGAGAGAGCTTATTATTGACTTTTAGCCTTGAGGATGGGTTTGAATGAATTGATGAAGTGCTACAAGATATAAAAGCAACGATATTCAGAATGCCTAAGGAACTGGAAGAATGGGCTCAGCCAGATTGCAGTATACTATTTTGTGATGTGCCAGAATGCTACAATGTGACCGTTGAAGAGGAAGAAGAAGACCCACAGAATATTAACATTCCATATAAAGAAGGACAACACGAAGTTGAAGGACTTAAAGTTGAGAACTCAGATATCTTTGAACCTTTGAAAACTCGACAAATAAACATTGGATCTGAAGCAGAGCCTAAGTTTGTAAAGATATGAGACTATTGGGACAAGGATACAGTCGATAATGTGGCTAAAATGTTGTGTGAATACTAGGATCTATTTCCCACAAAGTTTGTCAATCTAAAGGGGATCATTGGAGATTTCGGTGTTATGAAGATTACATTGAAATGCGATGCAAAGCCCATTAAGAAGAGACCTTATCGGCTAAATCCAAAGTATAAATAAAAGGTGCGCCAAGAGATCAATAAGATGTTGGATGTTGGTATTATTCAACCAATAGAGGAATTCGATTGGGTGAGCCCAAGGGATTTCTAGGAGAAGAAATAGACAGGAGAAATCATGAATGCATAGATATAATAAAGTTAAATGATGCATGCGTGCACGATCCATTTCCAACACCATTTATAGATGAAGTATTAGAGAATGTTGGAGGACAGGAGGCTTATTTATTTATTGATGTCTTTTCGGGATATCATCAAATAAATATCGTGCCGAAAGATCAAATCAAGACAAAATTTGTGACAGAGTGGGGTTGCTTTCAATCTATAGTAATGCCATTCCGATTGAAGAACGCACCTGCAATTTTCTCCCGGGTAGTGAACACGACGTTTAAGGAATTTATTCATAAAGTTTTGGAGGTTTATTTTGATGATTGGACTGTGTTTGGGTTGGTGAAGCACCATGTTGTGAGTCTTCCCATTATGTTGGATACATGTCGAAGGTATCAAATCACATTAAACTTGAAAAAGTGCATATTTTGTATGCCCTTTGGAATTTTGCTTGGTCGTGTAGTATGTAACAAAGGATTGATGGTGGACCTTGTGAAGATCTCTGTGATTATGAATTTGGAAGCTCCCCGAAATGTAAAACAATTGTGCGTGACCTTCGAGCACACTGGTATTACAAAAAATTTATCAAGATGTATGCTTAGATAATCATGTCGATGGAAAAATTATTGTAGAAAGATGTGATGTTTTGTTGGGATGAAGAATGTCAACATAGTCTGGATGTCTTGAAGGAAAAGATGGTGACTACGCCCATTTTGGTAATCTAGGATAGGAAGAAAGAATTCCATGTCCATGTAGATGCCTCTTGCATTATGCTAGGTGCGGTATTAACACATGAAGGATAAGGTAAAATTGATCATCTTATATCCTTCATGAGCAAAAAGTTATCAGAGCCTTAAAAGAATTATTTCACTACAGAGCTCGAACGACTGTCAATGGTCTACGAGCTGCAAAAATTTTGGCATTATTTGTTGGCTTGTGGGGGCCTAACCTAGGTTCAAAGTTAGTTAGCTAAACACATCCCTACACTACTAGGCCTTTCGGCATCAGCCCGCAGAGCGCGGACCAAAGTCTCACCCGAAGTAGTATGGGGGATGTTGGAACCAAGTTTTCGCACCCTAATATGGTCGTGATGTTATTTTATTCCTTCTATTCCTGCCTTTGCACAGGTTACTTAGTTCTAGGGCTCTGTCTACCTAACCCCTTATTCCTCCCCTCAATAACTCCGCGATAGGGTATGACTGACCTTCGCGCAGCCCTAAGCTTCGATCCTGCTACTTTTGTGCCGCTAAGGCAGCGTATTGCTTAGATTGTCAATTTATCTTAAGAATCTTATTTCTCTTATTAGATACTAACAGTTAGCACTACGTAAATAGATATTCTTATATGTGTTCAGTTATCCAACATAATCATACATATTTGCACACCACATAGCACTATAAAGGAAATTCATACATAAAATAACAAGATGAATCAATCAGAAAAAAGACACAGAAATTGTAGAATACTTCTCTTTATTGATATGTTCCAAGTGATTACAAACTCTATCCACCCCGCGCAAACAGCTATAGGGGTCCGTACACTCAGCTGCAGACTTCTACCCTAGGCCTCTGTGCACTCAGCTGCAGAGCCTCTACCTATGCTACGACTCGAAACTTAGATTTCTTACTTCAGAGCTACGAATTTCTCACATGATATCAATTTTGTCTAACTACTTAGAGCTTAGCTCTTTTTATACAATCCCATGGTCCGTGAACCATGGGTAGATCTCTTACAGCCAACTTTACTTTACAAAACTAAGGGTGGACAACCATTTATGACTTATGACACCTTCACGCTTTGTGACCACAAAATGTGGAGTCTTTACAATTTTATTACAAAATTTGACCAAAACATGGGCTTTGAGCCCTAAAACTGTCCTATTAGGGATCCCATTCCCAACAGGCCCCCAACACAAACATCGTGACTCACCCTCAAGTGACTCAGTAGGCATGGAGATCTTTGCACGAAGCCCTTCTAGCTCAAGTTTGATGACTGTAACCTCAGTCGTGCACTGTACAGTCACCTACTTCGCGTCTCCCACTGTCTACTCGAACACTGCTTAGGAGCTTCAATCTTGCATTTTGTAGTCCGACTAGTTGAATTGGACTCCTTTAGCACACATGCTACTAGCATGACAACAAGCATTGGCACCTCTTCGGCGTGAAATTTCCTCATCACCTTCCCTGCAAGGATCTGTGTGGCTACCTTCACAGCAGGGTCGTAGATGTTGGATATAACATATCTGCATGACTTCTTCACCAATTTAAATTTTTCCTTCATAAACTCCGCGAGAGCCTGTTCATCACCTTTTACGCCAAATATCATGGCTGGATTCTCGCCTGTATACAACAATCACGTTATCGTGCGAATTAGTCTATCTATGATGGGTATTGGCTTCTCTAGCCATAGACACCCATCGTGCACTAAGAACAATAGTTTCTTGATGAACAAAACTGTCACCAGGTTGCGGTTGTAGTGCGGAAAGGTTGAGCAACCCTACCTTGTCTACTCCTTGGAGTCACCTCCGTCGCTCCAATGCAGTCATCCCAGAGTTCATATCAATGATACGACACGTCAGCTGCTCGATCGCCAGGTGTGGGAACTTCTCATGATCGGCCAAGTCCAAGTCTTCATGTTTCAGCAGTGGCACTTGCGCCAAGCTTGGTTAGTTGAAAACAATTTCATTCGACAGCAGAGGGGTTTGCAGGGGAGTCTTACTCTCATTGATGTCCTTCACCACCTTGGTCTTGGGCTTGTGTGGAGGGACGTACTCCAGAGACTGAGTAATAGGGTACGCACCCTAGATTTCAACCTCCTCTACTTCAACTCCCACATCCTCATCGTCCATCAAGATGTCTTCAATGTCTTCCTCCTCAACTTTCAAATCATGAACAATGATTTTAACGGTCACATTTCAGCCAACCTGCGCAATTTCCTCCTAGGTAGCGCAACCCCCTTTACATTGCCATGAATCCTGTGACACTTGTTTCACATAATCCTCCAATCGCACAGCTCCCCAACTCGAGCAGTGTATTTTATAGTCTCGTGCCTCCTTTCAGCTGCCTGGAGTGCTAAGACTATGCTATCTTCATCTAGGCACATGGCTAGACCGTCGGTGTATGGTTTCAATCAACTTCGATTTAGCTTTCCTGGGAAGGGATCTCCATTGAATTTGACCACCTATACTGCTCCTCTGTTGGTAATCTTCTTAATGACATAGGACCTTAACCAGTGCTTCCTAAACTTCCCTAGAAAGTTATCAAACTTACTATCATATAACAAAACCAGGTCATTTTCCTTAAAGGTGTGCAACTTAATGTGTCAATCATTCCAGGCATTTTTGCGCTGCTTTTGGACCTGTTGATGAAATCTAGCTAGAAATCTCTCTTCCTCAAGCTCATCCAGCTGTGCGAGCCTTTCCTCTAGCGCTCCGCAATCCATCATACCTGTGAGCTTTGCTATGCATAGACTAGGCACAATGTATTCCATAGGCATTACTGGTTCAACACCATAGACAAGCCTAAAAGGGGTTTGTCCTATCAACTTCTTGCATGTTGTTCGATAAGCCCACAGTACTACAAGTACGCGCATGTCCCAATCACTTCACTGAGCATTGCAAACCTAGGTCAGTGTATTCTCCAGCGCTTTATTGAATGCTTCCACTATCCCATTAGCCTGTGGGTGATAAGGCATTCTCTTCTGGTGATATAACTCAAATTCCTTCGTCAGTGCACTGATCGACTCATTCAGAAAGTGCATATTGCGATCACTCATCAAGATCTTTGAACAACCAAATCACATCAGTATATACTGAAAGAGGAACTTTACAGCAGTAATGATTATGCAATCCTTCATAGGTTGTGCCTCTATCTAGCGAGTCAAATACTCGGTCGCGGTGATAATGTACCTCAATGTCATCTTTCCTTGGGGCTCAATGGGTCCCACAAAATCTATCACCCATTTCTCAAAGGGTTTCAACGTCATCTCTGGATTCAAAGGAATCTCATCCCTCCATGATGACTTGCCAATCCATTGACACACATCACACACCTTGGAATGCACTATTGAGTCCTGATGGAGTGTTCTGTTATAGACATATTTGGGCACTGCAACCCCAGTCACATATGTCAATAAACCAAGGGCTCTCAAGCCCCTAAAAGTGTTGTTTCATACCCTAAAGGATCAAGGTCAACTGATTACATCATTTCCCATAAGTTCTCCCTAAAAAAATTCTCAGAAATGGTCAAAACTGGACCATACAGACTGCTCCATGTTGAGGGTGCGATGCATACTAAAAAGCCCTTCTGTAGGGTGCAATGAGCGATCGCAGACAAATGGAAAAGGAATTTTGCTGGGTGGAAACTCAAAGAATCTTCTAGAAACTGCTCATATGACATTATCCTCTCTGAGTTTGCCCAGGGATGAGTAAGAGATCATGAAATATCCAAGTGGAACCAAGAACTATCATTGAAATGACACTAATCAAAATCCTAGAAGCTTACTCACTCTCCTGCAAACATCTATATATGGATCCCTCATCCTAGAGATACAGAGGCTGGAATTTTGTATTTTGTAAGGAAGTGTTGTTGGTTTCTCTTTGAGACATTGTACTGTTGGGTGATCTTGCTTTTTATGAGGTGAAGAGGGCTTTGATGCTGGGAGGATGATGCTGGATTAGACAGCTTGGTTGTAATCCTCTCTTCTACTACTTCTGTCAGTAAAGCTATTTGAGTTTTCCTCCATATACTTGTATATCTCTGAATCTTGTATTTGTATATCCATTTGTATGGTTAATGTATATCTGATCCTATATTTTTTATTGTTATAGATATCTATGCTTTGATGGTATTTTTCTGCTTTGACTCTACAGGTGTTCTTTGAAGCGGGACAAGTGAGAAAGGAGTGGTGAAAGCTCTATCAAGGGAGAGAGGAAACAAGCAAGGAGACTAGTGAAAGACTGAGGTTGGTACTCTCTACTTCTCTCTCATCTATCTCCCATAAAGGAAAACACAAATAACTTTGGTTTGTTTGTTTCTAAGATAGCTACCCATCTTAGTGGGACTAGAAGCTCTGAATGGACACTAGTTTTCTCAATAACAAAATGGAAACTCCATTGGGGAGCGAATAGTTTATTTGTTTTGTTATTGTTGTTTGCTTTATAAACTACAGACGGAGCTTGAAGTTAAGCCAACTAGCCTTCGAACTACTTTTTCTATGCAACTGCAATGTAGATCAATGCTGCTTTAGTCAATCTCTGGGTTGGTTTATGAACTGAACATCTGACTTGCAAACATCCTCAGTGCCCTGGTGGTAGCTCAATAACCTCATTAGATTAGCCCCTATACTTTGTGTTTACTGTCTATCATTAGCTCAGCCTAAATCCTTGAACTTAGCTGCAAACTGTGAGTGAAAACCAAGCTCAGTCTCGTCCCTGGACCATCGCACTATCTCTCATTGGCAATCTGGATGCACCGCACCTCCCTTGTGTTGCGAGTGAGATGCATCCATGTTTCCCTGTGTTACAGGTTCCTGTTTCTGCCTCCAGATTTTGGTTTTTTCTTCATTTTCTTCAGCTTTATTGAGTAGTTTTGTTGTCTATGATCAGTATATCACTATTGAAACCTTCTTCCTTTGCATTATTTAGCCTCCATTTATAAAGAATTGTGAATTTTGTTTATGTATTTTTCATCATTTACAGTTCTCCTTTGCAAAAAGTAGCTTAATTGAACTGTCGTCTTTTGATTTGAAAGTGTCGCAACTGTCGTTTTCAATCAAGAAAAAGAGTTTCGTAAAGTCATCCTCTTTCCGATAGTCGATTACACTTTTTCTATTGTATTTGATTTGAATAATCAATTCTTTAAAGTGTCGAAAGCAATTTTAAATTCGAAATTGCAAATTGTCGTCTTAGTCTTCCTTTCATTTCGAAAAGAGAAAATTATTAGTATTGTTGCTTTGAAAGAAAATAGTTCAGAGTTGTACTTAGTTTTCTTTTTATCATTCTCACATTAAGAGAATTGAAAAAACAAATACATTCATGTGCATTTGCATTTAGACTGCATGCGGAAACGGATTTAGGAAAAGTGCATCTAGTGTGTGCTCTTTGCTCTATGTTGAAAGAATTTTATTTCTCTTTCCTTAGTAGCTAGGATTTTCATTGCTAAAAGAAAGTAAACAATTGTTTATCATCTCAGATTGCATGTTTAGGAATTGTATATCTACATCACATGGTGAACCTTAAAGGAAAAATTCTTAAGAAATATCAACTATAAAATAAACCTCAATTAACATAAAAACGCTTTGGAACCTAACACACAACATATAGAAGTCTAGGCTAGAGACATATTCCGGCGTCGTAAAGCCTGGTAACTATTGTTTTCATCATAGGTTGGGTGATTCCATCTCTTTGATATGACAAGTGATAGTATGGATTTGTGCTCCCATGTACCGTCAAGTATATATTGGGAGACCATAATATGTTATATCCTTTATCCTTAGGAAGCAGTGTCTGCCGCCCTATCGATTGCAATGCACTTAACACAACATTCGGGAAGATTGACTATTGTACCGTAAAAAGTATTCTGCAGTTTTGAGATTTGTTTGGTAATCCCTCTATCTAGATTTCCAGAGAAGTCACTTTTGTTCCTTTTTAGACTCCTTAAAAGAAAAGGTCCATATGAGCACTCGTCACTTCAGGCTCATTAAAAATCGAAGGTGACTAGAGTCATCTTTAGCTTTTTCTCAACTCTTAAAAATTGAAAAAGAAAGTTGTGTCAAAGTGTCATAAAATTTATTTTAATCGGAATAACATCACTATTCCCTTTTTGGTCTTAGGTTGAGAAAATGGAGTCCACCAATCAAGGATTTGCCCTTGGGGGAAATCCTAGTCCTTTCTCTTCTTGGGGAGATGTTGGTGCTCCACACATGGCTACATTGTTCCTTCCAAGACTCACAATTGGCCTGCCAGTATGGCTTTTCTCAACCTCTGTCATTTAAAACACCATAAATCCTCAGCAACCAGATGATACTGAATTTTCTCTCCCACCTTCTACTTCGTTTGTTTCTCCCTCTCCTTCTTCCTCTTCACTTGGTGAAACTAGTAACACTAAAAACCAAGTAACTAAGAAGAATAAGAAAGGGAAGGAGAAGAAGAAGAAGAAGCCAACAGTGAAAGGGGGCAACCGTGCATCATCTGGCAAAAATTCACACATTGCACCTTCAAAACCTAAATCTCCATGTGTCATTTTCAAAGGAGACCACTATCATCGAGATTGTCCTTACATCCCGTAGACCTTAAGGGACTGGTCTCCCTGCTTGCACAATCTGGTGTCTTCAACTACTAATGATCATGTTGAAAGCACACCATCAACTAGTGAAAGCAAAGTTAATGGACAAAAAGGAAGATCTAAATTTCCTTGTAGACTGTGTGAAGGTGATCATGCCCTCCACCGTTGTCCTTTCCTGGACAAAGCTAAAAGAGTTTTGGATAATCGTCCTGCTTCACCGTAGCGACTTCCTCCTGGATACAAGAAATTCTTGCCGAGTCCATCTCTAGTTGAAAATACAAGTGACACACCTTTGTTGTCGGTCGAAGCACCTATCATTGAAGATAAACCCTATGAGTCCACACCAGACTAAAGCCAATAGGTCAAGATGACAGTCGACCTAGTCTTGTCTTTAGAAGGTCCACCTTCGGATGATAGAGTCACCAAAGAGAATGAGAATGACACCGTTCAAATTCTTTTTGTTAACACAGAATCCGTTGAACATGGGGGCAATCTACCCGTTCCTTTACCATAGGAAGGAAGTTCATCAGAGATTCATGCGGCCGTTTATTTGGTCCCTCCTCCAAGCAATCTAGTCGTTTCCTTCAATTGGAATCTATTAGGGAGACCCTGCCTACCATCTAATGTACCATTCCGAATCATAGTATAAGCTTACAGAATGATCATGACTGGTACTATCATAGATGAACGAACTTCTATGAGTATCCTTTCCTCAACTGCTTCGAAAGCACTTGGTTCGCCATCGCTTTTTCCTGAGATTTGAAATTTGTCAGGATTCAACAAAGGAACCAGTCAACCTTTAGGGATCCTTCCAAACTTGCCTATAACTTTGAGAAGGAAAACCGTTATGGTAGTCCAAGCCCTCTAGATTACAATCTACTCCTTGGGTGTGACTACATTTATAGCATGAGAGCTATTGTTTCCTCACTCTTCCTAGTGATGTGTTTTCCGTATGAAGGTAGAATGGTCCAACTAGTTGACCAACTTTCATTCCCTACTTCAAACATAGCTACTAGTCAAATGCCATCCATAAATGATATTTTTGCACAAAGAATGTCTCATCAATCTCCAGTCCATCCACTTGATGATTGCGAGTGATTCGATGAATGTGACTAAACCCAAGGGGCATGCGCCCTGGTCTGCTTCGGAAGGAAAACCCCAGATATAAGATGTGTTTCCTTGTAGGATATATGACTAGTTTGACACACCTATCCATTTAGGAAAATGGGATTAGACTGGAAAAGGATTTCCCCATCAAAGGTTATGTGATTTGAAATTCCCACCATTCACCTTTGCCTATTTCAGACAGAGCCAAGGAAGTGTTTTGTCTGCAAATGCAGACGAAACAATCTTGCTAATGCAAGAACTTCTGTATGGTAACCTGGAAACTTTACTCTTCTTCATACCTGGGGGCATGCAAACCTTTTGTACACAAGTGAAAAGTGACCAGCATAACTCTAACCCTGTATTTTTTACTAACTTCAACTGCTTAAGTTAGGTGGTTGGTCTAATCAACCATTCACCTTTGCAAAGGGCCAAATGGCACTGGCAAAGTAAAGGAGATTGTTTCCCACCGAGATAATATCCTCCCTAACCTTAGTAGTTCTCTAACCCATAGGACAATAGTTGGTCATTCCTAGCTTGCATACAAAAGGCTCCGGAGCAAAGTTTCGCATGGCGCAAGCTCCCTAAAAAATGAACCTACTAATGAGAGACATCCTTATTATACGACTAGCATGAGCAGTTTTACACGAAGTTCAAGCTCGTTAAAAAATAAACCTAGCAATGAGCATATGTTCCCCCAGAGTTCAAGATCATTAAACAATGAACCCACCTTCAGTAAATAACCTTTGTGATCGCATAGATATCAGCTTTTGAACCTTAGTCGTGTTCTTACCATCACCTCCACTCTTTTTTAGACAATCATACGCCTCCATTTGATTGTTTACCCTTTTGAGGACTAGCTGCAACGAGTGATCCTATTAGCCACCTTCTTTACACTGCTGTGATTGAAAGGTTCCAAACCTTACCTGGAACCAGTTGCTATCCAAAAACATCACTCGTTCCTCAAAAAACGAGTCTCCTTTAAGCTCTTTTCATACTCGTAAAATATGAAAAGATTGTCGAGCAATTGGCCTCTTTGGCTCATTAAAGTGATTGGAAGATCCATCCCTCCTCTATATTTTAATATTTTTGGACTTGAGGGATCATTACACAAAAAGATCGAGCGTTTGTCTTGTTCGGCTCATTAAAACTATTGAAAAGTCATCTCTTTCGTATTATTTTATACTTTTTCGGACTTAAGGGATTATATTACGAAAAAGGACTACTGGAGTTTCCTTTCCGTCTCTTTTCAAACTCTCTAAAACTAAAAAGGACTGAGTTATCTTTGTTGTTAAACTCGTTAAAACAATAGCGACAAACTTGTCCATGCCGACAAGAGCAAGTTTCACTGTCGCTAGGCTCATTAAAACATAGCGATAGGTTTGCCTAAAGGGAAAATTATAGAACAACCATATGTTATCCTCCTCAAGCTTGACAAAATAAAGAGGTACTCATTAGCAATGACTAGGAAAAAAGGGAATAAAACTTGAATAACTTCATTGGTAGAAGGTTGCTCTTGAACATGACACTTTCCCTCCATCACGATGATTGAGTCACGTAAGGTTATTCCGTTCACTGGTCATATCACCATTTGTCCTCTGTACCATCCATTTTTGGGGTTAATGCTAGCAATCCACTTCAGTGTTGCTGATATGTTCAAGAGAAGTCACTCAGAGAATTCACCAACCCAGCTAACGTCTCATCTGCTGCAATACCTTCACTCTCCATTTTTCATGACTGCCACCCTGAACCTTGTATCATCAGATCATTTTCACCTCCACAAAATCATTTTCTCCATTCTGTGTTGTAGATGTGGGATTCATTAAGGCCCTCCTATGATGGGTCACTTCTTGTCGACATCAGCTCATTATCGAAGAAGTTGACTTAGTAACAACCCTTTCAGTACTTTGAAGCTTGCATGCCTCAATGGCAAGTTTCTCACTTTCGGTGACAGGTTTACATCAATGGCCTTCGATTGAAAGATTTTACGTGGTGTTTGACATCGACTGATGTATTCACACCATGTGAATTTTACTGCAGCAGCTTGAGGGTCATCATCATTATCGGTGATTCCTCTCATGCCTATTAACAGCTTACGTCATTGGCTGGTAATCAGGTGATGTCTTTCCATGTTCGACATTAGAACATCTTTTCACATGGATCGACTTGTACTTCAGGTGAAGATTGAATGAGTTTGAAGACCCCAAATCTAGTTTCATCCATTCGGGCTGCGATATATTCAGGAAAAATAAAGACATCAAATGTACATCATAACTGCACAGATAATCATCCAAGCTAAGGGATGATGGCTCTACTAGAATCATCAGTTTGCCACATAGACGATTGTCTGTCCTATGTACATGAAAATGAATTTATAAAGCTAAGCATGGAAATACCTGCCTCAGCTAGATCATGAAAATATTATGAAGATAATGTATTGTATTTTATTACAGGTCACTTTCTAGTTCAAAAAACCTCGGATCCTCATGATAAAACATTTCACCCAACATCAGAAGATTTACGACCTCATGCTTTAGGGGGCAATTGTTATAGAAATATTTGGGCACTGCGACCACAATCACATATGTCAATAAACCAAGGGCTCTCAAACCCCTAAAAGTTTTGTTTCATACCCTAAAGGATCAAGGTCAACTGATTACATCATTTCCCAGAAGTTCTCCCTGAAAAACTGCTCAGAACTGGTCAAAACTGGACCATACAGACTACTCCATGTTGAGGGTGCAATGCATCTCACCTGCTACACAGAAAGGGTGCGATGCATACTAAAAATCCCTTCTATAGGGTGCGATGAGCAAGAGCAAACAAATGGCAAAGGCAGTTTGCTAGGTCGAAACTCAAAGAATCTCCTAGAAACTGCTCATATGACACTTGCCTCTCTGAATTCGCCCAGGGATGAGTAAGAGATCATGAAATCTCCAAGTGGAACCAAGAAATATTAGTAAAATGACACTAATCAAAATCCCAGAAGCTAAATCACTCTCCTGTAAACATCTATATATGGGTCCCTCGTCCTAAAGATCCAGAGGCTAGAATTTTGTAATTTGTAAGGAAGTGTTGTTAGTTTCTCTTTGAGACATTGTATTGCTGGTTGATCTTGCTTTTTATGAGGTGAAGAGGGCTTTGATGTTGGGAGGATGATGTTGGATCAGATAGCTTGGTTGTAATCCTCTCTTCTACTACTTCTATCAATAAAGCTATTTGAGTTTTCCTCCATATACTTGTATATCTATGAATCTTGTATTTGTATATGCATTTTTATGGTTAATGTACATCTAATCCTATATTGCTTATGGTTATAGATCTCTATGCTTTGATGGTATTTTGTTGCTTTGACTCTACAGGTGTTCATTGAAGCGGAACAAGTGAGAAAGGAGTGGTGAAAGCTCTATCAAGGGAGAGAGGAAACAAGCAAGGAGACTAGTGAAAGACTGAGGTTGGTACTCTCTACTTCTCTCTCATCTATCTCTCATAAAGGAAAACACAAATAACTTTGGTTTGTTTGTTTCTAAGATAGCTACCCGTCTTAGTGGGACTAGCAGCTCTGAATGGACACTAGTTTTCCCGATAACACGTTGGCCACCACAACCCTACACGTAGAATCTTCTGCATAGTTGCTCTTCCTGTATAATGTCCTCCTGGGTTGCCCCCATGAGTGTCTATGAGGATGCTGCTTCTTTCAAACTCAGATACATATCATCGCAATATCTCATCATACCCCATTTTGTATAGATGCCTAGCAATGACAAAGAAATTTGCCGCGCACACTACTAATTCATTCTTCTGCTGGATAGTGTATCCTTCCTGGGAAGTTCCTATCATTAGGAAGTGTACTATATCCTCAAAATGACCATCCATGATGCACACTACAAATAGATGCGCGTCAGGCAATCGCTCCTCCAAATTAGTTTTCCCTTTCCCTGTTTTGATGCGTGAAAGATGGTCTGGTCCTGCATTCAGTTGTCCAGGCTTCACAATAACTTCAAAATCATATTCGTGGAGCAGTAACAACCATCTACAGATTCTCCCCCCCAACACAGGGTTATTGACCAGGTACTTCAGCATGGAATGATCTGTGTACATCTTAAAATGGCCTCCCAGCAAGTAGTGCCTAAACTTCTGGAGTGCATATACCCTAGCTAACCCTTCACACTCCGTGGTGGAATAGTTCTTCTCCACCTTGGAATAGTTCTTCTCCAACCCCTCATATTTGTCAGTTATTCATACCTTCAGCTTCCCGAAGTGGGTTCTCATGATCCTCCTACATTTGCACCAATCATCAAAGTTTCCCTAATGCACACCCCACCATCTTCTAGGCATAGCATGCATTGCCCATTCCAATGACTAGAAGTGCTACTTTTCTAGTACCTCCCTCTCAAATGCATCTAGAAAGATACCTACATCATTCAGGCCATCATAAGTAGGCATATTTCTTACCTCTGACGACACACGGTGCAACGACTGGGTCATCATGTTGCAGTTCAGTGCAGTCACCTCATGCAGCCGATTCTGCCAGCACTCTAGTTCTTCATCAGAGTTCGAGGTGCATGAACTCTCGTGATCCCACATAATTTTTCCATCCACTGTTTGATTCACCTAGTCTTTGTCTCACATTGTTGTCTTATAGATACAGTCCAGATCGTCATCCCTCTCATAATCGCAGATTGGTTCAGTATAACGCGATCCCTCAGCAGGATCTAGGGGTACTATTATGTGGAGCGATTTCTTCTCAAATATCATATTTCACTTCTTTAGATTGATTGCCCCATTCATATCAGTATCCCAATCAATTCCCAGGAGCGCAGCATAGGGGTTGCTGTCATCCACAGTTTCTATTACTTCAAAGTCAGCCAGCGTGCTCTCACCTTCAATATCTACAGTCTCCCCCTACAGAAGCCCCGTGGGGATGATCTTCTACTGATTCGCCATTGTTAGCTGAATCAGAGACCATTATAGCACGGGTCTCCCCATCCGTTCCCAAGTCTGCTTTGGTAGGACGTTCACATCTAACCCCAGGTCCAAAATAACCCGATCCATTTCATACTCTCTTATCTGCGTGGTCAGTCTCATCTCTCATCTTATTCTTGTTTTATGCTTACCAATCTTTCACACTACATGTGGCTCACCCAAAGCGATTCCGATGCATCTATTTATGAGCTCTTGTAACCCCTTCACAGCCTTACTATCGCAGAGTAACTTCATATAGGTCTCCAGGAAAGTTGTAAGCATAGAAGGCTCCATCTCTTGATTAGGCTTATCCTTGCTTCCTAAGGTCGAGGCCTCAGCATAGCTCTTCTTCGCCTCCATGAATGTTTCATGTGCATGCTCTAAATCAAACTCAGTCTCCTTTGCTAGAGCTTTACAAACCCATGCACTGTCTTCGGGTCCTTTCCTCTTGTCATCTCCTCTTGTGATTCCACTTCGGAGCACTATATTCACATTCAGATCCTCTTCGCCGGCTCAGACCTCATCATCTGTAGTTTTTGAGTTGGCTGAATGGGGAGCGCCCCCTTATCACATATTCTTGCTATTAGCGTAGGGCAGTCTTCTGTTTCATGATCAAACAGAGTGCAATACTTGCACAACGAATGTGTTGGGTTAGTGCAATCACGAGAATAGTGTCCTAGTCCTCCATAATTGTAGCAGATAAACTATCCCTGACCTCTGCTAGGTCCTCCTAAATTCTACGCGGCATCCCCATGCTCTGGTCAGGGGGTCTTGTTTCTGCCTGGACCCTATAGGAGGGAGTTCTATCCATCATCAATTCGTAACTTCTAAAATTACACTCATCATGCCTTATTGACCTATAGAAGTTGTAGAACAATTGTTGTGGTGTTGTACAAACTTCTGCAACAAATGACAGTTATCTGTGGCATGTTTTCCTGCTACCTGACATATATCGCACCGCAATGCAGGCCCCGCATTTGGTCCTGCTTGAGCTTCTGGCCTCAAAGGAATTGGTCCTCCTCCTGTAATATAGTTCACAATGACTAGACAATGTTCGTTGTCATTGCCCTGACTCCTGCATTTTAAACACTATACATCTTCGTGCACCTTTGGTTGGACTGTTCTATCCTACTTCAAACTTTGCATCTCAAGGCAAACATTTTTCAACTGTGCATGGATCTGTTGAACCCCCAGATTTGGATCTTGCATCGGGGTCTCATGCAGTCTCATTGCAGTCTCCAAGGCCTCCGCCTGAGTCATTATCTTCTGTTGCAATAGCGCAACCCTTAAGTGTGGCAGTAGTGAAGCCACAAACCACTCATGATGTTGTCCATCTGCCAATTCTATATTAGCTTCATGGATTTTTTATTTCAACCTCTGATCTAATTCCAAAGGTGTCTCGCCCAGTTTCATTGTGATTTCCTTGAACCCCACAATAGATTGTGCTTTAGATTTAGGCCTACTGAATTCTTTGTTCAACACGATTTGGATGTCTTCCACTCCAACATTTGGGTTATCATTAGTATACTTGATGTTCTAGGTTAGCACGCAATCAAGTAGAGCACTAACTAGGGTTGCCTTCTTCGTGTTATCATCTATAGTGCCCTGAGCTTCCCATACAGCTTTCATGACGAACCAGAAATGGTCTTGGTCCTCATTTCCCAAGCCTTTGAATGAAGGAAACTTCACTGAATTTTCCATACTGAACTACAGTGGAGGTGGAGTTGGTATGGGTGAAGTCCCAAGTGATGGCGGTGAAGTTGGAGGTGGTCTTCGCATGAATCCTTGTCTTATTAATTGAATAACACTTTGCAAAAGAAACCTGCACTATCACTTCTTCATTACCTCGCGGTGGTGAAATGAATGGACCATATTTAGGACCCTTTTTTCCTTCGTTCCTGTAAGTTTTTCTACTTCATGTAGCCCCAAATATAAAGGTAGTTGCATAACCTGTTTTTTTCACAATAACATTTTAATCCAGGTATTCAAAGATTTCATGTACTTACCTCGCAGTCCTTTGGAAAATCACCTCTCCACCTCATTGTAGTTGACTGAGGTGTCAACCGTGAATTCAATCACAAATCCTCCTATGAGGTGATCGAGCCAATGATCGACAGCGTGGGTGATCTTATCCTCATATGCTTCCAACCTCTATACTAGCTCCCGGGTCCACACAATAGGATTGTCAAGTTTCCACCTTCCTTGGCTATGTGTTAGCTTCATGATCCCCTGGTATAGCTCAATCAGAAAGGAGTAGAAAAATATTTCGTGTATTTCTCTATATAGGTACCTGTCTAGCCACTGTTCCTTTGTCAGTCATGGACTTCTATTCTCCTGCACCTTGAATTCGTGGATATTCCTATCCAACCAGTCTCCAATCTATTTCTTAGTTGGATTCTAGTGATAAAACATCACACATCTCTTATGAAGATTTTGGTCTCGGCAATAGAACAATTTTTTGGCTTGTGGGGGCCTGACCCATCTTCATCGTTAGTTAGCTAGACAAATCCCTACACTACTGGCCCTTTCAGCATTAGCCCATAGAGCGTGGACCAATGTCTCACCCGAAGCAGTATGGGGGGATGTTAGAACCAAGTTTCCACACCCTGAGATGGTCATGATGTCGTTTTATTCCTTCTATTTCTGCCTTCGCACAGGTCACTTATTTCTAGGGATCTATCTACCAAACTACTTATTCCTCCCCTTGATACCTCCGCGATAGGGTACGGCTGACCTTCGCACAGCCCTAACCTTCGTTTCAGATATTTTCATGCTATTAAGGCAGCGTATTGCTCAGATAGACAGGTTATCTTAAGAATTTTACTTATCTTATTAGATACTCAAGTTAGCACCTCGTAAATAGATATTCTTATATGCATTCCGTTATCCAACATAATCATACACATTCGTGCACCACATAACATTATAAAGGAAATTCATACATAAAATGACAAGATGCATCAATCGGAACAAAGACACAGAAATTGTAGAATACTTCTCTTTATTGATATCTTCCAAATTATTACAGACTCTATCGACCCTGCGCACATAGCTGTAGGGGTCTGTGCACTCAGCTGTGGACTTCTACCTTAGGCCTCTGCAGACTCAGCTGCAGAGCCTCTACCTATGCTACGACCTAAAACTTAGACTTCTTACTTCAGAGCTACGACTCTCTCACATGATATCAATTTTCTCTAACTACTTAGAGCTTAGCTCTTTTTATACAATCCCATGGTTTGTGAACCATAGGTAGATCTCTTACAGCCGACTTTACTTTACAAAATTCAGGGTAGACAACCCTTTATGACTTATGACACCTTCGTGCTCCGCAACCAAAAAATGCAGAGTCTTTACAAGTTTATTACAAAATTTGACCAAAACATGGGTGTTTAGCCCCAAAACTGTCCTTTAGGGGATCCCGTTCCCAACACAGACACTTTAAAATGTATACAGATCACTTCGTGTTGAAGTACTTGGTCAATATGCTTGTGTTGGTTGCGTGGGAATCTACCGATGGTTATTTTTGTTTCAATAATATGACTTTGAAGTGATTGAGAAGTCTGGATGCTTGAATGCATGACCAGACCATCTGTCAATAATTGAACTGGAGTAAGAACCAAATAGTTTGGAGGAAGGACTATCCGATGCGCAGCTCTTTGCGGTGCACATCGCGGATGACCATTTTTCTAATATCATTTAGTTTTTAACCACGCATATGGCTTTGGAAGGATATTCCACTTAGCAAAAGATGGAATTAGTAGTTCGCTTTGCATATTTTTCAATAATTTCAGGTCACTTATATAATATGGGAACAGATGAAATACTACGAAGGTATGTTCCATAATTTAAATGTGCTAGTATCCTCATCGAAGAACATGGAGGAGCAATGGGAGAACACTACACAGGAAAAGGGATTGAGAAAAATATTTTGCGCGCTGGGTTATGGTGGCTGACATTACATAAGGATTCTAAGGCATACTGCAAGGTGTGCGATGCTTTCCAAAGGATGGGAAAGCATTCTCAAAGAAATGAATTGCCTTTAAATCCTCAGATTTTGTTGTAGGTATTTGATAAATGGGCCATTGATTTCATAGGTCCAATACAACCACTAGGTAAGAAGATAGGCCCATTTTATATCACTACTACAATAAGGTATTTAACAAGATGGGTAGAAGCGCAACTAGTGAAGGATTGCATAGCTGCCACTGCTACAAAGTTTTTGTTTGAATATGTCTTAACATGGTTTGGATTCCCTAAGATATTTCTTATTGATAGGGGTACACATTTCTTGAATGATACGATCAGTGCAATGCTTGAAGAATTCTAGGTATACCACCAAAAGAGCACACCCTATCACCCATAGGTGAATGGAATGGTGGAATCATTTAACAAAATCTTGGAGAATGGGTTGACAAAGGTTTGAAATGTGTAGAGGAATGACTGGGATATTCATGTACCAGTAGCACTATGGGCACATAGGATGACTTGCAAAAATTTAACAGGCCAAACACCGTTTAGATTGGTCTATGGGATTGAAGTGTGATGCTTATGGAGTATATTGTGCCAATTCTACGTATTATATCTTTGATAGAGATGGTGAATCGCGAGATCTTGGAAGAACGACTCATGTAGCTGATGGAGTTAGAAGAGGACCGCTTTCTTGTAGGATTTCACTAGCAAGTACAAAAGGAATGTGAGAAAGCATGGCATGATAGGTATATTAAGATACACACTTTCAAGGTGGATGATTTAGTGTTGCTATATGACAGCAAGTTCATAAATGTTCCAGGGAAATTTCAAATGCACTGGTTAGGACCATATGTTGTTAAGGATATCATGGATGGTGGCATAGTTCATCTCGTGAAGCTGAATGGGGATCCATTCCCTCGGAAAGTGAATGGAAGTAGGCTGAAGTTGTATACGAGGGATCATGCCCCTATGCAACGACTAAATGGTAGCAGAACAATCTTAGTAATCCAGGTAGCTACAAGTGATTGCGGGACTATAAACTACACTACTTGAAGAGGAGAAAAACATAGTAAGGAGGTTGTGTGGCAGAAGAAAGGAGAGCGATAGTTGAAGTTGTGCTGAATGTGTTGTGCCACAGGGGACGGTAATGCACATATAGGTCCAAAAGTAGTTGTTGGAGTCATTATTGATGATTTGATGGAAAAAATCCTATTAAGAGGAGCTGGTAGATGCCATTTATGGTGAGAAGCTTTGGAGATCTACTGCCAAAGACACATTTATGATCAGAAAATGGAGGGAACGGTCAGATTTGAATTCAAAAACCCCTATAAATATGGCATGATGGTCCATAGAAGAACACTTTGAATTCTGAGAGTTGTCTATGCACCTTATTGTTTTAAGTTTCTGATGCGCAAAGACTGGGAAGAACTCTTGTCACAACCGTCATTTCCAAACCTCTCTGTAGAAGCCGGTGAACTTTTTTTTTTCTGAATGACTACAACAAATCTCGTAGAGGCTGTTAGTTCTGAAGCTGATGTCTCCGATGCGGCAGCCCCTAAAATAAGGAGCATGGAAGTTGTACCCCCTGTGCCTATGGCACTGATGTCACCTCAACCGAAGCAATTGTTTACTAAGAAGAAGTAGAAGAAACCTATACCAGTGAGGCATTCATTGAGGAAGAACCCGTAGGTTTAGCAGAAGGAGAAAAAGGATAAGGTGAAGCAGCTAGAGAAAATCATGGACATGGAGGTAGAAGAACTCTGCGATGGCATGGAGGAATTAGATGCTGAGGAGGGTGAGCCTATCACTAGGCTCCTAGAGTATATCCCTTCATGGAAAGGGAAAATGAAAGTCACCAAAGACCTAGACTCAGGAAAATTTATGATCTCTACACCATTGTTACTAGAACAAGTCATTTTTTAAGGTGCGGTCTTAGTGCACATCCCGATGTTGAAGCTCGAGGATTGGGATCTGGCTGACCACGCAAAATTCCTTCACTTAGCTACTAATAAGTACATGACAAAGAAATATTATGAAGAAACTAGGGTTACACTACTGGAATGCATGAAATGGGTTAAAGGTGTTGAGCAAGCCGATTGTTGCACATGCTTTGTGTAGCACACTTCCATCGGTCGATTATCAAAATTGTGTGTGTGCGTCGATGGCTCACGTTGTTGCATGATGGGTGCTTATGGCTTGGTGAACCCATCCCTATCACTAATATGCTCATCCATAGGATTATGAAGCTTTTCTATAAAGGAGAAGACCCTTCCAAGGAGTTTGGGGGAAAAAGTGGAGAAAATGAGATGGCGAATAGGATGAAAATTGAATTTCGATTGATCAAGAAGGCATGCGAATATTCTATCTGCTCCATTCAAGACCAGGCGATGCAGTTTTCTGACCAAATTCTATAAGGGAATATTTTTAGGAAATCCCACGCAAACGAGGTTCCGGCGCTAGTAGTGTCGTTGGCTTCCTAGTGCGCAAAAGGTGTACATTATAACTAGGTGCAGTATTTATGTAAGGAATTCCTCGCGAACTGCCACGAAGCACAGGAAGACAGTAAGGCATTTCATTATTCATGGATCCTATTGTTAACTTTATTAGTAGCATGGTGACTACCATAGGATAGTTAGTTTCCTTTGTAGGAAGAATATTTACTAAAGGTATCGAAGTTCGCTTCATTATGGGTGACAAAGGATCCGGAGAGGATCAAGGAATCCAAGATTTTCTAGATATTCATTAAAATGGACCTCCACACAATAATCAATCAGTAGCCAAGGTTGTCTCCAACCTTGTTCGATCAATTGAGGGCCTTCGCGGAGTTTAAGGCTGACTCCCATAATGTATCGATCAGGGCGAGGCGGGATTCTAAGCATACATGGCACAAGTTTACATACTTAGTTTTGGAAAGAGATTTGCAGGAAATTGTGGGAAGTTCGCTAAAAGAGTGGTGATAATGCACAGACATTGGTACAGGTACCAGTCAGGGCGGAGAAATCTCACTACACAGATGACAGCTATGCAGAATGAAAAAAAGTACCATAGAAAGCTGCGCGAGCATTGGACGAGCAAAGAAAGAAAGAAGATGTTGCTAGGGCAACTGCTAAGAAAGAGCACGTTGTGAAAGAACGTGCTAAGATAGAGCGCACTAACACAGAGGAAGTTGAAACATCAACTTCCCAGCATACTGAGGAGCAGGAACTATTTAAGTAGGGCGGAGATGGAAGACAGGAGTAGAGCACCCCCTTTACATTGAAGAAGCGTAGTAGGGAGACCACTGTCAGCCCAAGAAAGAAGCACAAATCAGATTAACAAGTCCGCATTGACCTAATGATTCTCATAGAAGGGGATGTCGATGAAATTAGGGACAAAGTCAGAGACACCACAATAGAGCTCTGACAAAAATTTGAACAACGGTACATGCAAACGCTAGGAAGCATCCAGAAGGATTTGCACGAGTTGTAGATCCAAATAGGCAAGTTTTAAGAGAGTGTATGGTAAGCAAGCGGGGTGCAATTGAGCCTACTGCAAGGGAGTGAGACAGTATTGGAGATGGAAAGGACTATGGATGTCAAGGTCATACCCTTACCAGAAGGATCAGTTCATGCGAAAACATAGGAAGACTGCGCTCTTCTAAGCACGATCAAAGATATCATGGTGAACTTAGCCACGCTGCCACTTCAGACTCTCCATGCACTGCATCAAGGGGTCTCGGACAAGCTTAGAATCAGAGAGAAATGTGCACTTGTAGTAATACGAATTTAAGGTAAACAATGAACAAATGTTCGCTAAGAAGGCTCAGGCTCTGGAATCAAAGGAAGAGCTGGAATCATGAAGTCAAAGCCTGGAAATATAAATCACGCAGGCATGAAATTCAGTCCTAGAGTTAAATATTTGAGAAGATGCCACAACTACAATGAAGATCAGGAAATTGGATTCTGCAGTCTGCGAATCAAAATATGAGATAGGCAGAGTAACATTTGCTTTAAGATGAATATATAATAATTACATCTGATAGCAAAGGTCAGGGAGTAGCTCGATGCAAACATTAAGGAGCATATGAATAGTCTGGAGTTTGTAGTTAAATGATGTGAATTTCTTTTTAACTATTCCATGGAATTACGAGACACTTTGTAGGAGGACCCAAACCTACAGAGGTTGAGCACAGAAATTAGAGAGGCCCAACAGAAGTATGATGAGATCAAGGCGACTGTGTGCACCTTGGCGCTAGTCCAGTTCTTTGCACACCTACAGGAAGGGAAGTTGATACAAGCACAAGTACAAGAGTTGCAAAAAAAATAATCAGTGTTAAAGGCTTGGCTTCAACCTTGGACAGAAGAGGTCAGCCAAATTTCTCAGACCATTTAGGAGAAGCTGAAAGCTCTACAGTAGACTCATAGGACCATGCAGCTTGTGGTAGAGGGACCAACTACAGAAAATTTGGTCACAGAGGTGAAGAAGGTTGCAGTACAAAGTACCGCAAAGATGAATGCATTAAAGCAATAGTTCAGTGAGACCTGCCACAAAGTCAAGAATCCAGCTGAGTGAATTGAGGGCGAGTCACCATAGTTGTGTTGGGGGCCTGTTGATATAGGGTCACTAGGGTCAACTTTGGGTTAGTTTAATCAATTTTTGAGTAGAATTTTGTAAAGAATGTAAAGTCTTTGTGAAATGTGGAAGCAGAGCAGACAACTAAGTAGGAGTCAAAGAGGCTTTAGACCCTTGTATGGGTAAGTGATAGGTCGGTTTTGAGACCCACCCATAGGCCACGGGCTATGGTATTGTAATAGAAAGGCTATAAATATTTGATTCATAGCGAGTCTAGATATGATCTATCTTTGGAGAAGAACAAGTGTAAGGGAAAGAGCTAAGGCAAGAAAGTTCTATTTCATGTACTTAGGTGAAAGGGGAAGGTTCCTGTAGCTAAGTGTGTGAAGACCTTGGCAAGTCCACAACTGAGTGCGTGGGCCCCTACAACTGGGTGCACAGGGTGGAAGAGTCTGTAATTTGAAGGTTGAATCTAATAAAGACAGATTTTTGATTGAATCTATTGCATCTGTGCCTTGTTCTTAATTATGTTTAAGTTTATGGATTATTTCTTAATGATTTTTTCTATGAAATAAAGTTTATCTTCTACGTGAATCTGTTGAATATTTAATTTCTATGCATGAAATGAGTAATGAATTGTTTTCTCGAATTTAGTAACTAAATATGTTATGATCTCTATTTGAATTGAGTAGATCTGCGTGAAGGTAGATATAGGGTTATTATTTACTAAGAGAAAGTTGTAAGTTTGCTTCTTTTAGGTCTGAAAACCTGATCATAGACCTTCGCGAAGGTCGGAAAGCCATCTGGATAGAGTTGCAGTAGTGGACCATGGGAAGACATAGATCTGTGTGAAGGAAGATCTGAGCTACAAGGGCTTTAGAATACATATCACATGGTCTATGGATGCAGAAACCTAGTTCTAGCATCCCCCAATACTACTTCAGGTGAGACTGCAGCTTGCGTTATGCAGGTTGTTGCTGAAAGGGCTAGTAGTTAGGGTTTTGCTACTTAGCACAAATATTTTTGAACCTAGGTCAGGTCCCCCTAAGCCAATAGTCTTCTTGGAGCTACATAACATAACTTCTTTGGTGATTGACTTGCTTCATTGTCCTCTTCATAAACTTCCTTCAACCTTGGTAATGATGGGAAATATTTGATAGCATGTGATTCTACATGGTCAACAAAAATATCAATATCTTATTTTTGCTCATCTTACCTTCTTAACATTTCTACTTTTTCTCTTAGATTTATATGAAATTATGTTTGAAAGTTCTGTATCAAATTTCCAATTTCATCTTGACTTACCAATCTTGATGTTTATTTACTTACTCTTGCACTTCCTCTTGATATTCACTTACATGTTTTACAATTTTTCCAAATTTTAATTGGTATAAGTCATCTCTACTCATGAGATCAAGGAGATCAATCAACTCATCCCTAAATTTCTAAGTATGAGGGTTTTTAGTGTGTGAGATCCTAAAAGATTTAATTTTCCCCTCTTAACATTACACATGAATCTCCCTATTAGATCCTCATGGCTCTTATATTTTGTTTGAGTCATTCTAAATATTTCTTCCTTAAGATCATGGTTTTATATTTTTCTAGAAATATATTTTTCATATCATTCCATAATCTTATTGAATTAGTCCCTAAACTCATGAACCATTTAATAGCTCTATCCTTCAATGTTGTAAGAAACAATATCAATTTTTGAGTGTTTAATAAGTAACCATAAGATCTACAAAGGATTTCAATTCAAATAGAAAGGTTTCTAGATCCTCTGACCTCATACCATGCAAATTGGGAAGGAGAGATGGAGGGATATTATTCATATGAACATTTATATCAGTATCTTGAAAGGGAAATATAAGAGGTTCTTCTTCATTGTCATCATCTCCATCCATTTCTTCTACCTTCTCTACCACCTCTTCTTATTCTATGTGCAAAAGTGGATGGTGATGTGGCTCTTACTACAGCATGGGATCATGTGGGGGGGTTTGGTGTTGGAGAAGTATATTTTTTTATATTTTTTTTTTAATAAGAATGTTGATGCAATGATATTTTTCTTTATTTGAAATGAAATATGCCTAATGAAATTTTTGTTCTGGAAGAAAGTGAAATAAATGAATCAAATATGGAAGAAAATGATGCATACTTTGACACCTCCCTAGAAACATCACCAAAAAGTGGTGAGCCCCGGTATTTCACCAAGAAGTTCCAACTCCCAAGGGCTCCTCAACTCGTGTACAAACTTAAGAGGTGTCAGCACTATATGTTCAGCATGAAATGTTTCCTTCTTTCATTGGTATGGTGTAATGGAATTTTTTATCCTCCACAATGTCCTAGGTTGATGAGGTGATCGATGGAGGTAACCAGAGACCAAGCTTTCAGTTTGGTAGCTAGCTCTACCAAACTAGAGAGGGCTCTCTCTATGAGATCACAACTAGAGAATTGACTATAATTCAAGAGGATTTTATGCTAGGTATGTTTAGCTCAGGTAGGTTTAGAAACTTTAAGGGTTTTGGTACTGGATAAGGGAGAAAAACTAGGTAGCTAGGTCAAAGGATCAAAAGGTTACAATAGGAAAGATAAAAGGGAGCAAGGTAGCAATACGTTTATGATGGATATTAGGGTTTGCCACTGTAGTATGGTTTTAGAAGAAGAAAAATGCCTTAACGAGCATGAAACATGAATTCATTAAGTAAGAAATAAAATAACACAAAATGCTAATTCCATCAAAATAGAGTTTTATGCAAAGAATTATGTTTATAAACTGTAAGGAAAGCCATTGAAGATTTGATGAATGGAAAGAGAAGATGAATATATTTCATATAAAGCTATAACAGAGAAAAAGCAACATCACAAACTTACTGCACATGAATTCCTACATAATAGCTACAAATTGTATCCTTTGATTTCGAGAAAATGTCCAAGTACAAGCTACAATAGTTCTCTCCTCTGGTGTCCAACTTCTTCTATGACTGAGAAAATGATACATAAATACTAAAACAACATCTTCCCACTCTCAAGAGTCGAATCCATGACTTGTGGAGCTGTTCCCCAAAGCTCTCAACCAAAACCCTAATGACTAGGGAAGTTAATAACAACTTCTTCAATTAACTTTGACTCCAACCACTCTCATAAATTAGGCAAAATTTACGTCAAACCCACTTACAACGACTAATCACCCACTATTACATCATATTTACAATAGGCATACTCAACTACATCATTGACATAAGTGAAAAAGTCAAACTAGGTTGAACTGATGAAGAAACTAGCCTCTTGGAAAAAGTGCAGTGAATCTGGAAGAAACATAGCGTGGACTGCAAAAAGTGCATCATGATATCTCAGGTCACGTTTGGAGGCCTTCCTGAACTCCAAATTGAGCTTAGGATAGCTCATCAGAAATTTATTTATGTATGCTACACAATATACTCCTCAATCATGGAAAATTATCAAGTATAGGCCCTCAAAAATCAATTCTTCCCAAATTGGTCAAAAAGTGTAGTGTAGCCTCCAAAAATACAGTAGAAAGGTGTTTTTTAGGTGGTTTTTGGCCATTCTCACCCTGTAAAAGCTGATAAATTAGACTACCAGGTGTCCAAATATGATGTATAAATCAATATATATCCAACCATGTATATTTTCTGTCATTTAGAGCCCTCCAGAAAAGGCACGACATGGCCCACACTATGCTATTGGCAGGGTGACTCTGCCAAAAATTGCCAAATTTCTGCGAAAATAGGGCTGAAAGGTGGAGTGATATCTCTCTAACCATAAAAAAAAATTCAAATCTGAGAGGATTTTGTATGATTTGGCATGTTGTGAACAAACACCTCCTTCAATTTTAAAAAATACTTTACCATTTGTTCTGAATCCAAGTTTGTAGTTGGTCACTAAAATATTGAGATCCTCTCCCATAGCAAGTGTATTTTCGGAATTTCTCTCAAATCATAACACTTGTGCATAAATGGAAGGATTTTTTTGTTCCTTTACCTATTATTGACAAAAAAATCTTTCAAGTTTGTAAATTTATTCTCCATTTGTTCAGAAACATATTTTGAAACAAAACTGTCTCTATGTGCAACAAATGGCCTCAAAGAGAAAAAGGGACTATTTTGCAAATGGAGGGAGATGAAGTGGTTTAAGGGTGTCTAAATTCTTTGGAAAAATTTTGGGGGTAGGGATATATGTTAGGGAGTATAGGGAGGTGGAATTTATTGAAAAGAGTGAGGGAAAGGTGTGAAAAAGTCCAACACACAGCCCTAAGCTAGAAATTTGCAAAAACACAACATTGAGCTAGGGTTTAGGGAAAATGAGGGGACATGAAGGAAATGGGTATGGGAAATGGCTGGGAGGGATATATAAGGTGTTGGGAATGGAATCCCTGTCTAGTCAATTTAATGTCTTAAATTGCTCTACATAAATTATCAATCCGGGGATCCTAAACTGATGAAGTGTGGTGCACTATATGTGCTTAGTTAACCTTTCTCTTACTTCGTTGTTTTATAGTTTATGTTGTTTTTGGGGTTTTGTTCTTGTTGGTTTTCTAAGGTCTTAAGAATACTTTTAAAGGACAAGTATGGATAAAGATTTCAAGACAAGGCATATGTCCTTAATGGTAACTTCCAAAACTTAGCACTTCAAAAGAACTTAAAACATGTTATTGATGGAGTTAGTATTTAAACAAAAGTGTAAATATACAACTAGTTCAATCAAAATAAATTGCAATAATCAAATAATAAGAGAATGACTATGAGATCCAGTATCCTTGCTGCTTCAGCAAAAGGACAAGATGATTCTATCACGTCATTAGTTCATTAAAAGGCTATGTGCATCACTAATCTACAATCAACTTGAAAGCAATTTATGTACAATAATATACATGTTAAAAAAAAAAAAAAATGCAGTAATTCAAACTGTACATTAATATACATGAAAATCAGAAAACGAAATACAAGAAATTAAAGTGACAACTATACAAGGCAGGGGCCCCCTACGACCTATGAAATCAAATGCTTAAAGGAAAATAAAGACATCAAATAAAGAACTAATGACATCGGCCCAGTATCTATGCTGCTGATTTAAAATGAAAATGAAATGTGAAATCTAAGTGACACTACATAAAGGAGACAAATCACACTACTTTAGCCTTTTCTTAACCTTTTTGCCTTTCAGCTAGATTTATCATGTGATAACAGTTATGAACAAGTCAGCAATGTGAGTCTTAAAGCAAACTAAACCAAGCTGTACTAAGTGATATTTTGGCTCCAATAAAGCTATTTGATTATGGAAAAAGAACCATCAATAGATGAACAACTTGATATCTAAGAGTAGAAAGTAAAGTGCAAGTTAAAGAAATGATACTAATGAAAATCAAACTAGAAAAATAAAGGTCAGCAACATAGACAAGATGATCACATATGCCATTAGTCATGAAATCAAAGCAAAATTAAACACACTTGCATGAATTAAAATTGCATGAATGAAAAATCTAATCTACCTTACATTCTACAAAGCAATATTTACAAAATGAAATCTACTCTACTTACATCCTAATATGCTCCATGACATCTACTTCACATCTCCTTCCATGTTGAGAACATCAAAGATTTATTCAATTTCTTCAAAAGTACAAAGTACAAAAGCTTTCAAAAACCATCAAGGAAGAACTACAAACTTGAGAACTAGAAACTAAAAGACTAAAAAGGACTCCCAAATGAAGGAGAGAGATCTCCTATTTATACAAAAAGATGAGAGCTATCTCATTAATGATAGTCCATGAATCTCTCCCTCTACCTCTAGAGTCCTAATCAAAATAGGAACTGATAAGACACATGTCTTCTTAGAGTTACAATACAATTAGGAGATGTGACACATATCCTCATGATCCCATGATTCTTTCCAACCAAATTCGAATTTGGCTTTAGAGTGCCACATAAGGGTCTTCTAGAAGCCTCCTTTCAACCTACACATGTCAACAATCTCAACCCATTTGTTAGGTATAAGCATATGCACATTATTTTCTAATGTTTAACCACAAATTCACTTAAAAGGCTTAGAAATAATAAAGATTGGAAAAACATAAAGGTGACCCAATGATAATGAAAGTGGGATGAATGTGGTGACATAGTAGTGAAATGGAGGTGAAATGGAAGTGATATAATGGACATAATAGTGAAAGTGTAATGCAAATGAATGACATTTTCAAGGCTCAACATGCCCCCCAACTGAAGCTATTGCATGTCCTCATGCAATATATATTACATTAACTCTTTTGATCCTTGAGCTTTGGCTTAACTTTGCATGATATTATTTGATAACTTCATATTTTTGCAAAGTGTTTCACTTGAATTGCAACATGGTTGGTTCTTGTGTTACAACCATTTTTTGTTGTTGCCTTCTATTTTGATCTTTGAACTTTGCATAATGATATTTTGATTATTGGTGCAAAGTATATCTTTATTGGATTTTATGATTGTTGGTTCTTGTGTGACAACCATGATTTTGCTTGTATCCAATTTATCCTTTAAGCACTTTTTCAAAAGCCATTGTATGCTCATAATAGCAATGTAATAATTAATATATGTTGGAAGTATGTGAGCTCTTGAATATGATATGGACATGGCAAGATATGAATATGAATGTATCCCCCCGCCAACTGATGGTATTGGAAATTTTATGAGATGAGGAAGAGAAATGTTTTTCCAACAATTATCATTCTAGCTTTTTATGGAATTCTATGGTCAAAAGTTAGAAAATGACGTACCTTCACTTACCCTTTGGAATGGATGAGTTGTATGTGTAGTGGCTGAAAACTTCTGATCATATTCTTCTTTAAGTGGTTGAACAAGAGGAGTCATGGATAGAGAGATAAGATGACTTTTTATTGCTTCTACTAAAACTTGCTGAATCTGCTCCAAAACGCTGAAAATAATAGTCTTCATGTCTTCAAAACTCATTGGCACAATTCCTACTATGTGAAAAGATGTTCTGATGTCGAAGATAGTAGGAAATTGTTGGCTTAGTGGCTATTAATGGATGCCACTAGTCAACACGAGAACTCTCACCATTGATGACAATGAGAGTGAAGATGCCCAAACACATCTTGCTAGGTACGAATGAATTTTCTGATGTCGAGTCACCTAGAAGATCTAACGAACAAGGGACATTAATGTATTCCCATTGTTTGTCAGCATGAGGTCTTGCCATTAAGGCATACAAGCCTCAAGGTGTTTTTACAAAGAACTTAGACTCAAAGGACTATGGACTCAATAATTTGCATTGAAGCAGGGCTTATTTGCAGAATGAAAAATGACAAGGAATGGAAAGTGAAAATGGAAGATGGCAATGGAGAACAGAAATGGCAATGGCAATAAGCATGTGAATGAGCCTCTTGCTTTTATTTGTGGGTTATGAATGGATAAAAAGAGATGGAAAGTGTATGTGAATGTAAGTGAAAAGTATGGAGTGGAATGAGGTGAATGGTTTATTATGAAGTATGGATGTGATGGATGGATGTGATGGAGACAATAGTATCTGAAAGTTTTTCAAGTGTTTGGATCTTATTTTACATCAGCATATTTCCTCTTTGTTGTTGATCATCCTCTTATGAAACAAATTGGTCTCTTAGAGAGAGACCATTCTCTTGTAGTCATTTGTCCTTCCTCCTGGAACCTGCAAAAAAAACTAATACTTCTTCTGCAATGGAATGTAAGATTATCAAAGGAGAGAGGTGATCAATCTCTCTAGTTATGATATTTACACACAAAACAAAGAATTTGTATTAATGAAACAAGTTCTCAAAGGAAAAATCAAAAGAATTTATACCTGCTTTGGAATTAGTGCCTCAAGTTGATGTTGCTTATTTTCAGCAATTTATTTCATTATTTGCCATTTCAAACTCTAATGATATATTTCTCATTGTATAGATCTTGTTGAGATCTTTCCAATGGTACTTAAATCATCAAAATCTGATTTTGTATGAGAAAGATAGGCTGATTTGAACAATGAGCTTTTTCTGGTTGCGGAATTGGGGAACAGCTCTGTAGCTAAAAATCTTGAATAAAAAGTTAGCCATTCATCTTTCATTATCAGTCAAAAATTAATCAATACCTTAAGAAAAGTGAGAAAATAACTTGTTCATTTCATTGATTCAAAATTATTATTTTTTCTTGATATGCAACGACTTAGTGTGGCGACTCAGTGTGGCGACTTTGGGATAACACACATTTTGACTTCCCTTTGACCGGGGTCTTTTTCATCAAATTTGGTCGAATGAATAGGACACCATCCATGTACCAACATTTCCCCAGCTACCCATGTGACTTGTTTTTCTTGATGACACCTGCAACCTAGAGTTTAACAAAACAGTTGCGGAATCCGGGATTGGCTGCGGAAACCCTGTGTGAGCTGCGGAAACGCTGTGTGAGCTGCGGAAAGTGCAGAGTGTAGAAAGTACTGTGAAATGGAGTGGCTGTGTGCGTGGAAGAGAAAAAATGTGCCCCTTCAAGACAACTAACTTAACTAGTGCAATTCACGGTTCAGCTCTGCCAAGCTTTGTTTGGAAAACTGCCATGTTTTGTTGAGTCTTCAATCTTGGAATTGGCTGCCTTCACCGATAGATGCTGTTGAACTATGCAATTTACATGTTTGAGCTGCAATTAACTGATTTGACTTTCGCTTCAAATAAATCACTTGAGTTTGACGAATTTTCAGCAAAGCATGTGAGGTGTATGGTATGGGTAGAGTAACGGCGGGAACCTTCCAGATCGGATGACTGTGTACACATCTCATCAAACGGTTGCGGATATTACGGTCACGTCTCAAGAGTACAACGAATAAGACTATAATTAGGCTTGAACAACAGCACATAGATGACTCCTATTTGGATTTCTCCTCCTCAGACACGCGGAGTTAATTAATTAATCAAACTATCAGTTAATAACTCAATTTTTTCACGCGGCGGCAAAAAAAGAGGCTCCGAAGAACCGAAGATTTCTCCCAGACCGCCACGAATTTCCTCAAACGGTTTCTGGGTTATCTAATTAACCCACCTGGAAAAAAAACCCATGTTTTAGTTTTTTTAAATTCATCTCCATTTGGGCAAATCGAACGTTTGAAGTTTGACGTTTTTTAGCTGTTTACGCATTTTTCCTGAGTTAATTTTTCTTTCTATACTGTTCTGCGTTCGGCCTGTGAAGATCTTTCCAATTCGTCATTCATTCTCATCACACCATTGACTCGTGCCGCTCCATCTATCATGTATGTGCCGAAGGTCAACCTTTCCTATAAGAAAGCCAGAGAGACACTTTTTATCAATCTCTCTGATCAGCGAGTTAATTCTCAATCTACGGAGTTGGTGAGGGTGAGACTCTTCAGCGGGCTTAATGGAGTTTACCGCTTTGGATTCTGTTGATGGAGCAGATTATTCTGTTCACTAAGCCGTTGATCCAGCAAATGGTTCTTCAGTTGGTTCAGTAGATCGAGATTGAGAAGAAGATTCTCGCCCCGTTCCATATAAATATCCAAATCCAGATGCATAACCTACGGAGGTAAGGGCATCACCAGTAGTGGGGGCAAAGACCTAAGCAGGGTAAATAGTTCACTGTTTTTATTGAGCTAAACCTCTTTTTTATGGGGTCAGAGGAATCATCATTGCTCGCTCATTCAGGCACAGAATAACAACACCCACCAATACACTTTCGGCCTTCAGGAAGGACACAATACTCATTCAGCTTTCTGGAACCTATACTCATTACACAACTTCAGACGTTGATTTACATTTCGATGAGCATAGTCCAACTTGAAGTTCTTTTTTTTTTCTCTGAAATTGTAAAATTTTATATTGCTTAGTCATTCCTGCATTTTCATTTTATTGCACTAACATCTTGACTGTAAGTTTGAAAAACAGAGTGGTGGCTGCGGAAACCGGTATCAGCTGCAGAAACTAGTGTCACAGCAACCACTTAGCTAAATAGAGATAGTTAGGAAATCTTAATGCAAATGATCATGGGGAAATAACTTTTATTGATGAAATGGATGGCATGGAGTGAAAATGGAAATGAAATGAAGTTTATTTTTTCTCTTCTTTTTTTTTTTTTTTTTTTTTTTCTTCTCTTTTTTTTTTCTTGAATCAATTGAAGTGATGAAGTTTATTTTGTCTCCTATTTTTTATTTTTATTTTTTAACAATTCTTTTTCTGATCCTCCAGATCACACAAAGTGCAAGAGGAGAGCATACTCAAGAATTATTATTTTTCTTTTTTTACTTAACAATCCTTTTTCTGATCCTCTAGATCACACAAAGTGCAAGAGGAGAGCATACTCAAGAATTGTTAATTTTTTTTTTCAGATGTAAGAAATAAGGTCTCCTAATTACACTTCCCCGGCAACGGCGCCAAAATGTCTAGTCAATTTAATGTCTTAAATTGCTCTACATAAATTATCAATCCGGGGATCGTAAACTGATGAAGTGTGGTGCACTATATGTACTTAGTTAACCTTTCTCTTACTTCGTTGTTTTATAGTTTATGTTGTTTTTGGGGTTTTGTTCTTGTTGGTTTTCTAAGGTCTTAAGAATACTTTTAAAGGACAAGTATGGATAAAGATTTCAAGACAAGGCCTATATCCTTAATGGTAACTTCCAAAACTTAGCACTTCAAAAGAACTTAAAACATGTTATTGATGGAGTTAGTATTTAAACAAAAGTGTAAATATACAACTAGTTCAATCAAAATAAAATGCAATAATCAAATAATGAGAAAATGACTATGAGACCTAGTATCCTTGTTGCTTCAGCAAAAGGACAAGATGATTCTATCACGTCATTAGTTCATTAAAAGGCTATGTGCATCACTAATCTACAATCAACTTGAAAGCAATTTATGTACAATAATATACATGTTAAAAAGAAAATAAAATGCAGTAATTCAAATTGTACATTAATATACATGAAAATCAGAAAAAGAAATACAAGAAATTAAAGTGACAACTATACAAGGCAGGGGCCCCCTACCACCTATGAAATCAAATGCTTAAAGGAAAATAAAGACATCAAATAAAGAACTAATGACATCGGCCCAGTATCTATGCTGCTGATTTAAAATGAAAATGAAATGTGAAATCTAAGTGACACTACATAAAGGAGACAAATCACACTACTTTAACCTTTTCTTAACCTTTTTGCCTTTCATCTAGATTTATCATGTGATAACAGTTATGAACAAGTCAACAATGTGAGTCTTAAAGCAAACTAAACCAAGCTGTACTAAGTGATATTTTGGCTCCAATAAAGTTATTTGATTATGGAAAAAGAACCATCAATAGATGAACAACTTGATATCTAAGAGCAGAAAGTAAAGTGCAAGTTAAAGAAATGATATTAATGAAAATCAAACTAGAAAAATAAAGGTCAGCAACATAGACAAGATGATCACATATGCCATTAGTCATGAAATCAAAGCAAAATTAAACACACTTGCATGAATTAAAATTGCATGAATGGAAAATCTAATCTACCTTACATTCTACAAAGCAATATTTACAAAATGAAATCTACTCTACTTACATCCTAATATGCTCCATGAAATCTACTTCACATCTCCTTCCATGTTGAGAACATCAAAGCTTTATTCAATTTCTTCAAAAGTACAAAGTACAAAAGCTTTCAAAAGCCATCAAGGAAGAACTACAAACTTGAGAACTAGAAACTAAAAGACTAAAAATGACTCCCAAATGAAGGAGAGAGATCTCCTATTTATACAAAAAGATGAGAGCCATCTCATTAATGATAGTCCATGAATCTCTCCCTCTACCTCTAGAGTCCTAATCAAAATAGGAACTGATAAGACACATGTCTTCTTAGAGTTACAATACAATTAGGAGATGTGACACATATCCTCATGATCCCATGATTCTTTCCAACCAAATTCGAATTTGGCTTTAAAGTGCCACATAAGGGTCTTCTAGAAGCCTCCTTTCAACCTACACATGTCAACAATCTCAACCCATTTGTTAGGTATAAGCATATGCACATTATTTTCTAATGTTTAATCACAAATTCACTTAAAAGGCTTAGAAATAATAAAGATTGGAAAAACATAAAGGTGGCCCAATGATAATGAAAGTGGGATGAATGTGGTGACATAGTAGTGAAATGGAGGTGAAATGGAAGTGATATAATGGACATAATAGTGAAAGTGTAATGCAAATGAATGAAATTTTCAAGGTTCAACAATCCCCCCAAGGCATGTTTTTGGGCTTAAAGCCCAAGTTTTGACCAAATCTTGTTGTAAAAGCTCCACAAATTGCGGGCGCAAGGCACGAAAGTATAATAGAGTCACAGGATTGTCCACCCTAGTTTTTGTAATGTAATTTCAGCTGGATAGAGCTACCCATGGTCCGTGGACCATGGGATTGTATAAATAGAGCAAGGCTCTAAGTGTAGAGGAATGAACTAAAAGAAGGATGAGAATTCTAAGTGATTGAGTCGACGTGTAAAGTGTGTCTGTGGGTCGTAGAGTAGGAGAAGGCTCTGCAGCTGAGTGCAAAGAGGCCTAGTAGTCCACGGCTGAGTGCGCGGACCCCTACAGTTGAGTGCGCAAGGTAGGTCAAGTCTGTAATCACTGGAAGAATCAACAAAGAGAAGTTTTGCTATAAATCTATGTATCTTTTCCTAGTTTAATGCATGATTGGATATAATCTGCAAATACACTATTGATTTACTATGTGATCATGTATGAATGGTTTTTATTGCTAATTATAAGACATTCAAGTAGGCAAAGGTAGTTAATTAACACTGGAAGATAAGTAATATCTTGACTAATAGTGTAGAGTGCAGCACAACCCCTCGTTAGGGTTGTGCGAACGCAGTGTATTAGGTCACGAGGAATGAGAAGTGCATGAAGCAACCTGTGCACGGGAGAAAACAAAGGACTAGTTGAACCTCTCAGAAATCTCAAGGGTGTGGAAAAATGGTTGTAGCACCCTCCCATACTACTTCAGTTGAGACGTCAGTCCATGCTCCGCAGACTATTACCAAAAGGGCCAGTAGTATAGGAATTTGTTTGGTTAATTAACTCTGAACCTGGGTCAGGCCCGAACAAACCAACATAAGGTATGTGTGGGGGTTATGGAACACAAAAACTAGGATTTTTCTTATTGTAATGAAGCAAAATCGTTTGGAGACCAAAAGCACAACGAAACCCTAGGAGAGAGATTTTCAATGAGTTCTTCAAAATGAAGGATGCATAAGAGGTTCCAGATGTTTACTTACTTTCCAAGGAGATGCTTAAACCTGTGAATTTTGAAATCAAACCCTTTTGATGCTTTGTATGGTCCTTTGTAGCTTGCAAATTGATATTTTCTTTGGTAGTGGGATGACATCATATGTCCCTTTGAGAAATGATGAGACGAGGTAGTGTACTGCAACATTGTCTTATTTTAAATAAAAAATTACCTTTACCTTTATTTTTATTTCCCTAATTTTCTAAATCCCTTTACTCACAAACTCACATTATGGACACGTTTTTTGTTTTGACATATGGTAGCATGATGACACATGGAGTGAAACCCTAGACCATGACCTAAAATGAGGAATTTAACCATTTCATGACCCAAGACACTTCAATGAGGATATGATACCTCGAATAAGAGAATGACCATGATGAGTGATGAAGGCCATGAGTATGCGAAGGGAGCAGCAGTGACCTAGACACAGCATCCAGTGACCAAATTTTATTCTAAAAACCGAGTGAGATGATATAATTTTACATTGAGATCCCTAACAAAACTTGGTAAGAGCATATTTGATCACTGGGGACAAGCAAAATAGATTGACACTAAGAGAATGAATTTCATGAAATAAAAGCCTAAAATAATTACAGAAATGGAAATGTTGCTCTATTTATAAGAAATGGAAATGCTAATTGCTCAAATGTAAACACTAATCCTAATTGCAAGAAGGTAAAGGTTATGCCATTTGCACAAATGAAAAGTAATTTTCTATTTGCATAATGTAACCTTGTGTTACTTTCAACAATGTCAATCACTAGTCTAATTGTATAATGTGAAAATTTTCCTTGAAAATAAACTAATCCTATGCGAGAACAACAATTTGTAATTGAAATCCTAAAAGAATGAATTCAAAGAAATAAGCCTAATCTACTTTGTAAAAAGGAAAGCACTAATTGGTGTTTATTCTTCCCCAATAATGGATTTAGATTTTAGGGGTCATTATTCAATCCTAAGAGACAAAAACAAAGCTTTTGGAGCATATCTGGTCAATTTTACACGTTTTACAGGAGGGCTACAAGAGTGCAACAGTAGGTTCTATAGGAAGTCATGTTTTTCTATAAGAGGAGATAACTTTCTGAATTCCAAAGTAAATCAAATGGAAATGGGATGGGATTTTTTTTATTTATTAAGAAGGATGTCTTAGGATTGCATTCCAAGTGGAAGCACTCAAAAATAGTTGAAAATTACACGTGCTAAAAAATAGCGGAAAATTACTACTCTAAAAACTGGAAATTCAAGAACTAGTGAGCTAGTTAACCTACCAAATTCCTAACGTACTCAAGTGAAAATAATATGGGATAAATTTTGTTATTAAATTGAATGATTTTATGACCCAATGCAATTGGAATAAACTCAAATGAATCTCATTAACATGTTCTAAAAAATAGAAGACAATTACTACTATTTTTCTACAAGGAACTTCCAGAAATTCTAGATTCGTGAACTAGTAACCCAATCCAAGTAGCTCAATGATGAATATTAATTTTACAAGATGTTCTGAGGATGAATCATGGTTGTGACTCTGTAAATAAACTAAAAAACAACTCACTTCAATCATTTAACCAATATGAACTTCAACAAAAGAAGCATGAATAGTAAATGTTGAAATAAGAGATGCAAATGAAAAAGACATTCAAAGGAAATAAACAAATTGTACAAGAGGGCTCTGAGGCTCCTGGGATTGACAAGCCCAAGGAAAATCAAAGTGTAATAGATGAAAACAAGCTTTAGAGGCTAAAAATGGCACCAAACATCATTATTTGAATCAATCCAAGTACATCCCTACTAGAAATGAAAGTGGAGCTGTTAAATAACAAGTTTTCTCCACAAAAAGACTATGAAATAAGTGCCCCTAGAGGCCAATTCAAATTGGTACTTATAAAAATTCATGAATAATAATTCTCCTTGTAAGGAGGAAGCTTTCCCCTCCAAAATCCCTCAAATAGTGGATCTAGTTCCCAACACTAGGAATTTGCATTAAATGATAGGGAGCACATCTCTAAATTTTCTCAATCAGTGGAGCTCCAAAATTTGTCAATAATTTCATGATATTTTTTCATTTATTATCCAATCTTGATCCATCCTGTAGTATGGAGAAAGTCCCTAGATTATCGCCTCCTCTAAATCTTCATAATTTGCCTAATATTCTCACAATATTCTACAAAAATAAATAATATTAGGCACATATATGCAATTATCTCTAAACCTTCCTAATGAACATATTAAAGTTAGAAATATGTCATCTAATGCAAAAAGAGAGGTTTAATGTGTTGAAGGGTGGTCAGATGGGTCTTAATTTATGTCTAATTTGGAGGCCATCAGATGGCCCAAAGTGTCCACCTTTCTTTTGTTGATATATTGGGGACAGGCATTGACGTGGGATCTCCTATAAATAAAAGGCTTTATATGGCCATGACAATGTTATTTGTGTTTGAGGGAAGAGGAAACTGCTCAACATTTATTCCTATCTTGTGCATATTCACAAGAGATATAGGGTTATATTCATGAGATTTTTAACTACTTGTTACCACACCCATCAGATACTAAGACTTGGTTGCTGGAATGACATTGTGTCATGTTCAAGAGTCCATGGGTATTGTATTCTTGGCAATTAATTTTTGGTTTCTCATTATGGAATATGTGGCGGGAGTGAAACTTTAGGATCTTTGAAGATAAGCTCAGACCCACCAACTTGGTAAAGGAACAAATTTATACAAATACGAGGGAGACCTTGTTAGCACATCTGTTGCCCCCAGTGGAGGGGCCACAACTGGAAGAGGAGTTTCTCATATTGAAGATGATAAATATAAATATTTATAATTGATATCTAGGTCTTATCACCAAACACAAGAGTCACAATAAAGGGTTTTTCTACCAACACCTCAATAATCTTTCTCAGTCTTCAGCTTTGATGGTTCATCATGAGGCAACCTTGGAAATATACATTAGGAGTTGGAAACTCCTAGAGGTGACAAGTGCTATCAAGGAATTTTTGTATGTTTTTTATTTCGTAATCCCCATCCACACAAAGAGGGAGGGAAGTCAAGCACTCGATTTCTTGCTCACTCGAGTTGTGGTGAGTTTGATGTGTACATGGAGGCAGAATAGGCCCAGTGGTTATAGATAGATCCAATACCAGAGTTGAAGTGATGCATAGAACAAGATAGAGAAAGAGCAAAGACGCTACTCCCCAATGGGGTGTTTTACCAACAAAAGGGTGGTTAGGGACAAATCCAACAGAGTGGTCATTTTCCGATGAAAGTTAGGTGTTTCAAACACTGTCCACATCAAAATCATGAGTGCCATGCACAAAATTTTAATGGCAGAACCAGAAGTGGGAATAGGGGAGTGTGCTAAGTGCTACACCTGGAAATGGAATGTACCCTTGTGGAACATAGGTGGGGTATGTAGCAGGAAATCACAGGGAATGCTAGATAGGGCATTTAAGTTTCCATATTGGGAACCCTGGGCAATGAATCCATTCCAACCTGAGCAAATTTTCGCTATCTTCTTCGACAAGGGAATGCACATGCAAGTAGGTGGGGTATTAGTTGCAAAATGGATTTCCTATGACAATCGATCAACTAACATAAATGATGATCATATCATGAGGTGTCTGGTGTAAGGTGAAAGCAGAAGTAGTTTTTCCACTTGACACAGGGTGGGAGTATGGCCTCATAGTCATCTTTTGCTTGAGAGTGTTAGCGGATGGTATATAACATTTAATCTTGTTTTTCATGAGGCTTGAGGGTCTGATGTAATTCATGAACTATTCCTTTAGTTTTTAACAGAAGGAATGTTCATATATTCTTCAATTATTATGTATATGTTCATTTTCTTCCAGATAGACAGGTTTCCCTTCGCAGTACAAAATCTTAATCAATAAGGAGAGCCTCAGTCCATTATTTTCTGGACCTCCATGATTAGAAAAAAATCACAGGAGCTCAGTTTTACAGAGTTTATTAATCAATTTGTGTATCCAAAAACTTATTTGTTGAGTGGCCAATTGGTTGCAAGAATCAATGAACAGGTGAAGACATGCGATTAGTACCTATACCAATAATTTACAAAGATCAAACTTTATGTCTTAGAGTTGCCACCATATAAGTTTCACAAGTACCTTCGAATGAGGATATTTGCCTTGGAGTACATTAGACAAATAATCCACTCAGACAATATTCATTTTGTAGCAGCCAAGAAGAAGTTTGAATTCATATTCAAGACACATATATGACCTTTTATCTGTAACAACAGAGAAGAAGGAGAGGAAGAAGACCTCCTACTGAAACAAATGCATTTACCTCTTAGCTTTGTGTGGTCTTATGACCCCTTCGGGGTAATTTATGAGCTAAGAGTGGAAAAAAAGGTAACTCCCTATGTGCATACCCAAAGACCAGAAATAGAGAAGTACATGAATTAGTAGAATTGGGTAGAGAAGACATTGCAGGAGGCAGAAGAGTAGGTGATTTCCAGGACTACCTGAGAGAGGAGGACTCTCCTTTAGTCACAATAGTCTTAGCTAAATAATTTAAGACATATACAAAGAAGGTTAAGATAGGCTCTAAGATAGAATTCCCACCACTGGAGGAAACACAAAGTACCATTGTACTCTCTGGCCTTCAAACTTTTAAGGTTGATAGCAGTATCACTAATTCTCCATAATCCTCAACTACTAAAGAAATTCTAGGTACAATATCTCACACACCAAAGTCATCTACAAATAGAGGAAACTGGATATTTTCCAGAGATATAAAGAGATAAAACAAAGGAATGAAGCCATTCATGACAACATCTCTACTCAATTCAGGAAGCAGTCTTCGTCAATCCAACACAAACTCATTTCAGCCTATGACACAAAGAAGGGAAGAATGCATATGGCATTCTTGCAGGCCCAGGCTCCACAACTAAAATCAACAGCTAACTTCAAGTAGACTACCTTTGAGTTTGAGGCAGAGGATGTTCATCCTTTGGATCAAATGGAAATGCACAGGCAGATAGGATAAATGGCCTACTCAACCTTCACACAGACTACCCTCACTTCTTCCAAAGTATAACTTTCATTAAATAATTTTCAATCTCAGCTTAAATTAGAGAAAGTTTCCTCTCCTTATAAAGATAACCGAATTAAATATTTGGAGGAAATGGTGTCTAAAGCAGGTCTTGATCCTGGAAATTCAAAGGCCATGGAAGAAATTATCAAGAAGAAGAAGGTTTCCATATTATCCTTGAAGAAGAAATTGAAGTTACCTGTGATTGATGGTCCCCAAACAAAGGAGTTAGGAGAGATAAAGTTACAGACAGAAGAAATTCTCAAGCCACTGGTTGAGTAGAGTGCACAAATCAAGGAGATGGAAGCAGAGATGAATAAGATGATCAAAGACAAGGAGTAGATCTCTAAACTAGCAGTGGTTCCTCTTGATGCAATACCAATTGCATCCCTACTTCAAGCAACTATTCCTACAACAACTACAATAGTAGGAGAATCTTCTTCAGCAGTACCTCCTTCTTCAACTACATATGATTCAATTAAGTTGGCTGAATCCCTAGAAAACATGTCTATACAAGGAGAATAGATAAAGAAAATAAGATAGGAGGTGAAGACCTTATAGGAGCAAAACAAAATATTTCAGAATTCCCTCCTAAGAGAAGTACACAAATCCCAAACACTTTCTGAGAGATTGTAGCAGATGGAGAAAGACACTGGCATGGGTAATACCTTGGTCCAGGTCAAAGAAAATATTTGGAAAAGGATCAATGAAGGTATGATAGACATCTGGCCTTCAATAAAAATCATATTTGAGTAATGGGAAATGATTGAAATATCTAATGCAACCGTTGAAGGAGCTAGAAAAAAATTGGGTGAAAAATCTAGTGAATCTACTTAAGCTCATCAAATTCCTTAACTCTAAAAACAAACAGGAATTAGAAGAGTTAGAGATTGAAGATAGAATAGAAACTATACTGGGGGTCAAGAAGGTGCTGACTAAGAGAAATTTGGTGAGACATCTTGAAGAAGAGTGTCAGATTATAGACACTAGTGTACATAAATTCTTTAAAAAGATGGAAGCCCTCTACAAAAAGAGACTTCCTATTTTATTAGTAATAAATGATAAGCTCAGTATGTGGTCTGATTACAGTAAGAAATTGATTATGAATGCCAAAGACAGTTCCAAAGTTACAAGTGGAAGAATCAACATGACGGGAAAAGCATTCTTGGAAGCAGTGTTATATGATCTAGACATTCAGTATCAAATTAAAAACTTATTCATTTCCAAACCAACTTTTGCTAAATATAATGAAGTGGACGAGGTTTATAGAAAGTTACTGAATACTTCTATCCCTAGTGAGAAGCATTGGGATAAATTATGTGAATTATTGGAGTAAGCAGTGAATTCGATTGTACATCTCAACATCAACAACACAACAAAATTCAAAGGGCCAGATAGTCAGTGATTCCATGAATTTAGTGCCAGCACTCCAGACAGTTCAAATTTTCCTAAATTTTTGTAATAAGTTAGATAGATTTAGTTTAGGAATTCCTAAATACATCCTAGTTGGTTTTCACAACATTTCTTGTAAATATCTTATAAATACTTCTCTTTTAGAAGTATCAAGGGTTGATTACTGCATGAATTTTTGTATTACAGAACGCTATTGTACTATTTTTTGTTTGATGGGATGATCAATAATAAAGAGGACATTCTTCACAGGATTCATGTGTAAGATTATATGGTGATGTGCTTATTACACTGTTAATGTTTTACTACGTTGCTTCCATACTTGTGTCTTCTAAATCTGAATTATTTTACAAAAAACTGATGAACAAAATTTGTTGAAAAATATAGTGTGCTTCTAGATTAAAATAATTTCTATGTTTTCGTCTGATATTATGTTAAGGAATTCTTAATTTATCTTTAACTTCTATTGAACTTATATCTTTTCTTCCATTCTATTTCACTTAAATATAAAGGATCCAATTAGTTTAGCTACCTTGCCCTGTTAAAATCCTTTCTAACAGGTGAAACAAACCCCTTTAAACTGTAGAATCCATAGCCCAATGGAAGGTTTAGGCACTTAATAAACCAATCAATTAAAAACCAAACTCTGAACACTCATAACTAGCCTAATATCTCAATATAAACAAAGTTAAATCTTAGAGAGAAAGCCCTCTCTGAAGCTGGCAGGGTTAGATCCCAGCTTCCAAAGTAGGTTTGTGGTTGCCCTTGTGATTTTCTTCTGCAACCTAGGAAAATTATAGAGTGTGAACACCTCTCAAATACCTGGGAATCCACTTCACTTCCATCCAATGTTCTTTTCCTTGATTTTACATGTACCTTCTTACAACTCCCACTTCATCTGCAATATGAGGCCTTGTGCACACCATTGCATACATTAAGCTTCCAAATGATGATGCATATTGGAATTTAGACATATAATCCATCTCTTCCTGATTCTTGGGACACTTCGCCTTACTTAGTTTGAAATGGCTAGTCAAAGGTGTAATAAATAGTTTTGCATTCTACATATTAAATATTTCCAACACCTTTTGTATGTACTCACTTTGAAACAATGTTAATTTGTGATTTTTCCTATCTCTAGTTATTCTCATACCAAGGATTTATTTTGCAACATCCAAATCCTTCATTTCAAGTGAATTTTCTAATTTTCATTTGAGCGCATTTATTTCCTGCATGCTAGACCCTGTAATAAGCATGCCATCTACATATAATAACAATATAATATAGCTCACATCATTTTTACTTTTGAGATAAACACAAAGATCGTAGTGACATCTAGTATAACCTTGCTCAGACATAAACTTGCCAAATTTAGATACCACTACCTTGGAGCATGTTTTAAGCCATATAACCTCTTCTTCAACCTTCACACTAGTTTCTCCTTCCCTTTGACCACATATCCTTATGGCTGCTTCATATAGATATCTACCTCCAAATCCCCATGTTGAAAGGTTGTATAAACATCTAACTTCTCAAGATGAAAATATTTTTCTACAACTAGACTTAAAATAGTTCTTATTGGAGTCATTTTAACAAGAGGAGAAAATATTTCATCAAATTCTATACCTTTCTTCTATACAAACCCCTTCACCACAAGTCTAGCTTTATACCTTTTTCTACCTCCATCTTCTTCCTTCAACCTATAAACCCATTTATTCTGCAATGTTGTTTTCCCTACAGGCAACCTAACTAAGCCCCAAGTTTAATTATCTAACAAGGATTCCATCTCTTTTTTCATGGATAACTCCCACTTCTTCGTGGTTTCTACCTGCATTGCTTCTTCATAACATTTGGCTCACCAGAATCATTCAACAGTACATAATATAATCAAGGAGCGTATCTTTCATGGGGTCTACTTATCGTGGTAGATATTCTAACACCACTTTGAGGTGTTTGAGATGTGTGTTGTTTTGGTTCTTGTTGTGGTTATTGATCACTATGATTTTCAGACACCTTTACTTTTTTTGTTATCTCATCAAGCATTGTGTATTCTCTCTATTTTATTTTATTTTACTGCATTTGATCCTTATACAAGACCCTTGCATTGAATATGACATCTAAACTCCTAATTATTTTGTAATTTTCATAATTGTTAAAGCAATAACCAAAATCATTAACACAATATCTAATAAAGGTACATTTCTTGTATTTTGCCTAACGTTTTGTTCTATTTTCTTTATTAATGTAGACAAAGGCTTCATAACTAGAAGTCTTTAAAAATGAGTAGTTTACTTTTTTACCTACACATGCCTCCTCTAGAATACCACCATCTAAGGAACTTGAAGGCCCTATGTTTATTAGATCAACAGTAGTATCTACAACATCTACCCAAAATTGTAAAGGCAATCCTACATGCAATCTCATGCACCTTGCACGCTCCATGATTGTCTTGATCATCCTTTCAGACACACCATTTTCCTATGGTGTTCTTGGAACTGTCTTCTCTCTACGAATTCCATGCTCTAAACAGTACTTACAAAACTCTTTGCTCCAATATTTGCCTCCATTATCAGATCTGAGAAACTTCAAATTCTTTCCTGTCTCATTCTCAACCAAATCTTTCTGTTTCTTGAAAGTATCAAATACATCAGATTTATTTTGAATATAATAAATCTAGGTTTTTCTAGTTGCATCATACTTAAAAGCAACATAATACCAAGATCCACCAAGAGATGATAACTGATCATATCCCCATACACCTGTATGCACAAGATATAATTTTTGACTCTTCTTTTCTTTCCTAACTCTGAAGAATCTGAATCTCTTCTATTTTCCATAAACACAATTCTCACAGAAATCCAAATCAACATGCTTCAAACCTGGCAAAAAATTTCATGAGTGAAGAATCTGCATCCCCTTCTCACTCATGTGCCCAAGCCTATGATGCCACAATATTATATCTACTCCCATGGAGATTAAATATAATGTAACAACCTTTTCTCCTTTTTCTATTACGATGGGTCCTTTAGTGACCTTCCAGGTTTTATCTGTAAATGTAGTTACACAACCTTCACCTCCCAACTACCCTATTGAAATTAGATAATTCTTCATATCTAAAAAATGCCTTACCTCCTTCAATAACCATTGGTTTCCATTTCCGTTTTACGAAAACTTTACCCATTCCAATGATTTTACAGGGTTAATCATCACCCAAACAAACCTACCTGAAATATCCTTGAACATAACCATTAAAATGTTTCCTATCAGGTGTGGCATGGAATGAGGCCCCTCAATCTACCACCTAGGCATCAATAATATTTTCTAATGAAATAATCGAAGCATCTTGCAACACATCACCTATCACATTCACTTCATGATTGATTTCTTAATGTGGGTCTCCTTCTTTTCCCTTCAGAGACTTACAGTATTTCTTCAAATGTCCTTTCTTCCCATATTTCCAACACGCTATCCTTGATCTGGACTTGGATCTGCCTTTCCTTGACTTACTATGATATCCTGGGATCTTTCCTCTTTCAATCTTTCTTCCCCTAGTCTCTGAAGTCAAAGCATTACCTGATGTCTCGCGAGATCTTTTCCGTCGCATTTTGTCACTAAGGATTGCAATGACAACATTATCAAACTTTAAAGTACTAGATCTAGAGACAAAGTTACTAACGGCCATAACTAAACCATTCCAAATTTTTGGCAATGAGCACAGAAATAATAGAGCCCTAACTTCATCATCAGAATTTACCATTACAGAACTTAATTGACTGGTAATTCTATTAAATTCATTTAAATGATCAACAACAGATGCACCTTTTGACATATTCATATTAAATAAATGCTTCATAAGATATACCTTATTTGAGGTCAAGCGTCTTCATATAGTTTAGATAATTCCAACATTAAATCCTCTGTTGTTGTTTCCTTTGGAATATTAAAGGCTATTGACGCTGTTAGGCATAGTCATATTGTTCCAAGTGCCTTTCCATCAAGAATCTCCAATTTTGTGTCCATTATACTCATCGGCTTATTTGTTTTTCAACTCAATGGTAGGTACAGATCTTTCTAATACAAAAACATATTCCATCTGCATCTTCAACAACTCGTAGTTTTGGCTGTTAAATTTCTCAACCCTAAATGTACCATATTTTTCCATTACTCCCACTTGAACTAGTAACCCTTCTCTCTTGTGAGTTTATTAGCCAAATAGACCTTTAGCTCTGATACCATTTTTTTTTAATTATATATTACAGAGTAATGGAACACATAAAATATTGCAAAATCACAAACACCAAAAACACATAAAACAAGAGAGACACAAATATATGTGGTTCAACCCAATTTTGGTTACATCCACAGAGAAACAACCAGTCCTTCCTTTATATTATCCAGTAAAATGAAGAGATACAACCTACAAAAATTATGTTGGAATTTCCTCTTCACTCTCACACAATCTCCTCTCTATTTCTCACTCAGAATACACATATTCATAGCCATAATACAGTTCCCTTATATACAGTGAGGGGTTACCTTATAGGGCCAAAAACCGCAAATTAAACATAAATACTACCACCAGATCATCTACCTAATGAACGACTCAGATTTACTATGAAATTACAATATTTTACAAGGAAAATTTACATCTATTTTTAGCTTCAGGGGCATTGCCCCCGAACCCCTGCCAAAGGGAGGTTCATAAAATCTTCGTCACCCACCCTGACAATGATCAAACTAGTGGCATTTCCACCCCTTTAGGAACTGGGTTCCATCGCAGTGATACCTCTAAATAAAGAAGATAATCAGGCTCCACACCCAACAAAGAATACCCTGGAACCCTAAAAAATAGGTCCCTATGCTAACATATCTATTAGCTCTCCTCAATTTGTTGCAAACACTAATCATACTTCTTGTATTATTCTTGCAATCAAATGGAAATTGTTAAATTAAAAACCCTATCTACCAATCAATTCGAAATCTCAGCATTTAATTTTAACTAAAATGAGCAACTTCAATGTAAGAGAAAAAGAGTTGAATCCTAGGTAATCCACACATTGTGGAAAATAATGTAAGATTGATTTTCTCACATGCAATGTAGAACATCCAAAACTAATTTTCACTTTGTCGTATAGCCAACTACCTCTCTATGATATCAAAGGAGATAAGAGAAAGTTTTCAAATATGCTCATGGCACTAATAATTCAACACATGTGTACCAACTGTTTAAATAAACACTATATGCATAAATGAGGATAAATCCACTCAGATATACTACTCTTCACTCTCTTCAAACTTATATACAGACTTCAAACCTTCCTAGGCATGTAATCTACTTCCTCAATTAAATAACAATTATGGAAGGAATGAATTCACAAGAAAGGACATGAGAAAAAGATATTAAATAGCATGCTTTATAACTTTAAAGGCATAAGGCATCACTTCATTTATAGTTTCTTGGAAAAGCTACAGGACTATAGATTAATAATCAAATCCATTTCATAGTACAATATTCTGACATGAATCCTCTTGAAGTTAATATGTTAGGTCCCTATACTACTAGTGTAGTCATTTATTGTTATTAGTGCAACCCCCTTATTTCATTGTTGTGCCAATGTAGTCCCCATATTGCTATTATTGTGCCCCATAGAAGCCCACTATTGTTATTGTTGTGCCCTTACATTATTATTGTTATGTCAACTTTGATTATATTGTGACCCCTTATACTCCTATATATAGAAAGCAGATATTGTCATTTGTATCATCCAAGAATTGTTCATTTGCGTAATGTAAAGGAGGTTCCCCCCTAGAAAAGGCTCATTTTGAAGTCATTGATCTATCTCTTCTTCTATTTTGTGAGTTAGTTGCATAACATTTGGTATTAGATCTTTGGATTCTAGGGATTCGCTGCTTCAAATAGGTCATCGTGGAGTTTTCTATATAACGTTTTTTATATGGAACCTCAGAAGAGGAAATTAAAACCCATTTGAGCTAACATTGTGATAAAACTCATGATAGAAATTCAGATCTTGGCTGGCTATAGTTTTGGAGATATCAGCTGAGGAATTTAGGGTTGTTGCATGCTCCCAAATTCCATCTCAAACATGTGACCTTGGGAAAATCGTCATGAATTTCTCTCTGACCATTGGATTCAAATTTTGTAAAACGTGAAAAAAGTAGGATAGATCATCTATTGTTCAGTATCGAGTTTAGGGCCGATGGTAAAAACAGTGACATGTGGCACTTCATACAAGTTCTCTCTACCAAACTAGTCTATAATCATGTCATCATGGAAGATTGGGCATAACTATTTCTTGAAGAATTCAATCGCCATCTGACCTTTGAGTTGGAAAGAGGACTTAGAGGGCTACTACTGGACAAAATTTCAGAACTTGGAGATCAAAAACTACAGAGTTAAAATCATTTCAAGATCGAGCTCCTAGAAGAAAGGAAAAGAGATATGCGGAATTTTGATGGCAAGGATCCGATAACTTGGATATGAAAGCTAGAGCAATATTTTGATCCACATGCTGTGAAAATGTTACAAAAAGGTACATATTTCATCTTTATATTTAGAACCGAGTCATTTTGTATCGTATAGAGGGATTTTTTCTCGTAAACCACTTGTCACCTGGATAATTTTCATGGAGGAAATTATAGTACATAATGAGGATACAAAGAGCAACACCTTCTTTAGCCAATTCATAAATATCAAACAAAAGGGTTCAATGGTAGAGCACATTGAGGACTTCCAAAAATTGAATATAAGGGTAAATGATATTCCAGAGAGGTAGATGATTGATGTCTTCATATGGACTTTAAAGGATAAAATTCAACATGAGGTTCATCTTCGGGAACCTGATTCATTAGAGAGTCCATTCAGGTTGGCAAAAAAAATTGGAAGCAAATTTATGGCAACAATGAATCCTACCAGTCACTACTATAAAGATGGAAATGTATTTTCTCCTATCCTTCGACCACTGACAAGGTTGACACTAAAACAATTGGAAGAGAAAAGAGAAAACGTAATTTGTTACAGTTGTGATATAAAATACAATAAAGGTCATAAGTGTGCTAAGAAGAAATTATTTTACGTAGATTGTGAAGAGGAGGAAGAAAAGGATCAAGAAATGTCAAAAGAAAAGGATATACACCAAGAACCAACCTCAGTGAAAGAAGAAATGAATTCGACCATCTCTTGTAGTGCATTGGTAGGAATTACCACTCCTAAAACTCTCAAGATAGTGAACACATGTTTGGAAGGGTTTCTTCGTTGCTTTATATCTTATAAAAAAACACAATGGGTCAAGTGGTTACCTCTATTTGAATGGTGGTATAACGCTTAAGAAAAAATGACCCCATTTATGGCACTTTATGGATATCAAACACCATCCATCACATCATTTTTAAGAGAAAATTGTAAGGTTCAAGCAATGGAAGATCACATCAAGCATTAACAACAAGTTCTCCAACTCTTAAAGGATAACCTCACTCTGTCGTAGAATCAAATGAAACAACAGGTAGATCAAAATCACAACAAAAGAAGTTTTGATGTAGGTGACTGGGTATTATTACGACTACAACCATACAAACAAATGTCCCTTAAACAATATAATAAGGATAATAAATGTTCACCAAAGTACTATGGTCCTTACAAGGTGTTGCAAAATATTGGTACGATGGCATACAAATTGGAGCTTCATTTGTCTTCCCAAGTGCACCCAATTTTCCATGTTTCATGCTTAAATAAGGTTATAGGTGACAAGCTCCCAGTTCAAACAATATTGTTGGAACATGACAAGGAAGGAAAAATCATATTGGAACCTGGAGAAGTCATGGAAATAAGAACCCGACAGCTACAAAATCAATCAATTTTAGAGTATCTCATCAAGTCGAAGAACTTAACTGCTAAAGATTCTGCATGGGAGGATGAGAATTTTATACAGAAGCATCTAGAACTACTCAAATGTTGAGGACAACACTTTTTGAAGGAGAGGGGCATGCTAGGTCCCTATAATTATAGCGTAGCCCATTATTGTTATTAGTGCAACCTCCTTATTGTATTGTTCTGCCCATGTAGTCCCCATATTGTTATTATTGTGCCCCATAGAAGCCCACTATTTTTATTTTTGTGACCTTACATTATTATTTTTATGTCGGCTCTCATTATATTGTGACCCCTTAGACTCCTATATAAATAAAGGAGGCCTTGTCATTTGTATCATCCAAGAATTGTTCATTTATGTAATGTAAATGAGGTTGCCCCCACTAAGAGACTTATTTTGAAGTCATTGATCTATCTCTTCTTCTATTTTGTGTGCTGGTTGCATAACATAATGCTTACCAAAATATATAAGGAAATGAATTACATATCTTGAAACACCTGTGTCATGAAATCTTAAGCAAAATAAATTAGGGGATAACATTACATGGCTGACAACGTATGGTTTAATTCAACCAATAAATCCAGATGACAATAGACTTGTTACAACTTATATTTTCATTCAACAACAACTTCAAGTTCCAGAGGATCTTATACAACTTGACTTATAGCTTAACAAAAGACTCCAAATTTCAATAGACCTGTTGCACTTGTATTGTGACATGAAAAAGGATGTAAAATCTCGATGGATCTACTTCTGTTGCTTCATTAATTGAAAAATAACTCTAGATGTCATTGGATCTAATGCACCTTTGTATTACCACTCAATATAATTCTCCTGACCAAAACCAGAGATTGAAGCCCTAGAAACTAAATCGTGAAAACAAGTATTGGTTGGTTTAATCACCACAATACATAGAGCAATATTGTTGTAATTTACGAATGGAATTCACATAATGATCAATTATAACAACGATTTATGTTGGATAGTTGACACTCTTAGAATGGAAGGTGGCATCATGTGTGTTGGCATTGATGTCAAATAGGCTAGCTTGATGTCAAATGGGCAAGGATATTAATTTCATGATGTGTTTAGCTTAGGGGGAGTCATATGGTTGCTGAAATCTTTAGTAGAGAACCGTCATAGTAGTAGGATATGCAAATAAGCTATAAAATATTATAACTATGATGGGTGGATAGCCTAGGCTTTGAGGGCATTTATGTCTTAGGTGACCAACTTAGATGCATCTGGAAATGACATAGTTGGATAATGCTTTGAAAGAGCCTTCCAATGGTATGCTGAACTTTGGAAAATTCCTTCTAGACCAAGAGTTATCATTGGTCAATGTTTATAGATTAAAAGGTCAACATGCATGGTTCCATGGCTCAAGGTTCCACCTCTCCCTTATGTTTTGTTCAAAAATTATTTGACTCAAGAGTTAGGCAGTTTTTGTAGAAAATTCAAGACTTCCACGACTTGGGCCTAGTCAGAGGTTGAGTCGTGCAAAAGAATTTCAAAAGGGAAATCCTCCCTAACCCTTGACCTGTGTGGTACCAGCTCCTAGTCGGGCCCCTGGACTATCCAGAAGTTGGCCAAGTTGGGAGGTTTCAATAAGAGCTAATAGGACCAACTCTAACCCCCTACCTATGTGGTACCCAATTCATGCAGGTAAGTGGCAAGGGTGACATGTATCACCATGCAAGAGGTGCCTTGTGGCCCTGATGATGTCAACATAACCTAAGCTAATGGTGTGGTAGGACCTTGAAGTTTGTGCCTAGGGGTCATTTTGTGAATCTTTCCCTTGTATTTGGTTTTCAATGTGGAATGAATAAAATGGGCCAAAACAATGGAAATGGACCCAAGTCAGGTCTCCAAGTCTAGTTGGGTAGTCAAAGGTAAATATTGGAGAAGTAAATTGATCCCATAAGCATGTTCTTAATTAAAGACCAGAGAACCATATTGTGTGTTAAATACGATAGTTGATGAGCTGAAAATATGCATCTTTCATCGAGTTTCTTGTGAACAAAACACTCAAAATAACACCGATTCATTGGGGGAGAGCATTATTGTATGTTGTGTGAAGAGTGTGAATTGAAGAGAAAGACCGAATGTGTGTATAAGGTAGAATATTGTGGCTGAGAGCTAAGAAGAAAAATGATGAATTCAGGGCCAAGTGTAGAGTTGAGGGAGCAGTGAAGGGTGCAAAGTAAAGGACCGCAAAGTAGAGAGGAAGCAGTTGTGTTTGACAGCAGATCATTTTTTTGTATTTCTGTGTAACTGCAGTAGGCTTGTATTAGTCAATTTGATAAGTGTATGAAAAGAAGAATAATTGGTTGAAGTAGGTTTTGGCCTACATTGATAAGAGATTGGTGCCTCTTGGAATGTTATGGCTTGCTAAATTATTTGAAGGGGGTTGGGGCCTCCTGTCAATGGGTTCTCACAAAAACAATAACAAACAACTTGTTGTTTTTACCCATTTGGGTTTCCACATTAAATATTCGTGCTTATGTGTGTATTTTGTTTATGCTGAGGATGTATGTTCATGAGAACAATTTACCCTACTTCTTATGCATTTGATTATAATTTCTCATATTGGAGATTACTAAGTCAAAAGAGCTTAAAAGTTATAATTTTATATCAATTACTAATTGATCCCCTCCCCTTTGAGTAATTTCTTATTCTAGCAATTGGTATCAGATCCAAGTTCCTTTAGGAACAATTTAACCACCAGAAGGTAGATATAAAAGGAATCATGTCTAGACAAGAGATTCAAGATGCTTACTCAAGTAAGACACCAGTATTTGATGGGACAAGTTATGCCTTTTGGAAGGTTGGGATGAAACGCTATCTCATGTCCCTATGGGTAGATGTTTGGAGCTCTATGTTAGTAGATTATTTGTCCCTGTAGCCCCTCCTACAAATGTAGATGGTAAACATGTGTATGCGAATTATTAAAAGGACAATAATTCCATTCTCTTAGGTCTTAGTCAATCTAAACTTATAAAGGTTATCCACTTTAAGTCAGCCAAGGAAGTGTAGGACATGGTTAATCATAGTCATGAAGGAGATGGGAAGTTAAGCAAGCCAAACTTCAAACCTTCAAAATGGGGTTCGAGGGCTTAAGAATGAGTGAAGAAGAAAGTATAGTAGAGTATTTCCTTAGATTTAATAAACTAATCAACATGGTTAGAGGACTTGGTGAAGCTATCAAAGAATAAATAGTCGTTCAGAAGGTTTTGAGATCTATGCCTATGAGATTCGATGGTTTTGAGATCTTTTCCTATGAGATTCGACGTCAGGCATCAAGGAAATGAAAAAACTTGAAAATGAAAAAACTTGAAAAATATCACAGTGGACCAACTACTTGGTACACTCACAACCTATGAGATGAGAGTAGATAAATAGAAGGCTAAGACAAAGGAGGCAACTTTCAATTTGTTTAAGAAGGCTAAGGAGCAAAAGGATCATCATGAATGTTCTAACTATGAATTTGAATTTGATGGAGTTGGCTCACTTTCCGAGGAAACTAAAATGTGGTTTAGGGAAGTTTAAAGGAAATATGACTTCAATTGATTTGAGTGTGGAAGAATTGGACACTTCACTACTAAGTGTCCTTATAAAGAAAAGTTAGAAAATGAAAAAGATCAAAAGCCCAAAGACAAAGATAAAAAATTTCAGACAAGGGAGTCCTTTAGGAAGAAGGGGATCTACTCCAAAGAGGATACCTCTACACTAGAATCTGATAGCAAGGATTATTCATAGGGTGAATCCAATAAATGTTTTCTTATGAAACTTCAAGCTAACTCCAAGAATCATAATGTCTCAATCTGTGAGGAAGAAGAAGAACAATAGTGGTTCTTGAAGGGCATCTCATCAGTCCTCTTGATGAGTTAAAGAATCCAAAAAATAAGAACAAGCAGCTAAAATAGCGGTTGTTGTGAGCTGAAAAAGGTATGTACAACTCATATAATGAGGAGCTGGCTTATCAATGAGAAAAACCTGAATAAGCCATTAAAAGCAAAGACAACCTAGCTCTCCAATTAGAAGAAAAACAAAAGGTGTGTGAAAAGATAGAAGAGGATAATAAAATCTTAATGTAGGAGATGATCAAGAAAAAAGGGAGATGATCTTAGAAACATGTAAAGGGGAGATTATATCATGTAAGCTCAAGTTAGAGGTAGAAAAATGGAAGGAAGAAGTCCTAAATGATTTTATTCTGGAATGGGAAGAGAATTATCACAATCTAGAAGTTGAAATAGTAAATATGAGAACAAAGCTTGAAAAATCCACAATTGAGAAGGCTTTGGACAAGAAATTTGCTGAAGGAACCAAGAATCTGAATCATATTTTAAGCAGTAAAATATCTCCAACAAATAAATATGTTTTGGGATATCCCAAAACACAAAAGCCTCCATAGGAAAGACAAGTTTTAGGTCCCCGGGATTCAAATTCCCCAAAGCTTTACAATGGTGCTTCAATGTAGAGTCAATGAAGATAAACCAAGGAAATATCGTAAGAGCACTCAACATTGGAAGAAGAATGTTAGCTTATAAAACAGTTCTCACCACAGATATGTAAATCAGTATGCAAGACAACAAAGGTTTAAACAACCAACTCAAGCTCTTCAATTCTTAAATTCAGTGTACCCAAAATTGTTTTATGGTAATTGTTATAAATGTCATATCTTTGGACATAAGGCCATTAATCAAAAAATTATTAAACTTGAAAGAGATGATAATCTCATATATAGGATTATCATAACTTTAGAGCTCGAAACTTACTTCTTGGGAATAGAAATCTTTTCTCTCCCCTCATGGATGAAGTTGAATGCTTCAAATGTAATATTTTTTGGGACAAGGAAAGTAAGTGCAGAAGTAGGTTTGAGTACCCTTCTAAATCATAGTAAGCTTGGCAGCTAACTTTTCCAAAAAACAAGAAGAGTTGGAAACAAAAGAGGAAGAAAACCATGGAGTGCAGACTTGTCTTATTTGTGCATGAGCTAGAAAATAGATGGTTACATATGACTTGGGATAAGAGTAAATTCTTGTCTGAAGGAAAGGACAAAGGGAACATTGTCACCTTTGGAAATAAAGCTCCAACAAAAATTAAGGGAAATGGCATAGTTAGTCATGATGAAAAGACTAAGCCTCAAAGCGTGTTGTATTTAGAAGGCCTCAAGCACAATTTTCATAGTGTGAGTTAGATGTGTGATAATGGCTATAATGTGACTTTTCGATCCAAAGATTGTGAGATAGGACCAGAAGGAATTGGAAAGTTAGTGAGAAAGGAAGTCAAGGCTCACAATAATGTATATGCATTTGATGACTCCAAAGTAAGTTGCTACATAAGTAAGAAAATCAAACTTGGTTGTGGCATAGAAGACTAGGCCACATAAATTTCAATAACCTGTTAAAAATCAACAAGATCGAGGCAGTAAGTGGATTTCCAAGATTATTGAAGCATGACGACTCTCTCTGCAAGTCCTGTCAATTTCGTAAGTAGACAAGGACTTAGTTCATAACAAAGCAGTTCTTAAGATCTAAACCTTTGGAGCTAATTCACACTGAGATTTGTGACCCAAAATGGACAAAAATCCCGAGAGGAGAAAGGTACTTTATTTTCTTTATTGATTATTTTACCCGGGCAACTTTGATAATGTTGTTAAAAGAAAAATCATAAGCTCTGAAGAATGTCAAGATATTTAAGGCACATGTTGAAAATGAAAGATCTAAATATTAAATGTTTAAGATCAGAGAGAGGTGGAGAATTCACTTTGTTGTAGCTTGATCCTGTCAGAGTGACATTATCACATATTTCGCAGCTAAAATCTTTCAACAAAAAAAAAAAAAATTGCCAACATTTTGCTTTAAAAGATTTTGGAGGATCGTTGGTTGGTCATGACACATGACTGTTTTTATAATCTCTTTTTAAAAACAAAATGGTGAAATTTTGAGTTTCGGGCTAGAAAGGGTTTTTATAAGTTATATTGGCACCGTCGATTTCCTATCTGGATAAGAGACTCTCCGATTAAGAAAAAAGAGTGTGGCTCTGGGATTTTGTCTATACCTATATATAAGATGGCCATTGAATGCTATTAGCTAAGGTTGTAAGCCAGTGTTCATGCTAGACACGAAGGGAAGAGCCCACCTCTTCTCAACGCGTTGAACGTTTGAGAGAAGGTTAGTATATATACACACCGATGAAATTTTTTCTTTGCCAATGTCGGATAAGAAAAAACGATTGAATGCACCTATATAAATTCATGAAGTTATTATTGCCTATTCCAAGGCTTCTAATGCACCTGTTCGGTGAAAATATGGTCCTATATGTTCTTCAATGGAAAAAACAAAGAGGTTAGCATATCTGGAAACATACAATGTAAGGCCTCCGAGAGATGAACGACGGGCACAAGGCGGGTGCGAAGTAAACGACGTGGGCATAAGACTTATAACCAAGCCGACATGTATGTGGGGGCATACGTTAATGGATGGTGGGGTCGGCCATGGGGCTGACACCCCCATATAATCTCATGTGAGAAGCGTATAAATACAAGCGTGTGGGAGCTCATTTCATCAACATATCTTCGCACTATTCATACGCACAAGGGGTAAAACAACGCATGGGTAAAGAAGACTGCGCATATCTCATGCGCAGCACTTCTAAGGTGCAGTTTTGATTTTAAGTGCGGTTTGGGTGAGGCAAGCGTGCCGAGGTGGGAGTTATGTGCAGATAATTGTGTGCAAGATTTGACGAGGTGAAATAGGTGGCTCGAGTGAGCATTCCACTTTGTGCAAAGGTGCACATAATTTGTAAAAGGCTGGTTTATGAAATTATTCTAAGTATTGGCTTGGAGATTGCCAAGCATACTTGTATTGTAATATTAAAGAAGCTGTTATAATATATTGTTGGGCAGACTTTCTGGGAGTTGCCCCTCCCTTTGTACTTGCTTATTGTTGATGTTCTCGGTTTATTGTACATGGTTAATAATTGAGAATGGTCTTCACTAAAGTATAAGGGATAATGCTTTATTCGGTTGCAAAAACATAAACTAAGTATGTTCATGTTGAAGTAGGCGTAGTCCACGGGTGTTAGTATTGTTAAAAAGAAAGCATTCGGTGGTGCCGCACCTCGCTACAAGCGGTTGGAAGATCACCGCAGGTGTAGGGGCGTGACAGTTGGTATCAGAGCTCGGTCGGAGCTGGTGAGCAGGGTTGCTCGTGACGAAGGTAAAATGGTGAAGCCTGATAGAGCTAGGTTGCTCATGGCGGGTGAAGCCGATGCAGATAAGGTTATGGAGAAGTCATGGATGAACAGTCTGGGTTTCATCGACTTGATGGTTCATGGCAAAGACCATTCAAGCTCTGGTAGAAACAGGTGCTACACATAACTTTATGACGACACGGTTAGCAAAAGAGGCTGGACTGATGATCTCCGCATCAGATATGGAGGTCAAGGCAGTAAACCCTAGAGCTAAGGTGTCAGGTTTGGTACATGATATACCTGTGTAGAAGAAAGGCTGGAAGGGTCAGTTGGACTTCATAGTGATGGAGATGAACGACTTCGATATGATACTTGGACAAGATTTCTTGAAGGGCAACAAGGCTATTGTTGTCCCCTTCTGTGATGAAGATGTTGCAGGCATGACTACGATGGAGGATGAACTTGAGGCTGATCAAGTTGAACCAGGATCGTGCAGTTTGTCAACATGGATGGATGAGGTCACTCACATGGAGGAGCCTCATGATGATGAAGTAAGTAATGATACTTGTGTTTCATTTGGGCATTTGGGAGATGGACCATGTGCAGTGAAGGACAAAGTCAGTTTGCCAAGGCAAGGGGACATCTTACCATGGATGACTATGATGGAACCTTGTATGGAAGAGCAAGGATTGTCAACTATTGCAGGGCTTGTTGGGGCCACTTGTGACTTTGTGATGAAAGGTGCAAGGACCCGGGACAAGGGTGGAACTTGATGATTGTTGTGGAGGATTGGGTCATGCTTTAGCCACATGAAGGGTTGGCTAAGTGCCCGGCATGACTCATGGACAGATTGAGGAGGGAACACACTTGTGATGTTTTGGGTGGACTCGTCATGGACGAGACCAAGAGTAAGTCTTGATGAACACTTTAGTGGAGGAGCTATGATGAAGGGACTCATGACATGATGATGAGATGGTTGGGTAACCGAGTTCACTAAACCGAAGATCGAAGACTTGGATGAGATGGCCAGATGTTGTGATGTGTCTACTTGGTTGGACTACATGGGCAGCTTAGTCATGGACATCAGGTTGGAGACTTGAAGACATGAAGCATGGCAGACCTATGCAAGGACATTGTGTGGAAGCACTTGTAGAGATGTCAAGGGACATCCAAAGAGGAGTGCTAAGGCAGGAATGTTATGCAGGAGGACTTGCTAGTGTGACATGGGAACTTGAGGATGGCACATTGCAGATGATGAAGAGGACTTCATGGACCTGAATGGGGCACATCGAGAGTTGGTAAGATTGAAGACTTGGATGGACTTGTGAGCAGCTATGGAGCATTCCTACTACATGGAGAGCTGAGGCATCTTGTATGCTTGCTAAGGTGTTGATTGGGGATGGGTTATGGGGCTCATGAGGACATGAGATTGTTGTGACTTTTAGGGACTTCATGTATGATGGACTTAAAGATCTAATACATTGAGGAGCTGAGGTCAGGTGACTTTGATGCAGTATGGGATGCATACTTTCAAAGTGCATGTATGGGCATGGCTTGGAAGGGTGACTTGATGTAGAGGATCGGTATGAGGCACTTTGGAGTGATGGAGTTACAACGATGATGATGATGATGCCTTGGTGATACACTTGAGCATGGGTTGAGCCGAGACTCAACTACTTTCTACACATGGGAGCTGATTTGATCAAGGATCATGGGCAGCACATGGATAGATGAGACAAGTGCATACTTGTTTCTATGAAGACTTGAGGATGGCACATTGCAGATGATGAAGAGAGCTTCATGGACCTGAATGGGGCACATCAAGAGTCGGTTTGAGGAGATGTTCCCTTCACTTGGAGGAGACACACATATGGGCAACATGTTGCAGATGAGATGGATGGAGTTTCCATGGACCTGAGCATGGATTATGGAGATACATACTTTGGTATGGTGAGCTTGGTGGCAGCGGTCACTAGGCCGGGACATAGTGGAGAAAGAGTCTCTACATATGTTGCAAGGATGTTTGCCTTGTGTAGAAAGGTCGACATCGTGGATGAATGATGATCTTGGTAGAGAGCTACCAGGATGATATGTTGTCGAGGACGACAACGATTTCAGGTGGAGGAGAATGTAAGGCCTCCGAGAGATGAACGACGGGCGCAAGGCGGGCGCGAAGTAAACGACGAGGGCATAAGACTTATAACCAAGCCGACATGTATGTGGGGGCATACGTTAATGGATGGTGGGGTCGGCCATGGGGCTGACACCCCCATATAATCTCATGTGAGAAGCGTATAAATACAAGCGTGTGGGAGCTCATTTCATCAACATATCTTCGCACTATTCATACGCACAAGGGGTAAAACAACGCAGGGGTAAAGAAGACTGCGCATATCTCATGCGCAGCACTTCTAAGGTGCAGTTTTGATTTTAAGTGCGGTTTGGGTGAGGCAAGAGTGCCGAGGTGGGAGTTATGTGCAGATAATTGTGTGCAGGATTTGACAAGGTGAAATAGGTGGCTCGGGTGAGCATTCCACTTTGTGCAAAGGTGCACATAATTTGTAAAAGTCTGGTTTATGAAATTATTCTAAGTATTGGCTTGGAGATTGCCAAGCGTACTTGTATTGTAATATTAAAGAAGCTGTTATAATATATATTGTTGGGCAGACTTTCTGGGAGTTGCCCCTCCCTTTGTACTTGCTTATTGTTGATGTTCTCGGTTTATTGTACATGGTTAATAATTGAGAATGGTCTTCACTAAAGTATAAGGGATAATGCTTTATTAGGTTGCAAAAACATAAACTAAGTATGTTCATGTTGAAGTAGGCGTAGTCCACGGGTGTTAGTAATGTTAAAAAGAAAGCATTCGGTGGTGCCGCACCTCGCTACAAGTGGTTGGAAGATCACCGCAGGTGTAGGGGCGTGACATACAAGGTGCTGCACTCGTTTTTTGTTTTGATTCACTATCTCTTGTTGCGCGAATATGAACAAGATGGAGTAGTTTCATAAGAATTTCAAGATTTGGGGATCTTCGTCAGGAAAATATTGGAAAATCAACCCATGTGCATGTATTCCTGCGATTTTGGCAATCGTTATTTTATGTAGCTCATGTATTCCCCATTCTCGTTCAACGCCAACTAAAACTTTGAAGGAGCTTGAACAATTCTGATCCATTTGCATGTTTTAAGGGACAAAGTTATATATTTTATTGCCACTCACGATGTGGTTCTGTGAAAAGTCTACCAAATACTCGATGGGTGTATCTAAATCTTATTTACGTTGAATGAGAATGTGATTCCTATTCGATGGGAAACCATACACTTTGACACTTACTTTATATACGAATTAAGGAATTTGAAGCTCACTGAGAAGCACAACACCTAGTTAAATAAGGAGTTAAGGTTTAAAGTGGATACTATTCTACAACAGGGCCAAACCAATGCAGAGATTGAAGCAGACCTTTCTACTAAACCTCTAGATGCTAAAAGTAAAGAAATTGAATCTCTGACGACCAGATTTTGAAGGTGTAGGTGCAAGTCAGAATGGACTGGCAAGGTCATTGGCGACATATCAGAAATTTACTCTAGTTGATTTCTGGAAAGCCTGAAACTACCAAAGATCATAGATTTCACCAGAGCACACCACTTTCCTCATATATGGAGTAGTAATGCCTCTAGTGCAATAGCAGAACCTAGCAATGTCTATTAACATTGGAAGTTAACATTCTTATAGCTGGGCTTACAACATTAAATTAGAGCCATTGTTGGTGCAATTCCTCCATTGATTTGGTGATGGTTGCTACAGGGAAATATATATTAGGACTAGTTCATCCAACAATTCCTTATTTCTATAAAATCTCACGTTTCATGGCCTTTACATGTTTATACATTGCAGGAGAAACCAATCAACAACCCTGTTAGATGGTGTTTGACATTCTTTATGCACATTGCAGGAGAAACCAGTCAACAACTCTGTTAGATGGTGTTTGACATTCTTTAGGCTGGAAACGCTTGTGTGGTCCTCCAAAGCTTACTTGAGCACCATAAAATTCTTCGTGAGGTTGTGAAGTCTTTAACAGGTTGATTAGAGCTATTTTTACCTGAAGGGAATTTGAATTCATGCCACTCTTTTGGTAAAAGTGAACCTCGTTGATCCTTTATTGTTTCTAGTGTTGAAGTTGCCAAACTTTTTGAAGAAACTGTTGATAACAAAGATGGACAAGAAGACTCTTGGAACACGAAACTTCAATAAGAACTCCACAAGAAATTGGTTGTAGTAGATGTCACTTTAATATGGTCGAGAAACCCACGTGGAAAATAACAACATCCCAACATACTTGTGATTTGGTTTCGATGTGGTTTTTGGTACGCAATGTTGTAAAATTGATGTGGATTGTGACGTGTGGAAAATTGATGGGCGCCTATACTCAAAGTTAATGACATGAAGCCCATGGTATCTCAACTATATTTAGCATTTCAGTTGCAAGATCAAATGGAAACCAAAGTTGTATATGTTCAACCAGGAAGGATGGATGCACCCCTGACTTTATTTTGATAAAAGTGCCTTTGCATGTAATGTTGGAGATCAGATGCTCAGCTAAATTAAACAAAATACATAGCAGATCAATCATGCACATAAAGACACAAGAATTTAACGTGGTTCACCCAACCAATCTGGGCTATGTCCACACAACATAGGCATCGGCAATCTTATTAATCAAACAGGAGATTACATAATGAAATCCTCACAAAACTCTCACCCTCATAGCAAACAATCCGAATGGTTGCATGTTATATAGCAAAGAGAATCTAACAACCTCATTAACTCACTCACATCAAATATAGGAGGCATTAATCTCTCCCAACAACCTGGAGCTAATGTAGGAACTGAATTTCTATTGTTGTCACCTACATAGATTTTTTCCTATTTTAATCCAAACAGAAAATCTCAACAATCTCCACGTTGACAACAATTAGCCTGATGCCCTGTTATTATTATTTTATCTTTTCTTCAAGCCAAGAGAAGCCAAACACCAGCGTAGCTTCTCTAACAAAACTGGTTTCGTGAACATGTCTGCACAATTCTCCTTTGTATGCACCTTTTCAAGAGAGACTCCCCTTTCAGTGATAACCTGTCTTACAAAATGGTACTTGATCGGTATATGCTTTGATTTACTATGATAGGTCGAATTCTTAGCCAAATGTATTGCACTTTGACTGTCACAAAATAACTTGATGCTGTCCTGCAACCTACCAAATTCACCAAACAAACCTTTCAACCAAATCGCTTCTTTGCAAGCATGAGAAGCAGCAATGTATTTTGCTTCAGTAGTGGACAAAGAAATAATGTTCTGTAGCTTTGACATCCAACTTATAGCTACACCTGCAAGAGTAAAGACATACCCTGAAGTTGACCTTCTCTTATCCAAATCACCTGCAAAATCGGAATCAACATATCCGCAAACAAATTCACTACTCTTATTGTAAGTGATACAATAACTACTTGTGCCTCTCAAATACCAAAGCACCCATTTCACTGCTGACCAGTGTTCTTTACCCGAATTTTCCATGTACCTGCTGACAACCCCAACTGCATGTGAAATATCTGGTCGAGTACAAACCATCACATACATTAAACACCCTACTACATTGGCATATGGAATTCGAGACATATAATCCTTTTCTTCATTTGTATTAGGACATAAACGGGAAGAAAGCTTAAAATGGGAAGCTAAAGGGACTGAAACAGGCTTCACATTATTCATACCAAACCTCAAAAGTATTTTCTCAATATACTTTTGTTGTGATAGCCATAGCTTACCATTGCTCCTGTCTCTGAAAATCTCCATGCCCAAAATCTGTCTTTCTGCTCCTAGATCTTTCATATCAAATGTCCTTGCCATCTAAGCCTTCAACCTGTTGATTTCTTCTATGCTTTTGCTTGCTAAAAGCATATCGTCAACATACAATACCAAGATAATGAATATGCCATTATTCAACTGTTTAAAATAAACACAATGATCATATTCACTTCTAACATATTTCTGACTCAACATGAAAGAATAAAACTTCTTATACCACTGCCGAGGCGACTGCTTCAGGCCATATAATGACTTCTTGAGCCTGCAGACAAATTTCTCATTGCAATGGTGAACAAACCCTTCCGGCTGTTCCATATATATTTCCTCATCTAAGTCACCATGTAGAAATGCAGTCTTAACATCTAACTGCTGCAACTCTAAATCAAGCAAAGCCACTAATGCTAACACAATTCTAATTGAAACAATTTTGACCACTGGTGAAAAAATCTCATGAAAGTCAATATCGGCTTTCTGAGAAAACCCTTTTGCAACCAGCCGTGCTTTGTACCTGTCTTCCGTATCAATCACACCCCGTTTCAGCTTGAAAACCCATTTACACCCAATAGTTTTCCTGCCTTTCGGAAGCTCAACCAGATCCCATGTACCATTCTTACTTAAGGCCATCATTTCATCCTTCATGGCTGCTTTCCACTTGTCACTATTTGAACCTTCTACAGCTTCCTGATAACACAAAGGTTCATCATCATTAGCGGTCAAAGCAACTGAAGTAACATGATCATCATACCTTCTCGGAGGACGTTTGATCCTTGTAGACCTCCTTAAGAATGTTTCTGGTGCTTCCACAATTGGCTGTCTATCATCTGTAGGAACTTCTTCATGATCGCCATCTGAGACCTGTTCATCACCTCCATCTGAACCCTGTTCATAATCTGACTCTAAAACCTATTCATGACTAGAATCTGAACTATGGTCGTTATGACTATCATTAGAAATGTTGTCAAGCTGAATGTGCTAGAAATCAAATACATCATCCTGTTTCAATCTACTATCTACATCTAACTGTACAAGAGAGGATTCATTAAAATTTACATCTCTGTTGATGATGATTTTGCGGGTAGTAGGATCCCACAATCTATATCCCTTTGTTCCATCACCATACCCAACAAAGATATACCTTTTAGACTTTGGATCTAATTTAGTTCGCTGATGTTTAGGCACTAGAGAATATGCTTCACAACCAAACACTCTGAGTTTAGAATACTCACAAGGGTGTCCTTTCCATACCTCTTGCGGAACCTTGTAGCCTATCACCGTTGATGGAGATCGGTTTATCACATAACAAGCTGTTGTCACTGCTTCCGTCCACAACTTCTTTTGCAACCCGACGTTACTCAACATACACCTTGCTCTCTCTAGAAGAGTCCTGTTCATGCATTCAGCAACTCCATTCTGCTGAGGAGTATAAACCGTGATCTTATGTCTCTCGATCCCTGCATCCTTGCAATAACTGTCAAACTCCTTGGAAGTAAACTCACCACCATTGTCAGTTCTTAAACATTTTATAGTTCTACCAGTGCTGTTTTCTACCAATGCTCTAAACTACTTGAAAACTGTAAAAACATCAGACTTCCTTTTCAACATGTAGACCCACACTTTTCTAGAAAAGTCATCAATAAATGATAAAAAATATGACGAGCCACCATATGACGCTGTAGGGGCTGGACCCCAAACATCTGAATGGATATAATCAAGTGTTCCTTTACTAGTATGTTTGTCTGTTTTAAACTTTTGTTTACTTTGTTTTCCAAACAAGCAATGTTTACAGAAATCTAACTTTCCAGATCTTAGATTAGGAAGTAACTTGCGATCAACCAAAATTTTCAACCCTCGTTCGCTCATATGGCCCAACCTTTGATGCCATAGGCGAATGGAACTACTGTCCTGTTCAGACACCGACACATGATCTGACACAGTTCTACCTTCTAATTGAAAAAGATTTCCTACCTTCTTAGCCTTCATCACTAGTAAGATACCTTTATAGATTTTCATAAGTCCACCTTGAATTACAATTTTATATCCATTCGTATCCAGTGCTCCTAATGAAATTAGATTTTTTCTTAGATCTGGTACATGTCTCACATTAGTTAACAATTTGGTTGTGCCATCTAACATTTGCAGTTGTATACTTCCTATTCCAACAATATTGCAAGTGACATCATTACCCATGTACACGACTCCATCATCAACTGATCTATATGTCTTAAACCAATCTTTATGAATACACATGTGGTTAGATGCCCTGGAATCTAACAACCAATGTTGATCATGTTTTGAAACATTAACAGACAATACCTCATCACTCATACCTGAACCAGATACTGAACCTGTATCTGTGGTGTTGGCTTCCTTCTTTTCTGTCGAAGAGCCTTCTTTAGCAGCCTGCTTTCGCTTCCAGCAATCCTTTTTCAGATGTCCAGCCTTGCCACAATGCCAGCACTTCACCTTTGTCTTCTTTCCTTTGGACTTTGAACGAGAGTCGCTATGCTTTCCCCCGGAGTGTCTCTCTCTTGAGCGACCTCTGGCCATCATTACCTCTAACGTAGAGGTGTCTGCATTCGACCTCTTCCTCGTCTCCTCAGACAACAAGTCTCCAACAACATCATCAAACTCAAGAATGTCTGCTGTACTAAAACTTATGGAAGTAACAAAGTGATCCCAGGATTCGGGCAATGAACACAATAGAGTTATTGCCTTATCCTCTGAATCAAATTTCACATCTAGACTGTCTAATTGCACCAGTAAGGTATTAAAAACATTCAGTTGATCAGTAATCGAGGTACCTTCTTTCATCCGCAAACCGTAAAGCTGTCGTTTCAGGAAAATCCGATTTGTCAAGGATTTCTTCATATACAGCTTCTCCAACTTCGTCCACAAACCAGCTGCAGTCTTCTCTGACACGATGTTAAATAAAACATCATCAGCCAAACACAACCGAATTCCACTCAAGGCTCTTCCATCCAATTCATTCCACTCATCATCTGTCACGGGGGAAGGCAGTTTGGACCTGCCCAACAATGCCTTTGCCACGCCCTGCTGTACCAGCAGATCACGCATCTTTACCTTCCAGATCTCGAAATTATTTTTGCCATTAAATTTCTCGATTTCGAATCGGGCACTCTGAGTTCTCGCCATTTTGTATCAACAAAAAAACACAATAATCTCCAATATCCAACTTTAAATACCAGCAATAAAAAAAACTGCCTATGCCTTTTAAAACCAAGCAACTATCTGCCCTTTGTATTTTACATACAAATTTCTGCCAGATGCACGTATATGCTTTTTCTTTAAACAAAAGAAGTCTGCCCACGTGACAATTATTTTCTCTGTAAACAATGTGTTTCACCGAGTTTCCAAGCTTATTCAAAATAACGCCCCGTTATCAGCACTTATTTTTCATGGTTTTTACTACAACACCAATTAACAGATTCCTGAAAAGATTCCCTCAAAGACAATTACTTCCCGTTAATGACTCGATCTGAAACAGAGGTTCTGACACGAGAATTAAAGTGCTTAAACAATTTGCAGCATTAAACTTCAGTCAGTATGCAAGGCCCGTAAGCACTCCATGTACTTAAATCGATGGATTTTTAAACAATGCGAAGGTTCAGAAGTTAACGGAAGTGGTGGCCATAAAGAATGCAGATACTTGTAACAAAAACAACAAGACAGCGCTCCAATCTGCGCCTTTATTTAATTTAACAATGCGCATAAAAAAAAACGAATTTTGATATTCTAACGTTTTGTGCAGCACGCAGGTTTACCAAAGCACAGTCTTTAAAAACAAAAAATACCTCTATAACACCAGCGCTAATCCACTGCAGAACCCGCGACCTCCTGAAATCCAATTCAGTGTGAAACCAAATGTTGAACCCTGCTTATGCGCCACGTAACTCCAACAATGCATCAATTTCAAGCCTCCACGCAGGCTCAAACAGCTCCACGCAGAGTTTCTGGTCAGCACGCTGGTATGTTGGGCGATTAGAGCTTAATACAATCGGTTCACTGCACCAACAATACGCTGGTCCAGAATGCTCCACGCACCAGCAAACGCAGGTTTCCGCCACGCAGTTATATACTTCACACAGCATGCAGGTTCACTCCAGATTCAACGCACAGCCATCAACAGCACCTCCAACATGCTCTGATACCACTTGTTGGAGATCAGATGCTCAGCTAAATTAAACAAAATACACAGCAGATCAATCATGCACATAAAGACACAAGAATTTAACATGGTTCACCCAACCAATCTGGGCTACGTCCACACAACATAGGCATCGGCAATCTTATTAATCAAACAGGAGATTACATAATGAAATCCTCACAAAACTCTCACCCTCATAGCAAACAATCTGAATGGTTGCCTGTTATATAGCAAAGAGAATCTAACAACCTCATTAACTCACTCACATCAAATATAGGAGGCATTAATCATCTCCCAACAACCTAGAGCTAATCTAGGAACTGAATTTCTATTTTTGTCACCTACAGAGATTTTTGCCTATTTTAATCCAAACAGAAAATCTCAACATGTAATAGAAATAGGATTATCATTTTGGCAGATCCCACGGAAAATCGATGGTTCATAGCATTTTTTCCCAAATCCAATGTGATCCCGGGGGCTCAAAGTGCACGAAGCATAAGTCTAGGAGTGGTCGGGAGAAGTGGTTTTCCTAAACCACTTACTTGCAGATCTACGACTAAGATCATTTCCGACAACACTCCTCCATATTTCCAGAAAATGCCAGGTGGTCCCGGGGGCGGTTTATAGTTTCTAAAAAACCATATTTGGTTATGTCGACTTATGGGTGCAGATAAACACGGGGCCCACACGCATCTCCTTTCACTTCTAGTTTTCACATATTTTTATACTTTATTTTGAGTAAAATACTTAAATTACATTGCACACATTTATGCATGGATGGGGGTGTTTATTTTGAAAAAGTCTTTCAGTTTTTATAATGGTTACAGAATTAGTTTGATAACCAATTCTCGGATAGTTAGTGAGTGTAGGGAAATAAAAGTCTAAAATGAGTATATTGCAAGGGTTTGGAGTAGGATTTTTCATGAAGGTAGTTTAATGAAGAGATTTTTCATGAAGGTAGTTTAATGAAGAGATTTTTCATGAAGTCAGTGATAGAAGTCAGCTTGATTTTAGCAATGGGTATAGTTGCAAGCATTGTTTTCTCTTTTATGTGTGTGATTCTATTTCTATTTTTTCCCTCTCTGGAATGGTGTATGATGCAACAGGTTGTTCCAATTTAAACTCATGAATTTACTTTTTGTACTCATGTGCTTTAAGTTTGAAACCCTTAATGAGTGATCCAAGTTCCAAAAGTTCATTAACACTTTCCTTTTTGTTCACAATCCTCTCTGTAGAGTTGAGGCCCAGATTCTTAATTGCAAACCCTGTCACCTTTACTTCCTTCTACACCACATATTTACCTTAAGGCCTCTCCAACACTCATTATTCTTGGTCATTCTGTTTCTAAAGCTTGGTTTCTTGAATTAGATAATTCATTGCATAATTCATGGTGTGTCCCTCCGACCACATATTTTAATAGTTTCCCATCAATATTTAGATTTCCCAGGCACTGGCTCCCCCACAGCCAGGTACTATCTCTGGGAAACAACACACTTCAAGAGAATTCAAAGATTATTGTGAATATCATGACATAAGGAGGCAATACTTAGTGGCTAGAACCCCACAAAAGAATGTAGTAGTAGAGAGAAAGAATAAAACAAATTAGGAATCATCCAAAGCTATGATGGATGAAGCAGAGGTTACACACACCTTATGGGGAGAAGGAACACAAGAATTTGTTTATTTAGCAAACAAGACACAACTCAGAACTAATAGTGACAAGACTCCCTATGAGTTATGGAAAGGGAGACCAACATTAGTAAAACATTTCAAAGTATTTGGGAGAAAATGCTATATTAAAAGAAATGACAAGAATCTTAGAAAATTTGACTCTCGAGCTGATGAGGGTACATTTTTTGGGTACTCTGCCACAAGTAAAGGATAAAATGGTGTAATATTGCATTGATATTGTAGTGGATGAAAGATTACCACAATTAGAGCCATCCTGAGAAAAATAAAACTCAAATGGAGAAGAAAATTCAGCCACCAAATTCTCAGACCAAGAAGAAGTAGAAGTAGAGGAGGAAGATGAAGAAGTACAACACAAAGACCCAAAAATTCTTATCGGTATGTGCACAAACAACATATAGAAACTTAGATTATTGGTGATCGAAGACTTGTTGTTTAAACTAGAAGGATATTCCTTAGAAGTCCAAGATGCACAAACCTTTCTCTACTGTCACAAATTGATCCTAAAAATATCATTCAAGAAAGTGAAGACAAGTTATGGGTGAAGGGAACAAATGAAGGGTTTGAATAAATTGAGAAGAATGACACTTGGGATCTTGTTCAAGGACCCAAAGAGAAAAACGTCATAGGAACCAATTGGGTCTTCAAAAATAAGCTAAATGAGCAAGGCCAAGTGATAAGGAACAAGGATCAACTAGTCTACAAAGGGTATGCTTAAATAGAAGAGGTACATTTTGAAGAAAATTTTTCACTTGTACCAATATTAGAAGCCATCATAATTCTTCTTTCCTTTTCCAGTCATAAGAACACCAAGGTATACTAGATGGATGTAAATTTGACCTTTCTTAACGGAGACTTGGAAGAGGAAGTATACATCGAGTAGCGAAAAGGTTTCATGCTATCAAAGAATGAATATTATGTATGAAAAATAAAAAAGGCTTTGTACACACTCAAACAAGTCCCTAGAATGTGGTAAGCCAGGTTGGACAAATACCTTCAACAATAAGGTTTCAAGAGATGAACTACAAATAGAAATCTATATATAATGTCTAAAGATGATCATTGTGGTTTATGTAGATGGTATTATCTTTGGAATTGGTTTGGAGTAGCTGGGACACTTATTTTCATAGTGTATGCATAAAGAATTTGAGATGTCAATGATAGGAGAATTATCCCTCTTTTTCAGGATGTAAATTTCTCAATCTAAAGATGACATCTTCATCTCCCAATCAAAATATTTAAGAGAAACACTGAAGAAGTTTGTGATGAAGGACTGTGAACCAGTCAATACCCACATGGTTACTGGATGTAAGCCAACTAAAGGGGATGAAACCCATATGGTCAATCAAACATTCTATAGATAAATGATCGGTAGCATGCTATACCTTACTACCTCAAGACTAGAAATCATGAAAGCACTGGGTTTGGTGGCTAGGTTTCAAACCTACACTCGTGAAAGCCATGTCATCATTGTAAAAAGGATTTTCAAATATCTGCAAGGCAACAAAATATGGATTATGGTCTCCGAGAGTAAAATGTTTTAAGCTAAAAGGTTATATTGGTGTTGATTGGGTAGGCATCCTTGATGACAAGAAAATAACCTCTGGAGAAACATTCTTTCTAGGAGATTGTCTAGTTCCTTGGGTAATGAAAAATCAAGACTCAATCTTATTATTCATAGATGAAGTAGAGCACATTATTGCAACCACCAATTGCACACAAATATTTTGGATGAAGCAAACCTTAAAGGACATAAAGGTAGAGTCGAATGATTAAAATCCAATCATGTGTGAAAACACTACTGATATCAACATCTCTAAAAATCCTATCATGCATTCTAAGACCAAACATATTCCAATAAATTTTTATTTTCTAAGAGAACAGGTTGTTGCTAATATTGTTTAACTTGAATATGTGTCCACCAACGAGCATCTCGAGGACATATCCACAAAGGCACTAGCATGAGAACCCTTTGAATATCCTAGGAGAAAAATATGGGTTATATCTCCCTCATCCAAATGATTCAATTTCAATGAGTATTGGTAGCAACTAAGGTTGTTGAATCCATTAAAGAATAGGCTACAAAGTTTCAAGGGGAGTTTTGTCATAAGGTGCATCATTTTCCATTGATGTCAAAAGGGGAGAATTTTTTTCTCAGTGTAGAGATAGAGAGAATCCTGCTTATTGATGATAGGGGGAGTGTAGTGACATAGATAACCTTGCTTGATTTGAGGAAGAGTTGCTACAATGAAATTGTTGAGATCAATTCCAAAGGGGGAGATTGTTGGATAGTTGGCACTATTATAATGGAAAGTGGCATCTTGTGTGTTGGCATTGATGTCAAACGTGCTAATTTGATGTTAAATGGGAAAGGATAATAGATACATGATGTGCTCAACTCAGAGGGAGTCTTATGGTTATTTCAGTATTTAGTAGAGAACCATCATAGTAGCAGGATATGAAAATAAGCTATAAAATATTATAGTTAAGATGGGTGAATGGCCCAAGATTTGAGATAATTTCTACCTTAGGAGACTGGGTTGTTGGGTTGTGTTATATTATTTTTATGTTTGTGGAAAAACCTATGAACAGTTTTTGAAACCAACGTTTCGGACTAGCTTAGTGAGTCCATCATCAGGGCAATGTGATTTGTATTTTGAGAAGAGAGAGCGTGAAATTATGGAGCTATTAATAGTTGGGTTGTGTTATATTATTTCCACGACTAGGTGACATAGTTAACCAGGGGGTTAGAAGGGGGGCGGAGCCCCCCTTCGTTGTGTCTATTGTGTAGTTGGGGGGGGGGGGGGGGGGGGAGGAGGGGTCACAGGGGTTTGAGGGGTGTAGGTAACCCCATTCTATGGGGTTTGGGGTAGCACCCCGGAAAATTTTGTTTTTGGACCCTATGGTTTTGTGCATGATTTTTTGCAGATGGTTTTGGACGCAATGGTTTTCGGTCCATGGTTTTGGATGTGATGGTATTCGGTCCATGGTATTGGATGCTTCGGCATGTATAAATATGTATTGTAACATTGAAAGGAACATAATGAAAAATCAAGCTAGTAGTCCTGGTTTTGTGATCTAGGGGAAAATCTCTGTGTATATGTGTTTTATGTGTTATGCTTTCACATTGTTTATTTTTTGTGTTTTAGGAATTCGTATGCAAGTAATTCCTGTACAGGGTTAAAACCTACATTTGGTATTAGAGTTGTTTTGGCTTCAAGGGGATGCCTTTGTCGCTGAGGGGTTTCGCTCAGGTCTGTGGTAGACCCTGTTCAGTGGGAGATCTGTGAGATTGATTCTAGTGGTAAAAGAAGATGACGAGCAATGGAAAGACAGAGATCGAGAAATTTAATGGTCAGTGTTTTAAATTGTGGAAACTCAAGATGGAGGATCTGTTGGTGGATAAAGATTAGTGGATCGTGGTAGATCCGGGTACTAAACTAACGAGAGTGCCCGATGAAGAATGGAAGAAGTTGGATTGGAAGGCAAAGATCACAATATGATTGTGTGTCTCAGATTTAGTATTGCTAAATGTATCATGGGAAGTTACAATGAAGGCTTTGTGGGACAAGTTAGGGACTTTGTACCAATCTAAGTCTCTGGTGAATAAATTGTTCCTACGGAAAACATTATATAACCTGAGGATGAAAGATGGAGACTCAGTGACAGAGCATCTGAATGCATTTAATACTATGGTAAGTCAGTTATTATCTATTCATATTAAAATTTTAGATGAAGATAAGTGCATCAGTTTTTTGTGTTCTCTACAAGATTCGTGGGATAGTCTGGTTATTGCAATAGGTAGCAATGCAACTGCCTTGCAATTTGATGAAATAGTCGCATCCTTGCTGACGAAGGAGATGAGACGAAAAAAGATGGAGAGACAGAATGGTGATGCCTTGTCTGTACGAGGATGGTCCCAAAATAGAAACAAAAGTAAGTCATCGAGTGGGAGATCTAAATCTCCAGGAAAACCTGTATAAGTGGTCTGTTCGAAATGCGGAAAGGAAGGGCTCTACAGAAGGGACTATAAATCTAAAGCTCCTGAAAAAGGAAAGGGATCTGATGATGCTCATTCTGCAGAGGTGAAAACCACCTCAGATGAAGGTGGGGATGTGTACTTGGCTTCTTCAAGTACACATGTAGATCATGAGGCATGGTTGATTGACTCAGGTGCATCCTTTAACTTCACTCCCCATAGAGAGTGGTTTTGCGAGTGTGAGAAATATGATGGTGGCGATGTCTTCTTGGGGGATGAAAGGAAGGTTGGAATCGTTGGTCGCAGAAAATTAAAGTCAAAGTTGCAAGATGGAAGGGTTAGAACACTTCTGGGTGTTCTACATATTCCTGCATTGGCCAGAAATCTGATTTTCGTGACCAAGCTAGATGATGCAGGTGTAAAAACAGTGTTCGAAAATGATACCTGTAAGATGGTTCGGGGAGCACTGGTATTGATGCGGGGAGTTCGGATTGGAACTTTGTACAAGCTGCAAGGTAGCATTGTTGTTGATGGGTGCAACAGTTTCGTGCTTCCTGAAAGTGGAGCAGAAAATCTAGTGGTCTCTAGAGAGAAGACCATGTTGTGGCATCAAAGGCTTGGACATATTGGAGAGAAGGGCCTTCGAATACTTCATGGTAAAGGTATGGTAGAAGGTATGAGTAATAGATTTCTGGATTTTGATTTCTATGAAAATTGTGTACATGGGAAGCAAAATTGGGTGAGTTTCTCCTCTGGTGGTAAGAGGGCGAAAGAGATATTAGAGCTTGTGCACAGTGATGTGTTTGGACCTGTGAAGGTTCCATCACTGGGTAAGTCTGTGTACTATGTATCATTTATAGATGACTTCTAAAGGAATACATGGATATATTTCCTTAAGAAGAAATCTGAAGTCTTTGACAGGTTTAAAGAATTTAAGGCTCTGGTGGAAAACCGGACAGAGAAGAAGATAAAGCTGTTGAGGACAGATAACGGTGGAGAGTTTTGCAGTAAGGAATTTGAAGAATTCTGTAAGAAGTGTGGTATAGCATGGCAGAAGACTACTCCATATACACCTCAGCAAAATGGAGTTGTAGAAAGAATGAACAAGTCGTTGATGGAAAGGGCAAGAAGCATGCTCAATGGTGTCGAATTAGGACAAGAATTCTGGGCAGAGGCAGTGGAGACTGCATGTTACTTGGTCAACAAATCACCTTCATCAGTGTTGGAGGATAAGACTCCACAAGAGGTATGGACTGGTAAGAAAACCTCTCTTTCACATCTGAGGATATTTGGATGTGATACATATGTACATGTTCCAAAGGAGAAAATAAGAAAGTTGGATAGTAAATCTGAAAAGTGCATCTTTATTGGGTATAAGGATGGTTTAAAGGGTAATAAGCTTTGGAACCCAGTAACAAGGAAGGTTGTGTACAACCAAAATGTGGTGTTTAAAGAGGTGAAAGATGTTATTAAACATGAAGTCCAACGAAAGGAACCTGAGAAGATAGAGTTTGAGCTTAAGGAAGAAGATTCAAACTCTACAGCAGAGGAGGAATCAGAAGATGAAGAGCCACAAACTTCGGGTGTGACAAGATTAGTTCGAGAAATAAGGAAACCAGAAAGGTATAGTCCATCTGCTTTTTGTTCAAATTTTTCTTTATCTATTAATCATGATGATCCCAGAACTGTGAAGGAATTGGTAGATTCAGAGGATGGCAAACTCTGGAAAGAGGCCATGGTTGATGAAATGCCATCTTTGCACAAAAATGAGGCATGGGATTTGGTGGATTTGTCGGCTGGAAGGAAACCCATTGGCAACAAATGGGTGTTCAAGAAGAAGACAAATGCAGAAGGAAAGGTGGAGAAATACAAAGCTCGGTTGGTAGGAAAAGGTTATTCCCAGGTGCTGCGAATTGATTTTGGTGATATTTTTTCTCCTGTTGCCAAGGTAGCTTCTATTAGATTACTTCTATCTATTGTTGTTTCTTTTGATTTTAAGGTAGAACAGGTGGATGTGAAAGCAACATTTATTCATGGGGATCTGGAAGAGGAGATCTACATGAAGCAACCTGAAGGTTTTGTGGTGAAGGGTAAGAAAGAACTGGTTGTTAGAAAATTATATACTACGGAGCAATGTAACACATAAAATATTGCAGAGATATAAACACAGAAAACACATAAAACAAGAAAGACACAGATATACGTGGTTCACCTAGTTTGGGCTACGTCCACAGAGAAACAGCCAGTCCTTATTTTATTATATTATATAGCAAACTGAAGAGATACAACCTACAGCAGATCTGTTGTAACTCCCTCTTTGCTCTCAATCTCCTCTCTCTTCCTCACTCAGAACACAGATATACATAGAAGCAATAAAATTCCCTCATATATAGCGAGGGGTTGCCTTCTAGGGAAAAAAAACCTAAATTAAACATAACTTCTACCGTTAGATCTCCGCCTAATGAATGGCCCAGATTGACTATAAAATTACAAAATTTTACAACTATTCTTAGCTTTGGGGGCTCTGCCCCCAAAACCCCCTGTCCAGGGGGGGCTCCCAAAAGGTCGCAGTTGCCCCCCCTGGACCCCCCCTACAACAAATATTTTATGGGTGGTGTTGCCGCCCCATTACGAACTGGGGTCCAATGCGGTGATACCTTTGAATATAGAAGATAATCAGGCTCCACACCCAACAATCTCCCACTTGGAGACTGATTATAGCAACTCCACCACTACTTCATTTGCTAGACAATGACTCCTCTTTGTACCTGGTTGTTTCTCATCTTCTTCATCATACTTGAAGACCAATTGAAACTGAGAAGATTCTCAGCTTCTCCCTGGTTACAACTTTTGTTGACATATCTATAGGATTCTAGCTAGTGTGTATCTTTTCCAGCTTTAACTGTCAATCTTCCAAAGTTGACCGTATGAAATGGTACTTGAGCTGTATATTCTTAGTCTTGGAATGAAATGCAGAGTTCTTTGCAAGATGTCTGGTACTCTGGCCATCACTGTATAACCTACCCAACTCCTACTTCTTACGCAATTCATCCAGAAACCTTTGTAACCAAATCATTTCTTTACTAGCCTCTATAGCAGCAACATACTCTGCTTCTGTTGTTGAGAGTGCAACAACACTTTGCAGTTTGGAGACCCAACTGACAGCTGTTCCACCTACAGTAAATACATATCCTATAGTGCTCCTCTTGTTATCTCTGTCACCTACCATATCTGCATTAACATATCCCTATAGAGCAATGTTTGAACCACCAAAGCATAATGCTTGATTTGTGGTACCTCTGAAATACCTGAGAATCCACTTCACTGCTATCCAATGTTCTTTTCCTGGATTGTTCATGTACCTGCTTACAACTCCCACTGCATGTGCAATATCAGGCCTTGTGCAGACCATTGCATACATTAAGCTTCCAACTGTTGATGCATATGGAACTTTAGACATATAATCCATGTCTTCTTGGGTCTTTGGGCACATCTCCTTACTTAATTTGAAATGGCTAGCCAAAGGTATACTAATTGGTTTTGCATTCTGCATATTAAACCTTTTCAACACCTTTTCTATGTACTCACTTTGAGACAATGTAAATTTGTGATTCTTTCTGTCTCTAGTTATTCTCATACCAAGGCAGCACCCAAATCCTTCATTGCAAATGAGTTTGCCAATTTTCTTTTGAGCACATTTATTTCCTGCATGTTAGAGCTTGCAACAAACATGCCATCTACATATAATAACAATATAATATAGCTTCCATCATTTTTCCTTTTGAGATAAACACAATGATCAGAGTGATATCTAGTACAACCTTTTTCAAACATAAACCTGTCAAATTTTAGATACCACTGCCTTGGAGCCTGTTTTAAGCCATACAAGCTCTTCTTCAACCTGCACACTAGTTTCTCCTTCGCTTTTACCTCATATCCTTGTGGTTGCTGCATATATATCTCTTCTTCCAAATCCCCACGGAGAAAGGCTGTCTTTACATCTAATTGCTCAAGATGAAAATATTCAGCTGCTACTAGACTTAGAATAGTTCTGATTGAAGTCATTTTCACATCAGGAGAAAATATTTCATCAAAGTCTATACCCTTTTTCTGTGCAAACCCTTTCACCACAAGTCTAGCTTTATACCTTTTTCTACCTCCATCTTCTTCCTTCAACTTGTAAACCCATTTATTCTGCAATGATGTTTTACCTGCAGGCAACCTAACTAAGTCCCAAGTCTAGTTATGTGCTAAGGAGTCCATCTCTTCTTTCATGGCTTGCTCCCACTTCTTCCTGGTTTCTACCTACGCTGCTTCTTCATAACATTCTAGTGCACCAGAATCAGTCAACAATACATAATATAATGAAGGAGAGTATCGTTCAGGGGGTCTACTTATCCTAGTAGATCTTCTAACACCACTTTCATGTGTTTGAAGTGCTTGTTGCTATTGTGGTTGTTGTTCTGGCTGTTGATCATTATGATTTTCAGGCAGCATCACTTTTCCTGTGATATCATCAAGCACTGTGGCTGATACTTATACAAAACCTTTTCATTGAATATTACATCTCTGCTCCTAATGATTTTGTGATTTCCATAATCATATAAGCGATAACCAAAATCATTAACACCATATCCAATAAAGGTACATTTCTTTGATTTTGCCTCAAGCTTTGTTTTATTTTCTTTTTTAATATGGACAAAGGCTTCACAACCAAAAGTCTTTAAAAAATAGTAGTTTACCTTTTTACCTGTACATGCCTCCTCTGGAATACCACCATCCAAGGAACTTGAAGGCCCTCTATTTATTAGATGAACAATAGTATCTACAGCATTTGCCCAAAATTGTAAAGGCAATCCTACATGCAATCTCATGCACCTTGCACGCTCCATGATTGTCCTGTTCATCCTTTCTGACACACCATTTTCCTGTGGTGTTCTTGGAACTGTCTTCTCTCTGTCAATTCCATTCTCAGAACAGTACCTATCAAACTCTTTGCTTCAATATTCACCTCCATTTTCTAATCTGAGACACTTCAACCTTTTTCCTGTCTCATTTTCAACCAAATCTTTCCATTTCTTGAAAGTATCAAATACATCAGATTTATTTCGAATACAATAAATCTAGGTTTCTCTGGTTGCATCATCAATAAAAGTAACATAATAATGACAGCCACCAAGAGATGATACCTGAGTAGGTCCCCATACATCTGTATGCACAAGCTCTAATTTTTCAATCTTCTTTTCTTTCCCAACTCTAAGGAATCTGACTCTCTTCTGTTTTACATAAACACAATTCTCACAGAATTTTAAATCAACATGCTTGAAACCTGGCAATGAATTTCTTGAGTGAAGAATCTGCATCCCCTTCTCACTCATGTGCCCGAGCCTATGCTGCCACAATGTCATATCTTTTCCTGTAGAGGCTAAAGCATTAACGAAATTAGAAATACCATTGCATAAATACAATGTACCAACCTTTCCTACTTTCTCTATTACCAGGGATCCTTTAGTGACCTTCCAGGTTTTATCTATGAAAGTGGTTACGAAACCTTCACCTCCAAACTGCCTTGTTGAAGTCAGATTTTTCTTCAGATCTGGAACATGCCTTACCTCCTTCAATAGCCACTGATTTCCATTTTGTTGTTTTATGAAAACTATACCCATTCCAATGATTTTACAGGGTTTATCATCACGCAATCGAACCTGTCCAAAATCTCCTTAAACATAATCATGAAAATGTTTCCTATCAGGTGGCATGCAATGAGGCCCCTGAATCTACCACTCAGGCATCAATAATATTTTCTAATGAAATAATCAAAGCATCTTGCAACACATCACTTGTTACATTCGCTTCATGATTAGTTTCTTGCGGTGTGTCTCCTTCTTTTCCCTTCCGAGACTTGCAGTCTTTCTTTAGGTGTCCTTTCTTCCCACATTTCCAGCACATTATCCCCGATCTAGACTTAGATCTGGCTTTTCTTGACTTACTGCGATATCCTGGGCTCTTTCCTCTTTCCATCTTTCTTCCCCTAGTATTTGCAGTCAAAGCATTACTTGATGTCTCACCGGAGCTTTTCCATCGCATTTCCTCATTAAGGATTGCACCGACAACATCATCAAACTTTAAATTACTAGATCGAGAGACAAAGTTACTGATGGCCATAACTAAACCATTCCATCTTTCTGGCAATGAGCACAAAAATAACAGAGCCCTAACTTCATCATCAAAAGTTACCCCTACAGAACTTAACTAACTTGTAACTGTATTAAAATCATTTAAATGGTCTGCAACAGATCAACCGTTTGAAATTTTCATATTAAATAAACGCTTCATAGGAAATACCTTATTTGAGGCCGAGGGTTTTTCATATATTTTGGCCAATGTCAACATTAAACCCTCTGTTGTCATTTCCTTTGAAATATTAAATGCTACCGATGCTGCTAGGCACAACCGTATTTTTTTCCAAGTGCCTTTCTGTTGAGGATATTCCATTCTGTGTCTGTCATACTCATCAGCTTCTTTGCCTTTCCGCTCAATGGTAGGTATAGATCTCTCTGACATAGATAATCTTCCATCTGCATCTTCCACAGCTGGTAGTTTTGGCTATTGAATTTTTCGACCCTAAACCTACCATCTTCCGCCATTGCTCCCACACAAACTAGGAACCCTTCTCTCTCTTGCGAGTTTATCAAACAAATATACCTTCGTCTCTGATACCAGTTGTTATAAAATTATATATTATGGAGCAATGTAACACATAAAATATTGCAGAAATATAAACATAGAAAACACATAAAACAAGAGAGACATAGATATACATGGTTCACCCAGTTTGGGCTATGTCCACGGAGAAACAGCCAGTCCTTCTTTTATTATATTATCCAGCAAACTGAAAAGATACAACCTACAGTAGATCCGTTGTAACTCCCTCTTTGCTCTCAATCTCCTCCCTCTTCCTCACTCAGAATACAGATATACATAGACACAATAGAATTCCCTCATATATAGCAAGCAGTTGCCTTCTATGGAAAAAAACCCTAAATTAAACATAACTTCTACCATCAGATCTCTACCTAATGAATGGCCCAGATTGACTATGAAATTACAACATTTTACAAGGCAATTTTACATCTATTCTTAGCTTCAAGGGCACTGCCCCCGAAACCCCCCGCCTAGGGGGGGCTCCCAAAAGGTCGCAACGCCCCCCCTAGACCCCCCTACAGCAAATATTCTATGGGCGGCATTGCCACGCCATTACGAACTGGGGTCCAATGCAGTGATACTTTTGAATATAGAAGATAATCTGGCTCCACACCCAACATTGGTATGCAAGTTAAAAAAGTCTCTATATGGGTTAAAACAGTCACCAACGATGTGGTATTAGAAATTTGATACATTTATATGGGGACTTGGCTTCACTAGAAGCAAAGCAGATCACTGTGTGTATTTTAAATTAATTGGTGACCATGTTATTTATCTGGTCTTGTATGTGGATGATATGTTCCTGGTTGGAAATGAGAAAGAAAGTATCCAAGATTTGAAGACCCATTTGTCTTCCAAATTCGACATGAAAGATCTTGGTGCTGCAAACTATATTTTGGGTATGGAAATTAAAAGATATTGGACAAAGAGGAAGCTATGGTTAAACCAGAGGATGTATGTCGAGACAATATTGCATACGTTTAATATGCAGAATAGTAAACCAGTGAAGGTTCCTATTCCTGTAGGTGTAAAGTTATTTGCTAAACAGTGTTCCAAGATTCAAGAAGAGGAAGAGGACATGTCCTGTGTTCCATATGCAAGTGTAATCGGTAGCCTAATGTATGCGAGGGTCTGTACTAGACTAGATATTGCACATGCAGCGGGAGTATTGAGTAGGTTTATGTCAAAACTAGGAAAGGAGCACTGGACAACAGTGAAGCGGGTTTTCAGGCATTTGTGTGGCACTAGTGATTATGGTTTGTGCTACCAAGGAAGACCAGGATTGGACAGAGTGTTGGATATTCATGGCTTTGTTGATGTAGACTAGGCTAGAGATTTGGATCAGAGAAGATCTACAAGTGGGTATGTGTTTAACCTATTTGGAGGTGCAGTCAGTTGGATGAGTAAGAAACAATCTGTAGTGGCACTATCAACTACAAAGGCAGAATACATGGCGGCCACTCATGCAAGCAAGGAAGTAGCTTGGTTGCAGAGATTGTGTTCAAGTATGGGGTTAGTATAGGGAGCTATAAGAATATACTGTGATAGCCAAAGTGCAATTTTCTTGGCAAAGAACCCTGCATATCATTCAAAGACAAAGCACATTGATGTTCAGTATCACTTTGTGAGGGATATGATAGAAGACAAAAAGGTGTTGCTGGTAAAGGTGGACACTTTGAAGAATACTGTAGATGCATCGAAAAAATATGTGAGCTCTGACAAGTTTTCTTGGTGTAGAGAAACAATGGGCATTGCAGGGATGGATAACTTACTAAGCTTTCCTGTGGCCCCCTTGTGGAATGAAAACAACAAGTGGGAGAATGTCGGGTTGTGTTATATTCTTTCCACAACTAGTCGACATAGTTAACTGGGGGTTAGAAGGGGGGCGGAGCCCCCCCTTCGTTGCACCGATTGCATAGCCGCCCGGGGGGGGCGCTCATAGGGGGTTTGAGGGGTGCAGGTAACCCCACTCTATGGGGTAAGTTTTATTTTTGGACCCTATATTAAGTTGGGAAGACCTACCTATGGTTTTGTGCATGATTTTCCGCACATAGTTTTGGACATGATGGTTTTCGGTCCATGGTTTTGGACACGATGGTTTTTTGTCTATTGTGGCCACAACCACCACCCTATTAAAATTTTCCCTAGTAGCAATTTTGAATGGGTCCCCTAGAGGTTGATCTTTCTCTCCTCTGAATGTTTTGTTTTATCCCAAGCATTTTAACTCTTTGCCAAGACAAATCTTCAATGTCTAAATGGTTAAGGCCCCCTTAATAAATCTTTGCTGCATAGTTGATTCATAACCTAGCCTAGCCCTTTATCTAGTCCCTTCATCAATGGTTTCAATCCTCATAAGTATTCATGGTACATTTATGCCCACACATATAATCACCCCTACCTTTACTATGGTCGTTCGTGCACTTAACACACAAAACCTTCTATTGCATCTTTATCCCCCTTTTTAACTCTCCACAAGGGAAATGCTTCACAAAACAAACTTAACATACCCGTTTGTCACTTATCGCATGTCACCTTGATCAAGGGCAAAGGCTTGTTTATCATGAATAATTGCGATGCAATTAAGTCGTCAATCGCATCGCATATCGCAATCGGAAAGACCAAAGGATTATTCATAACACAACCATAATGCACCGGATCTGCCGGGGTCATTAACCAGAGGAGATATAGTTTCGGGTCCGTAGCCCCCACCACATATCGCATATTGGGGGAGCCAGGGATCATATACAAAACACAATATGATATGGCAAACCCGCCGCATTATTAAATACAACCTATATATATATCGGGTCTAGCCGAATCACATATCACAATCAGCGGGGTCCTAGGCCTGTGCACATTGCGATATGCGATTTGGCGGACCTGCCAATCTTATTAAACAGAATATATATGTTATAGGGTCCACCTCCCCCATCTCTAAATCGCTATCGGTGAGGTCTAGTGCTTATGTGTAAGGTCCAATTAGATGAAGCGAACCCGCTAATAACTATGCGTCTGGGCTTATAAATTTTGAAATCCGGCCTTGTGGTCAAATGCAGTATTTTCTGTGTATTCCTGTGTTTTCTATAAGATGTCATGATCTAGGTTCTCAAAGGAAATCTAGTAGGGGTGATATGGCACAGGATTTCTCGTTGAGATGTGCGATTGCGACTCAGTTGCAGCAAGATGTTGGCTAAGCCAGGGGCCGATTCTTTCATGCTCGCTCCTTTTGATTTCATTGCGCCTTATCATTTAAAGTTTCAATGATGACGACAGCTGTTCTAGGGAATTTTTATCATATTTTCATAATCACAGCTAATATGAATTATCTCTGCAGGCAAATTTGAGTGGATCTGGTAGCAGATAAAGGCAATGTATGTCAAGACGACACCTCTGCACCCCGGTGTCGATACTGCAAAAGCGTAGTCTACAAAAAGGGGGATGAACCGCTACAATGCATAATGAAGGCACACTCTATGTCAAAAGGGAAGCCCAACGCAGATCCACCAAGATGTCACTCCCTCCATATAAACCTCAAGGAATGCTAGATGTGGGATGATGAGCGTGACATCTTCAGTTTCCTTCAAGAAATGACATGGAATAATAGCCATCCCACACAAGTGCAACGAAATGACACGTAGTCATTCTTTTTCCCTCCCCTGGGAAGTAGAATGCTCCAGCAAAGATGAATTCGACGTATCAACAGTCTCACAGACCATTCTCCTCTGTATGTTTGGATCCGTGTAATGAAAAGCAAGGAGGTGAAAAGTCAGTGGGGGAGGAGTCATTTTGAGCTGTAGAAGTATTACCTTCGGATAGGAGAGAAGGGCTTTTTGGGTTTTGAAATCGACAACTTTGATTATTGTGAATAAAGAGAGACTGTTTAGCTCAATAAGGAGCCTGTGTTTTAGATTTATTTTCCTCTTTTATCATCTATTTTGATCAAAATGTTGTCGCTGGTATAAATGCAAATGTATATTTGTTTTGTGCATATTGATGACTTTCAGTTCATAGTTATGCCTGGTTATTTGAATATGATTCAATATCAGGGTTAAATCATGAAAGGTTGTTGGCTCAAAACTCTGTTGGGCATCAGTTGCAAGCTTCTCTTCCATAGAATGGAATGTGTATTCCTGTATGAATGATTGGATTGTACTTAAGTATTAATGCAGCCTTGTTCTTACATGAGCCAGTAATTGATTCATTTAGACTTGGAATTCATATACGATGTTTAACCTCTCTTTGTCAAGCACCTGCAGGATAGATTAGGATAATTAGGACTAGATTAGAGTAGTTAGAAGTAGTGTAGATATGATTTAATACATAGTGGCTAACTTTTTTATTTGGTTGATTTAATTGAAGTCTTCTTCCCAGAAGAAATCTTTCAACACCTATTATAGTTCATGGGGTCCCTTAAAAACCGTTGGAACTAGCCATCCCAAACGAAAGGAGGCCTAATTGGGGTCTGTGATTGGGTTAATTCCCTATAGTTGGTATAGCAAAAATTCACCATGTCAACAAATTGGTGCTAGAAGGATGGCCTGAACCACCGTCCACAACTTTTACAATTTCATTTGTAAATTTCCGCATGGACTTGAAAAGATTAATGCATGGATAATGAAGGTCGAAAATACCCTTCCTCTCATTTAGAAAAGCCTCATTTCGAAGAAGAGACATTGTGGGAGTATCCTATCACTCAGGAACAACCAGTCAGAAGACTTACTCAGGTTTACGCTCGTTCCCTATCACAACTCCCTATCTTTCAGTCATTACCTCCGATAGCAAAAAGAAATCCAAGGGTCTATCACATAAATGAAGAAACGTTTGCAGCCCCTTCCCTTGAAGATATTGTGCTCGATTCTTTACAGAGTATCAACTCTCTTTGGGAAGAAATCCCTGAGGATTCCCCTTCTAAAGGCAATCCCTGGCTTGATTGGGAAAATCCTAATGAAGAAACCCTCAACCATAACATCCCTATCCTTGATATGGCCAATATTCCTCAACTGGGTGGGAATCAACTCCCACCCCCTCCGGGAGCACTGCCTCCCTGGCTCGCTCAGGATGCCATGGCGATACCTAGGTAGCAGCATCCCTTACCCAAGAATGCAGAAAATGTACTACCTAAATTCAACCCTGAGCGGGGAGACACCACAGAAAACCATATCAATTTGTTCTTCCTATTCGTGCACATGCTAGGGGTAGCTGATGAAGATATAGTCTGTCACCTATTCCCTTTTACCCTGACTGGTGCAGCTTCCACATGGTACTTTAGCTTGAGAAATGGATCGATCACCTCATGGGCTACCTTTCAACAGGCCTTTTTAGAAAACTATGGCGATGACAAAACCCCTGCTGCGTTAGTCCTAGAACTATCCCATTTGAAAATGGAAAACAAAGAAAAGGTTAAGGATTTTAATATTTGGTTCAAAACCTTTTTCAACAGAATCCCGACCACCGCCAAACCTACAGAAGAGGTGCTCATGGAATTATACATCACTACTTTCCTTGTCCCTACTGCAATGTGGGTCAAAAGGAGTAACCCACAGACCTTACAAGGTGCTATCGATGAAGCAGTAAAAGTCGAGAATGAAATGCTCAGTCTCATAGCATGCCACCCTACAACTAGAGAAAAGAAAGCCTCTCAAGCATCCAAGAAGAATAATGGGAGTGATAACAAAGGGGCTGAAACCAAAGAAAAGGATACCACAAATGTAGAAGGTTTGCATCGGATCATTAAGAAGCTGACAAATATAGTCATTGATATGAAAATGAATTCTGGAGAGAGTACGAGCAAAAATGGAGGAGAGTATAACAACAGAAAACCTTTCAAACCTTTCTATATTAAGAAGACAAAAGGTAGTCATGGTCCACTTGCACTGCTCTCTCCACCCAATGAAGGGAATTTAAACACAGAAGAACTGGCTCTTATTGGATTGCTCCTTAACCAAGAAGAACCTATAGTGGAGCTAGAGCCAGAACAAGATGATGAGGAAGAATACCAAGTAGAAGAGCCACTAGAAAAAGAATCCCAAATCAACGTACTATGGGATTTCTATACAAATGAGAATGATGATGACCAAGGAAACGGTATGGCAGAAATCCACACTAATGAAATCCACACACGAAGAAAAGGGCCACTTGCAGGTGTGATGAAGCATGTAGATTAGACCAAGAAAGATGTCCACCCTGTGAAGGCACCTATTCCCAAAGTTCCTGTTGAGAAGAGTAGACCTAGTGGTCAATCCAAGAATACCCCTGTTGCAAACCATATAGAGAAAGAAAAAGCATCTCCCACTGTAACGAAGGCTACTCAAGATGGTAAACTCCCACCTAAGAATGGCAAAACCGGTATGTTTACTTTGCCCTATCCTGTTTATAACATTGATTACAATATTGTGGATGATCTTAAGAAATCTAGGGCTAATATCACATACCTTGATTTGCTGAAATTAATGCAGCAAAGAGATTTGCTCTTGAAAGCTGTGAATGAGAGAAATTCCAGAACTCACACCGTCCCAAGCAGCCAAACCAAGAAGTCAGTGTCCAGACCTGTCAACACCTTCATTGCAGCCCAAATGCCATCAGCTATGGAAGCCACTCTGTCCAAAATGAAGCAAAATTGCCAAGATATCAGTGCAGCCATGATAGGGAGAAAATCAAAATCCATGACCCCACCTTTCCATATCACATTTGAAATCCTCAACATGAACGTACACAATTGCCTGGTAGATTCCGGTGCCTCGTCCACTGCGATGCCTTATGCTGTTGCTAAAAGACTACATGGAATACCTGAGAAAATGGGACTTGAATTATGTAATAGGACATGACAAGTGTGAAAGTAATTGGAGAATTGAAAGATGGGTTGATTTGGATGGTTGCTAAACCACATTACACACAAGTCATTGATATAGTGGTAGTCGATATACCTGAAGCCTATGGAATGTTGCTTAGTAGGGATTGGTCGACAAAACTCAATGGATATTTCTCAACTAATTGGTCCCATCTCTTGTTGCCTCAGAAGGGAAAAGGTGATATGCTAAGATTTGATTGAAGAAGATACATGAAGTATGTGGTAATGGAACTAAATGGTCCCAATGAGCCTGTAATGTTTATCCACTCCATCCTTGGGAATTATAGTTTCAATTTTTGTGCCACAGAAACCTATTTTGGAGAATTCCATGCAGAAACAGTTGAAGAAACATTGACATACACACAGTTGGAAATTACCTCCCATAATCCAATCAATGAACTATCCTATATTATAGTAGATGATAGGAATAATTTCTTAGATAGTAGTTCAATTGATGTAGCATTAGATTTTATATTATGGACACTCTATTTTGATGGCTCTAACTGCCTTCAAGGTGCAGGTGTTGGGAGTATTCTCATTGGCCCACAAGGGAACCAACATTTGATGGCTAGCCGGTTGGAGTTTGCATGCTCCAACAACACAGCAGAATATGAAGGCTTGCTGCAGGGCCTGAAGAAACACATTGATATGGAGGTGAAAAATCTTAAAGTTTTTGGTGAGTCACAAATAATTGTGGATTAGGTAAGGAAAAGGATACACTGCAATTTGCCGCACCTGGTAAGGTACCAGCATGAGGTATGGAGCTTAATTAAAAGTTTTGATTCCTTTAATATCACATACATACCTCGAAGGAAAAACCAAGATTTTGATTTGATGGCTACTATGGCTGCTAAACTTTTGCTTGATTTCATATTAAAGAAGAATAAATGTTATGTTGAATTGATTTTCAAACCATATGTGTCTGATAACATCTCAAATTGGCAGGTGTTCAAAGATGACAAGAAAATCCTTGAGTTCTTGCATTGCGAGGAGACATTCAAGAATGCAGTCATTGATGAGAGAGAACACGAAATTCTTATGAATGAGAGGGAAGATGAGGAAAAGGATCAGCCCAATGTGATTCCAAAATTAGTTGTTAAGATGGAGCACTTGTATGACTTGCATGATAAATTCAAGAAACTGACTAGCTGCAAAACGCATAGCTCATCCATGAAGTATGAAACGATCAACCTTGGGACCAAAGAAGACCCAAAAAATGTCAATCAGGGCCTTGGGTGCTCTCCATAAGAAAAGGCTGCATTCGTCAAGCTATTTAAAGACTACAAGGACGTCTTTGCGTGGACATATGAAGACCTAAAGACCTTTGATACCAATGTTATGTAACATGTAAATCCTTTGGAAAAGGAGGCTAGGCCCTACCAACAAAAGCTGCGTAAGATGCATCCATGCCTAGAATAGTATGTGAAGAAAGAATTAAACAAAATGTTGGATGCCAAAATCATCTTCCCGGTTAGACACACCCGTTGGGTAGCCAATCTTGTGCCAGTAAGGAAGAAAAATGGAGACGCCAGGCAGTGTATTGATTTCAGAACCCTGAACAAAGCATCTCAAAAGGATAACTATCCTGTCCCTTCTATGGAACACATCCTTCAGTGCATTTTTGGGTCTGAAATGTTGTCCCTATTAGATGGGTTTTCAGGATATAATCAAGTATTGGTATCTCATGGGGATCAGCTTAAGACAACCTTCAACACTAAATGGGGCACCTATGCATATTGTAAAATGCCTTTTGGACTCATTAACGTGGGCACCACATTCCAGAGAGCTATGGACATAGCTTTCCGAGGGTTGATTAATAGATCAATAGTGGTTTACATGGATGACATCACTGTGTATTCATATCACAGAAGGGATCATATTTATCACCTGAGACAGATTTTCGAAAGATGCCGAAGGTATGGAATTTCATTGAATCCCAAGAAGAGCATCTTTGCAGTCATAGAGGGGAAACTACTGGGTCATATCCTCTCTAAAGAAGGGATTGTTATTGATCCTGAAAGAATAGAGACCATAATGAGAATACAACCCCTGCCAATAAGAAGGCCATGCAATATTTCTTCGGGAGGATTAATTTCGTTAGAAAATTTGTCTCATGCTTCACGGAAATAGTGCACCCCATGCAACTTATGATGAAGAAGGATGTTGTGTATAAATGGAGCAATGAAGCCAAGAAAGAGTTTCGGCGAATCTAGGAAGCCATCGTTCAAGCTCCTGCATTGGTTAGCCCTAATTTTGGCAAGGAATTCTTCTTGTACGCTTTTGCTTTTGATGTTTCATATGCCGCAATACTCACTCATAAAAATAAAAAAGGAAACAAAGTCCCTCTTTCTTATATGAGCTCTAATCTCCAAGGGGAGGAACTCAACTACCCAGATGTGGAGAAATAGGGCTATGCAGTTTTCAAGGCCGTAAAACATTTCCACCCTTATTTACTGAAAGCCAGGACCAAAATAATCATCCCCCATCCTGCTGTAAGATCCCTCTTTGTGTAGAAGGAAATGGGTGAACGAAGAGGGAATTGGATAACGCCCTTCAAGAGTTCAATTTCAGGATAAAGCTGGCACAGATAGTTCAAGGGCAGGCACTTTGCAGGCTAGCAACAAAAGCCTTGGTAGACAAAGAAGGGGTGTCCGAAGAACTAGAAACATTGAGCATGTGATATGCACAAATGGAACTAAGGGAGGGGCCCTTATGGATTAATGAAGCACTGATGTATGAGCGAGAAACATCGGAAGCCTTTTCAGACCCTGAGTCATGGTACTACAACACACGCTTCTATCTAGAATAGGGATCATGTCATGAACACATCGATGCATCACAGAGGAGAGCACTTAGATTGAAATCCAATTAGTATCATTTGGCCAACAACGTCTTATATAGAAAAAATCATGATGGAATCTGGTTGAGGTGTTTGGAAAAAGATGATGCCAACCATGTATTGAAATTAATGCACGACGGCCCAACAGGTGGTCACTATGGCAGAGACACCACTCCTCATAAAATATTAAGAGCTGGGTATTATTGGCCCACAGTGTTCAGAGACTCGCATACCTACACTCGCAAATGAAAGGTGTGTCAAACCGCCGTAGGATGAGAAAGAGAGCCTGTTGTTCCCCTCAGGCTTGTTATGATTTATCGACTGTTCCAGTAATGGGGCCTAAACATCATAAGTGAGATCACTCCAAACTCTTCACAACAGCATAATTATATACTCACAGTGACTGACTACTTCCCCAAATGGACTAAAGCCATCCCGCTTCGGAAGGTGAACGAAGATGAGGTAATATCCTTCATTGAGAAATTCATTATCAATATGTATGGCATCCCTGATGCTCTCATATTTGATAATGCTTCTTACTTTTCATCATTGAAATTGACTGAGTTTTCTATTGATAAATCAATCCACATAAGGTACGCACCAAAATATTACCCCCATGGAAATGGAGTTGCAAAGTCTTCAAATAAAAACCTTATCCGCATAATCTGCAAGCCTGTCGCTGACAACTAGAGGAACTAGCACAACGCCCTAACAAATTCCCTTTGGGCCGATATGGTGACCCCTAAAGTGGCCTTAGGAAACTCCCCATACTTCCTCATCTATGGACAGGAAGCCATCTTGCCTCCAAATGTTACCCTTCCCTCCTTACAGCGCTCCCAAGCTTCAAGAGGAACCCCTTCAGCCTTACTTCAAGAAAGGATCAACCAATTGATGAGGTTAAAGGAATTAAGAGATGAAACCAGAATTAAATTCAAAAACCACCAAATGATTGTAAAAAGATGGTTTGATCATCATCTAGTAGGAGATAAAGACTCCCAAATAGGAGAGCTAGTCCTGAAATGGGACAAGTTAAATGAGCCAAAAGGTAAACACACGAAATTCCAACACTTATGGTTGGGCCCATTCGAAGTTGTGGAAAAAATTGGTCAAGGAACTTACAAACTGAAAACTTTACTGGGAGAAACTGAAAAACTCCTTATTAATGGCCAACATCTGAAGAGATACTTCCAGTGGCCACCACATGGCGGTTACCTCCTTAGTAGGTTAGAATTCATTTTAGTTTTGTTGTTAGTTTAGTTGCATTTCTGTCTTTTTCTTTTGTTCCCTGCAAATTTTATCTTCCTTCTGTTTTGAATTGCAGTCTATTTCAGCCAGCTGATTTCGGTCCTCCAGTCTTATTCTCCCTTTCAGATTTGCCCTCATTTACCAGATTCAGCCTTTCCCTTCCTGTTACACAATAATTTGTCACTACCTTCATTCCCGTCCTTCTACTGTGTCATGTGTCCAAGTCAAACATGCCCATATTGAACAAATTCTCTCTTGTGGTGCCAAATGACCCACTTTTCCTAATTTATCTGCCTCATCGTGACTATGGACTAAATATACACACTGAGAGGCACTCATAAACAGTGCAGCCGCACTGCCAATGCGGAAGTACATCTGATTCCCTCGATGGTCCGATTTTATGTTCCAGCGTGAGGTTACTTATTATCTTTAGTGATGATCTAACTGGCTATGTTGCTCACTAGCGATGTTAGCGCTATAGTTCAGTTATGCCCCTGCGATGATCCATATTGGGTGAATTTGTTCCAACAGTCGACCTTCCAGATGACTCTAGACCTGGTTTCTGGCATAGTTTGTATCGCCCTCCTTTCTCTGGCATGGCAGTTCCATCCATTGTGCTACCTTCCTTTGGGATAAGCTCACTCTTCCACCTTTCATGGAGACTCCTTCTCCTATTTAAACTCTCACCATTGCTATGCATTGCTAGTTTTGGATAGTTGGCTAGTTGAGCAGTGCTGTTAGTGTTTGTGAATTTGCTAGATAGCTGGTGTGAGTGTGACAAGTGTGGGATTATTGATAGCTTGTGGAAGGTTGTGAAGTGCCCTTAACTTTGTGTAAAACTTATGAGTGAGAGAGACTTGTATGTTGGGAGATCCATCTTCAAAGACTGAATGCTTGAGGAACATGTTGGCTAGATCCCTCTGAGAAGGCTTATGATGTCAAGACTTTGGTTGTAAGCTTACTCTTATTTCATTATTAATACAATCAATGATGTTTTCCTATGTCTTGTATGTAATTTACTTGATAGCTCATGACTTATTGAATTTGTGAGTAAATAGATCATTGTTGTTTTCCGGTTACATGCTTTGTTGTATTTCCTTTGCATTGTTTCAGGTTGATCACTCGTTAGGAGAAGGAAGCGGAAGCTGGAGCAGCACAATGGAACTCCATCGACCACCGGTTGAGGTAGGCCTCCAACTATGACTGTTTAAGGAAAGCCATTGTTGATCTATCCTTGTTTGTGACTAGACCCACTCTAGGGCTAGAGGGTTTGCCTCAGTCCGGAGAGGGAACACTTTCCTGCATCACAAATTGGCGACTCCGGTGGGGAGTTTGGCCTATGTTCTTCCCTTGTTTGCTCTTGTTTTGATTTTTGATTTGGTCTCTTTTGATGTTTGGGGATTAGTTATCAGTCTTTTGAGTTTCTTGGGTTGATTTGAGAAGTACCTCTATTTGATTAAAGGATTTATTGTATCTGATTTGGGAGTTTTTGTTCACCTGTCATTGTTTTGAACATCATCGCGGAAAAAAGCCTAACAGTTGCGACATCATCGCCACTTTATAGCTTTGCACCCGCGATGATCTTGGGTTGCTAGTTTAATTCCCGCGATGACTCCTAAAATCGCACCATTGCAGAAAATAGGTGTCTTTCCACGACCATCTCTAGTTGTCAGTGTAACACTTGTGATGATAGCTCTTGTTGTCTGTCCATCACTAGCAATGGTCTCTCATTCAGAGATGACAGCTCTAGTTGTCTTTCCATCACTAGCGATGGTCTCGCATTCAGCGATGACAGCTATAGTTGTCAGTGTAACAACTAGAGGAGGTAAAGTTGTTTTTATAACTTTACCTCATGAATTCATCAATCTTGCTTATCCCCTGTTGTTTCTTGTCTCTCATTAGCTTGTTTTAATTGCTTTTGGTTAGGGTACTGTCTCTTTGATTTCATTGAGTGAGTCTTGTGTTTCTTGGACCATGTGACCTAGCCCTTTAGAAGTTTCGTCGAGAAACCATTTGCTTGGGTTACTTGTCTGTTCAAGGTTCATCCACAACCGTCTTGTTGATTTGCTTGAGGCTTTTTCACTGCTTGTTTTCTTGCTGGTTGATTTTTAGTGTCGATTATTGAACCAATTTTTTATGTTGATTCGATTTCTTCACTACCAAGCATAGATCACAATTGTTTGGATCGATCAATTCACACTTGCTTATTTGTCTCTTTAAATTAAAAATAAAATCAAAAGTTTGCACTCATTTAGCATACAAAAGTGAAAGTACATTTGCATTACGAATTTTCATGTTTGAGAAATTAGAAAGCAAATTTTAAATCTTTCATTAGTAGTATCGATGCATCGTGAGATTAGTGTATTGATGCATTGTGTTTCTTAGTGTTTTCATTCACTTGTCTTGGTTTGGGAATGAACTCTCTACCTTTCTATAAGTAGGTGTTCATCGAAATGAAAGATGCTTTACTCATTCTAGCTGCATCCTAGGATTTGTTGTATACATACAGTAAGGCCTGAAAACTGAAACATAATTCAAGATCAACTCTAAAATGAATTGAATAAACCTAACAACGCATTGGAACATAACGCACACTATTTAGAGGTCTAGGCTAGAGACGTGCTCCAATGTCATTAAACCTAGTCACTTTTGTTTTCACTCAAGGTTGGGTGATTCCTCCTTCTGTGACTCAATAGTGGTCTAGTATGGAATTGTGCTCCCATGTACCGTCGAGTATATGTTGGGAGACCCCACTAGGTTATCATCCTTTATCCTTAGGAATCCGTGTCTATTGCCTTGCAAACTGTAACACAACTAACACAACATTTGGGAAGATTGATTGTCGTATGGAAAGTCCTTGGTTTTCATATGATCGCCAAGGTGTATATTCAGTTTTACAGGTTGTTTGGTAAACCTTCTTCCTAGTTTTCTCCAGAGTAGTCACTTTCATTCCTTTTTGGACTCCCTAAAAGAAAAGGTCCATCTGAGCACTTGTCCTTTCAGGCTCATTAAACCTCGAAAGAGATAGAGTCACCTTTTCATCCTTTTCTCGACTCTTGAAACATGAAAAGGTCAAGTTTTGTTCCTATGTCATAAAATTTACTGCCCACGAAATATTCCTGGTAACAGTTAGAGTTCTTCATTACAGTTCGATTGTTTTTCAGGCTCATTCCCAATGGCAACATTCCCCGAGTCTACCAGCCAAGGTCTTTCCCCAGATGGGAATCCTAGTCCGTTTCCACCTTTTGGAAATGTCGGTGCTCCGTATATGGCAACATTGTCCTTGCCTGGGTTAACCATCGGTTTACCCGTTTGGTTGTTTTCAACCTTGGTGGTCCCGAGTGTCATGACTCCTATTCCACCGTCTCCTTCGTCTGAACCACGACATGTTGATTCCAAGGTTGAGCCTATGCCTTCTTCCCCTGTTTCTTCCTCTTCCTCTCCTCCTTCGCCTAGTGAAAGTTTCACATCTAGTAACCAGGAGACTAAGAAGAAGAAGAAGAAGAAGATGAAGAAGAAGAAGAAGTCCAATAAACATGAGGCCACCTGTGCAGTTACTGCTCCGAGTACATCTCAGGTCGGACCACCTTCTGCTCCTTCGCGGATGTTAAGTTTCCTTGTAAATTGTGTAAGGGCGACCATCTTCTTCGTGATTGTCCTAGCATTCCTAGGATCTTAGAAGTATGGTATCACGATCTGGCTTGTTCCATCATCCTCTGAAGCTCATGATGATGCTACCCTATCAACTGGTAGCGGTAAGAAGAAAGGGAATATTTGATTCCCCTGTAGGCTATGTGAAGGCAATCATCCCCTTCACCTTTGTCCGCTCATGGATAAAGCTTCCACCGTTTTGGAAAGTCTTACACCTTCTTCACCCCAACCTCTTCTTGGTTATCAGAGGCTCTCTTTAGACCCTCTTGCCATTGATAAAGAGATTGACTTAGATTCTTCTCTTGTCTATCCTCCTCCTTCTAAGCCTGGTTGTGCTAAGCCTGTTCCAGACCAACCATTGGACGGAGAGAGTGTCGACTTGGGTTCACCACCTGTTGATCACTCTGCTTTGGAAGAGTGTCATGCTCATGTTCTCCTCGTCTCATCAGATTCTCTAGAGTCCAAAAACGACCCTCCTATCCCTGCTGATCACGAGAGTCCTTCTTCAGTTCCTATAGAGCAGGGGGGCAATCATACGATTCCCCCACCAAGTATTTCGGTCGTTTCCTTCGACTGGATTCATTTGACTGCATTTCGCCTTCCATCCTATGTGCCTTTCCAGATTACAGTACATGCCTATGGCAAGGTAGTACCTAGCACTATCTTAGATGAGGGTGCATCTGTTAGTCTTATGCCTTCCACTACTTGGCAAGCTTTGGGCTCCCCACAGCTTGTGCCAGTCATGCAGAATCTGTTGGCATTTGACGAAGGAACCAGTCAACCTTTAGGGATCCTCCCGAAGTTTCCTGTTACTTTGGGGGGCAAACCCGTCTATATAGACATCATGGTTGTCCAAGGTGCTTTAGATTTCAGTCTTCTCCTTGGCCATGACTATGTTTATGCCATGGGGGCTCTTGTTTCTTCACTTTTCCATGTGGTTTGTTTTCCACATGACAAAAGAGTGGTGACCATATATCAATTCTCATTCTTTAGTCCCTGAGTGCCTCCTGCATAGCCATCATCCCCCATTAGTTCTTATCTACAAGCAATACCTTCTTTGCCACGGGTCAATTATGTGGCTATCCGTTCTGTCTCTGCCTCTGCTGATGATTATGCAGATGGTCTCATCCATCATGTACTGGGGGCATTGGAACCTGATCTGTCTTTAGTGCTTCATGACATGTATTCATCCCAGAGTATGTTTCTTGCATCCCGTGAAGACCTCTTAGGAGCCATGTTCTCATATGGCCCATGAAAAGGAGTACAAGCACAGTTCCTTGTCTTGTGTCAAGCTTGTTAAAAAATGAAACTAGGTGTACGAGGATAGTTTGTTCCTGTGTCAACCTCGTTCAAAAATGAAATAAGGGTTATGAGCACAGTTCCTTGTCTTGTGTCAAGCTCGTTAAAAAATGCAACAAGGGTTATGAGGATAGTTCCTTTTCACTCTGTCAACCTCATTAAAAAATGAAACAACTCCCCTTTCCAAATCAAGTCTTTGACTAAGATCTCATAAAATCCAAGTCAAGTCTTTCCAAGATCTCGAATGTGAACCTTCATTCCATCCACCTTGTTGAATGCAATGAAGCTTGGGGGGCATGTACCTCGATTTGCGTCATTATGTTGGGGGCATGTGAACTTATAACAAGCATATTTTTTCGTTTCAAGCTTGTGTAAACATGAAACCGAATCCAAGAAGAGTTCTCCATGGTTCAAGCTTGTGTAAAAATGAACCCATACCTGATTTACACCTCGTGATTTCTATTGTTATCCGCTAAATTCTGCTAGATGAGCCTTGGTTGTTTCATTCCATCGCCACCATCTCTTTGGTCGATCATATGCTTTCACTTGGTTGTTTTTCCTTTCCTGAGGGACCGCATCGATGAGTGGTTTTATTAGCCAACCTCTTGACCATCACATGTTTTGAGCAGTTCCACCATTGCCGAAACTAGTTGCTACCCTTTATACCACTCGTTCCTCTAGGACGAGTCACCTTTAAGCCTTTTTCTGACTCGTAAAAGATGAAAAGATTGCCGAGTATTTTTTCCCTTTTTGACTTGTTAAAGAGAATAAAAATGGAGGTCTACTTTCAGCTCTTTTCTAACCGTGTAAACATGAAAGGTTGTCGGGCCTTTGTCATTTCGGGTTCGTTATTGGTTACGAAACAACGTGATGTCGATCGCTTTTCTACCTTTTCGGGTCAAGATCACTAATCACGAAAAGTACTCCTTGATCGTAATGGTCAAGCGGTTCTCTCAGGTATTGTTTTATACTTTTTCGAGCTCGAGAGACAAAAATCTACGAAAAAGGACCCCCATGGAGTTTTCTTTTCCATGTCTTTTTCAAAATCTCTAAACATGAAAAAGACTTCAAGTTTTACCTATGTTGGACTCGTTAAAACCTGACGACATTGGACTCGTCACCATGATGAGACTCGACCTTCTCCTTCCTAGGGCTCATTAAACCATTACTAGGTTGGATTCGACCGACAGTCGAACTTATATTGCAAGCATATGCTAACCCCTTCAAGCTTGTTTTCAAAAATAATAGAGGTACTCGTCGGTAATGGTGGGGAAAATTTGGGAATCATCATTGGCAGCTAGTCACTCTTGAACATTGACACTTTTGCTTCTTGTCAGGTTGGGACATCCACACAACATCATTTGGCCTTCCGTGGGTTTGGGTTACAATTTAGCCTCATTCCATCCAATTTATGCTATCTTCATCGAGCCTCTAATCCCTTGGTACCTGAATGCTGCTGCCCTCTGGAGTCATGTTGCCGACATGTTCAAGAGTATAATCTGTCCGCAGTTTACATCCTTGCCTTCTCCTCTGATACTCTGTTTTTCCATCTACCGCTTGTTCCTTATCTTGTGTCGTTGATGGGGGAAACATTATGGCCCTCCTGCGACAGGTCATCTCTTGTCGACATCAGCTCATTATCCAGGAGATTGATCTAGATATCCCCTTTGGTACCTTAGAGCTTGCATGCCTCAATGGAAAGTTCTTCACACCTGACGGTCGACTTTCATCATTGGTCGTTGATTGGTTGATTCCACGAGTGATTGACTTCAACTCTTTTTTCACACTTCATGGATTGTGCTAGATAGTACCTTGAGAACCATTGGCATTATTGGTGGTTTCTCTCGCGCTTGTTAATGGTTTTCATCATTGACCGGTAATCAAGCGACTTTCTGTCATGCTTGACCTTAGCACATCTATTCGCATGCTAGAATTTGTGCTATGATCAGATGGGTTTAAGACCCCGAACTCAGATTACCCATGTTCGGGCTGTGTGGATTGGTTCGTGATTACATGACTCGTTGATGGATGGCTGCGACCATACCTTTGCTACTATCATGGTCTTCTTAGTTGGATGGCTGTGTCCATGCCACAGACCTAGTTCGTATGTCTTTTGGATGGCTGCGCCCATGCCTAGACTACATGTATTTCACTATCAGAGATATCCGTTGTACTTGCGTGCAGGTTCTTCCAAATGGTTTTCTAGCTCAGTCGGTTTCATAAAGCATTTCACCCCTCCCACTCTCTCGGGCTTCATACTTTAGGGGGAATCTGTTACACAGTAAATTGTCACTGCCTTCATCCTTGTCCTTCTACTGTGTCATGTGTCCAAGTCGAACATGATCATATTGAAAAAATGCTCTCTTGTGCTGCCAAATGACCCACTTTTCCTAAGTTATCTGCCTCATCATGACTATGGACTAGCGATGTCAGTGCTATAGTTCAGTTATGCCCCCGCGATGATCCAGATTGGGTGAATTTGTTCCAACAGTCAGTCTTCCAGATGACTCTAGACCTGCTTGTTGCCATAGTTTGTATCGCCCTCTTTTCTCTGGCATGGCAGTTCCATCAATTGTGCTACCTTCATTTGGGATAAGCTCACTCTTCCACCTTTCATGGAGACTCCTTCTCCTATTTAAACTCTCACCATTTCTATGCATTGCTAGTTTTGGATAGTTGGCTAGTTGAGCAATGTTGTTAGTGTTTGTGAGTTTGCTAGATAGCTAGTGTGAGTGTGACAAGTGTGGGATTGTTGATAGCTTGTGGAAGGTTGTGAAGTGCCCTTAACTTTGTGTAAAACTTATGAGTGAGAGAGACTTGTATGTTGGGAGATCCATCTTCAAAGAGTGAATGCTTGAGGAACATGCTGGCTGGATCCCTCTGAGAAGGCTTGTGATGTCAAGACTTTGGTTGTAAGCTTACTCTTATTTCATTATTAATACAATCAATGATGTTTTCCTATGTCTTGTATGTAATTTACTTGATAGCTCATGACTTCTTGACTTTGTGAGTAAATAGATCATTGTTGTTTTCCGGTTACGTGCTTTGTTGTATTTCCTTTGCATTGTTTCAGGTTGATCACTCATTAGGAGAAGGAAGTGGAAGCTGGAGCAGCGCAATGGAACTCCATCGACCACCAGTTGAGGTAGGCCTCCAACTATGACTGTTTAAGGAAAGCCATTGTTGATCTGTCCTTGTTTGTGACTAGACCCACTCTAGGGCTAGAGGAGTTGCCTCTATCCACAGAGGGAACACTTTCGTGCATCACACTTCCTCATTAACCTACTGATGATTCTATAGTTGCCAAAGCCATCATTACCCTACAAATCAAACAAAATTTCTATTAGCCCATGAGAACTTGAAAATCAGTTGTAGAATTCAAACCAAGCCACTCATTGGCATATGTTGAGAACTAGGTAAGATCTGTTGATAACTTGGATATCTAGAGCACGTAGGGGCATCTTTATAAGACAAGAATGTGTAACTACAGCTGGACTGGCATGGAGGGACACTGCATTTTGAATAAATCCCACTGAGACCTAACCTATACTTAGCTCTAAGTTTTGCAGTCATTCTCCATTGGTTCCATCCACCACACTAAGTTTCCCAATACCTGTCATCTACAAGTAAACCTCCTTTCATGGGCTAAACTCATTTTCATATACCTGTGGCAAATCCAATTGTGCTCTAGTCCTTGTGCCTGAAACTAGAAGGACTTATTTAAAAGAAAAATGAAATGTCAGGTCCTTGTGCCAACCTAGAAGGACAAGTTGTTTGGGAAGCCGGTTAGAGTAGGGAATGTTGCTGGGATTAGAGTACCAGTTGATACAGCAAGCCCAACCTTGCTTAAGTGGTTTAAAAATATGGCAAGATCCATGACTGTGCCCCATTCAATCATATGAAAGTATGACGCTAAAATTTCTATATAAAGTGCAGATAAACATATTTACATCAAGTTTGATGAGTAATAAGGAGCTAAGGTACACACCTAAATGGTTATTGACAGTAGAAAATAGGTAAACGAAGGTAAATAAACCCCATAATATGACTATTGGAGAATTCTTGTCAAAACCATATCAGTGAGAAGAAGCTATTTGTCTTTATCCCACCTGAAACAATCAATGTTGAAGTGGAACCCATGCCTGTTCATCTGTATAGTTTGCATTTCGAGTTTATCTTAACACTCTGATGTCTTATGAATCCAAGCTTTATTTGGAAATAGAAACAACTGGTTTTCCCAGCGGTTCGCCATTTGTTGTGGCCACAACCACCACCCTATTAAAATTTTCCCTAGTAGCAATTTTGAATGGGTCCCCTAGAGGTTTATCTTGCACTCCTCCAAATGATCTGTTTTATCCCAAGATTTTAACTCTTTGTCAAGCCAGATATTCAATGTCTAAATGGTTAAGGCCCCCTTAACAAATCTTTGCTGGATAGTTCATTTGAAACCCAGCCTAGCCCTTTATTCAGTCCCTTCATCACGAGTTTCAATCCTCATAAGTATTCATGGTACATTTATGCCCGCACATATAATCACCCCTACCTTTACTATGGCTGTTCGTGCACTTAACACGCAAAACCTTCAATCACATCTTTATCCCCCTTTTTAACTCTCCACAAGGGAAATGCTTCACAAAACAAGTTTAACATACCCGTTTTTCACTCATCACACGTCGCCTTGATCAAGGGAAAAGGATTGTTTATCATGAATAATTGCGATGCAATTAAGTTCTCAATCGCATCACATATCACAATCGGCGAGACCCAAGGATTATTCATAATGCAACCAAAATGCACCAGATCCGCCGGGGTCATTAACCATAACATATATAATTTTGGGTTCGGAACCCCAACTGCATATTGCATATCAGCAGAGCCCAGGATCATATACAAAATGCAATGTGATATGGCTGACCCACCGCGTTATTAAATACAACCTATATATATATCGGGTCCAGCCGAATCGCATATCGCAATCGGCGGGGTCCTAGGCCTGCGCACATTGCAATATGCGATTTGGCGGACCCGCCGATCTTATTAAACAGAATATATATGTTATCGGGTCCACCTCCCCCACCACTAAATCACTATCGACGAGGTGTAGATGATTTTTTACATTGGGGTTTCCTGGCTTATATATTGCCATGGGCACCCTTTGGGGAAAGGGCATGATCTTATGATCGTGCCCTTTTGTCTAATTTAACCTAAAATTAAATAATAAACCTAAAATAAATACTAAATATTTTTTTTACATAACATTTCCTTCCTCTCGAAAGAATGCTTTGTCCTCAAAGCATTCATAATGACGGATGTTGTTGACAAAATGCTTCATTCTCCCAAGAAGCATCTTCTTCGGGTAAGTCCTTCCACTTGATCAGATATTCCAAGATGATCAAGGTCCCACACTTTAAAAGGTCTTGGATTAATCTCTTAATTTCTGTTTTTTGGTGATGTGGATATCGATATGGCTTGATGTTGACGGGGTCTGACCCTGCCTTGACTTCCATTGTATGCTCAATTTCCCTATTACGTGGCATATTCATAGGTAGGTCTTGAAATACTTTTCCATGCTTCCAAATTAGATCTTGTATCTCTAGTGACTCTTCATTGGTCACATTTGTAGATAACATTTCTAATTGGTGACATTGTACTACATAAGCAGGTGCTACTTTTCGAATCACCTTCACCATCTGAGATGATGATACAATTTGATTCTTTGGTGCTTGGAATCCATGTAATTTGTACTTCTGACCTCCCCATTTGAATTTTATAAATTGTACTTGATGTTTGGCAGCATAAGTACTAAAGATCGTATCCATTGGATACCTAAGACTACATCTACTCCTCCTAACGGTACCGTGAAGAATGGAGACTCTAAATTAAAGTCTTGAATCTACAATTTGACCTTATGGCATTTCCCCACCTTTTCAATCTTCTTACCATTAGCTACCATCACTTTCATGTTTGGTAAGGGAAATGAAAAAATATTGAGTCTCTTTGCCACAGTTGCATCTAAAAAATTGTGTGTGCTACCAGAGTCAATGAGAACCATTACGTTGTTCTTCATTATGTGTCCTTTTAACTTTAGGGTTTGAGGTTGTGATATACCTGTCATAGCTGATAATGACACTTGCGGAATACTTCCATCATCTAATTCCGGTGAGAATTCTGAGGCATCTTCTATTTCTTCTATGTCATAATCTTCAGTGTTTGAATCATTGGTTGCTTCACAATTATATAGGTTCTTTGGTTCTTTTCCTTTAGCACATCTATGTTTGGGGTCCCACTTCTCACCACAGCGTTTACATTTACCCTATTTTATCCTTTGCATTTCCACATTATATTTTTCATCTTCACGAGGATGTGGTGGAACATATCTTGTATTATTTGAGTCCACACACTGGGGTATTCTTCGTCTTGAATATGTTTTTTCCGCTTTTGACCAAAATATTGGTTCAAATTTCTTTTTGGCTATTTTTGCTTTTCGTTGCTACTTCTATTGATGTAATGTCATGCATCTCAAGTTCTACTTGTAAATGGGTTTTGAGACCCGAGACGTATGACTGAATTAGACGAGATTCTGATAACCCTGGTACTCGTGTTACTAAGGTTTCCCATTCTTGAGTGTATTCGTCCACACTTCCTTTTTGTCGTAATTTGATGAGTTTTGAAAGGAACTCTTCTTCCTTTACACCTTGGAATATTTTAAAGAATGCATCCTTAAATTTTCTCCAACTATTGACGTGTGTTGTCTTTTTCCACCACATATACCAATTATACGCTTCTCCTTCCATTTTCATGGATGCATGCCTGAGCTTTTCGTCATCATCATTGATGTCATATATCTCAAAGCATTCTTCTACTTTATTTATCCATGCAACATTGTTTTTTTCGTTTCCATTGAATCTAGGCATCTCGACTTTTTCCCTTCGCTGGTATGTCACTAATAGTTGAGCGAAAAAGGGGTGTTGATTGGTAAAGGTATCCCAGAATTGCTTGTTTGTAAGAGTCGCGTTACTCATTTCTTGGTGGGGTGTTGCTGATTTTTTTGGGGATTCAGCTTTTTCATGAGAGTCTGTTGACTTTGTTGAATATGATGAGTTGTGCTCTTGATTTTCTTCATTTTCTTGTAGTAGTTGTGCAGGTGTATAATTCATCTTTTTACACAAAATTTTCAGCAATGTTAAGGTCTCTTTGAGATCTACTTATGTTTGGACATGGTGATTTTCCATCTTTATTTCTATTCGATTTGTCGTATCTTGAAGTTTTTTGATATTGTCAGCCTGCCCCTCAAGCTTGATTTGGAATTCATCTTATCTTTTATTGACCTCATCATTGTTGTTATTTATCTTATGCTCTGCATCAACCAATTTTTTTTGGAAATCCGCCATTGTCATTGTCGACATTGAGCAAGTTTGTGGGGGCGTGTTTTATCAGCCAGCTTAATTTTATTCATTTATTTAATTAAATTAACGTTATATATATAAGTTATAACTTATAATTAAATTAAAGTTATGTATTATATATAACTTATATATATAATTATATTGTATATTATATATATATATATATATATTATATATATAAATAAACGTTATATATATATTTGACGTTATAAATAATATCTATATCTATATATCTATATATATATATATATATATATATATATATATATATATATATATATATATATATATATATATATATATATATATCCACTGCAGACAGTCACATCTGTTGATGGGTCGCCTCTCGTTTGACGTTCAAAAGTAAAAACCTTCAAGCGGATATCACGCAGTGAATATTCTAAGTAACCGTAGGTCCACCACACGGAATTGTAGGTCCCTCTTCAGAGAAAAACTATGCCGGTTCCCGAGGGTTTAGTGTATTACCGCAGGTTACCGCAAAGAAAAACGACACCGGTTCCCTGAGGGTTCAACGTATTACTTCTGATGCTGCCACATTTTATTTTTGGTTGTGGTGTGAGATTGTAGTTAGATATTTTAACTGCAAATCCTGTAACAACACACTCCAGGTTGAACGAGGATAGTCCACATGCACCGCTTTTTTCTGAAAACTTATATATATATATATATATATATATATATATATATATATATATATATATATATATATATATATATATATATATATATATATATATATATATATATATATATATATATATATATATTAATAATTAATTAACAGAAGATGATTGTTTACATTGGGGTTTCCTAGCTTATATATCACCATGGGCACCCTTTGGGAAAGGGCATGATATTATGATTGTGCCCTTTCGCCTAATTTAACCTAAAATCAAATAATAAACCTAAAATTAAATACTAACTAATTTTTTTACATAACACGCTTATGCATAAGGTCCAATTCAATGAAGCGGACCTACCGATAACTATTTGTTTGGGCTTATAAATTTTGAAATCCGTGTTGAAAATGCAACAAGATGATGGAGCTTAGTGAAAAGAAGTCGCCTTCACTAAGTGGGCCCACAGGCTATTTCTAGCGCAAAGTCTATTTTTAGACTATATCTATTTTTAGACATATGGATCATGGTCTATGAGTTGCAGGATGTTATTTATGGATGATTGGTCATGTTGGTAAAAATAGATGGACCTCTATTTTTAGACATATGGGCGGAGTCTATTTTTAGACTACCAGTCTAAAAATAGAATAGCCGAATATTATTAGCTCTTAATAATATTTGGACTATAAACATTATCTTATCCTCTTGCAGCACTTCAGTTCGAGCTACAGATGTGGCACATGCAACTGCCAGAAGGAAATATGCTTTTCCTATGGGTTAGTTGAGCTATTGCATGATGGACTTTAGTTAGAACTCAAGTGATTGAGTTTGGTGGAGTTGATTGAGGAGTTGATGGAGTTGTGTTCAGTTTGACTTAGTTGAACTAGTTGTATTTAGTCTAACTACCAAATACGCTAGTGATGAGTGATGTGAATTAATTATTAATTAATTCACTAATTATTAACTCATAAATCAACTAAAGAATACATCAGTTAACTCAGTGCATGGATAGTTCAGTGGAGACAAGTGTTAGAGGTGGGTGAAAGGGTGAGTCTACTATCAGTTGTGACTATAGTTGTGCATGAGATTTGCACAATCATTGATTGAGATTGCCAATGAGGATTGCGCAATGCAAGCCAAGAAAATTCGAGCTTGGATCTGATCTATTCTCAACTTGGATTGCGCAGTAGACGTAGGAAAACAGTGTAGGAGATTTGAACCCGTGACTTGTTCAGATCTGAGCTAGTTTGTGTGTAGCAGGTGGAGATAGTACTGAGTACTTGTGAAGAGTATTGTACTATGTATTGTTACATGTTCTCTATCATTATAATATACAGATAGTTGGGGGTTTTCAGCTGTATGCTTTCCCCATTACATATTGTGTTGATATGTGTGATTGATGTTTCAATGTGCACATGCGATTGTTTTTAATTCCGCAAATTGATGATCAACGTAGAGGAGGTTATGTATTATGCATGCATTCTGCAAATAGGGTATAATCAGGATAATATCTGTGAATAAGTGTTATATTATTCAAAATTTCTACATGCTATCAGAACGAAGTTGATCATCAGATCTATTATTCAGAAAGTGATTACATTTTATTTCTTCAGGCAGAGTCTGTAATCGGGCCAGGTAGCCTCTGGATTCATCCTTCTTTTAGAAGGTGAGATATCCGGTAAATGCCCATATAGTTAATCTCTGTACGAGAAATAGTTTGTTCTCGCGAATTTTAGATCAGAAGCGGTTGAGTTTTGAGCTGGTGGAATTTGAATTTGCAGTAGTGTTTTCTTGGTGTCGAAGTTGAAATGTCTTTCAACGGATTGCGATTGGAGCATGTCCTTGAAGGCAGCTCGAATTATATTGCATGGTAAGACAGGATGGAGGCAGTGTTAGATGACAATGGGTTGAAAGAGTTCATAGATGCTGAGGTCCCAAAGCCTACTGATGCTTCTCACATTGAGGCTTGGCAAAAGAAGACAACAAAGTGTCAAAGGATTCTGTTGGAGGGCATGAAGGATCACATTGTATCCAGCTTGCATGGAAAGTCTTCTCCATACTTGATGTGGAAAGCATTGACAAATTTATTCCAAAGCAAGAGCGACCAGAGGAAGTTGGTGCTCAAGGATAAACTCAGAAACATTAAGTGTGAGAAAGGAGACAGTATTCCCAAGTATCTCACGAAGTTCACCCAATGCTGGGATGAGCTGGGAAGTGTAGGGGTAACTGTCGATGATGAGGACTTGGTGAGCTTGGCTCTCCTTGGTATTCTGAAGAGTTGGCATTCCTATCAGGACTCTGTCAATGGTTGGGAGAAATTGCCAGGATGGGAGAGACTTTGGTCAGATCTTGTGCAAGAGGAGATCAGGCGAAATACCAGGGACAGATCTTCATCAAAGGCATTTGATGAAGAAAATTGTGCTTTGGCTGCCAAAGCAAAGAAGGGGAAGAACAAGAAAGCTTCTCATTCCGGTACGAAAGGCAAGAAGCAGGACATGTCCAAGGTGAAGTGCTTTCATTGTCACCAGCACGGACATTATGCCACAATTTGTCCGCAGAAGAAGAAAAATAAGCAAGCTACTGGATCTGCAGCGGGAGAGGTCTTAGCTTCGCAGTTTGAGATGGATTTTTCTCTGATCGCATGTTTGGTATCAAGTGTGATGGGATCGGTATGGTTCTTGGATAGTGGTGCATCTTTTCATATGACAGGAGATCGAGATTTGTTTTTTGATCTGGATGAGAAAGATCTTGGAGTGCACATCGAGATGGGCGATGATGGTAGATATAGTGTGACCAGTATCGGTACCATTTCCTTTGAGAGGGAGTCTGGTAAACCCTTCATATTGAAGGAAGTGATGCATGTTCTAGGATTGAAGAAGAATCTTATCTCTGTGGCGATGTTAGAAGACACGGGATATGATGTTGTCTTCAGTGAGGGAAAGGCTTTCCTGTGCAGTAAGACAACTAGAGAAACCCGGAAGATAGGGGTTCGAGTCAAGAACCTTTATCAATTGCATGTAGATGGCTACGCAGTAATGGCATGCAAGGTAGTAGGATTGGTGAGCCGGGATGATGGCAAGCTGTGGCACCGGAGATTGGGCCACCTTCACCATGGAGCCTTGAAGATACTGCAGCAGATTTCTACTGGGCTTCCTAAAGGCACTCTTGCGTAGTCAGATCAGTGCAAGGGGTGTACTTTGGGAAAATTTGTGAAAGCCACCTTTCACGAGAAGGATAGTCATGCCATGATGATCCTTGAGAGAATTCACACAGACATGTGTGGAGCTTTCTCAGTAGCTTCGATAGCAAAGCACAAGTACTATGTGATCTTTGTTGATGATTTCTCTCGAAAGTGCTGGATCTTCTTCATGTAGAAGAAGAGCGAGACATACTCGAAGTTCTGTGAGTTCAAAGCAATGGTCAAGAAGGAATCGGGGAAGAAGGTGAAGGCTCTTAGGAGCGACAATGGTGGTGAATTCATCTCTGACGAGTTCAAGTACTTCTGCAGTGCAGAAGGGATTCGAAGAGAGCTCATAGCTCCCCATAACCCACAGCAGAACGGGGTTGCTGAACGGAAGAATAGAACGATCGTGGGTGCTGCACGAGCGATGTTGCATGATCAGGGCCTACCCCTTCACTTATGGGCGGAGGCATGCAATACTGCAGTATATGTGCATAACCGTTGTCCTCACAAGATACTTTGCATGAGTACACCCAAGGAGGCTTATTCTGGTAAGAGGCCTGATATTTCCCATTTGAGGATTTTTGGTTCTTCTGTTTACATGCTTGTGACGAAGGATGCCAGGAAGAAGCTGGAGCCGACCGCAGAGGTTGGGATATTTGTGGGGTATGCTGATATGCCTCAACTATCGTGTGTATTTTCCAGACAGTCACAAGACTGTTGTGCGACGGGATATCAAATTTCAGGAGGAGAAAGCCATGAAGTGCTTGCTTGAGAGGGAGCCACATTTGCATGTAGATGAGGAGCTATTAGTTCCTAAGGATGAGCTTCAGGATGTGGATCAGCCACAAGATGAAGTTCATGGAGTGAAAGAGACCACTCATGCAACGCCAACCATCAAAGGGCGAAAGCACACTACAGAAGCTGAGCGACTGGGTCAAGATGCAGAGAAGGTTGTAGGACCACCTACAGCATAGCGCAGACAGAGACAGTCACCTGACTGGTACACTGGATACATGGCTCTTTTGAGCAAATGTGTCGTGACTGAGCCATCCTCTTTCAAGGAAGCTGTGGAGGATCCCGCATGGGTAGATGCCATGGTGGAAGAGTATGATTCGATTGTCAGAAACAGTGCATGGGAGATTGTCCCAAGACTGGAGGGTAAGTTGCTGATCATTGTACTTTATGTAGATGATTTGATTTTGACGGGAGATGAGCTGTTGATACTTTAATGCAAGGAGGATCTTGCTAGAGAGTTTGAGATGAAGGACTTGGGCCTCCTTCATTATTTCTTGGGATTGGAAATTTGGTAGCACAATGATGGACTATTTGTTTCTTAGGGTAAGTATGCCCGGGAGATACTGGAGAAGTTCAACATGCATGGCTACAAGCCTGTTGATACTCCTCTTCTTAGAGGTTGGAGGAAGGAGGATGCTACTTCAGTGGAGGTAGTGGATGCCACTGTATATCGACAGTTGGTCGGGTCGCTTATGTATCTGGTCAATACACGACCCGATATATGCTATGCTGTTAACCAGCTTTCACAAGCTATGCTTAAGCCAACCAAGCTCTTCTGGAAGGCAGGCAAGCATGTATTGCATTATCTTAGAGGCACATCGGGATATGGATTGTGGTATAGACAGGAGGATGAGGTGAAGCTATGTGGCTTCACAGATGTATATTGGGCAGGGAGCCCAACGGATAGAAAGAGCACATCTGGAGGGATCTTCAGTATCGGGTCGACAGTAGTTTCTTAGTACAACAGGAAGCAGAGATCCGTGGCACTCAGTTCAGCAGAGGCCGAGTATATGGCAGCATGTTTGGCTGCATGCGAGGCTATATGGATGAGGAAGATCCTGGTCAGGTTGTTTGGGTCACACTTGGAGCCTACTGTGATTTATTGTGATAACCAGAGTTGCATTAAAATCTCAGCTAATCCAGTATTTCATGATAGATCCAAGCACATCGCCATCAGGTACCATCATATCAGAGATTGTGTGCAGCGGAGAATCTTGTTACTTTCATACATTCCCATGGAGGGTCATGATGCTGATATCTTGACGAAGGTGCTCACCAGGAGCAAATTCGAATAGCACAGAGGTAGGATAGGGGTTGCAGATAATCGATATCTTGTGGAAAGGGAGTGTTGAAAATGCAACAAGATGATCGAGCTTAGTGAAAAGAAGTCGCCTTCACTAAGTGGGCCCGCAGGCTATTTTTGGTGGAAAGTCTATTTTTAGACTATGTCTATTTTTAGACATATGTGTTACACTAAAATTTGTCACCATGACTATTTACAGTTAGTATGGCTCCATCAATTGTCATACTATCTTCCTTGGCAAGTCTTATACCTCTACTCTTCATGTCAAATTCCAAGAAAGAGAGAAAGTCTTTAAAAATCTATATAACTCTGGGTACGCAGTTTCTCTTAGCCTTACCTGCGTGTACGCACCTCAAGTTCACATTCCCTGCATACTTGTACGCTATGTCTGTAAAGGGGTGGGTGTGTACCCCTGTAAAGGTCAAAAGGCACGAGTTTTACTTCAAAAAAGTTACTTGTGGTCGATTCTAGAGCATTCCAGAAGTTTGTTTGACGTGTATTGAGCGCCTCCAGATAGTTCATGTATCCCTATGAAGGAGGAACTTATCCCATCAAGAGGGGAGCTATCCCATTCAAAGAGGGGCTTATCCCATTGATGGTGGACCTGATTAACTTCCTCCAAAGCACTATAAATACAGGCATTGGGTTAGGGGGAGGGGAGGTTGAAAGCTGAACATTCCTAAGGGTAGATGCTGCTGGAATTAGGACTCCCTTATAGAGCTTGAGAGGAGAGATTCCCATCCTTTCTTAGCTTCATTTGGAAGTGGGTGAGCTAATCAAAGTAAAGGAGAACTCTTGTTGGACCTTGGGAGGGACCTGCACAACACCAAGGAAATGGTTGTAATGGTTTCTTTTGTTTCCACTTAATACAATTAAGCTCATTTTTCTCAACAAGTTGTTATACATGATTTGTTTCATATACTCCTTGGTATTTATGATGAATATGTTTTATTTTATGAGTTATTCAGGTGCTATGTAATCGTTTGCTTGTTAGTGAATGCAAGTTTCGAAGAGAAGGAGGAGCTCATCTAGATCAGCGAGGCTGGACTGCTACAAAGCGTTGGACTAAAGGTTTGTTATAAACACCTGATTACTTGTATTCTAAATGCATATTTAGGGAAAGATAGTGTTTAATTGTCTTGTTTTTCACTAGAAAGCCTTAGCTTCTAGGGAGGTCGGTTTTGTCCGCAAAATTGACTCTTTCCGCATGACAAAATGGCGACTCCACTGGGGAATCCATGGATTTGATTGATTTCTCTTTTGATTGATACTTTGATTTGAGAAAAGTCGTTTTCTTTCTGGTTTTTGACTGATTGACTGTGAATTTGGGTGGAATAGCTTAGGGTTAAGTTAGATTTTGCTTTTCTTAGTTTTTGCTAGAAGTACGCAGCCTCTGCGTTAAGCACAATGCGTACTTGTACGCACTGCAGCTTTGTACACAGAGCATACACACACCTGTGCAAACAGGCTGCCTGCGTACCCTGTCAAAAGTTGAGAAAATTTCAATTTTTCCTTTTTTGCCTCTTAGATTTTGTTTTTAATTTGTTTTTGCTGCCCAGATCCACTGGTTACCTGTCAGAAGTCTTCATCTAAGCTTGTTTCATTAGTATCAAGGGTTTTAGTGAAATTCATAGAAGTTCTAGCCCTAGGGTTTGATTTTTGCATTGGTCCTGTAGTGACTTTGACTTTAGAAGTTGTAAACCCTTGGATCTCCCTGGTCTTTTCAGTCTTCTTAGGATTCAGACCTTTCATAAAATCCACCTGTGTGAGAAACCTACCTTTGTGTTGTCTCTTTGCGGAATTTCGAAAGAGCTTGTTGGTTAAAGTTGTGAATTTCATTCTTAAGAAAAAGAACAAAACATTTTTATTTTTGTTTTTGACTGGTTTATGATTCTACATGAGCTAGTCCTTGGTTGAATTGTGACTGAGTAAAACATCCTGGAATTATACTTTGTAGGATTTTGCCTCATTAGATTTGATTTTATGTGAATTTCTCATAGATTTGCTTTTAGGTAAAATTGATTTGATTTGTCATAGATTTTTTAAACTTGATTTTTGTTAAAGTAGTTTTACATGCTTTGTTAATATAGGAAAAAATACAAAAATCTCTTTTGAAGAAAAGTTTGTTTTAATAGCATTTGAAGTCTTTGAAAAGAGAAAGGAATTTTCATGAAATAATTAGTGGTCATGTGTTGTATGCTTTGGGAAAGATAAAGAGTTTGTTTCTTTGATTTTCATTGCCAAGAAAGTTGTCTTTATATCAATTTTGCATTCTCCAACTCTCTTAGCTAGGGAATTCATTGAAAAGGAAAAATAGTATAAATCATCCTAGGTGCATCTTTTTAGTGGATTTGAGTCGAGTCTACACACCATCAGTTTCATCTCCACTACCTTTTGTCCTAAAGAAAAGCCATAAAAATTAACGTTTAAAGTAAAATTTACTTAGTAACTTTTTATTTACTTGGGCTCTGAAACACCAACATAGATCAAGCTAGTGTCTTGGAGTAGGAGAGTAATTAACTCTCCAAGACAGCAAAACCAAACAAGTAGCTCATCTTGTGGTACGATAAATCCAACTGTTACATTTATGCTCTGGGAAAGCTCCTCTTAAAGGAGAAGCACGAGACCGTGTCCGAACCAGTGAGGGGATCAATCCTCCTTCATTGGGAAAGATGCCAGATACGCACGTACTACAAACGGTAAACCTCGGATTATTGTCGAGGAGCCTGGGGTCACTTGTCGGTAAACCTTGGATTATTCTCAAGGAGCCGGTAAGGGGATTGAGCTTGTTACTCTGCCCTTGTGTGCTATCGGGTCGTAGAATGTTCCCCCAGGTGTATTTGTTGTTGTTGGAGACCTTAGTGACCATTATCTTTAGGGTTCTACCCAAGGTGACGGTGGAGGGAAGATCCCACTGTACCTGGAGCAGACGTCGGCTAGACTCACTTGGATTTTCCGGGGGGTTCACTTCACTCGAGATGGTTAAAGTGGAGGAACTTGTGCCGGTCTATTCATTAAGCAGGTTGTCGGGGTAACTCTTCCACCCGCCACTTCTATACTGAATTCGACGATGTTGGGCTTCATCACCAACGAGTGTTTTCGGTCCGGAAGGCTACTGTTTGTGTATGGTTTGACGCCCTAGATTCTTTAGGCGTGTGATTCAAATTTGTTTGGTTCTTTAGAGACTTTAGGCGGTTTGCTTTGAGATTTTACTTTGTTTGTGTGTGCAGTAGTTAAAAGCTTTTAACTGTGGCTGAATTACCGAGACAGTGCCGTAGACTTCGGGGCCAGTCACCTGAGATTGTAACCATGGCCGATTTGTTGAGGAAGTCCCGTAGACTTCGGGGACAACCTCCTGAAGATGTCCCGGGTCATTACGAAGGTTTGAAAGTCCTTGTAACTCCTAGTGGCAGTAAAGTAGGTTCACTTGAAGAAGGAGAGTCTTCGTTGGTAGTTCATCCTGATTACCAAAGTCTAGAAACAGGTTATAATCCCGAAGCTATTGCAGTTTCCGAGCTTGCTGGTAGTTTTTCATCTACTAGTGATATAGGCGAAGAACCTAAGATATCTGAACCTATTACTCCAACTTCTAGTGCTCCTGATTCACCTAGGGTAGAAAGAGTCATCACCGAAAATATTCCTTCTGGTTTGATAGCTATTGAAGAACTTGCTCCAGAAGAAGAAATAGGTGTCCCTATCCCTGAAGATCAACCTACTATTGATCTAAGGGAGAGTGAATCCATTTTTTACAGCCCACCTAGAAGTACTACTTGGTATCTTTCGTTAACTAATTATTTGGACAACTTAGGGTCAAGTTTTTCTCCACCTCGTACTCCTTATCCACCTGGAGGTATTTATACTCCTGTAAATATGTCTGGTCAGCCATCTATGTTTACTCAATCTCCTAAATCTTTCTTGTATGGTGGTCCTTCAGTTCCCTCTGGGTATCAGTCACTTTCTGGTACTTTTGCGGGAGCATCTCCTCAACCCATTGAACATGGGTTATTAACTGGAAACAATGGTAATAAACCGTTGGGTGTAGGAGACATTTACATGATGTCAGGTTCAATTCCCAGTTCTCAACCTCAAGGTGGCCAGTTACCACCTGGGGGGCTGCCTCAATTAATGCCTGGGGGGCAACCTCAAGGTACACAAATTGCGTCTGGGGGGCAACCTCAAGGACAGTATGTACCCGTGGTGAAATACATTCCTCAAGGTCAAACCCAGCCTCAATATGTACCCCAAGGTCAACCTCAGTATCAATTTATACCTCAAGGTCAACCCCAGTATCAGTACTTACCTCAAGGGTATCTACCCCAAGGTCAGTACTCGAGTCAAGGTTATCAACCACCCCAAGGTCAATCTTATGTTCAAGGTACGGGAAATGTACCTTTCAATTATCAATCCTACCCTCAATCCGGTTATGGATCTCAATATCCTCAACCTGTCATGGGTCAATACCCCGGAATGAACATAGTGTGGGATCCATCACAAGTTCAGCAGGTATTGTAGCCAAGTGTACAGTTGTCATCTCAAGTTGGACAACCCTTAGTTTCTGGTTCACCCCAACAACCAGTCCAGTCTAATGTTAAAACTTCTGTACCTTCGGTAGTTTCTCAGTCTGGGCCTATCGCCCCTAGTACTCCATCTCAAACGACTGCTGCAACTACCGCAACATCTGTTCAATCTACCGCACTTACTTCTGGAGTATCGACAACTCCGGTTTCTACTGTCTCTGCAACTACTCCTCAGATATCTTTACCATTGTCTGGATCCACGATTCAAACTACGGTTCAGATTCCTGTAGGACAACCTGGTTTAAGTACGGTTGTCACTAGTCAACCACAATTGACTTATCAACCGTACCAGGGGCAGTACCAATACGGGCCTGCTGTCCAGCAGCCAGTTTACCAGTATCAGCCTATCATGGGTACACTTATCAACAACCTCAGCAACCCCAGTACGGTTCGGTTAATCCTGGTTTTCCGGGAGGATACAATATCCCGAATGCGATTCCTATTCCAAGTTATCCCGGATATCCTCCTCCTGGGACTGGTCTTGTGACCCAAAGCTTTAGGGATCCTAATCGGCAATTACCGTTTATCGCAACTTTGGATTTACCAGACTTGTCGTGCCTAACGAACGATCCAATAAATTATCTTCCATTTTGGCCGCCAATGCCAAATAAGTTGCCCAGTGATATACCCAAGTTCGAAGGTAAGTCTGGAGAGGACTCGTCAAATCATGTGATGACTTACCACCTCTGGTGTGCCTCTAATTCCATCTCGGATGATTCGATCCGCTTACGTCTTTTCCAGCGTACTCTCATTGGTCTCGCGGCCAAGTGGTACATTGAGTTACCACGGGCCTCTTTTTATAATTTTAGCCAGTTAGCTACCTCGTTCTTAACTCATTTTCAGTTGCCGGTCAGATATGATAATGGCGCGGAGTTACTAACTTCATTAAAACAATCGACGTCCACTTATATTTCTGATCATATTCATGAATGGAGACGTCGAAGGCGGTTAGTGAAAGTTTTTATCCCGGACCAAATCTTAGCTGAATGGTTTGTTAAATCATTGTTACCAAAGATTACTGAAGACGTGGCTAAGGCTGGAGTAGTTACTGAAGAGCAAGTGATTTCTCAAGTGCAGTACCTTGACTTAATTTATACTTAGTCAGGTACGTTACACGAAAAGATCCCAGATCTTCCTAAGTCAAATCAAATCGTTGCTGCTCCTTTGGGGTCTCATGCCACTGATGGCATGATTGGTACAGTGAATACTAAAAGCAAGAAGAAATCCTCAAAGAATTCTTCGCCTATTATAACCTTACCAGACTCCCCGACAAGAGAATCTTCTGCTGAAGTTTCCGCTGATATTCACGCTGTAGAGTCATCTACGGATAAATCAAAATCCGATGGGAAAAAGAAAGGTAAGAAGAAGAATAAAGCAGACAAAGCTCCAAAGGAGAAAACTGAAAAGTCGGAAACCAATGATGAAAAGCGCAAACCTCGATATCCTTGTCTTATTTGTGAAGAGGATCATTTTACAAGAGATTGCCCTCATCGGGCCGAGGTTGTGAAAATCGTCAAGGGTTCCCCAACTCCTGCTATTGTGAAAGATCCATTTCCAAAGCAGGAGAGTAAGATGATAGGTTCTTACTCAAGTGCCAGTGAAGAACCCATATTGATGATGTCTCATGTAAGGATTGCGACTCGATCGCAAGATTAAGATAGTAAGAATCCTGTTGATGGCAAAGAAGCAGAATCTTCTCATTCTAATCCATCAACCTCAGCTCCCGGTTCCGATCCACTACAGATCAAGAAGCCTAACCCGGACTTAGTAATCAAACCGCCCGCCAAGGGTGTACTTCGAAGGTCTGCTTTTAATCCACATGTGAGAGCGGCCCAGAATTACAACATTGTTGAGGATTTAGCTGTTTCACCCTCAGCAATGTCGGCTTTGGAAGTGCTGCAATCATGCCCAGCACAACGCAAATTACTTTTGTCGGCTATAGGAGCTGTTGATGTTCAGGACCCGAACCTAATAATCTTTGATCTAGAAAATAGTACGCCGCGTTTACCTCATCAAATGGCTTTCCAGATTCCAGTGATAGTAAAAAACAGGCCTATTCATCGGACTGTAATTGATGAGGGAGTTTCCACGTGTATTATGTCGATACAGTGCTAGAGATCGCTTGGTTCTCCTTCACTAAATCAATCCCCGACCATTCTTAAGGCCTTTGATGGCCGTGGGTTCCATCCGTTTGGCATTCTAGAGGATTTTCCTATAGCGGTTGAAGGAAAAACCGTTAGTCTAGATGTGGAGGTGGTTGATGCCCCTCTAGACTACAACCTTCTCTTGGGTCGAAGTTGGTCTTACGCTATGACAGCGGTCGTTTCATCGGTCTTCAGAGTAATAAAGTTTACACATAATGGCAAGATCATAACCATAGACCAACTAGATTATTTTTCATCCGATCCAGCGTCTTCAGAGAGTATCCAGCATGTCGGTAAAACGACTATCCCTTATAAGGATGTTGGAGTAGTATTAGTTAAAGATGTCGGTTTACTGGGAACTTTTCCTTTTCCTCCAATCAATGCCTTTTCTTCATTTGCATCTATTCATATGATTACTTCAGACACTATTGTTTATGACGATCCTTGGATCGTTCCTTCTGAATCTGAGATAGACTCATTTGGTGATGCAATGCCTTTGAGTCCATATGAAATTGCTTATGAAGCCGTGCAGTCTTTTACCGACCCGCGTTCAACCAAAATCGACCAAATGAATGTGGTCTGTGAGGAATCACTTTTAACGTGAACCTCGGAGTTAATAGCATTTCGTGAAGTTGTGTCATCTGACGGACAACTTTGTGAAGTCCTGTGTGTAGACGATTTACCATGGGAAGATCTCCATCATAGGTCTTCGTTTTTACCTGAGGATGATCATTTTGAAAACGATTTCTCATCAATCTTTACAGCTGAATATGTCAAAGAAGCTCAGAGTCCAATGAAACATCCTGATTCAGAGCTGAATTTGGGAAACATTTCTCGAACTATTCCCATTGACATTTCAGTCAAGCCCGGAATTGTTGAGCACATTCATATAGGTGCCTCATGTTCAGATGACGAAATTTAGACATACAAGGCCGTATTTCAAGAATTCCGCGACGTGTTTGCCTGGTCCTATGAGGAAATGCCAGGAATTGATCCCGCAATTGTTTTCCATGAGATCAAGACTTACCCGGACGCTAAACCCGTCCGGCAACGTTTGCGTCAGATTCACCCACGAAAAGCGGCTGCAATTAAAGCAGAAGTTGAGAAGCTGTTGAAAGCAGGTTTCATTTATCCGATTCTGTTAACGGATTGGGTATCGAATATTGTTCCAGTTAACAAAAAACAAGGAACAATAAGAATATGTATCGACTATAGGGATATTAATCTTGCTTGTCCCAAGGACAACTACCCAATACCCTATATCGATCAAATAATTGATGATTGTGCCGACAGTGAAGTATTTTCCTTTATGGACAGTTTTTCCGGTTACAACCAAATCAATATTCTACCTGCCGATCAACCAAAAACGGCTTTCATTTGTCCATGGGGAACATTTGCTTATTGCAAATTACCTTTTGGACTTAAGAGTTCCAGAGCCACTTTTCAAAGGGCGATGTCTTATGCATTTCATGACATCAAACACATTGTGCAACCGTATCTCAATGATTTGCCCGCTCACTCCTTACATCGAGCTAATCACCTTGTCCATTTACAAGCAATCTTCATGAGGTGTAGGCATTATCATATATGGTTGAACCCACACAAATGTGTCTTCTGTATAGAAGTGGGACGATTGCAGGGATTTGTAGTTTCAAAAGCCGGCATCCGCGTCGATCCCTCGAAGGTAGAAGCTATCATCAAATTGCCTCCTCCTTCGAGTCTTCCCCAACTCCAAAGTTTGCAGGGGAAAGCAAACTTTTTTCGCCGATTCATTCCTAACTATGCCGAGATTACAAAGGGATTTACCCGGTTGTTGAAACAGAACGCTCAATTCTCTTGGGATGAGATAGCTCAGAAATCTTTTGATGCACTCAAGCACACGTTAACCCATGCACTGTTGCTGCATCCTCCCAACTACAACCAGGATTATTTCTTGTACCTCGCTGCTGCTCATTCCACCATTGGAATGGTCTTAGTACAGGAAGACGAATTCGGAATGAAACATGTGATATATTACCTTAGTCGGACCTTAAATCCAATGGAGCTCAAATATTCACATGTGGAAAAATTGGCATTGGCAGCCGTTCAAGTTGTCCAACGTTTTCGTCACTACATTCTACTCCGTAAAACTACAGTTATTTCGGATTGCAACCCTATGATCTACATTTTGACTAAAAAATTGCTAGGGGGCAAGTACTCTAAATGGATCGTTATCCTGCAAGAGTTCGACTTGGAGTTTGAGAAATCTAAGTCTAAGAAATCCTTAGTTTTTGCAGAGTTAATGTGTGACTTCCCGCGTGCTGACACAGAAACTGTGGCAGAGGAACCCATTGCGGACGAATCTTTGTTTCTCATCAGCACTTTAGATCCATGGTATGGGGATATAATCATCTATCTCCAGACCCAATCCTTTCGGCCCGAAGTTTCAAAGTCGGAACGTCGGAAAATTATTGGAGATACTCTTTATCGCCGTGGGGCGGACTTGGTTTTTTGCCGTTGCTTAACCCACGAGGAAGCTGCAAGGGTTCTGAATGATTGTCACTCTGGAGCGTGTGGCGGTCATATGTCTGGGTATGCCACAACCCAAAAGATATTGCGCGCTGGCTACTTCTGGCCGTCCTTGTTTAAAGACTGTATTATTGCGGTCCGGAAATGCCACAATTGTCAAGTGTTTGATCGCAAGATGCACGCTCCACCTGCTCCTCTCCACCCTATAATTGTCGTTGGTCCTTTTTCCAAATGGGGTATCGATTTTATTACATGTAACCCTCACTCGGTCGGGGGGCATGCGTATATCATCCTTGCGGTTGATTATTTTACTAAGTGGGCCGAGGCGATGCCTACATTTAAGGCAGACAGCAAGACAGCTGCAATTTTCGTATTCAATCACATTATTGCTAGGTTTGGTGTCCCACAAGCAATAATCACTTACCATGGGTGCCATTTTCGAAACGTTATGATGACAGAACTTACAGGCCAGCTTGGTTTAGGTCACGATAGCTCAACTCCTTATTATCCATAAGCGAATGGTCTGGTTGAGTCCATGAACAAAGTTTTAGTTATCATGATCCGACAAATCATTGGTATTCATCGGTCGAATTGGCACAACATGTTATTTTCCGCACTTTGGGCATACGGAACCTCAGTGAAAACATCAACAAGGTTCACCCCTTTCCAACTAGTTTATGGTTTGGAAGTTGTGCTGCCCATTGAACGCAAAATCCCGTCACTTCAAATGGCTGTCGAATTACTTCCAGCTACTTCCGAAGAGGAGAAGTGTTTATTATACTTAGCTCATTTAGATGAGACTCGACGTGATGCTGCATTGGCGATCGAGACTCACGCAAAACGTATGAAAGCTCAGTATGATCGAAATGTGACTCCTCAAAATTTTTCAGAAGGAGACCTAGTGCTATTATATGATCAAGCTAACGATAAGTTAGGTGCTGGAAAATTCGTTCCTATGTGGCATGGGCCCTACATTGTCAAGCGAAAGCTAGCAAAAGGGGCCTATGAGTTGGTAGATTTTAACGGGGACTCTTTGGGTAAACCCAGAAATGGACTTTACCTAAAGAGGTATTATGCTTAAATGATGGGTATGGAGATTTTAGTTAGGTTAGGTTTTTCTTTCTAGCTGGTGTGTTTGTTAGTTTAGACAGTGTGCTTAGCTTAGAAAGTGTGTTTTTCATCGTTATTCTGCTTATCTTGGTTTTACGCTTGATGTTTGCAGATGTCGATGCCTCTCCAAACATACATTGGATTTGCTGATGGTGCTTGTCGTAGTACACGGAATATCTCTTCCGCAGCTTGGGTTATTTATTCGCCCTCTGACGAGTTAGTTTCTATGCATGGGGTGAGCCTCGGTCAAACAACAAACAACATTGCAGAATATAGTGAAGTGATTGAATTATTGTCTGAATCTATTTCATTTGGGATTCGGAGTTTGATAGTGAGGTTAGATTCTGAACTCGTTGTATTACAGCTTAATAGAGTGTATTCCATTAGAAATCCAGTGTTATTAAGGTTATTTTTGAGAGTGCGTCTCTTGGAACGTGAATTTGATTACATTGAATATCAACATATTCCAAGGTCTTTAAATACATTAGCAGATGCAATTGCTTCTCGAATGTTAGACAGACATTTGAAATAATCATACATGTAAACTTAAAAACATTTAATCACACATGTTTAACAAGATAAGCCGGTAATAATGATATATATATAGGAGTGTGTCAAAAAAAAAAAACATCGTCTTCGATCATAGGTTGAAAAACACCTTATGATCGGCAAAAATGATAAGTACAAAAAACCAAAATGTCACATGTGTCTACAAAAACAACCATCCAATCACTGGTGATGCTCTCTATACAACACCACTACATGCACCACCCTACACAAGAACCTCCTAAAAGGTCCTGGGACTGCGACTACGTAGCGCTGAAGTCTGATAGGAATATCATCTATAGTAGTCTCTGGTATGTCTGCCGTAAGACGCTCTAGGTCTTGTTCCAACTCAGCTAGGGTCTCTGTGGCCTCGTCCCATGGGACCGGTGCCACTGCAACTAGTTGTCTCCTCTCGAAAGGCCGGAGATTGGCTGGACGACGTGGGCCTACATCTGCATTTTGAAAATTTTTACTGTCAGTTTTGAGACGATATAAAAAATAAAAAATATAGATAATTTAAAAACTTGTGAAAAATGAAGTACCTGTGTCATCCCACTGTTCTCCCGGTGGAAGAACCATGTCCGGATCTCCATGAAAATCAACTCCGACATAAGGAAAATCCTGTATCGAAAAGATATGGTCCTCCAACCAGTGAAAATACTTCGGTCTAAATCGAACAACCTCCGTGCCCTCGTCAGGATGACGGGCCATAACCGCAACCCATCGCATCAATTTGGGCTCTCGGGGATGCCCAGCCTCAACAGTGAGATGCTGTGGGATCAGCATCGGAACCCTCTCTAAAGCAAAACTGACAACTAAAGCCCCATAACCAAAGGTCTTCAGCTGTCCGTTTTTGGTTTTAGTCAGTTGGCTTTTTACGTTAGCCAACACAGCATCACACCAGTTGAAAATGGTGCCCCGATAGCAATCAATCGCCATCCGCATTTGGGATCCAGTGGCAATGTGCAAAGCGGTAGCCCCGCAAAGTCTGGTAACCGTAAAAGCAATGACCATAAGTTCAGGGTGGGATATAGTTTTGATCTCTATCCCCTTCTCCTGGTTCTGCGTGTTGCACCACTCTAGTCGGACACTAGCAATGGACTGGCCACCTGGCCTAGTCCCGGACAGAGTCAATTGTTCGCCCCTCTTGGGCAAACCAGTGAGAAAGTAAATATCTAAGGGCTCTATCTCGAGCTGGTGCCCTCCAATGTAAAAGCACTGGTCCTGGACGTTCCATCTCTCTATCAACCACTCTAGAAAGCGCACTTGGGCCCTCATGCCAGGTATGGCCCAGTATTTGTAAAGGCCGCATGCCTTCAAAGCATCAATGGAAGGTTGATGATTAATGGCGGCCAAATCAACATCTTCGTTCTCTCTCTTGCGCCAATCAAGCATGGTGGGAAATCTACACACCAAAAAACATCTGTTAGAATCAATGAAATCAAAAAATTTGGTCCATTTTTTAAGGAATTAGGGTTTGAAAACGCGTTTTGCGGGGTACGCACCCCACCTTTAGGAACAGGGCGTGCGTACGCAGGTTCCCTTAAGGCAAGGTGCGTACGCCCGACATTTTCCCAACTGAGAAAATGTCGGGGTACGCGGGTCACCAGTGGAGCACCTGCGTACCCCGAAAAGCGGACCTTGAAACCCCAAAACCTCCAAAAAATGAAAATAGGGCCTAAAAACAAATTCTAAACGGATGGAAATGACGAGGAGGATGTTGTAGAATACCTGATGAGACGGCGTTCGGTTTCGACGGTCGGATTCTCCGCAATGTCCATGGGAAGTTTCTTGCCAAAAACCCTTTTTCTCTCCTCAACAGTAAAATGGTAAAAGCCCTTTTTATAGGTTTTTTGGGTAAATAAATGTTAAATTTGTTTATTTTTCACCATGAAAAGGTATTTTTCAAAGTATTTTTATCTATCTTTAAACAGGTATGAGTAATGTGTTGGTTTTTGTGTAGGATAAAAGGATTTTCAGGGAAAATTGTCATTTTTCACAAACAAAAACATCAGAGTCATCTTTTAAGCCCTTTTCTGACTCCTAAAACATGAAAAGATTGCCGAGCGTTTCTTTTACACTCGTTAAATGGAATTAAAAGACGGTCCCCTTATAACCCTTTTCTGACCGTAAAAACAGGAAAAGATTGCCGGATTTTTGTCGTTTCAAATTCGATACTGGAAATAAAATGATGTGTCCTTGATCGCTTTTTACTTTTCAGGTCAAAGACACTAACTATGAAAGTACTCCTTGGTCGTAAAAGATCAAGCGGTTCTCTCAAGTATTATTTTATACTTTTTCGGGCTTGGGAGACACAAATTTATGAAAAAGTTCAACCCTGGAGTCTTCTTAAGTTTTTCAGACTCTCTAAAATGGAAAAACGCCGAGTTTCTCCTATACTGGACTCGTTACAATTTCATAGTAAAAGACCTGTTCGATTACAAACAGGAACAGACCACTCCTTCTTAGGGTTCGAATCTAAACTAAGTTGGACTCATCCGAAGGATGAGCTTATAATCAAGCATATGTTATCCTCCTCAAGCTTGTAAAAAATAAAGAGGTACTTGCCAGAAATGGTGGGGGAAAAGAGAGAAAAATGAGCCTATTTGTTATCCTTTGTCTCAGAAGAAGCCTTATCACCACTCTTGAACACGACACTTTTCATTCACCTGGGTTGGGAAATCCTTTGCCTAATAGTTGATCAAACCACATTGAAAATCTTCAATCGGTTCCGGGTATTAACTTTGGGTCAATTGTCACCAAACCATCTGTCGTGTCGTTATGTGTTCAAGAGGTCACTGCAAATAAACCATTCATCTGCAAAATACCCGTCATCCATCTCGACCATCCCTGAGTCAGTCCTTACAACTACATTTCTTCAACTTGATCTATGATTTCGTGTTGTGGGCTTGCCTACAACGGGTCGCTTTCTATCGACATCAGCACATTATCTAGAAAGATGACCTAGAAATCGTCAGTACCTTGAAATCTGCATGCATCAATGGCAGGTTTCTCGCCTTTGACGACGGTTTACATCATTGACTTTCGATCGAAGGATTCTGTGATATGTTTGACATCAATACATTCATTCACATCTCATGGATTGTACTGGGTACTTTGAGAACCATTGACATCACTGGTGGTCTCTCTCACACTTGTTAACAGTTCACATCATCGACTGGTAATCAAGTGGTTTCTACCATGTTTGACATCAACTCATTTATTCGCATGGATAGAATCGTACCATTTCGGGAAGTAGAAACGAAGACCCTGGATCTAGTTTCCACCATCCAGGCTGCGAGGAGTTTTGTATTCATTATACAGTAGACTAATCATAAACAGATGGCTGCGTCCATACTGTGTCTACAAGAGTCTATGATTATGATGTATTGCGAAATCATTCCTATATCAGAGCAGTAGTTAGTTTGTTAGTTAAAGTTTTCAATCTGAGTATGGGAATGCCTACCTTAGCGATGATATGATTTTATATATGTATTTTGTGTTGAATATTTGCAGGTTCCGACTGGGCTCTCCACAAGATAATCCTTGAAATGATAAAGTACTTCACCCTTCCTAGATGATATGAAACCCTAATCTACTACAGGCTTCGCACTTTAGGGGGCAATCTGTTACACTAAAATTTGTCACCATGACTATTTACAGTTATTATGGCTCCATCAACTGTCATACTATCCTCCTTGGCAAGTCTTATACCTCTGCTCTTCATGTCAAATTCCAAGAAAGAGAGAAAGTCTTTAAAAATCTATATAACTCTGGGTACGCAGTTTCTCTTAGCCTTACCTGCGTGTACACACCTCAAGTTCACATTCCCTGCGTACTTGTATGCTCTGTCTGTAAAGGGGTGGGTGTGTACCCCTGTAAAGGTCAAAAAGCGCGAGTTTTACTTCAAAAAAGTTACTTGTGGTCGATTCTAGAGCATTCTAGAAGTTTGTTTGACGTGTATTGAGCGCCTCCAGATGGTTCATGTATCCCTATGAAGGAGGAACTTATCCCATCAAGAGGGGAGCTATCCCATTCAAAAAGGGGCTTATCCCATTGATGGTGGACCTGATTTACTTCCTCCAAAGCACTATAAATATAGGCATTGGGCCAGAGGGAGGAGAGGTTGAAAGCTGAACATTCCTAAGGGTAGATGCTGCTAGAATTAGGACTCCCTTATAGAGCTTGAGAGGAGAGATTCCCATCCTTTCTTAGCTTCATTTGGAAGTGGGTGAGTTGATCAAAGTAAAGGAGAACTGTCGCTGGACCCTGGGAGGGACCTGCACAACAATAAGGCAATGGTTGTAATGGTTTTTTTTGTTTCCACTTAATACAATTAAGCTCATTTTTCTCAACAAGTTGTTATACATGATTTGTTTCATATACTCCTTGGTCTTTATGATGAATATGTTTTATTTTATGAGTTATTCAGGTGCTATGTAATCGTTTGCTTGTTAGTGAATGCAGGTTTCGAAGAGAAGGAGGAGCTCATCCGGATTAGCGAGGCTAGACTGCTACAAAGCGTTGGACTAAAGGTATGTTATAAACACCTGATTACTTGTATTCTAAATGCATATTTAGGAAAAGATAGTGTTTAATTGTCTTTTTTGTCATTAGAAAGCCTTAGCTTCTAGGGAGGTCGGTTTTGTCCGCAAAATTGACTCTTTCCGCATTGAATTTATTTGTTTCTTAGGGTAAGTATGCCCGAGAGATACTGGAGAAGTTCAACATGCATGGCTACAAGCCTATTGATACTCCTCTTCTTGGAGGTTGGAGGAAGGAGGATGCTACTTCAGTGGAGGTAGTGGATGCCACTGTATATCGACAGTTGGTGGGTTCGCTTACGTATCTGGTCAATACACGACCCGATATATGCTATGCTGTTAACCAGCTTTCCCAAGCTATGGTTAAGCCAACCAAGCTCTTCTGGAAGGAAGGCAAGCATGTATTGCATTATCTTAGAGGCACATCGGGATATGGATTGTGGTATAGACAGGAGGATGAGGTGAAGCTATGTGGCTTCACAGATGTATATTGGGCAGGGAGCCCAACGGATAGAAAGAGCACATCTGGAGGGATCTTCAGTATCAGGTCGACAGTAGTTTCTTAGTACAACAGGAAGCAGAGATCCGTGGCACTCAGTTCAGCAGAGGCCGATTATATGGCAGCAAGTTTGGCTGCATGTGAGGCTATATGGATGAGGAAGATCCTGGTCAGGTTGTTCGGGTCACACTTGGAGCCTACTGTGATTTATTGTGATAACCAGAGTTGCATTAAACTCTCGGCTAATCCAGTATTTCATGATAGATCCAAGCACATCGACATCAGGTACCATCATATCAGAGATTGTGTGCAGCGGAGAATCTTGTTACTTTCATACATTCCAACGGAGGGTCAGGATGCTGATATCTTGACGAAGGCGCTCACCAGGAGCAAATTCGAATAGCACAGATGTAGGATAGGGGTTGTAGATAATCCATATCTTATTGAGAGGGAGTGTTGAAAATGCAACAAGATGATGGAGCTTAGTGAAAAGAAGTCGCCTTCACTAAGTGTGCCCGCAGGCTATTTTTGGCAGAATGTCTATTTTTAGACATATGGATCATGGTCTATGAGTTGCAAGATGCTATTTATGGGTGATTGGTCATGTTGGTAAAAATAGATGGACCTCTATTTTTAGACATATGGGTGGAGTCTATTTTTAGACTGCCAGTCTAAAAATAGAGCAGTCGAATATTATTAGCTCTTAATAATATTTGGACTATAAACATTATCTTATCCTCTTGCAACACTTCAGTTCGAGCTACGGATGTGGCACATGAAACTTCCAAAAGAAAATACACTTTTCCTATGGGTTAGTTGAGCTATTGCATGATGGAATTTAGTTAGAACTCAAGTGATTGAGTTTGGTGGAGTTGATTGAGGAGTTGATGGAGTTGTGTTCAGTTTGACTTAGTTGAACTAGTTGTATTTAGTCTAACTGCCAAATACACTAGTGATGAGTGATGTGAATCAATTACTAATTAATTCACTAATTATTAACTCATAAATCAACTAAAGAATACATTAGTTAACTCAATGCATGGATATTTTAGTGGAGACAAGTGTTAGAGGTGGGTGAAAGGGTGAGTCTACTATCAGTTGTGACTATAGCTGTGCATGATATTTGCACAATAATTGATTGAGATTGCCAATGAGGATTGTGCAGTACAAGCCAAGAAAATTCGAGCTTGGATCTGATCTATTCTCAACTTGGATTGCGCAGTAGAGGTAGGCAAACAGTGGAGGAGATTTGAACCCGTGACTTGTTTAGATCTGAGCTAGTTTGTGTGTAGCAGGTGGAGATAGTACTGAGTACTTGTGAAGAGTATTGTACTATGTATTGTTACATGTTCTCTATCATTATAATATATAGATAGTTGGGGGTTTTCAGCTGTATGCTTTCCCCATTACATACTGTGTTGATATGTGTGATTGATGTTTAAATGTGCACATGCGATTGTTTTTAATTCCGCAAATTGATGATCAATGTAGAGGAGGTTATGTATTATGCATGCATTCCGCAAATAGTGTATAATCAGGATAATCTCTGTGAATAAGTGTTATATTATTCAAAATTTCTACAATCTGGTCTTGTGGTCAAATGCAGTATTATCCATGTATTCCTGTGTTTTCTATAAGATGTCATGATCTAGGTTCTCAAAGGAAATCCTGTAGGGGTGATATGGCACATGATTGCCAGTTGAGATGTGCAATTGTGACTCGGTCGCAGCACGACGTTGGCTAAGCCAGGCGCTGATTCTTTCACGCTTGCTCCTTTTGATTTCATTGCGCCTCATCATTTAAAGTTTCAATGATGACGAGAGTTGTTATAGGGCGTTTTTATCATATTTTCATAATCACACATAATATGAATGATCTCTGCAAGTGAATTCGAGTGGATCTGATAGCAAATAGGTGATGTATGTCAAGAAGACACCTCTGCACCCCTGGTGTCGATACTACAAAAGTGTAGTCTGCAGAAAGGGGGATGAACCACCACAATGCATAATGAAGGCACACTCTGTGTCAAAAGGGAAGCACAACGCTGATCCATCAAGATGTCACTCCCTCCATATAAACCTCAAGGTATGCCAGATGTGGGATGATGAGTGCGGCATCTTCAGTTTCCTCCAAAAAATGACATGGAATAATAACCATCCCACACAAGTGCAATAAAATGATACGCATTCATTCTCTGTCCCTCCCCTAGGAAGTAGAGTTCTCCAGTAAAGATGACTTCAACGTATCAACAACCTCACCGACCGTTCTCCTTTGTATGTTCGAATCTGTGTAATGAAAAGAAAGGGGGTGAAAAGTCAGTGGGGGAAGAGTCATTTTGAGCTGTATAAGTATTACTCCAGATAGGAGAGAAGGGATTTTTGGGTTTTGAGATGGACAAATTTGATTATTGTGAATAAAGAGATACTATTTAGCTCAATAAGGAGCCTGTGTTTTAGACTTATTTTCCTCTTTTATCTTGTGTTTCGATCAGAATGTTGTCACTGGTATAAATGAAAATGTATATTTGTTTTGTGCATATTGATGACTTTCAGTTCATGGTTATGCCTGGTTATTTGAATATGATTCAATATCAGGGTTGAATCATGAAAGGTTGCTGGCTCAAAACTCTATTGGGCATCAGTTGCAAGCTTCTCTTCCATAAAATAGAATGTGTATTCCTGTATGAATGATTGGATTGTAATTAAGTATTAATGTAGCCTTGTTCTTACATGAACCAGTAATTGATTCATTTAGACTTCGAATTCATATATGATGTTTAACCTCTCTTTGTCAAGCTCATGCAGGATAGATTAGGATAATTAGGTCTAGATTAGAGTAGTTAGAAGTAGTGTAGATAGGATTTAATACATAGTGGTTAACTGTTTTATTTGGTTGATTTAATTGAAGTCTTCTTCCCAGAAGCAATCTTTCAACACCTATTACAGTTCACAGGGTCCCTTAAAACCCGTTGGAACTAGACATCCCAAACAAAAGGAGGCATAATTGGGGTATGTGATTGGATGAGTTCCCCTTTGTTGGTATAGCGAAAATTCACCATGTCAACACAATCCATGGTATTGGATGTTTCGGCATGTATAAATATGTATTGTAACATTGAAAGGAACATAATGAACAATCAAGCTAGTAGTCTCGGTTTTGGGATCCAGGGGAAAATCTCTGTGTATGTGTGTTTTATGTGTTATGCTCTCGTATTGTCTATTTTTTGTGTTTGTAGAATTCGTATGCAGGTAATTTCTGTACGGGATTAAAACAACATAGGTTAGATGAATCTATAAATGTCATAGTTGGATAATGCTTTGAAAGATATTTCCAACCATATGTTGAACTCTAGAAAATGCCTTCTAGATCAGGATTTATGGCCAATCAATGTTTACAGATTAAAAGGTCAACACGCATGGTTCCATGACTCAAGGTTCCACCTCTCCCTTTTTTTTGTTCAAAAATTATTTGACTCAAGCCTTAGGCAGTTTTTGGAGCAAAGTGAGGACTTAGGTGACTTGTACACAGTTGGAGGTCGGTCTGTGAAAAAGAAATTCTAAATGGGAATCATCCCCAACACCAGATCTATGTGGTACTAGCTCTTAGTCAGGTGCCTAGACTAGTCATAAGTTGGCCAAGTCGGGAGGTTTCGGTAAGAGTTAATAGGATCAATTCTGACCCCCGACCTATGTGGGACCCCATGTAGGAAGACAAGTGGTAAGGGTGGCACATATCACAATTTAGGAGGTGCCATATGGCCCCAATGGTGTCAACATGATGTAAGTTAATGGTGTGGAAGGACTTCAAAGTTTGTGTTAGGGAGTATTTTTGTGAATTTTTTCTGTGTATTTGATTTTAAGCGTGGAATGAATAGAATAGGAAAAATAGTGGAAATGGACCCAAGTCGGGTCTCCAAGTCTATTTGAGCATTGAAGGGTAAACATTGGTGCATAACAGGTGGAGTGGGCTGACTCATGACTTTCCGACCTTCCAATGTGTATTGGAAGGTACATCAAAGTCTTAGTTGTGTAGTGCTTCTACATGTTAGATGATCAAGGGCTTTCATGCCATATAAAATTTTTTATGGGGATGTTATGTGAATTCAAAGAGTTGGTAGAACCTATGATAAAAAATTATACAAGAATTAATGGTGTCTGCAGAGAATTGGGATCCAAGAAAAACAAGGACCATGAAAGTTTAAATAATTAATGGTACAATGTCTACATTAAAGAGAGCCATGGTGAGTATTAATGATATCTGGTAGCATTTTAACAAATCGAGAGAAGCCTTAAAAAGTGACAATGGAGACCATATAAGTGTCAGTTGGTTGAGTAAAATGATCCCATATGCATGCTCTTAATTAAAGACCAAAGCGCCACATTGTGTGTTAAATGTGCTAGTTGATGAGCTGACATTATGCATCGTTCACTGTGTTTCCTGTGAACAAAATGCTCAAAATAACACTGAGTCTTTGGGGGAAAGAATTATTGCATGTTGTGTGAAGAGTGTGAATTGAATAGATCAAATGTGATTATAAGGAAGATTGTGGTCAAGAGCTGAGGAAAAAATAAACAAATTGAGGGCCAAGGGCAGAGTTGGTGGAGAAGTGAAGTGTGCAGAGTAAAGAAGGACTACATAACAGAGTGAAAAGAGTTGTGTTTGAATGTAGATCAAGCATTTGTATTTTTGTGTAACTGTAGTAGGCCACTGTTACTTAATTTAAAATTGTGTGAAAAGAAGAGAAGTTGGTTGAATAGGTTGTAGCTTGCATTTATAAGAAGTCGGTTCCTCTTGGCAAGTTATGGGTTGCTAAATTATTTGAAGGGGGTTGGGACCTCCTATGAGTGGTTGCTCACAAAAACAATAACAAACAACTTAGTGGTTTTTCTTATTTGGGTTTCAACATTAAATATGTGTCTATTTGTGTATGTTGTTTATGTTGATGATGTACATTCATGAGAACAATTGACCTTGATCCTTATGCATTTTATTATAAATGTTCACATTGGAGATTTCTAAGTCAAAAGAGATTAAAAGTTATAATTTTATTTCCATTATTTATTCACCCCCGCCCCACCCCCACCCCCACAAGTAATTCCTCATTCCAATAATAATTATGTATAATGTTCACCATACAAACTTATCATTCATATAGTTATAAATTTATAGGTCTATGAATGTGAAACAAGTATAGAATGAAGAAATATATATCAGAGAGGTAGAATATATCGCTTCTACATAAGGAACCTCCATATCTAAGAGAAAACACACAAATTACCACACCAAATTATACTAGAAATTGCACCAACCAAATGTTGCAAAGGAAACATCGTAAGTCATAAATTGGAGAAGAATCATGACATATAGAAAATCATTTAAGATAAAAATTAGTAAACAAAATGTCATTCAAAGCTAGAAGGTAAAGAGAAACCACTTACATTATGCCAAATTTACAAATTCTATAACCTTTCCAACATAGATTGTCTCTTAATATTCAAAGATGCTCTTTCAAGTTCCAATAGTAATATTTCATAAATTTTGAAGAAATACAGGTACTAGATGTCTTCAGATAAGCTAAGTAAAATAATATTAATTCATAAACAATATGATGACTATCTTTCCTAATCTAAATTTGCATCACAACCATATAAATTTCAAGAATTATCACCAATTAGATCAAAATGACCCAGACATCAGCTCCTAATTATTCATAACTTTTTGTGTAAAATCTAAAGTGTTTAAATCCTTTAACATCACCCAGTAGAGCACCTCAACGTCGACATACGCAACTTGGAATTGATAATAAACTTGGTTTACAAGAGTCTTTGCTAATGTCCATATTCAATGGGCCCTAGATTCAATGAACCCAACCCCTGCCATGTATAGCACATGGCTCTCTCAATACAATAACCTAACCCTAAAGTCCTAAATAATTACAAGGGAGAAGGAAGAGAGGATAATAGTTTCATTAGTGAACTCTTTAGTTGTAACAATGCAATAAACCTAAACCAAGAATCGTAAGAAATTATAGGAGAAAAGCACATTATCTTTGGTGAATATTTTTGGTTGTAACTGTGTGAGAGATATTTTAATCCTACACTTCTCGAAATCCTTGATGGATCATGAGGAAACCAGTAAGAATAAAGTGGTGTTTTCCTGTAGAACTTTCTCTCACAAGCAAAAACATATTTGAAATCCTAGTAATTTAACAATAAAAGTATAAAGCACGATTCACAAATGTAAAAGGAGAAGAAAGATTATTATAATGTTTCTCTTCATTAATTTCCCCAAAGTGAGCAACCGTAGTGAAGAAACATTTATATATTTGGAATTTGTACTAAAGAAACAATGTAATGTAATGCACTTAAATTCTAATCACAAAAGATCCAAAATTTTCAAGTGATGTAATGTAAGATGAAAGAGTTTATCATCACTTGAAAAAATTCCAAAGCTTCTAAAAACCATCAAGGCTCAAAAGAATGATTGAACCTTAGAAAGGTTCTTAGGAGTTGTCTGGAACCTTGAACTCTAGAAGGTTATTAGGAGTCAATAGGAAGCTTGAAATTCAAAAAAAATATCAATGGCATATAAAAGCTTAGACCTTTGACTTTATTCATGGATGCAACCATTTAGGGAACACTTTTCCCCCTCCAACAAAGAATAAAAGGATGGACAAAATGCCTTTGTATTTTTAGTTGACAAATTATCTTAATATCTAGGGAGGATTAACAATTCTTGTTTTGATACTATTAAATAATCTTCCACTTAGTTTAATTTTTTTATTTTATTTTATTAATAATACAATTTATGATAAAAAAATATATGGCATAATTACTTTTTTTTTATAAAAAATTCATGGATATCCACATTTAACGTTATAACTCCCATAATAACCCAATCTTACTAAATAGACTAAAGTGGTTTATCTTCCTTGATACCATTTGATTTTTTGACCATGGTATATACCATATGGCCATGTATTTTATATACATAAAATAAGACAATAAGACAACCTTGTTAAGTATGGCATTGTTGTGTTAATGTCTTAGTAGTGTTTATTGTTTTGTAGTGATTTACACCATATCCAAGTGTATTTAGTATGTGTAGGTGAGTGGGTGCAATGATTTACATCATATGTAAGCATATTTTTTGTTTTGATATACATATATATTTATATATTGATTTTAATATTTTGTATTTTAAATTTTATATCTATTTAAAATTAGTTTTTGGTGATTTATATAATATATTATAAAATGTTATTTATTGAATTTAAGATTAAAATATATATTTTATAAATTTTATTCTTTCATGGGAGCTTAATATTGTTTTATATTTGGTGTAATTTTATAAAGTTTTAGATATGTAAGAGTTGGTAAACTTAATAATAGGTGTTTATGGAAAGTTTATAATCTAATATAAGAGTTACTATGAAAAGTCACTAATCTAGTGTGAGTTTCTTTTTAGAAGAAAAAAAACACTAGTTTATATAATGTACCATTATATTCTTAAGCATAAAACATAATTACATAACTTATATATACTTATATTTTGCAAGCACCAAGTCCTTATATACTAACAAAGACAACATGTTCGAGCTATATATCAAAAACTACATCACCTGTATAATAACATAGAAAAATAAGTATCCAACTGAAAATCAATTAATAGAAAAAGTTACAAATGTCTGGGGAAGAATAAGGGATTCATCATCTCTTATGTGATTCTCTTCGACATGTGTATAGTTCATGTCACCCATACCATTAGATACACCCTTTTTTGATAGAGAATCCGTAACAATATTGGCTTCCCTAAAAATGTGATGGAAAGTGATTTGATGGTTTGTGTAAGACCATTGATATGAGCAATCCAACCACTAACATTAGGTGGGGAGAATGTAGTATTTTCCATAATCCCATCTATGGAAAATTTTGAGTCCCCATATATATGTATGCTATAAATACCTAACCTTCTTGAAAACCGCAGTAGACACCATAGTGCCATAACCTCGCATGTTCGTACCTGCACCTACATTCCAAGAAATTTTGTAGTGTCTTACGATCCAATCTGAACCATACATCACATCCATAGTGCCTTTGTTGTGTCGCTTTATCGAAGTAACTTACAAGAAAAAATATATGAGGAGGAAAGTTACAGATCGATTGATCCTTAACTCTCTATGAGACTGATTCGAGGGTATCGAGCCACACACCAAATTTTCAAATGATTATGTAAATGTCGACCCCATAATTCTCAAATTTAAATCCATTTCCAACTTTACATATTTCTAAGAATATGAAGAGTGGAATAGCTTGTAGTTTACTACCATGTTCAATCCACCGATTGAGGCATTGTTCGATGGAAAAGAAGTGTTTGAAAGGGACATTTTATTGTAACATGATGTATCTCCAAACCTACAATGAAATTGGACATTCCAAAAGAACGTGTATTTAATCTAGTGTGTGCTTATCATCATAGACATAGAAAAGTTACGGGAACATTATTGTTAAACCTAATAGGAATCCTAACTAAAGCATCACAAAAATCAATCTACCATGAGCACAAGTATTGTCCATTATGACAATAGCATTAAAAAACTTATTTTATTAAAAATCAATGCTTTTAGGTTGTACCAAAAATCCAAAATTGGAAAATTTTTAGGGAGTGTTGTGTACTCAGTAGTTTCTTACTATTATGGGAGGTTTCTTGTAGCATAGCCTAAATAATCAATAGGTTATTATGATATCATGTATGTAGTAAATCCTACATCAATCTTTCAATATGCTTACAAACTATTGAAAATAGAGAAGAAATATATTGAAAATATGATGTAATTATAGTGAGGGATAATTTTAAGGATGGAAGTTTATCTTAAAGTTTAGAAACCTTGGTGAATCTTACTAGTCCCTAATATGCAAATTGTAAAAAAATTTGTGCTAATTTTGTAGATGTATTTATATTTCCAATCATTTTTATTAGTCGATATAATATTTTGGCGATTTTTAAGGTTAAATAATGGTGTACTATAAAACTTGAGTGAATCATTTTAGAAAAAAATGGAAATTGGCGAATCCTTTTTTTGGAAAAAGAATGGAAAATTAGCCCAACTGTGAATATTAGCCCCTAAAATTTTCCCTAATTATAGTATAATGACATTACATTTTTGTGTTTTGAACGAATTGGACAAACAAAAATCTTTGACAATATGCTCCCTAAGGATTCACAGAAGACATTGTTTACTTGTGTAATGTTGCATTGTTCACTTAGAAACTATTGAAAATGGAGAAGAAATATATTGAAAATATGATGCAATTATAGTATAATGACATTACATTTGCCTAATTTTGGACTAATTGGACAAACAAAAATATTTGACAATATGCTTACTATGGATGGACATAAGACATTGTTTAGTTGTGTAATGTTGCATTGTTATTAACTATACGAGTCACTCTCAATCCATTCTAAATCCTCTAAAGAGAGGCCCACTTTTTATTGTAGACTTGATCCATGCATATAAGCATCTAGAGAACACTCTTCCCCTCCTCCAAAGAATAAAAGGATGGAAAAAATGCCTTTGGAATTTTAGTCGAAAAATTATCTTAATACCTAGGGAGGATTAATAATTCTTACTTTAATACTCTTTAGTTGTAACAATGCAATAAACCTAAACGAAGAATCATAAGAAATTACAAGATAAAAGCACATTATCTTTGGTGAATATTTTTTGTTGTAACTGTGTGAGAGATATTTTAATCCTATACTTCTCACAATCCTTGATGGATCATGAGGAAGCCAGTAAGAATAAATTGTTGTTTGCTTGACAAGAAAAAACATATTTGCAATCCTAGTAATTTAACTATAAAAGTATAAAGCATGATTAACAAAATGCAAAAGGAGAAGAAAGATTATTATAATGTTTCTCTTCATTAGATTCCCCATAGTGAGCAACCACAACGAATAAACATTTATATATTTGGCATTTGTACTAAAGAACAATGTAATGTAATGTACTTAAATTCTAATCACAAAAGATACAATTTTTTCAAGTGATGTAATGTAAGACGAAAGAGTTTTTCATCACTTGAAAAGATTCCAAAGCTTTTGAAAACCATCAAGGCTTAAAACAATGATTGAACCTTAGAAAGGTTCTTAGGAGTTGTCTAGAACCTTGAAGTCTATAAGGTCATTAGGAGTCAATAGGAAGCTTGAAATTCAAAAAAAAATATCGATGGCATATAAAATCTTAGACCTATGACTTTATTCATGGATCCAACCATTTAGGGAACACTTGTCCCCTCCTACAAAGACTAAATGCCTTTATTTTTTTAGTTGACAAATTATTTTAATATCTAGGGAGGATTAACAATTCTTGCTTTAATACTATTAAATCATCTTCCACTTAGATTATTTTTTTTATTTAATTAATAATACAATTTATAATGAAAAATATATGGCATAATTATTTTGTTTTTATAAAAAAATCATGGACATCCACATTAAACCTTATAACTCCCATAATAACCCAATCTTATTAAATATAATAAAGTTGTTTCTTTTCCTTCATACCATTTTATTTTCTCACCATGGTAGATACCATATGGCCATGTATTTTATAAAAATAAAATAAGACAATAAGACAAACCTCTTATGTATGGCATTGTTATGTTGTTAAGTATGGCATTGTTGTGTTGTTAAGTACGACATTGTTGTGTTAATGTCTTAGCATTGTTTATTGTTTTGTAGTAATTCACATCATATGCAAGTGTATTTAGTATTTGTAGGTGAGTGGGTGCAATGGTTTACATCATATGTAAGCATATTTTTTGTTTCGATATATCTATATATTTATATATTAATTTTAAAATTTTATATTTTAAATTTTATATCTATTTAAAATTAGTTTTTGGTCATTTATATAATATATTATAAATTTTTATTTATTGAATTTAAGATTAAAATACATGTTTTATAATTTTTTTTTTATTTTTTATGGAAGCTTAGTATTGTTTTAGATTTGGTGTAACTTTATAAAGTTTTAGATATGTAAGACTTTGTAAATTTAATAATAGGTGTTTATGAAAAGTTTATAATTGAATATAGGAGTTACTATGAAAAGTCACTAATCTAGTGTGTGTTTCTTTTTCAGACGAAAAAACAGTGGTTTATATAATGTGTCATTACATTCTTGAGCATAAAACACAATTAAATAACTTCTATAAAGCTATATTTGGCAAGTACCAAGTCCTTATATACTAACAAAGACAACATGTTCGAGCTATGTATCAAAAGTACATCTCCTATGTAATATCATAGCAAAATAAGTATCCAACATATAATCAATTAATACAAAACATTATAAATGTTTAGGGAAGAGTAATGGATCCTTCATCTCTTATGTGATTCTCTTCCACATATGTATAGTTCATGTGACCCATACCATCAGATAAACCCTTTCTTGATAGAGAATATGCACCAATATTGGCTTCACTAAAAGTGTGATGGAAAGTGATTTAATGGAAATTTTATGTGAGACCACTGATATGAGAAATCCAACCACTGAGATTAGGTGGGGAGAATGTAGTATTTTCTATATTCCTATCTATGAGCGATTTTCAATCCACATATATATGTATGTTATAAATACCTAGTCTTATGGAAAACCAGAGTAGATCCCATTGCGCCATAACCTCTGTATGCATGTTTGTACCCACACCTACATTCTAGGAAATTTTGTAGTGTCTTGTGATCCAATCTGAGCCATACACCACATTTGTAGCACCTTTGTTGTGTCACTCCATTGAAGTAACTTGCAAGAAAATTTATATGATGAGGAAAGTTACGAATTGATTGATCCTTAACTCTCTTTGAGGTTGATCTGAGAGTATTCAGCTATGCACCAACTTTTCAAATGATTATGTAAATGTCAACCCCATAATTCTCAAACATAAAGCCATTTCTGGCTTTCCATTTTTACGAGAAGATGAAGAGTGGAATAGCTTGTAGTTTACCACCACGTTCCATCCACTAATTGAGGCATTGTTAGATAGAAAAGAAGTGTATTAAAAGATTGTATTGTAGCATGATGTATCTCCAAACCTGTAATGAAATTGGACATTCCAAAAGGTGTTTTTAATCTAGTGTGTGCTTATCGTCGTAGACATAGAAAAGTTACAAGAAAATTATTGTTAAACCTAATAGGACTCCTTCGTGAAGTATCACACAAATTGATCTACCATGACCACAAGTATTGTCCACTATGACAATAACATTAAAAAACTTATTTTATTAAAAAACAATGTTTTTCGGGTGTACCAAAAGTGCAAAAATTGAAATTTTTTAGGGAGTGTTGTGTACTCAACAATTTCTTATTATTATGACAGATTTCTTGTAGCATAGCCTAAATAGTCAATAGGTTATGATGATATCATGTATGTAGTAAATCCTACATCAATCTTTCAAGATGCTTAGAAACTATTGAAAATGGAAAAGAAATATATTGAAAATATGATGCAATTATAGTATAATGACATTCCATTTGCCTAATTTTGAACTAATTGGACAAACAAAAATCTTTGACAATATGCTCACTAAGGATGCACATAAGACATTGTTTACTTGTGTAATGTTGCATTGTTCGCTTACAAACTATTGAAAATGGAGAAGAAATATATTGACAATATGATGCAATTATAATATAATGACATTACATTTTCCGAATTTTGAACTAATTGGACAAACAAAAATATTTGACATATGCTCACTAAGGATGCACATAAGAAATTGTTTAGTTGTGTAATGTTGCATGGTTCTCAACTATACCAGTGACTCAATCCATTCCAAAGCCTCTAAAGAGAGGCCCACTTTTTATTGTAGACTTGATTCATGGATCGAACCATCTAGGGAACACTCTTCCCCTCCTCCAAAGACTAAAAGGATGGACAAAATGCCTTTGGATTTTTAGTTGACAAATTATCTTAATATCTAGGGAGGATTAACAATTCTTTCTTTAATATTGTTAACTAATATTGTTATGGTAGTTAAAAATGACTCATCATTTTTGAAAAAAAAAAAAAGAGAAAAAAATTACTAAATGATGGTATATATTTTTTTTCCAAATGGAAACATAATTTTTACAGCAAAAAATAATTTTTATGTTGTAGTTTATAACAAATTTTGGAATTTTAATTCTAGTATTATGATTATTTATTATTTGGTCTTACCAAGAACTTATATCAAAAATTTTAGTCTTGTAGCCATGTATTGGTGAATTTTAAGTTAGATGGGAAAATAAATTCATTTTATATTCTAGATATTGCTTACAATTTATTCTTGCTTGATATTTTGTTAATTTGATAATAAGTTAATATTATTTTTGTTCATTATTGTTTATTTAAGATTAGAGATAAATCTCAAATCATAAAGAATTAGAATATTCAATTTATTCACCTCAAAAACAAATATAGTTGAATAGTTGAATGAATAATCCATTCACTAATGTTTACGTTGTAGTTTATAACAAATTTTGAAGTTTAATTCTTATTATGATTTTTCATTATTTGGTCTTATCAAGAACTTATATCAAACATTTTAGTCTTGTAGCCATGTATTGGTCAATTGAGTTAGATGGGAAAATAAATTCATTTTATATTCTAGATACCACTCACAATTTCTTCTTACTTGATATTTTGTTACATCGATAATAAGTTAAATTTATTTTTGTTCATTATTATTAAATTAAAGTTAAAGATAAATCTCAAACCCTAAGGAAGTAGAAAATTCAATTTATTCACCTCAAAAACAAATAGTTGAATGAATAATTCATTCACTAAACCCCAAAATGAAACTAACACCTAAAAAGGAGATTAAAACTTATTATTTTCTATGCTTATTTTATTTTTTTATTATTCTCCACATTACTACATTATTAACTACATCTTTCAACTACCAAGAAACTAGCTACCAACTTTAATTGTAACTATGATTTTGGTATGGATATTTTTCTAAAAAAGTCACTTGACCTAACATATAAAACATAAACCCATTATCAAACCTCATTACTATATCTTTCAACTACCAAGAAACTAGCTACCAACTTTAATTGTAACTATGATTTTGGTATGGATATTTTTCTAAAAAAGTCACTTGACCTAACATATAAAACATAAACCCATTATCAAACCTCATTACTATAGAGAAGTTTATTTCACAAAAATAATTACCCTTACGTTAAGTGGATTTTGTAACTATAATTTTGATATGGAAACTTTTCCAGGAAAAGCACTTAAGTTATCATATAAAACAAAAACACATTTTCAAACCTCATTACTAGCAGAAGTTTCTTTCACAAAGATAATTATACTTCCATTAAGAAGATTTCCTTAATAATATATAAGAAAATATCGTACTCCTATTTAATATTGACCTAATTACTTCTCATCTTCATGTATCATAGTTGTTAAATTATCACTATTAAAAAACTGATACTACAAAGCATAAAAACTAAATTCGTTAGAAAACTTATACTACATACCTAACATAAAAGCTAAATTAAAAAAAAAAATTACATGGGTTTGATAAATGAAAATTCCTGGCGCCCTCGTTGTACAAAGCCTGCGCAACTCCTGCAACAGACATCGCAACCTTTGGAAGGATGGTTTGCTTCAGCTGGGCGGTGGTGAGGTTGAGCTGCATGTATCTGTAGCTGAAGTTGTTGCCCCCGATCTCTATCATGTATATCTTGCTCTGCTTGAATGCTTCAGTGCTTGGGAGATAGGCTACAGGACCTGTATTAGATAAAAATTAGACTTGAATTGAAAAAGAAGGAGTTGCCGCTCACAGGTGAGTACTACACCTGGAGACTACACTCAAACAAAGAGAACTCTATCCGTACACTCTACATCCATAAAAAATGAGCAATTACATCATTAAGTACATTACTAGAACTCAGGAAGTTGCAACCAAACTCCTAAACTCTAGGAAAAAATCCTAAACTAAGGAGATGCGTTACAACTTGTGTAACCATTTCTCCATTACTACAAAATAATATTAATTATTTTCAACTCCCCCCCTTAATGGAGAAAGGATTATCCTGAACTCCTAGCATCCCTCTAAACAATTCAAACTTTACATGCCCAAGAGGCTTAGTAAAAATATCAGCCATGTTATCACAAGTTTTACAATATTCAACACATATCTCTTTTGACTGTTGTTTCTCTCGAACAAAATGAACCTGAGTATTGATATGCTTGGTATTTTTATGAAAGACTGGATTGTATGCAAGCTTGATGGTACTCTGGTTGTCAGTTTTGATAATAGTTGATTCTTTCTGCTCTTCTCCTGCATCGTTGAGAAGTCTTCTCAACCAGATAGCTTCACATGTGGCTGCACACAATGCTTGGTACTCAGCTTCACATGAAGATAGAGCTACAGTGTGTTGCTTTTTGCTGCTCCATGCTATGACCCCGGATCCAATGTTGAATGCATAACCTGTGATAGATCTTCGATCATCCAAGTTACCTGCCCAATCGGAATCTAAATAACCTACTACAATAGCATCAGAAGTGTCAGTGTACAAAATGCCATAATTACTAGTACCACTAAGATACCTCAACACACTTTTTGCTGCAACCCAGTGACTTTCGAGTGGTTTTGACATGAACTGGCTCAACACACTAACAGAATATGCCAAATCTGGTCTAGTTGTAGTCAGATATATCAAACTGCCAACTAGCTGTCTGTACATGGTAGCATCCACCTCTTTAGTACCGTCGTCACTGCTCAAATTTAAGTTCTGCTGTAATGGTGTTGCTGCTGATCTGCACTGCTCCATTCTGAATCTTTCCAGTAAGCTTCTGGCATACTTCCCTTGAGTGAGAAAAGTTTTTCCAGAGTATTTCCATACCTCCAATCCCAAGCAATAATGAAGGTTTCCGAGATCTTTCATCTCAAACACTTGTGACATCTGTTGTTTGATTTCTTTGATCAGATTGTTAGCATTCCCTGTTATGATCATATCATCTACATACAAAGAAATCAAAATAATTTGCATCTGTTTATTAAACTTGGTATACAGATTTGGATCATTCAAGCTCCTATGAAAGCCATGCTGTACAAAAAATGAGTCAATTTTCTCATACCATGACCTGGGTGCTTGTTTTAAAACATAAAGTGCCTTTTTCAATTTACACACAAGATGTTCCTGCCCCTTTTTCACAAAACCTTCAGGCTGTACTAAATAAATTTCTTCCTTCAAGTTACCATTCAGAAATGCAGACTTGACATCTAGTTGGTGTAGCTGCCATTTATGTTTTGTTGCTAAGGAAATTAGCATTCTAATGGTGTTTAGTTTGGCTACAGGAGCAAAGGTGTCATCGAAATCTATTCCCTCTTTCTTTGAGTAACCCTTTGCTACCAGTCTAGCTTTAAGTTTCTCCATGCTCCCATCTGCATTTATTTTTGGTTTATACAACCATTTGCATCCTATGGGGGTTTTACCTTCAGGCAATTCAACCAAATCCCAAGTATGGTTTCTGTTTATTGATTCTATTTCCTCATACATTGCAGCCCTCCATGCATCAAATTTACCTTCTTCTTCATAATTTGTAGGTTCTACAATGTTTAAAATCTTTGACATTAATGCATAGTCTTTCAATTTAGATGATAATCGAGTCTTCCTACCTGATCTCCTTGGTGGGGGTCTTACCTCAAATCTGTCTATTTCAGCCTTTTCTGGGCTTGCATCTTCATTGATTACATTGTCTGTTTCTTCTTCTTGCTTCTCCTCCTGCTCTTCATCTTCCTCACTGTTTTCTTCCAATAGCAATTGAATGTGCCAATCACTGTTAGATTCATTCTTTCCTTCTTCAACCTGTTCATGAAATATGACATCTCTGCTTGCAAAAACCTTGTGAGTCACAGGATTGAATAACTTATATGCCTTGAACTCAGTGCCATATCCAACAAATATACATTTCAAGGCTTTAGGATCTAACTTCATGTCTGCCTTAGGTATATGAGCATAAGCTTTTGACCCAAATATTCTTAAGTGACTCACTGCTGGTTTGAATCCAAACAATGGTTCAAAAGGGGGTTTGAAGCCTAGACATCTAGTAGGACTCCTATTCTTTAAATACACAACAATGTTCATAGCTTCTGCCCAAAGACCATTTGATAGACCTATACATTGAAGCATGCTCCTTGTGCACTCCACAAGAGTTCTGTTCTTCCGTTCTACCACTCCATTCTGCTGTGGAGTGTGGGGCATTGTAAACTGTTGCACAATCCCATGATGCTTGCAGAAATCCATGAACTCTCCCAACCTGTATTCTCCCCCTTGATCTGAGTGGAGAATTTTTATCCTTTTTCCTGTCTGGTTTTCTACCATGGATTTAAACTCTTTAAAATACTGAAAGGCTTGACTCTTTTTACTCAAAAAGTATATCCATGAAAATCTAGTGCAATCATCTGTAAATAAGAGAAAGTAATATGCTCCTCCTAATGACCTGGTTTGCATAGGTCCACAGATGTCTGTATGCACCAGTTCTAAAATGTCTCTTTCCTTTCTATTAACATGCAAAGGGAACTCTTCTCTATGCATTTTCCCTAATGCACATCCATCACAATCTAGCTTAACATTATGGAAAACAGGGAGTCCATCGACCATACCTTTTCTCTGAAGTAGGATGAGGTCTTGCAGATTAAGATGGCCGAATCTCTGATGCCAGAGATTTTCGGCTATCGATTCAGCTGCAACCATTGCTTGCTGTGGCATACTCTTCACATCTAGTCTGTACAGGCTCCCCATGCGCACTCCTGTTGCAACTGTTTCCATCTAGCTATCCTTAATGACATAGTTAGTCTTGAAGAATTGAACTTGCATGTCCTGATCAGTAATCATTGAGACAGAGACCAAATTTTTCTTAATTCCTGGAACATACAATACATTTTTAAGGTGTCTAATGTCACCGCTAGGTAATTTTACAGGAATGTCACCATATCCTTTGATCTCATGTCCACTATCATCTCCTAAATAGATTTTCGACCCACATGAAGTTTCTTCAAGAAATTCAAACCAATCCTTCTTACCAGTCATATGTGAGGATGCGCCTGAGTCAACATACCATATGTCATCCTCATCTCCCTTTGAAGCTGAAAGAGCACAATCGACTATAAACAGTTGAAGTTCGTGGCTATGTTCCTCTTCTTCCTTAACAAAGTAACCCTTATGTTTTCTCTGTTTGTTTCTTCCTTCGTCTGCCTGCCTCTTATAACAATCTTTAATCTGATAACCAGGTTTTCCACAGTAAAAACATTTCTTGCTGGGAAAATTATCAGTAGACATACCTTTAAACGGTCTCTTCTGAAATGTCTTGGCTCCTTTCTGCTGCTGCTGCGGTTGCTGATGCTGCTTCCCTCTATACTGTCTCCTTTTTGCCATCAGAGCAAGGTCATTGCTTTGTGATTTCAAATTTTGTCGTCGCTCTTCTTCCTGTATCAGAATCCCTATCAGCTCTTCAAATGAAGGGGCTTTCTCCCTTGCTGACAGCCCTGTGATAAACGTCTGGTATTCATCAGTCATTCCGTTCAACGTGATCGTGACCAGATCTGAATCGGAAACTTTCTCTCCGATATCTCCCAATTTGTCCTTCAGGTCTTTGACTCTAGTAATGAATCTAGCAGCAGACTCATTCTCCTCCATCTTCAATGCAAACAGCTTGCCTTTTTGTGACAAGACACGGTTTGTATTCTGCGTCTGGTATAGGTTTTTGATCGTCGTCCAAATATCAGTGGCCAATTTACAGTCTCTAATATGTGGGATAACATTGTCCTTGACGGACATCTTCAATATGACCTTTGATTTTGTCTCCCTTTTATCCCAATCTTGTTCTTGTGTGGCTGATCCTGATCTCAGCTCATTTCCTGTAACGATCGACCACGCATTTGCACTTTCAAGTAAAGTCTGCATCTTGAATTTCCAGTTGGTGAAATTCGATCCATCGAGTTTTCCAGACTCGTGGAGATACGATTCTATACTGTTATTCATATTGGATTGATAAAATTTCTAATCCTCTGATGAATAAGTCTATCCAACTGTACACTTTCAGGACACACTAAAAAAAAATCACCACATACCAGATCCGAACCTCTGTTTTGCTGGAAAAAAAAATTTGTATCTTCAATGCGCCACCACCGGGCAAGTCCGATCTGCTGCCACCAAACAGATCCGGAACTCCAATGCACCACCACCGGGCAAATCTGATCTGCTGCCACCGAGTAGATCAGGAACTCCAATGCACCACCACTAGCAAGTCCGATCTGCTGCCACCAAACAGATCTGAAACTCCAATGCACCACCACCGGGCAAATCTGATCTGCTTCCACTGAGTAGATCAGGAACTCCAATGCGCCACCACTGGGCAAATCCGATCTGATGCCACCGAACAGATCTGAAATTTCAAAGTTCCACCACCAAGCAAGGTCGATCTGCAAAAATTGCAGATTTTCCACAAAGAAAGAGACTGGCGCTTCTCGGCAGCGAAATACACGCGCCGAAAACAAAATTGATGTGTCTTACGAAATTGGCACGATTAACACTTGATTTTCCGCGCCAATAGCACTTCCTGGCGTGCTGGCGCAACTATCACTCTCAAAACCATGCCAAATGGCACGACTATTCCTTAATAAAATGCGCCACCCCTTCGTTCCGCTCAAAAATGGCGTGACTGTTCGTGACGAAACCGCGCCAACCCTTTCTTCCGCTCAGAGATGATCAATCGTCTGAGACCTGTGCTTCAGGTGTTACTGTAGTCCACCTGATTCTACGAATGCTTCTGTACACTCCACCGCCACTATAGTTCTGTAATCAATGATGCATCCTAGAAAAAAAATAAGGCTATCCCTACTATGTGCTCTGATACCAAGATAAAAATCAGACTTGAATTGAAAAAGAAGCAGTTGCAACTCACAGGTGAGTACTGCACCTGGAGACTGCACTCAAACAAAGAGAACTCTCTCCGTACACTCTACATCCATAAAAAATGAGCAATTACATCATTAAGTACATTACTAGAACTCAAGAAGTTGCAACCAAACTCCTAAACTCTAGGAGCAAATCCTAAACTAAGGAGATGCGTTACAACTTGTGTAACCATTTCTCCATTAATACTAAATAATATTAATTATTTTCAACTGTATTAACATTTCATCCAGTCTCAACTCAATACTCGGATAAACCGATTACTCCCCCAATTAGGGTTGGAGATAACTTACTCCTTTTTTCAGTAAGAAAAAAAAGGTTGCATTATATTCATAAAAGATGAGAATATACATCATGTGGCAGATAGTATATGGAAGACCATATATCATGAAGAAACTAATGATAAGACTTATATATCCCTGTAGTATGACAATGAGATAATAAGCTCCCAATAGGATAGTATAAGACCAAGTACCATCTCAATACATTACAAAAATTTGAAGATGTCTGCATAAAAACATCAGATACAGAGAAGATGATAGTAAAAGGATGGAAAACTTAAGGAAAATATATTTACAGGATCATCTACATACCAAATATAGAGGTTCATATTAATAGAGCAAAAAAGGTGCATTCAAAACGTACCAGAATTGTGAGAAGAAATCTGTAAGCTATGTACCAGGGAGACGAAACTCTACGATTTCTTGCTGAATTTCTCCCACAGTGATAAATACCTGCCAGGATTGATTTGTAGTGGAGAGACCTGCTTTTGATAGAGCATCAGCTTCCAAGTTGTAAGACCTTCCAATATGTTGAATGGAGTAATCATGGTGAGCATGCCAAATAGATGAAATTCTATCCAACCATCCCAAGAGATTGATGTTCTGAATGTGATGAACAGATTTCACATGATCAATAATCAGTTTGGAATCACCAAAAATATGCAGTCCAGGAATACCAAGGAAGTCACAAAAGTAAAGGAGGCCAGCTAATGCCATAACTTCATCTTTGTTGTTCGATCCCTTGCCACCATTCCAAAAGATTTTGATACACTGATCCACACATGGAATGATGAAAACTCCACAGGCACAAAAACGTTCGAGGCAGCCCCATCAAAGTATGCATGGGAAAGAATAGCCAGGTCTAATGAGCTAGTAAGATGTTCCTTTGAAGGATGGAGGATCTGTGGATTCTTACAAGAAGGAAGTAGAGTTATTACAGAGTCTATAATATGAGGGATAATCACCTTCCTATCTTGAAATAGGGCCTGATTTCTGCATTTCCAAATGTACCAAATTGTGATCAAGGGAATAGGCCTCCCTCCCTGTCTCATTTTGGGATACTTACTCCTAGTTACATTTAGTTAGCTTGCAGTTTCACGCTACGCTAAATTTAGGATGCATTAGTCATGTTAAAGTTCTAATTTAGGGAGTTTCATCATATATATTGGGGAAAATTTGATTCTATTTAATCAAGTCGTTTCGAATAATTGAATTAAGCAATTTACTGAGCGAATCATATCTAAGCTAAGATTAACATATCTCTTCTTAGCGATATTGATTCTATTTTATGTAGCTTCCAACAATTGAATCAAACAATTTACTTATGATACTTAGCCAATCATATATGAGTGTGTTATTTGGGGGTTTCTTTGTCTTTCCATCTATTAATTGCTACCACAATATTGGCAGAACAACCATACCTGCAAGTATGCCCACTAAATAATATTTGTTGGCACGCTGCATCTGCTCTGAGAACGATTACAAAAAAGAGGCCACAAGTCGGGGTATGGCGCACTGTAGCTGCTCTGACAACGATTACACAGAAGAGACCACAAGTCGGGGTATGGAATTATGAATGTAGTTTCAAAAGAAGCTTTTGTACAAAGAACAAAACCATGTGTGAGAGAGCACTATAAATATAATAAATCATTGCCAATGTTCCGATATGAGGTCACGGGTCATGTTTGGAAATAATGAACACGATGTAACATCAAGAAGTTGCAACGTCGTCATTTTCACTTCATTCAGTTGCAACAATCTTTTCACAACTTCTTTGTGTCCACTCCTTGGTGAAACTTTCTTGACTGATGCGATGAATCGTTATACTCATGTCTTCATATTCTTGACAAAGCACGTAGAACATGGAACAATTGCACAACAGTATATGATGGTACAAACAGGTAAAATGAAGACTTCTTTGTTTCCACTCCTTGGTGAAACTGACACGAGAAAGTTGCCTTTAATATAACACCGTATATACGTCAGCGTGCACCTCCACTTCAGATGGATCAAAAGAAAATAATTAACTTACTCGTAATTTTAACAAAATAAATAAATATTTTTTTTTTTAAGAAAACAAAGAAATAGCCCTGCTGGGCATTGGGATAGAGATAAGTGTTGTTGTAGCCATCTTTTAATTTCAAATCTCCAGAAGCAGAAAACGCAGACTGTAAAATAACCTGAAATACATATTATTAAGCAAAAAGCTACCACTCCAATTACATGCGTTTCATTTTATTACGGAAATATATGTACACATAATATTATTAATCGAGAATATTCAATAGAAATTACAAGCGTTTCATTTTATTGCATAAATATATGTATACAATGATATTTTTTTTGGCTGGTAGCATATTACATATATATATATATATATATATATATATATATATATATATATATATTCGTTTTATTACATAAATATATGTATACAATGATATTTTTTTTGGTTGGTATGTTGGAAATTTCTGGTAATTCCAAACAAAATATAATTTGAACAGAACAGAGAAAATGCTCTGTTTTAACATAGGATCTTAACACATGGAAGCAAAAATTGTTTTCAAAACAGAGTTTCACATATGCACAACGAAATTTTCATTCATTAATAAAACTGGCTATTACAATAAGAAGATCTTCCTCTTAACAGAGGGATTACAACAAGTAGAACTGAAAAAAACCTTTCTGAGTTCACGGAAGCGGCAATTCAAAAATTGCTACACTGTAGTTTCTGCAGTGATGTGCATTAAAAAAAAAAACCTATCTCTGCTTCCAAGTTTACACTGCTGTGTGTAAAAATTTATATATATGTGCGTTGTTGCGTCTTACCTTTACATTCACATTTCTACGCTGCTGCATATATTTCATATACAATGAACAACAACAAAAAAAAAAAAACTTCACGCTGCTGCGTGCTTCCCCTTACATTACATATGCAATTAACAACAACAAAACAAAAATGATATTTCATATTTCTTGTCCCATACTCCCGTAAAATAAAAAATAATAAACTTAAAAACTTTAGCAACGTTTACCAATCACATTAAATTCATTAATGTTTCACTGACAAAAGCTGGCGGTCAAACAAGAATTGCACTTCACGTCAAGTCATGGTGTAGGCATGTATCAACTATTGATCTCATCAGACAGTTGACAAACCATATCGCGCGGCTTTTTCTGCTGAAGTTTACGCTCCGGGAAAAAACTGCTTTGACAAAACTGTTGTCCACGTGTCTGCTGTTGGGTGTTATCGCTGCCCCTCCGGAAAATACCACCGTCTCATGAAAAGCAATGCAATAAACATTGGCGGTTTTCCTGAATTAAATGTTGCAGGTGAAATTAGTATTTCAACACTCCCATTTAAGTTCAACTGCTGGGTTATCAGTCATACCCAGACATTTCCTCAAAAATTCAAAGCTTTTCTACCCCAATGGTTTGGTCAGATTATCAGCGACTTGCTCCTGAGTTCTGCAGTGTACTAAAACAATTTCTCCATTGTTTACCAATTCCCTGATGTAATGAAACTTTGTGTCAATGTGTTTCATTCTCTTATGAAACACAACATTCTTGGATAATGCAATAGCTGAGCTATTATCACAAAAATCCACAGTTCTTTTTGTTTGCTCTTGGCATAGGGTCCTTAACATCCTTCTCATCCAAATTACTTGACATGCTGCTGCTGTAGCTGCCACATATTCTGCTTTTGTTGTAGACAATGCTACAATAGGTTGTTTTTTAGAAGCCCATTAAATGGCTCATGAACCCATGTGAAAAACATAACCAGATGTGCTTTTCCGATCATCTACACTTCCAGCTCAATCACTATCAGTGTATCCAATTAAATCTGAACATTCTGAAGTAGTATATAAAATTCCAAACCTTTTAGTACCTTTAACATACCTCAGAATCCTTTTTGCTGCCTGCCAATGTGCTTCTTTTGGCCTCTCCATGAATCTGGAAATTAAACTAACAACATACATTATATCCGGCCTAGTTGTAGTCAAATACATGAGGCTGCCAACTATGCTCTTGTACAAACTAGGATCAAAATCCTTGATGTTGTCCTCTTTGCTAAGTTTTAATCCCATCACTGTGGGAGTGATTGCTGCTTTGCTCTCCTGCATATTAAATCTTTCCAACACTTCATTAACATATTTCGCTTGTGAGATAAAAATCCCATTTCCATTTTGTTCTACTTCTATTCCTAAGAAGTATCTCAGCAAACCCATGTCGGTTATTTCAAATTCTTCTTTCATGACTGTTTTGAAATTTCCAATAAAATGATCATCATTACCTGTGAAAATAACATCATTAACATATAACACAACAATTAGTAATTTACCATCCTTTTCTTTGATGTAGAGGGTGGGCTCTCCCTCACACTTTTCAAATCCATTTTCTAGTAGATAGGAATCTATCCTACTGTACCACGTTCTTGGTGCTTGGTTCAGCCCATAAAGAGCTTTCTTCAATCTGCACACTTTGTGCTCTTGGACTTTCTTTTCATAGCCTAGAGGTTGTTCAATGTAAACCTCTTCCTTTAACACTCCATTTAATAATGCTGACTTCACGTCCATTTGGTAAACTTTCCACTTGTTTTGTGCTGCTATGGACAACACTGCTCTCACGGTTTCCATTCTAGCAACCGGTGCGAAAGTTTCCTCATAGTCTCTCCTATACTGCTGCTTGTATCCTTTGACAACAAGCCTTGCCTTGTGTATTTCTATTTTTTCTTCAGCATTACTCTTGGTCTTGTAGACCCATTTAACTCCAATGACTTCCTTTCCTTTTGGTAGTTCAACTAAATCCCATGTCTTGTTTCTTTCTATGGCATTGATCTCCTCATCCATAGCTTCTATCCATTTCTTATCCTTAATTGCTTATTCGAAATGAACAGGGTCATCAACATGACAATATAAAGCAAACAAAGAGTTCATACCTTCATTTTCTGCCTCTTGTTCATAAATGTCATTTAATTTTCTAAATTTCTTACCTCTTTCATTTGGTGTACAAGTAATTGAAGAAGCACTTGAATTTCCTCCTTATGATGTGCTTGGAGAAGAATTTTCATTTCTCCTCAAGGGTGTCTCTTGTTGCCCTTGTGTTGGTGCTGCTGTTTGGGGATGTATTTCAGCCATCTCCTCATCATCTTCATCATGTGACAAAGAGCTTTTAACATTCACTGTTTTCTCTATACTTCCATCCCAAGCTTCCTCCTCAATGAACTGAACATCTCTACTCACAATAAGCTTCTTGGTGGATGGGTTATACAACTTGTAAGCTTTGGATCCCTCACTGTATCCAATGAAAACACATTTCTCCCCTTTGCTATCCAACTTCTTTCTTAGCTGATCTGGAATGTGTACATAGGCCACACATCCAAAAACTTTCATGTGGGTGACACCTTGCTTTGTCCCACTCCATGCTTCTTCCGACACTCTGTTCATGACTGCTTTTGTAGGGCATCTATTCAAAATGTACGCTGCACAGTGCACAACTTCAGCCCAATAATAATTTGGCAAATGCTTTGTCTTTAACATGCTCCTCGCCATATCCATGATTGTCTTATTCTTTCTTTCGGCAACTCCATTTTGCTACAGAGTGTACCTAGTGGTAAATTGCTTATGAATTCCATTTTCTCTACAAAAACGTAGAAATTATTTGGAGATATACTCACCTCCTCTATCATTTCTTAGAACTTTGATATGCAGCCCGCTTTGGTTTTATACAAGTGCCTTGAAATTGCAAAATCTTTCAAACACTTCACTTTTGTTCTTCAGGAAATAAACCCAAGTTTTCTGGTAAAATCATCAATAAATGTTAGAATGTAGTGGCTGCCTGCAAGTGATGGAGTTTGCATTGGTCCACATAAATCTGAGTGGACAATTTCTAAGGGTGCTTTTCCCCTTATGCTTTTCCCAGATGGAAAACTTTCTTTGTGTTGTTTCCCCAAGATACAACCTTCACAAAGGTTGTCTGGTTTCTTTAGCAATGGTAATCCTCTTACCATTCCTTTTCTATTCAACAAGTTAAGTCCTCCAAAGTTGAGATGTCCAAATCTCAAGTGCCACAACCAATTTTCATCTTTTGGTTCGCTTTGGAAAGCCTCTTGAGTCACTGCTGCTATTTATTCTCCATTTTTTAAATCTGCTTTCATTCTGAGAGGGAACAACCTGTTCCTTATTATCTTCACTTCAGCAATACATTGTTTGCTGGGTGTTTTATCCATGATGATGCATACATTATTCACAAAGAAAACATTGTACCCCTTTTGAACAAGTTGTCCAATACTTAAGAGGTTACATTTCATTCCAGGAACATAATAAACATCTGCTATGGTTTTCTTTTCACCTTTCTTTGTTAAGACATTTACTTCTCATTTTCCCATAACAGAAACTTTATTATCAGTCCCTAGTGTGACTTGTGACTTCACATTCTGATTTAACATAGAAAACAGGGCTATGTTTCTTGTCATATGGTTACTACAACCGGAGTCTAGGAACCATACATCTTCACTCTTTTCTTCAGCCATATTACAAGCTAAAAACAAATTATTTTGGCTGATATTTTCTCTAGTGAAATTTGCACTAGTTCTATTACTCATATCATGCTGCTTCTTCCTACATTCATTTGCATAATGCCCATATTTTTTACAATAATGACATTGGACATTGGATTTATCGTACCTTTGTCCTTGAGCATGATGTTGTCCACTTTGTTGGCTACTGCCTTGGCCTTGGTTCTGATTTGGATTGTTGCATCTTCCTTGATCATTTGCTGGACTGTTTCTTCCACCTCTGTTTTGGCTTCTGCCTCTTTCTCTCTTGTTTCCTCTGCCTTGACCTCTTCCTCTTTCAAAGAACATCTAGGTCTTAAAGGCATGTTCTAGAGATGAGTTTTCATTTCTACTCAATCTCTGCTCATGTGTTATCAATGATGCATGTAGTTCATCAACTGAGAAGTTCGTGAGATCCTTTATCTCTTCTATGGTGGTGACAATCACATCAAACCTTGAGGGTAAAATCCTCAATAATTTCTCCACAATCCTCCCTTCTTCAAGAATTTCTTCATGAGACCTTATCTATGTGACCAGACCAATCACATGTGTGAAAAATGAGTCAATATTATCTGACTCCTTCATGCATAGATTTTCAAAATCTCTTCTCAACAACTGTAGTTTTGTTGTCTTCACTTTCTCCATGCCTTGATAGGCTGTCTTGAGAGTTTCCCATGCTTCTTTGGATGTCTTGGCTACTGCTATCCTTGGAAACAAACTCTCATGCACTGCTTGATACAAAAAGTAGAGGGCTTTAGAATCCTTCTTCTTATAGCTCTTCAACAGATCTTTCTCTGCCTGAGTTAAATTATTAAACTCATTTTCATCTGTTGGTTCTTCAAAATCATCCTCAACTAATTCCCATAAGTCTTGGGAAGCAAGCAAAGCTCTCATAGTTATTGCCCAATAGTCATAGTTTTTCCCATTAAATTGTGGGAGCTGAGTATTAGAGATACCCATGCTAGTGCTGGCTCAAGTCATTCTTGCACTCTTAACTATGCTTCAAAATACTTGACTGTGATATTAAAATAGCTAACTGTCCTCAACTGTAACACAAAAACCTAGCTTGAGAAATACCTTGAATTTTTTGACTGAATCTTCACTCTGCTAGAGAAGCTGCTACAACAAGAAATCCTTCCTTTAGCTTCTTTGACACCTTCAAAGAGCCTGGACAAGCTCTGACACCACGTTGGGAATTTCTGGTAATTCCAAACAAAATATAACTTGAACAGAACAGAGAAGATGCTCTGTTTTAATACAGGATCTTAACACACGGAAGCAAAACTGTTTTCAAAACAGAGTTTCACATATGCACAATGAAATTTGCATTCATTAATAAAACTGGCTGTTACAACAAGAAGATCTTCCTCTTAACAGAGGGATTACAACAAGTAGAACTGAAAAAAAAAACTTTCTGAGTTCACAAAAGCGGCAAGTCAAAAATTGCTACACTGTAGTTTCTGCACTGCTGTGCATTAAGAAAAAACCTGTCTCTGCTTCCAAGTTTACACTACTGTGTGTAAAAATTTACATATATGTGCACTATTGTGTCTTACCTTTACATTCACGTTTCTACGCTACTGCATATATTTCATATACAATGAACAACCACAAAAAAAAAACTTCATGCTATTGCGTGCTTCCCCTTACATTACATATGCAATTAACAACAACAAAACAAAAATGATATTTCATATTTCACGTCAAGTCATGGTGCAGGCATGTATCAACCGTTGATCTCATCGGACAGTTGACAAACCATATCGCGTGGCCTTTTCTGCTGAAGTTTACACTCCGGAAAAAAACTGCTTTGACAAAACTGTTGTCCACGTGTCTGCTGCTGGGTTTTGTTGCTGCCTTCTGGAAAATACCACCGTTTCATGAAAAGCACACTGGCAGTTTTCCTGAATTAAATGTTGCAGGTGAAATTAGTATTTCAACATGGTAGTATATTACACGTGTGTGTGTGTGTATATATATATATATATATATAGTTTTACCTAAAGAGGATTTGAATTTAGAGTCCTTAGGGACCTACATCCTTACTGACATTGCCAGGAGCGTACCCCTAATAAATTCACTCACACATATATATCAACCTTTAATCCATAATTATTTTGTTTTTTTTAGTTTTTCAAAAAAAAGGGAATGTCAAGGGACCCCTAAAAATTCATGCCATGTGTCTTAACCTTGACGCTGAGCATTGACGCCATTCTAGAACATTGAAACCTCTCCAAACCTTCTGCAACACAAAACCTCGGTAGGGTTCTTGCGAATGAAAAATCGATGTCAAAAATCATTACTAGACAATGTCATCCTTTCCGCTATTAATATGCTTCTGTAACGTACTCTTGGAGGTCTTTGAATCCTCCCCACTATTTATTGAATTGGTGGTGCAAGTGTTGGTGAAACTGTTATCAGAGGGAAGATGGGGCCAAACGAATGTCGACCTGAAGGTTTGTACCTATGGCGGTGGCATGGTTCGAGCCAGTACCTCTGTAACCTCCATCATTGTTGGACGGGCCACCGGATTTGGGTTAGAGCACGCCAGACCCAACATCAGCAAACGTTTGATGTCGTCCTTGTCAATGCTGCCGCTTCCAACCCTAGGAAGGCAACTTTCAGCAGCTTCCAAGATCACGTTCTGGCGGTGCTGTTTCCAAACCCAACCCACTAGATATTGGGCTTCTTCGATGCTAAATCTGGAACGCCTTCCGCAAGTAACCTCAAGGGCAACATCGCCGAAACTAAACACATCCGATTCTGTCGTGGCTTGCCCGGCTTGAAAGCACTCTGGTGCGATGTAGCCCAATGTTCCCTTTAAAGTTTACACCAGTGACCGTGAAGCGAAAAAAACACCCCTACATACGTCTGGATCAGATACAAAGCTGGCTTGGGATTAATTGGAAGAATGATATGAGCCATAAACTCTGTGAATAGATGTATGTTGTATTGGAATAGTTCGGCCTGCAATGACAAAGATACACGAGAGGCCTTATCATATTTCATAGCGGGGTAGAAGAGACATTATTATGGTTTAGTGAGTTACTTAGGTAGTTAGCAGAGCTTAAATGGAGGCAGTGGATTTAAGAGCGGAAAACATTTTAATGGTCTAACATTCTATTCAATAGTGTAGAAAGGGACACAAATTAACATTCTATTCAATAGTGTAGAAAGGGACACAAATGAAGGAGGCAGTGGATTTAATGGCTTAAAACATTTTAAATCTCTAACATTCTATTCAATAGTGTAGAAAGGGACAGTGGCAGCTGGGGAGGGAGTTGTTTCCCGAGAGAAACCCCGTACAACATAAATATATCAAACACCAATTAGGATATCTATAACCTATTAAAATAAATGAACAAAAAAGAGAAGCGACGAGGTAGATTGGTGGGCCCAACCAACCGGCTTGTGCCTCCTATAAAATATTTAAATCACATAGTAGCTATTAAACATCAAATACACAAATGATGAAACATAGAACCTAACATAGGATCCTTATATTAAAACATTGCTCTGTCTTTTACATCATTTGCATAAGATTACAAAAAAATACACATCTTCAACTTTTAGATTCTTTTCACATGATTTCAGCTATTCTTAGTTTTAGCTTTAGTTGTGGTATAATACAGGGTAGAATTATTTAATTATTATTTTAGCTTACAATTACTTTAACCATAATATTAATATACTTCAGTTTAAAAGTTTGTTATACTTCAGTTTAAAAGTTTGTTTTATTTTGTTCAGATTTAGTTTAGTTTTAATATGAGCTTAGTTTAATTTAAGTTTTATTTTTTTTCTTCTTTAACTCATGTTAAGGTTAAGCTCCACTTCTTAGTTTAATTTCTTATTTTACATTAGTTTTACTTCACGTAGTTTTGGTTTTATTTAATTTTAGGTTTTAGTTTAATAAAGTTATATTTTATATTTTTATGTTATATATTAGATTTAGTTATTAAAATTTTTTTAACTAATTTCAATTTTGTTATATTATTAAAATTTTATATTTTGAGTATATTTAACTTGATTTTATAAAATCTGGTTTATTTTAAAAATAAAAGAAAAGATTCTATGCTTTTGGTTTTTAATTTAATTAACTTATTTTATAGCTTTAATTTAGTTAGTTTTAGTTATATATTCGTATCATTTTAATTTAAAAACCAATTGTTTTAGGTTAGTTTTAGTTTTAAGAAAATAATATTTTAGTTTAATTTTAATTTTAATATTTTAGATTTTAATATGATTTAGTTTAATTATTTTAGATTTAGATTTTTCTTTTTAGTTTTTAAATTTTATTTTAGATTTCATTCTTGTGTGAGGGAGTGGATTTTGAGATTGTATGTTGATAATGTAATATTTAGAGCTTAAGCATGAGGAAACAAAACAAACTCAAAAGATTATAAAAGGAGCATAAGCACACACTTGAAGGTGTTTTGGATCCAAAAACTATAGGAAAAATTTTGTGAGGCAAATTGTCAATTACACTATTGTAAAAGAGAGATTTCTCTTATGTAGAATAAGGTGAGTTTTGAGTTTCTAAAAAGAGGAGGCTATGCACTTTTGTAGAACTGATTCTTGAAGAAATTTGGGAACTTAAAGGACTGTACAAAGCATTTGCAACTAATAAAAAGTTTGAATTTCCTTGCACTGTTATACGAATTTGAAGGCTTGTTGTTATCTCCTCTTGTTAGTTTAATTATGAGTTATTTATGTGCATGGTTAGTGTATGAATGCTTGATATTGACACTTTTGTTGATTTCATTTATTTTATGTTAATTACACCTTGTAAAGTTATATTTGCAAGTTTTTGCAGATATAAATCAAAATTGGATATTGAATTCAATGGGACTTGCTTGTAATGACTACTAACTATTTATCAATTAATTTCAATCATGTCTTGTATAAATTATTACTTTGTTGAACAAACTTTTTCTTTAATCCTGTAATGATCTAGGTAGATACTGGTGGCCACCTGCCTATTCCACTTGGACCCCCAACATTGTTTCTTTCAGTTTCCTTCATTGTAACACAATTCAAAAGACATTTAGCCACCACATCTCTTCTTGGAGATAAGAAAACATGGCTCAAGCTAGTCTTTTTCCATTCTTCATGTAAACAGTTTTGAGTAATTTGTTATTAATGAATTGAAGTTATATTTTCGTTATAGCTTTCTGTTTCTATATATATTTTTATTTCATATTGTTCCTTTATATAATATAGATCAATGGTATCATTTAAGTTTTATCTTTCTCTATTTTTATGTGCATGTGCTCAATGAGGTCGAGGTGTAAGGAGTTAGGGCTTCAAATGGTTGAACCTTTTCAAGACTGGGCTTAGAGACCCCGACATCCTCCCATGGTGGAATAAGAGAAAGACGTGGGAGTAGGATATCCTTTCAAAATATTTCTTGAAGAAGCCCTCGAGCAACAAAGGAACCAGATGATGGAAAACTTTTCCTAGATCCTTTGGTGGATGCTCACATGTGAGACATCTTCATTCAACAACCACCATGGAGGTTCCACTCTTGTTAAGGTACAAATCAACTTTGACATTCCCATATTTGAAGGCCTGATAGATCCAGATGTTTTAGATAAATGAGTAAATCTATTGGAAGGATATTTCTGAGTTCATGATTTTTCCAATAGGGAAAAGGTTACTTTTGCACTCCTCAAAGACGCCCCCCACATCAAGAACTAGTGTGAAACCTACTGTGAGCAAAGGGATGAGAGGAACCCTCACTATTTTCAATTGCACCAGCTTGGAATTATTTTTGAGATGCCATGAAGGAAAAATATTACCCTGTAGGGAGCTATGAAGATAAGTACATATAATGGACCACACCGCGGTAGGGAAGGGACCAAGACATGTTGGAGTTCACACATATTTTTTTATACCATTCACACAAATTTGGGTATTAAGGATTCTGAACGACCTCTAATACTCAAGTACGGTTGATATCTACTCAAATAACTCCAGGATGAGATGGAGTTCCTCGATATACTATCAAGATCGAGCAAAAATGTAAAAAAAGGAAGTGAGACTTTGGATATGTGAATCCGAAGCAAGGAAAAGGCACCCCCAAACCATAAAACAAAGCAAAAAGCTAAGGCATGGTGACTCAGGACAACCCATCGAATTTACCAACAAATAATAACACCATGAAAATGAAGGACATAGGGAAGTTGTTTGAGTTCCATTAGATCTCCACTCTTAACATAAGTGAGTGTCGTAACAAGCAGTCACTCGTGGTTGAGCTGAAGGCTTTGGAGTTGGATACATGTTTCAACTCTAAGTCAAACCCCAACAAGGGGAATGACAAAGGGAAGCATATTATTGATGCAAATCCCAATGCCATTGTTACCACGACAAAAGTCTAGAATATTTAGATCAAAGATACAGAGGAAATAGAGCATCTCTTCCATTCACAGATGTGCGTGAAGGGGTCTCCACTGCAATTCATTATTGACAGTGGGAGCCAAAAGAACCTCATCTCAGTAGAGGTTGTTAAGTGTATGGGCCTACCAGCCACACCACACTTGCAACCATACATCATTAGGTGGCTCCACCAAGGACGTGAAATTCGCGTTATCTAATAGTGTTGCCTTCCCTACAACACTAAACCCTTCACGGATGAGGTACCGTGTGAAGTTTCTACCCTTGAAGTTTGTGATGTATTATTATGCCAACCATACTTGTTAAAGCGTCATGCTATGTATAACTCCACGACTCACAATGTCATTATTACTTTGAGAAATAAGTTATATAGGATACCAGAGGTAGCCCCACCTACTACCATATCTTTGAGCAATGCTAAGCAATGTAGAAAGATCATCTCCCATACCAAGAATTTCTTTTTCTTTATGATTCACTCTCAAAGTAAGGGTAAGATCATGGCCACAACCATGGCCCCTAGGAAGGGCTCTTCCATGCAGTAGAAGCAGATGGATAAGCTCATGGAAGAGTACAGGGACATCTTCTCCTCACCCATAGGGGTACCCAGTCACTGTAAAATCAAGAATTCCATTAATATGACTCCTGAAGCACCTATACCATAGCATCACTCCATTCTAGAAAATGAAGAGATCAAGAGGCAGATTCATGAGCTATTACAAAAAGGGCACATCTGACCAAGTTCCTCACCTTGTGGGACCGTGATTGTACTTGTACAGAAGAAGGATGGGACTTGGAGGCTCTACATTGATTATCGGGCATTGAATAAAATCACTGTGAGGACAAGTATCTAATCCCATGGATTGACGACCTTCTTGACTAGCTCAAGGGGGCCAATTATTTCAGCGAGATCAATTTGAGGTCTGGATATGACTAGGTTCCAATAGAGCCCACATATGTATGGAAAACCTCCTTCAAATATAAGGAGGGGATTGTTTAATGGTTGGTCATGCCTTTTGGGTTTACAAATGCCCCTGCAACTTTTATGAGGATGATGGATGACATCTTTCATCCGTTCACCAACTCGTTCATGGTTATATATCTCAATGACATCCTCATCTTCAACAATAGTTGGGAAGACCACTTGCAACACATTCGATAGGTCCTTCAAACCCTGTGGTGACACAAACTATATACCAACATGGAGAAATGTACCTTTGGCATGAGCCACATCTAATATATGGGTTGCATCAATGATAATCAAGGCATGCATGTGGATCTAGCTAAGATCTAGGCCATTTGTGATTGGACAGCCTTGACCACTCTAACAAATCTTCATAGCTTTTTTAGCCTTGCCAGTTTTTATCAAAGGTTTGTGTTGGGATTCTCCCATATCACTTGGCCTTTGAGTCAGGTGTCCAAGGGTGGAGTGAAATCCAAGTTTTCATGTTTTGAGTCCCAAAGGAATGCATTCATTGAGATGAAGAGCTACCTCTGATTTGCACATTTACTCACATTTCGAAACCTGTAGAAACCATTTGAAATTGAGACAGACACCTTCGAATATGATATTCATGCAGTTCTCACATAACAAGGGCATCCAATGGCTTATCACAGTTAGACACTTTCAAATATACTCAGGAAGTACCCCACCTATGATAAAGAGGTGTATTCTATTGTGCAAGCTTGCCAGTAATGGAAACCTTACATTCTAGGGAAGGAGACAGTCATCCACACAGATCACTAACCTATTCAATTTATCCAGACAAAAGGGAAGTTGCGGGATGATAAACATTAGATGTGGTATACATATATGCAACAATTCCATTTGAACATTATATACAAGAAGGGAAACACCAATCATGTTGCAACTTGCCTTAGTTTGCCCCTTGTTGCAACACTAGCTATTGTTTTCAACTCTTGTGGTCACGAGACCTCTGGATGGACGTAACTGTATAGGAATGACCCATAGCTCGCCACCACATATCATATGGTGTTGTTCAGAAATAAATTTCTAGATTTACACCTCCAGGATACATTACTATGCTATTTGGGCCACATTTATGTTAATTCAAATGAGTGTGCCAAATTAATTTGGGAGGCACACTACAATCGGGTCGCAGGACACTTTGGTGTGGATAAAACTATGCTCGTAATATAAATGTATTTTTATTGGCCAAGACTTTGATAGGATGTTGGAAAATATATTAGATCATGCAATTCTTGTGTCAACTCCAAGCGAGCCATTAAGAAGCAAGGCCTTCACACTCCTATGCCTACTCCTAGCCAACTCTAGGACTCCATGTCCATGGATTATCTCTCTAGCCTCCCTTCTATAAAGCATGGAAATGACTATGTATTTGTGGTCATGAACAAGTTTTCTAAGATGGCTATATTGATGGCTTGTAGGACACTTTGGTGTGGAGAAAATTGTGGTTGTACTACAAAATTATTTTTAGTGGCCAAGAATTTGACAGGATGTTGGAAAATATATCGGATCATGACTTCATGTGTCAACGCCAAGCCAACCATCAAGAAGGCATGTACACTCCTTTGTGTAATCCCAATGAAACCTGGGAATCCATCTCCATGGAATATATGTATGGCCTCCCTTCGACCAAGCATGGTAATGACTATGTATTTGTGGTCATGGACAAGTTTTCTAAGATGGCTATATTGGCAGCTTGCAATAATAGTATCACAGTAGAAGATATTGTCAAAATCTTCTTTGAACGAGTGTTGGTACATTTTGGGATCCTGCAGATGATTATATGAGTCGCGATAGTAGGTTCCTGAGCACATTCTGGTTGATCCTCTGGACATTATTGGACACCAAGCTCACCATGTTGGCCGCATTCCATCCCCAAACTGATGGCCAGATAGAGGTCGTCAACAAGATGATAGTGCACATACTATTCATGTATAGCTCCAAGAATCCATGAACCTTGGATAAGAGCCTTCCTTATGTGCAACAAAGTTATAAATTATCTCTCCATAGCTCAATTAGACATAGTCCCTTTCAAGTGGGTCTTAGATTTCAACCATTGTGTCTAATTGATGTTGCCATGCCTCATGTGACTACACAAACAAAATACACACATGTATAGTTCGAGGATGATTAAGCAACCAAGTTTATTAAAGACATCCAGCACATCCGCCATTCAGTACATGACATCTTGGTTAAGTCCAATGCAAAGTACAAGCAACAACATGATCAACATTGGGTGCCAAATAAGGTCCATGTGGGAAACAAAGTTTGGTTGCATTTGCAGAAAGAATGCCTTGGGGAGCCCTTTGTAAACTCTAACCACTCTGATATAGGCCTTACACCATCACCAAGGTTGTGGGAGACAATGATCTTGAGCTCAATATTTCCCCATTCCTAAACCTACATGTAGTGTTCAATGTGGACTTCCTCCAGCCATACTTTCCACCATTGCTTGACACATTAGACATTGCAGAACAACAAACACCAACATATCTCAAACTAGACAACATGGAACATACCACATCTGATCAGATCATGGACACAGATATCAAGGACATTCACCAATATAAGATCCAACTATATCGAGTTGTCAAAACTGGGTATCTCTTGCGCAAGGGAAAATGGTTCACCAGGGACCAAGTTCAACGTAAGTTTCCCCATCTCATGGAGGCACTCAAAACAATGGGGACCATTGCTTCCTAATCAGGAGGATTAATCTAGGTGGATATTGGTGGCCGCCCTTCTATTCCACTTGGAACCTCGACATTTTTTCTTTTAGTTTCCTTTATTGTAACACAGTTCAGAAGGCATGTATCCTCCACATCTCTTCTCAGAGATAAGCTATCATCGCCTGAGCTAGTCTATTTCCATTCTGCAAGTAAACAATTTTTGGGAATTTGTTATTAATGAATTGAAGTTTTGTTTTTGATGTAGATCCATGTTTATATCTATCTATATATATATAGATAGATATAAACATGGATCTACATCAAAAACAAAACTTCAATTCATATCTATATATCTATATCTATATCTATATAGATATATATTACATTTCATTCCTTCATAAATATGGATCAAGTAATTTATCTAATATCAAATCCATTGATTAATAATTGGACTTAAGTATATGTTATGAATGTTTTAGTAACTATTTATTGAAATCACTCCATTGCATGTTTGGTTGAACATTTTGCAAGTCATATGAACTAGTTCTATGATTTGTAAACTCATCTTAACCTTAGATTCAATCTTAGTCGTTTCCCCTTCTTATTAATTTTATCTTGATTCGGTCAAGATCTACATCTTTTCCTAATCAAGATATAATAGATTACATTTCCTTTTGTATCTTGCATCATAGGTTAAACTTGCATCTGCATTTAGGAGAAATTTACAGAAGTCTCCTTTTGTTGGATCAATATTTATGTGGCTAGGATGAGCCCTTGTTTCAACTAACCTAAAGGATTATATTCTTCAAGGAACTATAATAAGGTAATTCCTCTTCTGTGTGCTGACAAAAGAAAGAAACATTTCACATTAGTAGATAGAAACTAGTGTAGATTTTGCATATAGAATAGTTAGATTATGTTAAGAATTAGTTTAGACTTGTTTTAGTTAAAGGGTAACTGGACCCATTTAAAACAAGTTGGAACCACTAGATGATCCAAATTTAAACATGAACGCAACAAATTACAGAGATAACCATAAACACAGAGATGTAGTAGAAAAAATACTTCATTTCATTAATATAAAATACTGAAATATGCTTACAAACATAAATGGAAATAAACCAGCGAGGGCGGTGGTAGCTTATCTCTAAGAAGAGATGTGGTGGCTACATGCCTCTAAACTGCCTTACAATGAGGCTCAAGGGCCTTTTTATTACTAAACAATAAGAGAAAACCCTAAACAACCAAAACCTTAACCCGAGGAGATGTAACACGAAGAGTTTATGGGCCCCATTGGGGTGAGTTGGACAACCAACTTCTCGGGGTCGCGACTTGATCGTATTATCTGTGTTTGACGTGCATGATAGCCCATTGGAAAGATCTCTCTAAGGACTATGATGGAAAAGACGATTTTAAACAAAAAATTGTTATCGATATATTTCGAAAAAAACATCGTTTAGGGCCTCAAAACGGCTCTGGAAGTTTAGGACCTAAAAAATGCTAAAAATAGTAAACTGTGCTACAATTAAGGAAATTGAAAAACTGAAAGAAGAAATGGTGGGGGTCCAAGTGGAATTGGTGGGTGGCCACCAATATCCACTTGGATCATTCCTGCCCCCTTAGGAACCAATGGTCCCCATTGCGCTGAGTTCCTCCATGAGATGAGGAAACTTCTGCTGAACTTGGTCCCTAATGAGCCACTTGTCCTGGTGAAGGAGTTGGCCTACTTTGACAACTTGATACAGTTGGATATTCTGCTAGCGAGTGTGCTTGATCTATGTGTCCATGATTTGATCAGTTGCAGCTTGTTCCATGCAATCTCGATTTAACTTTGTAGGTGTGAGCTACTCTGCAATGTCGGATGTGTTTAGTAATGGTGGAAAGTATGGCCGAAGGCGGTCCACATTGAACACTAGGTGCAGGCCAAGGAATGGGGGAATGGTGAGCTCAAATGCATTGTCCCCCACAACCTTGGTAATGGTGTAAGGACCATACCGGAGTGGTCTAAGTTTCTGATAGGCTCCAGTAAGGCGTTCCTTTTGCAAATGCAACCAGACTTTGTCGCCCACCTGAAATGTGTGTGGCACCCAATGTTGATCATGTTACTTCTTGTACTTTGCATTTGATTTCTCCAGAATGTCATGGACCTATTGGCGAATATGTTGGATGTGATAAATGAAGCTGTTTTCCTTATTTGTTTTGGACTGGACATCAGCCAAATCTACATGAGTAGCATCAAATGGCATGGCCACATCAATGGGACATAGTGGCTGGAATCCCAAGCCCACCTGGAAAGGGCTATGGCCAGTCAAGTTGTGGAGAGCCCGGTTGTAGCTGTGCTAAACATAGGGAAGGATCTCGTCCCATGTGCATGTATACTTTGAGTTGTACATGCATAAAAGGTATACAATCATCCTGTTGACAACCTCTATCTAGACATCAGTTTGAGGATGGAAGGTTGTGGACTTAGTGAGTTTGGTGTCTAGCATCGACCAGAGACTGGACCAAAATGTACTGAGGAACTGGCTGTCCCGATCTAAGATGATAGACTGTGGGATCCCAAAGTGGATCCACACTCATTTAAAGAAGATTTTAGCAGTGGCTTCTGCTGTGATATTCTTCTTGTAGGCCGCCATAATGGCCATCTTCGAGAACCTATCGACAACCACAAAAACATAGTCATTTCCATGCTTAGTGGAAGGAAGGCCTGACATGTAATCCATAGAGATGGATTCCCAAGGTCAACTAGGGCTAGGAAGCGGGGTATAGAGGCCTTGATTCTTGATGGTCGGTTTGGCAATGGCATAGGCAGTGCATGATCTGATGTACTTCCGGACATCTTGTCAAACATTCTGCCAATAGAAATACTTTTGCAGTACTGCCACTGTTTTCGCGACCCTGAAATGCCCAACAGCCTGACTATACTGTGCTTCCAAAATCATCTTGGCAAGCTTGCTTGAAGGAACACAAAGGTGACCCTGGTGGCATAATAAGGCATCCTCGAGGTAAAAATATGGAACATGCTGACCCTCCAAGAGTTTCTAGTATGTTTGGCCGAATTTTGGGTTGCTTTTGTAGAGAAGTGGCCAATCAGAAGTCTCATGCCCACGAGAGTTGAGCATGGTGATTAACGCCATGATTAGTGGTCAACTGAGGTAATCTGCAACATTATTGGTGTTGCCTTTCTTATACTTGATATTTAAATGGAACTATCATAGGTATGTGGACCACTTCTGATGGTGATCATTATGCAATTTTCCTTAGGTCTGTATGAACTGCAAGGATTGGTGGTCTGTGTAGATGACCATTTCCTTCCTCAAAATGTAATGCTTCCATTATCGACAGGCTTGCACAATGTATTACATATATTTTTCATAAGCGAGATACTTCTGGACTGTGTCTAAAAGTGTCTTATTATGATATGCCGCTGGATGCATGTGTTGAGTAAGGACTGCCCCAATAGCATAGTTAGAGGCATCTGTCTCAACCTCAAATGGTTGTTGAAAGTATAGTAATGCAAGCACTGGTGTCGAGCAGAGGTGATCTTTCAACTCTGTGAATGCCTTTTCTTGAGATTCAGACCAAAATAATTTTTCTTTCGCTCCTCCCTTGGTGACTTGACTCAAGGGCCAAGTGATATGAGAAAATCCCAACACGAACCTGCGATAGAAGTTGGAAAAACCTAGAAAGCTGCGAAGCTTTGTAAGAGTGGTTGGATATGGCCAATCCTGAATGAATTGGATCTTGGCTGGATCCACATGCACCCCCTGTTCATCAATAATGTATCCCAAATACTAAACTTGGGTCACGCCAAAAGTGCATTTCTCCAAATTGGCACATAACTTGTGTTGCCGCAGTGTTTGGAGAACCTGCCGGATGTGGTGGAGGTGCTCTTCCCAACTTTGGCTGAAGATCAGGATGTCATCCAAGTATACCACTATAAATGAGTTGGTGAATGGCCACAAGATGTCATCCATTAGCCTCATTGTTGGGTAGCAGATACCCCCCATAATGGGTTTTTTGGGCTTGAAGTCTGGATTTTGGTCAAGTGTAATGTAAAGACCACGCGAAATGCGGGCGTGGAGCGCGAGAGTATAGGTTTGTCTGCCCTAAGATAATGTAAGTTAATGTAAAGTGTGTTAGCCTACCCACGGTCCGCGGACCATGGGATTGTATAAATAGAGCGAGGCTCTAAGTGCAAAGGGAGGCATATGTTCTTTTGGATGATCAATTAGCTCTGAGTCTGTAAGTCTGAGTCTTGGGTTTTAGTGGTAGGAAGAGGCTCTGTAACTAAGTGCGCAGAGGCTTGGTAGATTCCATAGCTGTGTGCGCAAACCCTTGTAACTGAGTGCGTATGATGGAGTTGGGGTTGTACTTGGACAAAGAATTAATAAAGGATAAGTTGATTCTGAAATATTGTGCATCTGCTTATAGATCTGTATTTCTATGTTCTAGTCATTCTTTTTGAATTTATATTATTTTCAAGTATGTGCACTAATCTAAAAGTTGAAGAAGTAATAAGAATATTGGGTCTGCACAAACAATTTAAGCACTAATACAATAGTAAGGATTGGATTGGATCAGAATAATACAAAGGTGCACACGGGTTGGGAAGAATAGGAAGCTGCGTGGAGCAGTGTAGCACGTAGATTAGGATCACAAACCTCTAGAACCCTCGACAAGACATCTATAGGGTGCAGAAACCTAGTTCCAGCACCCTCGCATACTACTTTGGGTGAGACCTCAGTCCACGCTTGCGAACTGTTGCCGAAAGGGCCAGTAGTACCGGAATTTGCTTGGCTAAACTCACTGTTGAACCTGGGTTAGGCCCCACGTAGCTAACAAATGGTTATATTGTTGGGGCCAAGATCTGCATTTGGGTCTTCATCGCGCGGTTCAGACCTCATCATTTGTCTATTTTGAGTCGGAGGAGGGGGCAGGAGATCCTCGTACTCCTCCAAGACCTTGTCCATCTATAGTTGTCGTGTGGAGGGGCCTTGTCTAGAGGTTATGGCCACTGAATTATTCTTTCCTTGAGTTCCTAGTTTTGGAAATGAGCTTACTGCATTGTTTTGTAGTAACAAAAGAGATGGAAGTAGGCGGTGCTACCTCTGGTATCCTGTACAAATTATTTCCCAAAGTAACAATAACAGCATAGGGCCTTGATTCATACACAACATGTTGCTTCCACAAGTATGGTTTTCTTAATAATACATCACAAACTTCAAGGGGAGTAATGTCACACAATACCTCATCCGTGAAGGGCTTAATGTTGTATGGAAGGTGACATTGTTGGCTCACGTGAAGATCTCGTCCTTGGTGAAGCCACCTAATGGTGTACGGTTGTGGATGTGTTGTGTTTGGTAACACTGGGTGCTTCACAACCTCTGCCTAAATGAGGTTCTTTTGGCTCCCGCTATCAACAATGAATTGTAGTGGGGATCCCTTTACCCACATCTGGGAGTGGAAGAGACGTTCCTCCTCCTTTGGATCTTTGGGTTCCTCCTTCTAGATCTTCATGGTGGCACGGTGGCATTGGGCTTCGCATCGATAATCTGCTTCCCTTTTTCATTCCCCTTGTCGGGTTCTAACTCAAATTTCGAACATGCATCTGATTCTGAAACCTTTAGCTCAGCCACCAATGACCGCTTGGCCTGACACTCACTTGTGTTGTGAGTGGAGCTCTTATGGAACTCACACCACTTTCCCGTGTCTGTGTTGTTCTTTCCTTGCAGATTTGGTGAGTTGTCTTGGGCCACCCTGCTTTGGCTTTGTCCTTTATTCTGCAGTTTGGGGGCACCTTTCCCTTGCTTCAAATTCGCAGATCCAAAGTCTTGCTTCTTCTGTTTAAACTTTTGCTCAACCTTGACAACATATCAGTATGCCGTGCTGAGCGAGGAGATTTTCAAGAATTCTATTTCTTCCTGGATGTACTTGTGCAGGCAACCATGGTATTTGAGTACCAAATGCTGCTCTGAATCCTTGATACCCAGCTTTGTGCGAAGGGTATGGAAAATATTGGTAAACTCTAGTACATCTTGGTCCTTTCGCTACTGCAGCATGGTCCACCTTATGTATGGATCCTCATAGCTTCTGACAGGGTATTATTGCTCCTTGATGGCATCGCAGAATGAATTCCAAGTGGGTGCAGCTGAAAATAGTGAGCCTGTACTTTCATCCTGCTTCTCGCAGTAGGTTTCCCACTAGTCCTTGACGTGGGGGGCTGCTTTGAGAAGAGCGAAAATAATATTTTCCCAATTGGAAAAATCATGAACAAAAAAATATCCCTCTAGTAGATTTAACCATTTATCGATGACATCTACATCCATCTGACCCTCGAATATGGGGACTCCAAAATGAACTTGTACCGTAAATGGTGTGGCATTTCCAGAGTAGTTGTTGGAAGCCGATGCGCCACCCCTGGGTAGCCACTAAAGGATCTGGGAAAAGTTGTCCATCATCACGTTACTTTATTTCTTGAGGGCTTCCTCGAGCAAGATTTTGATAGGATCTCCTACCCCCTCATCTTTCTTTTCATCTTCTATGGGAGGCCGTCGGGATTTGCGAAGCTGGTCTTGCAAAGGTTCAACCAGTTCAAGCCCTAACTCCTTATATCCTGGCCTCGTTGGGGACATGCAAAGAAAAACAGAGAAACAAAAAGCATACCACTCTGATACCACTGATCTGGATTTAAATAGGAACACAAAACATTATAGACATAACCATAAACACAGAGATGTAGCGGAAATAATACTTCATTTCATTAATATAAAATACTGAAATATGCTTACAAACAGAAATGGAAATAAACCAGCTAGGGCTATCGTAGCTTATCTCTAAGAAGAGAGGTGGTGGCTACATGCCTCTGAACTACCTTACAATGAGGCTCAAGGGCCTTTTTATTATTGAACAATAAGAGAAAACCATAAACAACCAAAACCCTAACCCGAGGAGATGTAACACCAAGAGTTTATGGGCCCCGTTGGGGTGAGTTGGACAACCAACTTCCCAGGGTCGTGACTTGGTCATATTATCTCTGTTTGACGTGCATGATAGCCCATTGGAAAGATATCTCTGAGGACTAGGATGAAAAGGATGAATTTAAACAAAAAATTGTTGGTGATAGATTTCCAAAAAAATGTTGTTTAGGGCCTCAAAATGGCTCCATAAGTTTAGGACCCAAAAAAATGTTAAAAATAGTAAACTATGCTACAATTAAGGAAACTGAAAAACTAAAAGAAGCAATGGTGGGTGTCCAAGGGGAATTGGTGGGTGGCCACCAATATCCACTTGGATCACTAGCCCAAATGGAAAAGAGTCTAATTTGGGGCTTTGACCGGGTGGTCTCCCAAATTTAAGCCCCAAATTTTGATGAGCTCATTTTTTTCCATCAACATTCTTCACGCCAGATGGAGGGCCACCAATCGTTAGTCTTTGTAGTCTCTTAATTTAAAATATTTAAATTTATCTTGACTCATGTACATATTGTTACTTTGGATCATTCTTTTAGATTATGCAGACCTACCAAAAGCATGCCCAAAAAACAAGTTAAATTATTAACACCAGAAAATCGTACACATATTTGTAAAATCCAAAAGATGCCCAAACTCGTATAGAAGAATGCTTAAGTTAATATTTTCTAGCTGAAGACATTACAAAGTTCAAAAAAGAAAATATCCTAAGGTCCAATCCATATTGAATTAGAAATTGATGAATTTGCATCTTTCCCTTGGATAGATGTTCGGCGAGTTGCATTTCCTTCAAAAGCCATGTAGCTGAAGAAATGGCTGACACAACAATTTCAAGACCTCTTCCCATACTTGGAAGATAATTCCTTGATAGGATCTTAGTCAAGGACATCTGAATTCAAGTCGCCCTGAAGATATGCAACCCTCAAAGGAATCTTCTTGTCCTAATCATAAGTCATTTTCATTCATGAACGAAGAGAGAGAAGAGGGATTACAAAAATTATATATAAGCAAGCCATGGGAGAGCCAAAACAAAAAGGAAATGTTATGCTATCCAAATTGTTATCAGAGCAATCCTCCATTTCATTAATGTAGAAGAAGAAGTAGAGGATTATTGTGTTGGTAGAATTGCTTCTTAGCAATCCACCACTCTAGTGTGGAGATGATTTCACCATTTAGAGAACCTTAGTACTTTTTGGATAGAGAGGAGAAGCTTATAAAGAGAGTCAAGAAAGGAACCCATTGGAAATACTAAGAGGGGGGTTAATCAATATTTCTTAGCAATTATCACTTTTTAATCTATTTTCAGAGAATTAGTTAATATTCATTTATTATTATTGTTCTTCTTCAAATTATCATAAAAATAATCAAGAATAGACAACACCATACAACAATGTAGAAATATAAAATAGAGGGCACAAATATTTTTAGGTGGAAAACCCCCTCTGGGTCAAAAACCACATAACTCTTCTTTAGTAATTGTCTTCTCCTTGTTAAAAGGAAATATATTACATCAAGACTTTAGCTACAACTAAGGGAGGCATAACCCCCTAATTAAAAGGATATAACCTGTAGGATGCTACTAAACCCTAATATCATGTTGCAACCAGAAGGATGCCCCAATGCCCTGTATATCAGGCCACAACTTGATGAGTCCCCCAACACTCTTTTTACCAATTGTCATAAAAAAGGATGCTTCCCTACCCTATTAGCTTATCATCCACAACTGAAATGGATGCCACAACACCCTATGCAATCCAAAACTTTCCCTAGCACCATCCTTCCACACTGAAGTGTTCTCAGGCCACAACCTGAAGGTCACTCCAATCACCTTCCTTGCACCACCCTACCACCCTAAAGAGCTAGAAGACCACATTTCAAAATTTTTAGATTGGATCACCTATACTCTAAATGAGTGTAGAATAGTTGTAATAAAAATGTAGAATAAATGTCAAATCTTGGTATCCACTCATCACTATTCCCACAAACTGATCACTGAACAATTCTACACATCAAGCTATCATTGTTCAACTGCACATCACTGTTACTACACACTATATATCATTGTAACTACAAGTCACTACACAACTTCTACCTGTCACTACATGTCACTTCTCATGAGTGAATAGTTATCAATGCACAATCATTGTCATCATGATATTAGGTTGCGGTCGATGCTACAACCATCTTGAACTACTATCAAATAATGGTATAATCCGAGATGCCTCAGGTCATCCCTATGACCTACACCCAATGCTCTCAAGTTCTATCCATAGAGAGCTATCGACATACATGTAAACACTGATTCTCAGTTAGTCAAACCCTGCTATCCATCCTTACATCAACAAGTTATACAACAAGGTCATATTTCACTCAAAATCATGCCACCTTGAAAAGTTACAGTTTTGTCATTGTACACACTCTAGGTCATCACTACAAGACCCTAGATCATCACATGTACAAATTCATAGGTCATCAATTCAATCTATAGGTCAAGTCATAGTCAAGTAAATTCAAAGTCAAGACATTATTCAATTGTCATGTAAACTCACTATTCCAATCAATGTGTCAATGTCAAGATAATAGCAATGTATCACTTGTTGTCCTAACACATATCTCTGAAACAATTAGATACCGATAATGAAAATCCTAACAAGCCCTCAAGGCAAATGTCACAATAGTGAATGTCAAGATAATGTCACTTTTTATATTATGAGGAAGTTCATTGATCATACAAAATCAAATCAGGTTACTTCAAGTACTTCTCTATGTCAAAATAAGACAGGGCTAACTGTTATATTTTCATAAATTAGTTAGTATTGCTTCTAAGTCTCACAATATCAGTGTCAAGTTTAGTGTACAATCATCAGAAATCATAATATCATTTGTTAAGTCATACAAGATGTTGTGACATGTGTTTTGGTTCAGAAGTGTAATTAGAGGTTTGTCAACAAGATGCACAAACATAAGATTCAAAGTCAATGATTGGGTTACTACCTTTAGTTCTTGAAATGATTTAACTTAACATGAGATTGTTTATATTGTCTTATAGTGAGAATCAACGTCATATAGTGACAATTGTAGGAGAACAAGTGACAAACTTAGAAAACCTAAAAGATGAATCACTAAATTTCAATACAAAAATGATATGGATACTCCTTCAAATATGAGAAAAATCCTCTCAAGATGAAAATTATTTTGTAATGAAAAATCCTATTTTGAATCAACCTTCGCTAGCCTACAAGTTTTACCTTAAGATTCTAGAATTGTTGTGTGGGATTTGTGTCATGGTTACTCCATTTAAGGACCATACCTCTAACTGTAATGAAAACTAACCTAATTAAATTGAAAATAGACAAATATGTTATTTATTGACCTACTATTATTCTTGCATTAAAAATGAATTAATACATAAGAGACAGAACCTTCAGTTGCTTATACAAAAGGATGAGCTTGTGGCCAAGCCCTAATAGAGGCCTACACATAACATGAATTCCCAACAAATTAATAATAATCAATCAGAATTTACATAAGAACGTTGCTCCTCCTTGTAATTGTGACTCCAAAATGACCAAACCTCCTAAAGACACCAAATAGCCAAACCTTAGCTCCCGTATCATTATCTGTCCTTAGCCTCAGTAGGTCTAAATTATTATTACCTTTGATGTGTGCACACTTTTAGAGATAAGTTCAAGCTAAGTGAATATTTCAGAGATATTATGTGATGAGTGGTTATGTGAACAGATTTGGTGTTATTTTATAGTGTATAGTTAGGGCTTTAGAAATGATCATTGGAGGAATTTAAACATTCAAAAATTTGACTTGTTTAATAAACATTTGATCCCAATGGACAGTGGCATCTAACCATGGTATTCATTCACCCATGCTATTTATCCACCTATGGTATTCATCCACCCATGGAATCTACCCATGGTATTGTAAGTGACATCTACCCATGGTATTGTAAGTGACATCCACCCATGGTATTTATCCCTACCATGGGTGGATAAATACCATGGGTGAACGAATACCATCGGTAGATGCCACTTTGCACTAGGATCAACATTAATAATTAACTTTTCATGAATCTGTTGACGGTGTTGGACCCACCAACATGTTAGGGGATCTCCGTGGTATGAAGTCCTAACTACACTGATCCAGGTGGATATTGGTGGCCACCCACCTATTCCACTTGGACCCCCACCATTTTTTCTTTCAGTTTTTTAGTTTCATTATTTGTAGCACAATTTATTATTTTTGGTAGTTTTTCCGGTCCTGAACTTCTGCAACCATTTTTGAGGCCCTAAAATGCGTTTTTGGGAAAATCGGGACCAACATGGGGCAAAGAATGATGTTGGTCATGCAAAATTTGTAGTCCTTAGACAGATATCTCTAACAAGGTATTGTGCACATCAAACGAAGATCGTATGCCAAAGTTAAGACCCCAGGAAGTTGATGTACCAATTTACCCAAACGGGGCCCATAGTTTGATACTTCATCTCCTAGGGTTAGGTTTTTGGATGTTTAGGGTTTTCGATTGTTTCTCAATAATAAATAGGCCTTTGATTCAAAGTGATGGTTAAACCAACAACACATCTCAAAAATATTCATACATACATATATAGAAAATAGGTACACATGCATGCATAAGCAAACAGATACATATATCATTTAGAGTAAACAGATAGCTAAAATACAATACAACATATGCATGAAACATGTTGGCTCTGTTATATTAAGAAGCGTAAGTTCCAGTAATACAATACATCCATGTCCATTCACTAGTTCCGACAGTGAAACGTTACCATCAGTGTTGCCTTCTACTCCAAAGAGATATACTAGCTCTGTGCAGTGGAGAAGCCAAGGCTCATTAGAATACTATCCAAGCTTTCTCTAAGATACTCCTATTGGAAGCTTGGGTGACCAAAAGTCTCTAAAATGAGTTATGAGGGACTATTTATAGCAAAGGGTGGGGTTGCCCTTGACATTCCCCTTTGTGACAGTTCATCTACCCTCATGACACTTCATCTACTCTATGACTATTACATCCAACTATCGACACTTGCGCTTACACTTGACAAGACGTTACATAACAGTGAACATTTACGCATGTGAGACAAAATGTCTTGAGAAAGCCATGAAAGACATCACTATGACTCAGACAACTGTTGGAAGGCTAGCTCTTCGACATCCTCACAGTGGTTGACAGTAGTGAATTGATGCCAAGCTCGGTAGTCCACGATGGTGTCTGTCTCCTCTAAGGTGACATCTTTCTACAAATGAACTCTTGCCTCCATAACATCCGGGTACACTGCTCGGGCTCCTCTATCCAACTCATCTGATAGCATGCCCATCATTGTCTTGAGTGCGACCAGACCAACAACATACTTGTCCATGGTGTCTGCATTGATTGGCAAGTCTGGGATGGTGGCTGTGCGCATCAACTCGTCAAAGTAGGAGTCAAGCTTGAGTCAGACATGTGCCTTTGTCTTCGCCTGGGTGAGTGCCCCAATATATGGGATCACATGTGCATGCACAACAACATCCATACTCTTGAATACCCATGCATGGGAAGCCTGTAGACTAGTGATGAGCATTGGGAGATCTTCATAGTTCTGGATCTAACTCTGGATCCCTGCCTTCAATGTGACCGCTCTAGTATTCATCATCTCAAGCAAGTGTCGCGGGGCCTCCTTGTATCTCATCATCCATGTTTGCATGTAATCGACAACAGCATGCACGTTCGACAAGATACATGCTCTTCTAGCACATCACTGCTGGTAACCGTTGAGACGGACAACTACCTTATGCACAGTACCAAACGTGGAATACAATGCCCACATGACTGTATCAAGGGACAATACTTCATCCAATATTGCCATCTTCAATTCTGCTTGGGTGGATGCTGCACCCAATTCTCCTCCTTTCTTGGTCATCTATAGCTCCTTAGCCATTTCCTTATTCTCAGCTATAAGGAAGTGAACACTCGAGCTAGTGGCTTCGGCATATGCTTTGGTAGCATCAGCCAATGTTGCTGGATGTTTGCACACGTCAGACATGATCATTCTTTCCTAAACCTATGCAGGATCTGTATGATCCTCTGAAGTCGACACTTTGCAAGATTACACAACTCTATGTTGAGACTCATTGAATGAGATGTTGTGCATCTATCCTTCGGTTGATCTCCAAGGATCTCAATGTTTCCTTGGTCTCTTGGGACTTACTTCCCATATGGATGTGGTGAAGTTGGTGGGTTGACCTCTTGGTGATGAGGCATGAGGTCAATGTCTTTCTCTAACTCCTATTTCTCCATATCTGTATCCATCTATTCAAGTGCTTTCTCTATCTCCTGAGTGATGTCCTACTCTTGTGATGGTTCACCCTTTCTACCTGATGCTAGCTATTTTGATGAGTCTACTACCTGTACGAGTACAGTTTCATCTTTCTATACAAGTTGCGCCCCCTACTATACCTATTCCTACTACGCTTCCTCCTTCTGTCTGCGTAGCTCCTATTCCTTATGGAGTTTCTCCTTCAACTCATGCAACTCCTTCTCTATTTCCTCCATTCTCTATTTCTCGCTCTACCTTTGCGCGTTTCTCTTGTCACAATGTTGCCTCTTTACCTTTATTGCCAAAGTTTCTTTTTGCACTAGTGGCTCTTCTTGGAAGTTGCAGCTTTGCTCTTCCTCCATGTTGTCGGAAATATTCCTCTTTCCCTTGTCGCACACTGGTATGTTTACCTCTACTACTGCTGCTTCTTGTGCTCTCTGGGATGCTGCTTCATGCTGCTTCTCTAACCATTTCATAGCGAGGCCGACCAGTTCATTAGGTATGGAGAAGCTGTGACATTATCTCCATTAGTCTTCCTTCACCCAATGAAATGCCCCATGGATCCAATGTTGTCTTATGGGCCTAACCCAGGTTCAGAGGTGATTTAGCCAAGAAAATCCCGGTACTACTGGCCCTTTCGACAATAGTCCATGGAGTGTAGACTGAGGTCTCACCTGAATTAGTATGGGAGGGTACTAGAACTAGGTTTCCGGACCCTAGGGATGTCTGATGAACTTTTGGAGGTGTTAGCTACCTATACCAATAGGTTTTATATTTCATGATTGGCAATTAAAAGTTCCAAATATACTCTGCTTTGATCATGCAAAGATCACATATTTCCAAGAGAAAACAATCTGTGCATATAGCTTGATGTGGACTCAATTTTGATGGATGATCCAACAGCCTAATCTGGATCATGCCATGTGTTAAATTTTCAGTTGTAGAATAGAGAAAGAAGTCTATCCAAAATGTTTAATCTTGGCAGACAAGTAGCTCAGGTAGAGAATTAAGGTTCCCAACTGCTTAATCTGGGACCTTGGAAGCAATAAGGGTAGCATTAGATAGAAAATCAAATGGAAAAAGCCAAAGAAAAGAAAAGGCAAACAAGGGTTTGCAAGCCTAAGTGCACCCTCCAAGAAGAAAGAAAAAATGCTAGGCAGGTAGATGGGCAGGTAGATGGGGTTGCAGAAATATCATTCCTTGCAAATAAATGTGTGCTGAAATGTCCACAAAGGAAAATCAATGGATTGAGAAGCTTCTCTTCTCCATCAGATTGCAGCAAAGCAAAGAAGCATGCCTAACCTCCCAGTTTCCCCTTTCACTCTCATTACTAACATCCCTTCATCTATTGAGATTCATAGAAGAATTTGAGGTTTCATGGTGGTTCTTATCCCTTTAAAAGCCACCTTTCTTGTCTAAAATTCTTTTCATTTTGATCTACTCCCTAAACTAAGTGACTTTCAAATGCACTTAATGACATCACTCCTCATTCACTTTCCTCACTCACATTAACCCCTAAATTCTATTATCTAAATCCCCTAAACTTCCCTTTCCCTACTATTATAGCACCATGGTGTATAAACCCCAAACATGGTATAAATATCCCTCCCCTTGGCACTATAGCTAAATAAGTTGTTTAGGGAGACTTTGGTCCAATTGGGACTATGGTCAACCCTGTAATGGGATTGCTTCAACCTTTCGTTGGAGTGATAACCTTTCCCCTAAGCCCTCACCTTCCCTCTGCTCATAAAATGCCACAGAAAACCCCTTTCCCCCTGCTAAACCCACTCTTAAACCTCTTTTTCCTTATAAAACCCTGGAAAAACCCAAAAATCCCGAAAATACATACAAAAACCCTTAACCCTAAGGTTCTCCGCCCAAAAGTATTTAATTGAATATTTTAATAGGCCAGCGGGACCCCCCCAACCTGCACGATCCGTCGGAGGACCCGCCAGCTGTCCGATCTCCACCGCCCAGATCTAACGGTGGGCGGTCATTTTCGCTCCCCGACCTACCGACCTTTAGCGTCCGGGGAAAGTGGTTTTCCGCCCCGTACAAGGGATGCGTGGTAGGCGGTGGGGTTGTTCGGAGCCCCCCTCCCCGATACTGCCTTTGCCCAAAGGTGGTGCGGGGAACCCGCTTACCACCATCCCGTTACCGCCTCCCCCTTGCGTCATCAATACGTCAGCATGACGTAGTGCCCTACCCCGCCCCCGCGCCGTGTGGCCCTCCACGTAACCCTGCCACCTTATCCACCCGCCACCGTGTCCTGCCACCCTGGCCTACACCTCAGCAGCCACATCATCCTTCGTACCTGGGCCCGCCATGACGTCATCGGCGGAAAGGCGCCAATTACCTATTTTTTCCGAATTTTGTCGTTAAAGTCACGTTTTGGACAGTTTTTATGTCATTTTCACGTAAAGGAAGAGATAGTCGTTGCAGCTGCCAAAGCGCTTTCAGGCTTCCAAATTCAAATTGCAACCATTCCAATTCATCAAGTCAACCTTCAGAGTTCGGCCTGCAGGCTGTTTAAGCGTTCTATCCAGGTATTCACCGTAATTCCCCATTTTCGCCCATGCATACCATTTCTCTGTAAATTGCCATTAAAATACCTGTTGAGTTCCATATAAACTCTACACCTACTATCTAAAGTGAGCCAAGCTAACCTGCTCACCCCCAGAACCATAAATTCAGCATTGAAACAGTCAATTCGCGGGCCAAAACTGTGAAATTATCTTTGAGGTGCCCGGCATTGTTCCCTTTTGCCGGGTGCAGACCAACAACATTTTTTCACCAAAGTAAATCTCACTTACCCTCTGCAATTCACCCCTAGCAATTCAAAACCTCTGTGAACCTACCAAAACTACAGAAGCAAGCCTCCCTTTTCAACTGTAAAAAACGTTTCAGACATTGTCTACAGTTGGCCTATCATTTCAACTCTTAAGAGGTTTGCACACCATTTCACTCATCTTAGTCAAAATCAAATCATACAATGGCAGCCCCTGCACCCACAGCTCTCAGTGTTGCTCCATTAAATCCACCCAATAAAGACCTGCAGTCCTTGCCTCTTACTGACCAGGACTACCTTATTGAAGACTATGTGGGAGACAGAGACTTTCTGCAGACCTTCAGGCAGTTGAGAGAGGACTACCTGAATGGTCATGATACATATGGCATATGGGAGTCCAACCTGCCATACTATTGTCTCCCCTCTGTAAATGTGTTTCCTGAAATCATTTGCCTATGTGCTGAAAACTATGATGTACAGCACAGAGCCATCACCACCCCATCTGGGAGGGTCCTCTTCTACATTAATCCTGAGTCCATCAACAAAATGCTTCATTTTGATCAGACAGAGCTGCTAATCCCATTCTCCATGAATTATCTGCTGGACAGTAGTGCCGAGATGACCAGTGAGGAGATTCAAAAGGTCACCAGGACATTCATGAGACCTGAGTGCCAGCCTGCAGGGTCACCTCCTTATTTGGATGTCTACTTCACTGAAGTAGGCAGATTGCTCCTGGACATGATTGCTTATGTGCTAGGATACAAAACCAGTGAACATGTGGATGAGACAATGCTAGTATTACTAGTTGTTTACAGCCCAGGCCAACCCCCTGCCCGCAAATATAACTTTGCCAAGTTCATTTCTAACAAAATCCACAATCAGCTGGGTGCAGTGGATAGGCAGGCGGTCTTCAAATACTCGGCCTATATCTATCACCTCTTCATGTATTATCAGTCTGAGGCTTTTCCATGCTATATCAAAAAGCTGGATTATAGAGGGGAAAGAAGGTCTGTTATCTTCTGGACCTCTATCTACCACAAAGTCACAAACTCACCCTATTCCTATCGTGACTTTGTTGACCAATTTGTGTATCCAGTATCTTGCCTATTGGTGAGGTCCCCTCCTCCCAAGATGTGAACTGAGATACAGAAGGCTCTGCAGCTTTCCAAGAAATGTAAAATAGGTGATTGGTACCTATATGAGGATCACACAGTCATCAAAGTCTATGGCTGTGAGCTCTATCCTTACAAACTCCCAAAGTATGTGCCCATGAGGATGTTTGCCTTGGAATATTATAGGCAGTTGATTCAGTCTGACCTCACCCATTTCCACAGCTCAAGAAAGAAGGCCCACCTCAAGTTCAAACACCAGTTGGGCCCCTTCATCATGAACAAAAAAGAAGGATGGGAAGATGCTGACCTCATCCTCAAGGACAAATATAAACTATCATATAGTTTTCGGTGGGTCCCTTATGACCCTGAGGGCTTCATCACTGCCAGAAGAAACAAATACAGGCTTCTAGGTTATAGGCATTGTCAATACCCACACATTGAAAAATATGCCAACCAGCAAGAATGGCAGCAGGGTACTCTAGTTGAAAAGCTAACTGAAGAAGAGATAATGCTAAAGAATATGAAGGAGCTTGAAAAGACCATTGACCTAGACTCTGTGCAACAGGTACCCTTCAAACAACCTCACTCAGCAGGAGAAGGGACCTCGGCCACAAGGACTGCACCAGTCATACAGGCACCTTCCACATCAGCACCGGCTACAGACAAAGGCAAAGGGATAATGGGTGCAGAGGAGGAAGCAGTGAAAGAAAAGCCTGCCCCTGTAAATGAGCAGCAAACAGGGCAGCAAACAGAGCAGCAGCCAGAACAGCAACAAGAGCAAACTGTCCTGCCACAAACTGGGCTTCCAGCAGCTCCAATAATGCAAACACCACCACCTCAAACTGAGCCATTGACTGCCCCAATTTTGCAGACCCCAGCACATGAGGAAAGGGGTACAAAAAGAGATAGAGAAGAGTCCACTCCTCTTAGTGGATCCTCCCAGCAACCAGAAGCCAAAAGGCAAAGGCTAGACTCCCCAGAGGTGGAAGACATCACTGAAGAATTCCTTGACAGCTCAAGGAAAAACAGGGAGGGCAGCCAGCACACAGGAACAAGCTCCTTTCAGTAGGAGCAAGGTTTACAACTTGGCTTAGAGGTGTCCTCCTCTTCCCAGCAGAGCAAGAAGCCCAAGAGCACTAAGGCTTCTTTCAAACAAATAAAAGCTCAGAATGATCTGCTGAGGGTAGAGGTTTATAAACATTTTCTTGATGCAACCCCAGCCCAGCAAGAAAGGCTAATGTCGGTATATGACATTCAGGAGGAAAAATTGCTCCTCAGCCATTTTAAGCCCAAAGGGCCGCAGCCTAAGTCAGCTGCTGATTTTGTGAAGACAAGGGTGGAGGTCCTAGCCAGAGATATACATCCCATGGACCAGATTGAACTCCACAAGCAAGCTGGAGAAATGGTTTATGCAACCTTGGTGGAGAAGGCAACCATGGCCCATGAGCTAAAAGAATCCCTGAAAAACACCAATACACAGTTGGATTTTGAAAGAATGTCCTCCTTGGCCAAAGACAATAGAATAAAGTCTCTTGAGGAGATCATCATTGATCTAGGACATGATCCTAGTGATCCAAAGGGTGTGAAGGCCCTTATGAAGAAGAAAGATGATGACCTGAATGCATTAAAGAAAAGGTTGAAGCTGCAGCCCACAGAGCACCCTCAAACTGCAGAAATTCAAAAGCAAAAACAGGTTGATGACCAATTAGACCTCTTAATGCAGCAAGACCAGAGGATTAGGGATTTGGAGAAAGAGCTGGAAGGAGCATTACAAGATAAACAGGGAGAATCCACTTCCCAAGCTCCTCCAACTACTTCAACAACAGCAACAACTTCAGGGGCAGCAGTGGCCCCCACAACAGAAGCAGCAGGAACAGTAGCAGCTCCAGAGGCCAGTGCAAGTATAGAAGAATTGACCAAGGCCATCAAGGAAATGGAGCTCCAGGCCAATGAAATAAAGAAGGCCAAGGAAAAATTGGCAGAACTGGATGCCAAGTATGACAAGTCCAAAGTGACTGTAGCAGAGCAGGGCAGAGAAATAAAGGCCCTCAAGGACAAGATAAAGGCCTTAGAAAAAGAGCTGAATCTAGAAACAGCCATGGCCGACATAAAAAGGATTCTATGGGCCAAAATAGGCCAATCCATCACTCAACAATGGAGATCAATAAAAACAATGCATGAACAGATGGACTTGTTGGGCCAAGCACAAACAGAAATCAATAAGGCCAAAACACTGCTGCAAAACAGACCAGAGAAGGCCAACAGAATGATAGACTTCCTGAACAGGAAGGAAAAGGAGGAACTGGCAGCCATACGCATTCCCAACAGAACAGAGGCTGTCCTCACTGCCAAGAAGGTGCTAACTCTCAGGAACTATGTACAAACTGTGGAGAGGAAGTGCTATGAGATCACAGCAGATGTGGAGGAATTTAAAGTCAAGTTGGCAGTGCTGCAAGCAAAAGGCCTGCCCAGCCTCCTAATTGGTGCAGGAAAACTAGTCTCCCGGGATCAGTTTGACAACAGAATGGGAACATACATTGAGAATCAGATTACTGCATCTGGCAGTACATCTGAACAAACAGGGCCTCCCTCAGGACAGAGCTTGTATGACAAATTGGAAGGCATGTTCTTCATTGAGAATGAAGTGAATCATCTTTTTCAGACTCCTCCTAATTTCTACAGATATACAGAAGCCAATGAGACCTTGATAAATATTAGGAGGCATCAAATGCCAAAAGAGGATTGGTGGCAAGCAATGCTTCAAATTCTGCCACGGTAGCTTCAGCTGTTCGGTCACTGCCGGTTCCAGGTCACTACAAGACAAACAGCATGATAAAGTCAGCATTAAAAGCAGCTGAAATGTGACTCAACACATGGACTACGACGGCTAGCCCAAAAGGTAAAGAAATGCGCAAATTTTGACAGCGTATCATCAGCCGACTCCAACTGCCACCAAGTCAACAGGCTCTGACCATTTTTGACAGCTAAGGGAACCAAAGTTATTACAACATTAACTTTCTCAGCTACTACACTCCAGCGGTTGGCATGATATTAATGGAGCATTTACTCTTCATTTGAGATATTTTCTTATGTAAACTTTGTATATATACTCCCCTTAGTAACGCATAAGGGGTTGGTAATTTTCACTCTGGGAAAATGTATTGTACACTTTCAGAATTGTTTAATACAAAGAGCTAGATCAGCTCAGTGATTTCCTGGAACTATGTTGTCTTGCTGATGATTCATGTGTTGATGCAGAATTCCTGTGCTGTCTGATGAAATAACAAGTTTTTCCTCAATCTCTGTTCTTGTCTTTCTTATGTTTACCAAATCATATTCATGTTACACTAAACTAGCAGTAAAGAAAAACAATAGTGCAGGATTTGTTTACTACACCTTGTACTCAATTTTTACTACTGTAAATGTTTGTCTTCAGAATTAACCATGGACATGAATTCTTAATTGCTCATGTAGCTGTTAATTCTATATGTATGAATGTTACCTAGAAATTCTTCATTGCTTCTAGGTCAATATTCTCACCGTCTTTCTCTAGCAGTTTACTGTAAGATTTTTGATTGCCTTGCATAAACTGGATACAACCCACCCAATCACTTTATGAACGTTTGTTCCTCAGACACTAACCTTGCTCTGCAGCATCACTACAGCATCACATAGCACCTCAAAACAGCTAAAGGACCACTGACTCCATTGCCCAATGACATATAACATTCTAGTGAGAGCATACATATCTTGACTGAAACATTCTCCAACCAAACACAAAAAAAACAAAAGTTTGAACAACATAGCTAGCCTAAAATACTATCAGAGCAGAGACAAATTATAAAGAGAGAGCCCTCTCTGATTACAGTTTGGCTAGAAGCTGTAATCCAAAGATTGGTTAGTGGTTACCCCGGCCGTATTCCCTTGGGATTCATAGGGAACAACCTGGGTGTTAACATAATTGGCGACTCCACTGGGGACAAGCATATTTTTCAAACCGTTGTCTGTCCATAGACAGTGGTTCTAAAAAAGGCTTAAACAGTCCCTTAAAAAATCCTAAAAATATCTTAGAAAATACCAAAAACAAATTCAGAAGCTGGCTCCTAAAAGGGAAATTAGACACACTAGGTCAAATCCTGACCTAAATCCACCAGCTGTTTTTGAAAATCCTAATATAATCCCTAAAGTCATTAGGAAGCAGCAAAGGCAGGAAAATCCTACTGATTTGACTCCCCACCCTGAGCCAGTTCCAACCCCAATCAAGGTTCTATTTAGGTCTACCCCTGTCTCCCCCAGTTCACCATCTACATCCCAAAGCCCTCCTATCACATCTTCACCCACTGCACATATCCCCTTGACCAACACTCTAGCTGCTGCCACACCTGTTACCCCTATGGCACACATCGTTCCTTTGATCCTAGTTGCTCCTGTAAATCCCCCAAACCTTGTGAATATGCCTAACAGATATGCACCCTTGCAGATACCAGCTAATGCTGCAGCCCTACCCCAAGACTACAAAACCAAAATATCATATTTTGAGTCCACTGGCCCTTTGACAGCCATTCAGCATGCCAAAAGGATGCAAGACCATTTTGAAACTTATGAAATAGATGATGACAATGTGAGAATGAGGATGTTTGTTCAAAGTCTGACTGGGGATGTAAGAACTTGGTTTAGATCCCTGAATGCAAATTCCATCACAACTCCTGATGAGCTATATCAAGCCTTTACTAACAGATGGGAGAAAAAGAAAGATCCTCTGCACATACTTGGGGAATATGACACTATCAAAAGAGGTCCCCAAGAGACTGTTTTGGAGTATTGTGCAAGATTTAACAATGTATATAACGCAATCCCGCAAAATTTAAGACCTCCCCCTGATTTGGCCTTGTACAAATTTCCTGATGGTTTTGACCCTGATATGGCCTATCAGTTGAAGGAAAGAGACCCTCAAACCCTTGCAGAGGCCCAAAAGGTTGCTGTCACAGTGGAAGCTAACCTAATTTCCAAAAGAAACAGAGCAAGGTTAGAAAAGAGAACCACTTTCAAAGAAGAACCCTCGGCTTTTGATCAAAAATTGGATGCAATACTCACTGGTATGAAGAGATTGGGTGACAGAGTGGAATCTGTGGAGAGAAAGTCATCATGGGAAGCACCACAAAACAACCCTCCTAGGAATCCAAATTTTAGGAGAACTCAAAACCCAAATGTTGGCAAGGCCAGTGCTGACCAAGACATAAGACCCCCTTTCCAAGAAAACTATGCTGAAACTTCCACATCAAGTGAACCCAATGAAGATTCTCAGATTAATTTAATGGGTTTGGATGGTGAAAGTCAAGTCTTTTTAACACAAGAAGACCATGAGGATGATGTAATCAAGCTGTTCCCAACCAAATCAGGTGAGTCATTTGACTTTAAACAAGGCTATGACACAGCTGTTTATGAAGTCCATAAACAGTACAAGCTAAGGAGCAGAACTGTGAATGTTAATCAGCCTGAAAACATAAAGGACAACCAGCAACCTGAAAGGGCCATAATTACAGAGTCAAATGACCCAAGAGATTCACTTGCAAAAGAGGTAACCATTGAGGAAATCACTGAACCAGCTTCTTCAAAACAGCCGCCCATGGCTACATCATCCTTGCAGCCCAATCCTAGTATTATTCCCCAAGAGATAAGTAACAAGGACAGGTCTCAAGCTCAAAATCAAGAGACCAATCAAGAAGAAGACCTAGTGAACAAGGAAAAGACTGTCATCCACAACACAAAGACTCAATCTGATAAACCGTTTGACTTAGAGGCTGAAATTGGGAAACTAAAGATAGCAATTCCTCTCTCGGAATTGGCCAAACACAGCATCTACAAACAACAAATCAGGAAATCTCTCCAACTTACTAGCAACAAAGATGATGTTAATGTGTTGGATGATACTCCAGAGCTACTTTTCGGCCCAGAGGTGGATGGAAAGACAACAGTTGCAGGCATTTTACCTTTCTATGTTACCCTGCATATTCATGACAAGATACTACACAATGCAATGTTTGACTCAGGTGCCTCTCACAACCTGATGCCCAAATCAGTCATGGAAAGACTAAATCTGGATATTACAAGGCCATATAAGGACCTATTCTCCTTTGACTCCAACCAAGTCAAGTGCTTAGGTCTAATAAAAGACCTGTGTGTGTCCCTGGTTCAGTACCCAAACAAAACAATTCTGATGGATGTTGTAGTTGCTGACATCCCACCCAAGTATGGGATGCTGTTATGAAGGTCATGGGAGGCTAAACTTCAAGGTTCCCTGCAGATAGACATGTCATATGCTACCATCTCTGTCTTTGGGCAACCGAAAAGACTATACAGAGAAACACTAATGAAATACTTGGTCAGCAGTGAAGAAAAGCCTCAAAACTTTCCCATATATGCTGTCCATTCAGACATGGACTCATACATTCTCTTCAATGACAATACAGGTCTCTCAAATAATGATGTTGAAACCAAGACACTCATACAAGAGGAGGATATTAATGAACAAACTGCTACCCAAGAAACAATGGTTCAACCATCATTAAGCCAAGCTGTTGTTCTAGAGATCAAGCAAATTCAATCAAGTGGTCAGACTGTCCTAGAAGACAAACCAGGTGAAAAACCAGAACTCCAACTTATGATCCCAGATCACAGGGAACTTATTAAATCTCCCCTAGAAAAAGAGAACCTATGGTTTCTTGAATTTGATGGGTCAGTCAACAAATTAGGGGCAGGAGCTGGAGTTTGGATACATAATAAACAACACAGTCATGCAGAGGGCCGAGCCTACAGACTAAACTTCAGATGCACCAATAATATGGCAGAATATGAAGCTCTTCTACTAGGCCTTAAACTAGTAAAGTCCTTACAAGCCATAAAAGTGTCAATTCTAGGGGACTCAGACCTAGTTATCCAACAAGTAAAGGGAAATTTTGTCACTAATGACAAAAGACTGAGATCTTATAGATCTGCTGCTGCTGAAATACTACAGTCCTTCACTGAATTTCAAATTATCAAAATTCCTAGAACCCATAACCTGCATGCCCATAGCTTGGCCACATTTGCAAGTACCTGCAAGCTACCTTTTGAGCCCCACCACTACTTTTCAGCCGAGATAAAACACAGACCATCTATCCCAAACAATGTCAAGGATTGGCAAGTGTTTGATGATGATACTCAAATAAACAATTTCTTGACTTTAAAGCAAGAATTTTCAGGACTAAACATTGACACTGAAAGAGCAAATCAATCACAAATACCTGAAAGAGCAAGTCAATCACAAAGACAGAGTAGACAAATTAACAAAGCAATATCACCCAAAACAGTTGTCCAAATACTAAATCCTACAATTTCCAGCAAAGATAACATACAAGAAATTCAACAAATCAGTTATGAGGAGACAGCCGAAGATGAGGCTGAAGTGATACAATTAAAGGACAATTTTCTTCCAATAGGCTTGGCTCCTTTAGAAGACATTTTCGACTCCAATGATGTTCCCAACAAACCAAAAATGCAGCCCCTCAACACTGCCATAGAAGAATGTAACATTGGGACTGCTGAACAACCCAAAATAATAAAATTGTCTGCTTCCCTACCTCCTGACCAAAAGCCCAAATACATTGCCCTCTTTAAAGAGTTCCAGGATGTCTTTGCATGGAGTTATGAGGATTTAAAATCCTATGACACCTCTGTAATTCAACACACTATCCCTCTCAAGCCAGATAAAAAACCCTTTAGACAAAAATTGAGGAGAATCAACCCAATGCTTCTCCCAGCAATGGAACAAGAGGTACAGAAAATGTTCAAGGCAGGCATCATAGCACCAATCAGATTCTCTGAGTGGATTTCAAACTTAGTTCCTACAAGAAAGAAAACTGGTGAAATAAGGCTATGTGTTGACCTAAGGAACTTGAATCAAGTTTCCTTGAAAGACAATTACCCCTTACCCAAGATGGATCACATCTTGCAGAGAGTAGTGGGGGCCTCAAGAATTTCTCTACTTGATGGATTCTCAGGTTTCAACCAGATCTTAGTTCATCCTGATGATCAGGACAAAACAGCATTTACAACCCCATGGGGAACCTTCAAATATGTAAAAATGCCTTTTGGATTAAAAAATGCAGGGGCAACATTTCAAAGAGCAATGGATATTGCTTTTGCCAAGGAGATTCATGACTTTTTAGTCATTTACTTAGATGACCTCACACCTTTTTCAAAATCTGACCAAGAACATTTAAAACACTTAAGGCAGATTTTCTTAACATGTAGGAAATATGGAATTTCCTTGAATCCCAAGAAATCCCTGTTTGGTTTAGAGGAAGGAAAACTGTTGGGCCACATCATTTCTAAAGATGGCATTAGGGTTGATCCAGACAGAATCCAGGCCATCTTACAGATGCCTCACCCAAGAAATATAAAGGAATTACAAGCCTTTTTGGGTAAAATCAACTTCCTGAGGAGATTTATCCCAAATCTGGCCGAATTGAGCAGGTTACTGAATAACATGCTAAAGAAGGATTCAAAGGTAAAATGGACGACAGAGGCAAGTCAAGCCTTTGAAGGAATAAAATTGGCCCTCACCCAAACTCCAGTCCTAACAAATCCACAATTTGATAGGGAATTCATCATATTTTCCTTTGCCTCCCAACACACAATTGCTGCTGTCCTATTACAGAAAGATGACCAAGGAAATGAGAAACCCATTGCTTTCTTTAGTAAAGCTCTCAGAGACGCACCCCTGAAATACCAGATTATGGAAAAGCAAGCATATGCCTTGGTCAAAGCTATCAAAGACTTTAGGATCTATATCCTATACTCCCATGTTATAGCCTATGTTCCAAGCCCAATTGTCAAAGACATACTTACTCAAGAGAACTTAGAGGGCAGAAGGGGAAAATGGATTGCAAATATTCTAGAATTTGACATTGAAATAAAACCTACAAAACTGATAAAAGGACAAGGTTTGGCTAAATTAATGTCTGAAACAAATTTCCAAGCCTTGGACATCAACCAGCTGGACAGTGAACCGGAGCTGGCGACTCCAAAGATCAATGTAGCCTTTGAACAATCCCACTGGTATTCTGATATCTGTTATGTGTTGCAAAACCTGTGTGCTCCCCCAGGGCTGTCCAAAACTAAATGTAGGTTCCTAAAAATGAAAGCTTCTAAATTCTGTGTTATGGATGGAAATTTACTTTGGAAAAACCATGAAGGGATATTGTTAAACTGCTTAATTGAGAATGAAACTAACAATATCATAAAAGAATTTCATGCAGGTGACTGTGGTGGACACTTGTACTGGAAGTCCACTGTGGATAAAATACTGAGGGCTGGTTACTACTGGCCCACCATGTTCTCTGATGTTAAGAAATTCACCACTGCATGTCATAAATGTCAAGTGTTTGAGGGAAAGAGATAGTTACTGCCACTTCCTTTGAGGCCTATTGCAACAGAGAGACCTTTTCAACAATGGGGCTTGGATTTCATTGGGGAAATTCATCCCTCATCCTCAGGACAACATAGATGGATTCTGACAGCTACAGACTATTTTACTAAATGGATTGAAGCTGTTCCATGCAGACAAGCAAATGAGTCCACTATCATTCAGTTCCTTGAGACCAATATCCTTTCTAGATTTGGCTATCCTGATAAAATAATAACAGAAAATGCTGCTGCTTTCAGATCTAAGAAGATGGTAAATTTCTGCCACAAGTTTCACATTACCTTGGGCCATTCTACTACATACTATCCCCAAGGAAATGGCCTTGCTGAATCATCAAATAAAAGCTTGGTAAATATCATAAAAAAAGTGCTAGAAGAAAATAAGAAGAATTGGCATAAGAAGCTTGTGAATGCCTTATGGGCAGATAGACTAACAACCAAGAGATCAATTGGGACCAGCCCATATGAGTTGGTTTATGGATTAGAAGCCAAATTTCCTTCATCACTAGGGGTTCCTGTTATGAAACTTCTTCAAGAAAGCCAAGCAGAACCAAATGATATGCAAAGAAGGATCAATCAAATAATATGTTTACAGCAAACTAGAGATCAAGTGTACAGCAGAGTTCAAGTTTTACAAGAAAAGCTAAAGAAAGCGTTTGACAGAAGAACTAAGGCAGAAGACTTTAATGTTGGAGACAAAGTCCTCAAATGGGACTCAAGGAGAGAGGATAAAGGAAAACATGGAAAATTTGATTCCCTTTGGAGAGGACCATTTGCTGTCCAAGCAGTGTAAGGAAACAATACTTATTTCTTTAAAAGTCTTAATGAAACTGACTTGGATGAAGGTCCTGTGAATGGCAGGATGCTGAAACACTATTTTGACTACTACCCATAAGTGCAGCCTCAGTTTCCCTTGTACATAGTCAGATGTATATATTATTTTCTGTTAAGATGTAAAATGCAGTTTCTCAAGTCTTCTTAACTATCAGCAAAAGGTAAATAGGTTCAGAGATCTACCAAGAAAGAAGAGCACAATTTTGGTATTTCAAAGCAGCATACTTCAAGTTTTGGTAAAAGCAGTGTTATAGACATTTTTGTGCCTAACAGCATGAAGCATGAAATGTCAATAATCTGAGGGATCCAAAGTCCCTAAACATGTTGTTCCTACCCCTAGAGGAACAAGGTCAGCAAACCACAGCACTGAAAATCAGTTCTCCACCTGAAAACACTCAAAAACAAGTTGTTTCTGGATCATGTCAACTGCTCCACTGAGCATCTGCGCTGAATGTCAACTGCTCCACTCTGTACCTGCGCTGAATGTCAAAACTAATGAAGGCTACCTGCGCTGGGCGAGATTGGCCAAGTGGCACAGTCATTCTGCAAGGTGTCAATTGCCCAGGAAGCTTCCAAACTGACACTTGGATCATGGAATTCGCCTTGTGATGAGTAAGAGGGTCTTGATCTCCAAGTGGAAGCAAGAATCTCCAAGTGGACTCAAGAACTGAAGTTTAACTAAAGTGGGAGAGGACACTAGTTAGCGTCATGTCAGTCTCAAGCTGACTCATCCTTTCTCCAAATCTCCTATATATAGAGCTCTCTCATGAGGTCTAAGGAGGCTGGAATTTTGTGCAAGTAAGGAAGTGCTGTTGGTTTGAGTATAGAACTATTGGATGATTTCTTTGAAGGAGGTGAAGAGGAGATTTCTTTCTGCTGGGAGGTGTTGCTGGATTGGGCCTATTATGGTTGTAACACTCTCAGAACTTTACTTCTTCTATTAATAAAGTATTTTAGGTTCTTCTATATGCATGTGTCTCTATGGCGAATTGATGCTTGTATATTTGATTTATTCTAATCCTTGAATCAGTTATGGATGTATGCTTCTTGTAGTTTCCTTTCTTTGTGCTTTTACAGGATCTTTGTGTAGCTGGGCCGGTGAAAGAGCAAGGAGCTAGGAGCAAGCAGCAAGGAGTGAGGATTGGATCAACTATTAGCGCAAGATAACGGTTAGTAGATCATCCTTCTTTTCTCTCTCTCATCTCATAAAGAAGTAATCTTGAATAGCTTTGCATTCAGTTGTTGCTGAGGTACTATCACCCTTAGAGTGGGATAGGGTCATTCCGTATTGGATACTTTTCCCAACAACAAATTGGCGACTCCGCTGGGGATCGTATCTTGTTGGTTGTTTGTGTTTTTTCTATTCATTTCATAAACAAAGGGAGTACCGAATCGAACTGTGTTTGAATCTTTCAAATACAAAGTAGAGGGCAGCTACTCTAGCTCAGTTTCTGGGCAAGTTTATGATTTGAAGAGCTGATTCACAAGGACTCTTATAAGCTCTTAGTGATAGCTTTTCATCCTCCTTGTCATCCCTTAGTGTGTCCTTGACTGATAGCTTCTGATTTGAGCGAAAACTGTGAATTTTTGAGCAATCTGTGACCCGAAAACCACCAGAAACGAAAGTTTCGTTCTTCAGTGCAGGCTATACAAAGGCTATTTGCATTTCAGCGTAGTTCCCGAAGGGGCTACCTGCGCTGAAGGTCAAACAGGCAGTGTTCCACCTGCGCTGGACCAGTCCTGCCTTGTGCTGCTGGGGTTTCCTGCTGTGTCTTGCCCTGTTTTCACTCTTGTTTTTTGCTGTTTGTTACCAGTCAGTAGGCCTATCTGAAACCAACTTTCCTTGTCACTATTCTGCCTCAGTTGTATAAAGAAACTGTGTTTGTTCTTTGTGTATTTCTTGTACATTTACAGTTTCCCATAACGAAAGTGAACTAGTCTTGCTGTGGCCTCTTAGATCTAGACCTGTGATAAAGTGTCATTTTGATCTTAAGAGTTAGTTTGTTTGCTGTTCATAGCTGATTGAGCTTTTGCTTTTGTCATTTGGTTTGAGTTTATATATTTCTAGTGTCGAAACAAGTAAATCTTAAGGTGTCTTTTGATTTTGGACAAACTTGTTTGCTTTCACTTGAAATTGAATTCAAAATTATACAACAACTTTCTTTTTGCATTTCACCAACATTAAGAAAGAGAAAAGAAATACCTGCATCTTTGCATTTTGCATATAAGTTTGTATGTTGATTTAGGGAAAAAGTGCATTAGTGAGTGCTCTTTGATCTGTGTGAAAAGATTTTGTCTCTCTTTTCCCTCAGTAGTTAAGATTTTCATAAGTCAAAAAGATTGAAAAAGCTTGCTTCTCATCTTAGACTGCATTTAGGAATTTGTATCAATACATCTCGTGGTGAACCTTGAAAGGCAAACTTTAAAAATGATCAACTTAAAATATATTGAATGAACCTAACAACGCTTTGAAACATAACGCAAACATCTAGAGGTCTAAGCTAGAGACGTGTTCCGGCGTCGTTAAACGTAGTGACTGTCGATCTCGATGAAGGTGGGTGATTCCTCCTGAGAGTCGGTGGCACTAATACGGACTTGTGCTCCCACGTACCGTCGCGTATATATTGGGAGACCCCTATAGGAATAAAGCCTTTATCCACTAGGAAACTGTGTCGGCCGCCCTACTGATCGCAATGCAGTGAACACAGCATTCACGAAGATCGACCACTCGTACCGTAAAACGTATTCTGTGGTTTTGCGAAAGGTTTGGCACACCCTCTGCCTAGATCTCCAGAGCAATTTCTTTTGGCCTTTTTCAAACTCTATAACTGAAAAAGTCCAACCGAGCATTTGTCACTTCGGGCTCGTTAATACATCGAAGGAGACTAGAGTCATCTTTAGCTTTTTCTCGACTCTTAAAAAGTGAAAAAGCAAGTTGTGTCTAAAAGCGTCTAATAAAATTCATTCAATTCGGAAACACAAATTTCCCCTTTTAATATTTTAGTTGATCGAGTAATCCGCAATCGTGGAAGAAAGTCAATTGAAAACCCGTCGTTCGTGGAGGCTTGCGAGTCAACCGTCTTTGTCCCTGGAATCGAAAACAGTACGGGCAAAGCGAACTCGTTTAACCGGTTCAAAATCCCCTTTGAAAGTTAGAACAAGTGTTCCGACTGCATCTGAGGTTCCGGTTACTCCTAACATTTCTGGAAACTCTGCCTCTATAGAAGAAGTTCAACAGCCATAGAAGGACAGTAATACTGATCCTCGTCTGGGGGCAAATACTTGTGTAACTGAACCAGTTCCATCTGTAACCGGTCCAGAAAGTTTTGTTCCCCAAACAACTGTCGCTGTCGAAACAACCACTTCTTCGGCACCAGAAATATTTTACGGACCTGACGGTCTTCCTCTTCCACCGGGTTTGATTGCAATAGAGGAAATTGCAGAGGATCCGCAAGCAAGTACTCCAACTCATTTTGGAGTCGGGGTCACTCTATTTCCTTCATCAGAAGTTAATCCACCACAAGTGGAAGTCCCTGTAGAATCGCTAGGCAATCTGTTGGATAGACTTAAAATGTCTGAACAACCGTCATCATCTAGGACTGTGTCAAATGACACAGCGACAACAGAAGCCCCTGCCGTCACTCCAACGATGTTTGCCGGCATACCAGCTGTCCCAACTAGCTCTCAACAGCTAGAAGGAGTCCACCAAGGGACTATTTCGACAGTATGGTCTGTTCCAGTTTGTTCATCCGGAGTAATACCCGGTAATTCTTATGTTGAAACTCGACAGATTGATCCTCATGGAGGTCAATTTGGGCCATCTAGTCCTCAAGGATTGACAATCCCTCTGAGTTCCGGATTGCTACCATATGGGGGGCAGTATGCTCTTTCATTACCTCCTCCGGGAGGATATCCATATGGTAGTTCTCAACAGTATTCAGGTTATACTGGAATTGCATCAAGTAGTTGGCTACCTATGCTACCTCAACAACCAAGGATTGTATATTCTATGCAACAGTGTGTACCTGTGACGAACATCCCAACCACACCGGCTATTGTAACCGTGTCGCAAGTTCAAGCGATACCTGTTACATGTCAACCTCAGATTTCTCAGGTTGTAATGCAACAGTCGCTTGACCATGGGTCACAACCACAATCGCCAACTGGTGGGACGACACAAGTACAAACGGGTACAATTACCCCACACCTTGGTCCAATGGTTAGCATGGCGCAACAGAACATGGCGTCACAACCATGGCTTGTACAATACCAACAACCGCAGTTCCAACAGGTGTACGAAGGTTCTGAGCAGCAGATCTTTGCGAATAGTGGACAGCCGTATATCCAAAATGGTCAAAACCAACCACTTTATAGTGGTCAAGTCCACCAGCCGTATCAGTCATACCAACATCAATTACATTATGCTGGTATGCAAAGACCCACTGCTCAAGCGATTCCATCGTACCCTGGTTACGCTTCGCCTAACCTGAATCAACAGTTACCATTCGTGGCAACTTTAGAGTTACCAGATTTACACCGTTTAACCAACGATCCGATTGCTTATGCCCCTTGGTGGCCAGCGATTCCTCATAAACTTCCATCTGACATTCCTAAATTCAATGGAAATCCAGGTGAAGACCCATCGAATCACGTGATGACTTTTCATCTGTGGTGTTCGTCGAACACCCTTAACGACGATTCGATAAGACTTCGCCTTTTTCAGAGGACATTGACGGGTCCAGCGGCTAAATGGTATATTGAATTGCCAAGAGCCTCTTTCGACAATTTTAGTTCCCTAGCCACGACTTTCTTAACCCACTTTCAATTACCGATAAGGTATGAAACGGGAACAGAAATATTAACCAACTTCAAGCAGACAACTGCTACCCATATATCTGATCATATACATGAGTGGCGTCATCGTCGTAGGATGGTGAAAACATATGTTCCCGATCAGCTATTAGCTGAATGGTTTTATAAAGTCGTTACTTCCGGCTATTACGGAAGATGTGGCCAAGGGGGGAGTCGTAAAAGAGGAGCAAGTTATTGCTCGTGCACAATATTTGGACTTAGTTTATACTCAGTCCAGCACACTCTATGACAAAATACCTGACACCCCTAGACCAGAGTTTTCAATTCCTCCCCCTCCTAAATCAAACAGTGACGCTCATGCCGGTGACGGCGTGATTGGCACAGCAAACGCGAAATCGATAAAGGCTTCGTCAAAGAAAGCCCGTAAGAATTCGGATCAAAATGCAAAAGAGGAAATTCTTGCTTCGGAAGTAAATGCCGTATCGGAAGATAAGGGCAAAGAAACCAATCAACCAGGAAGCAAGAAGAAACAAAACAAAGGGAAGAAGAAGAAATCAGGGTGAGTCATCCCCTGGAAAAGATTCTTCAAACCCTCCTGGCAAAGGGAAACAAAATTATCCATGTCTAATATGTGATGATAAGGATCATAACACAAAGAATTGCCCATTCAAAGCTGAGTTAAAGAGGTTCTTTAAAAGTTCCCAAACCTCAGCTGTGTTAACTGATCCATTTCCCAACCCAGGTCAAAATCTGGTTGATAGTGGAAATGCTTCCCCGTCGCAAGTCCTAATGTTGTCGGTTTCGAAACAGCAGAATGATGCTTTGATTTCGACAAGGAACAAAGATTATGGGAATCCTCAGGTGTCGAACGAAAAAGGTAAAGATCAACCAAGTAGTTCGACAACAACTTCGACAGAAGTTGTAACACCCACCATCCCTGAATTAACAATAAAACCGCCGAAGGGTGTAGTACACAAGTCGACATTTAATCCTCGCGCCAGAGCGGCGCAGCATTATAATATAGTGGAAGATTTGGCCCAATCGCCATCCGCTATGTCGACTCTTGAAGTGCTACAAAATTGTCCAACCCAAAGGCAGGCATTGTTATCCGCAATTGGTGGGGTTGATCCTAAGGATTCCAATCTTGTATCCTTTGATCACAAGGGATATGATCCTCAGTTACCAGCTCAGCTAGCTTTCCTTATTCAAGTGAAAGCACTCAACAAAACTGTTCACAGAACGATAATTGATGAGGGAGCCTCGACATGTATTATGTCAATGAGTTGCTGGAAAACTTTAGGATCTCCAACCTTGTCGCGATCTTCGACGACATTAAAAGCTTTCGACGGAAGGACTTATACCCCTTACGGTATCCTTAATAACTTGAAAGTTGAACTAGGAGGAAAAACAGTAGAAATTGATGTAGAAGTCATTGATGGAAATCTTGACTATAACATCCTACTGGGTAGACCATGGATTTATGCCATGGCAGCTGTCGTGTCGACTTATTTTAGGAAGATCGCATTCCCGTTTGAAGGAGGGATTACGATCGTCGACCAACAGAATTTCCTCCCTAATGGTTCACAAGTTACAGGAAGCATTCCCATGATCCATGAAAGCAACCATTCAATTCAAGATATCGGAGTAGGATTATTGAAAGACCCCACATTGATGGGGACTTTCGCGCTACCACCTCCTATTTATATAGGAAATGTACCGTTTGTAGCAACCTGCAACATGATATCTTCCACGAAGGTCAACATGGATCATTCAATGGTTTTGCCCCCAAGCCCTTTAGAAATATTGTAGCAATCAATGTTTCAAGCATGGGAGGCGAGCCCAAATCAACGCTCGTCAAGCGTTTGGGTAGATAGATCTAGAGAATATGGAACCCCATTAGATCCTTGGTCGAAAGTACATGGGACTGACGAAGGAATCTTACAATCAATGATGATTGAGGGGGCACCATGGAATGATCACCACCATCGTTCCCTTCTTCCCAAATATGAAGGAGATACTCAAAGTGACCTTTATCACCCTTCAGTATTTGAGTTCCTAACAAATACTGTAAATACGGTGGATTCCGAGCGAAACCTATCCAATATTGAAGAGACTATAGCCATAAATATCTCGACTAAAACAGATGTTGTAGAGAATATTTATGTCGGCAAAGGTTGTTCCCCTTCAGAACTGGAAATATATAACGCTCTTTTTCGCGAATTTAGAGATGTCTTTGCTTGGTCATATGATGAAATGCCAGGCATTGACTCGAGTATCGTTGAACATGAAATTAAAATGTATCCTGATGTCAAACCAGTAAGGCAACGGCTTCGGCAGGTGCACCCGAAGAAAGCCGCTGCCATTAAGGCGGAAGTTGAAAAACTCCTCCATGCTGGATTCATCTACCCGGTTCCTCTAACCGATTGGGTATCGAATATTGTCCCTGTTATGAAAAAACAAGGGACGATTAGAGTGTGTGTTGATTATAGGGATGTAAACCAAGCTTGTCCGAAGGACAACTACCCTACACCCTTCATCGACCAGATAATTGATGAATGCGCCGGATGTGAAATCTTTTCATTTATGGATGGATTTTCCGGGTATAATCAAATAAATATCCGCCCACAGGACCAGTCAAAGACTGCATTTATTTGTCCGTGGGGCACATTCGCTTATCGAAAATTACCCTTTGGTTTAAAGAACGCAGGGGCGACGTTTCAGAGGGCGATGAATTATGCCTTCCATGACATCAAGAACATTGTTCAACCTTATCTCGACGATCTTCCGGCTCATTCGCGAAAGCGGACTGATCATCCGCAGCATTTAAGAGCGATATTTCTACGTTGCCGACACTACAAGATAAGACTCAATCCACACAAATGTGTGTTTTGCGTCGGTTCTGGTCGTTTACTTGGCTTTGTAGTCTCTAAAGATGGGATTCGTCTCGACCCCTGCAAGGTTCAGGCAATCATTAATTTGCCTCCACCTTCAAATTTGCTTCAGATTCAGAAACTCCAAGGGAAAGCAAACTTTCTGAGGAGGTTCATTCCAAATTACGCAGAACTTGCTAAGGGTTATACTCGTCTATTGAAAAAGGATGTACCTTTTGTCTGGGACCAGGTGGCGCAAGCTTCTTTTGATGCTCTGAAAGATTGTCTAGTAAAAGCATCATTAATGTACGCCCCAGACTATCAAAGAGATTTTAACCTGTATCTGGCTGCAGCGGATACGACCATTGCAATGGTTTTAGTTCAAGAAGTCGATGGAATTGAACATCCTATCTATTATTTAAGTAAAAACTTAAACGATACAGAAAGTAAATATTCTTATGTTGAAAAACTAGCGCTTGCAGCTGTTCAAGCGATTCAAAGGTTTCGACATTATGTCCTCTTTCGGAAAACTACCATCCTGTCAGATTGCAACCCCATGACTTATATACTGTCGCGACAGTTGCTGGGGGGCAAATATTCAAAATGGATAGCGATCCTTCAAGAGTTTGATCTGGAATTTGTAAAATCCAAATCAAAGAAGGCCCTAGTTTTCGCAGAATTATTGTGCGATCTCCCATCATCGTCCAACGATGAAACATCGGAAGAGTCAATCGTGGACGAAAGTTTGTTTCTGATATCTGTAAGCGATGAGTGGTATGGAGATATCATAGTTTATCTCCAAACCCAAAATTTCAGGCCTAACACCTCTCGCTCCGAACAAAAACGTATACGATACCAAGCAAAAGACTACATGATCGTCGGTGATACACTTTACCGTCGTGGTGTCGATACAGTTCTGAGGAGGTGCCTTACCCATGAGGAGGCCGAAAAAGCCCTGAATGATTGTCATTCAGGCGCGTGTGGGGGGCATCAGTCTGGATATGCAACAGCACAAAGAATCTTACGAGCAGGATACTTCTGGCCAACCATGTTCAAAGATTGCATAACCGCAGTCAGAAGTTGCCATGCTTGTCAAATATTTGATAGCAAAACCAGACGACCACCCGCACCTTTACAGCCAATAGTTGTTGTTGGGCCCTTCGCCAAGTGGGGCATCGATTTCATGCAATGTAACCCCACCTCGACCGGGGGGCATGGGTATATTATAGTCGCTATTGACTATTTTACCAAATGGGCCGAGGCGATGCCTACATTGGATAACACTGGTGAAACAGCTGCCCTTTTCTTTTTCAATCATGTAGTCGCCAGGTTCGGCGTACCACAGGCTATAGTTACAGATCATGGGTCGCATTTTCACAATCACATGATGGTCGAATTAGCTGCCAAGCTAGGGCTATCTCACGACAGCTCTACCCCATATTATCCGCAAGCCAACGGACAAGTTGAGGCAATCAACAAGGTCCTGAAGCGTATGTTGCAAAGGATGATCGGGGTTCATAAAAGAAGATGGCACCTAATCCTATACTCAGCTTTGTGGGCTTACCGGACCTCGGTAAAGAACGCAACCGGGTTCACACCTTTTCAACTGGTGTATGGCCTGGAAGTAGTCTTGCCAATCCAGTGCGAAATTTCATCACTTAAACTCGCAATCGACCTCCTCCCCAGAACTTCAGAAGAAGAGGCTCGTTTCTTGGAATTAATCCAGTTGGATGAAACCCGTCGTGGCGCCTCTTTGGCTAACGAAGCTCATAAGAAACGAGTCAAGGCTCAGTTTGACAAAAATGTCAAACCCCGTGTCTTCTCAGAAGGTGATTTGGTCTTGCTTTATGACCAAGAATCCGATAAATTGGGAGCAGGTAAATTCAAGTCCTTATGGATGGGCCCCTATATTGTTAAAAGGGTGTTAGCAAAAGGATCCTACGAGTTAATGGATTACGATGGAATTCCACTGGCGCAGCCCCGCAACGGGTTGTACCTCAAGCGTTACTATGCTTAATAGTAACCTGCATGCTTTTGTTGTATTTTGTTTTCGCTAAAGTGTTTGTTCTGGTCGAGTGATCCACCTTTTTCCGTTGCAGATGTCGAACCTTCTGGAGACATGTGTTGGGTATGCCGACGGAGCGAGTCGTAGTTCGCGGAACCTGTCCTCCGCAGCCTGGGCCATTTTTGATCCAAGCGGCGAGTTAGTAAGTTTCAGAGGTGTTTGTATTGGGCAATCAACGAATAACATCGCTGAGTATAGCGCGTTGATAGAACTACTCTCTGATGCCATCACACGTGGCATACGCCGACTAATTGTCAGGCTAGACTCACAGCTCGTAATACTACAACTCAATGGTATATATTCTGTTCGCAATCCAGCTATTTATCGCATGTTCCTAAGGGTTAAGATCTTGGAAAGACGATTTGATTCAATTCAATATCAACATATTTCAAGAAACTTAAACACATTAACTGACTCATTAGCAAACTATGTGTTAGATAGACATTTGCAACATTTATAAAAAGACACATCATCAAAAATTGTACATATGGATCACGTAAATCAACCAGAATAAAACCTGAAAATCAATATATATAAGCTGTTTATATAAGTTCATACATAATGTTCTGTAACCAAGACAAAATTGGTCATATGACCTAAGAACTCAAAAAGATGCTAGGGGGCACCCTAGCCTAGTGGTGCTCATGATAGTACGTCACGGCCTGTGCAATCATGTGCAAGAGACGAGTCCATCGTCTAGGCACACCAATGGTATGTCGCTGCATATGTAAAGGTAACTCGTCAATCTGTACATCCGGAAGGCCACGAGTAAGGCTCTCAACCTGCTCCTGCACAGCTGTAAGGGTCTCGGTGTCGTCAAGATCGCGAATAACAACTCTCCTAGCAGGCTCCCCTGCCGGGGCAGCAGCTGGCGATCTCGGACGAACTGCTGGACGAACAGGACCAATATCTGCATGCACCCAAGAGTACAATTAAAAAGTCTTGATAGAATAAAGCACAGTAACATTACGAGTAAGAACAATAAACAGTAATATGGTCAAAGAGTTTACCAATGGCACCCCACTGCTCACCATCCGGTAGCACCAAATCCGGATCACCTCGGAAATCCATACCTACATATGGATACTCAGAAAACGCCATCTCCTGACGCTCGAACCACCTAAAGAAGGCCTCAGTAAAAGTAATATGAGGTTGACCTGCATGCCTAGACATGTGGTCAACCCACCTCTGCATGCGTGGCTCGGTCGGAGAAGGCAAGTCAAGTATGATGTACTGAGGCTGCATCAGTGGGATTTTCTCCAAGGCAAAGGCAGTCAGAATAGAACCAAATCCAAAGTTCTTCAGCTTCCCGTCCTTTACCTTGGTCAATTGACTTTTCATCTGAACAAGTACTGCATCACACCAGTTGAATACTTTCGGTTGGAGACACTCCAAGGCGTGCTGCATATAAGACCTGTTGGCAACATGTAGAGTTGCGCTATCGGCCATCCTACCAATAGTGAACATAATGGACCTGAGAGCCTGATCAGTAATCTCATGGATAACAATCTTGCCGTCTCTGCTTGGCTGAGAACCTTCCTTGCAATATTGGCGGACATAATCTCTGGTGCAATCAGTCCCCCGGGCCGTGCCTGATAAGGAAATGGGGGCACCTCGTCAAGAAATACATGTCCTCTATGGTCAAGGGGATGGTCTTCCCCCTAATCTGGAACACTTGGTTAACAGGATCCCAAGCATCAAGCATATACTGCAGTAAAGAAATCTGTGCTCTCATGCTAGAGATACGGAAAAACTTCAGCAGGCCACAGTTCCGCAGCGCGTTCACCGTGACCGGGTCATGGAGGGAAATCATGTCCTCCTCTTCATGTTCTCGTTCTCGCCATGTAAGGGACATTTTGTTCAAGGTTCCCTGCAAAGCAAACAAGAGAAAGAGTGAATTCCTGATTTGATGAAAAACTGGCGAAAAAATCATCGAAAATAACCTTAAAACTCAGTCTTTTTGAGCCCAGCGCAGGCAAGAAGTCTCCCACTTGCGCTGAGGGTCAGGCTGCCTTAAGGCAGCTTGACCTTCAGCGCAGGTTTCGAAAGGGAAACCTGCGCTGATCCTAGGGCGCCCTGGCAAAACCCCAGGGGTTCAGAAAGACCGGAAAACAGGCAAAAAACAGGAAAAGGAAACCGTGAAAAGAAAGAGCTAGGGTTTAGCTCTTACCTGGTCCAGACGGCGCCGAAAATCGTCCGTAGAATCTCCCGGAATCAGCCGGTGAAAATCAAGGGGAAAGAGGCACCTCCAGAGCTCCAACAAACCAAATGCAAATGAAATGGTAAATGAGAGGTAAAAACTCCTTTTAATGGCTTTTTACACAGTTTAAAGTGAAATATTAGGGTTATAATCTCATTCTCATGCAAATATTATTCATTTCTAACAAAGTTTGTTGCAGCAATTGAAAAAACAGTACTATATTTGAAAAGAGAAAAGCTAGTAATGGTAAAAAATCAAAATTCGACCATAAGTCCGAGCAGTTTTAGCACATAGTTCATGCTCGTTAAAAAATAAACATAAGATTGAGCAGTCAAGCTCATTAAAAAATGAACATACCCCGGTAAATAACCACTGTGATCGTAAATTTATTAGCCACAAAAGCCTTGGTCGTGCTTTGCACCTGCCACCTCCATTTCATTTGGCCAATCGTTCACCTCCATATGATTGTTTACCCATTTTGAGGAACAGCTGCGAAGAGTGATTTCACTTAGCCATCCTTGTGACACTGCCGTGATTGGAAAATTCCAACCTGTACCTGGAATCTGCTGCTATCCCTGTTTATCACTCGTTCCTCAAGAGACGAGTCTTCTTTGAGCTCTTTTCTCCTGACTCGTAAAATATGAAAAGTTTGCCGAGTTTTGGCCTTCCAGCTCGTTAAAGTGACCGGAAGAGCTATCCCTCCTCTAGATTTTAATCTTTTTGGACCTGAGGGATTATTACACAAAAAGGTCGAGCGCTTGTTTTATTCGGCTCGTTAAAATTATCGAAAACTCATCCCTTCTGTATTGTTTTATACTTTTTCGGACTTAAGGGATTAGATGACGAAAAAGGAATTTTGGAGTTAACTTTCTGTACCTTTTCAGACTCTCTAAAAATGAAAAGGACCGAGTTTTCCTTGTCGTTAGACTCGTTAAAATGATTAAATAGCGACAAACTTGTCTTTAGACGAGAACGAGTTTCCCTATCGCTAGGCTCGTTAAAACATAGCGATGGGCTTGCCCGAAGGGCAGGTTATAGAACAAGCATATGTTATCCTCCTCAAGCTTGACAAAAATAAAGAGGTACTGGTCAGAAATGACTGGGGAAAAATTGGGAGAACCTCAAAGCTTTAATGGTAGCAAGTCGCTCTTGAACATGACACTTTGTCCTCCGTATCACATCGGGTTGGGTTGTTTCATTCACCGGTCTCATCAACATGGTCCTCGCCAAACCATCCACATTTGGGGTAATGCTACCGATCCATCACATCAGTGTCGTTATATGTTCAAGAGATGTGTTCAGAAAGAGTCAACCGTGTCCCATCCACTTCCATACATTATCCTTCATCCACCCATGATCGCCACCCTGAATCATATTTCACAGATTGTTTTCACCTCCACTAAAATCATTAGCTCCGTTCCGTGTCACTGATGTGGGATTCATTAAGGCCCTCCTTTGACGGATCACTTCTTGTCGACTTCAGCTCATTATCCAAGAAGTCGATCTAGGAACAAACCCCCCAGTACTTTAAAGCTTGCATGCCTCAATGGCAAGTTTCTCACTTCCGGCGACAGGTATACGTCAATGACCTTCGACCAGAAGATTTTTCTTGGTGTTCGACGCCAAGTCCTTTATTCACACCACGTGAATTGTACTATAGTACCTTGAGGGTCATTGTCATTTTTGGTGATTCCTCTCGCGCTTGTTAACGGTTTACATTATTGACTGGTAATCAAGCGATGTCTTTCCATGTTCGACTTCAGCGCAATTCTCACATGGATCGACTTGTACTTAGAGTGAAGATCGAATGAGTTTGAAGACCCCGGATCTAGTTTCATCCATCCGGGCTGCGATATATATTTAGGATATAAAGACATTTGTTATGTACATCATTGCAGCAGATGATCATCCTACTCAAAGGATGATAATTTCAGCAGAGAATTATCAGTCTACCATCAGACGATTGTCTGTTCTATGTACCAAAATGAATTTATAAAGCTGAGCATGGGAATGCCCGCCTCAGCTAGATCATGAAAGTAGAATGAAAAAATAATGTATTGTATTGTATTTTATTACAGGACACCTCTCCGCGATTGAATGAACTTCGGATCCTCCTGATAAAGCATTTCACCCGATAAACGACCTCATACTTTAGGGGGCAACTGTTATAGACATTTTTGTGCCTAACAGCATGAAGCATGAAATGTCAATAATCTGAGGGATCCAAAGTCCCTAAACATGTTGTTCCTACCCCTAGAGGAACAAGGTCAGCAAACCACAGCACTGAAAATCAGTTCTCCACCTGAAAACACTCAAAAACAAGCTGTTTCTGGATCATGTCAACTGCTCCACTGAGCATCTGCGCTGAATGTCAACTGCTCCACTCTGTACCTACGCTGAATGTCAAAACTAATGAAGGCTACCTGCGCTGGGCGAGATTGGCCAAGTGGCACAGTCATTCTGCAAGGTGTCAATTGCCCAGGAAGCTTCCAAACTGACACTTGGATCATGGAATTCGCCTTGTGATGAGTAAGAGGGTCTTGATCTCCAAGTGGAAGCAAGAATCTCCAAGTGGACTCAAGAACTGAAGTTTAACTAAAGTGGGAGAGGACACTAGTCAGCTTCATGTCAGTCTCAAGCTAACTCATCCTTTCTCCAAATCTCCTATATATAGAGCTCTCTCATGAGGTATAAGGAGGCTGGAATTTTGTGCAAGTAAGGAAGTGCTGTTGGTTTGAGTATAGAACTATTGGGTGATTGCTTTGAAGGAGTTGAAGAGGAGATTTCTTTCTACTGGGAGGTGTTGCTGGATTGGGCCTATTATGGTTGTAACACTCTCAGAACTTTACTTCTTCTATTAATAAAGTATTTGAGGTTCTTCTATATGCATGTGTCTCTATGGCGAATTGATGCTTGTATATTTGATTTATTCTAATCCTTGAATCAGTTATGGATGTATGCTTCTTGTAGTTTCCTTTCTTTGTGCTTTTATAGGATCTTTGTGTAGCTGGGCCGGTGAAAGAGCAAGGAGCTAGGAGCAAGCAGCAAGGAGTGAGGATTGGATCGACTATTAGCGCAAGATAACGGTTAGTAGATCATCCTTCTTTTCTCTCTCTCATCTCATAAAGAAGTAATCTTGAATAGCTTTGCATTCAGTTGTTGCTGAGGTACTATCACCCTTAGAGTGGGATAGGGTCATTCCGTATTGGATACTTTTCCCAACAACAAGCAGTCAAGGGCCAAGGCAATCTGACCTGCTATTCTTGGTCTTTCAAATGAAAAACCATTCCCACGTGGAGCCACTGTTAGCTACCTATACCAATAGGTTTCATATTTCATGATTGGCAATTAAAAGTTCCAAATATACTCTGCTTTGATCATGCAAAGATCACATATTTCCAAGAGAAAACAATCTATGCATATAGCTTGATGTGGACTCAATTTTGATGGATGATCCAACAGCCTAATCTGGATCATGCCATGTGTTAAATTTTCAGTTGTAGAATAGAGAAAGAAGTCTGTCCAAAATGTTTAATCTTGGTAGACAAGTAGCTCAGGTAGAGAATTAAGGTTCCCAACTGCTTAATCTGGGACCTTGGAAGCAATAAGGGTAGCATTAGATAGAAAATCAAAAGGAAAAAAGCCAAAGAAAAGAAAAGGCAAACAAGGGTCTGCAAGCCTAAGTGCACCCTCCAAGAAGAAACAAAAAATGCTAGGCAGGTAGATGGGCAGGCAGATGGGGTTGCAGAAATATCATTCCTTGCAAATAAATGTGTGCTGAAATGTCCACAAAGGAAAATCAATGGATTGAGAAGCTTCTCTTCTCCATCAGATTGCAGCAAAGCAAAGAAGCATGTCTAACCTCCCAGTTTCCCCTTTCACTCTCATTACTAGCATCCCTTCATCTATTAAGATTCATAGAAGAATTTTAGGTTTCATGGTGGTTCTTATCCCTTTAAAAGCCACCTTTCTTGTCTAAAATTCTTTTCATTTTGATCTACTCCCTAAACTAAGTGACTTTCAAATGCACTTAATGACATCACTCCTCATTCACTTTCCTCACTCACATTAACCCCTAACTTCTATTATCTAAATCCCCTAAACTTCGCTTTCCCTACTATTATAGCACCATGGTGTATAAACCCCAAACATGGTATAAATATCCCTCCCCTTGGCACTATAGCTAAATAAGTTGTTTAGGGAGACTTTGGTCCAATTGGGACTATGGTCAACCCTGTAATGGGATTGCTTCAACCTTTGGTTGGAGTGATAACCTTTCCCCTAAGCCCTCACCTTCCCTCTGCTCATAAAATGCCACAGAAAACCCCTTTCCCCCTGCTAAACCCACTCTTAAACCTCTTTTTCCTTATAAAACCCTGGAAAAACCCAAAAATCACGAAAATACATACAAAAACCCTTAACCCTAAGGTTCTCCGCCCAAAAGTATTTAATTGGATATTTTAATAGGCCAGCAGGACCCCCCCAACCTGCACGATCCGTCAGAGGACCCGCCAGCCGTCCGATCTCCGCCGCCCAGATCTAACGGTGGGCGGTCATTTTCGCTCCCCGACCTACCGACCTTTAGCGTCCGGGGAAAGTGGTTTTCCGCCCCGTACAAGGGACGCGTGGCAGGCGGTGGGGTTGTTCGGAGCCCCCCTCCTCGATACCGCCTTTGCCCAAAGGTGGTGCGGGGAACCCGCTTACCACCATCCCGTTACCGCCTCCCCCCTTGCGTCATCAATACGTCAGCATGACGTAGCGCCCTACCCCGCCCCCGCGCCGTGTGGCCCTCCACGTAACCCTGCCACCTTATCCACCCGCCACCGTGTCCTGCCACCCTGGCGTACACCTCAGTAGCCACGTCATCCTCTGTACCCGGGCCCGCCATGACGTCATCGGCGGAAAGGCGCCAATTACCTATTTTTTTCGAATTTTGTCGTTAAAGTCACGTTTTGGACAGTTTTTATGTCATTTTCGCGTAAAGCAAGAGATAGCCATTGCAGCTGCCAAAGCGCCTTCAGGCTTCCAAATTCAAATTGCAACCGTTCCAATTCATCAAGTCAACCTTTAGAGTTCGGCCCGCAGGTTGTTTAAGCGTTCTATCCAGGTATTCACCGTAATTCCCCATTTTCGCCCATGCATACCATTTCTCTGTAAATTGCCATTAAAATACCTGTTCAGTTCCATATAAACTCTACACCTACTATCTAAAGTGAGCCAAGCTAACCTGCTCACCACCAGAACCATAAATTCAGCATTGAAACAGTCAATTCGCGGGCCAAAACTGTGAAATTATCTTTGAGGTGCCCGGCATTGTTCCCTTTTGCCAGGTGCAGACCAACAACATTTTTTCACCAAAGTAAATCTCACTTGCCCTCTGCAATTCACCCCTAGCAATTCACAACCTCTGTGAACCTACCAAAACTGCAGAAGCAAGCCTCCCTTTTCAACTGTAAAAAACATTTCAGACATTGTCTACAGTTGGCCTATCATTTCAACTCTTAAGAGGTTTGCAAACCATTTCACTCATCTTACTCAAAATCAAATCATACAATGGCTGCCCCTGCACCCACAGCTCTCAGTGTTGCTCCATTAAATCCACCCAATAAAGACCTGCAGTCCTTGCCTCTTGCTGACCAGGACTACCTTATTGAAGACTATGTGGGAGACAGAGACTTTCTGCAGACCTTCAGGCAGTTGAGAGAGGACCACCTGAGTGGTCATGATACATATGGCATATGGGAGTCCAACCTGCCATACTATTGTCTCCCCTCTGTAAATGTGTTTCCTGAAATCATTCGCCTATGTGCTGAAAACTATGATGTACAGCACAGAGCCATCACCACCCCATCTGGGAGGATCCTCTTCTACATTAATCCTGAGTCCATCAACAAAATGCTTCATTTTGATCAGACAGAGCTGCTAATCCCATTCTCCATGAACTATCTGCTGGACACTGGTGCCAAGATGACCAGTGAGGAGATTCAAAAGGTCACCAGGACATTCATGAGACCTGAGTGCCAGCCTGCAGGGTCACCTCCTTATTTGGATGTCTACTTCACTGAAGTAGGCAGATTGCTCCTGGACATGATTGCTTATGTGCTGGGATACAAAACCAGTGAACATGTGGATGAGACAATGCTAGTATTACTAGCTGTTTACAGCCCAGGCCAACCCCCTGCCCGCAAATATAACTTTGCCAAGTTCATTGCTAACAAAATCCACGATCAGCTGGGTGCAGTGGATAGGCAGGGGGTCTTCAAATACTCGGCCTATATCTATCACCTCTTCATGTATTATCAGTCTGAGGCTTTTCCATGCTATATCAAAAAGCTGGATTATAGAGGGGAAAGAAGGTCTGTTATCTTCTAGACCTCTGTCTACCACAAAGTCACAAACTCACCCTATTCCTATTGTGAGTTTGTTGACCAATTTGTGTATCCAGTATCTTGCCTATTGATGAGGTCCCCTCCTCCCAGGATGTCAACTGAGATACAGAAGGCTCTGCAACTTTCCAAGAAATGTAAAATAGGTGATTGGTACCTATATGAGGATCACACAGTCATCAGAGTCTATGGCTGTGAGCTCTGTCCTTACAGACTCCCAAAGTATGTGCCCATGAGGATGTTTGCCTTGGAATATTATAGGCAGTTGAATTAGTCTGACCTCACCCATTTCCACAGCTCAAGAAAGAAGGCCCACCTCAAGTTCAAACACCACTTGGGCCCCTTCATCATGAACAAAAAAGAAGGATGGGAAGATGCTGACCTCATCCTCAAGGACAAATATAAACTATCATATAGTTTTCGGTGGGTCCCTTATGACCCTGAGGGCTTCATCACTGCCAGAAGAAACAAATACAGGCTTCTAGGTTATAGGCATTGTCAATACCTACACATTGAACAATATGCCAACCAGCAAGAATGGCAGCAGGGTACTCTAGTTGAAAAGCTAACTGAAGAAGAGATAATGCTAAAGAATATGAAGGAGCTTGAAAAGACCATTGACGTAGACTCTGTGCAACAGGTACCCTTCAAATGGCCTCACTTAGCAGGAGAAGGGACCTCGGCCACAAGGACTGCACCTGTCATACAAGCACCTTCCACATCAGCACTGGCTACAGAAAAAGGCAAAGGGATAATGGGTGCAGAGGAGGAAGCAGTGAAAGAAAAGCTTGCCCCTGTAAATGAGCAGCAAACAGGGCAGCAAACAGAGCAGCAGCCAGAACAGCAGCAAGGGCAAACTGTCCTGCCACAAACTAGGCTGCCAACAGCTCCAATAATGCAAACACCACCACCTCAAACTGAGCCATTGACTGCCCCAATTTTGCAGACCCCAGCACATGAGGAAAGGGGTACAAAAAGAGATAGAGAAGAGTCCACTCCTCTTAGTGGATCCTCCCAGCAACCAGAAGCCAAAAGGCAAAGGCTAGACTCCCCAGAGGTGGAAGACATCACTGAAGAATTCCTTGACAGCTCAAGGAAAAACAGGGAGGGCAACTAGCACACAGGAACAAGCTCCTTTCAGGAGGAGCAAGGTTTACAACTTGGCTTAGAGGTGTCCTCCTCTTCCCAGCAGAGCAAGAAGCCCAAGAGCACTAAGGCTTCTTTCAAACAAATAAAAGCTCAGAATGATCTGCTGAGGGTAGAGGTTTATAAGCATTTTCTTGATGCAACCCCAGCCCAGCAAGAAAGGCTAATGTCGGTATATGACATTCAGGAGGAAAAATTGCTCCTCAGCCATTTTAAGCCCAAAGGGCCGCAGCCTAAGTCAGCTGCTGATTTTGTGAAGACAAGAGTGGAGGTCCTAGCCAGAGATATACATCCCATGGGCCAGATTGAACTCCACAAGCAAGCTGGAGAAATGGTTTATGCAACCTTGGTGGAGAAGGCAACCATGGCCCATGAGCTAAAAGAATCCCTGAAAAACACCAATACACAGTTGGATTTTGAAAGAATGTCCTCCTTGGCCAAAGACAATAGAATAAAGTCTCTTGAGGAGATCATCATTGATCTAGGACATGATCCTAGTGATCCAAAGGGTGTGAAGGCCCTTATGAAGAAGAAAGATGATGACCTAAATGCATTAAAGAAAAGGTTGAAGCTGCAGCCCACAGAGCACCCTCAAACCGCAGAACTTCAAAAGCAAAAACAGGTTGATGACCAATTAGACCTCTTAATGCAGCAAGACCAGAGGATCAGGGATTTGGAGAAAGAGCTGGAAGGAGCATTACAAGATAAACAGGGAGAATCCACTTCCCAAGCTCCTCCAACTACTTCAACAACAACAACAACTTCAGGGGCAGCAGTGGCCCCCACAACAGAAGCAGCAGGAACAGCAGCAGCTCCAGAGGCCAGTGCAAGTATAGAAGAATTGACCAAGGCCATCAAGGAAATGGAGCTCCAGGCCAATGAAATAAAGAAGGCCAAGGAAAAATTGGCAGAACTGGATGCCAAGTATGACAAGTCCAAAGTGACTGTAGTAGAGCGGGGTAGAGAGATAAAGGCCCTCAAGGACAAGATAAAGGCCTTAGAAAAAGAGCTGAATCTAGAAACAACCATGGCCGACATAAAAAGGATTCTATGGGCCAAAATAGGCCAATCCATCACTCAACAATGGAGATCAATAAAAAAAATGCATGAACAGATGGACTTGTTGGGCCAAGCACAAACAGAAATCAATAAGGCCAAAACACTGCTGCAAAACAGACCAGAGCAGGCCAACAGAATGATAGACTTCCTGAACAGGCAGGAAAAGGAGGAACTGGCAACCATAGGCATTCCCAACAGAACAGAGGCTGTCCTCACTGCCAAGAAGGTGCTAACTCTCAGGAACTATGTACAAACTGTGGAGAGGAAGTGCTATGAGATCACAGCAGATGTGGAGGAATTTAAAGTCAAGTTGGCAGTGCTGCAAGCAAAAGGCCTGCCCAGCCTCCTAACTGGTGCAGGAAAACTAGTCTCCCAGGATCATTTTGCCAACAGGATTGGTAACATACATTGAGAATCAGATTACTGCATCTGGCAGTACATCTGAACAAACAGGGCCTCCCTCAGGACAGAGCTTGTATGACAAATTGGAAGGCCTGTTCTTCATTGAGAATGAAGTGAATCATCTTTTTGAGACTCCTCCTAATTTCTACAGATATACAGAGGCCGATGAGACCTTGATAAAGATTAGGAGGCATAAAATGCCAAAAGAGGATTGGTGGCAAGCAATGCTTCAAATTCTGCCACGATAGCTTCAGCTGTTCGGTCACTGCCGGCTCCAGGTCACTACAAGACAAACAGCATGATAAAGTCAGCATTAAAAGTAGCTGAAATGTGACTCAGCACATGGACTACGACGGCTAGCCCAAAAGGTAAAGAAATGCGCAAATTTTGACAGCGTATCATCAGCCGACTCCAACTGCCACCAAGTCAACAGGCTCTGACCATTTTTGACAGCTAAGGGAACCAAAGTTATTACAACATTAACTTTCTCAGCTACTACACTCCAGCGGTTGGCATGATATTAATGGAGCATTTACTCTTCATTTGAGATATTTTCTTATGTAAACTTTGTATATATACTCCCCTTAGTAACACATAAGGGGTTGGTAATTTTCACTCTGAGAAAATGTATTGTACACTTTCAGAATTGTTTAATACAAAGAGCTAGATCAGCTCAGTGATTTCCTGGAACTATGGTGTCTTGCTGATGATTCATGTGTTGATGTAGAATTCCTGTGCTGTCTGATGAAATAACAAGTTTTTCCTCAATCTCTGTTCTTATCTTTCTTATGTTTACCAAATCATATTCATGTTACACTAAACTAGCAGTAAAGAAAAAGAATAGTGCAGGATTTGTTTACTACACCTTGTACTCAATTTTTACTACTGTAAATGTTTGTCTTCAGAATTAACCATGGACATGAATTCTTAATTGCTCATGTAGCTGTTAATTCTATATGTATGAATGTTACCTAGAAATTCTTCATTGCTTCTAGGTCAATATTCTCACTATATTTCTCTAGCAGTTTACTGTAAGATTCTTGATTGCCTTGCATAAACTGGATACAACCCACCCAATCACTTTATGAATGTTTGTTCCTCAGACACTAACCTTGCTCTGCAGCATCACTACAGCATCACACAGCACCTCAAAATAGCTAAAGGACCACTGACTCCATTGCCCAATGACATATAACATTCTAGTGAGAGCATACATATCTTGACTGAAACATTCTCCAACCAAACACAAAAAAAACAAAAGTTTGAACAACATAGCTAGCCTAAAATACTATCAGAATAGAGACAAATTATAAAGAGAGAGCCCTCTCTGATTACAGTTTGGCTAGAAGCTGTAATCCAAAGATTGGTTAGTGGTTACCCCGGCCGTATTCCCTTGGGAGTCATAGGGAACAACCTGGGTGTTAACAGGAGGTTTGCGGTTTGACCTTGTGCACACGTTGCTACGCACACTTGTTATTCCTTCACAACCTGTGATGCTGCCTCCACACAGCCCTACTTGCGGCGCAACCTGTATTATACCCAACTTCCTTGCTATTTAATATATTATTACCTGATTACTTATCTTATTTGCATAAGACTAGTGATTATTAAAGCATATCCAACAATCATATCAGTGCGCGTGATAAATAAAATAGTATAAATGTAAAGATGTAATACACAAGTAGATACACAGATATAGGAATCAACTTCTCTTTATTATTCTTCGATCAATATTACAAACTCAACACTGCCCTGTGCACTTAGCTGCAGGGGTCCGTGCACTCAGTTGCGGACTCTACTAGGCCTCTACGCACTCAGGTGTAGAGCCTCTTCCTACTACTACGACCCAATACACTTAGACTATTACTCTATGCTCGAACCGTTTGTATTCTTCTCCCTAATTCACTCCATTTACAACTTAGAGCCTTGCTCTATTTATACAATCCCATGGTTTGTGGACCATGGGTAGGTTGACATGACTTTACATTACATTATAATACTTTAGGGTAGACAACCCTATGACTCAACCTATACTTCGCACTCCGCACCCGCAATTCGCGGAGTCTTTCAATACATTTGACCAAAACTTGGGCTTTGAGCCCCAAAACATGTTGTGGGGGGATTCCATTCCTAATAGACCCCCAACACAATCATCATGACTCATCCTGAGTCACTCTGTTGGTGTGGTGATCTTGGCACGAAGCCCCTCCAACTAGTCTTGTACTGCTCGGAGGTCCGCAGTGCACTGTTTTGCAGTTTGCTAGACCTGCTGCATGCGCTCTTTCGATGCTTCATTGTGAGGATCAACTACCTACCTTAGCACGTAGAGTCCCTACATCTGTGCGAGCTTACCCTCAATATTTGCTGTAGTGGTGAAGGCCTCATCATCCATGGCTAGATGCGCGCTTTGAGTAGTGCCTCTTTCTGTCTTACGGTATCCACCTGCTCTTTCAGTGCCCTTTCTTACTGCATCTTTTCCAGTTGTTGGGTGAGCACGACTGTCTCTGTAGTTCCCCTTACATTATCATACTGCTCCTGAAGCTCGCGTGCCTCTATTTCTAGGTGCTGCATTTTGGGGTCCTCCTACAAGTATGTGAGGACACCAAATGCTTGGTCCAACATACCGATATAGTCCTACACTGCCCGTCCAATTTCTTCCAATCCTTTTTGAATAGTGTTAATGCACTGCTCTCTAACTTCCAGAGGAGTGGAAGGTTGTGCCTTCAACCACAACTCGACAATTTGTAGATTCAGCTCCAGCTGCACACGCATTGTTTCTTCACATGCATTTTGGACTCCACCTACTAGACAGTGGATCCGCATCTCTGTTGGTAGGTCTCCAGTGATGGACAACTTTGGGACTCACCGGCATGCTTCATACACTGTCTGCATGATCTGCTGGTTCTGTGACACCAGTTCATCATGTTGCAGGCTGAGCTATTCTTTGTTGATCTTTTGCTCACTCATCACCTAAATCGCGTGACCCTCCATGGTGTGGAGCTCTACTGTGATGCCATCTTGTAGTTGGTACAATGTGTCTCGCAGAAGGGAAGCCTAATTAAGGCCAAGTCCCTTGATCCTACCCACCACTGCTCTGTCATCCTCTTTCTCTACTGTTAGCACTCCTTCCAGTAGCACTATGGTGTTGGCCATCTTTGTGTGTAGCAGCTGCTCTGTTGCTGATGTGCCTGCTATGCTATATGTGGCTGTGGTTCCTTCCTGTGGGGGCGGCACCTATAGTTCCTGCAATTGTTCTGTCAGGGCCCCCAACACAGTCTGCTACTTCGACATGGCTTCTTGGAGCACTTCCTTGGTGACCTCATGAATCGTGTCGCTGATGTCGTAGAGGTAGCCTTCTGTTTAATGTGATCGGGTCGATGGCCAATTCCGATGCCTTAACCTTTTTTGTGGACCCAATCTCTCTATGACACGCTACCTTTTTAGTTGGGTGGAAGTTGTTCCCAAGTCCTTGCCTTCTTCTACGAGGTCTGTGTCCTCTAGTTCATTTCCTGTAGAAAAGTCTTGGCTCTCCTCATCCTGCATTGTGGTGGTCCCTATTTCTTGTGCTACTGCTGCTTCTTCGACTACCTTTGTCTGCTCTGCGGCTGCCCTTACTACCTCGCGGACAACCCTTACCTCCATGGCTTCTTTTTCATTGTGCCTCTTCTCAGCCAACTTTGTGACGCGCAACTTGGCCTCATCCTTTTGTTTCTATGTTGTTGTCCTATCCAGCTCCACCAGATCCGGGGCACACCACTCGAGGGTCCATGATTCTAACAATGTAAAGATTGCATCATCAATGAAAATGAAGAGGAGCTTGGTCCATTGCTGTGTTGAATCCTTATGCGCGCTGATGTAAACATTATGCATGTTTTCCTTGAAGTCTGCAAAGCTCTGCAAACTGTTGTGCACTGTGGGGGATAGGTGTGGCCATCTATTGATCCACATTCAGATGCTCACCTCGATGAGAACCCAGAAGATCTTTGTCTCATGAATCCACTTTGTGCCCTTGGTGGACCAGAGTGATGCATGCTTTGCGGCCTCTAGTAAGTCCTGTTCAATGCTAGGGAACTGACTGTCCTCGGGCAATTGTCCTGTTACTAGCAAAATGGACAAGAGAAACCACGCATAGTGGAAGGTCTTGCCTTGCTCCCGGGCTTCCTTGTAGTTGGTCAAGAATTCCTCATAAAGGAACTTGGCCTAGTTGAATTGGATTCCCTCTACGCATTGTTCAGCCAATGCAACTATTAGCACTGGTACCTCATCGCTGTGACCTTTTCTCATTACCTTCCCAACCAGGAGTTGGGTGGCTACGTGCACCCCTTTATCTCTAATGTTGCTGATTTCATAACCCCTCTTTTTCTTCTCAAGCTTGTATTTTTGCTTCATGGCCTCTGTGAGTGCCAAATCTCTGCTTTTCCCTACTATCGTCGTGGGGTCCTTTCCCTTACAGGGGAGCCAGGAAATTCTATGGATGAGATCTACCATGAAGGGAATAGGCTCCTCTAGCCATAAGAACCCATCGTGCACCATGCAATGCAGCCACCTAATGACGAAAATAATGATAGGCACGTGGTGAAAGTGTGGAATCCACGACAGATGAAGTAATCCGACCTTCTCCACATCACGTAGACATTTTCGAGCTCTAGTGTTGTGCTTGGCCCCTCCATGCTCTGCTTCATGAGGCTCTCCGTCTCTAAGTGTGGGAACTTCTCGCTATCTGCGAGGTCCCAATCTTCAAACTTCATTGTGCACATGCGACCCATGTGTGAGCCATCAAACACAATTCCATCGGGGAGGAGCAGGGTCTAGAGTGTGCTCTTAGTGGCATCCAGGTCCTTTGGTATCTTAATTTTCCCTTTTTGCGGATGGATGTACTTGGGCAATTTCACTACAGAGCGCACCGGTCAGATGTCCTCTTCCATGTCTTTTTCTTCCTCTATCTCATCGACGAGAGCCTGTAGGTCCTCCTCCTCGTCATCTGTCTCAATGGTGAGAGCCTTGCATTTTTTTCCATTGAGAGCTTATCGAATCACAGATTCCTCGAGGACATGTGAACTGGTCTGGCTGTCTGCTTATATTTCATGTACCATGGGGTTCTGAGTGGCCTCGTCGGTGGTTCCTTCTGCAGAGCCCAAATATCTCCTAGTAGTCGTCATCCTGTTTGAACTATCTATAATCGTTCGTGAACTTCAGGGCTCAAATATTGTTTGGTGCTCAACACTCTATGCTCTAATCAACTGCTCAAATATCAAGTGATCAAGTGTTGTCTCGTGGCTAGCCCCTAGAATTTTATAGCATCTTTTGAATTCAAATTTGATTGTTCTCGCCAATTCTAGGCCATCATTAATTTCTTGGTGGTAGATTGCCCCAAATCTTGCCCTTAATTTGTGTCTTAAATGCCTGCCGCCCACTCCCTTTTGCCTTAAATCAGACATCTTGTTATGAATAGTGACACCAACGGTCACTTCCCAGCCTGCCTGCGTGGCAGCACAACCCTCCATGCATGGTCATGACCCTTGTGACATGCTGATTCTGTGCACACCTCCCTGATCGCGCACCTCCCAAACAAACTCTTTTATAGTCCCACTCTCTCTTTCAACTACCTAGAGTGCTGCGACTGTCCTCCCTATGGCTAGTCAGGTGGTCGTACCACTTGTGCCAGACTTCAACTCGCCTTTCAGCATAGTATCCAAAAACTCCTCAATTTCCTTCGCAACAGCTGGCACCGCACATTCTACTGTATGTAGTGCACTCCCCTGGTTACTACGTTTGGTGAGGTGTAATCGTAGCCACAGTAGCAGAGTCATAAATTCCTGGTGACAATATTATAATCCAGTGGTATGATCATCCGCACCTTGTCTTGTTATCGTTTTTTAGTCGATGAGAACTACGTGCCTGATCTCATTTTTCAGCCTTTTTATCTCGGCATCCATCAAAATGCTTTTATTCCATAGTCATAACTGGTCTTTTTTGAGTTTGCGAAGTCTAAGGTTCCCTCACCGAATGGCTTCCTGAATCTCTATGTATCCTCGCATAGTTGTGTGATTTCTTTGTCCTGGTCTTTGTGTACTATCACAGCTGTGGGAGCTATTACGTGCAGATCGCTGGTTGCATTATCTTCAAAAATTATGGTCCCTACTCTGTTTCGCACCTTTGAAATCTTTTCCACGGTCAAGGCTTTGCACATGGTCCTATAGGCCCATCAAATTACTGGTACGCATAGGTCCTAATCAGTGCTTCTTGCCTAGTGAACCTTGTTCAGTACTCCAAACATCCTATCGAATGCTTCGCTGTGGATGATTAGTAGCATGCGTCGCCTTTCCTGCTCCTGCAGTTTGTTATGATTCTCTATTCTGTGGGTGGTGTGCACTTGTGCAGGCTGTACAACATATGTATGTACCCATCGGGAAAGGTGGGTGCACAAACTATTCTACCCCTGCTGACTAGCTCTCATTCAGAGCTGGGGTTTTCCAAAATGTAGGTGCATCATCCTTCTGCATCCATGCCAATCCTCAAAACTTTCTTCATGCGTACCCCACCATCGTGCAAGCATTGTGCGTACCGCCCATTTCAAAGCATCGAATCGCTGCTATTATGGTATTACGCTTTCAAATTTGCTTAGGAATTCATCCACCATTGTCAATCCATCATATTTCTGTAGCACCCTTGCCTCTATTGTCATGCAATGCAGTGATCTAACCATCATGTTGCAATTAAGCGTTGGTACTTCACACGGCTGATTTTTCCATCTCTCTACTTCGTCTGAATTTGAAGTGCAGGAGCTTTCGCGATCCCATGAAATTCTTCCATCAGCAGTTGGATTCACCCAATCCTGTTCTCACGCAGTTATCTTGTAAATACAATCGAGATCACCATCACTATCATCATCGTGCACTGGTTCAATATGTTGCGCTCCTTCGGCTGGATCTAGTGGTACAACTACGTGTAGTGACTTTTTCTCAAAGATCATTTTGTGCTTCTTCATATTTATGACTCCATTCATATTGGTGGCCTAGTCTATTCCTAGTAGTGCGGGATATGGATTAATGTCATCGAAAATCTCGATTACTTCAAAATCTACTTGCGCACTTGCACCTTCAATGTCTATTGTTACCCCTTGCAATCTTCCTAGGGGAAAAATCTTATGTTTGTTCACCATTCATAACTGGATAGGAGACCACTGTAGTGCGGGTCTTCCCATCCATTCCCATGTTTGTTTTGGCAGTACATTCATGTTCGATCCGAGATTCAATATTACATGATCCATCTCATACTCGCTCATTTGTGTAGTCAACCTCATTTCCCTCCCTGTGTGTAATGTACGCTTTCCAAGTTTCCAGACCACTCGCGGTTCTCCTGACCACGCGCACCTAGTGATAAGTTCCTCTAGTCCTTTGACTGACTTGCTGTTCCGCAACATTTTCATGCATGTCTCTAGAAAGGTAGTGAGCATCCAAGGATCCATCCCTGGTTCTAGTTGATCCTTACCACCTGAAGTGGAGGCCTCCATGAAGCTCTTCTTAGCTTCCATGAATGTCTCCTTTACGCATTCTAAATCAAATTCGAGTTCCTTTGTAGGAGCCTTGTGAACCCATGCACTTTCTTCTGGCTACTTCCCTTTATCATCGCCCATGGTCAGACCTGTTATAGACATTTTTGTGCCTTACAGTATAGAGCATGAAATGTCAATAATCTGAGGGATCCAAAGTCCCTAAACATGTTGTTCTTACCCTTAGAGGAACAAGGTCAGCAAACCACAGCACTGCAAATCAGTTCTCCACTGAAAAACACTCAAAAACAGGTCAATTTTGGATCAAAGCAGCTGCTCCACTAAGCATCTCCGCTGAATGACAAAAGCTCCATGGTGTACCTGCGCTGCATAGCAAGTGCAACAAAGGCTACCTGCGCTGGGCGTACTTTGACATGTGGAGGAATCTTTTCTCAATGTGCCAGTGCCCAGGAAGCTTCCAAAATGACACTTGGATCAGAAGATTCACCTAATGATGAGTTAAGAGCTTCTAAAACTCCAAGTGGAAGGTAGAAACTCCGAGTGGACTCAAGGACTGAAGAACAACTGGAGTTGAAGAGGACAACATGTCACACATCAAGCTGACTTATCTTCACTCCAAAACTCTATATAAGGATCTCATCCCATGGGATCTGGAGGCCAGAATTTTGTGCAAAGAATTGCTGTTGGTTTACAGTTGTGAGCATTGGGTGATTGCTTGAGGGAGGTGAAGAGGAGATTTCTTTCCGTCGGGAAGGTGATGCTGGATTGGACCTCTCACGGTTGTATCACCGCCTGAACCTTACTTCCTTATATTAATAAAGCATTTGAGGTTCTTCTATTCGCATGTGTTTCAATGGTGTATTGTCTTACTTGCGTATTTGATTTATGCTAATCCTTGAATCAATTATGAATGCATGCTTCTTGTAGTTTCCTTTTCTTGTCTTGTTCGCAGGATCTCGTGTAGCTGGGCCCGTGAGAAGACTTGGAGCTGGGAGCAAGCGGCAAATAGAGGAGATTGGATCGACCATTTGCGCAAGACATCGGTAAGTGGATCTCTTCCTTTCATCTCTTGCATGTCATAAAGAAGTAGCTTTAGATAGCTTTGCTTCAGCTGTTGCTAAGGAACTATCACCCTTAGAGTGGGATAGGGTCATTCCGTGTTGGATACTTTTCCCCACAACAGACTGGCGACTCCGCTGGGGATCGTGTCTTATTGGTAGCTTGTGTTTCTTGCTATTCATTTCCTAAACAGAGGGAGTACCGAATCGAACTGCATTCGAATCCTTCGAATGCAAAGTAGAGGGCAGCTACTCTAGCTCAGTGCTGGGCATGTTTATGATTTGAAGAGCTGATCCACAAGGACTCTTTTTAGCTCTTTGTGATAGTGTTCATCTTCCTTTAATCATCCTCTAGTGTATACTTGACTGATAGCCTCTGATTTGGCCAAAAACCATTGATTTTTGAGCAAACTGTGACCCGGAATCTGAGAGAGACGAGAGTTGTCTCTTCAGTGCAGCTGCAGCAAAGGCTACCTGCGCTGCAATGCAGGTCCCGAAGGGGCTACCTGCGCTGCATGTCAGATTGACAGTGCAGCACCTGCGCTGATCCAGTTTTGCCTTGTGCAACTGGGGTTCCCCACTGTCTGTTGCCCAGTTTTCAATATTGTTTTTGCAGCCTGTTGTCAACCTGTATACCCAGCTGAAACTACCTTTCTTTTCCTGCATTCCGCCTCAGTTGTATGAAGAAACCGTGATTGTTCTTATTGTATTTCTTGCTTTCATTCACAGTTTCCCGTAGCGAAAGTGAACTAGTCTTGCTATGACCTCTTGGATCTAGACCTGTGAGAAAGTGTCGTTGTGATTCTGAGAGTTAGTTTATTGCTGTTCATAGCTGCTTGAGCATTTACTTTCGTTATATGGTTCGAATTTCAGTATTTCTTGTGTTGAAACGAGTGAATCTTAAGGTGTTCTTTTGATTATTGGACAAAAACTTGTTTGCTTTCGCTTGAAATTGAATTCGAAATTATACAACAGCTTTCTTTTTGTAATACATCAACATTAAGGAAGAAGAAAAGAAATACTTGCATTGTGCATGTGCATTTTGACAGTTTGCGTGTCGATTTAGGAAAGTGCATCAGTGTGTGCTCTATGATCTGTTTGAAAAGATGATGTCTTTATTTTCCTTCAGTAGTTAAGATTTTCATAAAAGAATTGAAAAAGCTTGCTTATCATTCTTAGACTGCATTTAGGAGTTGTATCATACATCACGTGGTGATCCATAAAGGCAAACTGCTAAGAAAGATCAACCTAAAAAGAACTGAATTTATCTAACAACGCTTTGAAACATAACGAAACACAGTAGAGGTCTAGGTAGAGACGTGAACCGGTGTCGTTAAACATAGTGACTGTCGATCTCTACGAAGGTGGGTGATTCCTCCTGAGGGACGATAGCACTAATACGGACTTGTGCCCCCGCGTACCGTCGCGTATATTGGGGGACCCCTATAGGAACAAATCCTTTATCCATAGGAAGCCATGTCGGCCGCCCTACTGATCGCGATGCAGTGAACACAGCATTCACGAAGATCGACCACTCGTACCGTAAAACGTATTCTGTGGTTTCGCGAAAGGTCTGGCACACCCTCTGCCTAGAACTCTAGAGTAGTTTCTTTGGCCTTTTTCAAACTCTATAACTGAAAAAGTCCATCCGAGCATTTGTCACTTCGGGCTCGTTAATACATCGAAGGAGACTAGAGTCATCTTTAGCTTTTTCTCGACTCTTAAAAAGTGAAAAAGCAAGTTGTGTCTTAAAAAGTGTCTAAAATTAATTCAATTCGAAAACACATTTTACCCTGTGCATTGTTGGTTGATCAAGTAATCCACAACCGTGGAAGAAAGTCAATCGATGAACCGTCGTTCGCGGAGGCGTACGAGTCAACCGTCTTTGTCTCCGGAATCAAAAACAACCCGGGCAAAGTGATCTCGTTCAACTGGTTCCAAATCTCCTGTCAAAGTTAGAACAAGTGTTCCGACGACATCTGAGGTTCCGGTTACTCTAAACATTTCTGGAAACCCTGCCCCTATTGAAGAAGTTCAACAGCCCCAGAAGGACAGTAACACTGATCCTAGTCTGAGAGCAAATACTTGTGTTACTGAATCAGTTCCATCAGTGATCGGTTCAGAGAGTCTTGCTCCTCAAACAACTGTCGCTGTCGAAACAACCCCTTCTTCGGCACCAGAAATATTCTACGGACCTGACGGTCTTCCTCTTCCACCCGGTCTGATCGCAATAGAAGAAATTGTAGAAGATCCACAAGCAACTACTCCAACACATTTTGGAGCAGGGATCCCTCTACTTCCTACTGCATCAGAAGCTAGCCTGTCACCCAGAGAAGTTCCTGAAGAATCACTAGGCAATCTACTGGATAGACTCAAAATGTCTGAACAACCGTCAACATCTAGGACTGTGCCAAATGACACAGCGACAGCAGAACTCCCTGCAGTCATTCCGACAATGTTCGCCGGCATACCATCTGTCCCTAACTCTCAACAGCTGGAGGGGGTCCCTTCGGGGGCCATGACGACAGTATGGTCTGTTCCTGTTTGTTCTCCCGGGATAATACCCGGTAACTCCTATGTTGGAACTCAACAAATTGATCCTTTCGAAAATCAGTTTGGGCAATCCGGTCCCCGAGGTGTAATAAATCCTCTCGGTTCCGAACCACCACCGTATGGGGGGCAATATGCCTTTTCGTTACCCCCTCCGGGAGGTTACCCATATGGGAGTTGACAACCGTATTCAGGTTATACTGGAATAACTACAAGTGGTTGGATACCTATGCTACCCCAGCAACCAAGAGTTGTGTATTCTATGCAACAACAAATGCCTGTGACGAACATCCCGACGACACCAGCGATTGTAACCGTGTCGCAAGTTCAAACGGTGCCTGTTGTATGTCAACCTCAGTTTCCTCATGTTGTAATGCAACAGCCCCTTGACCCGGCGACTCAACCACAATCACCGGCTGGCGAGGCGGCACAAGCACAAACGGGTACCATTACCCCTCATCTTGGTCCAGTGGTTAGTATAGCACAACAACCCATGGCATCACAACCATGGTTGGTGCAGTATCAACAACCGCAATTCCTGCAAGTGTACCAAGGTACCGAGCAACAGATTTTTGCGAACAATGGACAACCGTACCTATAATACGGTCAAAACCAACCACTTTACAGTGGGGTAGTCCACCAACCGTATCAATCATACCAGCATCAAATACATTATGCCGGTATGCAAAGACCAACTGCTCAGGCGATCCCTTCGTATCCTGGGTACGCTTCACCTAACCTGAGTCAACAGCTGCCATTCGTAGAAACTTTGGAGTTACCCGATTTACATTGGTTGACAAACGATCCGATTGCTTATGCCCCTTGGTGGCCATCAATTCCTCACAAACTTCCCTCGGACATTCCTAAATTCAATGGAAATCCAGGTGAAGACCCGTCGAATCACGTCATGACCTTTCATCTATGGTTTTCATCGAACACTCTGAACGATGATTCGATAAGACTTCGCCTCTTCCAGAGGACATTGACAGGCCCGGCGGCTAAATGGTATATAGAATTGCCGAGAGCCTCTTTCGACAATTTCAGCTCCTTAGCCACGACTTTCTTAACCCATTTTCAATTACCAATTAGGTATGAAACAGGAACCGAAATACTGACCAACTTCAAACAAACGACAGCTACTCACATATCTGATCATATACATGAGTGGCGTCGCCGACGTAGGATGGTGAAAACATACGTTCCTGATCAGCTATTAGCTGAATGGTTTATAAAGTCATTACTTCCGGCTATAATGGAAGATGTGGCCAAGGGGGGAGTCGTAACGGAGGAGCAAGTCATCGCTCGTGCTCAATATTTAGACTTAGTATATACTCAGTCTGGCACGCTCTACGACAAAATACCTGATGCCCCCAGACCTGAATTTTCAATTCCTCCCCCTCCTAAATCGAATATTGACTCTCATGCCAGAGATGGCGTGATTGGCACTGCAAGCGCGAAGTCGAAAAAGGCTTCACCTCAGAAAGCCCGTAAGACTTCAGATCGGAATGCCCATGAAGAGATTCTTGCTTCGGAAGTAAATGCCATATCAGCAGATAAAGGCAAAGAAACCAATCAACCAGGAAGCAAGAAAAAGCAAAACAAAGGGAAGAAGAAGCAACAGGATGACCCGTCACCTGAGAAAACTTCTTCGAACTCTCCTGAGAAAGGGAAAAAGAAATGGCCCTGTATGATATGTGATGAAGATCACAAGACATCAGAGTGTCCATACAAAACTGAGCTCAAGAGATTCTTTAAAAGTCCAAAGAACCCAGCTGTGTTGACAGATCCATCTCCCAATCCAGGTCAAAATATGGTTGATAGTGGAAATGCTTCCCCGTCGCAAGTGCTAATGTTATCGATCTCCAAGCAGCAAAATAATGCTTTGATTTCGACAAGGAACAAAGATTACGGGAATCCGCAACTGTCAAACGAAAAAGGTAAAGATCAACCTAGTAGTTCGACAACGACTTCGACAGAAGTTGTCCCACCCATAATGCCAGAATTAACGATAAAACCACCTAAGGGTGTAGTACACAAGTCGACGTTTAATCCTCGTGCCAGAGCGGCGCAGCATTATAACATAGTAGAAGATTTGGCTCAATCGCCATCCGCTATGTCGACCCTAGAAGTACTACAAAATTGTCCATCCCAAAGGCAGGCATTGTTATCGGCAATAGGGGGGGTTGATGCTAAGGATTCCAATCTTGTGTCCTTTGATCACAAAGGGTATGACCCTCAGTTACCAGCTCAACTAGCTTTCCTTATTCAAGTGAAGGCCCTCAACAAAACTGTTCACAGAATAATTATTGACGAGGGGGCATCGACATGTATTATGTCGATGAGCTGCTGGAAAACGCTAGGGTCACCAACCTTGTCGAGATCTTCGACGACACTAAAGGCTTTCGACAGTAGGACATATACCCCTTACGGTATCCTAAGTAACTTGAAAGTTGAACTAGGTGGAAAAACAGTAGAGATTGATGTTGAAGTCATAGATGGAAATCTGGATTACAACATCCTACTGGGAAGACCATGGATTTATGCCATGGCAGCTGTCGTGTCGACTTATTTTAGGAAGATCGCTTTCCCGTTTGAAGGAGGGATTACGGTCGTCGACCAACAGAACTTCCTCCGTAATGGTTCACAAGTTACGGGAAGCATTCCCATGATCCATGAAAGCGACCATTCAATTCAAGATATAGGAGTAGGCCTGTTGAAAGACCCCACGATGATGGGGACTTTCTCGCTACCAAATCATATGTACATAGGAAATGTACCATTGGTGGCTACCTGCAACATGATATCTTCCATGAAGGTCGCAAAAGACAAAGTCATCATGGATCGGGCAATGATCTTGCACCCGAGCCCAATCGAAATATTGTAGCAATCAATGTTTCAGGCATGGGAGGCGAGCCCAAATCAATGCTCGTCAAGCGTTTGGGTAGACAGGTCAGGAGAATGTGGTACCCCTTTGGATCCTTGGTCACGAGTGCATGCAAGTGACGAAGGAATCCTACAGTCAATGTTGATTGAGGGGGCACCATGGGATGATAACCACCATCGTTCCCTTCCTCAGGAAGATACTCAAGGCGACCTATGTCACCCTTCAGTATTTGAATTCCTAACAAATACTGTAAATACGGTGGATTCCGAGAGAAACCTATCCAATATAGAAGAGACTATAGCCATAAATATCTCGACCAAAACAGACATTGTAGAGAATATTTATGTCGGCAAAGGTTGTTCCCCTTCAGAACAAGAAATATATAAAGCTCTTTTCCGCGAATTTAGAGATGTCTTTGCTTGGTCATATGATGAAATGCCAGGCATTGACTCGAGTATCGTTGAACATGAAATTAAGATGTATCCTGATGTCAAACCAGTAAGACAGCGGCTTCGGCAGGTACACCCCAAGAAGGCCGCTGCCATTAAAGTGGAAGTTGAGAAACTTCTCCATGCTGGTTTCATCTACCCGGTTCCTCTAACCGATTGGGTATCGAATATTGTCCCTGTTATGAAAAAACAAGGAACAATACAAGTGTGCGTCGATTATAGGGATGTAAATCAAGCTTGTCCAAAGGACAACTACCCTACACCCTTCATCGACCAGATAATTGATGAATGCGCTGGATGTGAAATCTTTTCGTTTATGGACAGATTTTCCGGGTATAATCAAATTAATATCCGCCCACAGGACCAGTCAAAGACTGCATTTATTTGTCCGTGGGGCACATTCGCTTATCAAAAATTACCCTTTGGTTTAAAGAACGCAGGGGCGACGTTTCAGAGAGCAATGAATTATGCTTTCCATGACATCAAGAACATCGTTCAACCTTATCTCGACGATCTTCTGGCTCATTCGCAAAAACGGACTGATCATCCGCATCATTTAAGAGCGATATTTCTACATTGCCGACACTACAAGATAAGACTCAATCCGCACAAATGTGTGTTTTGCGTCGGTTCTGGTCGTTTACTTGGCTTTATAGTCTCCAAGGATGGGATTCGTCTCGACCCTTGCAAGGTGCAGGCAATCATTAATTTGCCTCCACCTTCGAACTTGCTTCAGATTCAGAAACTCCAAGGGAAAGCAAACTTTCTGAGGAGGTTCATTCCGAATTACGCAGAACTTGCTAAAGGTTATACCCGTCTCTTGAAAAAGGATGTACCTTTCGTCTGGGACCAGGTTGCGCAAGCTTCCTTTGATGCTCTGAAAGAAGCGCTAGTAAAAGCATCATTAATGTACGCCCCGGACTATCAAAGAGACTTTAACCTGTATCTGGCTGCAGCAGATACGACCATTGCAATGGTTTTAGTTCAAGAAGTCAACGGAATTGAACACCCTATATATTATTTAAGTAAAAACTTAAATGATACAGAAAGTAAATATTCTCATGTTGAAAAGCTAGCACTTGCTGCTGTTCAAGCAATACAAAGATTTCGGCATTATGTCCTCTTCAGGAAGACCACCGTATTGTCAGATTGCAACCCCATGACTTATATACTGTCGCGACAGTTGCTTGGGGGAAAATATTCAAAGTGGATAGCTATCCTTCAAGAGTTTGATCTGGAATTTGTGAAATCCAAATCAAAGAAAGCTTTAGTTTTCGCAGAATTGTTATGCGATCTCCCATCATCGTCCAACGATGAAACGTCAAAAGAATCAATCGTGGATGAGAGTTTGTTTCTGATATCATCAAGTGATGAGTGGTATGGGGATATAATAGTTTATCTCCAAACCCAAAAGTTTCGGCCAGACACCTCTCACTCAGAACAAAAACGCATTCGATACCAAGCAAAAGACTACATGATCGTCGGTGATACGCTTTACCGTCATGGTGTCGACACGGTGCTGAGAAGGTGTCTAACCCATGAGGAGGCCGAAAAAGCCCTGAATGAATGTCATTTTGTGGGGGGCATCAATCTGGATATGCTACAACACAAAGAATCTTACGAGCAGGATACTTCTGGCCAACCATGTTCAAAGATTGCATAACCGCAGTCAGAAGTTGCCATGCATGTCAGATTTTTGATAGCAAAACCAGAAGACCCCCCGCTCCTTTACAGCCAATAATAGCTGTGGGGCCTTTCGCCAAGTGGGGCATCGATTTCATGCAATGTAACCCCACCTCGACCGGGGGGCATGGGTATATTATAGTCGCAGTTGACTATTTTACCAAATGGGCCGAGGCGATGCCTACATTGGATAACACTGGTGAAACAGCAGCCCTATTCTTTTTTAATCATGTGGTCGCTAGATTCGGCATACCACAGGCCATAGTAACAGATCATGGATCGCATTTTCGCAATCACATGATGGTTGAATTAACTGCCAAGCTAGGATTGTCTCACGACAGCTCTACTCCGTACTATCCGCAAGCTAACGGACAAGTTGAAGCGATCAACAAGGTCCTGAAGCGCATGCTGCAAAGGATGGTGGGGGTTCACAAAAGAAGATGGCATTTGATCCTGTACTCGGCTTTGTGGGCCTACCGAACGTTGGTAAGGAATGCCACTGGGTTCACACCGTTTCAACTGGTGTATGGCCTGGAGGCGATCCTACCAATCCAGTGTGAAATTTCGTCCCTTAAACTCGCAATTGATCTCCTCCCCGGAACCTCGGAAGAAGAAGCTCATTTCTTGGAATTAATCCAGTTGGATGAAACCCGTCGTGATGCCGCCTTGGCCAACGAAGCCCACAAGAAACGAGTCAAAGCGCAGTTCGACAAAAATGTCAAACCCCGTGTCTTCTCGGAAGGTGATTTGGTCTTGCTTTATGACCAAGAATCCGATAAATTGGGAGCTGGGAAATTCAAGTCCTTATGGATGGGCCCTTATATTGTTAAAAGTGTGTTAGCAAAAGGTGCCTACGAGTTGGTAGATTATGACGGAATTCCACTGGCGCAACCCCGCAATGGGTTGTACCTTAAGCGTTACTATGCCTAATAGTAACCTGTATGCTTTTGTTACATTTTTGTTTTCGCTAAAGCGTTTGTTCCGGTTTAAGTAATCCGCTTTTTACACTTATTGCAGATGTCGAATCCATTGGAACCGTGGGTTGGATATGCTGACGGAGCGAGTCGTAGTTCGAGGAACCTATCCTCTGCAGCATGGGCCATTTTTGACCCAAGCGGCGAGTTAGTAAGTTTCAGGGGGGTATGTATTGGTCAATCAACAAATAATATCGCTGAGTATAGCGCGTTGATAGAGCTCCTCTCTGATGCCATCACCCATGGCATACGCCGGCTAGTCGTCAGGCTAGACTCACAGCTCGTGGTACTGCAGCTCAATGGTACCTACTCTGTCCGAAATCCAGCTATTTATCGCAAGTTCCTAAGAGTTAAAATCATGGAAAGACAGTTTGATTTTATCCAATATCAACACATTTCCAGAAACTTAAACACATTAACCGACTCATTAGCAAACTATGTGTTAGATAGACATTTGCAAAATTGATAAAAAGAGAAGCATCATCGATGTTTCATACATGGATCACATAAAAACTGGAATAAACCCCGAAAATCAAAAATATATATAACTGTTTACGGTTTACATATAATGTTCTGTAACCAAGACAAAATCGGTCATACGACCCCAAAACTCAAAAATGGCTGGGGGGCACCCTAGCCTAGTGATGCTCATGATAACACGCCACGGCCTGTGCGATCATGCGCAGAAGACGAGACCATCGTCTAGGAACACCAGCAGTATGTCGCTGCAATCGCAGAGGCAACTCGTCAATCCGTACATCCGGAATCCCAAGGGTAAGACCCTCGACCTGTTCCTGCACAGCTGCAAGAGTCTCGGCCAAGTCAAGGTCATGGAGAATAGCTCTCCCTGGAGCCTCCCCTGCTGGGGCAACGGCCGGAGCTCTCGAACGAACTGCTGGACGGACGGGACCAACATCTGCATGCACACATGAGTTTGATTAGAGTCTTGATAGAGTAAAGCACAAGGACATTATAAATAAAAAACAGTAAAAAGTGATAAGGTCAAAATATTTACCAAGATCACCCCACTGCTCGCCATCCGGTAGTACCAAATCCGGATCACCTCGGAAATCCATGCCAATATATGGATACTCGGAAAAAGCCATATCCTACCGCTCGAACCACCTAAAGAAGGCATCAGTAAAAGTAATCTGAGATTGACCTGCATGTCTAGCCATGTGGTCGACCCACCTCTGCATGCGTGGCTCAGTAGGAGATGGAAAGTCGAGAACAATGTACTGAGGTTGCATCAGGGGTATCTTCTCCAAAGCGAAGGCAGTCAAAACTGAACCGAAGCCAAAATTCTTCAGTTTCCCGTCCTTTACTTTGGTCAACTGGTTTTTCATCTGAACCAGTACTGCATCACACCAGTTGAAAACTTTCGGCTGAAGACACTCCAGGGCGTGCTGCACATAAGACCTGTTGGCAACATGAGGGGATGCGCTGCCGGCCATCCTACAAATCGTGTACAGAATGGACCTGAGAGACCTGTCAGTGATATCACGGATAGAAACCTTGTCGTCTCTGCTCGGCTGGGATCCCTCCCTACAATACTGACGGATATAATCTTTCACGGAATCGCTCCCTCGGGCCGAACCGGACAAGGAAATGGGGGCACCCTGCCTTGACAACCCAGTCAAGAAGTAAATGTCCACTATGGTCAAAGGGATGGACTTGCCCCTAATCTGGAACACTTGGTTAATAGGATCCCAAGCATCAAGCAGGTACTGCAGTAAACGTATCTGTGCCCTCATGCTAGATATACGGAAGAATTTTAGCAAGCCACAGTTCCACAACGCGTTCACGGTAACAGGATCATGGAGGGCAATCATGTCCTCCTCTTCATGCTCACGTTCTCGCCACATAAGAGTCATTCTGCTCCAATAAACTCTGCAAAACAAACAAGAGGAGGAGTAAGATCCCTGACTCGGTAAAGAAAATGGCAAAATTCTCATGAAAAAGTATGCAACCAAAAAGTTTTCTGCGCCCAACGCAGGTGGGGAAGGGTCTCACCTGCGTTGGGAGACAAACTGCCTTTGAAAATGAGAACCCCCAACGCAGGTTTCGATATGGGGCACCTGCGCTGATGGTAGAGCACCCTAGAGAAACCCCAGGGGCTCATGGGGGCAGGAAAACAAGCATAAAACTGAGAAATAAGACCATGAAAAGATAGAGCTAGGGTTTAGCTCCTACCTGGTGGAAACGGCGCTGAAAATCGTCCACAGAATCTCCCGAAATCAGCTGGTGAAAAATCGAGAGGAAGAGGCACCTCCAAAGCTCCAACAAACCAAATGCACATGAAATGGTAAAATGAGAGGTAAAAACATCTTTTAATTGCTTTTTACGTAGTTCAAAGTGAAATATTAGTATTTTTACTTCATGTTATCCGTTTCTAACAAAGTTTGTTGCAGCAATTGATGATACAGTACTACCTCTGAAAAAGAAAAAGCTAGTCATGGTAAAATATGAATTTGATCTTATCAAACGAGCAGTTTTGGCAAAGTTCATGCTCGTTAAAAAATAAACGCAAAAACGAGCAGTTTTGGCATAGTTCATGCTCGTTAAAAAATAAACGCAAAACCGAGCAGTTTTAACGCGGACTTCATGCTCGTTAAAAAAATAAACATAAGCATGTGAGCAAGCTTCCCCCAGAGTTCAAGCTCATCAAGAAAAAATGAACTGGTAAATAACCATTTGAGACCGTAAATTCATCAGCCATAAAAGCCTTGGTCGTGTTTGTGCACCGTCACCTCCACTTTTCATTTGGCCGATCATTCACATCCACTTGATTGTTTACCTATTTTGAGGAACAGCTGCGAAGAGTGATTTCACCTAGCCATCCTTGTGACACTGCCGTGATTGGGAAATTCCAACTTGTACCTGGAATCTGCTGCTATCCCTGTTCATCACTCGTTCCTCAAAATACGAGTCTTCTTTAAGCTCTTTTAACTGACTCGTAAAATATGAAAAGTTTTCCGAGTTTTGGCCTTCCAGCTCGTTAAAATGACCGGAAGAGCTATCCCTCCTCTAGATTTTAATCTTTTTGGACCTGAGGGATTATTGCACAAAAAGATCGAGCGCTTGTCTAGTTCGGCTCGATAAAGATATCAAACATTCATCCCTTCTGTATTGTTTTATACTTTTTCGGACTTAAGGGATTAGATGACGAAAAAGGACCCCTGGAGTCCACTTTATGTACCCTTTTCAGACTCTCTAAAGATGAAAAGGACCGAGTTGTCTTTGTCACTGGGCTCGTTAAAAATATTAGATAGCGACAAACTTGTCTTTAGACAAGAACGAGTTTCCCTATCGTTAAGCTCGTTAAAACATAGCGATGGGCTTGCTCGAAGGGCAGGTTATATAACAAGCATATGTTATCCTCCTCAAGCTTGACAAAAATAAAGAGGTACTGGTCAGAAATGACTGGGGAAAAATTGGGAAGAACCTCGAAGCTTAATGGTAGCAAGTCGCTCTTGAACATGACACTTTTACCTCCGTAAATATCGGGTTGGGTTATTATCATTCACCGGTCCCTTCACCATGGTCTCGCCATACCATCCATACATGGGGTAATGCTACCGATCCATCACATCAGTGTCATTATATGTTCAAGAGATGTCATTCAGAAAGTGTCAACCGGGTCCCATCCACTACCATACATCATCTTTCGTCCTTCCATGACCGCCACCCTGAATCATATTTCACAGATCGTTTTCACCATCATCACTAGCTCCGTTCCGTGTCACTGATGTGGGATTCATTAAGGGCCTCCTTTGACGGATCACTTCTTGTCGACATCAGCTCACTATCCAAGAAGTTGATCTAGGAACACCCCCTCAGTACTTTGAAGCTTGCATGCCTCAATGGCAAGTTTCTCACTTCCGGCGATAGGTATACATTAATGACCTTCGACCGGGAGACTTTGCGTGGTGTTCGACGTCAGATCCTATATTCACGCCACGTGAATTGTGCTGCAGTACCTTGAGGGTCATCATCATTATCGGTGATTCCTCTCACGCTTGTTAACAATTTACATTATTGACTGGTAATCAAGCGATGTCTTTCCATGTTCGACTTCAAGAAATTCTCACATGGATCGACTTGTACTAGAGTGAAGGTTGGACAAGTTTGAAGACCCCGGATCTAGTTTCATCCATCCGGGCTGCGATATATATTCAGGAGATAAAAACATAGACATGTGCAGCAGATGATCATCCTACTAAAAGGATGGTAATTAAAAGCAGAGAATTATCAGTCTATTATCAGACGATCGTCTGTTTATGTACAGCAAATGTATTTATAAAGCTGAGCATGGGAAATGCCCGCATCAGCTAGATCATGAAAAGGAAGTATGAAAAGATAATGTATTGTATTGTATTTTGTTACAGGTCACCTCCCGACGATTGAATGAACTTCGGATCCTCCTAATAAAGCATTTCACCCGATGAACGACCTCATACTTTAAGGGGCAACTGTTATAGACATTTTTGTGCCTTACAGCATAGAGCATGAAATGTCAATAATATGAGGGATCCAAAGTCCCTAAACATGTCGTTCTTACCCTTAGAGGAACAAGGTCAGCAAACCACAGCACTGCAAATCAGTTCTCCACTGAAAAACACTCAAAAACAGGTCAATTTTGGATCAAAGCAGCTGCTCCACTAAGCATCTGCGCTGAATGACAAAATCTCCATGGTGTACCTGCGCTGCATAGCAAGTGCAACAAAGGCTACCTGCGCTGGGCGTACTTTGACATGTGGAGGAATCTTTTCTCAATGTGCCAGTGCCCAGGAAGCTTCCAAAATGACACTTGGATCAGAAGATTCGCCTAATGATGAGTTAAGAGCTTCTAAAACTCCAAGTGGAAGGTAGAAACTCCGAGTGGACTCAAGGACTGAAGAACAACTGGAGTTGAAGAGGACAACAAGTCACACATCAAGTTGACTTATCTTCACTCCAAAACTCTATATAAGGATCTCATCCCATGGGATCTGGAGGTCGGAATTTTGTGCAAAGAATTGTTGTTGGTTTACAGTTGTGAGCATTGGGTGATTGCTTGAGGGAGGTGAAGAGGAGATTTCTTTCCGTCGGGAAGGTGATGCTGGATTGGACCTCTCACGGTTGTATCACCGCCTGAACCTTACTTCCTTATATTAATAAAGCATTTGAGGTTCTTCTATTCGCATGTGTTTCAATGGTGTATTGTCTTACTTGCGTATTTGATTTATGCTAATCCTTGAATCAATTATGAATGCATGCTTCTTGTAGTTTCCTTTTCTTGTCTTGTTCGCAGGATCTCGTGTAGTTGGGCCCGTGAGAAGACTTGGAGCTGGGAGCAAGCGGCAAATAGAGGAGATTGGATCGACCATTTGTGCAAGACATCGGTAAGTGGATCTCTTCCTTTCATCTCTTGCATGTCATAAAGAAGTAGCTTTAGATAGCTTTGCTTCAGCTGTTGCTAAGGAACTATCACCCTTAGAGTGGGATAGGGTCATTCCGTGTTGGATACTTTTCCCCACAACAAGACCGCTCCTGAGCATCATGTTTACATTTGGGTCTTCTTCACGTGGTTTCGACCTCATTGTCTGCAAATTCTGAGTGAGAGGAGGCTGGAGTACCCATTTTTAATGTATCCTCGCTATCCATGAAGGGCAGTATTCTACCTCAAGATAAAAATGAGTATATTACCAACATGATGTCCTTGTCAGGTTTGTACAATTGTAGGAATAGTGCCCTGGCCCTTCGCAATTGTAACAAATTAGCTGTTTGCGACCCCTTCCTGGTCCCATTTCTCCTCAACCTCGACAGTGCCACTACAGATTGTTTCTTACTCATCCAACTGACTGCACCTCCAAACAGGTTAAACACATACCCACTTGTAGATCTTCTCTGATCCAGATCTCCAACCCAGTGTGCATCAACAAAGCCATGAATATCCAACACTCTGTCCAATCGTGGTATTCCTTGGTAGCACAAACCATAATCACTGGTGCCACGCAAATACCTAAAAACGTGCTTCACTATTGTCCAGTGCTCCTTCCCTGGTTTTGACATAAACCTACTCAATACTCCCAATGCATGTGCAATGTCTGGTCTAGTACATACCATTGCATACATCAGGCTATCGATTGCACTTGTATATGGAACAGGGGACATGTCCTCTTCCTCTTCTTGTGTCTTGGGACACTGTTCAGTAGATAACCTCACACCTATAGAAATAGGAACCTTCACCTGTTTACTATCCTGCATATTAAACCTCTACAGTATTGTCTCGACATACTTCCTCTGGTTTAACCAAAGCTTACTCTTTGCTTGATCTCTTTTAATTTCCATGCCCAAAATATAGTTTGCAGCACCAAGATCTTTCATGTCAAATTTGGAGGACAATTGGGTCTTCAAATCCTGGATAATTTCTTTGTCATTTCCAACCAGCAACATATCATCCACATACAAGACCAGATAAATAACACGGTCACCAATTAATTTAAAATACACATAGTGATCTGCTTTGCTTCTGGTGAAGCCAAGTCCCCGTATAAATGTATCAAATTTCTGATACCACATCCTTGGTGACTGTTTTAATCCATAGAGAGACTTCTTTAACTTGCATACCAATTCTTTCTTACCCTTCACCACAAAGCATTCAGGTTGCTTCATGTATATTTCCTCTTCTAGATCCCCATGAAGAAATGTTATCTTCACATCCATCTGTTCAACCTCAAAATCAAAAGCAATAGCAACAGATAAAAGTAATCTAATAGAAGTTACATTGGTAATGGGAGAAAAAATATCACCAAAATAAATTCCCGGCACCTGGGAATAACCTTTTTCTACTAACCGAGCTTTGTATTTCTCCACCTTTCCTTCTGCATTTGTCTTCTTCTTGAACACCCATTTGCTAGCTATGGGTTTCCCTCTAGCCGGCAACTCCACCAGATCCCAAGCCTCATTTTTGTGCAAAGATGCCATTTCATCAACCATGGCCTCTTTCCAGAGTTTTCCATCCTCTGAATCCACTACTTCCTTCACAGTTCTGGGATCATCATCAGTAACAGATAAAGAAACATTTGAACAGAAAGCAGATGGACTATACCTTTCTAGCTGCCTTCTTTCTCAAACTGATCTTTTCACAGCCGGAGTTTGTGGCTCTTCATCTTCTGATTCCTCCTCTGCTGTAGAGTCTGATTCTTCCTCCTCTAGCTCAAACTCTATCTTCTTAGGTTCCTTTGGTTGGACTTCATGTTTAATAACTTTTACCTCTATGAACACCACATCTCAACTATACACAACCTTCCGTGTGACTGGGTTCCAAAGATTATAACCTTTTAAACCATCCTTATACCCAATAAAGATGCACTTTTCAGATTTACTATCCAACTTGGTTTGTTTCTCCTTTGGAGCATGTACATATGCATCACATCCAAATACCCTCAGATGTGAAAAAGAGGGTTTCTTACCAGTCCATACCTCTTGTGGAGTCTTATCCTCCAACACCGATGAAGGTGACCTGTTGACCAGGTAACATGCAATATCCGCCACCTCTACCTAGAATTCTTATCCTAACCCAGCACCACTAAGAATACTTCTTGCCCTTTCCATCAACATCTTATTCATTCTTTCTGCAACTCCATTTTGTTGAGGTGTATATGGAGTAGTCTTCTGCTGTGATATACCACACTTCTTACAGAATTATTCAAATTCCTTGCTGCGAAACTCTCCACCATTATCTGTCCTCAGCACCTTTATCTTCTTCTCTGTCTGATTTTCCACTAGAGCCTTAAATTCTTTAAACCTGGCAAAGACTTCATATTTCTTCTTAAGGAAATATATCCATGCATTCCTTGAGAAGTCATCTATAAATGATACATAGTACATAAACTTACCTAGTGATGGAACCTTCACAGGTCCAAACACATCACTATGCACAAGTTCTAATATCTATTTCGCGCTCTTACCACCTGTTACACAGTAATTTGTCACTGCCTTCATCCCCGTCTTCCTACTGTGTCATGAGTCCAAAATCATTCATGCCCATGCTCTCTGATGTTGTCAAATGACCCACTTTGCCAAAGTTTCTGCATCATTGCGTCTGTTGTCCAAAAAAACGTGCTGATGAGCGCTCCAAAACAGTCCATATGCGTTGCCATCGCAGAAGTACATGTGATTCCTGCGATGGTCGATTTACATATGACAGTGCAACTGTTGCTTGTATTTTCCCGCGATGACATGACCTTCTCCGTTATGCAGTAGCGATGTCAGCGCATCAGACCAGTTATGTACCCACGATGATCCAGTTTGGGCGAGTTTGTTCTAATAGTCGGCCTTCCAGATGACTCCAGACCTGGTTGTTGGCCTTGTTTATGTCGCCCTCCCTTCTTTGGCATGGCTGTTCCGTCATTTGTGCTACCCTCCTTGGAGATAAGCTCATCTTCCCACCATTCATGGAGACTCCTTCTCCTATTTAAGCTTTCACCATTGCTATGAGCTGCTAGTTTGGAATTCTTAGTCTTTGGAGTGTTGCTGATAGTATTGTGAGCTTGATAGGTAGCTAGTGTGACAAGTGTGGGATTGTTTGAGAGCTTGAGGAAGGTTGTGAAGTGCTTTTGATCTTGTGTGAAACTTGTGAGTGAGAGAGACTTGTATTGGGAGATCCATCTTCAAGGGTGAATGCTTGAGGAACATGTTGGCTGGACCCTCCTGAGAAGGCTTGTGACATCAAGACCTAGGTTGTAAGCTTACTCTATTTCATATTTAATACAATCAATGATGTTTTCCTATGTCTCGTATGCAATGTACTAGGTAGCTCATGATTTCTTGACTTTATGGGTAAATAGTTCTTTGTTGTATCTGGTTATGTGCTTTGTTGTATTTCTTTGCTTTGTTTCAGGTTGATTACTCATTAGGAGAAGGAAGCAGAAGCTGGAGTAGCGCAACGGAACTTCATCGACCACCGGTTGGTAGGCCTCTAACTTGAACTATTTAAGGAGAATTGTTGTTGGTTTGTCCTTGTTTGTGACTAGACCCACTCTAGGGCTAGAGGGGTTGCCTCTGTCCGCAGAGGGAACACATTTTTTTTCTTCACAAATTGGCGACTCCACTGGGGAGCTGGTCTTTGTCCTTTTCTTGATTCACTCTTGCCTTGAGTTTTTATTTTGGTCTCTTTTCAAAATTTTGGGGATTAGTTGTCTATTTCTGGGTTTCCTGGCTTGGTCTAGGAGTTGCTCTATTTGTTTAAAGATTGAATGCTTTGGTTTGGGAGTTTTTGGCTTAACTGTGGCTGTTTTTGAACATCATTGCGCTTTTTAATTTAACAGTCGCGTTGTCATCGCGCCACCCTTTTTGTAATTTCCTGTCCATCGCATTATTACACCTAACAGTCGTGACTGTTCTGTAAATCGGACCATCGCGGAAAAGGCATGTACTTCCGCACTGACATCGCATTGTTGCTGCGTGTCGTTCTTTATCAACGCTTTGTTGCTATGTATTACCCATGCTGATTGCTGTAGAATTGAATTTCTTCAATTCTGCCTCCTGAATTTGTCAGTCTTGCTAACCCCTGATGTTCTCACTTGGTTGATGACTTGTTTTTCACTTTCTAGAGGTTGAAGCACTCTCTTGTGAGTTTTGTTGAGCGAATATTTCCTTTTTGCTTTGTGACCTACTTTTATTGTTCCAAGTTTGCTGGATCAGCTTTTCTTGGTTGCTTGTTTGCTAAGATTCATTTGCTACTTGCTGTTGGTTTGATTGAGCCTTCCCCTTTGCTTACTTTTGGTTGATTATTTAGTGATCGTTGTTGAACCAATCTTGGCATTGTTTCGATTTCTCTTCACTACCCGGACATATATTACAATTGTCTGGGGTCAACCTGTTTTCCACATTTGTTTGTTGCTTACTGGTTTCTTTAGATTAAAGGCATCAAAATCAAAAATTTCATTTCATTTAGCATGCGAAAGTGAAAGAAAATTTGCATTTCAAGTTGCATATTGAAAAGCGAATGTTTAGATCTCTCATTAGTAGTATCCATGCATTTTAGGAATTGATGTCTGCTTGCATTGAGTGACTATGTGTTGCCTTGGTTTTCTTGGTTTTGGAATGATCTCTCTACCCTCTCGTAGGTAGGTGTTCATCGAAGAAAAAGGATACTTCATTCATTTTAGCTGCATCCTAAGCTTTGAAATATACATACAGTAAGGCCTGAAAACTGAAACATAATCCAAGATCAACGTTAAAATGAACTGAATAAATCTAACAACGCATTGGAACATAATGCACACATTTAGAGGTCTAGGCTAGAGACGTGCTCCAGCGTCGTTAAACCTAGTCACTTTTGTTTCACTCAAGGTTGGGTGATTCCTCCTTCCGTGACTCAATAGTGGTCTAGTACGGATTTGAGCTCCCACGTACCGTCGAGTATATGGGGAGACCCCACTAGGTTATCATCCTTTATCCATAGGAAGCCATGTCTGCCGCCTTACAAGCCGTAATGCACCGAACACAGCATTCAGGAAGATTGACTGCCGTACGGAAAGTCCTTGGTTTTCATATGACTGCCAAGGTGTATATGCAGTTTTACGGATTTGTTTGGTAAACCTTTTTGCCTAGTTCTCCAGAGTAGTCACTTTTGTTCCTTTTCGGACTCCCTAAAAGAAAAGGTCCATCTGAGCACTTGTCACTTTAGGCTCATTAAATATTCGAAGGTGGCTAGAGTCATCTTTTGTCCTTTTCTCAACTCTTTAAAAATGAAAAGGTCAAGTTTTTTTCTTGTGTCTTAAAATTTATTCGGCCACGATTCACATTTACCCAGTTAGATCTTGTTTGCGTTAGCTTGAGTAGGGTTCTTTCTCGTTAGTTTGCCTAGGATCTTTTGAAGTTGTCATCCTGGTGGAATCACCGATCTCGTCTCCCGTTCCAAGTGACCAAGGGTCTCCTTCCTCTGTTGCTCCTGAGGTACTAGTTGTGAGTGATACTCTCCCTGTTATTCCGAGTATCCAACCGATTAACTCTCGCGCTCCAGACGACGAGGCTTACGAAATTCACTGGAACCCCATTTGGGAGCCTTCTGAAGAAGATATCCCTCCTACTCCCCCTGGTGTCTCGGTTCCAATGTCTTCTTCTGATATGGAGGACATATCCCCTGTCACAAGTGAAGAATCCATTGCGATGAGCGGTGAAATTCCCACCGCAACGGAAACTACACCTTTTCCTAGCACCCCTCTTGGTGTTACGTTGCCTTTACGCTACAAGGCGTTAAGGGATGTTATGTCTTCTAGGACTCCCTCTACGAGTTCTATATGGTCACACGCCATCACTCCAACCTCGGAGTCCTTTATTCCTCAAATTCACAATGTGTCTGTCACTTCCATCCCGACTATTCCAACTGTTTGTGTGGAATCTTCAACCCCCGTTTTCGGTGCCATTACTGCATCTTCAGTTGTGACCGCTACTGCTGGGCCTTGCTTAGGGTCAGCTTACAGTGGCCCATCAGCATCCGTACCCAGAGTTGTTAATCCTGCGGTAAATGCCTCACCTTCTTCTGGTTCCATTCCAACAGGGGGGGCATACGATCAGTATTTACAAGCTGTCTAGCATCCGAGCTCGCAAGGTCCGTTCCATTACTACGATCCCGTAGGAAATAACCTTTATCTTGTCGGATCCTTACCATCTCAGCCTACCGTTGAGGTCTCGGTTCCATTATCAGTTGCTTGGGGCACCACCACTTATCATGGTGGCCAAGTATCGCCTGCACATCTTCAAGGACCACCTAATCAAGGTCAATCGTCTTACGTGCAAATCCCTCAAGGGAAACAGTATTACAGGCAGTCTTATCCAGGGCAACCTGGGGGCCCACAAGGACAACCCTTTTAGGGACAACCTTCAGCCTTTGGTGGTCTATCTTTTACCTATTTTTCTCAACCTTCTGGTAATCTGGGACAACCTTACATGCAACAAGGTCAGCCTGGTGTCCAGCAAGGTTATCCTTCTGGGCAAGCTGGTCAACCTTACGTTCAGCAAGGCCAACCCACTGTCCAGTATGGTCAAGCATCTGGGCAAGCTGGTCAACCTTACGTTCAGCAAGGCCAACCCACTGTCCAGTATAGTCAAGCATCTGGGCAGGTCGGTCAGCCTCAAATCCAATCAGGTCAACCAACTGTTCAATCCACTCAACCATCTTGTCTGTCAGGACAACCCAACACCCAACAGCCTCATCCTTCTAGGCAGATGGGCATTGAATCTCAATCTCAACTAGGTCAACCTTCTGGCCAGATGGATCAACCTCAACTCTCTCAAGGACATCCTTCTGGGCCTGCCCAACCGGGCACTCAAATGATCGTTGCTTCTCAAGCTCAACCCGGTTTTAAGCCATAGGCTGGGCCCCAGACCCAATCCGGTCTTCAGATGCAGGTTGGATTTCAATCCCAACTAGCCTATCAAACGTAGCCTACTTCTCAGGCTCAGTTTGGAGCCCAGTCGCCTTATGGTTTCCAACAATCCCAAGGGAAAACTCAATTTGCCCCGTACAAAAATTATCAACAAATGCAGGTGAGTCCTTATCAGAATTACCAGCAACAGTACGTTGCTCCTGCAGGTCAAGTTGGTAATCAGTGGGGTGCTGGGGGGAAATCTAGGGTCAGCTGTCCAGTTATGGCTATAACCCCTATGGGCAAAATCCCTACGGACAAATCCCTTCGGGGCCAAATCCATCTGGACAAAATCAATTGGGGCAACCAACAACTAGTTGGAACCCTAGTGCTACCCCTTACCCGTGGCCACAGATGTCCTTCAATCCTCAGTTACCTTTCTTAGCAACATTGGAGCTACCAGATGTGTCCAAATTGACTAATGATCTTATCCTTCATAATCCATTCTGGCCACTAGTTCCAACCAAGATTCCCGGTGATTGTCCCAAATTCGATGGCAAAGCTGGAGAAGACCGCCAAGCCCACGTTATGACTTATCATCTTTGGTGTTCGTTAAATTCGTGGCTTGACGATTCAGTCTAGCTCCACCTTTTTCAAAGGACTCTCACTAGCTCTACTACTAAGTGGTATATTGAGCTAGCTCACGGATCCTTTCAAGATTTTAACTCATTGGCAATGGCATTTTTAACTCATTTTCAGTTGCCAGTCCGGTATGAGACGGGAACGAATCTCCTCACGTCGCTTAAACAGGATACAGCCACGCACATCTCCGATCATATACATGAATGGAGACGGCACTGTCGTTTGATTAAGTTTTGGATTCCTGATCAACTCCTGACCGATTGGTTTACAACCTCCTTTGTCCCTGCAATTGCATGGGACATCGCTATGGGGGCATGTGTAACTGAAGAGCAGGCTATTGCATGTGCTCAATACCTTGACTTGGTTTATTCCTAGTCCGGTACCCTATATGATTATTTTCCTGACGCCCTGAGGCCCGGAACTTCCAAAGCTCCGCCAAAGCCATCTGTTGATGGTGTCATTGGATCTGTAAATCCGTCCTCTAAGAAATCTTCCGCGAACCCTGGGAAGCAAAAGTCGAATGCTTCGAACGAAAATACTTCTCAGGCTGTGTCTAATTCTAGTAATACTTCTGAGGTCAACGCCGTCCAGTCCACCACGGCGGACAAAGCCTCAAAAGGAAAGAAGAAGGGAAAAGGAAAGAATAAAGTGGATCAACCTAAGCAGGATTCCCCTAAACCTCCACCCGAGGAAGGCACCAAACGCAAGCCCAAGTACCCTTGTCTTATCTGTGACGAGGATCACTATACCAAAGACTGCCCAAGGTGGTCTGAAGTTAGTCATTTCTTGAAAGGTGCTCCCGAGACTCCTACTATGCTCAAAGAGCCTTTTCCCTCACAACAAATGTAAATGGTGGTTGATCCATCTCAACCCTCTTCTTCCTTTGGTTCTCAAGTATTTATGGCTGGGACGATCCCCGTCCACATCAGTACTTGGGAAAAAGAGTATTCGTCGCCTATTAGGAAAGAGCCTGAGGTCCCCTCCAGCGCTCCTTCGTCCAGTTCCGGTCCGCTCCATATCGAGAGACCCAGCACTGAGACGCCCATCCGACCCCCTCCAAAAGGTGTACTCCGGAAGTCTTCTTACAACCCTAATGCTCGTGCTACCCAACACTATAGCATCATTGAGGATTTAGCTCAGGCTCCGTCTGCTATGTACGCCTTAGAAGTACTCTAGAGCTGCCCCTCTCAGAGGAAGTCCTTGCTATTGGCCATCGGTGGCATAGACTTGGCCGACTCGGATATAATTATTTTTGACCTGGAAAGCCATACACCGAGACTGCCTCACCAAATCGCCTTCCTCATACAGGTCATTATCAATTCCAAAACGATTCATCGTACAGTCATTGATGAAGGCGCTTCAACTTGCATCATGTTTGTTGCCTGTTGGAAGGCTATTGGTTCTCCGACGCTGAGCCAGTCTCCTACAACCTTGGAAGCCTTTGATGGGAGAGAGTCTCGCCCTTATGGTATACTCCAATGTTTGCACATTTCTTTGGAAGGGAAGACGGTCGAAGTGGAAGTTGAAGTTGTTGATGCTAATCTTACCTACAACCTCCTCCTCGGATGTAGCTAGACATACGCCATGCAAGCCGTGGCTTCGTATCTTTTTCGTGTCATTCGTTTCCCTCATCAGGGGAAGATTGTCACCATAGACTAGCTCTCCTTCTTTGCCTCCTCTTCTGAAGGCAACATGCCTTTTGTGGAGCATACCTCCAAACCATATGAGAGTGTGGGAGCTGGACTTTTTAAAGATCCTACCCTGATGGGTGTATTTTCACTCCCACCTCCTAACGTTGCTCCTATTAATATGACTTCCGTTCGCTCTGATCCATGGGTTCTCCCCCTCGCTGATCAGATAGAATCTTGGGGCGATAAGATGCCGTTGAGTCCTGCCGAGCTCAACTACGTCGAAATCGTTGCTGCATCAGCTCCCCCTTCCGAACCTGCTCCTTCGAGCAGGGCTCCCGACTCGTACGTTCATTCCCCTTGGCTTGGAGATGACGCTTCTTCGGATCCTTTAAAGGAAACATTTCCTTCTGATGAAGCCATTATCGAGACCATGTCTCTCGAGGAACCTCCTTGGTCTGATCATCACCATCGTTCCTCGTTTCTCCCTGCCCATCAGGAAATGCTTACCTGTCTCGAGCGGTTTGCTCCTTGTCTCCCATCTCAACCCCTTCAAACACCTATTCAAGTTTATCAAGTGTCCTCTGAAGGAAATATGGGAAACATCACACAGACCCAACCCATTGACATCTTTGCGAAACCAGGGATTGTCGAGCATATTCATATTGGAGTCACTTGCACTCCAGAGGAAATTCAGCTCTATACCGATCTTTTTCGCGAATTTCGTGATGTCTTTGCTTGGTCCTACAAAGAAATGCTTGGCATTAACCCTAGCATAGTGATGTGTGAGATACCTACGAATCCGGGTGCTAAGTCTGTTCACCAACGTCTACACCCCATGCACCCCCAAAAGGCTGCAGCCATTAAAGCGGAAGTTGAAAAGCTTCTTAAGGCTGGTTTTATTTACCCCATCCCACTCATAGATTGGGTCTCCAATATCGTCCCTGTGAATAAAAAACTGGGTATTATTCGAGTCTGTGTTTATTACCATGACATTAACTGGGCCTGTCCTAAAGATAACTTCCCCACACCCTTCATTGATCAGCTCATTGATGAGTGTGTTGGGAGCGAAATGTATTCATTCATGGACAGTTTTTCTGGGTATAACCAAATCAATATTGCGCCTGCCGATCAGCACAAGACTGCCTTTATCTATCCCCGGGGCACTTTTGCCTACAAAAAGCTCCCTTTCGGTTTGAAGAACGCCGGTGCTACTTTCCAACGTGCAATGTCCTATGCTTTCCATGACATTCGTCACATTGTACAACCATACTTGGATGATCTACCAGTTCATTCTGTCAAACTCTAGGACCACCCCACTCATCTTCGCGAAATCTTTCTCCGCTTTCGACACTACCGCATCAGGCTTAATCCTCACAAGTGTGTCTTCTGCGTTGAGTCAGGAAGACTACTCGAGTTTATCGTCTCCCGAGAGGGCATCCATTTGGATCCCCTTAAAGTCGAGGCTATTCTAAATCTTCCTCCCCCTGCCTCTTTGCAGCAATTGCAGAGCTTGCAGGGAAAAGCAAATTTTTTAGGACGATTCATTCCGAACTATGCCGAAGTCGCTAAAGGCTTTACACGGTTAGAGCGAGATACCCCTTTTCATTGGGATGTCGTTGCTCAAGATTCCTTCGAGCGTCTCAAGGGTCTCCTTGTTTCTGCTCCATTGTTGCGTCTTCCGAATTATCATCACGACTATACTTTGTATTTGGCCACTGCCGATACCACTATCGACATGGTTCTCGTTCAAGATGACGATGATGACACTGAGCATGTCATATATTACCTCAAACATAATATTTTAGATACGGAAACTCGATATGCTTACATCGAGAAGTTGGCATTGGCCACCATTTGTGCCATCCAACGTTTCCGCCGTTATATCTTGTTGCGTACTACGACCATGGTTTCTGATTGCAACCCGATGACGTACATTTTGTCACGTCAGTTGTTGGGGGGCAAGTACTCGAAGTGGATCGTTATCCTCCAAGAGTTTGACTTGGAATTCACCATTGCCAAGTGTAAGAAATCCCTTGTCTTTGCTGAGTTACTTTTCTCTTTGCCATCTCCTACCACGCCCTCTCGGTCAGAGGACCATATTCCGGACGAAACTCTGTTCCTAATTAGCACCCTCGATCCCTGGTACGGGGATATCATTGTATATCTGCAGACGTCCTCCTTTTGTCCCGCTGTTTCCAAGGATGCTCGGCGACGGATCCGTCATCAGTCTCAACCCTACCCTATCATTGGGGACACCCTGTACCGTCTCGGTGCCGCCTCCATTCTCCGCCGATGTCTAACCTTCGAGGAAGTTGAGCGAGTTTTGGTGGAAAAGATTTGTCGATGACACCAACCTGAATTGGACTCATGGTAAGGCAGAGCTTGAGAAGTTCTTCAATCATCTTAACTCTATATCTTCCGAAATCAAATTTACTATGGAGCTTGAGGAGAATGGTAAGATCCCCTTTCTTGATGTTCTGATCAGTAGAAAAGAGGATGGTACTTTGGGACACCAGGTCTACAGGAAGAAAACTCATACTGATAGCTATCTTCATGCTGACTCGTATCATCATCCATCCCAAAAATTTGGCGTCTTAAACACCCTAGCTGTGAGGGCTTTCAGGATTTCTGACCCTGATCACCTAAAGGATGAGATTGATCACTTAACCAATGTCTTCAAAAACATTGGATACAGGGAGTGGAGTATCAAGAGAGCTATAAGAAGGGCTCAGGATAGGGCCCTCTCTAAGCATCCCCCTAAAGACAAGAAAGAAAATCATGGGAAAGTTTACCTTCCATTCATCCAAGGGGTTACAGATAAGATTGCAAAAATTTTAAGGAAGAATAACATAGACACTCAGTTTACAACATGTGGAACGATAAGGCAAATGATGAGGTCAGTTAAGGATAACATTGATCGTCAACAACTCAAGGGCGTGTACAAGATTGATTGCTCATGTGGCAAGAGTTATATTGGGGAAACAGGTCGGTCTTTGAAAATAAGACTTAAAGAGCACGCTGCTGACTTAAAGAGCACGCTGCTGACATAAAGAATGAAAGATCCCGTACATCAGCCCTTGCTGAGCACTCGTCCAAGACCAAACATCATGTGTGTTTGGAAGACGCCAAGGTAATTGCTAGAGAGGACAACTATCATAAAAGAAAAATCAGAGAGGCCATTGAAATTATGAAATTCCCTCAGAACCTCAACAGGGACAATGGGAGTGAAATCAGTGGAAATTGGCTTCCTCTGATCAGACAAATAAACCCCTCCGGACCCTTGGAAGCATAAAGAAAAAGGGGTCTTTCATTTCGAAAGTTTAATTAATTAATTAAAACAAAGTAATTAATTTAATTTAATTAATTATATTAAGTTAATTAATTAATTAATTTAATTAATTATATTAAATTAAATTAATGATTTAATCATATAATTAATTATATTAAAATAGAAACAAATTAATTAATTAATTAATTTAAGTTAATTATATTAAGTTAATTAATTAATTAATTAATTAATTTAATTTAATTAATTATATTAAATTAAATTAAATTAATGATTTAATCATATATTAATTATATTAAATTAAAAACAAATTAATTAATTAATTAATTAATTTAATTTAATTTAATTATATTAATTATGTTAAATTAAATTAGTGATTTAATTATATAATTTAATTAATTATATTAAATTAAATTAATGATTTAATTATATAATTAATTATATTAAATTAAATTATTGATTTAATTATATAATTAGATAAGATTGAATCAATTAAGGATTCATGATGAAAATAATTAATCCTGAACTAATAATGAATAATTAAATAATTAATTAAAAAGTTTTTATAAAACTTTTAAATAAAAATTTAAGGAAATTAATTAATAAATAAGAAATCATGTGTCGGCCCTTACAAAATTAGGGTTCTTGGTTTATTTATATCGTGGTCGCAAGGCTCCCTTCTCTCAATAATCTTTCATTCATTTTCTATCTGATTTGTCCTGATGATGGACCCCCTTTGGGGTTTGAAACGTCGGTAGAATGAACTAGAAACTGTGGGTAATCCGGATCATGACACTACAAAGAGTTTTGAATGACTGCCATTCTGGCGCTTGTGGTGGTCACATGTCCGGATATGCTACTCCTCAAAAAATCCTCTTCGCTGGTTATTTCTGGCCCTCCATCTTTAAGGATTGCATTCTTGCCATCCGCTCCTGTCATGAGTTCCAGATATACTAGCGGAAGATGCGTGCGCCTCCCGCTCCATTGCACCCTGTTGTCACCGTCGGCCCTTTTGCAAAATGGGGCATTGATTATACGACCTACAACCCTCGCTCAACCGGGGGGCATGGGCATATTATCGTTGCCGTCGATTACTTCACCAAATGGGCCGAGGCGATGCCCACATTAACTGAAGACGGTCACACAACGGCGCAATTTTTGTTCAACCACATTATTTCACGGTTCGGAGTCCCTCAGGTCATCGTCACGGATCATGGGAAGAATTTCCGTAATCACATGATGACCGAACTAACAACCCAGCTAGGCTTACGACACGATAGTTCGACTCCATACTATCCTCAGGCCAATGGCCAAGTGGAAGCCATCAACAAGGTTCTGGTTACGATGCTTCAACGTACCATTGGTATGCATAAGTCTAATTGGCACTTGATGTTGTTCCCCGCCTTGTGGGCCTACCAAACCTCTGCGAATGACACCACCGGTTTCACTCCATTTCAATTAGTTTACGGACTGGAGGCTACCCTTCCCATCTAGTGCGAGATCCCTTCGTTGAAGTTGGCCATCGAATTACTTCCCAACACTACTCCAGTAGAAGAATGCCTTCTTTACCTAGAACGACTGGACGAGACCCGTCGGCTAGCCTCTCTAGCTATTGAAGCAAAGAAGAAGAGAGTGAAAACTCACTTCGATCATACTGTCCATCCTCGTTCTTCTGTTGAGGGAGATTTAGTCCTACTATACGATCAATCGAATGATAAGCTGGCGGTAGGCAAACTCGAGCCCATGTGGCTAGGGCCTTATATTGTAAAGAGAGTTTTGCAGAAAGGGGCCTACGAGCTAATTGACTACGAAGGGAATCCTCTCGATAAGCCCCGAAACGGGCTGTACTTGAAAAAGTACTATGCGTGAATTCCATGCACTTCGGTTTGTACATACATTTGTTTTAATAGGTGTGCTGTGTGTGTGTGTTTTCATGTTTTTGGCTTGGTGTGAAGGCGTGATTTCCGCTTATTGTGTCTTTTGCTTCTTGTACAGATGTTTGGTGCACCTTACGTTGGTTTCGCTGATGGTGCCTACCACAGCACCCGCAACTTGTCTTCTGCGGCATGGGTGATCTACAATCCTCACAGTGAGTTGATAGATCTTCAAGGTGTGTGTTTAGGTTGTACCACAAACAATGTCGATGAATATAGTGCTGTGATTGAATTACTAGCTGAGGCGATTAATCTCGATATTCATACATTGGTTGTGAACCTGGACTCTCAACTTGTCGTCCACTAGCTCAATGGGCGATATTCCGTCAGAGACCATCGCATTTTAAGGTTGTATTTACGTGTTAAATTGTTAGAGGAATTTTGATTTCATTACATATCAGCATATTCCACGACGATTGAACATGTTAACTGATGCATTGGCTAATCATGTATTAAACAGACATTTTCGTAACATGTAATCAAAACATCATACAAGAAAGCATATAAAGAACAATAGTAGACCATAGGAATATGTATGTATATATATCGTGCGGCACACCGAGGCGCTCAAAAATAAGTGTACATGTCTAAATAGAGTCTGCGTTCTCTGTACATATGAGACACATGTCTCTCAAAAAATCAGCAGCAGGAAATAAAAACCTAGGTGTCTACTGTGGCGAGTTGTGCTCCCTATAGTGCACAGTCGCTCGTGCCACCCGCCTCAACAGGCGGTGCATCTTGGGCTCTACTACTACTGTGTGGATCTGGGACGCTCTGGGGAACTCCTCGATCCCCCTGTAATCTGGAATCCCTGCTAGTAGGCCCGCAAGGTTCTGGATCACTGTCTCCATCGTGTCATCTTTTGGAGGAGCCAGGGCTAGTGCTCCAATGCCCTGCATGTCCCTCCGTGCCTCTGGAGCCAGTACAAGGGGTCTCACTGGTCCTACATCTACATACCATAGCATTCATCATTAGGACATGTACATGAAAAAATCAAAAACATCATAAAAATAAAAAATCAAAAAATGTGATCAAGTGTCTTACCACCGTCATCCCACTGCTCTCTAGCAGGCAGCTGCATGTCAGGATCTCAACGGAAATCCATCCTAGCATACGGCCAATCCTCCACGAAGATCGTCTGTCGCTCCAGCCACTCTCGAAAAAATTTCCCCCACGCCACTCGTTGTCCGCCACCTCCTTGTGGCATGACGTGAAACCATCGCGTGGCCCTCGTCTCGTGTGGCCTGGGTGCGTCAAAAGCCATGTCTTGCAACTGCAGTGCCGACACCCGCTCCAGCATGAGCGGGACTAAGATCGATCCATAAGAAAACGGTTTCGCCTCTCCTCAATGACAGTTGGTCAGTTGCCTCTTCATGCTTGCCGTTACTACCTCTGCCTGGTTAAACATGGTGGGATTTAGACATTCGAGGGCCAGTCGGAGATGGGTCTTCGAAGCCTCATGTTGGGCTTGGGAGCCCGCTGCCCGTGTCACCATGAAAAGCATAGCATGAAGGATTATGTCCTCCACCGTTGGGATTGCCACCTTTCCACTCCTTGACTTGTGTGCCTGTGGGCACACTTGAGCCATCAGCATATCTTAGGTATCAATCCCGGGTCGCTGCCCCTCCAGATGTCTGTAGAATCGAACTCGATATCCCGGCCTCGGATGACAAATTTCCCATCCGTGGGATTCCAGGCACTGATCAGTAGCTCCAACAGGTCAGGTTGTGCCCGTAGGTGTGGAGTTAGGAAAAATTTGAGTAACCCACATCCCGGCAATGCGTTTCGGCATCCGGCATTGGTAAAAGCCTCTATATCATTGTTATCATGTGCGCGTTCTTGCCAAACGAACGCCATTATAACCCTGCATGACAAAAAATTCCATTAGTGCCTTGTTTGCAAAGTTTTAAACGTGAATTTTATTAAAAAATTGTCACGCGGCATCATCGCGTTTGTTTCTAAAACAGACGCGATGATAATGGGTGCCAGTGTTATTTTTCCCGGGTCATCACGGAAGTACATCACTTTTCTGCGATGATCCAGGCGTGGTCTATGTAAGTTTTTATTGGTCATCGCGGACCCGATAGCCAAAACCGTGATGACCGAGAGTGGAATGCAAATTAAAAATCTGCCCGAATGCACACATCCCACCGTCAAATGCAGCAAAAAAGACATTAAATCAGAGTGTAGGGAAATGTGTGTCTACCTGGAACTAGTTTCGGGACGAATGATGCACGTACGAGGCCGAATTTCGTTCGCCAACCTCAATGCTCCAAGTTGCTCCACAATGATTGAATGGTAACAATGGTAAAAAATTATGGTTTAACCTCCCTATTTATGGTAATTTTGTGAAATTAAATATTACATTTCATAAATGTTGGTTTTTCTCATGGTTTTTGCTATATGCATGGTCAAAATATGGTTTTTAACTATGTCCTTATACGCATTGTTCATATTATCTTGAACGGGTTTATGTGTGCAATGTTCTTTGTGCAGGATCTCAGATGGTGGAATTACGACAATTTTATATGCACTTGATCCCGAAAAGTCATCTTTAAGCTCTTTTCCGACTTAAAACCTGAAAAGATGGCCGAGTTTCCCTCTTGACTCGTTAAAAGAAACGAGAGGTCGTCGCCTTTAAGCTCTTTTTTCGACCATTTAAAATAAAAAGATTGTCGGGTTTTTGTCGTTTCAGACTCGTTATTGGTTACAAAACGACGTGCTTCTGGCCGCTTTTTTACTTTTTTGGGGTGAAGTTACTACTTACGAAAAGTACTCCTCGATCATAATGGTTGGGCGGTTCTTTCGAGTATTGTTTTATACTTTTTCGGGCTCGAGAGACACAACTCTACGAAAAAGGACCCCCCTGGAGTTTTCTTTTCCGTGTCTTTTTCAAACTCTCTAAACATGAAAAAGACTCCGAGTTTCACCTATGTCGGACTCGTTAAACCTTGATGACATTGGAATCGTCACCATGACGAGACTCGAGCTTCTCCTTCCTAGGGCTCGTTAAACTATTACTGGGTTGGATTCAACAACAGGTTTATCATTGATTGTCTATGGCAGCTAGTCACTCTTGAACATCGACACTTTTGCTTTTTGTCGGGTTGGGACATCCATACATCGTCATTTGGCCTTCCACGAGTTTGGGTTATCATTCTAACCTCATTTCATACGATTCATGCCGTCTCCTTCGTGCCCCTGATCCATCGGTGCCTGAATGCTGCCACACCCCCTTCCGTTGTCGTTTCACCGATATGTTCAAGAGTATAATCCCTCTGCAATTTACACCCTCGCCTTCTCCTCTAGTACTCTGCTCCACCATCTACCACTTGTTCCTTATCTCGTTTTGTTGATGGGGGAAACATTATGGCCCTCCTGCGACAGGTCGTCTCCTGTCGACATCAACTCATTATCTCGAAGATTGACCTAGAGATCCCCTTTGGTACCTTAGAGCTTGCATGCCTCAATGGCAAGTTCTTCGCACCTAACAGTCGACTTTCATCATTGGTCGTCGATTGGATGATTCCACAAGTGTTCGACTTCAGCTCCTTTTTCACACTTCGTGGATTGTGCTAGACAGTACCTTGAGAGACATTAGCATTATTGGTGGTTTCTCTCGCGCTTGTTAATGGTTTTCATCATTGACCGGTAATCAAGCGATATTCTATCATGCTCAACCTCATCACCTCTATTCGCATGTTAGGATTTGTACTATGATCGAATGGGTTCAAGACCCCGAACTCAGCTTACACATGTTCGGGTTGCGTGTATTGGTTTTATGATTACATGACTCATTGATGGATGGCTACGACCAAACCTGAGTCTTCATGGATGGCTGCAACCATACCTTTATTATCATCATGGTCTCATTAGCTAGGTGGCTGCGTCCATACCACAGACCTATTTCGTATGTCTTTTGGATGGTTGCGCCCATGCCTAGACTACATGTCATTCATTATCAGAGATATCAGTTGTACTTGCGTGCAAGTTCTTCCAGATGGTGTTCCAGTTCAGTTAGTTTCATAAAGCATTTCACCCCTCCCACTCTCTCGAGCTTCATACTTTAGGGGGCATCTGTTACACAGTAATTTGTCACTGCCTTCATCCCAGTCTTCCTACTGTGTCATGAGTCCAAAATCATTCATGCTCATGCTCTCTGATGTTGCCAAATGACCCACTTTGCCAAAGTTTTTGCATCATCGCGTCTGTTGTCCAAAAAAACGCGCTAATGAGCGCTCCAAAACAATCCATACGTGTCATGCGGAAAGAGTCGTTAGTGCGGACACAACCGACCTCCCTAGAAGCAAAAGCTTTCTAGTGACAAACAAGACCAATAAATCCTACCTTTCTCTAAACATGCATTGCAAATACAAGTAATCAGGGGATCTTTAACATACCTTTAGTCCAATGCTTTGTAGTAGTCCAGCCTCGCCGATCCAGATGAGCTCCTCCTTCTCTTCGAAACCTGCATTCACTAACAAGCCAAAAGATTAAATAGCACCTGATAAACTCATAAAACAATACATATCTATCATATATACCAAGGCGTATATGAAACAAACCATGAATAACAATCTGTTGAGAAAAATAAGTTCATTTGCATTAAAAGGTAACAAAAGGAACCATTACAACCTGAGCCTTGGTGTTGTGCAAGTCCCTCCTAGGGTCCAGCAAGAGTTTTCCTTTACTTTGATCAGCTCACCCACTCTCAAATAAGGCTAGGAAAGGATGGTAATCTCTCCTCTCAAGCTTTACAAGGGAGTCCTAATTCTAGCAGCATCTACCCTTAGGAATGTTCAGCTTTCAACCTCTCCTCCCTTTGGCCCAATGCCTGTATTTATAGTGCTCTAGAGGAAGTTATTCAGGTCCACCATCAATGGGATAAGCCCCTCTTTGGATGGGATAGCTCCCCTCTTGATGGGATAAGTTCCTCTTTGGTAGGGATACATGAACCATCTGGAGGCGCTTCATACACGTCAAACAAGCTTCTAGAATGCTCTAGAAATGACCACAAGTAGCTTTTTTGGAGTGAAACTTGCGCCTTTTGACCTTTACAGGAGTACGCACCCATTTCTTTACATACAGAGCGTACAAGTACGCAGGTATTGTGAACTTGGAGTGCGTACACACAGGTAAGGCTAAGAGAAACTGCATACCCAGAGATATATAGATTTTTAATGACTTTCTCTCTTTCTTGAAGTTTGACATGGAGAGCAGAGGTATGAGGCTTGCCAAGGAGGATAGTATGACAGTTGATGGAGCCATACTAACTGCAAATAGTCATGGTGACAAATTTTAGTGTAACATATTGCCCCCTAAAGTGCGAAGCCTGTAGTAGATAAGGGTTTCATATCATCTAGGAAGGGTGAAGTACTTTATCATTTCAAGGATTATCTTGTGGAGAGCCCAGTCGGAACCTGCAAGTATTCAACAAAAAATACATATATATGATCATATCATCGCTGAGGTAGGCATTCCCATACTCAGATTGAAAACTTTAACTAATTGACTATCTACTGCTGTGATACAGGAATGATTCTGCAGTACATCATAATGATAGACTTTTGTAGACATAGTATGGACGCAGCCATCTGTTTATGATTAGTCTACTATATAATGAATACAAAACTCCTCGTAGCCTAGATGGTGGAAACTAGATCCAGGGTCTTCATTTCTACTTCCCGAACAGGTACGATTCTATCCATGCGAATAAATGAGTTGATGTCGAACATGGTAGAAACCACTTGATTACCAGTCAATGATGTAAACTGTTAACAAGCATGAGAGAGACCACCAGTGATGTCAATGGTTCTCAAAGTACCCAGTACAATCCATGAGATGTGAATGAATGAGTTGAAGTCGAACATTTCACGGAATCCTTCGATCGAAAGTCAATGATGTAGACTATCGTTAAAGGCGAGAAACCTGCCATTGATGCATGCAGACTTCAAGGTACTGACGATTCCTAGGTCATCTTTCTAGATAATGTGCTGATGTCGATAGAAAGCGACCCGTTGTAGGCAAGCCCACAACACGAAATCATAGATCAAGTTGAAGAAATGTAGCTATAAGGACTGACTCAGGGATGGTCAAAATGGATGACAAGTATTTTGCAGATGAATTTTTATTGCAGAGACCTCTTGAACACGTAACGACACGACAGATGGCTTGGTGACATTTGACCCAAAGTTAATACCCGGCTAAAGACTTTCAATGTGGTTTGATCAACTGTGAGGCAAAGGATTTCCCAACCCAGGTGAATGAAAGTGTTGTGTTCAAGAGTGGTAATAAGGCTTCTTCTGAGACAAAGGATAACAAATGGGCTTATTTTTCTCTCTTTCCCCCCACCATTTCTGGCAAGTACCTCTTTTTTTTTAACAAGCTTGAGGAGGATAACATATGCTTGATTATAAGCTCACCCTTCGGATGAGTCCAACTTAGTTTTGATTCGAACCCTAAGAAGGAGTGGTCTGTTCCTGTTTGTAATCGAACAGGTCCTTTACTGTGAAATTTTAACGAGTCCAGTATAGGAGAAACTCGGCGTTTTTCATGTTTAGAGAGTCTGAAAAAACTAAAGAAGACTCCAGGTTGAACTTTTTTGTAAAGTTGTGTCTCCGAAGCCTGAAAAAGTATAAAATAATACTTGAGAGAACCGCTTAGTCTTGCGACCAAGGAGTACTTTCATGATTAGTGCCTCTGACCTGAAAAGTAAAAAGCGATCAAGGACACGTCGTTTTATTTCCATATCGAGTTTGAAACGACAAAAACCCGACAATCTTTTCCTGTTTTTATGGTCAGAAAAGAGCTATAAGGGGACCGTCTTTTAATTTCATTTTAACGAGTGTAAAAGAAACGCTCGTCGATCTTTTCATGTTTTAGGAGTCAGAAAAGGGCTTAAAAGATGACTCTGATGTTTTGGTTCGTGAAAAATGATAATTTTCCTTGAAAGTCCTAATGTCCTGCACAAAAACGACACATTCCTCATACCTGTTTAAGATAAGCAAAAATGCATTGAGAAATATCTTTCCATGGTGAAAAATAAACAAATTTAGAATTCATTTATCCAAAAAACCTATAAAAAGACCTTTTACCATGTCATTTTTACCATTTTACTGTTGAGGGAGAGAAAAGGGCTTTTGGCAAGAAACTTCCCGTGGACTTTGCGGAGAATCCGACCGTCGGAATCGAGTGTCGTCTCTTTCAGGTATTTCACAACATCCTCCTCTTTGTTTTCATCCGTTTAGAATTTCATTTTAAGCCCTAGATTGACTTTTTGAGGGCTTTGGGGTTTTAGGATCCGCCTTTCGGGGTACGCAGGTGCTCCATGGGCGACCTGCGTACCCCGACATTTTCGTTAATGGGAAAATGGCCGGAGTACGCAGCCTACCTTCAGAACAGCTGCATCCATACGCTCTGTTTCCTAAACGCGGGGTGCGTACTCCGCGCAAAGCAATTTCAAAACCCTAAAACTCAAAACCAAACCATCAAATTTTGATTTAATGAATTCTAATGAATGTTTTCTGGTGTGTAGATTGCCCACCATGCTTGATTGACGCGAAAGAGAACACGAAGATGTCGATTTGGCTGCAATAGATCATCAACCCTCCATTGATGCTTTGAAGGCATGCGGTCACTATAAATACTGGGCCATACCTGGCATGAGGGCACCAGCTAGAGATAAAGCCCTCAGACATATATTTTCTCACTGGTTTGCCTAATAGGGGCGAGCAACTGACTCTGTCCGGGACTAGGCCGGGTGGCCAATCCCTTGCTAGCCTCCGGCTAGAGTGGTGCAACAATCAGAACCAGGAGAAAGGGATAGAAATCAAATACATATCCCTGCCTGAACTTATGGTAATTGCCTTTACAGTTACCAAACTCTGCGGCGTAGCCGCCTTGCACATTGCCACCAGGTCCCAAATGCGGATGGCGATAGATTGCTACCGAGGCACCATTTTCAATTGGTGTGACGCTGTGTTGGCCAATATGAAGGGCCAACTGACTAGGGCAAAGAACGGGCAATTAAAGACCTTTGGGTATGGGCCTCTAGTTGTGAGCTTTGCCCTAGAGAGGGTTCCGATGCTGATCCCACAGCATCTCACTATTCCAGCTGGGCCTCCTCCGGAGCCAAAGTTGATGCGATGGGTTGCGGTGATGGCCTGGCATCCTGATGAGGGAGTGGGAGTTGTTCGATTTCCTGCGGGTTACTTTCACTGGTTGGAGGACCAGGTCTTTGCGATTCAGGACTTTCCTTATGTCGGAGTAGATTTTCGCGGTGATCCGGACATGGTTCTTCCACAGGGAGAACAATGGCACGACATAGGTACTTCATTTTCACAAGTTTTTAAATTATTTACTTTTTTTGTTTTTTGTATCGTCTCAAAACTGATAGTGACAATTTTCAAAATGCAGATGTAGGTCCACAGCGTCCGGCCAACCTCTGGCCTTTTGAGAGAAGAGTACCAGTTGCCCCAGCACCGGCCCTACAGGATGCGGCCGCAGAGACCTTAGTCGGGCTGGAACAGGACCTAGAGCATCTCACGGCGGACATACCAGAGACGACTATAGACGATATTCCTATTCGACTTCAGCGCTATGTGGTTGCAGTCCCAGGACCTTTCAGGAGGTTCCTGTGTAGGGTAGCGCGAGCAATGCTCTCGTATAGAGAGCACCACCAGTGATTGGCTAGTCACTTTTTGTAGGCACATGTGACATTTTTGGTTTTTTGTACTTATCATTTTGCCGATCATAAGGTGTTTTTCAACCTATGATCGAAGACGATGTATATTTTTGACACACTCCTATCTATATATATATCATTATTACCGGCTTATCTTGTTAAACATGTATGATGAAATGTTATTAAATTTACATTTATGATTATCGCAAATGTGTGTCTAACATTCGAGAAGCAACTGCATATGCTAATGTATTTAATGACCTTGGAATATGCTGATATTCAATGTAATCAAATTCACGTTCCAAGAGGCGCACTCTCAAAAATAACCTTAATAACACTAGATTTCTAATGGCATATACTCTATTAAGCTGTAATACAACGAGTTCAGAATCTAACCTCACTATCAAACTCCGAATCCCGAATGAAATAGATTCAGATAATAACTCAATCACTGCACTGTATTCTGCAATGTTGTTTGTTGTTTGACCGAGGCTCACCCCATGCATAGAAACTAACTCGTCAAAGGGCGAATAGATAACCCAAGCTGCGGAAGAGATATTCCGTGTACTACGACAAGCACCATCAGCAAATCCAATGTACATTTGGAGAGGCGTCGACATCTGCAATATCAAGAGTAAAACCAAGATAAGCCAGAATAACGACGAAAACACACTTTCTAAGCTAAGCACACTGTCTAAACTAACAAACACACCAGCTAGAAAGAAAAATTAACCTAACTAACCTAACTGAATCTCCATACCCACCATTTAAGCATAATACCTCTTTAGGTAAAGTCCATTTCTGGGCTTACCCAAAGAGTCCCCATCAAAATCTACTAGCTCATAGGCCCCTTTTGCTAGCTTTCGCTTGACAATGTAGGGCCCATGCCACATAGGAACGAATTTTCCAGCACCTAATTTATCGTTAGCTTGATCATATAATAGCACTAGGTCTCCTTCCGAAAAATTATGAGGGGTCACGTTGCGATCATACTGAGCTTTCATCCTTTTTGCGTGAGTCTCGATTTCCAAAGCTGCATCACGTCGAGTCTCATCTAATTTAGCTAAGTATAATAGATGCTTCTCCTCTTCGGAAGTAGCTGGAAGTAAGTCGATAGCCATTTGAAGTGATGGGATTTCGCATTCAATGGGCAACACTGCTTCCAAACCATAAACTAGTTGGAAAGGAGTGAACCCTGTTGATGTTTTCACTGAGGTTCGGTACGCCCAAAGCGCTGAAAATAACATGTTGTGCCAATTCGACTCATGAATACCAATGATTCGTCGGATCATGATAACTAGAACTTTGTTGATGGATTCAACCAAACCGTTTGCTTGGGGATAATAAGGAGTAGAACTATCATGGCGTAAACCAAGCTGGCTTGTAAGTTCTGTCATCATAATGTTTCGAAAATGGCGCCCATGGTCAGTGATTATCGCTTGTGGGACACCAAACCTAGCAATAATATGATTGAATATGAAAATCGCAGTTGTCTTGTCGTCTGCCTCGAATGTAGGCATCGCCTCGGCCCACTTAGTAAAATAATCAACCGCAAGGATGATATATGCATGCCCCCCGGCCGAGTGAGGGTTACATGTAATAAAATCGATACCCCATTTAGCAAAAGGACCAACAGAAATTATAGGGTGGAGAGGAGCAGGTGGTGCGCGCATCCTGCGATCAAACACTTGACAGTTGTGGCATTTTCGGACCGCAATGATACAATCTTTAAACATGGACGGCCAGAAGTAGCCAGCACGCAACACCTTCTGAGTTGTGGCATACCTAGACATATGACCGCCACACGCTCCAGAATGACAGTCATTCATAACCCTTTCTACCTCTTCATGAGTTAAGCAACGACGAAAAACCAAATCTGCCCCACGACGATAAAGAGTATCTCCAATAATTTTGTACTGTTGGGACTGGAATCGAATTTTTCGGCATTCTGACTTTGAAGCTTCGGGCCGAAAGGATTGGGTTTGGAGATAGACGATTATATCCCCATACCACGGATCTAAAGTGCTGATGAGAAACAGAGATTCGTCCGCAATGGGTTCCTCTGCCACAGTTTCCGTGTCAGTACGCGGGAAGTCACACATCAATTCCGCAAAAACTAAAGATTTCTTAGACTTAGATTTTTCAAACTCCAAGTCGAACTCTTGCAAGATAACAATCCATTTAGAGTACTTGCCCCCTAGCAATTGTTTAGTCAAAATATAAATCATAGGGTTGCAATCCGAAATGACTGTAGTTTTGCGGAGAAGAATGTAATGACGAAAACATTGGACAGCTTGAACAGCTACTAGGGCCAATTTCTCCACATGCGAATATTTTAGCTCAGTGGGCTTTAACGTCCTACTAAGATAATATATCACATGTTCCATTTCGAATTCATCTTCCTGTACTAAGACCATTCCAATGGTGGAATGAGCGGTGGCGAGGTACAAAAAGTAATCCTGGTTGTAGTTGGGAGGATGCAGCAACAGTGCATGGGTCAATGCGTGCTTTAGCGCATCAAAAGATTTCTGAGCTATCTCATCCCAAGAGAATTGAGCATTTTGTTTCAACAACCAGGTAAAACCCTTGGTAATCTCGGCGTAGTTAGGAATGAATCGGCGTAAAAAGTTTCCTTTCCCTTGCAAACTTTGGAGTTGGCGCAAACTCGAAGGAGGAGGCAATTTGATGATAGCTTCGACCTTCGAGGGATCGACGCGAATGCCGGCTTTTGAAACTACAAATCCCAGCAATCGTCCCACTTCGATACAGAAGACACATTTGTGTGGGTTCAACCGTATACGATAATGCCTACACCTCATAAAAATTGCTCGTAAATGGACAAGGTGATCAGCTCGACGTAAGGAGTGAGCGGGCAAATCATCGAGATACGGTTGGACAATGTGCTTGATGTCATGAAATGCATAAGACATCGCCCTTTGGAAAGTGGCTCCGGCATTCTTAAGCCCAAAAGGTAATTTGCAATAAGAAAATGTCCCCCATGGACAAATGAAAGCCGTTTTTGGTTGATCAGCAAGTAGAATATCGATTTGGTTGTAATCGGAAAAACCGTCCATAAAGGAAAATATTTCACTGCCGGCACAATCATCAATTATTTGATCGATATAGGGCATTGGATAGTTGTCCTTGGGATAAGAACGATTGATATCCCTATAGTCGATACATATTCTTATTGTTCCCTGCTTCTTGTTAACTGGAACAATATTCGATACCTAATCTGTTAACGGGATCGGATAAATGAAACCTGCTTTCAACAGCTTCTCAACTTCTGCTTTGATTGCAGCCGCTTTCCGAGGGTGGATCTGATGCAGACGTTGCTGAACGGGTTTAGCGTCCGGGTAAGTCTTGATCTCATGAACAACAATGGAGGGATCAATTCCTAGCATTTCCTCATAGGACCAGGCAATCACGTCGCGGAATTCTTGAAATAGGGCCTTGTATGTTTGAATTTCGTCATCTGAACACGAGGCACCTATATGAATGTGTTCAACAATTCCAGGCTTCACTGAAATGTCAATGGGAATAGTGCGAGAAACGTTTCCCAAATTCAGCTCTGAATCAGGATGTTTCATTGGACTCTCAGCGTCTTTGACATATTCAGCTATAAATATTGATGAGAAATTGTTTTCAAAACGATCATCCTCAGGTAAAAACGAAGATCTATGATGGAGATCTTCCCATGGTAAATCGTCTACGCACAGGATTTCACAAAGTTGTTCGTCAGATGACACAACTTCGGGAAACGTTATTAACTCCGAGGTTGACGCGAAAAGGGATTCCTCACGGACCACATTCATTTGGTCAATTTGGGTTGAACTTGGGTCGGAAAAAGACTGCACGGCCTCATAAGAAATTTCATATGGACTCAAAGGCATTGCATCACCGAATGAGTCTATCTCAGATTCAGATGGGACAATCCAAGGATCATCGTAAATAATAGTGTCTGAAGTAATCATATGAATGAATTCTAATGAAGGGTCTGCGTTGATTGGAGGAAAAGGAAAAGTTCCCAGTAAACCAGAATCTTTAACTAATCCTACGCCAACATCCTTATAGAAGATAGTCGTTTTACTGACATGCTGGATACTCTCTGAAGAGGCTGGGTCGGATGAAAAATAAGCCAACTGGTCTATAGTCACGATCTTGCCATTATGTGGAAACTTTATAACTCTGAAGACCGATGAAACGACCGCTGTCATAGCGTAAGACCAACTTCAACCCAAAAGAAGGTTGTAGTCCAGAGGGGCATCAACCACTTCCACATCCAGACTAACGGTTTTTCCTTCAACCCCTATAGGCAAATCCTGTAAAATGCCAAACGGATGGAACCCACGGCCATCAAAGGCCTTAAGAATTGTCGGGGATTAGTTCAACGAAGTAGAACCAAGCGATCTCCAACATTGAATCGACATAATACACGTGGAAGCTCCTTCATCAATTACAGTCCGATGAATAGGCCTGTTTTTGACTATCACTGGAATCTGGAAAGCCATCTGATGAGGGAGACGTGGTGTACTATTTTCTAGATCAAAGATTATCAGGTTCGGGTCCTGAACATCAACAGCTCCTATAGCCGACAAAAGTAATTTTCGATGTGCTGGGCATGATTGCAGCACTTCTAAATCCGACATTGCTGAGGGTGAAACAACTAAATCCTCAACAATGTTGTAATTCTGAGCTGCTCTCGCATGTGGATTGAAAGCAGACCTTCGAAGTACACCCTTGGCGGGTGGTTTGATTACTAAGTCAGGGTTAGGTTTCTCGATCTGTAGTGGATCGGAACCGGGAGCTAAGGTTGATGGATTTGAACGAGAAGATTCTGCTTCTTTCGATCCATCAACAGGACTTTTACTACCATAATCTTGCGATCGAGTCGCAATCCTTACATGAGACATCATCAATATGGGTTCTTCAGTGGCACTCGAGGAAGAACCTATCATTTTACTCTCCTGCTTTGGAAATGGATCTTTCAAAACAGCAGGAGTTGAGGAACCTTTGACGATTTTCACAACCTCGGCCCGATGGGGGCAATCTCTTGTAAAATGATCCTCTTCACAAATTAGACAAGGATATCGAGGTTTGCGCTTTTCGTCATTGGTTTCCGACTTTTCTATTTTCTCCTTTGGAGTCTTGTCTGCTTTACCCTTCTTCTTACCCTTCTTCTTCCCACCGTTTTTTGATTTAGCCATAGATGACTCTACAGCATGAATATCGGCGGAGATTTCAGGAGAAGACTCTCCTGTCGGGGAATCTGGTAAGGTTATAATGGGCGAAGAATTCTTGGAAGATTTCTTCTTGCTTTTAGTATTTACCGTACCAATCATGCCATCAGCAGCATGAGATCCCGAAGGAGCAGCAACGATTTGATTTGACTTTGGAAGATCTGGAATCTTTTCATGTAACGTACCTGACTGAGTGTAAACTAAGTCAAGGTACTGCGCTTGAGAAATTACTTTCTCTTCAGTAACTACTCCGACCTTAGCTACATCTTCAGTAATCTTCAGTAATAATGATTTAACAAACCATTCAGCTAAGATTTGGTCCGGAATAAAAACTTTCACTAATCGCCGTCGACGTCTCCATTCATGGATATGATCAGAAATATAAGTGGACGTCGACTGTTTTAGTGAAGTTAGTAGTTCTGTGCCATTATCGTATCTGACCGGCAACTGAAAATGAGTTAGGAACGAGGTAGCTAACTGACTAAAATTGTAAAAAGAGGCCCGTGGTAACTCAATGTACCACTTGGCCGCGAGACCAATGAGCGTACGCTGGAAAAGACGTAAGCGGATCGAATCATCTGAGATGGAATTTGAAGCACACCAGAGGTGGTAAGTCATCACATGATTGGACTGATCCTCTCCAGACTTACCTTCGAACTTGGGTATGTCGCTGGGCAACTTATTTGGCATTGGTGGCCAGAACGGAAGATATTGTATTGGATCGTTCGTTAGGCGCGACAAGTCTGGTAAATCCAAAGTTGCGATAAACAGTAACTGCCGATTAGGATCCCTAAAACTCTGGGTCACAAGGCCAGTCCCAGGAGGAGGATATCCAGGATAACTTGGAATAGGAATCGCATTCGGGATATTATATCCTCCTGGAAAACCAGGATTAACCGGACCGTACTGGGGTTGTTGAGGTTGTTGATAAGTGTACCCAGGATACAGTTGATACTGATAAACCGGCTGTTGGACAGCAGGCCCGTATTGGTACTGTCCCTGGTATGGTTGATAAGTGAATTGTGGTTGACTAGTGACAACCGTACTTAAACCAGGCTGTCTTGCAGGCATCTGAACCATAGTTTGAATCGTAGATCCAGACAATGGTAAAGACGTCTGAGGAGTAGTTGCAGAGACAGTAGAAACCGGAGCTGTCGATACTCCAGAAGCAAGTGTGGTGGAAGGAGCAGATGTTGCGGTAGTTGCAGCAGCCGTTTGAGATGGAGTACTAGGTGCAATTGGTGGCTGAGTAACTACCGAAGTTAAAGAAGTTTGAACATTAGACTGGACTGGTTGCTGGGATGGACCAGCAACTAAGGGTTGTCCAGCTTGAGATGACAACTGTATACTTGGCTGCAATATCTGTTGAACTTGCGATGGATCCCACACTATGTTCATTCCAGGGTATTGACCCATGACAGGTTGAGGATATTGAGATCCATAACCGGATTGAGGATAGGATTGATAACTGAAAGGCACAGTTCCCGTACCTTGAACATATGATTGACCTTGAGGTGGTTGATAACCTTGACTCGAGTATTGACCTTGAGGTTGATAACCTTGGGGTAAATACTGATAGTGGGGTTGACCTTGACCTTGAGGTTGATACCCTTGAGGTAAATACTGATACTGAGGTTGACCCTGGGTACATATTGAGGCTGGGGTTGACCTTGAGGAATGTATTGTACTATGGGTACATACTGTCCTTGAGGTTGCCCCCCAGACGCAATTTGTGTACCTTGAGGTTGCCCCCCAGGCGTTAATTGAGGCTGCCCCCCAGGCGGTAATTGACCACCTTGAGGTTGAGAACCAGGAACTGAACCTGACATCATGTAAATGTCTCTTACACCCAATGGTTTATTACCATTGTTTCTAGCTAATAACCCATGTTCAATGGGTTGAGAAGATGCTCCTGCAAAAGTACCAGAAAGTGACTGATACCCGGAGGGAACAGATGGACCGCCATACAAGAAAGATTCAGGAGATTGAGTGAACACAAATGACTGACCAGACATATTTACAGGAGTATAAATACCTCCAGGTGGAAAAGGAGTACAAGGTGGAGAAAAACTTATCCCTGAGTTGTCTAAATAATTGGTTAACGAAAGGTACCAAGTAGTACTTCTAGGAGGACTGTAAAAGATAGATTCATGCTCTCTTAGATCAATAGTAGGTTGATCTTCAAGGATAGATACACCTAATTCTTCCTCTGGAGCAAGTTCTTCAATAGCTATCAAACCAGCAGGAAGATTTTCGGTGATGACTCTTTCTACCCTAGGTGAATCAGGTTCACTAGAAGTTGGAGTAACAGGTTCAGATACTTCATGTTCTTCGCCTATATCACTAGTAGATGAAAAACTACCAGCAAGCTCAGAAACTGCAACTTCTTTAGGATTATAACCTATTTCTAGACCTTGGTAATCTGGATGGACTACCAATGACGATTCTCCTTCTTCATGTGAACCTACTTTACTGCCACTAGGAGTTACAAGGACCTTTAAACCTTCATAATGACTCGGGACCTCTTCAGGAGGTTCGCCCCGCAATCTATGGGACTTCCTCAACAAATCGGCCATGGTAACAATCTCAGGAGACTTGCCCCGAAGTCTACGGGACTGTCTCGGTAATTCAGCCACAGTTAAAAACTTTTAACTACTGCACACGCAAACAAAGTAAAATCTCAAAGCAAACCACCTAAAGTCTCTAAAGAACCAAACAAATTTGAATCACACGCCTAAATAATCTAGGGCGTCAAACCATACACAAACAGTAGCCTTCCAGACTGAAAACACTAGTTGGAGATGAAACCCAACATCGCCGAATTCAGTACAGAAGTGGTGGGCGGAACAGTTACCCCGCCAACCTGCTTAATGAATAGACCGGCACAAGTTCCTCCACTTTAACCGTCTCGAGTGAAGTGAACCCCCCGGAAAATCCAAGTGAGTCTAGCCGACGTCTGCTCCAGGTATAGTGGGATCTTCCCTCCACCGTCACCTCGGTAGAATCCTAAAGATAATGGTCACTAAGGTTACCAACAGCAACAAATGCACCTGGGGAACAGTCTACACTCCGACAGCACGCAAGGGCAGAGTATCAAGCTCAATCCCCTTGCCGGCTCCTTGACAATAATCCAAGGTTTACCGACAAGTGACCCTTGGCTCCTCGACAATGGTTAATCCGAGGTTTACTGTTTGTAATACGTGCGTGTCTGGCGTCGTTCCCAACGAGGGAGGATTGATCCCCTCACTAGTTCGGACACGAACTTGTGCTTCTCCTTTAAGAGGAGCTTTCCCAGAGTACAAATGAAACAATTGGATTCATTCTACCACAAGATGAGCTACTTGTTTGGTTTTGCTGTCTTGGAGAGTTAATTACTCTCCTACTCCAAGACACTAGCCTGATCTAAATTGGTGTTTCAGAGCCCTAGTAAATAAACATTACTAAGTTGATTTTACTTTAAGCGTTAATTTTTTATGGTTTTTCTTTAAGACAAAAGGTAGTGGAGATGAAACTGATGGTGTGTAGACTCGACCGAAATCCACTAAAAATATGCACTTAGGATGATTTATACTAATTTTTCTTTTTCAATGAATTTCCTAGCTAAGAGAGTTGGAGAATACAAACTTGATATAAAGCAACCTTCTTGGCAATTAAAAACAAAGAAATAAACTCTTTATCTTTTCAAAACATACAACACATGACCACTAATCACTTCATGAAAATTCCTTTTTCTTTCAAAGACACAAATGCTACCAAAGCAAACTTTCCTTCAAAAGATATTTTTGTATTTTTTCCTAATTAATAAAGCACGTAAAACTTACTTTAACAAAAATCAAAGTTAAAAAAGCTATGGCAATCAAATCAACTCAATTTCACTCAAAAGCAAATCTAAGAGAAAAGCACTTAAAAGTAAATCTATCGAGTCAAAAGCTTACTAAAGATGATTCCTGGATGTTTTACTCAGTCAAAATGTAACTAAGGACTAGTTAATGCAGAACCAAAAACTAGTCAAAAACAAAAATCGAAATCTTTTTGTTCTTTTCTCAAGAATAAAATTCAAAGTTCAAACAAAAAACTTTTCGAGATTCGCAAAGAGAAGACACAAAGGTAGGTCTCTCACAAGGGTGAAATCTATAACAAGTCCGACTCCTAAGAGGACTGAAAAAAACCAAGGAGATCCAAAGTTTGACAACCTCTAACGCCGAAGTCACTACAGGACCAGTTAAAAATCAAACCCTAAGGCAAAATCCCTATGAATTTCACTAAAACCCTCAACAATGATAGAACAAGCTTAGGTGAAGATTTATGGCAGGAAAATAATAGATCTGGGCGGAAAAAACAAATTAAAAATAAAATGTAAAAGGCAAAAAGGAAACAATTGAAATTTTCTTAGTTTTGACAGGGGTACGCAGGCGACCTGTTTACACAGGTGCGGGTACGCTCTGTGCACAAAGCGACAGTGCGTACAGGTACGCACTGTGCTCCACTCAAAGACTGCGTAATTCTAGCAAAACAAAGAAAAACTAAAATCTAATTAGGCACTAACGGATAATCTGAGGTAGGCATTCCCATACTCAGATTGAAAACTTTAACTAATTGACTATCTACTGCTCTGATACAGTAATGATTCTGCAGTTCATCATAATCATAGACTTTTGTAGACACAGTATGAACGCAGCCATCTGTTTATGATTAGTCTACTGTATAATGAATACAAAACTCCTCGCAGCCTGGATGGTGGAAACTAGATCCAGGGTCTTCATTTCTACTTCCCGAACAGGTACGATTCTATCCATGCGAATAAATGAGTTGATGTCGAACATGGTAGAAACCACTTGATTACCAGTCAATGATGTAAACTGTTAACAAGCGTGAGAGAGACCACCAGTGATGTCAATGGTTCTCAAAGTACCCAATACAATCCATGAGATGTGAATGAATGAGTTGAAGTCGAACATTTCACGGAATCCTTCGATCGAAAGTCAATGATGTAGACTGTCGTCAAAGGCGAGAAACCTGCCATTGATGCATGCAGACTTCAAGGTACTGACGATTCCTAGGTCATCTTTTTAGATAATGTGATGATGTCGATATCTTACAAGTACACAGTTAGACAGCCAAAAACCAGAAAAAAAATAACTTTTCTCAGATCAAAAGTTCATACAAAGGAAAAAACATTCACACTAATGGATTCCCCAGCGGAGTCGCCATTTTGTCATGCGGAAAGAGTCGTTAGTGCGGACACAACCGACCTCCCTAGAAGCAAAATCTTTCTAGTAACAAACAAGACAAATAAATCCTACCTTTCTCTAAACATGCATTGCAAATACAAGTAATCAGGGGATCTTTAACATACCTTTAGTCCAACGCTTTGTAGTAGTCCAGCCTCGCCGATCCGGATGAGCTCCTCCTTCTCTTCGAAACCTGCATTCACTAACAAGCCAAAAGATTAAATAGCACCTGATAAACTCATAAAATAATACATATCTATCATATAGACCAAGGAGTATATGAAACAAACCATGAATAACTATCTGTTGAGAAAAATAAGTTCATTTGCATTAAAAGGTAACAAAAGGAACCATTGCAACCTGAGCCTTGGTGTTGTGCAAGTCCCTCCTAGGGTCCAGCAAGAGTTTTCCTTTACTTTGATCAGCTCACCCACTCTCAAATAAGGCTAGGAAAGGATGGGAATCTCTCCTCTCAAGCTTTACAAGGGAGTCCTAATTCTAGCAGCATCTACCCTTAGGAATGTTCAACTTTCATCCTCTCCTCCCTTTGGCGCAATGCCTGTATTTATAGTGTTCTAGAGGAAGTTATTCAGGTCCACCATCAATGGGATAAGCCCCTCTTTGGATGGGATAGCTCCCCTCTTGATGGGATAAGTTCCTCTTTGGTAGGGATACATGAACCATCTGGAGGTGCTTCATACACGTCAAACAAGCTTCTAGAATGCTCTAGAAATGACCACAAGTAAATTTTTTGGAGTGAAACTTGCGCCTTTTGACCTTTACAGGAGTACGCACCCATTGCTTTACATACAGAGCGTACAAGTAGGCAGGTATTGTGAACTTGGAGTGCGTACACATAGGTAAGGCTAAGAGAAACTGCGTACCCAGAGATATATAGATTTTTAATGACTTTCTCTCTTTCTTGAAGTTTGACATGGAGAGCAGAGGTATGAGGCTTGCCAAGGAGGATAGTATGATAGTTGATGGAGCCATACTAACTGCAAATAGTCATGGTGACAAATTTTAGTGTAACAATATGCACTGCCATTGCGGAAATACACGTGATTCCGACGATGGTCGATTTACATATGACAGCGCAACTGTTGCTTGTATTTTCCTATGATGACATGACCTTCTCCGTTATGCAGTAGCGATGTCAGCGCGTCAGACCAGTTATGTACCCGCGATGATCCAGTTTGGGTGAGTTTGTTCTAACAGTTGGCCTTCCAGATGACTCCAGACCTGGTTGTTGGCCTTGTTTATGTCGCCCTCCCTTCTCTGGCATGGCTGTTCCGTCATTTGTGCTACCTTCCTTGGAGATAAGCTCATCTTCCCACCATTCATGGAGACTCCTTCTCCTATTTAAGCTTTCACCATTGCTATGAGCTGCAATTTTGGAATTCTTAGTCTTTGGAGTGTTGCTGATAGTATTGTGAGCTTGATAGGTAGATGGTGTGAGAAGTGTGGGATTGTTTGAGAGCTTGAGGAAGGGTGAATGCTTGAGGAACATGCTGGCTGGACCCTCCTGAGAAGGCTTGTGACGTCAAGACCTGGGTTGTAAGCTTACTCTATTTCATATTTAATACAATCAATGATGTTTTCCTATGTATCGTATGTAATGTACTAGATAGCTCATGATTTCTTGACTTTATGGGTAACTAGTTCTTTTTTGTATCCGGTTATGTGCTTTGTTGTATTTCCTTGCTTTGTTTCAGGTTGATTACTCATTAGGAGAAGGAAGCGGAAGTTGGAGCATTGCAACGAAACTTCATCGACCAGCGGTTGAGGTAGGCCTCTAACTTGAACTATTTAAGGAGAATTGTTGTTGGTTTGTCCTTGTTTGTGACTAGACCCACTCTAGGTCTAGAGGGGTTGCCTCTGTCCGCAGAGGGACCACTTTCCTGCTTCACACCGCCAAAGGGGAAACTCACCCGATTCTGCTTCCCATATACACAATTTTCACAGAAATCAAAATCTAGAGAGTTATTACTCATACCTTCTACCATACCTTTACCATGAAGTATTCGAAGGCCCTTCTCTCCAATATGTCCAAGCCTTTGATGCCACAACATGGTCTTCTCTCTAGAGACCACTAGATTTTCTGCTCCACTTTTAGGAACCATAGAACTATTGCAGCCATCAATAATAGTGCTACCTTGCAGCTTGTACAGAGTTCCAATCTGAACTCCTCGGATCAATACCAGTGCTCCCTGAACCATCTTGCAGGTATCCTTCCCGAACACTGTTTTTACACCTGCATCATCCAACTTGCTTACAGAAATCATATTTCTAGCCAATGCAGGAATATGTAGAACACCTGGAAGTGTTCTAACCCTTCGCCCTTGTAATTTCAACTTTACTTTTCCGCGACCAATGATTCTAGCCTTCCTGTCATCCCCAAAAAAGACATCACCACCATCATATTTCTCATACTCGCAGAACCACTCTCTATGGGGAGTGAAGTGAAAGGATGCACCTGAGTCAATCAACCATGCCTCATGATCTACATGTGTACTTGAAGAAGCCAAGTACACATCCCCACCTTCATCTGAGGTTGTTTTCGCCTCTATAGAAGGAGCCTCATCAGATCCCTTTCCTTTGTTAGGAGCTTTAGATTTACAGTGTCTTTTGAAGTGGCCTTCCTTTTCGCATTTCTAGCACACCACCTTTACAGGCTTTCCTGGAGATTTAGATCTCCCTCTAGATTTGGATCTCCCACTCGATGACTTATTTTTGTTTCTGTTCTGGGACCATCCTCATATAGACAAGGCATCACCATTTTGGCTCTCCATATTTTTCCGTCTCATCTCCTTCATCAGCAAGGTTGAGACTATTGCATCAAACTGCAAGGCAGTTCCATTGCTACCTATTGCAATAACCAGACTATCTCACGAATCTGGTAGAGAACACAACAAACTGATGCACTTATCTTCATTTGAAATTTTAATATCAATAGATGCTAACTGACTTACCAAAATATTAAATGCGTTCATATGCTCTATCACCGAGTCTCCATCCTTCATCCTCAGGTTATATAGCTTTTTCCGCAGGAACAGTTTATTCACCAGCGACTTAGATTGGTACAAAGTCCATAACTTGTCCCACAAAGCCTTCGTCGTAGCTTCCCCTGATACGTTCAGCAATATTGAATCTGAGACACACAGTCGTATTGTGCTCTTTGCCTTCCGATCCAACTTTTTCCATTCTTCATCAGACACTCCCATTGGTTTAGTACCTGGATCTACCGCGATCCACTGATCTTTATCCACCAATAGATCCTCCATCTTGAGTTCCACAACTCAAAACTCTGACCATTAAATTTCTCAATCTCTATCTTTCCACTGCGCGCCATTTTCTTTCACCACCAGAATCGATCTCACAAATCTCCCACTGAACAGGGTCTACCACAGGCCCGAGCGAAACCCCTCAGCAACAAAGGCGTCCCCTTGAAACCAAAACTGCTCTGATACCAAATGTAGGTTTTAACCTCATACAGAAATTACCTGCATATGAATTTTAGAACACAGAAAATGACTAATGTGAGAGCAGAACACATAAAACACATACACACATAGATTTTCCCCTAGATCCCAAAACCGGGACTACCAGCTTGATTTTTCATTATATTCATTTCAATGTTACAATACATATTTATACATGCCGAAGCATCCAATACCATGGACCAAAAGCCATCGCGTCCAATACCATGGACCAAAAACCATTGCATCCAAAAAACATGTGCAAAAATCATGCACAAAACCATAGGTTGGTTCGCCCAACCTAACATAGGGTCCAAAACCAAAATTTTCCAGGGCGCTGCCCCAGATGCGATAAAGTGGGGTTACAGGTGCCCCTCAAACCCCCTGTTAACTACATCGAAAGAATATAACATAACCCAATAGCGTGTGCCATCCGTACATTTGGGTCAAGGGCTTGTGTTTCGGTTTGCACCCTGTAGGTAGGAGTCTAATCCATCATTAGTTCGTAGCTTCAGTAAGTGTGTTCATCATGGCCTGCTGACCTGCATAAATTACAAAACAATTGTTGGGATGTCTACGTATACTTTTGCAATAGATGAAAATTATCCGTAGTGTGTTTTCCTCCTATCTGACAGATCGCACACCATAATGTAGGTTATGTGCTCGGTCCTGCCTGTGCCTCTGGTCTTAACGGCATCGGCCCTCCTCCTGCCAAGTAATTTGTGAATACTAGACAGTGGTCCCTGTCATGTCGTTGGCCTTTGCATTTATGCACCATACCTTTTCATGCACCTCTGGCCAAGGGGTCGTGTCCTGTTTCAAACTCTACATCTCCAAACATAGACTCTGTAGTTGCGCATGGATTTTCTGGACTCCCAACCTAGGGTCTTGTATAGGGGTCTCATGTAATCTCATTGTCATCTCCAAAGGTTCGGTTTGGGTGGAAAGGTTTTGTTGTGACAATGCCATCCTCAAGTGCGGCGTATGTGATGCTACAAACCATGCGTGTGTTGTCCATCTGTCAAAGTCATATTGGCTTCGCGAATTGTACTCTTCATCCTTTGGTACAAATCCCAGGGCGTCCCACCCAGTACCATCGTGATCTCCTTAAACCCGATGATTGATTGTGTTTCTGACTTTGGCCTGCTAAATTCCCTGTTCAGCATGACCTAGATTTTTGCGATTCCTGCATTTGGTTGGTCATTAGAATGCTTGATATACCATGTTAATGTGCGATCCTATAGTGCACTCACCAGTGTAGCCTTCTTAATGTTGTCATCTGCAACACCTTGTGCTTCCCATACTACTCTTACCATGAACCAGAATTGGTCCGGATCTTCATTCCCCACTCCTCTAAATACTAGTAGTTTGATCGCACTTGTCATACTGAACTATGGTGGTGGCAGAGGTGGGGCGGGGGGAGATGGAGGTGAGGAGGGTGAGACGGGTGGCAGTGTGGGTGGAGGTGGTAAATGCAAAATTCGTTGCCTTATCAAACTAACTGCGCTTCTCAGAGAAACTTTCACGATCTCTTCCTCGCTTTCCCGTGAGGGTGAAATTAATGGACTAGTTTCTAATTCTTCACTACCTCCACTTATGTAGATCTTCCCACTTCACGTAGCTCCAAACATTAATTTATTCGCATAACCCACTTTTCACACAATAGCATCTTAATCCAAGTGTTCAAATATTTAATATTCTTACCTCGAGGTCCCTTGAGGAAATGTCACTTCGCCTCATTGTAGCTAACGGTCGTGTCTACCGCAAACTCAATGATAGATCCTCCTATTACTTGATCGAGCCAATGGTCCATAGCTCGCGCGATCTTATCTCCTAACGCTTCTTGTCTACGCACTAATTCCAGAGTCGACACTATTGGTTTGTCGAGCCTACACGTTCTGTGGCTATCTGCTAACTTCGTGATCCACTCATACAGCTTGGAGGGAAAGGATGCAACGAAAATTTCATGGATTTTCATATACAAGTAGCGCTCCAACCACTCTTCCTTAGATACTCACGAATTTCTGTTTTCCTACGCCGTGAACTCGTGAATGTTCTTGTCCAACCACTCTTCAATCTCTTTCTTTGTTGGATTCCAGTGGCACGACACCAGAAATCCCTTATGTAGATCCCGGTCCTGGCAATGGAACCATTTGTTGGCCTGTATGGGCTTGACCCAGGTTCAGAGGTGATTTTTCCAAACAAATCCTGGTACTACTGGCCCTTTTGGAAACACTCCACGGAGCGTGGACTAAGGTCTCACCCGAAGTAGTATGGGAGGGTGTTAGAACTAGGTTTCCACACCCTGGGGATGTCTGATGAGCTTCTAGAGGTCTGTAGTTTGACCCTGTGCGCACATCACTACGTGCACTTGTTATTCCTTCGCAACCTGTCATGTTGCTTCCGCGCAGCCCTATTCGGGGCACAACCCATATTATACCTAAGTTCCTTGCTATTTAATCTGTTATTACTGGATTACTTAACTTATTTGTGTAAGACTAGTGATTACTATAGCATATCTAGCAATCTTATCAGTGCGCATGATAAATAAAACAATATAAATGTAAAGAAGGCAATGCACAAGTAGATACAGAGAAATAGGAATAAAATTCTCTTTATTATTCTTCGTTCAAGATTACAAACTCAACACTTCCCTACGCACTCAGCTGCAGGGGTCCGCGCACTCAGCTGCAGACTCTACTAGGCCTCTGCGCACAGCTGGAGAGCCTCTTCCTACTACTACAACCCAATACACTTAGACTCTTACTCTATGCTCGAACCATTCATATTCTTCTCCCTAATTCATTCCCTTTACAACTTAGAGCCTCGCTCTATTTATACAATCCCATGGTCTGCATAATATGGGTAGGCTAACATGACTTTACATTACATTACAATACTTTAGGGCGGCCAACCCTATGACTCAACCTATACTTCGCGCTCCGTGCCCGAAATTCACAATCTTTCAATACATTTGACCAAAACTTGGGCTTTGAGCCCCAAAACATGCTGTGGGGGGATTCCATGCCCAACATCTAGTTAAACTGTACTCTCGTGTAGTGGTCTTTCATAAGACAATGCTGGTCATACGGATTGTAACTTTGGGCATCGAATGGGTATTTCTTCATCTCCTCTGCCTCGAAATCCACATGCTTGAAACTCCATATATTGTATAACTCAATCTGTAACAGAAGAGTGGGTGAAGGTGCCTTCTTCTTCCATTTTAACCTAGTTGATAATCCTGTCGAGATGTTATATGATACTTCTTGCATGACGAGTTTTTCCAAGGAAACATTCAGCAGAACATGTGGAGGCTTCTCCGACTTGTACATCCAAATGAAGGTGTCGGATGGTGAGGCATACCAATTATATATGTTGATAAGTGCCTCCATTGCTGCCTTCGACATGTAGGGTGGATCCTGTTCAAATATCATCTTGTAAACAGGGGTGAAAAAATGATAGGATAGTTGTGTGATAACTCCTTTGAAGCTGCATTAGAACAACATCTTATAATAAGTGTTCACAGAGGTCTCCACCAATGTCCATGCGGAATTGGTCAACTCAATGGCACATGCAACAACTTGCTGAGCTAAGGGGAAACTTTGTGCATTTATGGGAGGAAGCTGGGCTGGCTTCCCAAAGGATTGCGCAATTTCTAGGCTGAGAGGCTGACTGCAGACTAAAATTGCATTATTTCTGGGTTGAGTAGTCCTCCTAAGAGAAATTGCACAACTTTTCCAGTGAAGGGTGATAGAAAGTGTTATCACTTAGAACTATAAACATATGTATATAATCCTTTGTCCAAGTTAAATGTCAAAAAGTTGGTGTCAAATGGTTTTTGTCCTATGTTTCTTACTTAGGGTTGAGGTTTTAAAGGTGTTTGATGTAAATCGTTCTCTAATCCTATTGGTCATCCTCCATCATGATTGCTAAAGCCATGTCTTGTCTTATCCATGTCACCGATCCTTTCCGTAATTTCGCAGCGCAGTCTCATTGGTCAGTTTTGCAGCGTAATCATTGTTTAGCCATTTCGCAGCGCATCAGCATCAAGCCGTTTCGCAGCGCATTATGCCAATTCATAACTAACTGTGCTACGAAATCGCAGATTCGTGCGTTTTGCAGCATATATTCCTTAAAGGGTCAAGTCTGTTGATGAGTCACCACTTCCGTCCGTTCATGTCAGTGGGCGTACCTCCCAAACACTCATTAACCATCACTCCACCAATAGATTTGTAGGCATGCACATAAATATTATTCAAATGGGTTTTACCGTGCAAGGATTTTTTATGATGATCATAGATGATGCATAAATGACCAACCTGTGTGATGAGATATTTGAGTTTGCAAGCGAGCCCGAGTTTTTCAAGTGAGCCTGATTACAAGCGAGCCCGCGTTAAAAAGAATTGAATTACCATTTGAGTTGAAGCTATTGGCCATTCTCCGTGTGAAAATTTCAAAAGCGAAATGGAGAGGAAAGAACATAGGTCTGGAAAATGTCAGAGAACAGAGCCTGAAGGTTTGGACCTCGCATTAAGAGATGAAGGCGTGAAGAAAGCCTTCAAGGATGCCGGCTGTTGGAATTTCTGTAAGAAGCTGCAGGGTGGCCATGCTCAGGTAACAAAGGATTTTGCTTTAAACTTCACGGGTTTGAATTCTAAAATAGCTATGTTAGAGGTTCAAGTGTCTCCGGAGGCAATTGCTGTTGTAACTGAGATTCCAAGAGGGGGGCAAGAATGGTTTAAGAACTTTAAATTTGATATGAACCCCTGCAAAGAGTTTTTAAAAGAGGCATATGTGAATGAAGACCTAACAAAAGCAGTGCCTAGAAACTATGTTAAGGAGCACTATGCCCTTCTTCTCACCTGTATTCAGAAGTACTTAACCTGTGAGGGAAGATACAATAAGGTCTACTCCTATCACTTCAAGTTGCTGTTACATTTTACTGGTAAAGCATCCATAGATATTCCCTTTTACTTGTTTTGCAGTCTAAGCAAAATGTGTGACAAAGTGCAATTAAGGAAGGATGACTGTGAAACATCGTTATTTCACCATGGTTTGGTTAAATTGTTGGTTTTGGATGGTCTTCAGAAAATAGGTAAGGATTGGAACTCCTTCATCTTCATGGCTGGTTTTCAAAGTAAAACAGGTCTTACTCCACAGCCGGTTAGAGAAAAAGAAAAATCAGTTGAAGAACCCACAATAGCTAAGCTTCGAAAGGAGGCAAAAGATAGAAAGAAGGCCAAGTCACAGTTGAGAAAATCAGTGAAGCCACTGATCATTAAAGAGCAACCTCAGCCATCATCAAAAGAAGAAGCTAAGCACAAGAAAGCTATACCTGGACCAAGTGGATCTGAAATAGTGTCAAGAGTTAGGACAAGGAGTCAAATAAGCAAAGAAAAAGGCAAAGCATTGGCTGTTGAGGAAAGCCCGATATCTAAGGCCAGCTTGAGTGATTTGCTTGAGGCCATTGAGTTTGAGCAGGTTGAACCGGTGCATATTGAACCAATGCACATTGATTTGACTCAATCATCACCAGAAAGCACTAAGAAATCTAAAGCTTCAAAAAGACTGAGGTTTGATGAACCAGGTGATGAATTTATCTTCAAACCGAGAAGACCTGTTACAAGAAAACAAGTAAGGGAAGCTGAGAAACTGCCTAGAGCAGAGGAAGTTGAAAAATTGCCCAGAACAGAGGTAGCAGAGGAATTGTCTAGAACAAAGGAGGCAGAGAAAATTAAGCAAAAAGACAAGAATAGAATTGTCATTATTTCCCAAGGAGGTAAGATTATAGCTATAAAGAACCAGTTGGAGGCAGCAAAAAATGTAATTGCCAAGGTGAAGAGTGCCACTAGAGAGTCTGCAGTCAGGTATGCAAATTATCGAAAAGCTGTTTTGAGAGGAAGTAAAAGCCTAATAAGCCAGGTGGATTCAGTAGCTGATGTTTACACATGGACTGTTCCAGCTCTCAAACAGGCTAAATCCATTAGAAAAATAAACATGCATTTAAGAGCTGAAAACAAAGCCTTGAGGAAGGAGGTTGCAGACTTAAAGACACAGCTAGGTCAAATAGCTGCTAACTGATGTTGAGAAAGGTGTTGTTCTAAGTTTTGTAAAATTTTGCTTAGTTTCATTATTTTGAGGACATATAGATCTCTGCCACATGTAAAGAAGGTTTAAAAAATTAAAGGTCCAAGCAGTGAAAATCTCAAGGAAAAGATAAATTGTTTAAATAGTTTCGCAGTTTCGTAGCACGCTACGAAACTGCGAAACTACTGTAGGTGCTGTTTTTAATACAGGCAAACAGTTCGATGGGATAATCAGAAATTTTCAAAGGGAACACCTAAGTGACATGTAAGAGATCAAAGGAAGCTACCAGGCCATTCAAATGATGACAGGTGTACCTTGGTAAAAGTGAAATGTTTTGGCTCAAGTTAAAGTTTTGATTATAAAGGCACTTTATTACCGGTCATTAGGGTTTGGAAGGAGTTGCATACGAGGAGACTTGGCTTGCACACCTGTCCATCAATGAAGCCTCCAACACATCTGGAAACATGATGGTGCTCTACATTTTTGGGGTATTAAAGAGCTGGAGACATGCTGCTGCATTTTCGAATAAGTGGTGGAAGACTGGAACCGGAAAAACAGGGGTTTTCTCCTAACATCACTGAACCATCAAAGCATTCAGCATCCAAAGCTAGTATGGGACATTGAATCCTTTTCTCAGCCATCTCGGCCAAACTAAAAGGAGACAGGTGTCAAAGAACAAGAAAGAATCACTCTACGAGGAGGATAGAATTAGAGTTATAGTTAAATTAGGACTCTTTAAAATTCCAGTTTAGCACTTATTGTATTTAATGAGTTAGTTCAATAGTGGATAGGGGTAATTAGTGGCAGTCATCGAGCTCCCCTCATGCTGGAGGAGGAAGCTCAAAGTAGTTAAATTTATGTTTCTATATATAGATGAAACTTTTATGTAATGAGGGTTGGATATTTGAGAAAACAGAGTGTTATTTTGGCTTGTGTACAAACTCATTTTCAGTAATACAAGTGACTGCTTTTCTTCTCAGGATTCATACAGTGTTTCAAATGCTCAAGATATGTGGTTTTGTTTTATCCTTTTTGTTTTTACAGTTGTATAGATACACAATCACTCAGAATTCACTTTGCTGCTCTGATTTCCTGTGTGTATTTATAAGCTGAGGTTTCTATGAGATGTGTTTTGAGTATTTAAACATTACATGCCCTGACTTCTATGTATGAGTAGTGTTATAGTTTACTGAAGGATGATTAACTCCATAAGCCCAATGGAAGTCTTTGTAATGTCTGTCCAGCCAACATATTTGTTAAATTTACCTTACAAGAGTTAGCCATCTCATCAATAGTCAAAATCAATAACCTTTTGAGAGAGCCCTCTCAGGCTAAGGAGGCTAAGCCTTAGTCAAAAGTCTGGTTTGAAATAGTTGCACAGAGTCTACCTGATCAACAGCCCTTCAGTGCTTGATTTTGTGATAACATTTTGGTGCGTCTGCCGGGAGCCTAAAGATTACTCATTCCCGAAAGATTAAGATGGAACTTCTGAAGGTAGCAGGAGCTCAATAAGGTTTTCGAGGCTGCATTCTACCTTGGTGACTCCATTAATTCTTAAAGTTTAAAAGGTGGCTTCAAGAGGAAGATATACAAGGAGTAATCCTGACCCAAACCCACCTAGTCCTGTGGATAATCCTAATATCATCTCAAGGAGTAGACAAAGATTTTCTGATATACCAGGTACTTCAAATATTTCAAAGTCTTTGTTTCCTGAGTTTTCTAGAAGTCCTGAAGATAAAATTGTTGATGATAAAATTCAAGAAGTCTTGTTGAGGTCTGAAAACGAAGAAGAACTTATTGGTATCATTTTGGATTTACAAAAGAGAGGCATTGATACTTCATCTTTAGTATCACAAAAAGATAAAGAAGAGTTTTGGGAAATTGTTACTTCTGAATTGTTATTAGAGGAGGAGGACTTGAAACAGCTCAAGGAGCTGGACCCTTTTGAAGTTTTGCTTAAATCTAAAACTGGTTTACCTCTCCCAAATTGGAGTTCTTTTGTCAGTGGTTTACAAAGTCCCAATGGCCCTTTCCATACTCATACTTTATCTTCTGCCTCTGCTAGTCCAAATAGTCCTCAGACAACATCTCATATTAGTTCTGGTCCCTCTGGTCATACAATACCTGTTGTTACTGTTCCTCCATTCATTATGGCTGTACCTGCTAGGTATGCTCCTCTAGCTCTCCCTGCTGTTTTGCATGATCTCCCTAGTAAATATGCTGCTAGAATCCCAACATGGGGAGGAGATGAAGACATTACAGCTGAAGAACATGTGGATAGATTCAATGATTTTGTTGATAGGGAAGAAGTGGATGATGAAGATGTAAAATTAAGACTGTTTGCTCAAACTTTCATTGGGGAAGTCCGAAAATGGTTTAAAGCCCTTGGAGCTGGTAGCATTCATAGTTGGGCTGAGTTTGAAGATAGTTTTCTGAGGAAATGGGGAAATAGAACTAATCTTGTTCAAGCCCTCACTGAATATAATAGTTTAAGAAGAGCTCCAGATGAAACTGTCCAAAACTTTTCTAAGAGGTTTAATAAAGTATATAATTCCATTCCAGCACATTTGAAACCTCCTGGAGCTTTGGCACAGTTAAGATATGCTGAGTCATTTGATTCAGATTTCTCTCTTTTACTCAGAGAAAGAGAGGCTGCTACTCTTGCTGACATGCAGAATGATGCAGTCAAGGTAGATGTGAATATGCTTGCTGCTAAGAAGTCGAAGATGGCAAAGACTAAGATAAAGGAAGAGGAGAAACCTTCTACCTCTGCTAAAGAAGAGAAGTTTGAAACCATGATGAAAACCATGGAGAAATTGATGGATCAATTAGCACTTGGGAATACTGCTGCTCCCCAAGCACAACAAGAACCTCGGTTTAGGAACCCTCAATTTAGAAGGCCTCAAAATCAGCAAAGGCCAAGAGACAATAGAAATCAGCAAGCAGATCCTCCAGTGAGACCTCCTTTCCAACAAAACATGGTGGATGAAGAAGAAGAACCTGAAGCACCTGAGGAATCTATTCATTGTTTTGGTGAGGAAGACTCAGAAATTTTCTTAACTAAGGAGGAACATGATGAGTCTAGTTTGGTAAAGGCAAAAGAGGAGCCTTCAGATTTCTTAAAGGGTTATCAGCATGCCATATTTGAGATTCAGAAGCAGTACAATCTCAGAAACCGAGATGTCCCTATTACAGCAAATAAAGCACAGCCCAAGAAGAATATTTCAAAGGCAGTTGAAGATAAAAAGGAAAAGTCAAAGCAGATTGATGGTAAAGGTGATTCCTCTGTTGATAGAAAAAATATTCAAACCCCTGCTCCTCCTAAGGAAGTTGAAAAGTCTACCTCTGCTTTTAATATAGAAAATGAGATTGCAAAAATTAAAATATCAGTCCCATTCAATGAAATTCTGAAAGTAGACAAATATAGAAACAAGATTGTGGAAATGCTTAATTCTCCACCAGAAGGGGCTGATATTCTAAATGTGCAAGAGGATAATCCTATTATCTGTTTAGGACCAAGACTTGAGGATGAGCAAAATGATGAGTTTCCTCCTTTTTATATAAGCATTAATATCCATGATATGACTCTACATAATGCTATGCTAGATTCAGGGGCATCACATAATCTCATGCCTAAGGTAATCATGGAAAGACTGGGATTAGAAGTAACTAGACCATACAAGGACCTGTTTTCATTTGATTCAAAGAGAGTTCATTGCATTGGTTTAATAAAAGATGTTGTTGTGGCACTCACACAAATCCCAGCAAAAACAACTGTCATGGACATTGTTGTTGCAGACATTCCACCTAAGTTTGGGATGCTTCTTTCAAGGTCATGGGCAGCAAAAATCAAGGGTACCATGCAAATGGATCTGACATATGCTACCATTCCAGTGTTTGGTGAACAAAGGAGGTTGTATCGTGAAACAAGGATGGCATATATGGTAAGCAGCAAGGACAAGCCTCAAAATTTTCCTATTTATTCTTGTGATACAGGTCTTGGATCAGCTATCCTTTTCAATGAATCAGTGGGAAAAGAATCACAAGATGAACATGCAGAAAATCAGTGTCAGGAGGTACAGCAGAGAAATGAAAGAGACATCACTGGTTGCTGGTCCCTATACTTTGATGGAGCAGCAGGGAAAGAAGGCGCAGGAGCTGGGATTTGGATCACTAGTCCAACTGAAGAAAGTAAGTTCTTGTCATACAAACTGAACTTTGATTGTACCAATAACATGGCCGAATACGAATCTCTGGTTTTAGGCCTGGAAACCTTGATAGAGTTGAAGGCAAAGAACATTGTTGTTTGTGGAGATTCCGAATTGGTTATTAAGCAAGTACAAGGTACATATCAAACAAAGGATGCAAGGATGAGAGCCTATAGAAATTTAGTGTTGGAATTGTTGGAAAAGTTTCAATCCTATACCTTCAGTATAAAAACTAGAGATCAAAATTCTATTGCAGATTCTCTTGCTGTTGCAGCTAGTCTTTTTATTATTCCTAAACATTCTTCTGATAGCTATGAAGTGAAGGTTCGCCATAGACCAGTCATCCCAGATAATATCATAAACTGGCAAGTCTTTGAAGATGATCAGCAGGTAAGAAATTTTCTAGAGTTGAAAGAGGAGTTTGAGCATAATCAAATAGATCAGCAGAATATGTTAACAGAGACAAGGGAAAAGTCTGAAGTGTTGCAACTACAAAACAACCTAATTCCTAAAGGCCTCATTCCACTTGAAAAATTATTTGATCAAAATGATGTGTTTAAAGCACCAAGATTGCAAGCTAATGAAGAGGAAATAGAAAGTTGTAATTTAGGTGACTCAGTTGTGCCCAAACTAGTCAAGATTTCAAAGTTCTTATCAGCTGATATGAAGGTCAAATATGTTGAAATGATGAAGAAATTTATTGATGTTTTCGCATGGAGCTATGCTGATTTGAAACAGTATGATTCTTCAATCATACAACATACCATCCCAATTAAGCAAAATGAGAAGTCTTTTAAGCAGAAATTAAGGAGGATCAATCCCCTTATGATGCCACTAATTGAAAAAGAAGTGAAAAAGCTTTTTGATGCAAAAATTATTGTTCCAATCAGATTCTCAAATTGGCTTGCTAACTTGGTACCAGTCAGGAAAAAGAATGGGGAGATTAGAATTTGCATAGACTTCAGGAACTTAAACAAGGCTTCACTGAAAAATAATTACCCTCTTCCCAAAATGGATTTCATTTTGCAAAATATTGTTGGTTCACAAAGAATGTCTATGTTGGATGGCTTCTCAGGGTATAATCAGATCCTTGTTCATCCAGATGATCAGGAGAAGACAACTTTCACTACACCATGGGGCACATTTATGTATGCAAAAATGCCTTTTGGCCTCATGAATGCAGGAGCAACTTTCCAGAGGGCTATGGACATTGCTTTCGCTGAAGAAAAAGATAAATCAGTGGTGGTATATCTTGATGATATCACAGTCTTTTCAAAGAAGGAAGAAGACCACTTGAAGCACCTTGAAAGGATTTTACTGAAGTGTAGGAGGTTTGGTATTTCTTTAAACCCAACCAAAAGTATATTTTCTTTAACTTCTGGCAAACTGCTTGGACATATTATATATGAGGAGGGAATTAGGATTGATCCTAATAGAGTTAGTGCTATTCAAAGGCTAGATTTGCCAAGGAGCAAGAAAGAGATTCAATCCTTTCTTGGAAAGGTTAATTTTGTTAGAAGATTCATTCCTAACTTTGCTGAAGTAGTCAAACATATAACAAAAATGTTAAGGAAAGGAGCAGATTTTAAGTGGACAGCTGAAGCAAAGAAGTCATTTGAAGAGATCAAAAAGGCACTCACTCAAGCACCAGTCCTCATCAGCCCGGATTTCACCAAGGAGTTTCTGATCTTCACATTTGCTTCTGAAGATACAATTGCTGGAGTTTTACTGCAGAAAGGAAGTCAAGGTATTGAACAGCCCATTTCTTTCTTTAGCAAGACATTGGCTAATGCTGAATTGAAATATAATATCTTAGAGAAGCAAGCATATGCACTGGTGAAAGCAATTAAGGACTTCAGAATTTATGTGTTGCACTCTCATATTGTTGCATATGTGCCAAGTGCTGTTATAAAAGATATTCTTACACAAGCTGACCCAGATGGAAAAAGAGGGAAATGGATAGCAAAGTTGTTGGAGTATGACATTGAGATCAAGCCCACCAAGTTGGTAAAGGGTCAGGGCTTAGCAAAGTTGTTGACTCAGTCAAATCTGGACTGCATTGGTATCAATTTAAACACAGAAATATCAGAAATTTCTGAGAATGAAGGAGAATTGGTTCAAATCAATGAAAATTTTTTAATCTCAGAATGGTATAAGGATGTAGCATTTGTCTTGCAGCACAATAGAGCCCCTGATAACCTTTCAAAATCTAAAGCTCGGTTCACCAAGTTGAAATCTCTCAGATATTTTGTATATGATCAAAATTTATTTTGGAAGGATGCAGGAGGAATTTTATTAAATTGTCTCATTGAAGAAGAAGCTGATAAGGTAATTGATGAATTTCATAAGGGGGATTGTGGAGGCCATCACTATTGGAAAGCCACTGCAAATAAAGTTTTGAGAGCTGGATATTTTTGGCCAACTATGTTCAGAGATATTTATAAAAAGATAGCATCATGCCATGAATGTCAAGTATTTGAAGGAAAGAGAAAGCTCATGCCAATGCCATTGGTTCCTATTTATGTTGAAGCACCTTTCCAGCAGTGGGGATTAGATTTTATAGGGGAAATCCATCCTCCTTCATCAGGACAGCATCGCTGGATTCTCACAGCCACTGATTATTTTACAAAGTGGATAGAGGCAATACCTACCAGGCAAGCAAATGATTCAGTGATAATTTCCTTTCTAGAAAATAACATCTTATCAAGGTTTGGTTGTCCAATCAAGATTATCACAGACAATGCCCAGGCTTTTAAGTCCAAAAGACTGATAAATTTTTTTCATCAATACCACGTTTCCCTTGGTCATTCCACTGCTTATTATCCACAGGGAAATGGCTTAGCTGAAAGTTCAAACAAGAGTCTTGTGAGGATTATTAAGAAGTTGCTGCAGGAAAATAAAAAGGCTTGGCATTTGAAACTGAAGTATGCCTTATGGGCTGATCGAATTTGCACAAAGAGGTCCATTGGAACATCACCATATGAGCTTGTGTATGGAGCAGAGGCTATATTCCCAACTTCTCTCGGGGTACCAGTTATGAAGCTGATTCAAGGATTAGAAGAGGAACCAAATGCCATACAGCGAAGGATAAATCAGCTAATAGCTTTGCAGGAGAAAAGAAGTGAGGTGTTTGAAGGTCATCAACAAAACCAGAATCGGGTCAAGAGAGCGTTTGACAAGAAGATCAAAGAGGTTACATTTCAGATTCATGATAAAGTCCTGAAATGGGAAGCCAGAATTGAAGAGAAAGGTAAACATGGTAAATTTGAAAATTTGTGGAAAGGGCCATATCAGATTTCTGCTTTCCATGGAAATAACACCTATATTCTGCAGGAAGTTGATGGAACACCATATGCTGGAGGACCTGTTAATGGCAGGTTCTTAAAGCATTACAATCACTGAAAGTCTGCCAAGAATCTCATGAGCATTGTATATAACCGTTTTATGAATCTTTTCTGTTGAAAATAAATGACAAGCTGAACTGAAAAGCTTAAGCCCGAGGAGAAGGCCCACAAAGCTAGAAAGGAATGCTTGTCAATTGTGTGTGTGTTTTTAAGGAATGGATAAAGCACTGGATCTACGAGTTATTAGTGTACTACAGGAGCACACTATCCCAAGTGGAGCCACTGTTATCACTTAGAACTATAAACATATGTATATAATCCTTTGTCCAAGTTAAATGTCAAAAAGTTGGTGTCAAATGGTTTTTGTCCTATGTTTCTTACTTAGGGTTGAGGTTTTAAAGGTGTTTGATGTAAATCGTTCTCTAATCCTATTGGTCATCCTCCATCATGATTGCTAAAGCCATGTCTTGTCTTATCCATGTCACCGATCCTTTCCGTAATTTCGCAGCGCAGTCTCATTGGTCAGTTTTGCAGCGTAATCATTGTTTAGCCATTTCACAGCGCGTCAGCATCAAGCCGTTTCGCAGCGCATTATGCCAATTCATAACTAACTGCGCTACGAAATCGCAGATTCGTGCGTTTTGCAGCGTATATTCCTCAAAGGGTCAAGTCTGTTGATGAGTCACCACTTCCGTCCGTTCATGTCAGTGGGCGTACCTCCCAAACACTCATTAACCATCACTCCACCAATAGATTTGTAGGCATGCACATAAATATTATTCAAATGGGTTTTACCGTGCAAGGATTTTTTATGATGATCATAGATGATGCATAAATGACCAACCTGTGTGATGAGATATTTGAGTTTGCAAGCGAGCCCGAGGTTTTCAAGTGAGCCTGATTACAAGCAAGCCCGCGTTAAAAAGAATTGAATTACCATTTGAGTTGAAGCTGTTGGCCATTCTCCGTGTGAAAATTTCAAAAGCGAAATGGAGAGGAAAGAACATAGGTCTGGAAAATGTCAGAGAACAGAGCCTGAAGGTTTGGACCTCGCATTAAGAGATGAAGGCGTGAAGAAAGCCTTCAAGGATGCCGGCTGTTGGAATTTCTGTAAGAAGCTGCAGGGTGGCCATGCTCAGGTAACAAAGGATTTTGCTTTAAACTTCACGGGTTTGAATTCTAAAATAGCTATGTTAGAGGTTCAAGTGTCTCCAGAGGTAATTGCTACTGTAACTGAGATTCCAAGAGGGGGGCAAGAATGGTTTAAGAACTTTAAATTTGATATGAACCCCTGCAAAGAGTTTTTAAAAGAGGCATATGTGAATGAAGACCTAACAAAAGCAGTGCCTAGAAACTATGTTAAGGAGCACTATGCCCTTCTTCTCACCTGTATTCAGAAGTACTTAACCTGTGAGGGAAGATACAATAAGGTCTACTCCTATCACTTCAAGTTGCTGTTACATTTTACTGGTAAAGCATCCATAGATATTCCCTTTTACTTGTTTCACAGTCTAAGCAAAATGTGTGACAAAGTGCAATTAAGGAAGGATGACTATGAAACATCGTTATTTCACCATGGTTTGGTTAAATTGTTAGTTTTGGATGGTCTTCAGAAAATAGGTAAGGATTGGAACTCCTTCATCTTCATGGCTGGTTTTCAGAGTAAAACAGGTCTTACTCCACAGCCGGTTAGAGAAAAAGAAAAATCAGTTGAAGAACCCACAATAGCTGAGCTTCGAAAGGAGGCAAAAGATAGAAAGAAGGCCAAGTCACAGTTGAGAAAATCAGTGAAGCCACTGATCATTAAAGAGCAACCTCAGCCATCATCAAAAGAAGAAGCTAAGCACAAGAAAGCTGTACCTGGACCAAGTGGATCTGAAACAGTGTCAAGAGTTAGGAAAAGGAGTCAAATAAGCAAAGAAAAAGGCAAAGCATTGGTTGTTGAGGAAAGCCCGATATCTAAGGCCAGCTTGAGTGATTTGCACGAGGCCATTGAGTTTGAGCAGGTTGAACCGGTGCATATTGAACCAATGCACATTGATTTGACTCAATCATCACCAGAAAGCACTAAGAAATCTAAAGCTTCAAAAAGACTGAGGTTTGATGAACCAGGTGATGAATTTATCTTCAAACCAAGAAGACCTGTTACAAGAAAACAAGTAAGGGAAGCTGAGAAACTGCCTAGAGCAGAGGAAGTTGAAAAATTGCCCAGAACAGAGGTAGCAGAGGAATTGTCCAGAACAAAGGAGGCAGAGAAAATTAAGCAAAAAGACAAGAATAGAACAGTCATTATTTCCCAAGGAGGTAAGATTATAGCTATAAAGAACCAGTTGGAGGCAGCAAAAAATGTAATTGCCAAGGTGAAGAGTGCCACCAGAGAGTCTGCAGTCAGGTATGCAAATTATCGAAAAGCTGTTTTGAGAGGAAGTAAAAACCTAGTAAGCCAGGTGGATTCAGTAGCTGATGTTTACACATGGACTGTTCCAGCTCTCAAACAGGCTAAATCCATTAGAAAAATAAACATGCATTTAAGAGCTGAAAACAAAGCCTTGAGGAAGGAGGTTGCAGACTTAAAGACACAGCTAGGTCAAATAGCTGCTAACTGATGTTGAGAAAGGTGTTGTTCTAAGTTTTGTAAAATTTTGCTTAGTTTCATTATTTTGAGGACATATAGATCTCTGCCACATGTAAAGAAGGTTTAAAAAATTAAAGGTCCGAGCAGTGAAAATCTTAAGGAAAAGATAAACTGTTTAAACAGTTTCGGAGTTTCGTAGCGCGCTACGAAACTGCGAAACTACTGTAGGTGCTGTTTTTAATACAGGCAAACAGTTCGATGGGATAATCAGAAATTTTCAAAGGGAACACCTAAGTGACATGTAAGAGATCAAAGGAAGCTACCAGGCCATTCAAATGATGACAGGTGTACCTTGGTAAAAGTGAAATGTTTTGGCTCAAGTTAAAGTTTTGATTATAAAGGCACTTTATTACCGGTCATTAGGGTTTGGAAGGAGTTGCATACGAGGAGACTTGGCTTGCACACCTGTCCATCAACGAAGCCTCCAACACATCTGGAAACATGATGGTGCTCTACATTTTTGGGTATTAAAGAGCTGGAGACATGCTTCTGCATTTTCGAATAAGTAGTGGAAGACTGGAACCGGAAAAACAGGGGTTTTCTCCTAACATCACTGAACCATCAAAGCATTCAGCATCCAAAGCTAGTATGGGACATTGAATCGTTTTCTCAGCCATCTCGACCAAACTAAAAGGAGACAGGTGTCAAAGAGCAAGAAAGAATCACTCTACGAGGAGGATAGAATTAGAGTTATAGTTAAATTAGGACTCTTTAAAATTCCAGTTTAGCACTTATTGTATTTAATGAGTTAGTTCAATAGTGGATAGGGGTAATTAGTTGCAGTCATCGAGCTCCCCTCATGCTGGAGGAGGAAGCTCAAAGTAGTTAAAGTTATGTTTCTATATATAGATGAAACTTTTATGTAATGAGGGTTGGATATTTGAGAAAACAGAGTGTTATTTTGGCTTGTGTACAAACTCATTTTCAGTAATACAAGTGACCGCTTTTCTTCTCAGGATTCATACAGTGTTTCAAATGCTCAAGATATGTCGTTTTGTTTTATCCTTTATGTTTTTACAGTTGTATAGATACACAATCACTCAGAATTCACTTTGCTGCTCTGATTTCCTATGTGTATTTATAAGCTGAGGTTTCTATGAGATGTGTTTTGAGTATTTAAACATTACATGCCCTGACTTCTATGTATGAGTAGTGTTATAGTTTACTGAAGGATGATTAACTCCATAAGCCCAATGGAAGTCTTTGTAATGTCTGTCCAGCCAACATATTTGTTAAATTTACTTTACAAGAGTTAGCCATCTCATCAATAGTCAAAATCAATAACCTTTTGAGAGAGCCCTCTCAGGCTAAGGAGGCTAAGCCTTAGTCAAAAGTCTGGTTTGAAATAGTTGCACAGAGTCTACCTGATCAGCAGCCCTTCAGTGCTTGATTTTGTGATAACAGAAAGATTTGCGCAATTCTGGATCCTAGCAGGCTACCATACAGGATTGTGCAATTTCTAGAGGGACGGTTGGTTCCCCTCCAGAATTTAAAAATTTCTTGAGGGAGCTCCTCAACCTGCAACTGGACCAAGTTTGGAGAAACAACCTGTGAGGGGAATGCAAAAAGCTCTCATGCACAGGCTTGCAATCTGCTAGAAAATCACTTAAGCTTGTGCACTTGACAAGGAAAGACATCCTATTGAGGAAGGCTAGTAGGGAGGCTCCAAAACGAAGCTAAGGAAAAATTTGGAGGGTGGTTGTAGCCCCTATGAAACTTGGCACACATTGGTAGAACTCTAGCTCTCTGAATGGACCTTGTTCATCAAAAGCAAGTCTAACACCTTTGGAAGTATTGTTCAGCTCTCAGTTTGTCTTGTTTTTCACACTTTCTTGATTGTAAGATGTATCATCCACCCAGCTCTTGGTTGATTGACACACATTCCAAGCCAAGGTGACACAATTGTTTTGATTGGGGTTGAGGGGTATATTGGTGCACAAGTAGTATAGTCGTTAGAGTCTTATTTTCATCTCTGGTGTTGCTCTGCTGCCAACAGGCCTAGACAGTACCCCAGTGGAGTCACATAGAAACAAAAGCATTGCTCTGCTACCAGCAAGCCTAGTCAGTACCCTGGCAGATTTACTTGCATCACCTCTCTACACAAGAAGTCTTTCTCTTCTTTCACCTTAGTCATTTTTCATTTTATCAATTTTTTTTTTTTACTTTTCATTTTTTCATTTTTCATTTTCATAACTGTGTATAACAATTATTCATTTCAGAGGCGGAAGATGGATCTCAACTTATTGATGGAAGAAGAGGTTGTTCCTTCAAAGAAGTAGTTTATTATATACTTTTGACATGCCTGTTAAGGTTTTTCCCCTCACTGTACTCTACTTGACAGAGCTACCAAGGATTAACCCAAAAACAACCGAATGGAGAAGGTGACACTAGTTAGCATGCAAGAGTTGTGTTTTCACCAAGGTTCACTTCGAAAAGTACATATTTTCCATTGACCTATCATGGACTAAAGATAACAAGTTCTTCACATAGAGGCAAGATGACACATAACCAAGTAGTGGTAGCTGCACAAGGCCTCTTGTAATTTACCCAGCTTATTTCAAGAGTCATGCACAATTTCATGTGAAACTAACCTAGAAACAAACCAAGCAAACGAACAACAAAGAAAAGCAAAAACAAAAGTAAATGTGAAACCAATGGGGGAAGAAAGAAAGAAAGTCGAAAAATAAACATGAAAAGAAGGAAAGCAGACAGGCATGCAAGCAATCAAACTGAAAGAAAACACTACTCCTACTCCTAAGCTAATGGTGCATGTGCCTGATCATGTGAAGTGATATTTCCAATGTAGCCACTAGCACATTTATTGACCCATGTTGGTGAAGGCTTGGTCAATGAGAAACCTGGTTGTGTGAACCAAAAAACAAGAAAGATATAACAATGAAGACAAACACACTTCATGTTTAAAAGTGTCCACAGGACATAAGTGAGTGCAAGTACATGACATGAAGTCCGTGGACTTGTCGCAGTCTTTTTTGACTCTAAATGCAACTGTGAAGCATACACATACTCTTGACTATGACATGCAAGCAAACGAAAGAAACAAAGACAACTTGCATCGTGCATGTGTTCTTGAAATGTAAGATTCCTCTAATGCATGAGATATGGGATTGTGAAATTCGAGTGGAGGAAGCATGATCTATGTGTGAGATTGATCTTAAATGCATACAAATGAGTGATGAGGAGCCTCGGGTAATTGAACAATTTCCTAATTAGAAGTGAAACCAACCTAAGGATAGTGAGGGCCTGACATAACCATCAGCTTGGGCTGAAGGGCCTTGATAGCCTGGGGTATTTCGACTTCATTATCAGATAGATCATCATAAACAGGTGGCTTTGAAAAACCAATTACGATAGAATCATAATCATGATTGAATATGGGAGTAAATAGATCACGACAGCTACGATGAGAAAAATCAATGATTTCATCGACATCCTCATGATTTGATAAATCAAATATAGGGGTAGTTGAGAAGCAAACAAATTCACCCTCTATGTTTCTGAAAAAGGAAGATGAAGTTCAAGTGGATTCTCAATGAATAATTTATCCTCTCCATTGTCAAATGAGGGATTGACATCTGGTGCATCCTACGAGTGATCAACAATGGGTGCATTTGTAGATGAAGATACACATGCGAAATCATGGATGGAAGGTTCACCAAAGATGTCAAGAAAGAACCAAGGAGGTTCAGACAGAAGGGAGTCATCCTTCATCGAGTGCTGATGCTCAAGCTCCCAACCATAGTCTTCATGAATGACAGTGCATGTTGGTTGGGAAACACCAACTCCGTCGATGGCTTGATCCTCGTTCACAACAAGTGTAGAGTCTGGAATGGAAGAACACAGGACAATACCATCCAAAGGATCATCTGAGTATGAAGAAGGAGGTTATGGTAGAAAATGCATATGACAACTCGATGGACTCACAACCAAATCTATGCGAAGATTAAGCGAAGTGATGTTGAGAGGATGTGAGGGTTGAACTTATGTGTGTGCCTATTCTCCCGCATCACTCTGTCTGATGAGGTGATGACAGACAGTCACTTGTGACAATGACCATGTCTATCTGTGATTGTGTAGCTCCATCATTGAAGTATGCTGAGCGAGGTTTGGGCTCATATTTCTTCTTGGGATTGACAGATTTGGTAAGGAAATACTCGAATCTATCAATGAGATATTGAAACTTCATCTGGCTCTTCGGAGCTTGAAACTACAAAACATGGAAATGCTGCCAAAAATGATCACATGATTCATGCGGAGGCTTTCGTTTTTGTAACAGCTTGTGTTCAAGATGTTCTGGATCAAAATGATTGAAAGTATCTTCAATGAGATCACAAAAGTGCTCAAGTGAGTGCATGTTGTTAGCCGTTAGGCTGCACAACCACTGATGTGGGGATTCGTAAAGTGCATATACAAGCAGCAAACTGCCCTGTTCATTAGGACATCCATCTTCCTTATCAAGCATAGAAAGGAAGTCATGTAAGAAAACAGGCCAGACCACTTCGTCTTCACCATCATATGTGTATGTAGACAAGAGATCCAAAAACTCCCTTGTGATGTCGATTGGTTTGACATGAAAAAAACATTACGGAGGGTTGAGAGTGCAAGACTCCATGATAGATGTGCAAATTCAAAATAGATGATGAGGGCTCCGCTTGTCATCTAGCGCTCCTTCTAGCACCAGAAACGTTGATGGTACTGGACCCGCCAACATGTCAGGAGATCTCCACGATAAGAAGTCCCAATTAGACCTCACACTGCTTGGTGTAGAAGTCTCAGCAGTGGGTTGTACAGTATCACCTTAACCATTTTTTTTCATAAAGGAAAGTAAAATGTCCCTATTGGTATCAAGGGTGTGACATATGCAATAAGTCAAGGAATGTGCATGAGCGGTTCTAACACACAGAGGGTGAGGTGAGTGCGTCCCTTTGAAACTTGTGAAAGAACACAGATAAGAAGGGAACACATGAGCAAAGATGCATCACAACATGGAAGGCAAGTAAGCTCTCAATCCAGAGTGATGGTTAAACCAACAACACATTTCAGAAAGATTCATACATACATATACAAAAAATAGCTACACATGCATGCGTAAGCAAACAGATACATATATCATTTAGAGTAAACAGATTTCTTAAATACAATAAAAGATATGCATGGAATGTGTTGGCTCCATTATATTAAGAAGTGTAACTTCCAGTCATACAATACATCTATGTCCAACCACTAGTTCCAAGAGTGGAATGTTATAGTCACTGTCGCCTACTCCTCCAAAGAGATATACTAGCTCTTCGCAGTGGAGAAGCCAAGGTTCATTACAATACTGTCCAAGCTTTCTCTAAGATACTCCTATTGGAAGCTTGGCTGACCAAAAGCCTCTACAATGAGTTGTGAGGGACTATATATAGCAAAGGGTGGGGTGGCCCTTGACATTCCCCTTTGTGATAGTTCATCTACCCTCATGACTCTTCATCTACTCTATGACTCTTACATCCACTATCAACACTTGAACTTACACTTGACAAGACGTTACATTACAATGCACATGTACCCATGTGAGACAAAATGGCTTGAGAAAGACATGCAAGACATAAATATGACTCGGAAAATTATTGGAAGACCAGCTCTTCAACATCCTCATGGTGGTTGACAGTAGAGAATTGATGCCAAGCTCGGTAGTCTACGATGGTGTCCATGTAGTCTAAGGTGACATCTTTCTGGAAAAGAACTCTTACCTCCATGGCATCTAGGTACACTACTCGGGCTCTTCTGTTGAACTCGTCTGATAAAATTCACATCATTGTCTTGAGTACGGCTAGACCAAAAACATACTTGTGCATGGTGTCTTCATTGATTTCTAAGTCTGGGCTAGTGGCTATGCACAGCAACTCGTCAAAGTAGGATTCAAGCTCCATTCAGACCTATGCCTTTGTCTTCACCTAGGTGAGTGTCCCAATGGATGGGATCACATGTGCATGCACAACAACATCCATACTCTTCAATACCCATGCATGGGAAGCCTGTAGAATAGTGATGAGCCATGAGAGATCTTCATTGTTCCGAATCTGTCTCCGGATGCGTGCCTTCAGCTCGACCGCTCTAGGCTTCATCATCTTAGGCAAGTGTAGCAGGGCTCCCTTGTATCTCATCATCCATGTTTGCATGTAATCAATAGAAACATGCACATTCAATAAGATACGTTTTGTTCTAACATATCGCTCCTTCCAATCATTGAGATGGACAACTGCCTTATGCATGGTACGAAAGTTGGAATACAACGCCCGTATGACTATGTCAAGGGACAATACTTCATCTAGTATTGCCTTCTTCAACTCTGCTTGGGTGGATGTTGTAACCAATTCTCCTCCTTGCTTGGTCGTTTGTATCTCCTTAGCCATTTGCTCATTCTCAATTATAAGGAAGCAAACACTAAAGCTAGTGGCTTCAGAATATGCTTTGGTAGCATCGGCCAATGCTACTGGATGTTTGTGCATGTCAAACACAATCACTTATTCCTCAAACTTTGTAGGAGATGTATGATGCTCCGAATTTGACACTTTGAAAGATTGCACAACTCTATGTTGAGACTCATCGAATGAGATGTGCTGCATCTCTCCTTCCAGCTGACCTCCAAGGATCTTATTGTCTCCTTGGTCACTTGAGACTTGCTCCTCTTCTCGATGTGTTGATGCTGGTGGGTCAACCTCTTGGTGATGAGGCATGAGGTCAATGTTTTGCTCTAACTCCTATTGCTCCATATTTGTATGCATTTATTCAACTGATTTCTCTATCTATTAGGAGAAGTTCTACGCCTACGATGGTTCACCCTATCTTCTTGATGCAAGATGTTATGATGAGTATACTACCTGTACGGGCATAGTTTCAGCTGTTTGTACAAGCTTTGCCCCCTACTATACATGTTCCTACTATGCTTCCTTCTCCTGTCTGCGCAACTCCTGTTCCTTCCAAAGTTTCTCGTTCAACTCATGTAGCTCCTTCTCTACTTCCTCCATTCTCTATTTCTCTCTTTGTCTTTGTATGTTTCTCTTGTTGCGTTGTTTCCTCTTTGCCTCTATTGCCAAAGCTACTTTCTGCATTAGTGGGTCTGCTCGAAACTTGTAGTTTTTCTCTTCCTCCGTGTTGTTGATAATATTTCTCTTGCCCTTGTTGCGCACTGGTATGTTTACCTCTACTGTTGCGGCTTCTGGTGCTCTCCGGGATGCTGCTTCATGCTACTTCTCTAACTATTCCACAGCAAGGCCGAATGTTTCGTTGGCTCTAGAGAAGCTATGACAATATCTCCATCAATCTTCCTACACCTAATGACATGCCCCGTGGATCTAGTTAAACTGTACTCTCGTGTAGTGGTCTTTCATAAGACAATGCAGGTCATATGGAATGTAACTTCGGGCATCGAACGGATATTTCTTCATCTCCTATACTTCGACATCCAAATGCTTGAAACTCCATATCTCGTATAACTCGACCCGTAATGGAAGAGCGACCTAAGGTGCCTTCCTCTTCTGGTGCATCCTTGCTGATAATGCTGCTGAGATGTGTTATGATACTTCTTGCATGATGAGATTGTCCAACGAAAAATTTGGTAGAACATGTAGAGGCTTCTTCATGTTATACATCCATATGAAGGTGCCAAATGGTGAGGCATACCAATCAGCTATGTTGATCAGTGCCTCCATTTCTACCTTCGACATGCAAGGTGGATCCTGTTCGAATATCATCTTGTAAACCGGGGTGACAAAATGATCAGATAGCTGTGTGATAACTCCTTTGAAGCTTCATTCAAACAACATCTTACAATAAATGTTCACAGAGGTCTCTGCCAATGTCTATGCCCACTTCAAGCTCGGGAACTCCTAACAGGCACATATTGCATACAAGATGTAAGCGGACATGTAGATTCCTGCTTGCATACCTTTGGGCTGCTACCAAGCCCTTCTTACTTATTCCTTCAGCTGACGAGCCAACATGTCACACCAGTTGCTTGCTTTGCCTTCTTTGGCTAGTTGGTCCAACATGATCACCCAAGTCTGTGGGAAGGTTTCCATGCTTTCTTGGCCATACAGACGACATGAAAATATGACCAAGTATTGATACACCTTCCACAGTATCTTCATCTTGTAGACTTGGTTGGGTGTAATCCTGAATTTAGCCGACTCCTTCACCGAGTTCTTCAAGATATCTCTGGAGTTGCCATTGCTACTAGGTTGTTGAAGGGAGTCTCCATGGTGATCACGGACTTCGACATATGATACATCTCATCATAATCCTATGCCCCGAAGTTAAGAATATTTGTCCCACAGACACTGCTCAGTGTCATTGTCTCGGGATCAGTGTGCGAGATGATCCAATGTATCATGCTCGTGCATGGGAGCACGGGATACCTGCATGTAATCTGGTACAAGCTAGACTTGTGGATGTTCACATAGACTTGGGGGTCTTAGAGGTCTTCCACAAATGTGCCTGCAAATGCATCATTAAACTCTTTCCATTTCATCTTGATTTCCTTGTCAACAATCAGCTTGATCTCTTCATAGATCGACAAACTTGTAGACACTCACTCAACTGTTGCTCCAGTTGCACTCACGTTAGTGTCCTTTGATCCTAAACTGCTAAAAGGAAGATGAACACGTGCTAAATTTGGAGACATAATGACATGCATGGCAAGAAATTTGTCATCTAAAACCAAAGAAAACTGAGGAATGACATGCAACATACCTGGGGATGGATTGGCAAGGATTACGCAATGTTTCCTCGGAGGTTGGGGGCTAGCTACCAGAACTATGCAAAAGGTAGTCTGGGCTCTTGGGAGGCTAGATGGCTACTAGAATTGCACAATGTGCAATCCAAGCTAGCCCACTGGCCACTGGAATTGCGCAATGTGCAATTTCAACTGGCAATGGTTGCAGGCCCAGTGACTGCATTGCACAATTTTCTAGGCCAGCAATCACTGTCCCTCAGAATTACACAATGCAAGACTGGAGGATAGTCACTGGGTAGAAATGCAGATTTCCTGAGAGGAAGACAGAGCCTTCCATCTCAAGATTGTGTACTTCTCTCTTAGTGAGGCAGAGTCTGGGCCAAGGCTACCGAGACCCATCAATGAGCAACTGAAAGTAAATGTGAATGTTAATGCATGGCGATACTAAGTGTAAGAAGGAGTGACTAATCGTGCATGAAAACAGTTGTTATAGGAAAAATTGACCTCCTAATCAACTCAGAGGAGAAAGACAAGATGACTGAATGAATGACCACAGTTGCAGGCCTAGAATCCACACTAATGCTCTCTGTACACTGACAACCTGCTTTATAAAGCTTGTTACCAAGCATAAAGGAGCGTTAGTCAACCTGCTAACTCTTGTTATTAGACTAGGGGGAGCGTTAGTGAACTTAAGTGATTTTCAAGAGGTTATGCCAACGAATCTACCCATAAATATCTAGATATTATTTCCCTAAAAAAGCACAAGAAAAGCAAGGAAACTCCAAAAATCAAGATATTTGGAGAAATTCTATTCCAGGAACAAAGGCAAATGGGGAAAAGCTTGTAAATAGGGCAGGTTCATGGTTTTTTCCCAAATTAACTACAGGTGGAGTTAGGCAGCCCTAATTTGATTTCTATATAAGCAATGAGAGGGCCATTGCAAAAGGGTCAGAGCATTTAGAAGGATAGCACATGGTGCTGTTGTGATACTGTCATATTCTTGAAGGAGCTAGCTGAAAGAAGGAGAGAGAGAGAGGAAGAAGGGATAAGTAAGGTTGATACAATAGGGTTGTTGTAATCACTCTTCTATTTTGAATATAGGACTATGGTTGTGTTCCCTACTCTAAAGTGTCGATGATATTGTGCATTTATTTGTTCATTCTGATGCTTGTTGTGTTGAGTAGATAAGTTATACATTTATACATGTTTGTTACGGATTCTTACATTAATTGTCAGAAGTATATGCTATGATTGGTTTGCTTCGTTCTTTTGTGTAGGAATCATCTTGGAGCTGGTTAGGAGGAGTTCTTCTTACCACACGGAGATCCCCAAGCGAATCTAGAAAGAACCAAAGGTGATCCTTTCTCCATATCCTGTCAATATATGTCTGATAGATGAACATGTGTGTAACAGGTAGCTTTTGCAGATAACCTTACGGTCTGTCGGAAGTCCCGGGAAGACTTTCAAGGGTAGTTTTCATCCCGTGCATTTTACCCCATAGCAGAATTGGCGACTCCACTGGGGACTATACATTTAGTTCCTGGTTACCCGAACTCCTCTCAGATCTCTTCTCTCTTCTATGAGCTTCCCACTTCTTCATATCCTTCTCTGATCCACCATCTAACTTGTTGCATCCTGCAAAGTTGCATTCTCTTCAGAAACTGATCCCAAAAGCCCACTTTTTGAGCTATTTCCCTCACTAACGCAGGTTGCTGGTCTACACAGAGCTTTATAAAGCTCTTTGACTGTGCACAGGGAGCGTTAGTGGCCAAACTAAAGCTCTATTTACACACAGAAAGAGCGTTAGTCTCCCATTTCCATGTTTTTCAAGAGATTTTGTGGACCAAAAGGGGGGGAACTTGTCTCAGGGGCTAAAGTAAGATCTACAATAGTATCATGCTAACAAAATTTAAAATTTATTTTTTAAGAAAATGTTTTAGTTTTTCTCTCATAAAAGAAATTTTTGTTGAAAGAAAAGCTGATAAATTGTATATCTCCTTCTGTCAAAATAGTTGTAGGCTTCTTTGTTTTGGTTTAATAGTTGTTAGGGAATATTGAGAAAAGAAACTTTCGAATATGCAAAGTGTTGAATGGCTTTAGATGCACTGACAAATCCATGAATATGTGAACTAATACATGTGTAGAATAAGACTTGTTTGCATAAGAAATTGATTGTTTTTTTCAATGCATTGTTCTACATGGTTTTTTGAGTCAAGAGTCTCATCCTATTCATACATCAACACCCCCACCGAAGACAAATAAGAAAGTACAATAAAATTTACACTAAAATCAATCCGTTACTCTTTTTGAGCAAACCAACATTAGATAGATTAGGAACTTGGGATAAGAGAGTGAGTCAACTAACCAAGGTTGAAAATCAAACTAGTGTTGTTAACAAGTGAAAAATCCTTCCGCACTCATATTGCCAGGACCACTCCACTCACAACGGAGTGAAATACGAGAAAACATTGGACTGTAATCAAACGTAGCCCACCTTCTTTTACAACTCCTTCGGGCATTCTGTGTATCGGGGGTCCCTTTGGGGATTTCAGAACTGAGTCGGGGACTCAGGTATCCTGCCCACATAGCATGCTGTCTACGACTATGTCCCCCCTGGTAATGTCTATGATTTGAGGTATCTCTAGTGGCCAATACTTCTAGGTACTTACCTAAGGTGACTGGGATGGGCTATCTTGGTACCTCAAATGGACGAATCTACTTTGTCTTTAGTTTTTGGGAGGGTGCTTGTCTTCATGAGAGTACTTGGCCCCTCAATCTGAGGTTCGGGTGAAGTTAAAAAGTAATGGTAACAGTACATTTGGCCATCCTTCTCTGTTACTCATTGAGAGACTGGGTCTCATCTCCAGTAATCGGTGTTTATCAGATGAGGTAATTTCCCTCTGTTCGCTGATTGTCATATTTAGTGTATCTTTTATTTTTAGGTACCTGAGTGTTATCATTTTTTAGACTTAAAGAATATCACCTTAAAATTTATTTGATAAAACTTAACAGTCATTGTGGCTACATCCAGCCCTCATCTTTAATCCAGACGGTTGTTAGGACTTCCTCCACTCATTATGGAGGATCCGTCGAGTTCCAATGACTCGGATTCCTCATCTTCGAGGAATTAGTCTCCTAAATCACACACAGGATCTGTCTGGATGACCGACGATTCTAGTTTGCCAGAAGATTTCTTCATGAAAGTACTTCTTCCTCATTTTAACATTCCACTTACAAATCCGTCGGATCCTATCATTACTCTCGTGGTACCTATACTTCACTCTTCAGTGGGAGGAACTCTCCCATCTGTTTAGTCGACACCTCAAGGGTTGTGGAATTATAGAGACATTGTGAATCCTCTACCACTTCCCCAGTCGATGGTCATCACAACACTGGTAATGTGGAACCCCGCAATCCCATTCATCCCAGGTACTGCAACTCACATAACACCCTCTATCAGCGAAACCCAACAGATGCTAGGTTCCACTCCTATGGTGCGCCAAAGCATACCTTCGACTAGTGCCACATATAGTGCTCCATATAACACTCAAAATAGAACTATGGGTGTGGTTCCAGTTTACCAACACCAAGGTCAGCTGCCAATGTATGGTTTCAATCCCCAGATTCAGATATCTGGGGCAGTTCCCAATATGCACATGCCGGCAGGGAATGTCACAGTTTCCCTGCCGTTCTTAGGCATGCATGGACAGTCGTTGATTAACATGAGTGTTCCCTCTGTCAATCAAACCCATATGGTTAGTTCTGTGTCGGTTGGGAATCCACAAGGGATCCCCACCCCATCCATGGGGGCACCCTACTCATAAACTCAGATGAGTCAAGGGGGCACCACTTATACTGGGGCAACTTTATACCCCAGTATCAAAATCCTGATGGGAATCCACTTTACAACACCGTATCGCAAAGCAACTGCTACACCACGCAGCCCATGTACACCACGGGGAACCAAACGATGGGAGAAGCGCAAAGCTCCTTAGGTCATCCATCATCACCATGGTTCGAGTCGGGGGCACCAAACAATTTGCCTTTTTTGGCAACATTGGATATCCCCAACTTATACAAGTTGAAAAACAACCGCATCTACCACAACCTACGATGGCCACCGATCCCATAGAAAATACCTACAGAAATTCCTAAGTTCGACGAAAAACAAGGGGAGGATCTGGGCACTCATGTCACCACCTACCATCTATGGTGTGTTTCTAACTCTATGGTGGATGACAGTGTCCGGTTACGTCTTTTTCCCCGCACCCTCATTGGCAATGTTGCAAAGTGGTATATTGAGTTACCACATGTGTTAGTGAATAACTTTGACACTTTAGCGATGGAGTTCCTAAATCACTTTCAGTTACCTATCCGTTATGAGATAGGGACGAAGCTCCTTACCTCATTTCATCAGGATACCACCACCCACATCTCCGATCATATCCATGAATGGAGACGTAGGCGGAGGTTAGTCAAAGCTCCCATCCCTGATTTTCTCTTAACAGACTAGTTTTGTAATTCATTGCTCCAGCGAATCGCTAGAGATGTCGCTCTAGGTGGTGTGGTCACAGAGGACCAACCCATGTGTCATGCCCAACACTTGGATTTAATTTATTCACAGTCTGGCACTCTCTATGACATTATCCCCTATGCTCCCGGTAACCCCAATCCTCCCACCACTTAGCACACCAGAGCGCATGCCGACGGGATCGTCGATGCAACCTCTGGGGTCGTTGTAAAATAACTCAGTGGTTCCATTGCCAAGTTGGCAGTGGACCACTCTACCAAAGTGACTGCTCTTCCTGCCACTGCGATTAACTCTGTGCAGTATACACAGAAATCCAATAGCAAGAACAAGAAGAAACAGAACAAGACCGCTCCTTCTAAGGAGCAGTCATCTAAGCAGCCCAACCCGAAACAAAAGGCCATTGTGCCTACGAATGTGAAAAAGGATAAAGGCACCAACTATTCATGCAAACTCTGTCTTGAAGATCATGTAACCTGGCATTGTCCGCGTCTTCAAGAATTCACAGATTACCTTACCAAGAAAGATTCTGGTAAGACACCTATGGTCCTTAGAAATCCTTTTCCTAAATAACAGCAGAAACATCTCGTTTCCAACCAACCGCAATGCACATTAGGGGGCAGTGACGGTTCGCAACAACCTTCAACTAGTGAATGAATTTCTACCGTTTAAAAATTTGAAATGGTAGAACTAACCACAAGAGCCAAATCTTATGAAGCTCTTATCGCTCCAGCAGTAGAACCATCCGTAGGTCAAAACCCATTGCTGCCCAACGATTTGTGAATTGAAAGGTCAGTTGAGGACTTTGTAATTCGACCCCCCAAGGGGCCACTTTGATGTACAATGCACAACACATCTGCACGTGCCACCCAACACTACAACATCGTAGAGGATTTGGCACAAGCGCCATCGACTATGTAGGTGCTCTAAGTACTACAAACATGCCCCAGCCAAAGGAAAGCTTTGCTTTCAGCTATAGGGCATATTGACCCTGCAGATTCCATGCTTGCTATTTTTGGCATGGACAAGTGTAAACCTCCCCTTTCCCATCAGCTTGCATTTCTGGTGCATATCACTTCGAAAGGTAAAGGTATACACTGAACTATCATCGACGAAGGTGCTTCAACCTGCATCATGTCAGGTTCATGTTGGCTCACCTTGGGTTCCCCAACCCTCTCCCAGCCGTTGAACTCCCTTAAAACTTTCGACGGCCACACCTTTGTCCCAAGAGGATACTTAGCCAATTTTCCCATCACTTTGGCTAGGAAAATGGTAATGGCGGATGTAGAAGTCATAGACAGGAAACTCAACTATAATCTGCTACTAGGTAACAGTTGGACATATGCCATGATGGACGTCGTATCCACTGTCTTTCGTATCATCCTATTTCCATTAGATGGAAAGGTCATTATAGTGGATCAATTGTCTTTCTACACCTTTGATTATTCACCATTACCAAGCGGCTCTGTACCCCTAGGAGGAGGTGTAACTGACAGTTTTATCAGTGTAGGTACTGATTTGTTGAAGGCTTCCTCCTTGATGGGTTGTTTTCCTCTTCAGCCACCATAGGTTTCACAATCGGTCAACATGCTTTCATCAATTCCTCATGAACTGATCGATCCCTGGATCCCAATGGTGTCTTCAGACCTTGACACATTCAGAGACTAGATGCTGCTGCCACCAGCTGAATCGGCCTACCATGGCATTCAATCTGCATCTACATCTCTAGTCAAGTTGGCTATCACTGACGGTACCACCCCCCTCCCATAAATGCTCTTCCTTTAGATCCATGTGATCAACTCCCCTCAACGGATGAAGCTGTTAGAGAAATCATGAGTTTTGGAGAGCAACATTGGGAGGAATGGTATATTTAGGGTCTGAAATCTAATTTGAACATGATGCCTCTTCAAGTCCTGTCCTCTGACACAAACGAAATCATTTCCCCACCCTATACAAGCATCCAAACTTGTGGGTTGGAAGAAAATATGGATGACACTTCCAGGTCAATGCCCATAGATATTTCAATCACGATAGGCACCATGGAAGATACCCAGATGAGAGAAGATTGCAGTCCTGAGGAAATTGCAAGCTCCACCTACCTACATGAGGAATTCCATGATGAATTTGTTTGGTCTCACGAGGAAATGCCCGACTTTAACCCGTCATTTGTTGCACATGAGATCCAACTTTATGACGAGGAAAAACAGAATGGGTGGCCACTTCCTTCCCTCGAAATAGTCGTTGAACCCATGCCTGGCCCCACGGCCGAAGAAGAACGCCTACTATACCTCAAACAACTGGATAAAACCTGTAGAGCTGCCAATTTAGCACTCGCAGCTCACAAGGAGTGGGTACAAACCCGATTTGCACAAGCGGTTAGGTTTACTTCTTTCCAAGAGGGTGATTTCATATCGCTCTATCATCCAAAAGATAATCTCTTGGACGCATGCACACTTCGATCCATTTGGCTAGGTCCCTATGTCATAACGAAATTCCTCCCCTCAGGAGCATATGAACTACAGGACTGGGATGGAATCCCACTCAAGGAGCCCACATACGTGCTCTATCTGAAAAAGTATTATGCCTAGTGTCATGCTGGGCAAGTGCTTTGTAATTTTATGTATTCATAAGTTTTGCTTACCTTTTTTGATGTGATTGGATTGTTTTGTTAATTACTGGAGTACTTGTCTCCTGCATTCTTCTTGCAATGCAAATGTCGTCATTGCCCCTAGCATATGTAGGATACGCGGATGGTGCCAGTCGTCACACACGGAACATTGCATCAGTTGCTTGGGTCATCTATACACCCGAGTCGGAACTATTTTTCTCTTGGGGGGTCTTTCTTGGTACTGCCACCAACAATATTGCCGAGTATGTGTCCATCGTTTCGCTTCTCACAGAAGCATCATCAAGGCGCATCTCCAATCCGGTGGTCAGTTTAGACTCCCAGCTAGTCATTATGAAATTGACAAACCATTATCACATCCATAATCTAGCCTTGTTATGTAATTAGCTAAGGGTACGCCTCTTGGAACACCGATTTGACATAATCACCTATGAGCATGTTCCTCGAGAATTAAATACTGTCTCTGATTCATTAGCTAACAATGTATTAGATTGGCATTTCTCTTATTTGTTATAGTAGCATGCATGAGAAGTAAAAACATTTACTAAAGTTATAAATTTGTCACAAAAAAAAAACATTTTAAAGAACATTTACACCACCAAAATACCAAAAAATATCTGTATATATATAGATCGAAATCCAGTTTTTTGCATCAAAATATTCCAAAACTTGGATGATTTAAGTACAAAATGGCTCAAAGCCTAGCTACAAACACTCATATGGCTACGCCAGAACACTTGCTAAAATGAGCCTATTTCTCCAAAAAAGCTAAAACAGCTCTAGCTACCCTCCGAAGAGGAACTAGAAACCGCTCAGGTACACCAACAGTGTGTCGTTGCATATGAATAGGAATCTCCCTCATAAGAAGGGAGGGGGACAACCATAGTCAAACCCTCTAGGTTCCTCAGAACCTCGTGGACACTATTGGCATCACCCCCTCCAGCATGTATTTGGCCACCTCGTCACACATTGTGAGGTTCGCCCGCAAGTCATACTGGCGCCACATCTATGTTAAGCATAAAAGTTTCATGTCAGTTCTTATCTCATCATTAAAAAACATTACATATACATTCAAAAGTACAAAAATAATTAAGTACTATCACAACTTATTCTCACCTTGAGGACCCCAATTGGTCCCGGGCGGTAGCATCAAGTCTGGGCCACCAGTAAAGTCCATGCCTTCATAGGCATAGTCGTCAACAATGGCAATCTGGCTATGAGGCCACTGGAAGAAGTCTTCATCAAAGAAGTGCCAGAGCAGTCCTCCTCCTGTGTGAGGATCATGTGATGACCAGTGACCCTACCTTGGCTCCCTCAGATCAAAGGGACCTAAGCTCACCCGTGGGCACATGACAGGTACCCTCTGAAGGAAAAATGAGACTATGATAGTACCATACCCAAAACTGTGTTGGGTACGAGTCTTGCATGCTGTCAATTCTGCCTTCAACTGGCGAAGCACTGCTTCACACCAGTTGAACAACTAGGGCTAGACACAGTCAATGGCAAGCAACAGTTGGGCCTTTGTTGCTACATGGGAACTTTTCAACCCTGCCAATCACACAATCAACCATAAAATTGTCCTCATAGACCAATATCAAATCCTCTCTATCGGGACTCTATTGCTGACTAGTCCACTTCCAGGGATGCAGTAGATATCTACCAGCTTTGAAGTAGATCATGGATCTAACCTACCACCAGTAAGGTTTGCTTGTGCCCCATGGCACAACAAACCAGTCAAAAAGTAAATGCCATCCCAGTCAATTGCCAGCTCCTGATCTCCAATCTTGAACACTTGCTCATGTTCATCCCAACGCTGTATGATCCATCTCAGTAACTCCTCCTGTCCTTTCATTTGCTCTATCCTTCCATACTTCAACAAACCATAGCGGTGCAATGCAAGTATGCAAGCTGGATCATTTCGCATCAGCAATTCCTCATTGTCATGGGCCCGTTCTCTCCATAAGTGAGTCATTTCAGCTTGAAACCTACACAAGATAGCCCTAAAAACAGTTAAAATGGGGTAAAATCACTTAAGGAATCCATGCATGAGGGTTTCAAATGTGCCCTACTGCACTAACACCCCTCCTAGTGTTGCACTGGGAGGAATAACGCCCTCCAATGGCTCATACAGAGCGTTTAACACTCCCTACTGGCTTGCTGAAGGGCGTTAGTGCATAAACATGGCTCTAGGGCACCTCAGATCTGCAAATTTCCACCCACAAAACTTATAAAAAAGGTTTAATAAAGCATAGAGCAAGATTTCAGCTCTCACCTGGGACTGACGGCATGTCAAATGGTTACCAATATCTCCTACAATGGTCCGTGGAAAATCTGCTCCTCTTTAGCTCCAACTAGCTCTCACAAACTTCAAAATAGTGAAAATGATGCATGTGAAAGCTCAAAGCATCTCCTTATATAACTTTGAGAGACATGATTTTCGAAAATCGTTAAAGAGGAAATAATCCATTCTACATGATTTTTTTTATCATGCATACACCCAGATAATAGGAATTGCTACTTTTTTACTACTTTTGATGAAAGTACTTTCAGGAATGAAAAGCAGTAAAAGCTGCATGCAAGTCTCTATAGAGCACTGTTAGGGATATTTTATTGCTCTTTAAAAAATATAAACATCCCCGAGCTTTTGTCATTGCACTCATTAAATCTATGCAACGATAGATAGAGCACTTTTGGAGACATTTTATTGCTCTTTAAAAAATATAAACATCTCTGAGTTTTTGTAGTAGAGCTCATTAAACATACATACCACAATCCATAAAGCACTTTTAGGGATATTTTATCACTCTTTAAACAATATAAACATCCCCGAGTTTTTCATCATTTGCACTCATTAAATATATGCAAACGATGCTCTGAGCACCTCTTTTTTTATCTTGTTCCAGCTCATAAACTGAAAAAGACCAATGGAGCATCCTTTTTAGGCACTTTTTTCTCACTCTTTAAACTGAAAAAATCCCAAGCTGTGTCTTGCTGCTCGTTAAACATGCTAAAGATGACCTAAGCATTCTTTCAGGTACTTTTTTCAAGCTCGTTAAAAAATGAAAAATCCCAAGTTTTTGTTACTGAGCTTGTTAAAGTGTCATGAAAAAACACAAGTTTAGTCCACCGCCTCATACTCGTAACAAAATGAGGTCGACATCTATTGGAAAAAGGTTTCTCTTTATCCGGGTCCAATAGATTAAATACGGAAAAGTAACCGATACGGGTATACTAGTAACCTTTTGTCGCACCCGGTTAGCAACTATGACAAAGGGACCAACATGGAGTCTCTCTTTACGATCTTTTCAGACTCTTTAAAGATGAAAAGATCACCAAGTTGTCTAGTCTAGACTCTTAAAATACACATACAAGATATAGAGTCATTCTTTTTACGATACTTTTCAGACTCTTAAAAGATGAAAAAAACGACGATTTTTCCTGTCTGGACTCATTAAACTAATCAGATAAGGCAAAGGGTCTTTCTTTTTGTGATCATTTTCAGACTCTCTAAACATGAAAAGATCTATGAGTTTACCCATCTGGACTCATTAAAAATCAGATGGGGAAAGTGGAAATACAACTGTATCTTAAAGCGTGGTTTGACAGCAAAAGTTCCCTTGAACATGGCACTCCCTCAAATAAACCATCATTTTGATAGCCTCTCAATATGAACCCTACCAACCTATGAGTTTTTAGCCTATATACCCTAATGCCATTGCATCTCTGTATCTTAAACACTTTATAGTGTTCATGAGTCTAGTGCTGTCTGGTTAAAATTGTTGTCATGCCTTCTATTGTTCAAAAGTCCCTACTTGTTTCCTCAATCAACTGATCCTACATATCCTTTCATCATGCCCTCGGTTGTTTAGACCCAAAAGCTCAAAATATTCTTCAAAAAACAAAATCATCCTTGTCCGGTTTCGTGTCAACTGATGTAGGACACATCATTGCCTACCTTTTGACAGGTTCCTTCCTATCGACTTCAACACTCTATCTAGGAAGGTAACCCAGAAACACATTCAGTGCCTTGGTGCTTGCAGACATTAGTGGCAGGTTACCTTGTGCTTGATCACGGGTTTTCATTATTGGCTCCTGGTTAAGTGATTCTACGAGTGTTCGATGACAAAAAATCTTTCACACTTGCTATTTTGCACTGTGCATCTTGGAGACCATCACCATTATCGGTGGCATTCCTCGCGTCTGTTAATAGTCTCCATTATTGGCTGGTAATCAGATGATTTCATGCATGTTCGACATCAAATCATTTTATCACATGCACTGATCTATGCTGTTCAGTGAAGCAGGAACCAAGACCTTGGGTAGAGGCTTGCATCATTCAGCCTTGTTTCCTCTCCCAAGCTGTGATATTGTTCTTTGAAGATAGCCATTTCAGGATAATCTATTATGACATTGGATCTGCCTTGTGCCATATTGGTGGCTAGCATTATTATATCTCTGAGGAGAAAGTTACTCTGACATAGCTACTGAGCATGGGAATGCCTGACTCAGGACATGATTTTAGCAGTTCATATATATGTACTTTTGTTGTATCAGGTTTTCCTTACTGCCTGACACTTCTCTCTCTCTCTACAAATATTTTGATAGCAAACTACAGTATTTTCATAAAGTATTTCAGCCATCGTCTCTACCTCTAATATGATACTTTAGGGGGAATCTTTTATAGGACAAATTGACCTCCTAATCAACTCAGAGGAGAAAGACAAGATGACTGAATGAATGACCACAGTTGCAGGCCCGGAATCCACACTAACGCTCTCTATACACTGACAACCTACTTTATAAAGCTTGCTACCAAGCATAAAGGAGCGTTAGTCAACATGCTAACTCTTGTTGTTAGACCAGGGGGAGCGTTAGTGAACTTAAGTTATGTTCAAGAGGTTATGCCAACGAATCTACCCATAAATATCTAGATATTATTTCCATAAAAAAGCACAAGAAAAGCAGAGAAACTCCAAAAATCAAGATATTTGGAGAAATTCTATTCCAGGAATAGAGGAAAATAGGAAAAAGCTTGTAAACAGGGCAGGTTCATGGTTTTTTCCCAAATGAACTACAGGCGGAGTTGGGCAGCCCTAATTCGATTTCTATATAAGCAACGAGATGGCCATTGCAAAAGGTTCGGAGCATTTAGAAGGATAGCACATGGTGCTGTTGTGATACAGTCATATTCTTGCAGAAGCTAGCTAAAAGAAGGAGAGAGAGAGAGGAAGAAGGGGTAAGGAAGGTTGATACAACAGGGTTGTTGTAATCACTCTTCTATTCTAAATATAGGACTACGGTTGTGTTCCCTACTCCAAAGTTTCAGTGATATTGTGCATTTTGTTGTTCATTCTAATGCTTGTTGTGTTGAGTAGATAAGTTATACATTTATACATGTTTGTTATGGATTCTTACATTAATTGTCAGAAGTATATGTTGTGATTGGTTTGCTTCGTTCTTTTGTGCAGGAATTGTCTTGGAGCCAGTTAGGAGGAGTTCTTCTTACTGCACGGAGATCCCCAAGCGAATCTAGAAAGAACCAAAGGTGATCCTTTCTCCATATCTTGTCAATATATGTCTGATAGATGAACATGTGTGTAACAGGTAGCTTTTGCAGATAACCTTACGGTCTGTCGGAAGTCCCAGGAAGACTTTCGAGGGTAGTTTTCATCCCGTGCATTTTACCCCATAGCAACAGTGAATGAAAGGTTGAGAAAATGGAACAACATGCATGTGGGTGAAGTGAGTCACTGAACCAACGACTGTTCATGTAAAATGGTTTCATGCATGTGACAGCAGTGAGATGCTAACAAAAACTGAAACGGTGCTAGTACAAGCTTGTATGCATGTAAATGACAGCAAGTGTTAATAGAAATCAAGCAAACAACAATCACACAAGCCAAAACACAAAAAGAGATAGAAATGCTACAAAAGACAAATTAAGAGGACCTACGCTTGAATAGTTGATCTGGATGCGTCGAAGACTCCTGGATGTGCTATGGGATGTGAGATCTCCAAGATTGATGTGAATAAGTGAGCTCTGAAGCGTCGAATAAATAAGTTTGAGGCTCATGACATGCATGCGACAAATATAGGAAAAAGCGACACTTGGATGAAAGATTCTAAAATAATCTTTGCATGTAACCTCTAGCTGCTAAAAATAGCTCCCTAAAATCTACGAATTCTTTTTGCATATTACTTTTTGCTATCTTGAGAAAAAGCAACCCATGCATGCAAGTCAAGTTTTCTCATTCTCGGGTGGAGCTAATCAACTCAATGGCACATGCAACAACCTGCTCAATTAAGGGGAAAATTTGCGCATTTCTGGGAGGGAGTTGCGGTGGCTGCCCAGAAGGATTTCACAATTTATGGGTTGAGCAGCTGACTACTGCCAGAATTGCACAATTTTTGGGATGACCAGTCGTAATGGAAGAAATTGCACAATTTTTCCAGTGATTTCCACAATTTTCGAGCCTAGCAGGCTGCTAGATAGGATTGCACAATTTTTGGATGGAAGCGTGGTTCCTCCTCAGAATTGTGTTATTTATTGAGGGAGTTTCTCAGCCCACAGCTGTACTAGGTCCAAAGAAACAACCTTGAGGGGAATGCAACAATCTCTCATGCATATGCTGGTAGTCTGCTAGAATATCACTGAAGTTTGTGTACTTGACAAGGAAAGACATGCTGCTAGGGAAGGTTGGTAGGAAGGCTCCAAAACGAAGCCAAGGAAAAATTTTGGAGGGTAGTTGTAGCCACTACAACACTTGGCAACACACTAGTAGAACTCTAGCTCTATGAATGGACTTTGTGTTGGGCATGGAATCCCCCCGAGGCATGTTTTGGGGCTCAAGGCCCAAGTTTTGACCTAATATTGTTGTAAAGCTCCGCGAATTGCAGGCGCGAAATGTATGATAGAGTCATAGTGTTGTTCGCCCTAGTTTGTAATGTAATGTTGGCCTACCCATGGTCCGCAGACCATGGGATTGTATAAATAGAGCGAGGCTCTAAGTGTAAGAGGGAGCCAAGTAGAGGATAGAGAAGAAGTCTAAGTGATTGAGTTGCAAGTGTCTAGGTGTGTCTTGGGTCGTAGAGTAGGAGAAGGCTTTGCAGCTGAGTGTGCAGAGGCCTAGTAGTCCGCAAGTGAGTGCGCGTACCCCTGCAGCTGAGTGCGCAAGGCCTAGTTGAGTCTGTAACTGAAGAAGAGGATAATAAAGAGAAGTTTTATCCAAATTCTGTGTATCTGTTCTTGAGTTATTACATGTTTGATATCAATTGCAAATATATTGTTTATTTACTACGTGCACTTATATGAATGATTTATATTGCTAAGCATAACTTAATGCATACAAGTAGGCTAAGGTAGTCAATTAACAGTGGAGCACTAGTAAGAGCTTGGGTAATAACAACATTCGACCCTTGAGTACGGTTCCGTGAAGACAACATCTCAGGCTACGAGGTACGGGTAAGCGCACATAGCGACATCTGCGTAGGGTCGAACCATGGACCACTTGAACTCATCAGACATCTCCAAGGTGTGGAAACCTGGTTCTAACTCCCTCCCATACTACTTCGGGTGAGACCTGAGTCCATGCTCCACGTACTATTGCTAAAAGGGCTAGTAGTACCGGGATTTGTTTGGCTAAATCACCTCTGAACCTAGGTTAGGCCCCAACAAGTGAACAAATGGTTCCATTGCTGGGACCAGGATTTGCATAAGAGATGTCTAATGTCATGTCAATGGAATCCAAGAAAGAAATAAATTGAAGGGTGGTTGGATAGAAAAATTCATGAGTTCACGGCGCAAGAAAATAGGAATCCATGAGTATAAAAGGAACAATGGTTAGAGCACTACTTGTATATATAAATCCATAAAATTTTCTTTGCATCCTTCCCCCTAAGTTGTACGAGTGGATCACAAAGCTAGCAGATAGTCAAGGAAGGTGTAGGCTTGACAAACCGATTGTGTGGACTCCAGAGTGGTGCGTAGACTAGACACCTTGGAAGATAAGATCGTGCGTACTATGCACCATTGGCTCGATCAAATTATAGGAGGATTTATCACTGAGTTCGCGGTAGATGCTTTAGTCAACTACAGTGAGGCAAAATGAAGCTTCCTCAAATGACTGTGAGGTAAGTACGTTAAATATTTAAATACTTGGATTAAAATGCTACTGTCTGAAAAGCGAGTTATGTGAATAAATTGATGTTTGGGGCTACACAAAGTGGGAGGATCTACAGAAACGAAGGTAGCGTAGAGATAGACAATAGCCCCTTGATTTCGCCTTGGTGAGAAAGCAAGGAAGAGCTCATGAAAGTTTCACCAAGAAGTGCGATTAGTTTGATAAGTCAGTGAATTCCATGCATACCACCTCCACCTACACTGCCACCAGTTTCACCATCTTCACCCCCATCTCTACCCACACCACCTCTACCACCACCACAGTTTAATATGGCAAGTGCAATAAAGTTGTCGGTGTTCAAAGGAGTAGGGAACGGGGATCCGGACCAATTTTGGTTTGTGGTAAAGGCTGTATGGGAAGCGCAAGGAGACACGGAAGACAACATAAAGAAGGCAACACTAGTAAGCATGTTATAGGATTGCGCACTAACATGGTACATTAAGCACTCTAATGACAATCCAAAGACGGGGATTACGGATATCCAAGTTGCGTTGAACAGGGAATTTAGCAGGCCAAAATCAAAGAGAGTCTATTATTGGGTTTAAGGAAATCGTGATGCTTCCAGGCGAGACCCCCTGGGAGCTGGATTAGAGACTGAAAGGTATGATTTGTGAAGCCAACATGACCTTGGCAGATGGGCAGCACCATGCATGGTTTGTAGCATCACTAATGCCGCATCTAAGGACCACGCTGTCACAATAAAATTTATCCACCTAGGCCAAAGCTTTGGAGATTGCAATGAGACTGCATGAGACCCCAATACAAGATCCCAGCCTGGCAGTCCAACAAATCCATGAGCAACTAAAAAAAATGTGTCTGGAGATATAGAGTTTGAAACAGGACAGGACAACTCACCTAGAGGTGTGTGAGGAGGTATTGTGCATAAAGTGCAAAGGCCAAGGACACGACAAGGACCATTGTCCAGTCTTCATGAACTACCTAGCGGGAGGCGGGCCAGTGCCATTAAGACCAAATGCACAAGCGGGACCGAGTGCGATGCCTACATTATGGTTCGTGATTTGTCAGATAGGAGGGAAGCACGCTCCGGATAATTATCATCTATTACAGAAATATACGTAGATGTCCTAGTAGTTATTCTGTAATTTCTTCAGGTCAGTAGGTCATGATGAGCACACCTGTAGAAGTTATGAATTGATGATGTATCGGACTCCTACCTATAGAGTTCAGACCAAAACAAGAGCTCTCAATCAAAATATAGGGATGTCACACACTGGATTTCATGGGTGCGGAGAAGGTCAAGGTGGAATGGGACTAGGAAGGGGTCACAGATAGCTGATTTGTTACAATTGTGGAGGGCCAGGGCATTATGCCTGTGATTGTACAAATCCGACAAGAGCATCGTGTTTATATTGTACCTAGTTTGATCATGAGATGGAGGACTACCCCACACTGATAGTGAGGTTGCATGATAAAGGAATACTCTAACCTCCCCTAACTTAGAACCTACAAATGATGAGGTCTAAGCCGTGCGAAGAGGACTTGAATGTAAACATCATGCTCCGAAGTGGTATCATGAGAGGAGATGACAAGGGTAAGAAACCCAAAGAGAGTGCTTAGGTTTGCAAGGCTCCTACAAAGGAACTAGAGTTCGACTTGGAGCACACAAAGGAGACATTCATGGAAGATAATAAGAGCTTCATGGACGCCTCCACTTCAGGTAGTAAAGACAAAATAGAACCGAAGATGGACCCAGCAATGCTTACTACCTTTCTGGAGACATGCATGAAGCTGTTGCATGACAGCAGGGTAGTAAAAGGGCTGCAAGAACTCATCACTAGGTGCACTGGATCAAGAGAACCGCGCGTAGTCCGGATGTTGGGAAGCACACAATGTGAACAGGAAGGGAAATGAGATTGACTGTGCAAATCGGGGAAAATGAAATGGAACAAGTGATTCTGGATTTAGGATTGGACACAAACATACTGCCAAACAAAACATGGGAGTGCATGGGCATGCCCGTATTGCAATGGTCTCCTATTCAATTGCGAATGGTGAACCAGCAGAAGATCCTACTGATGGGAAGATTGCAAGGAATAACAGTAGATATCAAAGGTTCAAGCATCCTTGTAGATTTCGAAGTGATAGAGATTGTTAATGACAACAATCCCTATCCCACACTACTAGGAATAGATTGGGCCATTGATATTAACAGAGTAATAAATGTAAGGAATGTTGGAAATAATACTGAGAGGGGGGGTGAATCAGTATTATCAATTCAATTATTTTCTTTTTAAACCCAGATCATATACGCTACTTCAGTTAGATAAAACTGCATATATATGAAACTACAGAGAAGGAAACCCGCGTATACAATGTAGACTTATAATTTAATTTATCTTACAGATGTTGATCATTAATCCGTGTATCAGAATCAAATAAACAGTAACCAGAAACAGTAAAACAAAGCTGAAGACGATCACACACAATAACAAAAGATATAAGGTGGAAACCCAATGTCAGTGAAAACCACCTGCTGCAATTCGTCTCTATCTTTTTTTAATTAGAAACTTCTTCTTACAATGTACTGGTGCAGCCCTTTACTAGTACGCAGGCTGCAACCTGCAGAGAGCTACAACCCTCTCTCGTTCTCCAGCTTCTCCTGGAAGGGAGCTACAACCCCCTTAGCTCTTGCACTAGCTAAGATACTAGTACGTAGTTGCTGGCCTACTGAAGGCTACAACCTTCTCTTTCTTCCAGGGATGACGTTTCATAAATTTTCAGACTGGATCCATGAACATCAATCAATCATCAAGAATTTCTGCATCAAACAATCTCCTTTTCACCAATTAGAACTGAATCAAGTAGACACTTCTCTGACAGCTCTACCTAGAACACAGTAACAGTAATCAAACACCAAATTCCGAACCCAAAACACTCCACCAATCAAACAAAAGCAGCTAGAACATAACTCAAGAGATGTACGCTACTTCAATAACCAGAAACCTGCGTGCATATGCTTCTGTGTTTGGACCAACCTGCATATACATTGTTTTTACTCACAGAACCAGCATGTATATGTGCCTTCACTTCATTGAACCTACGTAGAGATCTATAAAGGATAATTTCAAATATTCAGACCTTAATTAACCCAGATTACCAGATTTATAGATCAAGCATGTGCCACATATAACGGATCAAGATCATACAAAGATACAATTATTCAAGCCTTAAGATTATGACCCATCAATGGAACTTATCCTTCTCTTTGCACTCAGGTTCCTCCTTTATTCAGATCCAGATCTGCAGCATAACCCAATAACCAATATTCCAGATCTAGCCCTTTATCAGATATTCAATTAATTCCAATGAGGCTTTGCCAAATGATCTCCTTCCTCTTTTATAGTCTTAGGCCTTTCCCAATACCACGGTCCAAAACCATAATAAAACAATACCATGGACCCAATACTTGGGATCAGCACTTCTGACGAGATACCATGGTCCAAAACCATAGGTTCAAATACCAAGGACTAAATACCATGGACCAAAAGTAAGTTCTCCAACATATATGTACTTTTCTTTGCGTGAAAGTGCGTGTATATGCATACGCTCCTTTGTAACGTCTAACCCACGTGTATACACGCCTTCGCCTAGGTGAACCTGCATATATATCTTTTTCTTTCATTCTGAGAGCCTGTACTGAGATCTGTCACCAAAGTGAGTTTCCATCAAGGACAATACCTATGCCATAGCTCTAAATCAGTGCCATAATGCCAACAATCTCCCCCTTTAGACTTGATGGCAACCCCAAGATTCTCAAAGTCATTCTCCCCCTTTGTCATCAAGGGCAAAGGGTTGTGCTCCCCCTGAGTACATGCTGAAATCTTTGCCCCGCTGTGCTGACCATGCTCCCCCTGGCTGTAGGGAAGATCTGCAAAATGATGTTCTTCAAGAAGAACCATGACTTATACATCATAAAAGACCTTCCTATCACCAAAAGACTCAATACATACATCCATCACCCAACCAAGTGGGGATCATCCACCCGACCAAGTGGGGATACATCGGAAATTTACATATGTCAACCAAGTACATTACATCTTCATCCCAGGCATAGTGGGGAAACCAAAATAGGCCGTTACATGACCTTGACACCATAAAAGAGATACATGACATAGAGACGAAATATCTAGAGCAAGAATTATGAAAGTCACCAATAACTGATATCAGCAGCATCTGTCAATCACCATTCAGATCAGCAACCATGTTTTCCTTCTGTTGTCCCTTTGCATTTGTTCCACGTGAAACCAACAACAGTTGTGAACTCAAACCAAAAGCTTCTAAGATAATGCCAACAATGCATCATTAAAAGTTGATCTGCTCCCCCTGAACCTGTGCCAGATGGTCTCTGTCAGACCCATATCAGACTATCTTCATCCAGACCCTATCCCTACTGATATCCATCAAGCCTCCATATACACGACTATCTCTACATAAACCAGCATCTGTACGCAAATCCTCCTTAGGCAACTCGCGTACACCCATTTTTCTCTGAAACAGACAAGTTTTAACAGCAAGATGATGCATCAACTACTCCCAGCTTCTGTCTGAGGTATTCAAAAGTTTCCCTGGGTAGTGGTTTGGTGAGAATATCAGCAACTTGTTGCTTAGAGGGAACATACTCCAATTTGACCTTTTGTTCCAACACTTGTTCTCGAAGAAAATGATACTTGATCGGTATGTGCTTAGTCTTTGAATGCATGACAGGATTCTTTGAAATGCTGATTGCGCTTGTATTATCACATAAGATGGAGATAGGTGGAGTACAAGTGATTTATAAATCCTGCAAGTTTTTCATCATCCAAAGGAGTTGAGTGCAGCAAGATGCAGCAGCCACATATTCTGCTTTAGCTGTAGATAGAGAAATCGAACTTTGTTTCTTGCTGAACCAAGATACTAATCTGGAACCCATAAAGAATGCACCACCACTTGTGCTCTTTCTGTCATCCATGCTTCCAGCCCAATCTGCATCTGTATAAGCATGAAGAGTGAGATCTGTATCTCTTGGATACCATAAGCCATAGTTTTGAGTTCCTTGAAGATACTTGAAGATTCTCTTCACTGCCTGAAGATGAGTTTCCTTTGGATTTGCCTGAAATCTTCCAACCATTCCCATTGCATGCATGATGTCTGGTCGGGTACCTGTCAAATAAAGCAGACTTCCAATCATGGATCTATAGGTTGGTTGATGCACTGTTGCTGATTCATCATTTGCACTGAGGCTGCATCCTGTAACCATAGGGGTACATACTGGTTTCGAATCTTCCATGCCATATTTCTTCAAGATCTGCTTGAGATACTTGGTTTGAGACAAAAAGATACCGCCTTCATGTTGTTGGATTTGTAGACCAAGAAAATATGTCAGCTCTCCAAGTAATGACATTTCAAATTCTTTCTGCATCACCAAGGCAAACTTTTGACTCATATCTTCTTCATTGCTGCCAAAGATAATATCATCTACATACACAATAAGTATTAGCAATTTGTCATTTTCAATTTTTATATAAAGATTGCTATCTGCTAATCCTTTTGAAAAACCTTGTTGATGAAGGTATTTGTCCAAATGGTAGTACCAAGCCCTTGGAGCCTATTTAAGACCATAGAGAGCCTTTTTTAGTCTGCATACAAGATTTGGATCATTTCCAAGAATGAAACCATCGGGTTGCTCAATGTACACTTCTTCTTCTAAGTCTCCATTCAGAAACGCTGATTTCATGTCCATTTGAAATACTTTGAACTTCTGAAAGCTAGAGAGAGCAAGGAACATTCGGATGGCCTCAAGTCTAGCAACGAGAGAAAAAGTTTCTTCAAAGTCTATTCCTTCTTGTTGAGCATACCCTTTACAAACAAGTCTGGCCTTGTTTCTAATAACTTCCCCCTTTTCATTCAAATTGTTTTTAAAGATCCATTTTGTCCCTATGACATTCTTATCTTTTGGTCTAGGAACCAACTCCCAAGTGTTATTCTTTTCGATCTGCTCAAGTTCTTCATCCATTGCCTTGACCTAGCATTCATCTTTGCATGCCTCTTTTACATTTTGTGGTTTAGTGGAGGAGAGAAAAGCCAAATAGATTGAGGCTTCTGCAATTGTTCTTCTTGTTTGTATACTTGCCTCTTTCTGCCCCAAAATTTGAGATTCTAGATGATTCTTCTGAACATACCTGGATGGAGTCTTATCTTCTATTCTTATATGTTCTTCTGGTGCTTCTTGAGCTTCTTCTTCATCATAAGTCTGATTTGATGTTGAAGGATAGTCCTCATCATCTTCGAAATCTTCGGAATTCACTTTCCTAGGAATGTTTCCTTCTTCGTCAACCACTAAATCAATGTTGTCAACAATTCTTCCAAGTCTTTTTTTGTAACATTATATGCTTTGCTGTGGGGAGAATAACCAAGGAGAATGCCTTCATCTGCTCTAGGTTCAAACTTACCAAGATTTTCATCATTATTTTTAATATAGCATTTGCTTCCAAAAATTTTGAAATATTTTACCGAAGGAGTCTCACCATACCAGAGCTCATGAGGAGTTTGAGTGTTGTTCACCCGGACATTTGTCTTGTTGAGAATAACAACTGCAGCAAATGCAGCTTCACCCTAGAAGGTTGCGGGAGTTCCAGACTCATCAAGCATTGCACGAGCCATTTGTTGAACTATTTTGTTCATCCTTTCCACTACTCCATTTTGTTGAGGAGTCCTAGCTGTAGAGAATTCCCTTCTTATTCCATGTTCTTCACAAAAATTGAAAAATTCATTCGAGGTAAATTCTCCTCCTCGATCAGACCTGAGGCATTTGATTCTGTGATCTGATTCGTTCTCCACCAAGGCTTTGAATGATTTGAACTTTTCAAAGGCTTTGTCTTTGTGCTTCATAAGTCCTATCCAACACATCCTGGAATAGTCATCAATGAATAATATAAAGTATTCTTCTCCTCGAGGTGACCTTTTCCTAGTTGGACCACATACATCAGTATGGACAAGTTCAAGCGGCCTGCTGGCTGATCCTTCCTTCTCAGGGAAGTTAGTTCTGGTTTTCTTACCAAACTGACATGATTTTCATATTGTATTGTCTAGGATTTTGATGTCTGGAAGACCACGAACTGCCTGGTATTTGCACGCTTTCCTTATCTGTGAGAAACTAAGATTCCCCAATCTTCTGTGCCATAGCCAGTGTTCATCATTCTTGCTCAGATAGCATTGACGTTGTCTTTCTTTGAATATGTATAAATTATTTGGAGTCCTTATGCCTTTGATCACTGTTTTTCTTGTATCAAGATCACGAACACTACATCCATTTGATCGAAATATTACCTCAGTTCCTTGATCACACATCTGGCTAACACTTAATAGATTATGCTTTAAGCCATCAACATACATGACATTTCTAGCTTTGACCCTTTCTTTCAACTGAACAGAGCCTTTACCTTTTATGAGAGCAGGGGTGTCATTTCCAAAAGAAACCTTCTTCTCCTTCTCTAAGGCACTATATGACTGAAGTTTTTCTTTATCACCTGTCATATGTTTCAAACATCCACTGTCTATGTACCATTGATTTTCCTGCCCTTCTGCATATAAGGCTATACCACATCTTTCTAGTTGGGGTTCTTTTTTTCTCCATGATTGGGAACTTGAGGCTTGCTCCTTCTACATTGTATCCCAAAACCTGCTCCTGCATTCAAAATATTCATGACCGAAATTGTTACAAATAGAAAATTCTATTTCATTTTCAAGAGCCGAGAAGTTGTTGTAAGTCCTTTTCATGATACGAGTCATACTCCTCTGTTTATGAGCTTCTCTAGTCATGATTGTCTTATAGGAAACACATTGAGCTGCTTTGTGACCAAAGTTATGACAAGAAAAACATTGGCCATTGAAGAAACTCCTGTGATAATCAAATCTACCAGCCAAATGATTGTAGTTCCTATTGACATCCATTCTTGAGGCAAATTGTGAAGGTTTTACCTGTGGCTAGTTGTAGCTTATGTTTGTCCTTAAAGTAGATTTCCCCTGATTTACCTTGTGATTTCCATTTGGTCTTTGTTCACTTCTCCTTGAAGCATCAAGATAACTCTCGGAGGTAGATGGTTTCTGCGCTTGAGTTGTTTCTTCATTATATCCCAGACCTGTCTTGAATAGTGGAGTGCTGCACTTTGATAATATCGTCTAACGTTTCAGATCCTTTAACAAATCTAAGATTAAGAGCTTTTGTTTTCTCAATCTCTTTTCTTAGTCCCACAATTTCACATTCTAACTTTTCATGATGTTTTTCCTTTTCAGCAAGTTGGAATTGTAGAGTATCTATTATCACATTCTTCTCTTCTAAACAAATTTTGAGTCTAGAAATCTCTTCATAAAGACTTTCTTCATCTATAGCATCCACAAAATCATCATCTTCAAAAGCCATTAAAAGTTTATATTTATTACCTTGTTCATCTTCGTCACCATTTGAAAGTCCATCACTATCTTCATGAGTGTAATAGCTTTTCTTATTTACATTCTATTTCTTGTTCCATCTAATAGGTTCCTTACCCTTGTCAATATTATCCTTATGAGGACATTTGGCAACATAGTGACCGACTCTTCCACAAGCAAAGAATTTGAAAGGTAACTTACCTCTGAATCTTCCAGCACCCCGTTCAAGGTTCTTGACAAAATTTGATTCTTCCTCTTCTTCTGACACGTGTCCTGACTCATAGTAATCTCCTTTCCCTAAAGCCTTGAAAGTAGCTTCTCTCCTATCTGATGGTCCTCCTTTAATCATTTCATAAGCAGTTAGAATTCCGTGTAGCTGTGACATGGTAAGGTTTCGTAGATTCTCTTTTTCTTCTATTGCAGAAACTTTAGATTCAAACTCAGGGGACAAAGATCTTAGAATCTTTTCAACCACAACAACCTCTTTTATTTCTTCACCCAAGTTTTTCATACAATTAACAATCTCATCTACACGAAGGAAATATTTAGCCACACTTTCATCATTGTGCATTCTGAGATTTTCATACTGAATTCTGAGGGTTTGAAGTTTTGCTTGTTTTACCTATTCATCTCCTTCATAGCTCATAAAAATCTTGTCCCATATCTCTTTTTCAGATTTATACTGCATAACCTTGACGAATTCTGATTGTGATAGACATCCTAATAGAGTATTGACAACCTTTGCATTTGTTTCATATTGCTTCTTACCAGCCGGATCTATAGGAGTTGCTGAAGGAAAAGTGTACCCTGTATCTATGATATCCCAGACTTCTGTACCAAGAGATTGAAGATAGGCTGTAACTCTTACCTTCCAATAGACGAAGTTGGTCCCATAAAAAATTTGTGTCCTGATTGATGCTTCTCTCTCGTAGTTGCTCATGATGATGGATCTTCCTTCAAGCGATCAAGCTTCTTCAGAAGGACCTACTCTAATTCCAATTATTGGAAATAATACTGAGAGGGGGGGTGAATCAGTATTATCAAGTCAATTATTTTCTTTTTAAACCCAGATCATATACGCTACTTCAGTTAGATAAAACCGTGTATATATGCAACTACAGAGAAGGAAACCCGCGTATACAATGTAGACTTATAATTTAATTTATCTTACAGATGTTGATCATTAATCTGTGTATCAGGATCAAATAAACAATAACCAGAAAGAGTAAAACAGAGCTGAAGACAATCACACACAAGAACACAAGATATAAGGTGGAAACCCAATGTGGGTGAAAACCACCTGCTACAATTCGTCTCTGTCTTCTTTTAATTAGAAACTTCTTCTTACAATGTACTGGTGCAGCCCCTTACCAATACGCAGGCTGCAACCTGCAGAGAGCTACAACCCTCTCTTGTTCTCCAGCTTCTCCTGGAAGGGAGCTACAACCCCCTTAGCTCTTGCACTAGCCAAGATACTAGTACGTAGGTGCTGGCCTACTGAAGGCTACAACCTTCTCTTTCTTCCAGGGACCACGTTTCATAAATTTTCAGACTGGATCCATGAACATCAATCAATCATCAAGAATTTCTGCATCAAACAATCTCCTTTTCACCAATTAGAACTGAATCAAGTAGACACTTCTCTGACAGCTGTACCCAGAACACAGTAACAGTAATCACACACCAAATTCTGAACCCAGAACACTGCACCAATCAAACAGAAGCAGCTAGAACACAACTCAAGAGATGTACACTACTTCAATAACGAGAAACCTATGTGCATACACTTCTATGTTTGGACCAACCTACATATACGTTGTTTTTACTCACAGAACCAGCGTGTATACGTGCCTTCACTTCACTGAACCTGCATATAGATCTATAAAGGATAATTTCAAATATTCAAATTTTAATTAATCCAGATTACCAGATTTATAGATCAAGCATGCGCCACATATAACGGATCAAAATCATACAAAGATACAATTATTCAAGCCTTAAGATTATGACCCATCAATGGAACTTATCCTTCTCTTTGCGCTCAGGTTCCTCCTTCATTCAGATCCAGATCTGCAGCATAACCCAATAACCAATATTCCAGATCTAGCCCTTTATCAGATATTCAATTAATTCCAATGATCCTTTGCCAAATGATCTCCTTCCTCTTTTATAGTCTTAGGCCTTTCACAATACCACGGTCCAAAACCATAATAAAACAATACCATGGACCCAATACTTGGGATCAACACTTCTGACGAGATACCATGGTCCAAAACCATAGGTTCAAATACGAAGGACTAAATACCATGGACCAAAAGTAAGTTCTCCAACATATACGCGCTTTTCCTTGCATGAAAGTGCGTGTATACGCATATGCGCCTTTGTAGCGTCTAACCAGGTATACATGAGGAATATTTGACTTTGCATGCATTTGAAAGGCTCTTCAATAAGAAATACTTGTCAGATAGGTACAAAGATGACATAGATAAGGTGTTTTATGAATTGTGATGGGTTCTATACTAACAGGTTTTTGGAGCTGTTGAGATATGTGCCTTACCTCAGGGAGGAGAAGGCCAAGATTCAGAGATTCATGAGTGGATTTCCAATAGCATATAGATACCAGATTGAGTTCGATGAGCCTAGATCATTGGAGGAGGCCATCTGAAAGTTGAAGCATTATTATGAGAAGTTGGAGTGCAAAGTTGAGCCTAAGCATGACTTGAAAGAAATGACAAACCTAAAGGAAAATAGCCACCAAAGAGAGAAATACCTCAATATGAAATTGAGAAAAAAAATGCAGTTCCTTATAAGAGGTTCAATACAACTGAGAAAGGACATGGAGAGCAGCAGGCTAGAGGCGGTGGTAGGGAACCATTGCATTGTTGGATATGTGGTAAGGGTCATCGTAAGAGGGATTTTCCATAGTATAAGAGTGGTGGTAGACCCCAGATTTATAGTGCTTAGGGGGCGCATATAGTTGGTGATGTTGGTCATAGAATTCTTCGAATCTATGCAGTTGTAGACAACAGGTAAGTGTATCATTAGGAATCCATCATTTAGATGGATAGTAAGATTTGTGATCAAGTTGTTTCTATTTTGATTGATCCTGGATATAAATATAGTTATATTAATCTTGGCCTAGCGGATAAGTGTGGTTTGATAAAATAAGTGCATGCAGAACCTTGGTTGGTACAGTTGGCTATAGGTACGAAGAAGTGATTTCACCATTGGGTAAGAGCTTGCACATTTGAGCTAAATGATATGCCTACAACAACAAACTTGAATGTATTGCCATTGGGATCCTATAGCGTGCTTTTGGCTATGGATTGGCTATACTTCACATAACCAATTTTAATTGCTTCGATGAGGCCATTAAGTGTGTGGATGATAGTGGAGAAAAGATTCCTTTTCATGGAAAAAGAAGCCTACATCAGTGAGGATGGTTAATGCTATGCAGACTAACTGTAATTGGAGAAAAGGTTGTGTGATGTTTGTAGTACACATTTCTAGTGACAAGGGTAAAGAGGTTGAGTATGTCGATGTGTTAAGAAGGTGTGCATTTTTGCAAAAGTTTTATGATGTATTTCCTGACGACATTATAGAGTTTACACCTCAGAGGGAAGTATACTTTTATATTGAGTTGGTGCCAAGGGTAGCCCCAACATCAAAAGCACCTTACAGGATGAGCACACCTAAGTTGGTTGAGTTAAAATTGCAGCTGAAGGAAATGTTGGAAAAGGGATACGTTAGGCCAAGTGTATCGCCTTGGGGTGCACCATTTTTGTTCGTAAAGAAGAAATATGGTACTCTCAAATTATGCATTGACTATAGGCAGTTGAGAAAAGTAACAATCAAGAATAGTTATCGATTACCGAGGATTGATTATTTGTTTGATTAGTTGAAGGTAGCATCAGTGTTCTCTATGATCAAATTGAGATCAGGATATCATCAGGTACACATCAAGGAAGAGGATATCTTCAAGACTGCGTTCAGGACCAAGTATGCGCATTATGAGTTTGTTGTTGTTCCATTTAGTTTGACTAATGCTCCAACTACATTTATGTGTTTGATGAATAATGTGTTGTGTCCTTATATGGAAAAGTTTGTTATTATATTCATTGATGACATACTCATATATTTTAAGAATGAGAAAGATCATACTGAGCATTTAGCAACAGTGTTGAGAATGCTAAGAGAGCATCAGTTATATGCTAAACTTACCAAGTGAAACTTCTTTCAGACTAAGCTACATTACTTGGGGCATGTTGTCTCCAAGGATGACATAGAAGTAGATCCATAGAAGATAAGGGCCATCATGGAATGGGAAGCTCCCAAGAATGTGGATGAGGTGAGATCATTTATGGGATTAGCAGGCTACTACAAGAGATTCATCAAGAACTTCTCACGCATTTCATATCCTGTCACATTGTTACAATAGAAAGGTAAGAAGTTCGAATGGACATAAGAATATGAGGTTACTTCTGAGCTTCTTAAGAATTTTTTGACACATGCATGCTTCTTAGTAATTTTTGGATTACATTAAGATGGAAGCTATATTATTGGATGGTTGAAAACCCAAGTCCTATAGTTTAGCTTCCCTAGACTGAGGATGTACCTCGACTTTGTCAAGGGTTTTTAAATGGTCAAGCCATTGATTTTTGGTTGGACATCCATATCATTGGATTATTCTTGAGAAGATGTTTATGTTGGTATGTAAAACACCATGTAGTTCCCCCAAGTTTGAGAGATATTCAAAGTTGAAGTTGATGACCCCAATTTATCAGCTAAAACCCCACATGAGTGTGACTTGGCTTATCTTCATTGGTTTTGGCTATCTATAATTAGGTATATGGTGTCCTTGGTCATGTAAAATCATCCTAGAAAGGGCATATAACTAATTAGTATCAAGAACCCCTTACCTAAGCCTCATTCCTCATTATAAAACGATATGTAGGCTTTGCTTAGGGCCTAAGTTGACATATTAATAATGATAATTAATAAGTCAAAAAAATTAATAACTTTAAAGATCCTAAAGACCACCTACAACGTTCACCTAAGAAGTCCTTAATAATTTATAGAAATAATTTCCAAACTAACTAGTCCTAAAGCCTAAAACTCGTCATTACAAGGGAAACATTCGTTCTAATTAGGGCCCATGAAAAAATAATTATTAATTTTTATTATACAAGCCAACATTTTAAATGTCTAAATTCCTCCAATGGTAATTCCTAAATCCCTAACTATATATTATAAAATAACACCAAAACTTTACACCTAACCACTCATCACATAATATCTCTGAAATAGTCTCCTATCTTGAACTTATCTCTAAAATTGTGCTCACATTTGAGGCAAGAATAGTTGATACCTATTAAGGCTAAGGAAAATGAATGATACATGAGTTAAGGTTTGGTTTTTTGGTGTATTTTAGATGTTTGGTTATTTTGGAGTCACAATTACAAGGAGGAGCAAGGTTCTTAAGTAAGTTTTGATATGATTATTTTTAATTTGTTGGGCATTCGTGTTATGTGTAGACCAATGTTAGGGCTTGGCCACAAGCTCATCGTTTTGTACAGGAAGTTGAAGGTTCGGTCTCATGTGTATTAAGTCTAGTGTAATGCAAGAATAATAGTAGGTTCGTAAATATCATATTTGTCTCTTTTGAATTTAACTAGGTTATTTTTCATTACAACTGAAGTTATGGTTCTTAAATGGAGTAACCATAACACAAATACCACACAAATGTTTTGGAAATTTACGGTAAAAATTTTAGGCCATCAAAGGTTGATTCAGAGTAGGATTTTTCATTACAAAATAGTTTTCATCTTGTGAGGATTTTTCTCATCTTTGAAGGAGTATCCATATCATTTTTGTATTCAAATTTAGTGATTCATCTTTTAGGTTTGTCTAAGTTTGTTTCTTGTTCTCCTACATTTGTCAATATATGACATTGATTCTCACTATAAGATAGTGGCAATAATCTCATGTTAAGTTAAATAATTTGAAGAAAAAAATGTAGTAACCCAATCATTGACTTTTAATTTTATGTTTCTATATCTTGTTGACAACCCTATCATTAGAATTATGAACCAAAGAAAATGTGACAATGACTTGTGTGACTTAACAAATTGTATTCAAATTTATGTGATTATACAATAAAATTGAAAGTGATATTGTGATACTTAGAAGCAATATTTACTAATATATGACAATATAATAGTTAACCCTAACTTATTTTGACATTGATATGTACTTGAAGTAACCTGATTTAATTTTGTATGATCAATGAACTTGACTGGTAATATAACAATTGGCATTATCTTGACAACCTGTTAGGATTTGCACTATCCATATGTAATGTTTAAGAGATATGTGTTAGGACATCAAGTCATACATTTCTATTATCTTTGCATTAACACATTGATTGGAACAGTGAGTTTACATGATAGTTGAAAAATGTCTTGGCTTTGACTTTACTTGACTATGACTTGACCTAAAAATTGCAGTGATAACTTAGGAATTTGTACTTGTGATGATCTAGGGTCTTGTAGTGATGATCGAGAGTGTGCACAATTACAAAATTGTAACTTAGTAGGGAAACACAATTTTGAGTGAAAGATCACCTTATTTTACAACTTTTTGACGTAAGGATGGATAGTAGGGTTTGATCAGTTGAGAAGAAATATTTACACGTATGTTGGTAACTCTCTATGGACAGAACTTGAGAGCATTGGGAGTAGGTCATAGGGATAACCTGAGGCACCTTGTATTGTGCCATTATTTGATAGAAGTTCCAGGTGGTTGTAGCATCAATTGCAACCTAATACATTGATGACAATGATTGTGCATTGATGACAATTGACTCATGAGCAGTGACATGCAGTGATATCCAACAATTGTGTAGTGACTTATAGTGAAAATGATATATAGTGTGTAGTGACAATGAAATGTAGATAAATAATGATAGCTTGATGTACAGCAATGTGTAGTAATATGTTTGTGGGAACAATGATCAGTGGCTACCAGGATTTGACATTTATTCTACACCTTTCTTACACCTATTCTACATTGATTTAGAGTAAATGGTATCCAGTCTGAAACTTTGAAACGTGGTATTCTGGCTCATTAGGGTGGCAAGGTGGTGCAAGGCAGGTGATTGGAGTCACCTTTAAGTTGTATCCTTAGAGCACTTCAAGGTGTCACGGTGGTGCTAGGGAGGGTTGTGGCTTTCACAACGCGTTGTGGCATCCATTCAGTTGTGGTTGATAAACTAACAAGGCATCGAATCATCCTTTTTGATAGAAGCTGGTAAACATAGTGTTGGGGCACTCATTACGTTATGTCTTGGTCTACAGGGCGTCGGGACGTCCTTCTATTTGAAACAGGATATTAGGGTCTAGTAGTGTCCTACATGTTGTAGCCTATTAATTAGGGGTTGATGCCTCCCTAAGTTGTAGCTGAAATCTTGAAGTAATAAATTTTCTTTTTACAGGGAGAATACAATTACTAACGAAGTGTTTGGTGGTTTTTGACCCGGAGGGGGTTTTACACCTAAAAATATTTGTGTCCTTTGTTTTATCTTTCTGCATTGTTGTATGGTATTTTCTACTGTTGATTATTGTTAATGATCATTTGAAGAAGAACAATAATAATGACTGAAGATTAACTAATGCTCTGAAAAATGAATAAAAATTGCTAATTTCTAAGAAATACTAATTCACCCCCCTCTCAGTATTTCCAACAACTGGTATGAGATCTTAGTTCCTTCAGTAATATCTTAACCACTACAAGGTAGTTTTCAAATCATAGAGATGGGAAATTTAAAGAAGTAGGTTGCAAGGATTTCAAAGGAAGGTATAGGTACAAAAAAGTCCTAAGAAAGTAAGTATTGTGTACCAACCCCTGATTTTGATGCATATAATTATTGGATATGGGAATCTAGGATTGAAGTACATTTGTAGGTACATGAAGTATAGGAATCAATTGTTTCTGGAGACACATCTACTGACGAAGCTAAAAGGTACAATTCAAAGGCCATGAATGTAATTTTGAATGTTTTTCCAAATTCTGTGAAAAAAAAGTTGGTTAATGTTCAAAAACTAAAGATCTTCTAGAAAAGCTTCATAATCTCTATTGAACAAAGCAATGAGGTCAAGATGTTATTGAAAATTTGCATCTCTCTTATTATGATGAAGAAATTAGAGAAATGAGTAAGATAGAGTTTCAAAATCAAGTGATCAAGGTGATAAAGGAACTAAAAGGTCAAATGGAAAAGATAATACTTTTGGAATCAGAATTGAAGATAGAAAAAGAAATCATCAAATAAAATGAAGAGTTTGAGAAGACAATTAGCAGCCCTAGAACTCAATTGGAAGAAGTCAAGAATATAGAGACACAAGGCCTCAAGAGAGAACTCCAACGTAAGCAACAAGAACTAGACACAACGTTTGCAGAGATTAGTGGGCTCAAACAAGAGATGTAGGAAGGAAAAATTGAGGGAAGGAATCTGATCAAAGAGACATATCCGCAGTTGATCAAACTCAAAAGGAATTGGAAACCATTAGTTGAACTAAGCAGGTTCAGGATTGAAAATGAGGAGAAAGAGGAATAGATATAGGTTCTCAATAGAGAAGTAGAGAAGATCATTGTTGGCTTGTTGGGGCCTGACCCAGGTTCGGAGTTAATTAGCCAAACAAATCCTTGTACTACTGGTCCTTTTGGCAACAGTCCATGGAGCGCGAACTGAGGTCTCACCTGAAGTACTATGGGGGGTGCTGGAACCAAGTTTCCGCACCCTTGAGATGTCTAAGAGGTTGAACTGGTCCAACTGTTAGTCCCTTCGTGTAGGCTGCTTCACGCACTTTCTTGGCATTCACACCCTCATATACTTGCCTTTGCGCAGCCCTAACAAGGGGCCGTGGGGCTTTCACACTGTTGGGGCAGTGCTCTGCGCTATTCCCCTAAGTCGCTCTTGAGATCTTACTTATCTTCCTCTAACAGTTAATTATATTCACATAAATGGATGCCTTACGTTATATTAATTTATACAACACATTCATATGAGTTCGCACATAAAATAAATAGTACACATGCAATTTATACCCAATCATACATTAAAATAGGAAACGATACATAGAAATATGGTAAACTCCTCTTTATTCATCTTTCCAATGGTTATAGACTCGACCTACCCTGTGCACTCAGCTGCAGGGGTCCGCCCACTCAGCTGCAGACTACTAGGCCTCTGCGCGCTTAGCTATAGAGCCTTCTCCTACTATATGACCCAAAGACACATTTTACACTTTGACTCGGTCTCTTAGACTCATTGTGTTTCCATTCTATTCACTATGTCCTCCACTTAGAGCCTTGCTCTATTTATATAGTCCCATGGTCCGTGGACCATGGGTGAGTCTATCAAGTTGACATTACATTACAAAAACAAGGGCAGACATTCCTGGGACTCTATTATAACTTTGCGCTCCGCGCCCACAATTCGTGGAGCTTTTACAAATGACTTGGTCAAAACTTGGGCTTTAAGCCCCAAAACATGCCTTAGGGGGATTCCATGCCCAACAAGCCCCCAACACAAACATTTTGACTCAGCCTTGAGTCACTCTATAGGCATGAAGATCTTCATGTGGAGTCCCTCCAACTCTATCCGAACTGCTACAAGGTCGGCAGTGCACTAAGCGGCTACCTACTAGATCTCTTATACGCGTTGTTCCAAGACCGCGATGTCGGAATTGCTTCCTTGCATCTGTGTTTATGTTCCCTGCATTTGTTTATAGTCTCCCACCTTTGTCCAGATCCTTGGAGCACAAAGACTATGCTTCTGCCAGCTAGTCAAATATTCGATCCGCTTGTGTAGGGCTTCAATCGGCTACCATTCACTTTGCCTAGGAAAAGCTGTCCATTTAGCTTGACTAGTTGTACCATGCCTCCATCTATAACCTCCTTAACAATGTATTGTCCGAGCCAATGCATTCTAAACTTTCCCAGGAATTTATCAAACTTACTGTCATACAACAACACTAAATCATTTACCTTGAAGGTGTGCAACTTAATATGGCGATCGTGCCAGGCCTTCTCGTGCTACTTTTGCACCTATTGATGAAAGCCATCCAGGAACCATTCCTCCTCAATTTCTTCCAACTGTGCGGGCCTCTCTTCGAGGGCTTCACAGTTTGTCATACTTGTGAGTGCTGCTATGCACAGACTAGGTACAATATACTCCATTGGCATGACAACTTCCATGCCATAAACTAACCAGAAAGGTGTCTGTCCCGTCAATTTCCTGCACGTTGTCCTATAAGCCCATAGTACTGCAGGTACATGTAGGTCCGAGTCACTCTGTTGCATGTTTCATGGGAGCGTGAAAGCTCCTGCACATCAGATTCGGACGAGGAAACAGAACGATGGAAAAATCAGTTACACAAGGTCACTACGCTCAATTGCAACATGATGGTAAGATCATTGCGCTGCGTGACAACAGAGGTAAGTGATCTGCCTATGTATGATGGATTGAGCAAGGTGGATGATTTCCTGAACAAGTTTGAAAGAGAGGTGCTAGAATAACAGTGGTTCAATGCTTTGAAATTTTCACTGCATGCTACGCCCGCAAGGTGGTGGGGTATGTACCAGAATCATTTTGAGGACTGGTGAGAATGCAGAAGGGTGATGCTTATATAGTTTGGAAAGCCTCAGCTGTGAATGGAAGCTAGTTATGATGGATGAAACAACCTACATGCCCACCTCTCTAGATGGGTACAGGTGTATGGTATGCAACCTGCACGAATGCACACTGTCCTCATGATAGTAAACAGGAACAACAAGCAGAAGCGGGCAAGATGAGGGCGTGAATGACGAAGTATGATAAGACCAAGCATGCCAAAGATTATCCATGGGGAAGCCTTTGACAAGGTGTGCGAAGTGCTGAACATGGTCCACCATGTGAGATGCACTGACTGGGATCAACGCGTACGAACGTTTCTATGGGTTTATAGGACCATGTGCAAAAACCTGACCGTGCGAGCACTTCCGACACTGAAGTATCAAGTAGATGTTGTAATCCCTATGGAACATACGAAGCCTAGTCCGCGCATAGTAGCATTGGTAGATATGATGGTCCGCGAAGCCTAGAATGAAGGAATCACATAGCCGCAAGAAACAGAACACATAGGACTTGAGGAAGAAATCTGATGGGGAAACGTTAGACTTCACAAACTTGAAAAAGAAAGGGTACAATTAAGGAAGAAAAGTTCTTTGATAGACACGGAGGTCCAGAAGCTGGAAGACGAGATAAAGGAAGTGTTTCTCGTCGAAAAACTAGGACGTTAAGGCAAGGTGCATATGATCATACTGACAAATTTGAGAACTATCGCCGTGAATTGGTTAGTCTGTTGCCTTGGCTTGGACCACTTATCACCAAACGTACTGACCAGGGTAGCGCGTCGCAAGTAGTATAGTGCATAATGCCGACCACAACAGTGGAAGTTGGGGGTTCTCCATGAACCATGGGGGAGGACGAGTTGGAGCCCCACATGGGTGGTGCGACCACCAGACTAGCTGTAGGAAGGATAGCCTTAGCGCTCTAGGCAGTTGAAAGGAAGCACGAGACTATAAACTATTCTACTTGGGAGCTGCGTGATATTGGGGATGCACGTAGAAGCAGAGCATCATAGGGTCCACGTCCGCACTTGAAGGGCTATGCTGACACATAGATTGGCTCGAAAGTGATCATTGAGGTCACTATTCATGATGGGACATGCAACTTGAGGCCAAATGGAGCAGGCGACAAGCAATTAAGATGTGATTTAGGCACAAGATTTGGGAAAATCTGCGCTAAGACAGCATTAATGGATCGGAATTGGGGGAATGATCAAATTTGAATTCAAAAGGCACTATAAAACACAAAGGGCTACCCAAAAAACAACACTTGGTCATTTCATAATTGAGCGATTAAGCAAAGCACTGAGGATTGAGAGCCAAGCGACAATTTATCCCCTGAGTTCCCGAGTGACAGAATACAGCCTAGATACGATGACCGCAACTAAGGATCATTTGGGAATTGAAGAGGTAACTGCTGGTGAGGCCATGTAGACCCCAGTGGTGGAGGATGTTTAAGAAGGTGTCATGGTTGTGGTAGAGATACCCAAATCACTGCGTACACCGAGGCCCAAGAAAGATAAACAAGAAATGGCCCCTATATGCATGTCCACAAGGAACCCACTACGCAGCAAACTATCAATGGCAGAAAAAAGGAAAGCTGTCATGATCGAAACAGGTGAGAAAGAAGAAGATTTGCAGGCCCTGACCATCACAGCAGAAGAATATGAAGATATGGAGGAGAATATTCAACCTACACACTCTATAACAAAACTTCCTGCATATGTCCCTCTGAAGAAAGGCAAGACCAAAGTGCCGAAGGACCTGGATCAAACCAAGAGTTCACTATAGACCCTGCTACTTCCAAATGGCATAGTGTTTGAAGGCACGCACCTGAGCCGCATTCCAACCATGAAGTTTGAAGATTGGGACCTCAATAACCGTGAGAAATTCCCTCACCTAGAAACCGGGAACCTCATGAAGCAGAACACTGAGGGGGTGGTGACAATGTTAGAGCTGCAGAAGTGGCTGCGCAGTGTGGAAAATGCTGGGTTGCTACACTTACTATGGGTATCGCATTTCCACCACGTGCCCATCACCATTTTTGTCATCAAGCAGCTTCTCTTCCTGGTGCATGATGGGTATCTATGGCTGGACGAGCCTATCCCCATCATGACAGACCTAATCCATCGAATTTCTTGGCTCCCCTGCAAAGGAAGGGACACCGCAACCGTAGCCCAAGGAAAGGGCAATGATTTGGCCCTTGTAGAAGCCATGAAGACAAAATACAATTTGGAGAAGCAGAAAAGGGGCTACACCATCTCCAACATCAAGGACACAGGGGTACGCGTAGCAACCCAAATCTTGGATGACAAAGTTATGAGGAAGTGTCATGCTGATGAGGTACCAATGCTGGTGGTCGCACTAGCTAAGAAGTGCACAGAGGGGCTCCAGTTCAACTTGTCTATATTCCTTTGGGAGGAATTTTTGAAGAACTGTCGTGAAGTCCAGGACCAGGGTAAAACCTTCCACTATGTGTGGTTGTTGTTATCCATAGTGCTCATAGTGGGGGAAATATTGGAGGACAGTCAATTCCCTAGCATTTACAGAGAATTACCGGAGGCCGTGAAGTATGCTTCGCTTTGGGCTACAAAGGATGCAAAACTGATACGCGACACAAAAATCTTTTAGGTGCTCATGGAGATGAGCATCTAGAAGTGGATCAATTGGATGCCGCACCTTTCACCCATAGTGTACAACACTTTACAGAGTTTTGTAGACTTTAAAGATGATATGCACAACATTTTTATTAGGGCACACAAGGATTTGGTGAAGCAGTGGACGAAGCTACCTTTTGTAGCCACTAACGATGCCATTTTTACAGTCTTGGAGACATGGCATCCAGAATGGCATGCCCCAGATTTGGCAGAACTTGAGAATGTGCTAATGCAGAAGAAGAAGGATGATGCCAAGCTGCACATCACACAATTGGCCGAGAAAAGGTGGAAGGAAACAAGAGCAGCTAGGGAAAGGGTAGCGCGGGAAGCGACACAGAAATCCACCATGCAAAAAAAAGTTGTAGAAGCAACATCAATAGCACAGGCAGTAGACGAAGCAACATCGAAGGTGGGTGAGGATCAAGCAACATCCTCATAGTGGTAGGAGGCAGAGGAAACAGAAACATCAAAAGGGAGTGTGGACCCAAGGACCGTGTCGACACAGTTGAAGTGCCCACACATCACAAAGTGAGCAAGACCAAGGAATAAGGTCAAGGCCTCGATGTTGGCCATTGAACCAATCACCTTAACCGAAGGTGGTCTCCATGACATTGGTGAGATGGTCCGTGATGTCACAAATGAAGCGCTTAAGGATTTTATGCAGGAGCACTAGACTACGTTGGGGACCCACAGGGCACAACTGTAGGAGTTACAGGTGTGTCCCTCTCAGGTGGGTACCTTGTCCACCCACCTCATAGTAGGACCCTCAGTAGCAGAACAGATGCTGCGCGCATGGATGGCAAACACAGTAGTGTTGTCGGAAGAGACCTTACTGACAATAGATGAGGTTGATAAATTTGTGGTTAACATGATGAAAGGCCTTGGCCTCAATTTGGCTGCCCTTCTGCGAGAGGCATTGTATCTGCTATAGGATGGGATAATGGCAGAGCTACACGCTATGGAGAGAGGTTTGATCCAAGTCCTCAGTGACCAAAAGATCAACATGGAACAACTCATCTTGCAGCATGACGACTTGGTGTCACAAAATCAACAGTTGGTGCAGGTGGTAGATGACGCTTGCCGAAGCATCTCAGAGCTGGCCATCCCAGTAGATATACCAGTAAAGGTGCGGATCCATAGGTTGGAAACCAGAGTCCACAAGGCTAGGGAAGAAACGACCAATGTTCAACTGGAGCTGAATCTTCATATCGCTAAGCTGCGGTTAAAGGTGCAACCTTCCACTCCCCGGAAGTCAGAGAACAATGCACTAGTGCTATCACAACGGGACTGGAGCAAATAGGAAGTGCAGTGTGAGACTGCACCAGTATGTTGGAAGACACACTTGAGGTTCTCATGACTCTACAGGAGGACGCTAACATCCAATGCCTAGAGACAGAGGCGTGAGAACTCCAGTAGCAATACGAAAATATCCGAGGAACTACACAGATAGTAGTCCTCACTCAGTAGCTTGCAAGGATGCAGCAAGCTGAGACACTAAAGGAGTAGGTGGATGCATCGCGACACAAGAAGGCAGTTCTCAAAGCGAGCATTTAGCCATGGATTGACGAGGCCCTCACCATTACGATGAATATCGAAGGAAAGCTCGCACACATACAGGGGATGCATGTGCGGATTCAGAGAAACACGCTGGTCACAGAGGTCTCAAAACAACAGATGTAGCAGGCTTAATGATAAGGGTTTGTTAGCCTAAATGCACCCAAATAAAATGAAGAAAAACGGGTAGGGTGAGGAAATGGGTAAGTAGAAGAAAGGTTGCAGAAATATCAAGTGATTACACAAAAGCACTTATGAAATGTTTAAATACATCTTTTAAATGTGCATAAGCAGTAAACAAAGCATGGACAATGGTTTACAATTTGGTTTATTTAACATCCTCTCAGTGATTTCACCCTCTCTATTTACTAATTTCCCATAAACAAGTTCTAAGTACTTAAATCCTTTAAGTCAAAGAAGCTCAGAGCATTTCTATGACTTTTGGAGGGACCAGACCCTCGGCTTAATGACTTATCGACACAAATGCTAGAATCCCCTTCATGAAAATTCATCTTGCTTCATTTCCCCTCATTTCCCCTCATTTCCCTAATAAAACCCCCTTTTCCTAAGGTTAAACACCATTTGCCTATGAAAAGTAAAAATCTTATGATTAAATCCCTTTTCACTAAAAAACCCACAAATAACACTTTATCCTAAGTATAAAGCGAAGTGCGCAGAAATATTATGTTTTACCTTTTTACTTAGGAAAAACCCACTCTTCCGATTATATTTCATATTAATTTCTGATTTTATTATATAATTCCCCCATATCCATTTTCCTTTATATTAACTAAATCCCTATGTAAATACCCCCAACCCTTAGTTTTACTAAAACTTATACGTTTACCCCTTATCTTGGCAAAACATATAAATCCCCCCATTAACCCTAAATAATCACAAATCACTTGTGATTAACGCATTGGCCCCCCCTAATGCCTCTGTACATTTTGTACATGCTATTCCCTCACCCGTCCATCGTCCAATCATTTGCACCCAAATCCTACATTCCGCAACTATATCAGGCTCACCCGATGCCCGACCTTTACCCAAAGAGTTAAATCCTGCTATTAAGCTATGCCCGATCATTTTCAAACCTATGATTAAACCTTAAATAAACCCATACCACCAAGGTTTAAAGCACTGGGCCCCTCCCTAAACCCAAGCTTTATAACCCACATGTTTCCCTTGCCCGATTGTCATCCGATCAACATTCGCTTCATCCAATGCTCCACAACCATATCGGTCGGGCCTAATCGCTGATCGTTTCCCGCCCGATAAAGCGGTTTTCCCCAACCCCCCTACCGCTACATGTCAAACGCTGCAGTGCATCAGGTGACCCCTCCTGAATACCACCCACGTCACAAAAGCGGTGTGATGGCCCTCCAATACCACTTCCTCGCTTAACCGAAAAAACTGGCAACTCTTCATTTGTAAATGAACTCGCCAAAAGAAATTGTTTTTGTATAAAAGTCTAAAAAGCCCTCTTTTCACCCATTTTTACCTATAAACTCAAAAAACCATTGTGACTCTGAAAAACGCCGAATTGACTAACAGACCTCCAAATTTGCTCCAAAAGATGTTACAGACAACCTAACTGACCTCCCAATCCGTACCAGAACTGTACAAACCTCTGCAGCTTCTACGAACCAGAAATTTGAGGCCAATTTTCCCAATTCCAAGTATTTCACCATAGAATACCACTCCCTGTTCAAAATTGGAAAAGTTCAGCCTGTCAAGCATTTTCATTAAGTAAAATTAATTGAAAAATAGCTTAAATTCAAAAATCTGCGGCTGAACCCTCTGATAACTTTCTAATTTTCATTTAAAAACCTTTGAATAAACCCCCAACACCTAATTTAAATCCACAAGAACTAACTTATGGCTAACCGTATTGCCTTAGATGTTAGATCGATCACAACTCCCCATTTGGACCTCGACTACCTTCCCTTAGCCAACAGGGATTTCCAAATCAAAGATACATCTACCCAGGCGCACTTGCTTAGAATCCATTGTCAAAGTAGGGACAAATACCTCAACCATGCTAATGATATTGGCCTTTGGGAGTCAAATTTTCCCAAATATCAGTTCCCGCAAGTACATATCTTCCTAGCCTTTGGTATCCAGCTTCTGGAGGGGAAAAGGAAATATGTCTGGTTTATAATATAAGAACATATGGTAGAGGACAGATGAGTATTTGAACACTCTTTCATTGTTCATCCTAGTGAACTGTTCATGCATTCTCTCAGCTATGAACTCAACATAATTGTACACAATAGCAAGGGGCTGTCCTGGGGTATAGATTGACATGACATCCAAGACAAGTTCAACAAATTTATCAGCAAACCAGCCTAGGATACATGATATCATGGTGATGATTTTTTTTCCCCTTTCAGAGAACATGGCATATTGGGGAGGATTTTTAGAAATTAATTGCTCTTCAACAATGAAATCTTGGAACAATTTGGCCAGTCTGGAGGGACTTAGTTTGGAATATTGGTCTAACAAATCTCCAATTGAGAGTGGAGTCAAATTTGGTCTTGGTTGGATTTGTAGCATTTCATCTATGGATTCATCTATGATATTAAACAAAACCTTTTGGTCATGCGACATTATGGTTCTATGGCCAGGGATGTAGCATGCATGGCACATGTGGACAATTTCTGTGAAGATATGTACTTGGGGGAACTGATATTTGGGAAAATTTTACTCCCAAAGGCCAATATTATCAGCATGGTTGAGTTATTTGTCCCTACTTTGACAATGAATTCTAAGCAAGTGCCCCTGGGTAGATGTATCTTTGATTTGGAAACCCCTGTCAGTTAAGGGAAGGTGGTTGAGGTCCAAATGGGGAGTTGTGATCAGTCTAATGTCTAAGGCAACAAGGTCAGCCATAATCTAGTTCTTTTGGATTTAAATTAGGCACTGGGGGTTTATTCAAAGGTTTTTAAATGGAAATTGGAAAGTTATCAGAGGGTTCAATCGTAGGTTTTTGAATTTAAGCTACTTTTCAATTAATTTTACTTAATGAAAATGCTTGACAGGCTGAACTTTTCCAATTTTGAACAAGGAGTGGTATTCTATGGTGAAATACCTGGAATTGGGAAAATTGGCTTCAAATTGCTGGTTCGCAAAAGCTACAGAGGTTTGTACAGTTCTGGTATGGACTGGGAGGTCAGTTGGGTTGTCTGTAGTGTCTTCTGGAGCAAATTTGGAGGTTTGTTAATCAATTCGGCGTTTGTCGAAGTCACAATGGTTTTCTGGGTTTATAGGAAAAAATGAGTGAAAAGGGTGAAAAACGGGCTTTTCGGCCTTCTATAGAAAAATGATTTCTTTTTGTGGGTTCATTTACAAATGAACAGTTGGCGGTTTTTTCGGTTAAGCGGGGAAGCGGTATTGGAGGGCCATTGCACCTCTTTTGTGGCGTAGGTGGTATTCAAGAGGGGTCACCCAATGCACTGCAGCGTTTGACACGTAGCGGTAGCGGTGTCGGGTAAAACTACTTTATTGGGTGAGTAATGATCGGTGATCGGGCCTGTCCGATATGGTTGTGGAGCATTGGATGAAGCGAATGTTCATCGGACGACAATCGGGCAAGGGAAATGTGTGGGTTATAAAGCTTGGGTTTAGGGAGGGGCCCAATGCTTTAAACCTTAGAGGTATGGGTTTATTTATGGTTTAATCATAGGTTTGAAAATGATCGGGCATAGCTTAATAGTAGGATTTAACTCTTTGGGTAAAAGTCCGGCGTCAGGTGAGCCCGATATAGTTGCGGACTGTAGGATTTGGGTGCAAATGATCAGACGATGGTCGAGCAAGGGAATAGCACGTACGAAATGTACAGAGGCTTTAAGGGGGGCCCAATGCGTTAATCACAAGTGATTTGTGATTATTTAGGGTTAATGGGGGGATTTATATGTTTTGCTGGGATAAGGGGTAAATGTATATCTTTTAGTAAAACTAAGGGTTGGGGGTATTTACATAGGGATTTAATTAATATACAGGAAAAGGGATATGGGGGAATTATATAATAAAATTAGAAATTAATATGAAATCTAATCTGCGGAGTGGGTTTTTCCTAAGTAAAAAGGTAAAACATAACATTTTTGCGCACTTCTCTTTATACTTAGGATAAAGTGTTTTTTGTGGGTTTTTTAGTGAAAAGTGATTTAATCATAGGATTTTTACTTTTCATAGGCAATTTGTGTTTAAATTTAGGAAAAGGGGGTTTTATTAGGGAAATGACGGGAAATGAAGGGAGATGAATTTAGATGAAGGGGATTCCAGCATTTGCATCCATAAGTCATTAAGCCGAGGGCCCAGTCCCTCCAAAAGTCAGAGAAATGCTCTGAGCCTCTTTGACTTAAAGGATTTAAGTACTTATAACTTATTTATGGGAAATTAGTAAGTACAGAGGGTGAAATGACTAAGGGGGTGTTAAATAAACCAAATTGTGAACCATTGTCCTTGCTTTTTTTACTCCTTATGCACATTTAAAAGATGTATTTAAACATGTCATAAGTGCTTTTGTGTAATCACTTGATATTTCTGCAACCTTTCTTCTACTTACCCATTTTCTCACCCTACCATTTTTTCTTCATTTTATTTGGGTGCATTTAGGCTAGCAAACCCTTAGCAATTCTTTTTCTTTTACGAAGTATACTATCTAATTCTAACCTTATAACATCCAAGGGCTTAGATTAAACTGATGATCTTCTTTTATTTTCTCTACCTATCTAATTATCTGCCAAGATTAAACTGTTTGGTCAGATTTTATTTTCTAACTATAAACATAAAATTCAAAGCATGGCATAACCAATATTAAACTGTTTCATTGCCATGGAATGTGGCATGAATAACAAGCTACACACAATCATTATTATGCATAAAAATAAATAGTAGTGGCATTATGACTTGCACACTTTCATGGTCTCTTTTGTTTTTGGGGTTCATATATTTTCATTTTTTTGACCTTTTCTTATTCTTTTTTGTCCTTTGATTATTCTTTTAGGACATACCCTCTTTACATTTTTAAATTTTTCAATATGGAAAAAATTTCTAGAAAGAAAAGGTATGTACAATATTACAAGGCTTAACCTTAGTCATTCAAAATTATGACTCCTATTGGTATAGGAACCTAATAGTGGCTCCACTTGGGGATGGCATTTTCTAATGAAATGTCAAGAACTTTAAAGATCAGTGGCCTTTGAATTGTTGTTGATGTTACCTTGCAAAGTGTTCCTCTATGCATCTGCATTATTGATACTTATGACAATGAATATTTCAAAGCTTAGGGCCTTCTCTTCGGGCTTCAACTTCAAAAATCACCATCCAATCCAAACTAGACTTTTGAAAATAGAATATGTACAAATGGGAAATAAAAATTAGTAACTAGGTTCAAAGTAGTGTTTTAGCATTCGACCATTCACTAGCCCACCTTCTGCTTCTGTACCATCAATTTCTCTCAGGAAGAAAGCATTATTACCTCTAAAAGCATATATGACATCGGGACCTTTCCATAGGAAGTCCTTAAGTCGTCCAAGAAAACCAAAGTGGGAGATTGGTACCTTTACCAAAACCACATAGAGGTAAGGATTTATGGTTGTTAGCTTCCACCATATAAACTACCCAAATACCTCCCCATGAGGTTATTTTCTCTAGAGTACTCTAGGAAAATAATTAACTCTTATGAGATAAATTTTGTCTTAGCCAAGAAAAAATCTCAAATCAAAGTAAAAAACCAGTTAGGCTCCTTCATCTGCAATTCTAGAGAGGAAGGCAAGGAAGCAGAGCAAATTTTGCAGCAAATGAAGTTCCAGTAGAGTTTCATGTAGAGGTATGATCCCAAAGAATTTATGACTAGATTAAGGAAAATGGCCAAGTTGGGACCTTATGTCCACCACCCCTACCAGAGATAGAAGGATATGCAAATCAATCTGAGTGGGTGGAAAACACTCTTCTAGACATAGATAGTACAAAGGTAGATGTAGAAAATCCTTATGTGAATTAGAAAGGCAGTTTGATGAGAGCTCGTTTCTGTAGGTTTCTGAATAGCGAGAGCTAGCCATGAGCACCCCTCCTGTCATGCAGACTCCCAAAAATGAAGAAAGAAATCCCAAGAGAAACAGAGAGGGAGCTTCTACTTAAGGAATGGATACATCTAATGTACAGCGTGAAACCAGTCACAGCAAAAGGCAAAGGCTCAATCCTGTTTCTGTACAGGAAGATACAGAAGGATCAGCATATGTAATCAACACTAATTTGGTCAGAAGCAAGGCCACAACCCCATCTGAAGACATACAAGAGCCATCCACATCACAAACTCAGATGTTGGAAAGGTAGCTAAGTGTGGAAGTGTCTTCATTCAGTAGGCTTGCCGACAAAGACCAAGACATAAAGGACAAATAAAGAGAAATCAAAATAAGGAATGAAAAGCTCAAAGCTCATACATATGCTCAATATCTGAAAAGCACACCCACAAATCAAACAAGGATGATGTCAACTTTTGACATCAAGGAGGGAAAGCTTCAAATGTCCTTTATCAAACCTACAACATAGTAGCCCAAAACATCATCAAACTTCAAGAAGGTTTTCTTTGAAGTATTGGCAAGGGATATACATCCCATAGAACAAATAGAACTCCATAAACAAGATGGAGAGAATATATACTCCACCCTTACAAGTAAATCCATAGCTGGCCATCAACTACAAAACTCATTGAATAATATCTCAGCATAATTTTAGTTGGATAAGGCCTCCTCACAAGCCAAGGATACCGAGATTCAGTCTTTTGAAGACTTAGTTATTAAGTTGGGACATGATCCCAAAGATATTAAAGCTACAGAGAAGCTCATAAAGAAGAAAAACGATGAAATTTCTACACTTAAGAAGCAATTGAGAATACCCCAACTGCAACATCCTCAAACACTTGAAGTCTTAGAGAGCCAAACTAGACATGAAGAGTTGATGGACTTGGTCCTAAAACTTAATCATCAACTAAGAGAGATAGAGAAGTAATTAGATAGCTTGATCCAATTGAAACAAGCTGACATAGCCACAAATTTCACAAATTTCATTCCTACAGTATCTAAAGCAATCCCTTCCACACTAGCAACTTCTCTTGCACCTACAGCTCCACCTGCCACAACATTGTGAGTCACAGTAGAGTCTACATTAGCAGAAGGTACATCAAGGGAAAAAGAAACAACATTGGTCAGAGCCATGGAGGAAATGTCTATCCAGGCTACAGAAATGAACAGACTGAAAGAAAAGGTGTCAAGTTTAGAAACTAACTACAAACTTGCCCAAATTATGGAAAAGGAAGAGGCACAAAAGGCCAACAGAATGAGTGAAAGAGTCAAAGCTATAGAGAAAGACCTAACATTGGAGAAACCCCTTGGACAAGCCAAGGAACTGTTATGGGCCAATATCATTGACTCCATCAAGGATAGTTGGCCATCTATTCAAGTTATTTTTGAGCAGATAGAATTGATAAAGATAGCTATAGGAGCTATCCAAAAAGTCAAGGAGGAATTGGGTGACATGCCTGAGGATGCCAATAGACTCATACACTTCCTTAACAGAAAAAACAGGTATGAGCTTCATGGGTTGGACATAGAAGACAGAATTGAAACCATTTTGGAAATAAGGAAGGTCCTTTCCAAGAGAAACATAATGCTAAACTTGGAATAAAAGTGCCAAAACATGCAGGTAGCCATTGTTAGATTCATGGCTAAATTTCAAATTTTGAGGGAGAAAGGATTGCCCAGTCCATTGGTTATGAATGACAAACTTATAACACAACTAGACTATGATAATAGACTCGGGCAATTGGCTAAAGAACAAGCTATCACTTTAGCGATAAAAGCACTGCCAACAGGCAAAGTTTTGTATAATACATTTGAGAACATTTTTTTTCTCTAGCATGAGATAAAACACTTGTTCATCACTAAGCCCAATTTTTTCAAATATATTGAGGCTGATGAGATATATAGGCGGACGATGAATGTCAAATTACCTGATGCTGAATGGTGGGAAAGGATGACTGACTTACTGTAAGAATTTTACAGTAAAAAGGTAGTTATATAGTAAAAGTAGAACAGCCAGGTAAACAGATGAAAACAGGTCAGCATGCCAAAGTGTATTGGTGTCAAAGACTATCAAGTGAAAGATAAAAGTTGAAGAATATTACAGCGTAAGAGACTACAAAAACAAGCCAACATAAAGGGCTTAAATCCAACCATAAAATCCAATAGCACCACAATAAAAGGGACAACATGAAACATTTCAATAGCTTTCTCTATCGTCTTGCAAGAAGATATTTTGTATTTCCTAGATCAAATCTCAAGTTTGTTTTGAGATATTTTGTAATAATTTATGTATAAATATTCATAATTTGAAGTATGTAGGGTGGATTCTTAGACATTTCCATAGACTTTTTTGATCAAAAGATTGTAAAGATATGGTATCACTGACTGGACCAACAAGATGGATTAATGAATAAAGAAAAGACATTTCACAGGATTCATGTGTAGAGTGAAGTGCAGACAAGTATTTTCTCTTGTGTTGTTATATTTCTTAAAGTTTTTCCACAATCTTTAATGTATATCTGAAATCTGAATGCTATAATATGGAATGATATCTCAGAATTTGCTTCATTGCACTATGTCTTAACTATTATGCATTTAGATGTTTTCTTCTAATTATATAAGTTAAGGAATTCTTGATTTCTCCTTAGTTTAGGTAGTATCCCTGTAATCTATAGCAAAGGATTCTTAATTTCCCTTTGCTTCTAATTATCCTCTGTTCCTCATTTTGATCTCAGTCTGAGAATTCTTAATTTCTCTCTGACCCTGGTTAAGACCATTTCACCCATTTGGCACAAAGACATGCACTTTACTTTGCTAGCTTGCCCTTTGAGCACTCCCTTTAGTGAGTTAATTCCAGTTCTTCTTCTCTTCTTTGACTCCATAGCTCAATGGTCCAAAGACATCATTATATCCATCTGTTTTAAGGATTCCACCATTCAACCTTCAATAAAAATCAAAAACCCCCTAAACTTTCAGAACTAGCCTGAAATCCTAGCAAACAAAGCTAAATAATATAGAGAGAGTCCTCTCTAAGTCATAGGTTTCTAGAGCCTATGCTTAAAATTTGGTTGTTGTTTACCTCAATCCTTTCCTTCTTCTGGAAACTTCTAGGGAAAAGTTCTGAGTGATAACATAGTGGCGACCATACTGTGTAAATCGAATCCTCGATCCTAATAAAGCTTTAAGAAAATCCTAAGTCTTCATTTTGAGCCTCTTAAAGTCATTTGTTAGAAGTTTTCTTGAAAATATCTCATAAAAACAACTGAAAAGATTGAAATTATGGCTTCCAGGAAGACTCATTTTACTAGGGCTAATCTAGACCAAAATCCTACCCTAATAGTTGATAATCCCAACCTAATTTCAAGAAAATCCAAAAAATAAGAAATTTCAGCTAGCCAGATACCATTGGTTAAGGCTAGTTCGTGTCCTAATGAGTAGTTATTTTTAGAAGAACTTCCCTTTTATGTGCCCTTTGAACAACCATTATTTAGAACAAAATCCGAAAATGCACTCAGTGAAACTGTTTTAGATCCTGACTTTATTGCAGACTTTGAAGTTCAACAGGCCAATAAATCCATTAATGAATACATTCTGAAATCTCCACAATCATCCATTACGTTGAGTTGACCATTGTTCCCTTCAACTTCATCAATAATACCTTATGAAGTCCATTCTTCACCACCATTTGTACCTACTCTTCCTCACCAACCTATCATCTCCCATTCCTCACCTACTAGTCTTGGTTCTTCATCCATTCTTCATCGACATCTTAACCCCTCCCAGCTTACAGCCATGGAAAATAGATATACTCCTCTTGTTTTACCTACCCAACTTGGTGCTATGCCAACAGACTACCAAAGTAAAATTGTTCAATTTAATGGCACAAGACATTACACTGCACAACAACATGTCAACAAGATAAAAGATTACTTTGAGTTGCATGAAATTGACACAGAAAATGTTAGAATGAGACTCTTTTCCTAGACTTTAGTTGGTGATGTTAGGAAATGGTTTAGAGCATTGCATGTTAATAGTATTGGTAGTTTAGAAGTAGTTCATCAATAATTTTTGAACAGATGGGAAAATAAAAAGATTCCCCTACAAATCCTTTCAAAATATGAGAATATTAGAAGGGGACCTAATGAGACCGTTCAATATTACTGCACTAGATTCAATAGTATATATAACGCCATCTCAGTTAACCTTAGACCCGCACCTGACTTAGAATTAATAAATTTCCCTCATGGTTTTGACAAAGATATGGCATACCAAATTACGGAAAGAAACCCCCCAACATTAGAAGAAACACAAAGTGTAGCTGTTAGTGTTGAAGATAATTTATTAGCTAAGAGAGATAGAGTTAGAAATGAAAAAGGAGGAACTGCTAAGGATGAAAATTCACCATCTAACATCAAAATAGATAGTTTAGCCAAAAGTATGGAAAAAATAATGGATAGAATAGATAACATAGAGAGGAAACCCCAATGGGATAACCAACAAGCACCTCCAGCTAGAAACCTGAATTTTAGAAAGAACCAAAATCAAAACATTGGGAAAAATGGACCGGATCAGAACATTAGGCCTCCTTTTCAACTAAATTATGCAAAAACATCCCATCCTGAAGATCCAGAACAAGACACACAAATTAACCTAATGGGAATAAATGATGAGGACATTGTTTTTCTAACCCAAGATGAGCAAGAACTGCATAAGTTGCAGCAATTATAGATATAGTCTAGAGAATCATTTGATTACAAACAGGGATATGATTCTTCCATTTTTGAAGTACATAAACAATATAATCTAAGAAGTAGAAAGAATGTTGATGTCCCAGACCAGACCAAGAAAACAGTGCAAAGTTAACCTAAGAAAATAAAAGAAGCCCCTATTTCAAAGATCCTCCAAATTCTCCCTAGGCAGAAACAAAATCCTTCTGGCCCCACCATTGTAGATATAACCTCTGATCAACCTTCTACTGATCAAACATCTGCTTCAATTCCACCTAAGGAACTAGGGGACAAAACTCAAAACACCAGATTTGGAAATCCACATAAGGAGATCCCCAATAAAGGAAAAGAAGAAAAGTATACTCAGATCCCTACTTCAAAAATTCAAAACCTTCAAACAGAAAAAGCTTCTTTTCCATTCAATCTGGGAGCAGAGATAGCAAAGCTAAAGATTTCAGTTCCTTTAACATAACTAATCAAGAATGAAACTTACAAGTCACAGGTAAACCAGACATTAAACATTGTTGAAAATGAGGATCATATTAACTTGTTTGATGACCAACCAGAGCTCATATTTGGTCCAGATGTGAATGGAAAGCCATTAGAAGGAAGAGTTCCACCTTTTTACATCAGCCTTAGTATCCATGATAAAATTCTACACAATGCAATGTTGGATTTTGGGGCCTCTCACAACTTAATTCCCAAATCAGTAATGGAGAAATTAATGCTAGACATTACAAGACCTTCGAAAGACTTATTCTCATTTGACTCTAGTCAAGTAAAGTGTCTAGGATTGATTAAAGTCCTGTGTGTCACCTTAATCCAATATCATGCCAAAATAATCCTTATGGATATTGTAGTTGCTGACATCCCACCAAAATATGGCATGTTTTTATCCAGATCATGGGGAGCCAATCTTCAGGGATCCTTACAACTAGATATGTCATATGCAACAATCTCTATTTTTGGAGAACCTAAGAAACTATACTGAGAAACCTTAATGAAATATATGGTAAGTAGCCAGGATCAACCTCAAAACTTTCCCATCTACTGCATATACTCAGATATTGATACTTTTATCCTGTATAATGTTGATCAAACACAAGAAGAAATTTCAGATAGTACTAATATAGAACCAAAAGAAATTACAGTTTCTACACAAAATGAAACTAACCAAACTACAAAACTTTTCAATGAACAAGATGGTAAAATTGCTGAAAATGATGAAAAGTTTTTTACACCAGATAGTGAAAATTATGAGCATGAGATATTATGGCATTTAGAGTTTGATGGATAAGTAAATAAGTTAGGAGTAGGAGCAGGAGTGTGGATATATAATTTAGAGAACCATCACTCAGAAGGCCATGCATATAGATTTAATTTTAAATGTACCAATAATATGGCCGAGTATGAAGCATTAATTTCAGGTCTTAAGTTAGTTAGGAATCTAGGAGCTAAAAGAGTTTCTGTCATGGGAGACTCTGAACTAATTATAAAACAAATTGGTGTAGTATATATGACAAAGGACCCTAGATTAAGTTGTTATATGGGAACTATTGTAGAAATACTTAACACTTTCCTAGAAACAAAGCTTGCAGTAATGCCTAGAAAACACAATATGCAAGCCCATAGTTTAGCAATGTTTTCTAGCACTTGCAAATTACCCTTCCAGCCTAACCATCAATACGCAGCTGAATTTAGGCACAAGCCTGCAATTCCTGACAATTGAAGAATTAGCAAATATTTTCTAATGACAAATAGATAAATAAATTTTTACTTTCAGAAGAAGAGTTTGTAAATAAGAATATAGATACTGATACATCCATAGATCCTGACACTAAGGATGAGTTAGAAATAAATGAGATAGAAGGTGACGAACTAGATAGAATCAACCCAACTAAATTTACTAAATCAGATGTAGATAACTTAGAGAAAGTTGAGATTGATGAAATAGTCAGTGAAGAAACCAAAGTAATTAATCTCAAGGATAACTTCTTACCAAAGGGATTAAGCCCTCTGGAATATTTATTTGATTCAAATGATGTTCCTAAGAAACCTAAGATGGAACCATTAAGGTCTGATATAGAGGAATGTAATATAGGCACCAATGAAAATCCTAAACTAATCAAACTTTCAAAATCATTACCTCCAAGTGAAAAAGTAAAATACGTTTAGTTGTTGAAAGAATTTTAGGATGTCTTTGCTTGGAGTTATGAGGACCTCAAATCCTATGACACCAACATCATCCAACACACAATCCTCATTAAATAAAATCAAAATCCTTTGAAACAAAAACTTATAAGGATCAATCCTATCTTATTACCTGCAATTGAAAAATAAATTCAGAGGATGTACGATGCCAAAATAATTGCACCAATTAGATTTTCTGATTGGGTCACAAACTTGGTACCAACTAGAAATAAAACTGGTGAGATCAGACTCTGTGTGGATCTCAGAAACCTTAACAACGTGTCACTGAAAGACAATTATCCTCTCCCAAAAATGGACCACATTTTACAAAAGGTAGTTGGATCAACCAGAATCTCATTGTTGGATGGGTTTTCTAGTTACAATCAAATCTTGGTTCATCTAGATGACCATCCCAAAACTACCTTTACTACTCCTTAGGGCACATTTATGTATGTGAAAATTCATTTTGGGCTAATGAATGTAGAAGCCGCTTTCTAGAGGGCTATGGATATAGCCTTTGCAAAATAAATTCATGATTTCCTTGTAATATATCTAAATGATATTACTGTTTTTTCAAAATCTGACAATCAACATTTGGATCATCTAAGACAAGTTTTTATTATGTGCAGGAAATTTGGAATCTCCTTGAACCCAAAAAAGTCTTTGTTTGGGTTAGAAGAAGGAAAGTTGTTAGGTCACATAATTTCAAAAGATGGTATAGACCCTACGAGAATAGAAGCCATCTTCCAAATACAACACCCCAGGAGCATTAGAGAGTTACAAGCTTTTTTAGGAAAAATTAATTTTCTTAGAAGATTTATATCTAATATGGAAGAATTAGTTAGATCACTACAAAATATGTTGAAAAGGGATTTGACCATAAAATGGATCGTTGAGGCTAAAAAATCCTTTGAAGACATTAAACTGGCCTTAACTAAAACACCTGTGTTAATTAGTCCTAAATTTGACAGAGATTTCATCTTGTTTTCCTTTGCTTCTGAGCACACAATTGTTGCAGTTCTATTGCAGAAAAATAACCAGAGCTATGAAAAAACCATTGCTTTCTTTAGCAAAGCCCTAAGAGATGCTCCATTAAAATATAATATAATGTAAAACCAAGCATTAGCTTTAGTCAAATCCATTAAGGACTTCAGGGTATACATCTTATATTCTCATATAGTAGCCTACATTCCAAATTCAGTAGTCAAAGACATCCTAACTCGAGAAGGTCCAGAGGGAAAGAGGGGAAAGTGGATTGCTACTATTTTAGAGTATGATATAGAAATCAAACCTACTAAGTTAATCAAGGGCAAAGGTTTAGGCAAGCTCATGGCTGAATGAAACTGTCAGGCCTTCAATATAGTTTTTATTGCAGCAATAGATAATGAAGAGGGGATGGCGAATTCACTAATCAGCTAGGCCTTTATGAATCACCTTAGTATGCTGATGTTATTTATGTTTTACAGAACTTACAAGCTCCTCCTGAATTATCTAGGACTAAAAGCAAGTTTTTAAAGATGAAATCCTTGAAATTTTGTATATTAGACAATGCTTTGTTTTGGAGAGATCATGAAGGTATTCTTCTTAATTTCTCATTAAAATATGAATCTGACAAAGTCGTGCAATAATTTCATGCAGGCGACTATGGAGGAAACTTTTACTGGAAGACCACTGCAGATAAAATCCTTAGAGATGGTTTTTACTGGCCTACCTTGTTTGCTGATGTCAAAAAATATGTGACCTCCTGCCACAAATGTAAAATTTTTGAGGGAAAGAAAAAGCTTTTACCTTTACCCCTCAAGCCAATCTCTACTGAAATACATTTTCGATAATGTGGATTAGACTTCATTGGTGAAATTCACCCACCCTCCTTTGCCAAGCACAAATGGATCCTCACAGCCACAGACTACTTCACAAAATGGATAGAGGCCATACCTTCAAGGCAAGCCACAGACATTATTAACATAACCTTCCTTGAAACCAATATTCTATCAAGATTTGGATGTCCAACTAAGCTCATTACTAATAATGCAGTAGCCTTTAAATCCAAAAGAATGATAGATTTCTACAATAAATATCATATCACCTTGGGCTATTCTACAACCTATTACCCTCAAGGAAATGGATTGGCAGAATCCTCAAACAAAATCCTGGTAAACATCATCAAGAAGTTACTAGAACACAATAAGAAAACTTGGAATAAGAAGTTAGTCAATGCCTTATGGGTAGACAGATTGACTAATAAGAAATCAATTGGTACTTCTCCCTATCAACTGGTTTATGGGATGGAAGTTGTCTTTCCATCCTCTTTGGGAGTACTAGTGATGAAGATGCTTCAAGAATTACAGGTTGAACCAAACAATATCCAAAGAAGAATAGAAAAAACTATTCATCTACAACAAACTAGAGAAGAGTTCTACATCAGGTCTCAAGTTGTGCAGGAAAGGGTTAAAAGGATTTTTGATAAGAGAACCAAGGCTGAATATTTCTACCTCGGTGACAAGGTGCTCAAGTGGGATTCAAGGAGGGAAGACAAATGTAAACATGGGAATTTTGATTTCCTATGGAAAGGTCCCTATGTCATCTATGCTTTTAGAGGTATTAATGCTTTCTTCCTGAGAGAATTGATGGTATAGAAGCAGAAGGTGGGCCAGTGAATGGTAGAATGCTAAAACACTACTTTGAACCTAGTTACTATTTTGTATTTCCCATTTTTACATATTCTATTTTAAAAAGTCTAGTTTGGATTGGTTGGTGATTTTTTAAGTTGAAGCCCGAAGAGAAGGCCCTAAGCTTTGAAAGATTCACTGTCATAAGTATCAATAATGCAAATGCATAGAGGAAAACTTTGCAAGGTAACACCAACAACAATTCAAAGGCCACTGATCTTCAAAGTTCTTGACATTTAATTAGAAAATGCCATCCCGATGTGGAGCCACTGTTGGTTTCCTATACCAATAGGAGTCATAATTTTTAATGACTAAAGTTAAGCCTTGTAATATTGTACATACCTTTGCTTTCTGCAAATTTTTTCCATATTAAAAAATTAAAAAATGTAAAGAGGGTATGTCCTAAAAGAATAATCAAAGGACAAAAAATAATAAGAAAAGGTCAAAAACAAAAGAGAACCCCAAAAACAAAAGAGACCATGAAAGTGTGTGAGTGAAAATGCCACTACTATTTACTTTTATGCATAATAATGATTGTGTGCAGCTTGTTATTCATGCCACAATCCATGGAAATCAAACTGTTTAATCTTGGTTATATCATGCTTTGAATTTTATGTTTATAGTTAGAAAATAAAATCTAACCAAACAGTTTAATCTTGGTAGATCATTAGATAGGTAGAGAAAATAAAAGGAGCTCATCAGTTTAATCTAAGCCCTTGGATGATATAAGGTTAGAATTAGATAGTCTACTTTGTAAAAGAAAAAGAATTGATAAGGGTTTGCTAGCCTAAATGCACCCAAATAAAATGAAGAAAAAATGGTAGGGTGGGTAAATGGGTAAGTAGAAGAAAGGTTACAAAAATATCAAGTGATTAGAACAAACGCACTTATGACATGTTTAAATACATCTTTCAAATGTGCATAAGCAGTAAACAAAGCAAGGACAATGGTTTACAATTTGGTTTATTTAAAATCCCCTCAGTGATTTCACCCTCTCTACTTACTAATTTCCCATAAATAAGTTCTAAGTACTTAAATCCTTTAAGTCAAAGAGGCTCAGAGCATTTCTCTGACTTTTGGAGGGTCCAGACCCTCAACTTAATGACTTATGGACACAAGTGCTGGAATCCCGTTCATGAAAATTCGTCTCCCTTCATTTCCCCTCATTTCCCTAATAAAATGCCCTTTTCCTAAGTTTAAACACCATTTGCCTATGAAAAGTAAAAATCCTATGATTAAGTCCCTTTTCACTAAAAAACCCACAAAAAACACTTTATCCTAAGTATAAAGCGAAGTGCACAGAAATGTTATGTTTTACCTTTTCACTTAGGAAAATCCCACTCTGCCCATTAGATTTCATATTAATTTCTAATTTTATTATATAATTCCCCCATATCCCTTTTCCCGTATATCAACTAAATCCCTATGTAAATACCCCAAACCCTTAGTTTTACTAAAAACTATGTTTTTACCCCTTTTCCTGGCAAAACATATAAATCCGCCCATTAACCATAAATAACTACAAATCACTTGTGATTAAAGCATCACCCCCCCCCTAAAGCCTCTTTACATTTCATCCTTGCTATTCCCTCACCCGACCACTGTCCGATCATTTGTTCCCAAATCCTACGGTCCACAGTTATATCGGGCTCACCCAGTGCCCGACCTTTACCCAAAGAGTTAAACCATTCTATTAAGCTATGCTCGATCATTTTCAAACCTATGATTAAACCTTAAATAGATCCATACCGCCAAGGTTTAAAGAGCTGGGCCATTCCCTAAACCCAAGCTTTATAACTCGCGTGTTTCCCTTTCCCAATTGTCGTCTGATAAACATCTGTTTCATCCAACACTCCATAGCCATATCGGTCGGTCTCGATCACCGATCTTTACCCGCCTGATAAAACGGTTTTCCCTGACCCCCCTATTGTTACGTGTCAAACGCTGCAGCGCATCAGGTGACCCCTTCCGAATACCACCCATGCCACAAAAGCAATGCAATGACCCTCCAATACCGCTTCCCCACTTAACCGAAAAACCGCCAACTGTTCATTTGTAAATGAACCTGCCAAAAGCAATTATTTTTCTGTAAAATGCCAAAAAGCCCTCTTTTAACCCTTTTCACTCATTTTTACCTATAAACTCAAAAAACCATTGCGACATGCCGAATTGACCAACATACCTCCAAATTCGGTCTAGAAGATGCTGTAGACAACCCAACTAACCTCCTAGTCCGTACGAGAACTGTACAAACCTTTGCAGCTGCCACGAACCATCAATTTGAAGCTAATTCACCTAATTCCAAGTATTTCACCATAGAATACCACTCCCTATTCAAAACTGGAAAATTTCAACCTATAAAGCATTTTCATTAAGTAAAATTAATTGAAAAATAGCATAAATTCAAAAACCTGCAGCTAAACCCTCTGATAAGTTTCCAATTTCCATTTAAAAAACTTTGAATAAACCCCCAATGCCTAATTTAAATCCACAAGAACTAAGTTATGGCTGCCCCTATTGCCTTGGAGGTTAGACCAATTACAACTCCCCATTTGGACCTCGAACACCTTCCCTTAGTCGATAGGGATTTCCAAATCAAAGATACATCTACCTAGGACCACTTGCTTAGAATCCATTGTCAAAGTATGGATAGATACCTCAACCATGCTGATGATATTGGTGTTTTGGAGTCAAATTTTCCCAAATATCAGTTCTCCCAAGTACATATCTTCCCAGAAATTGTCCACATGTGCCATGCATGCTGTATCCTTAGCCATAGAACCATAATGTCGCATGACCGAAAGGTGTTGTTTACTATCATAGCTGAATCCATAAATCTGCAGCTCCAACTAGGACCAAATTCGACTCCACTCTCAATTGGAGATTTTTTAGACCAATATTCCAAACTAAGTCCCTCCAAACTGGCCAAAGTGTTCCAATATTTCATTGTTGAAGCGCAGTACATTCCTAAAAATTCCCCCCCCATATCTTTATGCCATGTTCTATGAAATGGTAAAACAAATCATCACAATGATATCATGTATCCTAGGCTGCTCTGCTAATGAATTTGTTGATGAACTTGTCCTAGATGTCATGTCAATCTATACCCCAGGACAACCCCATGCTTTTGTGTACAATTATGCTGAGTTCATAGCTGAGAGAATGCATGAAAAGTTCACCAGGATGAACAATGAAAGAGTGTTAAAATACTCATCTATCCTCTACCATATGTTCTTATATTATTAGCCAAACATATTTCCTTTTCCCCTCCAGAAGTTGGATACCAAAGGCAAGCCCAGGTCTGTTATTTTTTGGACCCCACTATTCCATAAGTATGACTCACCATATACCTATTTAGACTTCATAGATTCTTTTGTTCATCTAGTTATGACTGTCCTGAAAGGAATCCCTCCTCCCAGAATAAGTCCAGAGATCAAAAGGATCCTTCAGTTGTCCAAGCAAACCAAAGTGGGAGATTGGTACCTTTAACAAAACCACATAGAGATAAGGATTTATGGTTGCCAGCTTGCACCATATAAACTACCCAAATACCTTCCCATCAGGTTATTTTCTCTAGAGTACTATAGGCATATAATGAAATCTATTGAGATAAATTTTGTCTCGACCAAGAAAATATCTCAAATCAAAGTAAAAAACTAGTTAGGCCCCTTCATCTACAATTCTAGAGAGGCAGGGAAGGAAGCAGACCAAATTTTGCAGAAAATGAAGTTCCAGCAGAGTTTCATGTGGAGGTATGATCCTCAAGAATTTATGACCAGATTAAGGAAAAAGGCCAAGTTGGAACCTTATATCCACCACCCCCTACTAGAGATAGAAAGATATGCAAATCAATCTGACTGGGTGGAAAACACTCTTGTAGACAGAGATAGTATAAAGGTAGATGAAGAAAATTCCTTATGTGACTTAGAAAGGTAGTTTGATGAGAGCTCGTTTCTGCAGGTTTCTGAACAGCAAGAGCCAGCCATGAGCACCCCACCTATCATGCAGACTCCCCAAAATGAAGAAATAAATCCTAAGATAAATAGAGAGGGAGCTTCTACTTCAAGCATGGATACATCTAATGTACAGTGTGAAACCAGTCACAACAAAAGGAAAATGATCAATCTTGTTTCTAAACACGAAGATATAGAAGGATCAGCACAGGTAACGAACACTGATTTGGTCAGAAGTAGGGCCACAACCCCATCCGAATACATACAAGAGCCATCCACATCACAAACACAGATGTTGGAAAGACAACTGAGTGTGGAAGTGTCTTCATTAAGTAGGCCTACTGACAAAGACCAAGACATAAATGACAAATATAAAGAAATAAAAATGAGGAATGAAAATCTCAAAGCTCAAACATATGCTCAATATCTAAAAATCACTCTGACAAATCAAGCAAGGCTGATGTCAGCTTTTGACATCAAGGAGGGAAAGCTTCAAATGTCCTTTATCAAACCTATAGCACAGTAGCCATTGACATCATCAGACTTCAAGAAGGTTGACTTTGAAGTATTGGCAGGTGATATTCATCCCACAGACAAAAAATAACTGTATAAACAGGCTGGAGAGATGATATACTCCACCCTTACAGGTAAAGCCATAGCTGCCCATTAGCTACAAAACTCACTGAATAATATCTCAGCATAGTTTCAGTTGGAGAAGGCCTCCTCACAGGCCAAGGATACCAGGATTAAGTCTTTGGAAGACTTAGTTATTGAGTTGGGACATGATCCCAAAGATATTAAAGCTACAGAGCAGCTCATAAAGAAGAAAAACGATGATATTGTTGCACTTAAGAAGTAATTGAAGATACCCCAGCTGCAACATCCTCAAACACTTGAAGTCTTAGAGAGCCAAACCAAACATGAAGATTTGATGGACTTGGTCCTAAAACTTAATGATCAACTAAGAGAGACAAATAAGGAATTGGATAGATTGATCCAATTGAAACAAACTGACATAGCCACAACTTCCACAAATGTCATTCTTACAGTATCTACAACAGTCCCTTCCACACTAGTAGCTTCACTAGCACCTACAGCTCCACCTGCCACAACATTGCCAGTCACAGTAGAGTCTACATCAGCAATAGGTACATTAGGGGAAAAAGCAACAGAGTTGGTTAGAGCCATGGAGGAAATGTCTATCCGGGCTACAGAAATGAATAGACTGAAAGAAAAGGTGGCAAGTTTAGAAACTGACTACAAACATGCCCAAATTATGCAAAAGGAAGAGGCACAAAAGGCCAGTAGAATGAGTGAAAGATTCAAAGGTATGGAGAAAGACGTAACATTGGAGAAACCCCTTGGAAAAGACAAGGAACTGTTATGGGCCATTAGCATTGAATCCGTCAAGGATAAAAGGCCATATATTCAACTTAGTTTTGAGCAGACAGAATTGATAAAGATAGCCATAGGAGCTATCCAAAAAGTCAAGGAGGAATTGGGTGACATGCCTGAGGATGCCAATAGACTCATCCACTTCCTTAATAGCCAAAAAAATATGAGCTTCATGAGTTGGACACAGAATACAGAACTGAAACCATTTTGGAAATAAGGAAGGTCCTTTCCAAGAGAAACCTAACGCTAAACTTGGAAGAAGAGTGTCAAAACATGCAGGTAGCCATTGATAGATTCATGGCTAAGTTCCAAATTTTGAGGGAGAAAGGATTACCCAGTCCATTGGTTATTAATGACAAACTTATGACACAGATGGACTATGATAATAGACTTAGGAAGTTGGCTAAAGAACAAACTAGCACTTCAACGATCAAAGCCTTGCCAACAGGAAAAGTTTTGTATAATACATTTCAGATAAAACACTTGTTCATAACTACGCCCAATTTTGCCAAATATACTAAGGCCGATGAGATATATACATGGATGATGAATGCCAAATTACCTGATTTTGAATGGTGGGAAAGGATGACTAATTTACTGTAAGAAATTTACAGTAAAAAGGTAACTATACAATAAAAGTAGAACAACCAGGTAAACAGATGAAAGCACATCAACATGGTAAAGTGTATCAGTGTCAAAGAGTATCAGGTGAAAGATAAAAGTTAAAGAAGATTCCAGCTTAAAATACCACAACAGCAAGAAAGCATAAAGGGCTTAAATCCAACCATAAAAGCTAGTAGCACCACAATAAAGGGACAGCATGAAACAATTCAATAGCTATCTCTATCTTCTTGCAAGAAGATATTTTGTATTTCCTAGATTAAATATCAAGTTTGTTTTGAGATATTTTGTAATAATTTATGTATAAATACTTCATAATTCAAAGTATGCAGGGTGGATTCTTAGACATTTATATAGACCTTTTTTATCAAAATATTGTAAAGCTATTGTATCACTGACTAGACGAGCGAGCTGGATTAATGAATAAAGGCAAGATATTTCATGGGATTCATGTGTAGAGCGAAGTGCAGACAAGTATTTTCTCTTGTGTTGTTATCTTTCTTAAGTTTTTTCCACAATGTTTAATGTATATCTGAAATCTGAATGCTATAATATGGAATGATATCTTTGAATTTTCTTCATTGCACTATGTCTTAACTATTATGCATTTAAATGTTTTATGCTAATTATCTAAGTTAAGGAATTCTTGATTTCTCCTTAGTTTAGGTGGTCTCCCTGTAACCTATAGAAAAGGATTCTTGATTTCCCTTTGTTTCGATTATCCTATATTCCTCGTTTTGATCCCGGTTTGAGAATTCTTAATTTTTCTCTGACCCTGGTTAAGACCATTTCACCCATCTAGCCCAAATACTTGCACTTTACTCTGCTAGCTTTCCCTTTGAACACTCCCTTATTGAGTTAATTCCAGTTCTTCTACCCTTCTTTGACTCCATAGCCCAATGGTCCAAAGACATCATTCTATCCATCCGTTTTAAGGATTCCACCATCCAACCTTTAATACAAATCAAAAACCCCATGAACCTTCAGAAATAGCCTGAAATCCTAGCAAACAAAGCTAAATCATATAGAGAGAGCCCTCTCTGAGCCATAGGTTCGCTAGAGCCTATGCTTAAAAGTTGGTTTATGGTTACCTCGGTCCTTTCCTTCTTCTAGAAAATTCTAGGGAAAAGTTCTGAGTGATAACATCATCTATGGAGCACATATTGTAGAGAGTATCTAGAGCTGAAATGTTCTCTCTCCTTGATGGATTTTTTGGATATAGCTAGGTTCTGGTAGAAGAACCTGAAAGGCTTAAAACTAATTTCCATACCAAGTGGGGAACATTTTCTTATGGAGGAATGTCATTTGGGCTTGTAAACGCAGGCACAACTTTTTAGCACACTATGGGCATCACCTTCTGTGGGCTCATCGGACACAGCATGGTGCTCTACCTTGATGACATGATAGTCTTTTCCAGAAAGTGGTCACACCACCTACACCATATCAAGATGATCTTCGAGCAATGTCCAAAGTAAGGGATATCCTTGAATCCTAAGAAGAGCGTATTTGTAGTGTATGAGGGTAACCTCCTTGGGAATATCATCGCCAAAAGTGGGATCAAGGTTTATCTAGACTGATTTCAGACTATTACGCAAATTCCTCACCCAATCAACAAGAAAGCTATGCATGCCTTCTTGGGGAAGATCAACTTCCTTCGGTAGTTCATCTTAGATTATGCGCAGATTGTCAAACCTGTCCAAGAGATGACCAAGGAGGATGTAGTTTATAGCTAGGGGAAGAAGGAAAAGGATGCATTCACCAGTATCAAGAAGGCAATAGCAGATGCACCTGCATTGTACAACCCAGATTTCGGCAAATATTTCTTGCTTTATACATTTTCTTTCAGCAACTCACTCGCTGCATTGCTCACACAGAAGGATGAGATGAACAACGAACGTCCCATCTCCTTCATGAGCACGAGCATGCAGGGACTCAAGCTTAAATATCTCACCATGTATAAATAGGAATATGCTATATACAAGGTGGTGAAACATTTCCAACCCTACCTACTGAAAAATCATTGCATAGTATTTATGCCACACCAAACAGTTGGAGCAATGCTTGTTAAATAAGATTTGGGTGAAATATGTGCAAATTGGATGACAGGACTACAAGAGTATGATCTTGATATCAAGCCAGCTCACATTGTCAAGGGTCATGGTCTCTGCAGACTTGTACCAGGAGAAGAACATGCATAAGAGAAAGAAGAAGAGCTCGCCGGTTGGGAGCAAGAAATCGATATGTACAATATAGAGAAAGCACCACCCACTTCACACAACAAATATTGGTATGAAGAAGTGTGCCAATATATTGAGCATTGCACCATACCCTCTCACATTTCCATGTGACAAAGGAGGGCACTTCACCTCAAATTCTTATCTTACCAATTGGTGCGCGAAGTGCTTTATAGAAAGAACAACAATGGAATTTTTCTTATATGCCTAGAGGCATAAGATTCAAAGAGAGTATTACATAATATGCATGAAGGACCAGTCGAAGGTCACTTTCCAGGTAACACAACTATGCATAAAGTCATGAGATTTTGTTTCTACTGGCCGACATTATTTAAATATGCACACGCTTATGCCCACAAGTGCTCGGTCTATCAGTGGTGTGTCGGCTAATCTCAAAGGTCACCAGCACCACTGCAACCTATTGCATTGGATGAACCATTCCAACAGTGGGGCTTAGACATCATTGGGGAAATATTCCTGTATTCATCAAAACAACACCGCTACATCCTTACTACTATAGATTACTTCACGCGGTGGATAGAAGAAGCTCTGCTCAAACAAGTGAATGACTAGGAAGTCATCAACTTCCTTCAGTGGAACATCATCTCGAGGTTTGGCTTTCCTGTATCACTTGTTTTTGAAAATGAAACTTACTTTTGTTCATTAAAATTGTATGATTTTTCATTGCAATATGGTATTTTGCTTAAACATTCAGCTGACTACTATTCCTAGGGAAATGGTCTTGCTGAATCTAAGAACAAGAATCTCGTTCACATCATAAAAAATACCATTTACTCTGAGCAACAAAATTGAAACTCTACCCTAGTGGATGCACTTTGGGCTCACCTAGTTACACAGAAGCCCTCTCTGAACACATCTCCATACTTCCTTGTATAGGAAATAGAAGCCATCCTTTGGCCCAATATCTACATGCCTACTCCAGTTATCCCAAGAATCCTGAGGCAAGATGTGTCTATTGATTCAGTGTAGGATGGACACATTATACAAGTTACAGGAAGAACAGATGAAAGAGAAAGAAAAAATTTCACTCCACCAGAACCATATCAAGAGATGGTTTGATCGTAAGTTTGCAGGGAATGCTAGCTTCGTTGTGGATTACTTAGTCTTGAAATTGGATAAACCAAATGAAGACAAAGCAAAACACACGAAGTTCTAGTCTCAGTGGATTGGTCTGTACATGGTTCACGAAAAACTTGTCCAATAGACGTATCACTTGCAATCACTTGACGAGAGTATTGATAACCTTCTTGTCAATGGCCAAGATTTAAAATTTATTATCAGTGATCTGGGGTCATGCCCCATCTATGTACATAGCATGCTTACTATTTCTCTATTGCTTTGTTGTTTTACTTTATTGTTTTTGCTTTGTTTTGGTTTCCTTGTCATTTTTTTTGTAAATAAGTGTTGTCCTATATTGTGTTCTGGCTTATGAATAAGTATGTGGCTGAGCTTAAAGAGTCCTGTGACACTGCAACACTTTTCCAGTCCTGTGTCTATCTTCTCTGTGATCAGTTTCAAATTTTGGCCAATGAAGCCTGGACGGAAAATACGATCCATCTATAACAGAAGATTTGGTCAAAACATGAACCTGTTTCTAAATTGGGAAACCCCATACCTGTACTTAGTCCTCTACTCTGTGTCTTCAAGCTTAATCCAAGTAGTAGAAATGGAGAAGGGGAAAAATATAAACGAGCAAACCTAAATAAGAGGTATTACATGCTTCTTTGAAGGAACAACCTCTTCTGATCTCAATAAGTCAGGATCCCTCTTCCACCCCAAAAATAAATAAGTTCCTATGCACAGTCCTATTTCAAAAAAATTACAAAGGTGAAAGAAGAGAAAGGCTTCCTGCACAGAGAAGTGAAGCAGGAAATTCCATCGAGGTACTGACAAAGCCCACTCGCAGTGGAGCAATGCCTATGTTCCTGTGTGACTCTGTCGGGTTACTATCTAGGCCTGCTGGTAGTGGAGCAACACTAGAGATGAAAACTTATACTCTGCAAATCTTAAGCTCATGAACCAAACAACCCTTCCTGATTTTGAAACACTGTGATCTGGCTAAAAACTTTGTTGTGTTTGACTACGTTGGTACAAGGTGAACCATGTCTGTCCATGGGGTAAGTGAGGAAGCCAAAGTAACATGCACAAAAAATCAATACTTCCCAAAAGGCCAAGACCCTGTTATTGGCTTGAGGAGGTTCAGAGTTAATTAGCCAGACAAATCCCTACACTACTAGCCCTTTTGGCATCAACCAGTGGAGCGCAATCTAAAGTCTCACCCGAAGCAGTATGGGGGGATGTTGGAACCAAGTTTCCGCACCCTGGAGATGTCTGAGGGGTCGATTTAGTCCAATTGTACCTACCTTTGTGCAGGTTACTTCGTGCACTGTCCTGACCTGCAAGACCTTCATGATCTGTTAGGATCGCCTTTTGGGTAGCCCTAACCAGAGGCTGAGATGCTTTTGCGTTGCTAGGGCAGCGATCTACGCTATTTCCCCAAATTACACCACGTATATTACTTATCTTCTTACTATTGTTATTTAACTTCATGTAAATAGATACCTTATTTTACATTTACTTAATCAACACAATCAGATATGTTTGCGCATCATATAGACAACAGAAATGCAAGTTACACCCAATATATTCGATATAGAAAACATGAAATAAATACACATAAATGTTGTAAAACTTCTCTTTATTAATGCTTCAATGGTTACAGATTCGACTCGCCCTACGCACTTAGCTGTGGGGGTCCACGCACTCAGCTATGGACTACTAGGCCTCTACGCACTCAGCCGCAGAGCCTTCTCCTACTCTATGACCCAAAGACTTGACTCTATACTTCAGACAAGACTCAATTCTTCATCATTCCTTCTAATTCTATTCTCTCTCAACTACTTAGAGCCTCGCTTTATTTATACAATCCCATGGTCTGTGAACCATGGGTAGATCTCTAAAGTCGACATTACATTACAAAATTGAGGGAAGACAACCTTATGACTCATTTACAACTTTGCACTCTGTGCCCACAAAATACAGAGTCTTTACATTGGATTTACAACTTTTAACAAAAAAATAGGCTTTAAGCCTTAAAATTTCCCTTCGGGTATCTCGCACCCAATAGGCCCCCAACACAAACATCATGACTCGCCCTCGAGTCACTCTTCGGTGTGGAGATCTTCGCATGGAGACCTGCCAACTCTACCTGGACTACTGTAAGATTGATAACGCATTGAGAAACTGCCTGTTGTACTTCCTGGATGTGTTTTTCATAGACTGTTGTAGCTAAACTGCTTCCCTAAACTTGTTTATAGACCTGCGCCTCCTTTCAACTGCATGGATCACTAAGACTACACTTTTGTTGGCTAGTCAGATAGTCGGGCCACCCGTGTATGGCTTCAATCGACTGCCATTCACTTTTCCTAGGAAAGGTTCTCCATTTAACTTTACCAACTGCACCGCGCCTCTATGCGTGACCTCCTTAATGACATACGGTACCAACAATGCATTCTGAGTTTTCCAGGGAGTTTATCGAACTTACTATCATACAGTAACACTAAATCATTCACCTTGAAGGTGTGCAACTTAATGTGTAGATCGTGCCAGGCCTTTTCGCATTGCTTTTGTACCTGTTGGTGAAAGCCAGCCAAAAATTGTTCTTCCTCTAGTTCCTCCAACTGCGTGAGCCTCTCCTCCAGGGCTCCACAGTCCGTCATTCCTATGAGTGGTGCTATGTGCGAACTAGGCATGATGTATTCCATCGGCATTGCAACTTCCACTCCATAGACTAGCCAGAAAGGTGTTTGTCCCGTCAATTTCTTGCATGTCGTCCTATAAGCCCATAATACTACGGGTATGCGCAGGTCCCAATCACTTCACTACGCATTGGATACCTTGGTCAGTGTAGCATCCAGTACTTTGTTAAATGCTTCTACTATCCCATTAGCTTGTGGATGATATGGTGTGCTTTTCTGATGATACACCTGAAACTCTTCTGTTAGCATGTTGATCATCTCGTTCAAGAAATGTGTACCATGATCACTCATCAAGATCTTCAGACATCCAAATCGTGTCAATACGTGTTCAAATAAAAACTTCACGGCCATTGTGCCTATGTAATATTTTACCCTCTATGCTTCTACCCAACGAGTCAAGTAATCTGTCGCAGTGATAATATATCTCGCGCCCATTTTTCCTTGAGGTTTGATAGGTCCTACGAAGTCGATCACCCGCTTTTCAAAGGGTTTTGATGTCATTTGCATATTCAAAGGCATCTCGTCCCTCCGCGATGGTTTACCTATTATTTGACATACATCATAAGCCTTGCAATGTGCTTTTGAATCCTGATGAAGGGTCAGCCACCACAACCCTGCATGGAGAATCTTCTGTGTGGTCACTCTTCCTGCATAATGTCCTCCTACAGTGCCCCCATGAGCATCCGCGAGGATATCGCTTCGTTCAAATTTAGGTACATACTTTTGTAGTATCTCATCATTCCCCATCTTATATAGGAGCCCCGCAATGACAGAGAAATCTGCCACTTTCACCACTAGTTCCTTCTTCTGTTAGACAGAATATTCTTTCATCACAGTTCTAGTCATGAGAAAGTGAATTATATCTTCAAAATGTCCATCTTCTATGCGCACAATAAAGAGCTGCATGCCGGGTAATCCTTCCTCTAGACTAGTGGGTTCCTCTCCTGTCTCAATGCTTGACAGGTGGTCTGGTCCCGTGTTCCCTCGTCCAGGTTGCACAACAATTTCAAAGTCAAATTATTGGAACAATAAAAGCCATTTGCATATGTGCCCCGCTAACACAGGCTTATTGACCAAGCACTTTAGAGCTGAGTTCATGTGCATCCGCATAGGTTGTTTTCCCTCTGCCTGTATCCACCTGGCTAGATGTGCTCATAGATCATCCTACCCATTTTATTTACCTATCAATCGTACTCTAGGCTTCCCAAACCGTGTGCACATCATCCTTTTACATTCATGCCAGTCATCAAAGCTCCTTTTGTGCATACCCCACCACCTCACAAGCATAGCACACAGTACCCAATTCAAAGTCTGGAAGCGTTACTTTTCCAGCAACTCCCTTTTAAATTTATCCAATAAGGCATCTACGTCACTTAACCCATCATAAGTAGGTAGGTCTCTTACTTAAGTTGATACACAACGCAGTGACCTTGTCATCATCTTACAATTCAGTGTAGTCGCCTCATGTAACTAATTCTACCATCGCTTCATTTCCTCATCTGAATCTGAAGTACAGGAGCTCTCACACTCCCATGCAAGCCATCCATCCATAGTGGGACTCACCCAGTCCTAGTTTCACGCTGTTATCTTATAGATGCAGTCCAAATCATCATCGCTTTCATAGTTGCGCACTGGCTTTATATAGCGTGATCCTTCAACAGGATCCAGAGGTATAACTATGCATAGTGACTTCTTTTCAAAAATCATGTTGCAGCTGCTTTGACACAACGCAGGTGCCACACTAGGTCCTGCTTGTGCTTCTGCCTTAACGGAATTTGTCCTCCTCCCGTGAAGTAATTCATGAACACCGAGTAGTGGTCCTTATCATGACCCTAACCCTTGCATTTTACGCACCACACCTATTCGTGCACTTATGGTCGAGCTGTTCTGTCATGTTTCAAACTCTGCATCTCAAAGCATAAGTTTTTCAACTACATGTGGATTTACTGAACTCCCAAGTTAGGATCCTGCATTGGGGTCTCATTTAGCCTCATCGCAATCTCTAAGGCCTTTTCCTGTCGTTAACTTCTGCTGTGATAGCGCACTCCTCAAAATGTGGTGTTAGAGATGCTACAAACCATTCGTGATGTTCTCCATCCATCATATTCATATTAGCTTCACAAATCGTACACTTCAACCTCTGATCCAACTCCCAAGGAGTCTCACCTGGTAGCATCGTGATTTCTTTGAATCCAATGATCAACTGTGCTTCAAAATTTGGCCTACTAAACTCTATGTTTAGCGTTGCTTGCATATCCACGATTTTTGCATTTGGATTATCATTGGAGTTCTTAATATACCAAGTCAGCGCGTGGTCCTGCAGGGTGCTAACCAGTGTCACTTTCTTTATATTGTCATCTATAACTCCCTGCGCTTCCTATATGGCTCTTACCACGAACCAAAATTGGTTTGGATCCTCATTTCCCAATCCTTTGAACAAAGACAACTTTATCGTGCTTTCCATATTGACTCGCGGTGGTGGTGGAGGTGGTATGGGTGAAGATGGAGGTGAGGGCGGTGAAGTTGGTGGCAGTGTTGGTGGGGCTGGTACTTGCATAATTCTTTGCCTTATTAGATGGATCACACTTTGCGGTGAGACCTTCATGAGTTCTTCCTCGTCCCCTCGCGAAGGTGAAATGAAGGGGCTAGTTTATGGTCCGTTATTTCCTTCATTCCTGTAAGTTTTCCCACTTCACATAGCCCTGAACATCAAGGTAATTGCGTAACCCTCTTTTCACACAAGAACATTATAATCCAAGTATTCAGAGACTTTACGTACTTACCTCACGGTCCCTTGAGAAAGCGTTGCTCTACCTCGCTGTAGCTAACTTAAGTGTCAATTGGGAACTCAATAATGAATCCTCCTATAATTCGATTGAGCCAGTGATCAATGGTGTGCGTGATCTTATCCTCTGATGCTTTCAACCTTTGCACTAACTGCAGGGTCCACATAATAGGATTGTCGAGTTTCCACCTTCCTTGGCTATCTACTAGCTTCATGATCTAGTTGTACAACTCAGTAGGAAAAGATGCAAAGAAGATTTCATGGATCTTTGTGTACAGGTAGCAGTCTAACCACTCTTCTTTTGTCAGTTGCGGGTTACTATTCTCCTACGTCATGAACTCATAAATCCTCCTATCCAACCAACCTTCAATTTCCTTCTTAGTTGGATTCCAATGATATGACATCAGACATCTCTATGTAGATTCTAGTCCCAGAAATGGGACCATTTGTTGGCTTTAGGGTGCCTGACCCAGGTTTATAGTTAATTAGCCAAAAAGATCCCTACACTATTGGCCCTTTCGGCATCAGCCTGCAGAGCACAGACTAAGGACTCACCCAAAGCAATATGGGGGGATGCTGGAACTAAGTTTTCGCACCCTAGAGATGTCTGAGGGGTCGATTTAGTCTAACTATGCCTACCTTTGTGTAGGTTAGGATCTGTTAGGATCGTCTTTCACGTAGCCCTAACCAGGGGTTGAGATGCTTTTGCGCTGCTAGGGCAGTGATCTGCGCTATTTCCCCAAATGACACTGTTACACTAAAAAATGTCACCATGACTATTTACAGTTAGTATGGCTCTATCAACAGTCATGCTATCCTCTTAGGCAAGTCTTATGCCTCTGCTCTCCATGTCAAACTCCAAAAAGAGAGAGAGTCTTTATAAATGTATTTATCTCTGGGTACGCAGGTTCTCTAAACCTTACCTGCAGGTACGCACCCAATGTTCACAAAAGCTGTGTCTTTGGACGCTCTATATGTAAAGGGGCAGGTGCGTCCCCCTGTAAAGGTCAAAATGCGCAAGTTTCATCTTTAAAAAGTTACTTGTGGTCATTTCTAGAGCATTCTAGAAGGTTGTTCGATGTGTATTGAGCGCCTCCAGATGGTTCATGTACCCCTACCAAAGAGGAACTTATCCCATCAATAAGGGAGCTATCCCATCCAAAGAGGGGATTATCCCATTGATGGTGGACCTGAATAACTTCCTCTTGAGCACTATAAATATAGGCATTGGGCCAGAAGGAGGGGAGGTGGGAAGCTATACATTTCTAAGGGTAGATGCTGCTGGAATTAGGACTCCCATTTAGAAGCTTGTGAGGAGAGATTGGCATCTTTGCTTGTTCTATTTGGAAGTGGGTGAGCTTTGTCAAAGTAAAGGAGAACTCTTGATGGACCCTGGGAGGGACTTGCACAACACCAAGGCTCAGGTTGTATTTGTTCCTTTTGTTACCTATTAATGCAAATGAGTCCATTCTTCTCAATAACTTGTTATTTATGAGTTGTTTCATGTACTCCTTGGTCTATGTGTTAAATATTTTTTATTCTATGAGATTATCAAGTGCTATTTAATCATTTGATTGTTAGTGTATGCAGGTTTCAAAGTGAAGGAGGAGCTCATCCAGATCAGCGGAGCTGGACTGCTACAACAACGTTGGATTACAGGTAGGATCTAAACACTTGATTTCTTATATAGTAAATGCATGTTTAGAGAAGGATTGCTCTTGTTTGTCTTGTTTGTCACTAGAGAGTCTTAGGCTCCTAGGGAGGTTGGTTGTGTCTGCACAATCGACTCTTTCCGCCTGACAAATTGGCGACTCCGCTGGGGACTCCATTGATGTGAAAGTCTTTTCCTTTGTATGAACTTTGCTCTGAGAAAATTGGTTTATTTATCTGGTTTTTGGCTCTGTGACATTGTTTTTGGGTGGGTTAGCTTAGGGTTAGATTCATTTTAGTTTTTCTTGAATTTTCCAGTAGGACGCACCCTCTGAGTATTGCACAGTGCGTCCCTGGACGCACTGTCGCTGTGTGCACAGAGCGGGCCTGCACCTGTATTAACGGGTTGCCTGCGTCCCCTGCTAAAATTTGAGAAAATTCCATTTTTTGCATTTTTTCTCTTAGATTTTGCTTTTTCTTAGTTTTTACTGCCCAGATCCATTAGTCTCTTGTCAAAGATCTTCACCTGAACTTGTTTCGATAGCATTGAGTGTTTTAGTGGATTTCATAGAAGTTTAAGCCCTAGGGTTTGATTTTTGAGTAGGTCTTGTAGTGACTTTGGCGGTAGAAGTTGTCAAGCCTTAGATCTCTCTGGTTTTGTCAGCATTCTTAGAAGTCAGACCTGTCATAAAGTCTACCTATGAGAGCAACTTACCTTTGATTGGTCTCTTGGGAAAATTTCGAAGTGCTTGTTGATTGAGTATTGAATTCCATTTTACAAAAAGAACAAAAAGATTTGAGTTTTGTTTTGGCTAGTCTTTTGATTCTGCATTAGCTGGTCCTTGACTTGATTTTGGTCAAGTAAAACAACCTAGAATCATCTTTGTAGGCTTTTGCCTCGTTAGGTTTGCTTAGAGTAATTTCCTTTTTGATTTGCTTGTGAGTCAAGTTTTCATAGATTTTATAGCTTTTGAGATTGATTTTTGTTAAAATAGATTTATATGCTTTATTAAATAAAGAAAATACAAAAACATCTCCTTTGAAAAGTTTTGTTTCAAGTAGCTTTGAAAAGTTTTGAAAGAAAAAGAGTTTTTCGTGCACGTATAGAGTGGTCATGTTTGTATGCTTGGAAAGATAAAGAGAATTGTTTCTTTGATTGTCTTTACTAAGAAAGTTGTTTTCTATAAAATTTGCATCTCTCAACTCTCTTAGTTAAGAATTTCATTGAAAGAGAAAAATAGCGTAAATCATCTTAGGTGCATCTTTGTAGTGGTTTGAGTCGAGTCTACACACCATTGGTTTCACTTCCGCTACCTTTTGTCTTTAAGAAAAACCATAAAATTAACGCTTAAAGTAAAATCAACGTAGTAACTTTTATTTACTAGGGCTCTGAAACACCAATTTAGATCAGGCTAGTGTCTTGGAGTAGGTGAGTAATTAACTCTCCAAGACAACAAAACCAAACAAGTAGCTTATCTTGTGATAGAATAAATCCAATTGTCTCATTTGTACTCTGGGAAAGCTCCTCTTAAAGGAGAAGCACGAGCTCGTGTCCGAACCAGTGAGGGGATCAATCCCCCCTCGTTGGGAACGACGCCAGACATGCACGTATTACAAACGGTAAACCTCGGATTAACCATTGTCGAGGAGCCAGGGGTCACTTGTCGGTAAACCTTGGATTATTGTCAAGGAATCGGCAAGGGGATTGAGCTTGATACTCTGCCCTTGCGTGCTGTCGGAGTGTAGACTGTTCCCCCAGGTGCATTTGTTGCGGTTGGTAACCTTAGTGACCATTATCTTTAGGATTCTACCGAGGTGACGGTGGAGGGAAGATCCCACTGTACCTGGAGCAGACGTCGGCTAGACTCACTTGGATTTTCCGGGGGTTCACTTCACTCGAGACGGTTAAAGTGGAGGAACTTGTGCCGGTCTATTCATTAAGCAGGTTGCCGGGGTAACTGTTCCACCCGCCACTTCTGTACTGAATCCGGCGATGTTGGGCTTCATCACCAACTAGCTTTTTCGGTTTGGAAGGCTACTGTTTGTGCTTGGTTTGACGCCCTAGATTCTTTAGGCGTGTGATTCAAATTTGTTTGGTTCTTTAGAGACTTTAGGTGGTTTGATTTGAGATTTTACTTTGTTTTCGTGTGTAGTAGTTAAAAGTTTTTAGCTGTGGCGGAATTACCGAGACAGTCCCGTAGACTTTGGGGCCAGTCTCCTGAAGTTGTTTCTGTGGCCGAATTGTTGAGAAGATCCCGTAGACTTAGGGGATCACCACCTCGAGACAACCCCGGTAATCTAGAAGGTTTAAAGGTCCTTGTAACTCCTCCTAGTGGCAGTAGAGTAGGTTCACCTGAAGAAGGAGAATCTTCCTTGGTAGTCCATTCAGATTACCAAGGCTTAGAGACAGGTTATAATCCCGAAGCTGTTACAGTTTCTGAGCTTGTTGGTAGTTTTTCGTCTGCTAGTGATACAGGCGAAGAACCTGAAATATCTGAACCTGTTACTCCGACTTCTAGTGTTCCAGATTCACCGAGAATAGAACGAGTTATCACCGAAAATCTTCCTACTGGTTTGATTGCTATCGAAGAACTTGCTCCAGAGGAAGAAATAGGCGTCTCTAACCTTGAAGATCAACTTACTATTGATCTAAGGGAGCGTGAATCCATCTTTTACAGTCCTCCTAGAAGTACTACTTGGTACCTTTCGTTAACCAATTATTTAGACAACTCAGGGGTAGGTTTTTCTACACCTCGTACTCCTTTTCCACCTGGAGGTATTTATACTCCTGTAAATATGTCTGGTCAGTCGTCCGTGTTTACTCAAAGTCCTGAATCTTTCTTACACGGCGGTCCTTCTGTTCCCACTGGGTATCAATCACTTTCTGGTACCTTTGCGGGGGCATCTCCTCAACCCGTTGATCATGGGTTATTAGCTGGAAACAATGGTAATATACCATTGGGTGTAGGAGACATTTACATGATGTCAGGTTCAGTTCCCGTTTCCCAACCTCAAGGTGGCCAATTACCGCCTGGGGGGCAACCTCAGTTAATGCCTGGGGGGCAACCTCAAGGTACACAAATCGTGTCTGGGGGGCAACCTCAAGGTCAGTATGCACCTATGGTGCAATACATGCCTCAAGGTCAACCCCAGCCTCAATATGTACCCCAGGGTCAACCTCAGTATCAATATCAACCTCAAGGATGGAAACCTCAAGGATGGCAACCTCAAGGGTATCAACCCCAAGGGTATCAACCTCAAGGGTATCAACCTCAAGGTCAAGGTCAACCCCAGTATCCGTATTTACCTCAAGGTTATCAACCTCAAGGTCAATACTCAGGTCAAGGTTATCAACCACCTCAAGGTCAGTCATATGTTCAAGGTATGGGAACTGCACCTTTCAATTATCAATCCTATCCTCAATCCGGTTATGGATCTCAGTATCCTCAACCTGTTACGGGTCAATACCCGGAATGTTAGTGTGGGATCCATCACAGGGTCAACAGGTGTTGCAGCCAAGTTTACAGTTGGTACCTCAAGCTGGACAACCCGTAGTTTCTGGTCCACCCCAGCAACCGCAACCTGTCCAGTCAAATGTTCAAACTTCTGTAACTTCGGTAGTTACTCAGCCGCCAATTGCACCTAGTACTCCATCTCAAACGGCTGCTGCAACTACCGCTACATCTGCCGCACTTACTTCTGGAGTATCGACAGCTCCAGTTTCTACTGTCTCTGCAACCACTCCTCAGACATCTTTACCGTTGTCTGGATCTACGATTCAAACCACGGTCCAGATGCCTACAGGTCAGCCTGGTATAAGTACGGTTGTCACTACTCAACCTCAATTTGTTCAACAACCGTACCAGGGACAGTACCAACCTGGGCAAGCTGTCCAACAGCCGGTTTACCAGTATCAACCGTATCCTGGGTACACTTATCAACAACCTCAACAACCCCAGTACGGTCCGGTTAATCCTGGTTTTCCAGGAGGATATAATATCCCAAATGCGACTCCTGTTCCTAGTTATCCTGGATATCCTCCTCCTGGGACTGGTCTTGTGACCCAGAGTTTTAGAGATCCTAACCGGCAGTTACCGTTTATCGCAACTTTGGATTTACCAGACTTGACGCGCCTAACGAACGATCCAATTCAATATCTTCAGTTCTGGCCGCCAATGCCAAATAAGTTGCCCAGTGATATACCCAAGTTCGAAGGTAAGTCTGGAGAGGATCCGTCCAATCATGTGATGACTTACCACCTCTGGTGTGCTTCAAATTCTATCTCGGATGATTCGATCCGCTTACGTCTTTTCCAGCGTACACTCATTGGTCTCGCGGCCAAGTGGTACATTGAGTTACCACGGGCCTCTTTTTACAATTTTAGCCAGTTAGCTACCTCGTTCTTAACTCACTTTCAGTTGCCGGTCAGATACGATAACGGCACGGAGTTATTAACTTCACTAAAACAATCGACGTCCACGTATATTTCTGATCACATTCATGAGTGGAGACGTCGAAGAAGGTTAGTGAAAGTTTTTATCCCGGACCAAATCTTAGCTGAATGGTTTGTTAAATCATTATTACCGAAGATTACTGAAGATGTAGCTAAGGCCGGAGTAGTTACTGAGGAGCAAGTCATTGCTCAGGCGCAATACCTTGACTTAGTTTATACTCAGTCGGGTACGTTACACGAGAAGATTCCGGATCTTCCAAAATCGAATCAAATCGCTGCTGCTCCTTCGGGATCTCATGCCGCTGATGGTATGATTGGTATCGTGAATACAAAGAGCAAGAAGAAGTCTTCCAAGGCTTCAACTACTCCTATAATCACTTTGCCCGATTCCCCGACAGGAGAGTCTTCTCCTGAACTTACCGCCGATATTCACGCTGTAGAGTCATCTACGGCCAAATCAAAAAACGGTGGAAAGAAGAAAGGAAAGAAGAAGGCTAAAGCAGACAAGGCTCCGAAGGAGAAAACGGAAAAGTCGGAAACCAATGACGAAAAGCGCAAACCTCGATATCCTTGTCTTATTTGTGAAGAGGATCATTTTACAAGAGATTGCCCTCATCGGGCCGAGGTTGTGAAAATAGTCAAAGGTTCTCCCACTCCTGCTGTGTTAAAAAATCCATTTCCAGAGCAGGAGAATAAGATGATAGGTTCTTCCTCGAATGCCAGTGAAGAACCCATTTTGATGATGTCTCATGTGAGGATTGCGACTCGATCGCAAGATTATGGTAGTAAGAATCCTGTTGATGGTAAGGAAGCAGAATCTTCTCACTCTAACCCATCAACCTCAGCTCCTGGTTCCGATCCACTACAGATCGAGAAACCTAACCCGGATCTAGTAATTAAACCGCCCGCCAAGGGTGTACTTCGAAGGTCTGCTTTCAATCCACATGCGAGAGCGGCCCAGAATTACAACATTGTTGAGGACTTAGCTGTTTCACCCTCAGCAATGTCGGCTTTAGAAGTGCTGCAATCATGCCCAGCACAACGAAAATTACTTTTGTCGGCTATCGGAGCTGTTGATGTTCAGGACCCGAATCTAATAATCTTCGATCTAGAAAATAGTACACCGCGTCTCCCCCATCAAATGGCTTTCCAAATTCCAGTGATAGTCAAAAACAGGCCTATTCATCGGACTGTGATTGATGAGGGAGCTTCTACGTGTATTATGTCGATTCAATGTTGGAGATCGCTTGGTTCTCCTTCGTTGAACCAATCCCCGACCATCCTTAAGGCCTTTGATGGCCGTGGGTTCCGTCCGTTTGGTATTCTACAGGAATTGCCTATAGGGGTAGAAGGTAAAACCGTTAGTCTGGATGTGGAAGTGGTTGATGCCCCTCTAGACTACAACCTTCTTTTGGGTCGAAGTTGGTCATATGCTATGACAGCGGTCGTTTCATCGGTCTTCAGAGTAATTAAGTTTCCATATAACGGTAAGATCGTGACTATTGATCAGCTGACATACTTTTCATCCGACCCAGCCTCTTCAGAGAGTATCCAGCATGTCGGTAAGACGACAATCCCTTATAGGGACGTTGGCGTAGGTTTAGTTAAAGATTCCGGTTTACTGGGAACTTTTCCTTTCCCTCCAATCAACGCAGACCCTTCATTTGCATCAATTCATATGATTACATCAGAAAACATTATTTATGATGATCCTTGGATTGTCCCATCTGAATCTGAGATAGACTCATTCGGTGATGCTATGCCTTTGAGTCCATATGAAATTGCTTATGAAGCTGTCATGTCTTTTACCGACTCGCGTTCAACCCGAATCGACCAAATGAATGTGGTCAGTGAAGAATCACTTTTCACCTCAACCTTAGAACGGATAGCGTTTCCCGAAGTCGTGTCATCTGACGAACAACTTCGCGAAATCCTAAGTGTAGACGATCTACCATGGGAAGATCTCCATCACAGATCTTCGTTTTTACCTAAGGATGATGCTTTTGAAAATGATTTTTCATCTATCTTTACCGCTGAATATGTCAAAGACGCTCAGAATCCAACGAAACATTCTGATTCAGAGTTGAATTTAGGGAATATTTCTCGCACTATTCCCATTGATATTTCAGTGAAGCCCGGAATTGAGGAAAACATTCATATAGGTGCCTCATGTACAGAAGATGAAATCCAAACTTACAAGGCCCTATTCCAAGAATTCCGCGATGTGTTTGCCTGGTCTTACGAGGAAATGCCGGGAATCGATCCTGCCATTGTTGTTCATGAAATAAAGACCTACCCGGATGCTAAACCCGTCCGGCAACGGTTGCGTCAGATTCACCCTCGGAAAGCGGCTGCGATTAAAGCAGAAGTCGAAAAGCTGTTGAAAGCAGGTTTCATTTATCCGATCCCGTTAACGGATTGGGTATCGAATATTGTTCCGGTCAACAAGAAACAAGGAACAATAAGAATCTGTATCGACTATAGGGATATAAATCGAGCTTGTCCAAAAGACAACTATCCTACGCCTTATATCGATCAAATTATTGATGATTGTGCCGGAAGTGAAATGTTTTCCTTTATGGATGGTTTTTCGGGCTATAATCAAATCAATATTCTACCTGCCGACCAACCAAAAACGACATTCATTTGTCCATGGGGGACATTTGCTTATTGCAAATTACCTTTTGGGCTTAAGAATGCCGGGGCCACTTTTCAACGGGCGATGTCTTATGCATTTCATGACATCAAGCACATTGTGCAACCGTACCTCGATGATTTGCCTGCTCATTCTTTACATCGAGCTGATCACCTTGTCCACTTACGAGCAATCTTTATGAGGTGTAGGCATTATCGAATTCGGTTGAATCCCCACAAGTGTGTTTTCTGTATAGAGACGGGTCGATTGCTGGGATTTGTTGTTTCAAAAGCCGGCATTCGCGTCGATCCCTCGAAGGTCGAAGCTATCATCAAATTGCCTCCTCCTTCGAGTTTGCGCCAACTCCAAAGTTTGCAAGGGAAAGCGAACTTTTTACGCCGATTCATTCCAAACTACGCCGAGGTCACTAAAGGTTTTACACGGTTGTTGAAACAGAACGCTCAATTCTTTTGGGACGAGATTGCCCAACAATCTTTTGATGCACTTAAACACGCGTTGACCCATGCACCGTTGTTGCATCCTCCCAACTACAACCAGGACTACTTCTTATACCTCGCAGCTTCGCATTCCACTATTGGAATGGTGTTAGTTCAAGAAGATGAATTCGGAGCGGAACATGTGATATATTATCTTAGTAGGACATTAAACCCCACTGAGCTAAAATATTCGCATGTGGAGAAATTGGCCCTGGCAGCCGTTCAAGCTGTCCAGCGTTTTCGTCACTACATTCTTCTCCGTAAAACTACAGTTATTTCGGATTGCAACCCTATGATTTATATTTTGACAAAACAACTGCTAGGGGGCAAGTACTCTAAATGGATCGTTATCCTGCAAGAGTTCGACTTGGAGTTTGAGAAGTCCAAGTCTAAGAAATCCTTAGTTTTTGCGGAATTGATGTGTGATTTCCCGCGTGCTGACACAGAAACTGTGGCAGAGGAGTCCATTGCGGACGAATCTTTGTTTCTTATCAGTACTTTAGATCCGTGGTACGGGGATATAATCATCTATCTCCAAACCCAAACCTTTCGGCCTGAAGCTTCAAAGTCGGAACGTCGAAAAATTCGGTTTCAATCCCAGCAATACAAAATTATTGGAGATACACTTTATCGCCGGGGGGCAGACTTAGTTTTTCGACGTTGTTTAACTCACGAAGAGGCTGAGAGGGTTTTGAATGATTGTCACTCTGGAGCATGTGGCGGTCATATGTCTGGGTATGCCACAGCTCAGAAGGTGTTGCGCGCTGGCTACTTCTGGCCATCTATGTTTAAAGATTGTATCATTGCAGTCCGGAAGTGCCACAACTGTCAAGTGTTTGATCGCAAGATGCGCGCACCACCTGCTCCTCTCCACCCTATAATTGCCGTTGGTCCATTCGCCAAATGGGGTATCGATTTTATTACTTGTAACCCTCACTCGGCCGGGGGGCATGCGTATATCATCCTCGCGGTTGATTATTTTACTAAATGGGCCGAGGCGATGCCTACATTCGACGCAAGCGGCAAAACAGCTGCAGTTTTCGTATTCAATCATATTATAACTAGGTTTGGTGTCCCACAAGCAATCATTACTGACCATGGGAGCCATTTTCGAAACATCATGATGACTGAGCTTACAAGCCAGCTTGGTTTGCGCCACGATAGCTCTACTCCTTATTATCCGCAAGCCAACGGTTTGGTTGAGTCTATCAACAAAGTTCTGGTTATCATGATCCGACGAACCATTGGTATTCATCGGTCGAATTGGCACAACATGTTATTTTCAGCGCTATGGGCATACCGAACCTCAGTGAAAACTTCAACAGGGTTCACTCCTTTCCAGCTAGTTTATGGCTTGGAAGCTGTGTTACCCATTGAATGCGAAATCCCATCACTTCAAATGGCTGTCGAATTACTTCCAGCTACTTCCGAAGAGGAGAAACGTTTATTATACTTAGCTAAATTAGATGAGACTCGACGTGACGCTGCATTGGCAATCGAGACTCACGCGAAGCGAATGAAAGCTCAGTATGATAGAAATGTGACCCCTCGAAGTTTTTCGGAGGGAGACCTAGTGCTATTATATGATCAAGCTAACGATAAGCTAGGTGCTGGAAAATTCGTTCCTATGTGGCATGGACCCTACATTGTAAAGCGAAAGCTAGCAAAAGGGGCTTATGAGCTGGTAGATTTTGATGGGGACTCTTTGGGTAAACCCAGAAATGGACTTTACCTAAAGAGGTATTATGCTTAAATGGTGGGTATGGAGAATTTTTAGTTAGGTTAGGTTTTCTTTCTAGCTAGTATGTTTGTTAGTTTAGTCAGTGTGCTTAGCTTAGAGAGTGTGTTTTTCGTCGTTATTCTGGCTTATCTTGGTTTTACTCTTGATATTGCAGATGTCGACGCCTCTCCAAACATACATTGGATTTGCTGATGGTGCTTGTCGTAGTACACGGAATATCTCTTCCGCAGCTTGGGTTATCTATTCGCCCTCTGACGAGTTAGTTTCTATGCATGGGGTAAGCCTCGGTCAAACAACGAACAACATTGCAGAATACAGTGCAGTGGTTGAATTATTATCTGAATCTATTTCATTTGGAATTCGACGTTTGATAGTGAGGTTAGATTCTGAACTTGTTGTATTACAGCTTAATAGAGTATATGCCATTAGAAATCCTGTGTTATTAAGGTTGTTTTTGAGAGTGCGTCTCTTGGAACGTGAATTTGATTACATTGAATATCAGCATATTCCAAGGTCTTTAAATACATTAGCAGATGCAATTGCTTCTCGAATGTTGGACAGACATTTACGATAATCATGCAAGTAAATTTAAAAACATTTCATCACATATGTTAAACAAGATAAGCCGGTAATAATGATATATATATATAGATAGGAGTGTGTCAAAAAATATACATCGTCTTCGATCATAGGTTGAAAAACACCTTATGATCGGCAAAAATGATAAGTACAAAAATCCAAAAATGTCATATGTGTCTACAAAAGTGACTAGCCAATCACTGGTGGTGCTCCCTATACGACACCACTGCACGGGCTACCTTACACAAAAATCTCCTAAACGGTCCAGGGACTGCGACTACATAGCGCTGAAGTCTGATAGGAATATCATCTATGGTAGTCTCAGGTATATCCACCGTCAGACGCTCTAGATCCTGCTCCAACTCAGCTAGTGACTCTGCAGCCGCGTCCTGTGGGGCCGGTACCGGTGCAACTGGATGTCTCCTCTCAAAAGGCCGGAGGTTGGCTGGGCGCTGTGGACCAACATCTGCATTTTGAAAATTTTTTACTGTCAGTTTTGAGACGATATATATAAAAAAACAAAAAAAAATATATAATTTGAAAACTTGTGAAAAATAAAGTACCTCTGTCGTCCCATTGTTCTCCCTGTGGAAGAACCATGTCCGGATCACCTCGAAAATCTACTCCGGCATACGGAAAGTCCTGGATCGAAAAAACCTGGTCCTCTAACCAGTGAAAATAACTATCAGGGAATCGAACAATCGCCGCGCCCTCGTCAGGATGCCGGGCCATCACCGTAACCCATCGTATCAGCTTTGGCTCCCGAGGACCCAAGATATCAACAGTGAGTTGCTGAGGGATCAGCATCGGAACTCTCTCTAAGGCAAAGCTCACAACTAGAGGCCCATATCCAAAGGTCTTCAGTTGTCCGTTCTTTGCCCTAGTCAGTTGGCTCTTCATATTAGCCGACACAGCATCACACCAGTTGAAAATGGTGCCTTGGAAACAGTCAATCGCCATCCGCATTTGGGACCCGGTGGCAATATGTAAAGCGGCTGCACCGCAAATTCTGGTAACCGTGAAAGCTATAACCTTGAGTTCACGCAGAGAGATGTGTTTGATTTCTACGCCTTTCGCATGGTGTGCATTGGGTGTGCACCAATCTGCCTGGAGACTAGCAAGGGATTGGCCACCCGGCCTAGTCCCGGCTAGATTGAGTTGCTCGCCCCTATTTGGCAAGCCAGTGAGAAAGTATATGTCAGAGGGCTCTATCTCGAGCTGGTGCCCTCTGATGTAAAAGCATTGCTCATGAATGTTCCATCTCTCAACCAGCCACTCCAAGAATCTCACCTGAGCCCTCATGCCAGGTATGGCCCAGTATTTATATAGTCCGCATGCTTTTAGGGCATCAATGGAAGGTTGATGATTAATTGCGGCTAAATCAATGTCCTCGTGCTCTCTTTCTCTCCAATCCAACATGGTGAGTGCCCTACACACCAAGAAACAAAGATTAGAATTAGTTTGGGAAAATTCAGATGGTTATTTTTGGGGTTTGGGGTTTCAATTTCCGCCTTTCGCGGGGGACGCACCCCGCGTTTAGAACACAGAGCGTCGGGACGCAGCTGGCCTGAAGGTGGGCTGCGTCCCCCGACCTTTTTCCTGTGTGGGAAAAAGTCGGGGGACGCAGGTCACCCTTAGGGCACCTGCGTACCCCGCAGAGCGATTTTTGAAACCCAAAACCCCCCAAAAATCAAAACTAAAACCTAAAACAAACTTTTAATCGGATGAAATTGAAGAGGAGGATGTTGTGGAATACCTGGAAGAGACGGCGTTCGATTCTGACGGTCGGATTCTTCGCAGCGACCACGGGAAGTTTCTTGCCAAAAGCCCTTTTTTCAACCTCAACAGTAAAATGGTAAAAATGACATGGTAAAAAGTCTTTTTATAGGTTTTTTGGATGAATGAATGCTAGGTTTGTTCATTTTTCACCATGGAAGGATATTTTTCAATGTATTTTTGCCTATCTTAAACAGGTATGAGTAATGTGTTGTTTTTGTGCAGGACAAAGGGATTTAGAGGGAAAATTGTCATTTTTCACGAACCAAAATATCAGAGTCATCTTTTAAGCCCTTTTCTGACTCCTAAAATATGAAAAGATTGCCGAGCGTTTCTTTTACACTCGTTAAAACGGAATTAAAAGACGGTCCCCTTATAGCTCTTTTCTGACCGTAAAATCAGGAAAAGATTGTCGGGTTTTTGTCGTTTCAAACTCGATACGGAAATAAAACGACGTGTCCTTGATCGCTTTTTACTTTTCAGGTCAGTGGCACTAATTATGAAAGTACTCCTTGGTCGCAAGATCAAGCGGTTCCCCCAGGTATTATTTTATACTTTTTCGGGCTTGAGGGACACAAATCTACGAAAAAGTTCAACTTGGAGTCTTCTTAAGTTTTTCAGACTCTCTAAAATTGAAAAACGCCGAGTTTCTCCTATACTGGGCTCGTTAAACATTTCACAGTAAAGGACCTGTTCAATTACAAACAGGAACGAACCACTCCTTCCTAGGGTTCGAATCAAAACTAGGTTGGACTCATCCGAAGGATGAGCTTATAATCAAGCATATGTTATCCTCCTCAAGCTTGTTAAAAATAAAGAGGTACTTGCCAGAAATGGTGGGGGAAAAGAGAGAAGAATGAGCCTATTTGTTATCTTTTGTCTCAGAAGAAACTTTATTACCACTCTTGGACACGACACTTTTCATTCACCTGGGTTGGGAAATCTTTTACCTCACAGTTGATCAAACCACTTTGAAAGTCTTCAGCCGGGTTCCGGGGATTAACTTTGAGTTATTCATCACCAAGCCATCTGTCGTGTCGTTATGTGTTCAAGAGGTCTGCAAGCAAAACTTTCATCTGCAAAATACTTGTCATCCATTTGACCATCCCTGAGTCAGTCCTTACAGCAACATTTCTTCAACTTGAACAATGATTTCGTGTTGTGGGCTTGCCTGCAACGGGTCGCTTTCTATCGACATCAGCACATTATCTAGAGAGATGACTTAGAAATCGTCAGTACCTTGAAGTCTGCATGCATCAATGGCAGGTTTCTCGCCTTTGACGTCAGTTTACATCATTGACTTTCGATCGAAGGATTCCGTGAAATGTTCGACATCAACTCATTCATTCACATCTCATGGATTGTACTGGGTACTTTGAGAACCATTGACATTACTGGTGGTCTCTCTCACACTTGTTAACAGTTTACATCATCGACTGGTAATCAAGTGGTTTCTACCATGTTCGACATCAACTCATTTATTCGCATGGCTAGAATCGTACCAATTCGGGAAGTAGAAATGAAGACCCTGGATCTAATTTCCACCATCCAGGCTGCGAGGAGTTTTGTATTCATTATCTAAGTAGACTAATCATAAACAGATGGCTGCGCCCATACTGTGTCTACAAAAGTCTATGATTATGATGTACTGCAAGATCATTCCTGTATCAGAGTAGTTAGTCTGTTAGTTAAAGTTTTGATCTGAGTATGGGAATGCCTACCTCAGTGATGATATAATCTTATACATGTATTTTGTGTTGAAAATTGCAGGTTCTGACCAGGCTCTCCACGAGATAATCCTTGAAATGATAAAGCGCTTCACCCTTCCTAGATAATACAAAACCCTAATCTATTACAGGCTTCGCACTTTAGGGGGCAATCTGTTACACTAAAAAATGTCACCATGACTATTTACAGTTAGTATGGCTCTATCAACAGTCATGCTATCCTCTTAGGCAAGTCTTATGCCTCTGCTCTCCATGTCAAACTCCAAAAAGAGAGAAAGTCTTTATAAATGTATTTATCTCTGGGTACGCAGGTTCTCTCAACCTTACCTACGGGTACGCACCCAATGTTCACAAAAGTTGCGTCTTTGGACGCTCTGTATGTAAAGGGGCAAGTGCGTCCCCCTGTAAAGGTCAAAATGCACAAGTTTCATCTTTAAAAAGTTACTTGTGGTCATTTCTAGAGCATTCTAGAAGGTTGTTCGACGTGTATTGAGCGCCTCCAGATGGTTCATGTACCCCTACCAAAGAGGAACTTATCCCATCAATAAGGGAGCTATCCCATCCAAAGAGGGGATTATCCCATTGATGGTGGACCTGAATAACTTCCTCTTGAGCACTATAAATACAGGCATTGGGCCAGAAGGAGGGGAGGTGGGAAGCTATACATTTCTAAGGGTAGATGTTGCTGGAATTAGGACTCCCATTTAGAAGCTTGTGAGGAGAGATTGCCATCTTTGCTTGTTCTATTTGGAAGTGGGTGAGCTTTGTCAAAGTAAAGGAGAACTCTTGATGGACCCTGGGAGGGACTTGCACAACACCAAGGCTCAGGTTGTATTTGTTCCTTTTGTTACCTATTGATGCAAATGAGTCCATTCTTCTCAATAACTTGTTATTTATGAGTTGTTTCATGTACTCCTTGGTCTATGTGTTAAATATGTTTTATTCTATGAGATTATCAAGTACTATTTAATCGTTTGATTGTTAGTGTATGCAGGTTTCAAAGTGAAGGAGGAGCTCATCCGGATCAGCGGAGCTGGACTGCTACAACAACGTTGGATTACAGGTAGGATCTAAACACTTGATTTCTTATATAGTAAATGCATGTTTAGAGAAGGATTGCTCTTGTTTGTCTTGTTTGTCACTAGAGAGTCTTAGGCTCCTAGGGAGGTTGGTTGTGTCTGCACAATCGACTCTTTCCACCTGACAGACACCACGTATATTACTTATCTTCTTACAATTTTTAGTTAACTTCGCATAAATAGATACCTTATCTCACATTTAATTAATCAACACAATCAGATATGTTCGCGCATCATATAGACAACATAAATGCAAGTTACACCCAATATATTTGATACAAAAACATGAAATAAATACACATAAATGCTGTAAAAATTCTCTTTATTAATGCTTCAACCGTTATAGACTCAACTCACCCTGCGCACTCAGCTACAGGGGTCCACACACTCAACAGTAGGGGTCCGCACACTCAGCTACAGACTACCAGGCCTCTGCGCACTCATCTACTACCCAGAACTACGTAGAGCTTGAGGTTGTCCTCCGAGTAGCCTACTCTGCACAATTCTAGAAATGAGCCAACTGATTGTCACCCAAAATTGCACAGAAGTTGTCCCAGAACTTGATCAAGTCTGTGCTTCCCACAGATCTCCCATCAAGCCTCCTACTAGTCAACCAGAGAAATGAATTGAGTTGTGACCTAGTGCTGTACTGACCTCCAAAACTGTATAGAGCTATCCTCCATTGCTGTTCTCCCCCACTCTACAACCAACCCAGAAATTGCACATAGATGTCCTTGAAGTGTCCTTCTTTCCCACTTTGCAGTCAGACACGAAACTATGTAGAACTGTTAGGCAGGCTTCCCTACTAACCTTCTCTACTCTCACTCAAAAGACTTCATAGATGTGGCTGCCACCAGCCCTTCTTCCCCACTCTCCAATCAGCCTATTGGCTTGTATGGGCTTGACCCAGGTTCATAGGTGATTTAGCCAAGAAAATCCTGGTACGACTGGCCCTTTTGGCAACAGTCCGCAGAGCGCAAACTGAGGTTTCACCCGAAGTAGTATGGGAGGGTGCTAGAACCAAGTTTCCACACCCTGGGGATATCTGATAAGCTTCTAGAGGTCCGTGGTCTGACACGTCGCTACGCACACTTGCTATCCATTTTCAAACAACAATGCTACTTCCACGCAACCCTACTCGCGGCATAGCTTGTATAATACCCAAGTCCCTTGCTATTTAATATGTTATTTTCCAATTACTTAACTTGTTTATGTAAGACTAATGATTATTACAGCATATTCAACAATCATATCAGTGCACGTGATAAATAAAACAGTATAAACATAAAGAGGGCAATGCACAACAGATACACAGAAATAGGAATCAACTTTTCTTTATCAATCTTCAATCCAGATTACAGACTCGACACCACCCTGTGCACTTAGTTGTAGGGGTTTGCGTACTTAGTTGCAAAGCCTCTTCCTACTAATATGACCCAATACCCTTAGACTCCTACTCTAAGCACGAACCATTCATATTCTTCTCTCTATTCTTCCTTCTCTATCCTTACAACTTAGAGCCTCGCTCTTATTTATACAATCCCATGGTCTGCGAACCATGGGTAGGCCAACATGACTTTACATTCCATTACAATATTTTAGGGTGGACAACCCTATGACTTAACCTATACTTCGTGCTCTGTGCCTACAATTCACGGAGTCTTACAAAACCTTTGACCAAAACTTGGGCTTTAAACCCCAAAACATGTTGTGGGGGGATTCCATGCCAAACATGCCCCTAACACAATCATCGTGGCTCATCCCGAGTCGCTCTTCTTGTGTGGCGACCTCGGCTTGGAGCCCCTCCAACTAGTCTCGTACTGCTCAGAGGTCCACAGTGCACTGTTCCGCATTTTGTTGGACCTGCTGCATGCGCTCTTCTGATGCTTCTTTGTGAGGATTCGCTACCTACCTTAGTGCATAGAGTCCCTACATCTGTGCAAGCTTGCCCTCAATATTGGCTGTAATGGTGAAGGCCTCATCAATCCATGGCTAGACGCATGCCTTGAGAAGTGCCTCTTTCTGTCTGGCAGCATCCACTTTCTCTTTTAGTGCCTTTGCTTGCTACATCTTGGTCAACCATTGGGTGAGGATGACTATCTGCATAGTTCCCCTTACATTTTCATACTACTCCTGCAGTTCGTGCGCCTCTATTTTCAGGCGCTGTATGTTGGGTCCTCCTGTAAATATGTGAGGACATCAAAGGCTTGGTCCAACATCCCGGTATAGTCCTGTACTGCCCGTCCAATTTCTTATAGTCCTATTTGAATTGTGCTAACGTGCTGCGCTCTAACTTCCAAAGGAGTGGAAGGCTGTGCCTTCAGTTGTAGCTTAGCAATCTAGAGGTTCAGCTCCAGCTGCACTCACATTGTTTCTTCATGTGCGCTTCAGAATCCACTTGCCAAACAGTGGATTCGCATCTCTGTTGGTAGGACTGCGGCGATGGACAACTCTGGGACTCACTGGCATGCTTCATCAACTGTCTTCACGATCTGCTGGTTCTGTGACACCAACTCATCACACTGTAGGCTGCACTGTTCATTGTTGATATTTTGCTTATTCATCACCTGGATCATGCAGCCCTCCCTAGTGCGGAGATCTATTGTGATGCCATCCTGTAGTTGATACAATGTGTCTCGCAGAATTCATCTCCTGGATCTCGCATCCCTCCCTAGCATGGAGATCTATTGTGATGCCATCATGTAGTTGATACAATGTGTCTCGCGGAAGGGCAGCCAAATTAAGGCCATTCCCTTGATGCAGCTTACCATGGCTCTGTCATCCTCATAGCGCTCCTTCCGGTAGCACTATGGTTTTGGCCATCTTTGCACGTAGCAGCTGCTCTACTGCTGATGTACCTACTATGTCGTAGGTGGCTACGGTTCCTTCCTATGGGGGCCGCACCTATAGTTCTTGTAGCTACACCCTTAGGGCCACCAACACAATCTACTACTCCGACATGGCTTCCTGGAGTACTTCCTTGGTGGCCTCGTGAACTGTGTTTCTGATGTCGTAGAGGTCGCCTCCTATTAATGTGATCGGCTCGATGGCCAATTTAGATGCCTTGACATTTTTCCGCGGACCCGATCTCTCTATGATGTGTAGTCTTTTCAACTGGGTGGAAGTTGCACCCGGGTGCGTGCCTTCTTCTATGTCCTTTTTCCTTATCCTGTAGGCAAGTCCTGGCCCTCCTCATCCTGTGTTGTGGTGGCCCCTATTGTCTGCACTACTACTGCTTCTTCGGTGGACTTTGCCTGCTCTGTGGATGCCTTTGTTGCCTCGTGGAAAGCCCTTACCTCCACGGCCGCTTGTTCATTACGCCTTTTATGGGCCAACTTTGTCACACGTAACTTGGCTGCATCCTTCTACTTTTGTGCTATTGTTCTATCCATCTCTACCAGATCCGGGGCACACCACTCGGGATGCCGTGATTCTAGCACTGAAAAGATCACATCATCAATAGTGATGAAGGGGAGCTTGGTCCATTGCTACGTCAGGTCCTTATGCACCTTTATGTACACATTGTACATGTATGCCTTGAATTCTGCAAAGCTTCGTAGACTATTGTACACTGTGGGGAATAAGCATGGTCATCTATTGATCCACATCTGGATACTCGCCTCCATGAGCACCTAGAAGATCTTGGTATCACGAACCCGCTTTGTGTCCTTGGTGGCCCAGAGCAACACGTACTTTTTGGCCTCTGGTAAGTTATATTCAATGCTGGGGAACTGATTGTCCTTGGGTAGTTCCCCTGTCACTAGTAAAATGGACAAGAGAAACCATGCATAGTGGAAGGTCTTGCCCTGCTCCTAGGCTTCCTTGTAGTTAGTCAGGAACTCCTCGTAGAGCAACTCGGGCCAATTGAATTGGACCCCATCTACACATTGTTCTGCCAGTGCAACTACTAGTGCTGGTTCCTTATCTCCATGGAATTTTCCCATTACCTTCCCAACCAGGAGCTAGGTGGCTACACACACCCCTTTACCTTTAATTCTACTAATTGCGTAACCCCTCTTTTTCCTCTCCAGTTTGTATTTTTTCTTCATGGCCTCTGTGAGTGCCAAATATTCGCTTTTTCTGGCTATCACCATGGGGTCCTTTCCCTTAAAGGGGAGCCAAGAAATCCTATGGATGAGATCCACCGTGATGGGAATAGGCTCCTCCAGCCATAAGTACCCATCGTGCACCAGGAAAAGTAGCTACCTGATGACAAAACATTTGATAGGCACATAGTGAAAGTGTGGAATCCACAGCAGATGAAGTAATACAGCCTTCTCCACATTGCGTAGCCATTTCCGTGGCTCTAGTGTTGTGATTGATCCCTCTGTGCTTTGCTTCATGAGGCTCTTCATCTCCAAGTGTGGGAAATTCTCGCTATCCGTGAGGTCCCAATCTTCAAACTTCATTGTGGGTATGCGACCGAGGTGCGAGCCCTCAAACACAATTCCATTAGGGAGGAGCGGGGTTTGGAGTGTGATTTTAGTGGAATCCAAGTCCTTGGTGTTGTTGGGAAAAGTATCCAATACGGAATGACCCTATCCCACTCTAAGGGTGATAGTAACTCAGCAACAACTGAATGCAAAGCTATTCAAGATTACTTCTTTATGAGATGAGAGAGAGAAAAGAAGGATGATCTACTAACCGTTATCTTGCGCTAATAGTCGATCCAATCCTCACTCCTTGCTGCTTGCTCCTAGCTCCTTGCTCTTTCACCGGCCCAGCTACACAAAGATCTTGTAAAAGCACAAAGAAAGGAAACTACAAGAAGCATACATCCATAACTGATTCAAGGATTAGAATAAATCAAATATACAAGCATCAATTCGCCATAGAGACACATGCATATAGAAGAACCTCAAATACTTTATTAATAGAAGAAGTAAAGTTCTGAGAGTGTTACAACCATAATAGGCCCAATCCAGCAACACCTCCCAGCAGAAAGAAATCTCCTCTTCACCTCCTTCAAAGCAATCACCCAATAGTTCTATACTCAAACCAACAGCACTTCCTTACTTGCACAAAATTCCAGCCTCCATAGACCTCATGAGAGAGCTCTATATATAGGAGATTTGGAGAAAGGATGAGTCAGCTTGAGACTGACATGAAGCTGACTAGTGTCCTCTCCCACTTTAGTTAAACTTCAGTTCTTGAGTCCACTTGGAGATTCTTGCTTCCACTTGGAGATCAAGACCCTCTTACTCATCACAAGGCAAATTCCATGATCCAAGTGTCAGTTTGGAAGCTTCCTGGGCAATTGATACCTTGCAGAATGACTGTGCCACTTGGCCAATCTCGCCCAGCGCAGGTAGCCTTCATTAGTTTTGACATTCAACACAGGTACAGAGTGGAGCAGTTGACATTCAGCGTAGATGCTCAGTGGAGCAGTTGACATGATCCAGAAACAGCTTGTTTTTGAGTGTTTTCAGGTGGAGAACTGATTTTTAGTGCTGTGGTTTGCTGACCTTGTTCCTCTAGGGGTAGGAACAACATGTTTAGGGACTTTGGATCCCTCAGATTATTGACATTTCATGCTTCATGCTGTTAGGCACAAAAATGTCTATAACAGTTGCCCCCTAAAGTATGAGGTCGTTTATCGGGTGAAATGCTTTATCAGGAGGATCCGCAGTTCATTCAATCGCTGAGAGGTGTCCTGTAATAAAATACAATACAATACATTATTTTTTCATTCTGCTTTCATGATATAGCTGAGGCGGGCATTCCCATGCTCAGCTTTATAAATTCATTTTGGTACATAGAACAGACGATCGTTTGATGGTAGACTGATAATTCTCTGCTGAAATTATCATCCTTTGAGTAGGATGATCATCTGCTGCAATGATGTACATAACAAATGTCTTTATATCCTGAATATATATCGCAGCCCGGATGGATGAAACTAGATCCGGGGTCTTCAAACTCGTTCAATCTTTACTCTAAGTACAAGTCGATCCATGTGAGAATTGCGCTGAAGTCGAACATGGAAAGACATCGCTTGATTACCGGTCAATAATGTAAACCGTTAACAAGCGCGAGAGGAATCACCAATAATGACAATGACCCTCAAGGTACTGCAGTACAATTCACGTGGTGTGAATAAAGGACTTGGCATCGAACACCACGCAAAATCTTCTGGTCGAAGGTCATTGATGTATACCTGTCGCCGGAAGTGAGAAACTTGACATTGAGGCATGCAAGCTTCAAAGTACTGGGGGGTTTGTTCCTAGATCTACTTCTTGGATAATGAGCTGAAGTCGACAAGAAGCGATCCGTCAAAGGAGGGCCTTAATTAATCCCACATCAGTGACACGGAACAGAGCTAATGATTTTAGTGGAGGTGAAAACAATCTGTGAAATATGATTCAGGGTGGCGATCATGGGTTGATGAAGGATAATGTATGGCAGTGGATGGGACACGGTTGACTCTTTCTGAACACGTCTCTTGAACATATAACGACACTGATGTGATGGATCGATAGCATTACCCCAAATGTGGATGGTTTGGCGAGGACCATGGTGATGAGACCGGTGAATGAAATAACCCAACCCGATGTGATACGGAGGACAAAGTGTCATGTTCAAGAGCGACTTCCTACCATTAAAGCTTTGAGGTTCTCCCAATTTTTCCCCAGTCATTTCTGACCAGTACCTCTTTATTTTTGTCAAGCTTGAGGAGGATAACATATGCTTGTTCTATAACCTGCCCTTCGGGCAAGCCCATCGCTATGTTTTAATGAGCCTAGCGATAGGGAAACTCGTTCTCATCTAAAGACAAGTTTGTCGCTATTTAATCATTTTAACGAGTCTAACGACAAGGAAAACTCGGTCCTTTTCATTTTTAGAGAGTCTGAAAAGGTACAAAAAGTTAACTCCAAAATTCCTTTTTCGTCATCTAATCCCTTAAGTCCGAAAAAGTATAAAACAATACAGAAGGGATGAGTTTTCGATAATTTTAACGAGCCGAATAAAACAAGCGCTCGACCTTTTTGTGTAATAATCCCTCAGGTCCAAAAAGATTAAAATCTAGAGGAGGGATAGCTCTTCCGGTCACTTTAACGAGCTGGAAGGCCAAAACTCGGCAAACTTTTCATATTTTACGAGTCAGGAGAAAAGAGCTCAAAGAAGACTCGTCTCTTGAGGAACGAGTGATAAACAGGGATAGCAGCAGATTCCAGGTACAGGTTGGAATTTTCCAATCACGGCAGTGTCACAAGGATGGCTAAGTGAAATCACTCTTCGCAGCTGTTCCTCAAAATGGGTAAACAATCATATGGAGGTGACAGGTGCAAAGCACGACCAAGGCTTTTGTGGCTAATAAATTTACGATCACAATGGTTATTTACCGGAATAGGTTCATTTTTTAATGAGCTTGAACTCTGGGGGAAACTCTTGCTCAAAGCTTATGTTTATTTTTTAACGAGCATGAACTATGACGCTAAAACTGCTCGGATCTCGCTTTTCTATTTTTTAACGAGCATAAATTCCGCGGTAAAACTGCTCGAATTTAAGTTTGCATGCCCCCAGCATAATAACGTAAATCGAAGTGCATGCATATTGGTCACTATTTAAGCATAGTAACGCTTGAGGTACAACCCGTTGCGGGGTTGCGCTAGTGGAATTCCGTCATAATCCATTAACTCGTAGGCTCCTTTTGCTAACACCCTTTTAACAATATAGGGTCCCATCCATAAGGACTTGAATTTACCTGCTCCCAATTTATCGGATTCTTGGTCATAAAGCAAGACCAAATCACCTTCTGAGAAGACACGGGGTTTGACATTTTTGTTGAACTGAGCCTTGACTCATTTATTATGGGCCTCGTTAGCCAAAGCGGCATCACGACGGGATTCATCCAGTTGGATTAATTCCAAGAAACGAGCCTCTTCTTCTGAAATTCCGGGGAGAAGATCGATTGCGAGTTTAAGCGACGAAATTTCGCACTGGATTGGCAAGACTGCTTCCAGGCCATACACCAGTTGAAAAGGTGTGAACCCGGTTGCATTCTTTACCGAGGTCCGGTAAGCCCACAAAGCTGAGTACAGGATTAGGTGCCATCTTCTTTTATGAACCCCGATCATCCTTTGCAACATACGCTTCAGGACCTTGTTGATTGCCTCAACTTGTCCGTTGGCTTGCGGATAATATGGGGTAGAGCTGTCGTGAGATAGCCCTAGCTTGGCAGCTAATTCGACCATCATGTGATTGCGAAAATGTGACCCATGATCTGTGACTATAGTCTGTGGTACGCCGAACCTGGCGACTACATGATTGAAAAAGAAAAGGGCAGCTGTTTCACCAGTGTTATCCAATGTAGGCATCGCCTCGGCCCATTTGGTAAAATAGTCAACAGCGACTATAATATACCCATGCCCCCTGGTCGAGGTGGGGTTACATTGCATCAAATCGATGCCCCACTTGTTGAAGGGCCCAACAGCAACTATCGGCTGTAAAGGTGCGGGTGGTCGTCTGGTTTTGCTATCAAAGATTTGACAAGCATGGCAACTTCTGACTGCGGTTATGCAATCTTTGAACATGGTTGGCCAGAAGTATCCTGCTCGTAAGATCCTTTGTGCTGTTGCATATCCAGACTGATGCCCCCCACACGCGCCTGAATGACAATCATTCAGGGCTTTTTCGGCCTCCTCATGGGTAAGGCACCTCCTCAGAACTGTATCGACACCACGACGGTAAAGTGTATCACCGATGATCATGTAGTCTTTTGCTTGGTATCGTATACGTTTTTGTTCGGAGTGAGAGGTGTTAGGCATGAACTTTTGGGTTTGGAGATAAACTATGATATATCCATACCACTCATCGCTTACAGATATCAGAAACAAACTTTCGTCCACGATTGACTCTTCTGATGTTTCATCGTTGGACGATGATGGGAGATCGCACAATAATTCTGCGAAAACTAGGGCCTTCTTTGATTTGGATTTTACAAATTCCAGATCAAACTCTTGAAGGATCGCTATCCATTTTGAATATTTGCCCCCCAGCAACTGTCGCGACAGTATATAAGTCATGGGGTTGCAATCTGATAGGATGGTAGTTTTCCGAAAGAGGACATAATGTCGAAGCCTTTGAATCGCTTGAACAGCTGCAAGCGCTAGTTTTTCAACATAAGAATATTTACTTTCTGTATCGTTTAAGTTTTTACTTAAATAACAGATAGGATGTTCAATTCCATCGACTTCTTGAACTAAAACCATTGCAATGGTCGTATCTGCTGCAGCCAGATACAGGTTAAAATCTCTTTGATAGTCCGGGGCGTACATTAATGATGCTTTTACTAGACAATCTTTCAGAGCATCAAAAGAATCTTGCGCCACCTGGTCCCAGACAAAAGGTACATCCTTTTTCAATAGACGAGTATAACCCTTAACAAGTTCTGCGTAATTTGGAATGAACCTCCTCAGAAAGTTTGCTTTCCCTTGGAGTTTCTGAATCTGAAGCAAATTTGAAGGTGGAGGCAAATTAATGATTGCCTGAACCTTGCAGGGGTCGAGACGAATCCCATCTTTAGAGACTACAAAGCCAAGTAAACAACCAGAACCGACGCAAAACACACATTTGTGCGGATTAAGTCTTATCTTGTAGTGTCGGCAACGTAGAAATATCGCTCTTAAATGCTGCGGATGATCAGTCCGCTTTCGCGAATGAGCCGGAAGATCGTCGAGATAAGGTTGAACAATGTTATTGATGTCATGGAAGGCATAATTCATCGCCCTCTGAAACGTCGCCCCTGCGTTCTTTAAACCAAAGGGTAATTTTCGATAAGCGAATGTGCCCCACGGACAAATAAATGCAGTCTTTGACTGGTCCTGTGGGCGGATATTTATTTGATTATACCCGGAAAATCCATCCATAAATGAAAAGATTTCACATCCGGCGCATTCATCAATTATCGGGTCGATGAAGGGTGTAGGGTAGTTGTCCTTCGGACAAGCTTGGTTTACATCCCTATAATCAACACACACTCTAATCGTCCCTTGTTTTTTCATAACATGGACAATATTCGATACCCAATCGGTTAGAGGAACCGGGTAGATGAATCCAGCATGGAGGAGTTTTTCAACTTCCGCCTTAATGGCAGCGGCTTTCTTCGGGTGCACCTGCTGAAGCCGTTGCCTTACTGGTTTGACATCAGGATACATTTTAATTTCATGTTCAACGATACTCGAGTCAATGCCTGGCATTTCATCGTATGACCACGCAAAGACATCTCTAAATTCGCGAAAAAGAGCGTTATATATTTCCAGTTCTGAAGGGGAACAACCTTTGCCGACATAAATATTCTCTACAACATCTGTTTTAGTCGAGATATTTATGGCTATAGTCTCTTCAATATTGGATAGGTTTCGCTCGGAATCCACCGTATTTACAGTATTTGTTAGGAACTCAAATACTGAAGGGTGATAAAGGTCACTTTGAGTATCTCCTTCATATTCGGGAAGAAGGGAACGATGGTGGTGATCATTCCATGGTGCCCCCTCAATCATCATTGATTGTAAGATTCCTTCATCAGTCCCATGTACTTTCAACCAAGGATCTAATGGGGTTCCATATTCTCTAGATCTATCTACCCAAACGCTTGACGAGCGTTGATTTGGGCTCGCCTCCCATGCTCGAAACATTGATTGCTACAATATTTCTAAAGGGCTTGGGGGCAAAACCATTGAATGATCCATGTTGACCTTCGTGGAAGATATCATGTTGCAGGTTGCTACAAATGGTACATTTCCTATATAAATAGGAGGTGGTAGCGCGAAAGTCCCCATCAATGTGGGGTCTTTCAATAATCCTACTCCGATATCTTGAATTGAATGGTTGCTCTCATGGATCATGGGAATGCTTCCTGTAACTTGTGAACCATTAGGGAGGAAATTCTGTTGGTCGACGATTGTAATCCCTCCTTCAAACGGGAATGCGATCTTCCTAAAATAAGTCGACACGACAGCTGCCATGGCATAAATCCATGGTCTACCCAGTAGGATGTTATAGTCAAGATTTCCATCAATGACTTCTACATCAATTTCTACTGTTTTTCCTCCTAGTTCAACTTTCAAGTTATTAAGGAGACCGTAAGGGGTATAAGTCCTTCCGTCGAAGCCTTTTAATGTTGTCGAAGATCGCGACAAGGTTGGAGACCCTAAATTTTTCCAGCAACTCATTGACATAATACATGTCGAGGCTCCCTCATCAATTATCGTTCTGTGAACAGTTTTGTTGAGTGCTCTCACTTGAATAAGGAAAGCTAGCTGAGCTGGTAACTGAGGATCATATCCCTTGTGATCAAAGGATACTAGATTGGAATCCTTAGGATCAACCCCACCAATTGCGGATAACAATGCCTGCCTTTGGGTTGGACAATTTTGTAGCACTTCAAGAGTTGACATAGCGGATGGCGATTGGGCCAAATCTTCCACTATATTATAATGCTGCGCCGCTCTGGCACGAGGATTAAATGTCGACTTGTGTACTACACCCTTCGGCGGTTTTATTGTTAATTCAGGGATGGTGGGCGTTACAACTTCTGTCGAAGTTGTTGTCGAACTACTTGGTTGATCTTTACCTTTTTCGTTCGACACCTGAGGATTCCCATAATCTTTGTTCCTTGTCGAAATCAAAGCATCATTCTGCTGTTTCGAAACCGACAACATTAGGACTTGCGACGGGGAAGCATTTCCACTATCAACCAGATTTTGACCTGGGTTGGGAAATGGATCAGTTAACATAGCTGAGGTTTGGGAACTTTTAAAGAACCTCTTTAACTCAGCTTTGAATGGGCAATTCTTTGTGTTATGATCCTTATCATCACATATTAGACATGGATAATTTTGTTTCCCTTTGCCAGGAGGGTTTGAAGAATCTTTTCCAGGGGATGACTCACCCTGTTTCTTCTTCTTCCCTTTATTTTGTTTCTTCTTGCTTCCTGGTTGATTGGTTTCTTTGCCCTTATCTTCCGATACGGCATTTACTTCCGAAGCAAGAATTTCCTCTTTTGCATTTTGATCCGAATTCTTACGGGCTTTCTTTGACGAAGCCTTTATCAATTTCACGTTTGCTGTGCCAATCACGCCGTCACCAGCATGAGCGTCACTGTTTGATTTAGGAGGGGGAGGAATTGAAAACTCTGGTCTAGGGGCGTCAGGTATTTTGTCATAGAGTGTGCCGGACTGAGTATAAACTAAGTCCAAATATTGTGCACGAGCAATAACTTGCTCCTCTGTTACGACTCCCCCCTTGGCCACATCTTCCGTAATAGCCGGAAGTAACGACTTTATAAACCATTCAGCTAATAGCTGATCGGGAACATATGTTTTCACCATCCTACGACGACGACGCCACTCATGTATATGATCAGATATATGGGTAGCAGTTGTCTGCTTGAAGTTGGTTAATATTTCTGTTCCCATTTCATACCTTATCGATAATTGAAAGTGGGTTAAGAAAGTCCTGGCTAGGGAACTAAAATTGTCGAAAGAGGCTCTCGGCAATTCAATATAGCATTTGGCCGCTGGACCCGTCAATGTCCTCTGAAAAAGGCGAAGTCTTATCGAATCGTCGTTAAGGGTGTTCGACGAACACCACAGATGAAAAGTCATCACGTGATTCGATGGGTCTTCACCTGGATTTCCATTGAATTTAGGAATGTCATATGGAAGTTTATGAGGAATCGCTGGCCACCAAGGGGCATAAGCAATCGGATCGTTGGTTAAACGGTGCAAATCTGGTAACTCTAAAGTTGCCACGAATGGTAACTGTTGATTCAAGTTAGGCGAAGCGTAACCAGGGTACGATGGAATCGCTTGAGCAGTGGGTCTTTGCATACCAGCATAATGTAATTGATGTTGGTATGACTGATACGGCTGGTGGACTTGACCACTGTAAAGTGGTTGGTTTTGACCGTTTTGGATATACGGCTGTCCACTATTCGCAAAGATCTGCTGCTCAGAACCTTGGTACACCTGCTGGAACTGCGGTTGTTGGTATTGTACAAGCCATGGTTGTGACGCCATGTTCTGCTGCGCCATGCTAACCATTGGACCAAGGTGTGGGGTAATTGTACCCGTTTGTACTTGTGTCATCCCACCAGTTGGTGATTGTGGTTGTGACCCATGGTCAAGCGACTGTTGCATTACAACCTGAGAAATCTGAGGTTGACATGTAATAGGTATCGCTTGAACTTGCGACACGGTTACAATAGCCAGTGTGGTTGGGATGTTCGTCACAGGTACACACTGTTGCATAGAATATACAATCCTTGGTTGTTGAGGTAGCATAGGTAGCCAACTACTTGATGCAATTCCAGTATAACCTGAATACTGTTGAGAACTGCCATATGGATATCCTCCCGGAGGAGGTAATGAAAGAGCATACTGCCCCCCATATGGTAGCAATCCGGAACTCAGAGGGATTGTCAATCCTTGAGGACTAGATGGCCCAAATTCACCTCCATGAGGATCAATCTGTCGAGTTTCAACATAAGAATTACCAGGTATTACTCCGGATGAACAAACTGGAACAGACCATACTGTCGAAATAGTCCCTTGGTGGACTCCTTCTAGCTGTTGAGAGCTAGTTGGGACAGCTGGTATGCCGGCAAACATCGTTGGAGTGACGGCAGGGGCTTCTGCTGTCGCTGTGTCATTTGACACAGTCCTAGATGATGATGGTTGTTCAGACATTTTAAGTCTATCCAACAGATTGCCTAGCGATTCTACAGGGACTTCCACTTGTGGTGGATTAACTTCTGATGAAGGAAATAGAGTGACCCCGACTCCAAAATGAGTTGGAGTACTTGCTTGCAGATCCTCTGCAATTTCCTCTATCGCAATCAAACCCGGTGGAAGAGGAAGACCGTCAGGTCCGTAAAATATTTCTGGTGCCGAAGAAGTGGTTGTTTCGACAACGACAGTTGTTTGGGGAACAAAACTTTCTGGACCGGTTACAGATGGAACTGGTTCAGTTACACAAGTATTTGCCCCCAGACTAGGATCAGTATTACTGTCCTTCTGTGGCTGTTGAACTTCTTCTATAGAGGTAGGGTTTCCAGAAATGTTAGGAGTAACCGGAACCTCAGATGCAGTCGGAACACTTGTTCTAACTTTCAAAGGGGATTTTGAACCGGTTAAACGAGTTCGCTTTGCCCGTACTGTTTTCAATTCCGGGGACAAAGACGGTTGACTCGAAAGCCTCCGCGAACGACGGGTTTTCAATTGACTTTCTTCCACGATTGTGGATTACTCGATCAACTAAAATATTAAAAGGGGAAATTTGTGTTTCCGAATTGAATGAATTTTATTAGACGCTTTTAGACACAACTTGCTTTTTCACTTTTTAAGAGTCGAGAAAAAGCTAAAGATGACTCTAGTCTCCTTCGATGTATTAACGAGCCCGAAGTGACAAATGCTCGGTTGGACTTTTTCAGTTATAGAGTTTGAAAAAGGCCAAAAGAAACTGCTCTGGAGATCTAGGCAGAGGGTGTGCCAAACCTTTCGCAAAACCACAGAATACGTTTTACGGTACGAGTGGTCGATCTTCGTGAATGCTGTGTTCACTGCATTGCGATCAGTAGGGAGGCCGACACGGTTTCCTATTGGATAAAGGCTTTATTCCTATAGGGGTCTCCCAATATATACGTGACGGTACGTGGGAGCACAAGTCCGTATTAGTGCCACCGACTCTCAGGAGGAATCACCCACCTTCGTCGAGATCGACAGTCACTACGTTTAACGACGCCGGAACACGTCTCTAGCTTAGACCTCTAGATGTTTGCGTTATGTTTCAAAGCGTTGTTAGGTTCATTCAATATATTTTAAGTTGATCTTTTTAAAGTTTGCCTTTCAAGGTTCACCACGAGATGTATTGATACAAATTCCTAAATGCAGTCTAAGATGAGAAGCAAGCTTTTTCAATCTTTTTGACTTATGAAAATCTTAACTACTGAGGGAAAAGAGAGACAAAATCTTTTCACACAGATCAAAGAGCACTCACTAATGCACTTTTTCCCTAAATCAACATACAAACTTATATGCAAAATGCAAAGATGTAGGTATTTCTTTTCTCTTTCTTAATGTTGGTGAAATGCAAAAAGAAAGCTGTTGTATAATTTTGAATTCAATTTCAAGTGAAAGCAAACAAGTTTGTCCAAAATCAAAAGACACCTTAAGATTACTTGTTTCGACACTAGAAATACATAAAATCAAACCAAATGACGAAAGCAAAAGCTCAATCAGCTATGAACAGCAAACAAACTAACTCTTAAGATCAAAACGACACTTTATCACAGGTCTAGATCTAAGAGGCCACAACAAGACTAGTTCACTTTCGTTATGGGAAACTGTAAATGTACAAGAAATACACAAAGAACAAACACAGTTTCTTTATACAACTGAGGCGGAATAGTGACAAGGAAAGTTGGTTTCAGATAGGCCTACTGACTGGTAACAAACAGCAAAAACAAGAGTGAAAACAGGGCAAGACACAGCAGGAAACCCCAGCAGCACAAGGCAGGACTGGTCCAGCGCAGGTGAAACACTGCCTGTTTGACCTTCACCGTAGGTAGCCCCTTCGGGAACTGCGCTGAAATGCAAACAGCCTTTGTACAGCCTGCACTGAAGAACGAAACTTTCGTTTCTGGTGGTTTCCGGGTCACAGATTGCTAAAAAATTCACAGTTTTCGCTCAAATCAGAAGCTATCAGTCAAGGACACACTAAGGGATGACAAGGAGGATGAAAAGCTATCACTAAGAGATTATTAGAGTCCTTGTGAATAAGCTCTTCAAATCATAAACTTGCCCAAAAACTGAGCTAGAGTAGCTGCCCTCTACTTCGTATTTGAAAGATTCAAACACAGTTTGATTCGGTACTCCCTTTGTTTATGAAATGAATAGCAAAAACACAAACAACCAACAAGATACGATCCCCAGCGGAGTCACCAATTTGTTGTTGGGAAAAGTATCTAATACGGAATGACCCTATCCCACTCTAAGGGTGATAGTACCTCAGCAACAACTGAATGCAAAGCTATTCAAGATTACTTCTTTATGAGATGAGAGAGAGAAAAGAAGGATGATCTACTAACCGTTATCTTGCGCTAATAGTCGATCCAATCCTCACTCCTTGCTGCTTGCTCCTAGCTCCTTGCTCTTTCACCGGCCCAGCTACACAAAGATCCTGTAAAAGCACAAAGAAAGGAAACTACAAGAAGCATACATCCATAACTGATTCAAGGATTAGAATAAATCAAATATACAAGCATCAATTCGCCATAGAGACACATGCATATAGAAGAACCTCAAATACTTTATTAATAGAAGAAGTAAAGTTTTGAGAGTGTTACAACCATAATAGGCCCAATCCAGCAACACCTCCCAGCAGAAAGAAATCTCCTCTTCACCTCCTTCAAAGCAATCATCCAATAGTTCTATACTCAAACCAACAGCACTTCCTTACTTGCACAAAATTCCAGCCTCCATAGACCTCATGAGAGAGCTCTATATATAGGAGATTTGGAGAAAGGATGAGTCAGCTTGAGACTGACATGAAGCTGACTAGTGTCCTCTCCCACTTTAGTTAAACTTCAGTTCTTGAGTCCACTTGGAGATTCTTGCTTCCACTTGGAGATCAAGACCCTCTTACTCATCACAAGGCGAATTCCATGATCCAAGTGTCAGTTTGGAAGCTTCCTGGGCAATTGACACCTTGCAGAATGACTGTGCCACTTGGCCAATCTCGCCCAGCGCAGGTAGCCTTCATTAGTTTTGACATTCAGCGCAGGTACATAGTGGAGCAGTTGACATTCAGCGCAGATGCTCAGTGGAGCAGTTGACATGATCCAGAAACAGCTTGTTTTTGAGTGTTTTCAGGTGGAGAACTGATTTTCAGTGCTGTGGTTTGCTGACCTTGTTCCTCTAGGGGTAGGAACAACATGTTTAGGGACTTTGGATCCCTTAGATTATTGACATTTCATGCTTCATGCTATTAGGCACAAAAATGTCTATAACACTTGGGTATCTTAACTTTCCCTTTTCACAGAGGGACGTACTCGGGAAATTTCACTGCAACATGCACTGACTAGATGTCCTCTTCCATGTCTCCTACTTCTCTATCTCATTGACAAGAACCTGTAGGTCCTCTTCCTCATCATCTGTCTCAATGGTGATAGCCTTGCCCTTTTCTTCCATTGAATGTTTACCGAACCACAGATTCTTCAGGGACCTGTGAACTGGTCCCGCTGCCTGCTTATCCTTCTTGGGCCTCAGCGTCCAGGGTGATTTCGGGATTTCCAACATGACCCCAGTGTCTCGAGGAACATCATGTACCATGGGGTTTTGCGCGGACTCTTCGGTGGTTCCTTCTACTGAGCCCAAACCTCTCCTGGTAGTTGTCATCATTTTTGAGCTGTCTATGGTCGTTCGTGAACTTCGGGGCTCAAATCTTACTCGGCGGTCAACACTCTATGCTCTAATCAATTGCTCAAATGAACAAGTGTTGTCTCGTGGTTAGCCCCTGGAGTTTTATAGTGCCTTTTGAATTCGAATTCCACCATTCCCCCTAATTCTGGGCCATCAATGCTTTCTTGGCAGTAGATTGCCCCAAATCTAGCCCTTAATTTGTGTGTTAAATGCTCACAGCCCACTCCCTTTCGCCTTAAATTTGACATCTCGTCATCAAAAGTGACACTAGTAGTTACTTCATAGCCTACCCACGTGACATCGTAGCCCCCCGTGCGCAGGCACAAACCTTGTGTCATGCTGATTCTGCATGCACTTCCCTGATCATGGAGCCCCCAAACAAACTCTTTTAGAGTCCTTCACTCTCTTTTAGTTGTCTAGAGCACTGAGACTATGCTCCCTATGGCTAGTCAGGTGGTTGCACCACCTGTGCAGCACTTCAACTCGCCTTCCAGTATAGTCCGTGGAAACTCCTCAATTTCCTACACGACCGCCGACGCTACGCGTTCTACTCCATGTAGTGCGCTCCCCTGGTTATTGCATTTGGTGAGGTGTGGTCGTAGCCATGGAAGTAGAGTCATAACTTCTTGGCGACAATCTTCTAATGTAGTGGTATGATTATCCATCTCGTGCCTTGTCATCCTTGCCTTTTCAACAAGACATGCTTGCGTGATCTTGTTTTCCAGCCTATTGATCGCAACATCCATCAAAATGCTTTTCTTCCTCAATTGTACTTGGTTCTTTTCAAGTTCGTGACGTCTAAAACACATAAAATAAGAAATTCGATAGCATAACACAATAACACATATACACAGAGATTTTCCCCTGGATCCCAAAACTGAGATTACCGGCTTGACTTTTCATTATGTTCCTTTTAATGTTATAATACATATTTATACATGCCAAAGCATCTAATACCGTGGACCAAAAACCATCACGTCCAATACCATGGACTGGAAACCATCGTGTCCAAAAACATGTGTGAAAATCATGCACAAAACCATAGGTGGGTTTGCCCAACCTAACATAGGGTCCAAAACCAAAATTTTCCAAGGCGCTGAGCCGAAAAAGTTTGGTTTTGGACCCTATGTTAGGTTGGGTAGACCCAGCTATGGTTTTGTGCATGATTTTCGCACATGTTTTTGGACACGATGGTTTTTGGTCCATGGTATTGGATGCTTCGGGATGTATAAATATTTATTAGAACATTGAAAGGAACATAATGAAAAATCAAGCTAGTAGTCCCGATTTTGGGATCCAGGGGAAAATCTCTGTGTATGTGTGTTATTGTGTTATGCTCTCGTATTTTTTATTTTATGTGTTTTAGAATTCGTATGCAAGTAATTTCGACCTTGCATAGATGTGTGAGTTCCTCCTCTTGGTCATCACACACTGTCACCACTGTGGGGGCCAGTACGTGTGAATTCCTTTTTGTATTTTCTTCAATAATTATGGTCTCCACTATGTTACGTACCTTTGGAATCGTCTCCGCGTTCAGGGTTTTTCACATGGTCCTATAGGCCCATCGAACCGCTGGTACACATAGGTCCCAATCAGTTCGTCTCGCCTGGTGAACCTTGTTCAGTACTCCGCACACCCTATTGAATGCTTCATCATGGAGAATTGGTAGCGCATGTCACCTTTCCTGTTGTTGTGGTTTGTTTCGATTCTCTAGTCTTGGGGTGGTATGCGCTTGTGCAGAGTGTACAACATATGTCTATACCCATCGGGAAAGGTGGGCACGCAAGTTGTTCTGCCCCTGCTAATTGGCTTATGTTCAAAGCTAGGGTTTTCCCAAACGTAGGCACATCATCCTTCTACATCCGTGCCAGTCCTCAAAATTTCCTTGATGTGTACCCCACCATCATGTGGGTGTTTCACACAGTTCCCACTTCAGTGCATTGAACCTCTATTGTTCTAGTACTGCGCTTTCAAATTTGCTCAGAAATTCATCCACCGCTATTAATCCATCATATTTCGGTAGTTCCCTTGCCTCTATTGTCACGAAACATAATGATCTAATCATCATGTTGCAATTTAGCATTGTTACTTTGTGTAGCCGATTTTTCCATTGCTTTATCTCTTTTTCTGAATCTGAAGTGTAGGAGCTTTTGCGCTCCCAAAAAATCCTTCCATCTGCAGTTGGATTCACCCAATCGTCTTCTCGTGTCATTATCTTGTAAATAAAATTGATATCATCATCACTATCATCATCATGCATCGGGTTAGTCTATCATGCTCGTTCTGCTGGTTCTAGCGGTACTATTACGCGTAGTGACTTTTTCTCAAAGATCATTTTGCGCTTCTTTAGATTTATGACTCCATTCATATTGGTAGCCTAGTCTATTCCCAGTCGCATGGGATAGCGATTGCTATCATTGAAAATCTCTATCACTTCAAAATACACATGCACGCTTGCACCTTCAATATCGACTACTACCCCTTGCAATCTTCCCATGGGAAAAATCTTCTGTTGGTTCACCATTCGTAACTGAATAGGGGACCATTGTAACATGAGTCTGCCCATGCATTCCCATGTTTGCTTTGGTATTACATTCGCGTCCAAACCTAGATCCAGAATTACCTGATCCATTTCATACTCACCTATTTGTGCAGTCAACCTCATTTCCCTTCCTGTGCGCAATGCATGCTCTCCAAGTTTCCGGACCATGCGCAGTTCTCCTGACCTCGTGCACCTAGTGATAAGTTCCTATTGTCCTTTGGCTACCTTGCTGTCACGCAGCAGTTTCATGTATGTCTCCAAAACGGTAGTGAGCATTGAAGGATCCATCCCTAGTTCTAGTGGATCCTTATTACCTAAATTGGAGGCCTCCGTGAAGCTCTTCCTATCTTCCATGAATGTCTCCTTCGCACATTCTAAATCAAACTTGGTTCCTTTGTCGAAGCCTTGCGAACCCACACACTTTCTTCTGGCTACTTCCCTTTATCATCTATCATGGTCATACTACTCCTAAGCATCATGTTTACATTTGGGTCTTCTTTGCACAGCTCAGACCTCATCATTTGTAAATTCTGAGTCGGAGGGGGCTGGAGTACCCCTTTTTCATACACCCTTGCTATCAATGAAGGGCAGTCTTCTGCCTCATCATCAAACTGAGTATAGTATGAACATGATGTCCTTGTCGGGTTTGTACAATCATGGGCATAGTGCCCTAGCCCTCCACAATTGTAACTTCCTGGTCCCATTCCTCTTCGACCCTGACTGCACCTGTGAAACCCAGAGCACGCCATCCCTACATTTGGGTCAAGGGCTCACATTTCAGTCTGTACCCTTTAGGTAGGAGTCTGATCCATCATTAGTTCGTAGCTTCATCAGGTGTGTTCATCATGGCTTACCGACCAGCAGAAATTACAAAACAATTGTTGGGACGTCTACGTATACTTCTGCAACAGATGACAATTATTCGTGTTGTGTTTTCCACCTATTTGATAGATCTCGTACGATAGTGCAGATGCTATGCTCGGCCCTGCCTATGCCTCCAGTCTTAATGGCATCGGCCCTCCTCCTGCCAAGTAGTTTGTGAACACTGGATAGTGGTCCTTCTCATTCCCTTGGCCTTTGCATTTTATCCACCATACTTCCTCACGCACCTTCAGCCCTATCCTATTTCAAACTTTGCATTTCAAGGCATAGATTCTGCAGTTGCATGTGGATTTGTTGGACTCCCAACCCTGGGTCTTGTATAGGGGTCTCATGTAATCTCATTGCCATCTCCAATGCTTCGGCCTAAGTGGAAAGTTTTTGTTGTGACAACGCCATCCTTAAGTGTGGCGTAAGTGAGGACACAAACCATGCACAATGTTGTGTATCTGTTAATGTCATATTGGCTTCGCAGATTGTACACTTTAGCCTTTGGTCCAGATCCCAGGGGGTCTCACTCGGGAGCATCACAATCTCCTTAAACCCAATGATTGATTGTGTTTTTTATTTTGGCCTACTAAATTCCCTGTTCAGCGTAGCTTGGATCTCTGTGATTCCTATGTTCTGGTGGTAATTATAATGCTTGATATACCATGTTAATGCACGATCCTGCAACGCGTTCACCAGCATATCATTTTTAATATTATCATCCATGAAGCCTTATGCTTCCCATACTGCTCTTATCACGAACCAGAATTGGTCCGGATCTTCATTTCCCACTCCTCTAAATACTGGTAGTTTGATCACACTCGCCATACTGAACTACAGTGGTGGAAGAAGTGGTGGCAGAGGAGGGTGAGACGGGTGGTAGTGTGGGTGGAGGTGGCAAATGCGGAATACGCTACCTTATCAGACTGACCATGCTTCTAGGAGAAACTTTCGTGAGCTCTTCCTCGCTTTCCCGCAAGGGTGAAATTAAGAGACTGGTTTCCAACTCTTCACTTCTTTCGCTTATGTAGATCTTCCCACTCTGCGTAGTCCCAAACATTAATCTATCTGCATAACCTACTTTTCACACAACATCATCTTAATCCAAGTGTTCAAAGATTTAAAATACTTACCTCATGATCCCTTGAGAAAACATCGCTCCACCTCACTGTAGCTGACTGTCGTGTCTACGATGAACTCAATGATAAATCCTCCTATTATTCGGTCGAGCCAATGGTCCACAGCTCGCACTATCTTATCTCCTGATGCTTCTAGTCTGTGCACTAATTCCAGAGTCCACACTATTGGTATTTTGAGCCTACACTTTCCCTAGCTATTTGCTAAATTCGTGATACACTCATACAACATAGAAGGAAAGGATGCAAAGAAAATTTCATGGATTTTCGTATAGAAGTAGCACTCCAACCATTGTTCCTTAGATACTCGCAGATTTCTATTTTCTTGCGCCGCGAACTTGTGAATCTTCTTGTCCAATCACTCTTCAATTTCTTTCTTTGTTGGATTCCAGTGGCACAAAATTAGACATCCCTTATGCAAACTCCGTCCTGGCAATGAAACCATTTGTTGTCTTGTATCGGCCTGACCCAGGTTCAGAGGTGATTTAGCCATCCAAATCCTGGTACTACTGGCCCTTTCAGCAATAGTCCTCAAAGCACGGACTAAGGTCTCACCCGAAGTAGTATGGGAGGGTGCTAGAACCAAGTTTCTGCACCCTGGGGATTTCTAATGAGCTTTTGGAGGTCCACGGTCTGACCTGTCGCTACGCACACTTGCTATCCCTTTGTAGGTTTTAACCCCATATAGAAATTACCTGCATACAAATTCTAAAACAAAGAAAATAAACAATGCGAGAGCATAACACATAAAACACATATAGACAAAGATTTTCCCTTAGATCCCAAAACCGAGACTACTAGCTTGATTTTTCATTATTTTCCTTTCAATGTTACAATACATATTTATACATGCCAAAGCATCCAATACCATGGACCAAAAACCATCACATCCAAAACCATGGACCGAAAACCATCGCATCCAAACCTATGTGTGAAAATCATGCACAAAACCATAGGTAGGTCTACCCAACCTAACATGGTGTCCAAAACTAAAATTTTTGAGGGTGCTGCCCTAGACCCCATAGAGTGGGGTTACCTGCACCCCTCAAACCCCTTGTGACTTGCCTTGCTACGAAATAAACACAATGAAGCGGGGGCTTCGCCCCCCTTCTAACCCCCCGGTTAACTACGTGGGCTAGTCCTGTAAAGAATATAACACAACCCAACATTCTCCCACTTGTTGTTTTCTTTCCATAGGGGGCCACAAGAGAGCTTAGTCATTTATCCAGCCTTGCAATGCCCATTGTTTCTCTACACCAACAGAACTTCTTAGAGCTCACAAATTTTGTCAATGCATCTGCAGTGTTCTTCAAAGTGTCCACCTTTACCAGCAACACCTTTTTGTCTTCTATCATATCCCTCACAAAGTGATACTGAACATCAATGTTCTTTGTCTTTGAATGATATGCAGGGTTCTTTGCCAAGAAAATTACACTTTGGCTATTACAGTATATCCTTATAGCTCCCTGTACTAACCCCATACTTGAACACAACCTCTGCAACCAAACTGCTTCCTTGCTGGCATGAGTGGCTGCCATGTATTCTGCCTCAGTAATTGATAGTGCCACTACAAATTGTTTCTTGCTCATCCAACTGACTGCACCTCCAAATAGGTTAAACACATACCCTATTGTAGATCTTCTCTGATCCAGATCTCTAGCCTAGTTTGCATCAAAAAATCCATGAATATCCAACACTCTGTCCAATCCTAGTCTTCCTTGGTAGCAGAAACCATAATCACTAGTGCCATGTAAATACCTAAAAAACCACTTCACTACTGTCTAGTGCTCCTTCCTTGGTTTTGACATAAACCTGCTCAATACTCCCACTGCATGTTCAATGTTTGGTCTAGTACAGACCATCGGATACAATAGGCTACCAATTGCACTTGCATATGGAACATGGGACATGTCGTCTTCCTCTTCTTGTGTCTTGGGACACTATTCAACAGATAAATTTACACGTAAAAAAATAGGAACCTTCACCGGTTTACTATCCTGCATATTAAACCTCTGCAATATTGTCTCAACAAACTTCCTCTGGTTTAACTAGAGCTTCCTCTTTGTCCAATCTCTTTTAATTTCCATGCCCAAAATATAGTTTGCAGCACCAAGATCTTTCATGTCGAATTTGGAGGAAAAATGGGTCTTCAAATCCTGGATAATTTCTTTGTCATTTCCAACCAACAACATATCATCCACATACAAGACTAGATAAATAACATAGTCACCAATTAATTTAAAATACACACAGTGATCTACTTTTCTTCTGGTGAAGCCAAGTCTCTGTATAAATGTATCAAATTTCTGATACCACATCCTTGGTGACTTTTTTAACCCATACAGAGACTTCTTTAACTTGCATACCAGTTCTTTCTTACCCTTCACCGAAAATCCTTCAGGTTGCTTCATGTAGATCTCCTCTTCCAGATCCCTGTGAAGAAACGTTGTCTTCACATCCATCTGTTCTACCTCAAAATCAAAAGCAACAGCAACATATAAGTTACCTTGGCAATAGGAGAAAAAATATCACCAAAATCAATTCCCGACACTTGGGAATAACCTTTTTCTACCAACCAAGCTTTGTATTTCTCCACGTTTCCTTCTACATTTGTCTTCTTCTTGAACACCCATTTGCTGCCAATCGGTTTCCTTCCAGCCGACAACTCCACTAGATCCCAAGCCTCATTTTTGTGCAAAGATGCCATTTCATCAACTGTGGCCTCTTTTTAGAGTTTTCCACCCTCTAAATCTATTGCTTCCTTCACATTTTTGGGATCACCATCAGTAATAGATAAAGCAAAATTTGAACAGAAAGTGGATGGACTATACCTTTATGGCTGCTTTCTTTCTTGAACTGATCTTCTCACACCTAGAGTTTGTGTCTCTTCATCTTTTGATTCCTCCTCTGCTGCAGAGTCTGATTCTTCCTCCTTTAGCTCAAACTCTATCTTCTCAGGTTCATTTGGTTGGACTTCATGTTTAATAACATCTTTTACCTCTCTAAACACCACATCTCGGCTATACACAACCTTCCTTGTTACTAGCTTTTAAAGCTTATAACCCTTCAAACCATCCTTATACCCAATAAAGATGCACTTTTGAGATTTACTATCCAACTAGGTTCATTTCTCCTTTGGAACATATACATATACATCACATCCAAATACCCTCATATGTGAAAGAGAGGGTTTCTTACTAGTCCATACCTCTTGTGGAGTCTTATCCTCCGATGTTGATGAATGTGATCTGTTCACCAGGTAACGTGTTGTCTCCACCGCCTCTACCTAGAATTCCCATTGTAACCCGGCACCACTTAGCATGCTTCTTGCCCTTTCCATCAATGTCTTGTTCATTCTTTTTGCAACTCCATTTTTCTTAGGTGTGTATGGAGTAGTGTTCTACCATGCTATACCACACTTCTTACAGAATTGTTCAAATTCCTTACTGCAAAACTCTCCACCGTTATCTGTCCTCAACACCTTTATCTTCTTCTCTGTATGGTTTTCCACCAGAGCCTTAAATTCTTTAAACCTGTCAAAGACTTCAGATTTCTTCTTAAGGAAATATATCCATGTATTCCTTGAGAAGTCATCTATAAAGGATACATAGTACATAGACTTACCTAGTGATGCAACCTTCACAGGTCCAAACACATCATTGTGTAGAATCTCTAATATTTGTTTTGCCCTCTTACCACCAGAGGGGAAACTCACCTTATTATGCTTCCCATATACACAATTTTCAAAAAAATCAAAATCCAGAGAGCTATTACTCATACCTTCTACCATACCTTTACCATGAAGTATTTAAATGCCCTTATCTCCAATATGTCCAAGCCTTTGATGCCACAACATGGTCTTCTCTCCAGAGACCACTAGATTTTTTTCTCCACTTTCAAGAACCACAGAACTGTTGCACCCATCAAGAACAGTGCTACCTTGCATCTTGTACAGAGTTCCAATTTGAAATCCACGCATCAATACCAATGCACCCCAAACCATCTTGCATGTATCCTTCTCGAACACAGTTTTTACACCTGCATCATCCAGCTTGCTTACAGAAATCAGATTTTTGGCTAATGCAGGAATATGGAGAACACCCAGAAGTGTTCTAACCCTTCCACCTTCCAACTTCAACTTTAATTTTCTGTGAACAATGATTATAGCTTTCTTGTCATCCCCCAAGAAGACATCACCACCATCATATTTCCCATACTTGCAGAACCACTCTCTATGGGGAGTGAAAGTGAAAGGATGCACCTGAGTCAATCAGCCATGCCTCGTGATCTACATGTGTACTTGAAGAAGCCAAGTACACATCCCCACCTCCATCTGAGGTGGTTTTCGCCTCTACAGAAGGAGCATCATCAAATCCATTTCCTTTATCAGGAGCTTTAGATTTGCAGTCCCCTTTGTAGAGCCCTTACTTTCCGCATTTCCAGCACACCACCTTTACAGGTTTTCCTGGAGATTTAGATCTACCTCTAGATTTAGATCTCCCACTTGATGACTTATTTTTTTTTCTATTCTGGGACCGTCCTCGTATAGACAAGGCAGCACCATTTTGGCTCTCTATATTTTTCTGTCTCATCTCCTCCATCAACAAGGATGAAACTATTTCATCAAACTGCAAGGCATTTGCATTGCTACCTATTGCAATAACCAGACTATCCCACGAATCTGGTAGAGAACACAAAAAACTGATGCACTTATCTTCATCTAAAATTTTAATATCAACAGATAATAACTGGCTTACCACAATATTAAATGTGTTCATATGTTTTGTCACTGAGTCTCCATCTTTCATCTTCATGTTATACAACTTTTTCTGTAGGAACAATTTATTCACCAGAGACTTAGATTGGTACAAAGCCCCTAACTTGTCCCAATACTGAATCTAAGACACACAATCGTATTGTGCTCTTAGCCTTCCAATCCAACTTCTTCCATTCTTCATCGGACACTCCCGTTGGTTTAGTACTGGAATCTACTATGATCCACTAATCTTTATCCACCAACAGATCCTCCATCTTGAGTTTCCATAACTCAAAACGCTGACCATTAAATTTCTCGATCTCTATCTTTCCACTTCTTGCCATCTTCTTTCACCACCAAAATCTATCCCGCAAATCTCCCACTGAATTGGGTCTACCACAGGCCTGAGCGAAACCCCTCAGCAACAAAGGCATCCCCTTGAAGCCAAAACAACTCCGATACCAAATGTAGGTTTTAACCGCGTATAGAAATTACCTCCATATGAATTCTAAAACACAGAAAATAAATAATGCGAGAGCATAACACAAAAAACACATATACAGAAAGCTTTTCCCCTGGATCCCAAAACTGGGACTACTAGCTTGATTTTTCATTATTTTCCTTTCAATGTTACAATACATATTTACTGAAAACCATCGCGTCCAAAACCATGGACTGAACACCATTGCATCCAAAACCATGGACCGAAAAACATCGCGTCCAAAACCATGTGCAAAAATCATGCACAAGACCATAGGTAGGTCCACCCAACCTAACATAGGGTCAAAAACCAAAATTTTCTATGGTGCTATCCTGGACCCCATAGAGTGGGGTTACCTTCACCCCTCAAACCCCCTGTGACCCCCCCCCCCCCCCCGCTACAGAATCGACGCAACGAAGGGGTGACTCTACCCCCCTTCTAACCCCCAGGTTAACTATGTGGGCTAGTCGCTGAAAGAATATAACACAATCCAACACCCTTCGCAACTTGCGATGTTGCTATTGTGCAACCCTACTCGGGGCGAAACCTGTATAATACCCAAGTCCCTTGCTACTTAATCTATTATTATCTGATTACTTAACTGGTTTATGTAAGACTAATGATTATTATAGCATATTCAACAATCATATCAGTGTGCACGATAAATAAAATAGTATAAACATAAAGAAGGAAGTGCACAATAGATACACAGAAATAGGAATCAAATTCTCTTTATTAATCTTCTATCTAGATTACAAACTTGACACCGCCCTACGCACTCAGCTGCAGGGGTCTACGCACTCAACTACAGACTCTACTAGGCCTTTGCACACTCAGCTACAGAGCCTCTTCCTACTACTATGACCCAATACCCTTAGACTCCTACTGTAAGCTCGAACCATTCATATTCTTATCTCTATTCTTCCTTTGCTATCCTTACAACTTAGAGCCTCGCTCTTATTTATACAATCCCATGGTCCATAGACCATGGGTAGGCCGACATGACTTTACATTCCGTTACAATATTTGAGGGTAGACAACCCTATGATTTAACTTATACTTCGCGCTTCGCGCTCGCAATTCGTGGAGTCTTACAAAACCTTTGACCAAAACTTGGGCTTTAAGCCCCAAAACATGTTGTGGGGGATTCCATGCCCAACACAACCTAGAAATTGTGCAGAACTGTCTGAGCCTGGACTATCTCTGAGGATTGTGCAATCTTGAATAGCAACTCCTGTAGCCCGATCTTGTCCTCCTCTAGAAAACTTCACAGATTTTCCACCAGTGCCTCTTGTTCCCAACACTGCCTTCCCCAGAGAAATTGTTTGGATCCCAGTTGGATGACCTACCCAGTGCTCCCCTTAAAAATTGCGTAGATTGGCCGAGCAGTCCCCCGACACCCCGTTTGGCCTTCCTCCTAAAAACTACGCAATTCTTCCTCCTCACTGTGTCTATCCCCATAAAGGTCATTGTTGTCCTGAATTGCACAAAGCTACCTCCTAGTGACATCTGCACATTTTTTCCTGATAGTGCTTCGAAGCCTTGCATCTCGGCCTGAGTTGTGCTCTACATAGTTTTAGTGCCTTGTCCCTCTCCTTGACATCTGCACTGAAATGGAAAATAATGCATCATGTTAGACTAGGAGATTTTTGAATTTGATTCGTATCATCATGAGTGATTGCAGGAATAGGTACATTGATGAAACATGGTGTGACGATGAACGGGATAGAAAAGAGGCACATGCTAGAAGAATTTCTCGCAGTCGAATGAACACACAAAGTACATCGAGCAAGCGAGTGAAAGGGACACATTCACATGCACCATCAAGAAAATACCAAGACCATAAAAGACCCCACGCATCTTGCCATGCGGAGGTGAAGACATATTACTCCGAGAGCATACCATCACTCAGCAACATAATAGCTCGACACGGAAACCACAGTCAACCAGTACATGTCAACAGTGTCATGACGAGTTGTGTCATGAGTTGTCTTGACCACATCATTGTTATGGGCCATAATTTTTGTAATCAATGTAATGTAAAGTGGAAGTCCAAGAGACCCACATTTGATGTTTTAAAGTCATGTAAATTTGAAAATTCATAGGAAGTATAACAATCATGAGGAAAGTCTAAGAGTCACAAGCGTAAGTTACTCCTCTTAGCTATATATAACTCCTCATTGTATGAAAAAAGGAATTTTCACCTTGGCTCCTCCCACATACCCTTGAGAGTCTTTATTATATTCTTTGAGGAGAGAGGAGTGTCAATAATGTCCCACTATTGGGACTAGTGATGTATGGTGTATAAATGTGTTTTGGATCTTTTGCTTAATTCAGAAGCTTGTCTCAAGCCAGCACATTTTCACACATGTTTTTTATCCATTTGAAAGACTATTCTTTAAACGTTTGTAATGCATGTTTGCTCAACCTGTACTAAGATAGTTGAACTACTTCTGTTATTTTAGTACTTATCTTGTTGAAGATGTGTTGTATTGTTTATCATTGTTGTCTCGTTCGTGTGGACTACTCTGCCAAAAATTAGATCAACCATATTTATGTTTTCTTGGTTTTAACAACTGTCACTCCCATGTGGATTATTCCATTGGATGGTGTACGTGTTTTCCATTGAACTTTGGTTTTCATGACTGTCGCATGCATTGTGGACTATTCTGCTGGATGCTGGATAAGCCTTTGTTGTTCACATGTGTTTCTTTCTGGGTTGGGACTATTCCCTCTCATTAAGAGGCTTACTTTATCTCCCCCTTTTGAAAGAAAGAGAAACCAAACATAGAGTTACATTACGCACTCACCAAGCACACTCACCTCGCTTTCATGAAGTTACAATCATAACACTCTCATGTGCTTAAAAACAAGAGCTAAGGAAAATATCTAAGATAATGACAATTGGGTCATCGTACTGGATGGGACTCCTACACCAAACAGTGTGAGGTCTAGTTGGGAGTTCATACCAGGGAGATCCTTTGAATGTTGGTGGGTCCAGAACTGTCAATAGGTTCTAAACCCTTACCTAAGGCAGGTTTCTCCCTCTAACAGAATTGGTTACTCTGCTTGGGAATACAGTCTTGTATTTCCTAGAAGGGTTGTTTTATTCTTGATCTAGGCTCTTTTGTATTTTTTCTTGAATTTTCTAATCTTATTGATTCATTTGCAGTCTGGGAAGTCAGTCGTGGTTGTGTAAACACGCGAATTTCCTGATACATAGTCGCGTGTATCTAGGAAAATTTGAATTTTTCAAAAATGTTCCTCCAGTTTTGGGAAGTAAAATGGATTTCCCACTTTCTAAGAGTGATTTGTTGTCTGGAATGATCTGGTTTCTTATTTCTACTAGTTTCTTGGTCTCTTTTTGAAAAACGAATTTGTCAACCTAGGGTTTCCTATTTGGTGAAGTTTTGTACTTTTGAGTATTTGATTTCAGACCTTTTGATAAAGTGTCTGACTTTTCCATACATCAAGAACATAGATTTGTTTTTAAACTTGCCTTAAGATCCAATATTTTCATTGCTTCATTTGCATTCTTGAAGTTTCCTTATTTTGTTTGTTTGAGAAAGATTTGCAAATTTGGTTCAGTGAAACATTTTGGTTTTCTAAGAATGTTTGTTTTTTGAATCCTTTATATGTCCTTTAGATCAAGTCATTCAAGTGTTATTTACCTTTTTGTTGGTCTTATCATTTCTGTGATTGTTTATGGTCAGTGAACTTTGTTGTCTTTTCACTTGATTTTTTTTTTGTTAAGCTTGGTAGATCCTTCTTTTTCATTATAATATATGCAAGCAGGTTACAACCACTTAGCCTGGTTAGCTAGTCTCAACCTGAATGTTGGGAAACCAGGGTTGTTGACCACCTAACCGCATTATATGCCATCTAGTAACAAAAAATAGTTAACCTATCTATCCAAGCTTTATATACTTTATTATCATGTCCACAACCATGAGTTGTCTTTCCATATATATAAACTACTGCAAAATGGAAATTAAATGCTATCCACATATAAAATTAAGAAAAAAATACTATCAATTCATCCTTCTAGTTCTCCTGATCGATCGAGGCCAAGGTACATAGAGTTGGGTCTTTCGCACTAGATTCAGGAAGCTCGGTCGACAAGAACGTGCTTGAATTTTTTTTACCGATTTGGCCTAGACGGCCATCTTGTTTCTCCAGCTGGGCTTAGATCTTTTGAAAGTTTTGCTTGTAGTTTGGACGTTCCTTAACAACTATCATCCAGATTTGTTCCATCTCCTTCCCTAAGAGGCATTTCTGGAGCCAGTACAAGTGTAGAGTCTATTTATATTGTGTTTCTCTGCTGCGAGTGTGTCCTGTATCAAGAACTAGGACATTCCACTCTTTGACATCCACTGCCACTGCATTCAAATATTTTTTTATGTCCTCCTCCCACTCAAAGATGATCCATTAAATCTCCTCTTTGGTGCCACCCACATATGCAACCATTGTTTATTGGATCAGTTTATCCACTGGTTTCCTCCCACTGCATTTTCCAACATTGCTCAGCTCAGCCTCAGCCTTTCTCTCCCACGGTCGTTTTCCATTTCCCTTCCCTTTAATAGTACGATCCATTGTTGTACTATCTTGGGGCCTTCTAACTTGCTGCTAACGGTGGCCCAAAACTAGCTTCAGTGATTTCCTCCTCCAAGGCGAGTTACCTACTTCAGGAACAAGCAACCAAGAATTCTAAACCATTATTCTCATAATTTTCAACAACCATTGGTTTTGTTCATCCAACATTTCTTCCCTCCATGCAACCTGTTCAAAGCCCTCGAATGTGAGAGACCCCCACCCAAGACACCCTAGACACCCCTGCGTGCCCCCTTCCCTGTGTCAATAATCGCCACGATTTCGGTCACGAATTACATGGCCACCCACTAGCCTAGAGGCCTAGAAGCCCAGTCAAAAGGAGCCCCACTCCTTCACCCTGGTCTCCCGTCTTTTGAGCTCCTTCCTCTACTAGGTATCCATCCCCTGTTTTACCAAACATCCCCTACTCCTGCCGCCATCCGAAGCCAGCCTCACAAAATTTCTGAGCATACTGATGCCCTAGTTCCAGAAGACTCCTATCCTAGACACCCTCCCCCCTACTGAATCCCCTTGGGGCCTTGGTGTCCACCCTCATGGATCGTGACCTCCACAGAGCCCTAGCCTCTGAAACTCATTCTATGACACATATTGGAATTACCTATACAACAATTTTCACTACCTTACCCTTTCCCCTTAGGTTTTCCAAAAAGACAAGAAAAAATGGTTCACTCAGCTAGCAACCTTTCCTCCCCATCCCTATGGTCCCCATGTGTGAGAGGAGAATGCCAAAGTGGAACACAACCCCGGCAGACCGCATGCACAAGAATATAGTGCCTAAGTAGAGTAATATCCCTGCATAGCTTCTACAGCTGTGATGAATCCCACCACCCCAATTTCTCTCTCTCCCTAGCCCCTTGCCCCCATGCAATCCTAATTCAACAAACCCGACATTGGGGAGAATAATGAAGTGCAAGAAGAGAAAATATCTGTTAACCAACACTTGGGATTGTTGTGTCTCTTTTCCCTCTGGAAAATGTTGCACCACCTTCGTTGTTGTCTCCTCCTCTTTGTGATATTCCTCCTCCCTGCTAACCCTCTTTGTTGTCAATCACCTCTTATGCATGCAAATTCCACCTTCCTTCATCCATATTATCATAATCATCCAGACCACCACCATGCCCTACGCTTCAAGTGAGTGGGAGGCAGTGGCACTGCTTTCATACGTACTTGTCATAATGACCTTCTTAATGGGTTTGCCAGCCACCTCTCACCCTGATCGTGGGTCTGATTGCCTTGACCACTCTTTCTCTACTTTTGTTCCATGATCTCCTTCAAGGGTCGGAATGTCTCATCTTCTGATTGGTCCAATCAAGCTTTCTCAAGAAGTGGATCCTAATTATTGCAACTCGAATTCACTAGGAAGTGTGTTTCTTTATTTCCATCCCTCCTGACATGAATTTTCACTATATAGTTGGAGTTGATAATAAGGGTTCATATCTCTTGGATTAGCCTTGCTATTCTCCATCTTTGGTTGAGCGTTTCCCATTCGGTTCCTTGGTTTAAATATTTTACCGTATTGATTACAAGCCTTGAATCTCCTTCCACTACAATACTCTGATAACCCCATTTGGTTTCCATTTGGAGGCCTTGCCTTGCAATACCAAATTCAACTTCATTGTTACTAGAAACCCCACAATGCCCAAGAATAAATGAACTTGGTGTTTCTTCTTGAATTTCAAAAAGGTCCTCCAAGGCTAACTGGTCCCAAGTTTCCTTTCGATGCCCCATTGAAGCTTAGCTTCAAAACTCCTTATGGGGGTTTTGTAAAATAGTTAAGGGAGGTAACTCCTCTCATTGTTACCCTCTAGGAGTCTTGGTTTACCACAATCAGTGTTATGTTTATTTTTTTCATAATTCTAGCCTCGTGGGGTGGGACTTGGTAGCCCTCTAGGTACCACTTACTTGACAGGATTATTTCCCTGATGTTCTGAATGATCCCTTCCCACACCGCCTCTTGAGGGAGAAGTTGGTCCTTGAATATTTTTCGATTCCTTTCTTTCAAGATGGCCCAGAGAATGAATCCTAATGCAAGGCCCCAAGCTCTATTTATGACTGTGCTAGAGAAAATGTGTATTCTTGAGAGGAGTATGGTTTCTCAAAATTTTATCCCTATCCCAATCCATTCTTTTGAAGAGTTCTTCCATTTGTCTGCATTTCGGTTCAACATATGGACAAGTGTTTCCGGGAAAACTAGTGTCCATTCAGAGCTGTTAGTCCCACTAAGAAGGGTAGCTATCTTAGAAACAAACAATTCAAAGTAACTTGTGCTTTCCTTTATGAGAGATAGATGAGAGAGAAGTAAAGAGTACCAACCTTAGTCTTTCGCTTGGCTCCTTACTTGTTTCCTCTCCCCTTTGATAGAGCTTCACCACTCCTTTCTCACTTGTCCCGCTTCAAAGAACACCTGTAGAGTCAAATCAGAAAAGTACCATCAAAGCATAGAGATCTATAACCATAAACAATGTAGAATCAGATGTACATTAACCATACAAATGCATACACAAATACAAGATTCAGAAATATACAAGTATATGGAGGAAAACTCAAATATCTTTATTGATACAAGTAGTAGAAGAGAGGATTACAACCTAGCTATCTGATCTAGCATCATCCTCCCAGCATGAAAGCCCTCTTCACCTCATGAAAAGCTAGATCACCCAACAATACAATGTCTCAAAGAGAAACCAATAGCACTTCCTTACAAATTACAAAATTCCAGCCTCTGGATCTCTAGGATGAGGGATACATATATAGATATCTGCAGGGGAGTGAGTCAGCTTCTCGGATTTTGATTAGTTTCATTTCACTGATAGTTCTTGGTTCCACTTGGAGATTTCATGATCTCTTACTCATCCCTAGGCGAATTCAGAGAGGCAAGTGTCATATGAGCAGTTTCTAGAATATTCTCTTAGTTTCCACCTAGCAAACTACCTCTGCCATTTGTCTGCTCTCGCTCATCACACCTTTTACAGACGGGCTTTTCAGTATGCATCAAACCTTTTGTGTGTAGTAGGTGAGATGCATCGAACCCTCAGCATGGAGTAGCCTATATGGTCAAGTTTTGACCAGTTCTGAGCAGTTTTTCACGGAGAACTTCTGGAAAATGATGTAATCAGTTGACCTTGATCCTTTAGGGTATGAAACAACACTTTTAGGGGTTTGAGAACCCTTGGTTTATTGACATATGTGACTGGGGTTGCAGTGCCCAAATATGTCTATAACAATTGCCCCCTAAAGCATGAGGTCGTAAATATTTTGATGTCGGGTGAAATGCTTTATCATGAGGATCCGAGGTTTTTCGAACTGGAAGGTGACCTGTAATAAGATAAAATATAATACAGTATCTTCATAATATTTTTTCTATCTAGCTAAGGCTGGCATTCCCATGCTCAGCTTTATAAATTCATTTTCATGTACATAGGATAGACAATCATCTGTGTGGCAGACTGATGATTCCGGTAGAGCCATCATCCCTTAGCTTGGATGATTATCTGTGCAGCTATGGAGTACATTTCATGTTTTTATTTTCTTGAATATATCGCATCCCAGATGGATGAAACTAGATCCGGGGTCTTCAAACTTGTTCAATCTTTTCCCGATGTACAAGTCGATCCACGTGTTTTAAGGGAAAAGTTCCCCTAGGGTCTTGGGCTGATACCCTAGCAGACTGAAAGTTGTCTATACAGAGAAACACACATTCCACACAGCCATTATGCTAGCATAAGCAAATTCTATGATAAGGGGCGTACCTGAGGTCCTATGTTTGACAAGGTCCTTCCATGGTCCAAACCCTTCTTGGAGTTCCTTTTGCTCCTTTGACCTACAAAACAACCAATTCAAGAAAGTACAGCAGTATATGGACTAACCCTTATAAAGAAACCATCTTCATATTATAAAGAAAGGTAGTTAGTTATGAAATTTAAACAATCATTCACATATGAATTCTAACATGAATATCACAAACATGAAGAACATTTATATCAGGAACAAAGACATGTGTTTCTTTTACTATAGACAAATAAAGTACAAAAAAGAACAATTTCACCTGAGTCATCCTTTCGCAGGCTCCAAGCGAAGCCTTCCTCCAAATTCGTCTAGTCTCAAGCCTTTAAAAAACTCCTTCCATGACTTGCTCCATGATATCACAAGTAGTAGATGGACATCAACACACAAGGAAACAAGGGTTTCCTGTAAAAATGGGGGAAGTGCAGGAGGCACAAGGATCTTTAGACTTGGTCAGGGAAATCTCAACATAATAACCTTTCTCTCTCTTCTATCCTCCCTTTAGGCCTTCCCATTGAAGCCTTTTTATACTTCTCCCAAAGTAGCTTTTTAGATGGGAGTTGGTTGGGAACAGTGGGGCCACGGGCACTAATAGGTATTCAGCAGGTAAAACCCGTGATCTCCTCCCAAAATTAAGGAGTTTTATATATTTTTAAGTGTTTTAATACATATACGTGGGTTGGGTATATGCCTACCTGCGTATACACATGTTTAACTCAGGGCAATGTCACGTATAAGGGATAAAACACTGCTTTTTAAATTTTTGGACTAGGTTTGGAAGGAGGGGTTTCCCTGGGCCATGAGTGCAGCATCACAAACCATAAGAGTGAGATTTGGAGCTATAACAGATGCCCCCTAATATATGAGATCAGAAGGGGTACATGATGGCCGAAATGTATTAAGCAAGTACATGGAAAGGAAATCTGTCAAAAACCGAGAAGGACTTCACCAGAGTTCAGCATGCCAAGCCACAAAAGGAGATCAGAAAGAAACACTATTTGAGGTGGGCATACCCATGCTCAGAAAAAGTAAAGCATGTCCGCATAACAAGTACAAGCAGATCTGCTAAGTATACAAGTATAAATGACTGGAAAATACTTAATGGATCATCTGATCATGATCAAACAAGTACATGTTTGAATATCACATATAAGAATGTCAATGATACTAAAGGATGAACCGGATCACTGATATCAAGAACTGATCACAAAAAGTACCAAATGAACATGATGGAATAGGATGGTACTACACTACAAACTCAGGTGCTAGCATATAGAATGTCGCTATGACTGACTGCAACATATAAGGTGGAGTGGTATCAACTAGCAGCAACAGGAGCAACTGTCAAGTGAACCAATGAATGCTGATACAACATGAGGTCTTCACCGACCGCCGTGGTACATTTCTACACCATGGGAATAAATGATCTGAAGTCGAACATGTGAGAAATCATTTGATTATTGGTCATTGATGTATACCGTTAACAAATGTGAGACTACTCACCGATAATGATAATGAGCGTCAAGGTACCCAGTACAATCCAACAAGTGTGAATAGATGAGCTAGAGTCGAACACCTGTAAGGATCTATCGATCATGAGACAATGATGGTTTCCCATTGTCGATAGTGAAGGATCTGCCACTAATGACTGCAAACCCTAAGGTACTGCCAAATGGACTCTAGATCTTTTCCCCAGAGCAATGAGACGGAGTCGATAGGGACAGATCCACTAGAAGGAAGGCATTAAGGCATCCTTCATCAATCTAGCGTGAGTGTAACCCGTAGGCTAATAATGTGGAAGGAATTGGACGAAAGAGATGTAGTAACCCAACCGAAGTACGTTTCCGGCGTACACAAGATGTGGCTAGCACATGACAGAGACCCTCTGAACCAACCAATAATGGAAGCTGACACAGAGGTGAGGTATCCACCAATAGGGTCAAATGGAAACCAAGGTACCGCACAAATCCAATGTGTGATAATGTAAGCTGATGTTGAACACAAGGGAAACCACTCAGTCAAAGACCCATGATACTGATCGATGATGAGCACAAGATGACCTATCAATAATGAAAATAGGGCCAGGGTGCGGCTCTAGGCCTGTCCTCAGAGCAAGATGTCGTCGTCGATAAGGACAAGACCCGCCAGCAAGAAGTCAATGGATACCTTCTCAAACCGGCATGAGCAAAGGATCAATATAACTAATGTGATGATAGACATGATACTGACAACAAGGGATGGCCGACTGAAAAATGAGTCAAGAGACACCGCAGAGAGGCCGACTCAGGCTAACTTCCCTTGAACAAAAGCACGACTCAATGTGACTATCTGGCAGCATATGATGACTCTGTATAAGTTCGTCATGTAGGAGGCATGAACGAAACCTCCATATGATTGGAAGAGATAACCAATCAGGGGAGAACTGACTCAATAACAAGGTTAAGGCGTACCTAAGTCAAACTAAATCCCGCCCAAACTGAGGAGACTTTGCTTTGAGTGCTTTGTTCAAGGGCGACACGACTGACTCTAGCTACCAACAATAAATGGAAATATTGTCCCCTTCCCGCTCTTTTTGGAATATTTAATTTTTTTGTCCTTCTCTGTTCAGCTTGAAAAAGAATAAAAGAATGCTATAGTACAGTGGAAAGAATGAGTGTCGGTGAAAGAGATGATCTAGTTCCTAGGAATGGAATGCTCCTATGCTCAATGCAGGGAGGTGAAAACTGGTCAGTGACACTCAAATGTGCGTTCCTTCCACGGGTCAAGGTGTGTCAAGCTGCAGAAGTCAAAGGTATGCAAGGTTGATTTTGCAGTCGTCATGGTCAAAATTCCGCTTAAACATGAGTCCAAGTGAAGGTGGCTCTAGGCCAAAAGGTGCAAGTAGTCAACATGCAATGCAGTAGTACAACTCAACACAAAGGAGCCTTTAGGGTATAAGGCCATAACGAAGCGAAGAAGCAAAGAGGAATGAGTCTTCAACAGATAAGTCATGGCGGGACTACAGAGGACTCCCGAGCCTACTCAAATCAGAGCAGCATGGGCAACAAGTGTCAGTGAGGTGCTAACTACGATGCCCATGTAAAGGATGGCTTCTACCATTGTGTCATGATCTAGAAAATCAGCGAGTGAAGATGGCTTACAAACCATAACAAGATGGGGTTGACCTTATGGCAGATGTATCGACAAATGGAGGCTAGTATGCATAATGCAACGGAAAAATGGTATCCCTAACCTATATGCTAGTGAGAAAACGATACCTGCCATGACGGGTCAGCAGTCATGGAACCGTCTGGAAACTATCAAAAAAACGTCCAAAATGTCTTGAAAATCAAACCATTCTCGACATTCCAAGCTCCCAAGTTAAAAGTCACATGAGGCCAAACAAAATAAAATTTTGAAAAAATTTTGCGTTTTCAAAACCTATAAAAGAGCTTTTGGACTCACCATTTTCACCATTTGAGTTTGACAGCAAAGAATTGGAGCAAAAGGAGCAAACTTCCCATACGCCAAATTCAACCGTTCAGATTCTTCAAAAACCTCCAGGTAACTCTTATACTTCTCTTGCAATTGATTGTGACTAGTTTTAGAATTTTTAATTAATGTTTGAACGTTGAATTTTTTTGCCAAAAATTTCACCGCGGCATATATGCAGGTTGGTAATATGAAACCCGCGTACACGTGGGCCCTATACACGACTGTGTGCACAGGGACCTGCATATATGTCGCGAACATTTTTAAACAAAAAACTAATGGTTGAAAATCATTTTTTCTTCACGATGCTGGTCTCCTGGCCAGAAAGAGAGCATGCCGCGGTGGATGATGAAGTCATGAATGATCTTGATGCTTTGGATGCCCTATGGGGATGTAGTTTGCTTAAATTCTTCAAACTGTCGAATATGAAAGCAAACACACATCTACTTGAGATGCTCATTGATTACTGGAATATCGAGGAGGATGCCTTTATGATTGACCAGATGCCACTCAGGATAGAAGTGGAAGATATCTATTTCATCACTGGCCTTTCCTGAAGGGGAGAGGTAGTACATTACCGGGGTAGGACACGGAGCAGTCTCTCGATCGAGGACTACGTACAGATATATTGCCCGAGACATCCCAAGAAGGTTGGGAGTCAAATTTCCATCACACATGTGGCGAGTTTACCGCTGAGGATAATCTTGTTCACCATAGCTCGAGTGAACGGGTTAGCTTCTCTGCACGAGGCATCACGGCTAACCATGAGCATGGCAGTTGACTGTCTCACTACTACATTTGATTGGTGTACTCCTCTTCTGGCTAGCATGAAGAGCCAGCTCACTTCTATCAAGAGGGGACAGACCAAAAACTTTGGATATGGGACTATTCTGTGTTCTTTCTTTTTTGAGAGGGTCCCAACACTCCGCCCTAAGGTAGCAGTTTCCATTAGCACCCCACGAGATCCACGCATGGGAAGGTGGGTAGATATGATGAAACGTCTAGGGGGTGGGGACGTCCCACAGACTGCAATTGATGATGACTTCTTTACCTGGTGGGATCAGCAGATCATCGCCATAGATGACTACCCTTATGCTAGGTTGCATTTCCGAGGAGATCCTGATCTAGCATTACCACCGACCGCAGCATGGGGCGACATTGGTAAGTATTTTTTGATTTTATGATTTTTTGGATTTTTCAAATATAATAATGAATTTTGAAAAATATTTTTGATGGGATTCAAATGACTAATATGATGATCATGTTCCAGATATTGGGCCGGTACAACCAGATGGGTTCGCGCGGCATGGACGGCATGGCCGAGGAGTCGAAGAGGCGGCTGCTGATACAGAACGACTTCTACATACCATTCAACGACACTTGGTGAGACTGACTCACAGAGTACCGATGGCTGCCGTAGAGGACCTTCCTAAGGATATGCAGTGTCATGTGGTTGGCATGCCACGTGATTGGGTTCGCACTTTTCGGCATGTGGCCAATGCAGTAGTTGCCTACTTAGCCACTCATCCTGAGCCAGGGCATTAGATATGCCGGACATGATTATGGGCATTTGAGTCCCAATTTTGTATATTTTTTGGACAGACTTATGTACACTCGAGATGCTTTATGATATATATATATATATCTATATATATATATATATATATATATATATATATATATATATATATATATATATATATATATATATATATATATATATATATATATACAGTTCGACTTTTTGATGCTTGATTTTATTGTGATGAATGATTGATGTGTCAGTCTAATGCTTGATTAGCGATAGAATCTGCTAACCAGTTATGAGATCTTGGAATGTGCAAATAATTAATATAAGTAAATGATCTTTGCAACAACCTCACCCTTAAATACTGGCGATATAAACATGGATCCCTTACCCGATAAATGTTATTTAATTGTGACACTATCAATTATGAATCAAGATAAACTACCAATGAGTCAATTCCATAAGAAATTGCCTCGGATAGTAAATTAATGATGGCAGTATACTCAGCCATGTTGTTTGAAGTGGGACCAATGCATACGCCCCTTGATACCATCAATTCACCAGTTGGATAGTAGAGTACCCAAGCTACGGAAGCGAGATTCCGAGTGTGCCGACTAGCACCATTAGCGAACCCAAAATAGACCAAGTCATCCATCAACACCTGCCACAGCAGACCAAAAGGTGTTGACATCAAAAACTCTCGATGAGATATGTACAAATATACATAATGTACAAAGAAGCCATTTCCTAACTCCTACTTAAGCAAAGTATTTTTTTAGGTAGAGCCCGTTTTGGGGCTCTGCCAACTTGTTTCCCTCAAAATTGATTAAGTCATATGACCCTTTTTCTAAAAATCGTTTAATAATGAAAGGACCGTACCACATAGGCTTAAACTTGCCTGCCCCCAAGGTGTCCTTATCTTGGTCATAGACCAAGACAAGGTCACCTTCAGAAAAAACTCGAGGACGGATAGCTTTATCATACTACGTTTTAACCCTTTTCTTATGAGCCTCACTCATCATGGCGGCATCTCGACGCTGCTCATCGAGGTGTTCCAAGTGAAGGAGGCGCTCTTCGAGACTCGAAGTCTCTGGAAGGAGCTCAATAGCTAACTTAAGAGATGGACTTTCACATTCAACTGGAAAGATAGATTCCATCCCATAAACAACTGAAAGGTGTAAAACCAGTAGCAGTCTTTACGGAGGTTCGGTATGCCCAAAGAGCCGGATACAACATAACGTGCCAGTTGGACCGATTTTTGTTGGTTGTCCGTTGCAGGATTGTCTTAAGAGTTTTGTTATCTGCCTCGACTTGTCCATTGGCTTGAGGATAATAAGGAGACGAATGCTCCTACCGAAAACCCAATTTGAGAGCCAATTCAGACATTAGTTGATTCTTGAAATGACTGCCATGATCAGTGACAATCTCTCTCGGGATACCAAATCTTGAGATAATCTGATTAAAAAGGAACAATGCTACCGTGTCACTATCGTTTTTATAAGTAGGCATGGCCTCGACCCACTTCGTAAAGTAGTCTACAGCCACGATAATGTACTTGTGATTCACCGTTGAAGGCGGATTACAAGTTGTAAAATCGATACCCCACTTAGTAAAAGGATCGACAGTGACAACAGGAAAAAGAGGAGCTGGATGTGCATGCATCTTCCGAGTATAGATTTGACAAGGGTGATAGCGTTTGACTGCTTTAACACAATCTTTAAAGAGCGAAGGCCAAAAATAGTCGGCACGCAAGATGTGCTGAGCTGTAGCAAGCCTTGATAGATGACCACCACAAGCTCCACTGTGGCAATCATTTAGCACTAACTCTGCTTCCTCTAAGGTTAAACAACGCCGAAGGATTAAATCAACCCCTCGATGGTATAATGTATCACCAATGATAACATAATTTTTAGCCAGGTGACGTAATTTTCAACGTTCATCCTTGGAGAAAGTAGAGGGAAACTTCGAAGTCTGGAGATAGACAATGGTATCTCCATACCAAGGGTCAAGTGAAGAGATGAGGAATAAATGTTCGTCGGGAAAACTTTCCTCATAAAGAATATCCTCTCCACAAGGCAGCTCAGAAATTAGCTCAGCGAAAACCATGGATTTCTTAGACTTGGTAGACAAGAACTCGAGATCAAATTCTTGCAAAATGACTATCCATCGATTATATTTGCCCCCAATCACTCGCCTACTGAGGACAAATTGAAATGGATTGACCGCCGCTAAGACAAAAGTTCAGGATATAATGACGGAGCCATTGGACAGCATGAACAGCTGCCAAAGCCAAGTTCTCAACCGGAGAATAGCGAAGTTCAGGACCTATTAAGCCTCAGCTCAAATAATAAATCACATGCTCTGTGAGAGCATCATCTTCCTGAACGAGAACCATACCAATGGTTGATTCTACTGCAGCGAGATATAAAAGGAAGTCCCTACTATAATCCAGTGGACTCAAAAGCGGGGCAAACACTAATGCCTTTTTCAAAGCATCGAACGACCGATGCGCAAAGTCGTACCACACAAATGGAACTCCTTTCCGTAGCAAACACATGAACCCTTTAGTGATCTCAGCATAGTTCGCTATAAATCATCTTAAGAAATTAGCCTTCCCTTGAAGACTTTGCAGTTGTTGAATTGAGGATGGGGGAGGCAACTGAACTATTTCCTCAACCTTGAAGGGATCAACCCTAATCCCTTCATTTGACCTAATGAACCCTAACAACCGACTGGACGTAATCGCGAAAACGCACTTGTTGGGATTCAACCGGATTTCATAAAAAAACATTGCTCGAAAACCATTCGAAGATGACTAGGGTGAAAAGTTCTCTTTCGAGAACGAGTAGCGAGATCGTCCAAGAATGCTTCGATGATATGTTTGATGTCGTGGAAAGCATATGACATGGCCCGTTGAAAAGTGGCTCCAGTATTTTTAAGACCAAAAGGCATCTTTCTATATGCAAAGGTACCCCAGGGACATATAAAGGTTGTCTTATGTTGATCTTCAGGATGGATAGAAATTTGATTATAACCAGAAAAACCATCCATGAAGGAAAAAATCTCATTACCCGCACACTCGTCGATAATATGATCAATGAATGGCGTGGGGTAATTATCTTTCGGACAAGCCTTGTTTAAGTCCCTAAAATCGATGCATACTCGAATTGTTCCTTGCTTTTTATCCACTGGGACTAGATTAGAAACCCAATCCGTAAGAGGAACAGGGTATATAAAGCCTGCGTTTAGCAGCTTCTCAACTTCAGCTTTAACTGTTGCTGCTTTCCTAGGGTTAACTGGTCGAAGCCTTTGATGGACTGGTTTGGCATTTTCATACGTCTTTATCTCATGTTGAACTATAGAAGGATCAATGCCAGACATTTCTTCATAAGACCAAGAAAATACATCTCAAAATTCCTTGAAAAGGTCAATGTAAATTTGAATCTCTTCAGGGGAACATTCAATTCCGATGAAGAGACTCTCGATCACATTAGGGTCCCTAGAGATGTTTATAGGTATCATTTTTGAAATCACCGACATATTACCTTCGGCATGACAGTGTGTTGGAGCCAAAGGATTTGATACCATACAAACATCACTAATAAAGAGCTCGGAGAACCTAGATTCTACTTCCTGCAATGGAGGAAGAAAGTATGAAGGATGGTGTAAGTCTTCCCAAGGTTGATCTATACCCATCATCACTTCGAGGATTGCTTCTTCAGAAGGTAAAACCGAATCTAAGTAGTCCAAGGCAGAGGTAGAATCAAGGCTCCAGGCCGGGGCCACATCCCCATCTAACTCCTCTTTAGAAAAAAGAGTAGAGTGGTCGTCTGCAAATTTGACAATAGACTGATATCTAAGCTCATCTGCAGATATAGGGAATGCCATTCCATTTACTTGTCCTTCAACTAATGTGGTCATAGGTGAAGGCAAGGTCCAAGGGTCTAAAAAATAACAAGTTCAGAAGAAATCTTCTCGGGGAGACTCCTTAGATGATGAAACGACATTGATTCTAGCGATAGGAGAGGGAAGATCAAAAGTACCCATCAATGAGGAATACATTCCCACTCCTAGATTCTCAGTAGGCGAATGAGGGTTATCCACTAAGGGAACAGTAGAGTCAGAGATTTCTTGAGGATCGACTGGAAAATAATCCAATTGATCAACCTTAACGATTTTCCCCTCATGAGGAAAGCAAATGACACGAAACAGAGTTGAAACAATGGTGTCCATTTCGTATACCCAGTTCCTTCCTAAGAGGAGATTATAGTCTAGGTTAGCATATATGAATTCTACTTCAATATTGAAGAGCTTCCCCCAACACATATAGGAAAGGCCGGGATAATCCCATGCGGCTTATGAGAATGACCATCAAATGCAGTCAAGATGGTAGGTGAAGGAACAGCCGAAGGCGATCCAATAGCCTTCCAGCATCACATCGACATGATGCACGTGGAAGCTATTTCATCAATAACGGTACGAAAAATGTTAATTTTCTGGTATGTATACTTTATTTGGAAAGCCATATGATGAGGGAGTCGCTTTTTGACATTTAACATGTCGAGAGTGAGCACTAAAGAGTTAGTTGGATCAACTTCCCCAATCGCAGAAAGTAAAGCACTTCGTTGAGCCAAACGCAACTGAAGAACCTCTAAAGTGGACATGGTGCACAGACTCTGAGCCAAATCCTCAACAATGGAGTAGTTCTGGGCGGCCCTAGCATTAGGATTAATAGTCGCGCGTTTAGTGGAACCTTTCGGTATCCGTGGTATAGTCTCGACAGGGGGTCACTCAATATGAAGGTCGGTATTTCCGGGAGCAGTCTTGTCCTTGGAAGTTTCGGCTTCACCATAATCACGTGACCGAGTAGCCACATGGACATTAGAACCCATCATGAAAACATTTGATGATTTTTCCCCTTCCTGGTTGCCCCCTGTGGAGGTTCCAGGGTTTGAACTCGCGCCAGCAAGAAGTTGCTGCCCTTGGGGAAAAGGGTTGGTTAACATAGCCTGAGAACTAGAAGTCCCTTGCTGCCCTAAAAATCACTGAGCGTCCTCAATCTTGGGGACAAGGTGAGTTAAATGGTCTCCACAGCAAAAATTGCATGGAAACTTGACTTTCTTTCTAGACTCATTTCTACCACCACCAACATTATTGTCGAATTTATTTGCGTCAGCCTTCCCATCCTGGTTCTTTTTTTTACCTCGTCCTTTCTTTTTCCCATTTGAATTTTGATTTCCTTTGGGGTTATCAAATTGGACGGCATTAATTGAAGAGATTTGGGAAGCTAGAGGGTTAGACAATGTGACTTGATTGTTAGGAGTAGTTTGCGAGACAACTGCTGCAATTGGCTCAACAAGTTCACCGTATTTGTGTCTACCGACCCAATGATACCATCTGCATGGGGACCTGGCTTCGACTTGGATATGTCAACCTTAGACCCAGGAGCATCTAGCAAGTATTTTTGTAGGATCCCAGACTGAGAGTAGATCAATTCTAATTGCTGGGCCCTAAAAATAGCTTGCTCCTCAGAATAGACTCCACACATGGAGACTTCCTTAGAGATCTCGGGTTGTAAAGATTTCAAAAACCATTCGATATGGTACTCTGGAGGGATTTCGGCTTTAATGAGCCTTTTTCTCCGTCTCCATTCCTGAATATGGTCAGAAATGTGAGTTGCCTTATCCTGACGAAAAGTGGCCAAAAGTTCAGTTCCAGCATCATAACAGACAGGCAACTGGAAATGATTTAAGAAAATATTAGCTAAGTTAGCGAAAGATGTAAAGTTTCCCCCTGGCAACTCTATATACCATTTGGTCACATTACCAGTCAAGGTGCATTGAAAAAGTCTCAACCTAATCGAGTCATCAATAAGGGAGTTCGATGAGCACCACAAATGGAATGTGGTTACATGGTCACCTGGGTCTTCACCGCTCTTCCCTTCGAATTTTGGAATGTCCGAAGGGAGTTTGGTTGGGACCAGAGGCCAGGCCAGATTGTATTTGATTGGATCATTTGTTAACTTAGTGAGATCTGGCAAGTTCAAAGTTGCCAGAAACGGAAGCCTAGGAGGACCTTGGGGATTCCACCCAGACTGGGCGGAGCTCCCAAAGTTCTGAAAAGATTGGCCTGGATTTTGGAAGGCACCAGGCTACCCGAAGTAACCAGCAAAACTGGCTGAACCAAAAGGCAAGCCTTCTGATCCAGCAAAATTCAGAGTTTGACCAAGTCCAGCCGCAAAGCCTCCATAACCGACAAAGTTTCCTCCTAAAGGATTATAAGGAGTTGATAACCCCTGATACGAATTCCAAGCCGAAGCTATGCGAGGAATACTTTGAAATGAACTAACTGTGGAGTATGACCTATTCCCTTGTTGGCCGAAAAATGGATTCCCAGTTCCCATTCCACTAACCACAGGGTTAGTCCAACCTTGGAAAGGATTGTTGCTTTGTCCTATAGAAGAAAAAGGCATAGATCCTACTGTCAGGTTGGAATGTGGTATATGACCACTTCCAAAAGGAAAACCCTAGAATGAAGCCGATCCACCCATCATGGATGTGGCGGCACTAAACGGAACTGACGAAATACCCGGTGAATGGGCACCAAATGGGAAGAATCAAGAACTAAAATAATTGGTTTGGGAATTTCCACTCATGGACGGAATGGAGGTAGACCCAACTAAAGATATGCTAGCAAAAGACCCAAACAAAGAAGCAGAGGAGATGGAAATCATTCCTCCCCCTTGTACTGATGTTGGAGTTTGCATAGTTGTAGCACTTGTAGTAGAAGCAATGCTTCCAAGTAGTGGTCATCGGCGGTAAGCACGTAATGTGACCTAGACTTTATGGTCTATGCGTTGGAGTCCCAACGTATTGTAATACTTCCGGATGGCTAGATGGTAGGGGAGAATTCGGAGCCGCTAACGACTCTGAGAGTTCTTCTACCTCTATGTTATTCTCTGTTTGAAAGAGAACTCGAGAAAGAACTGGAGTGTTCCTCTCTTGTTCTTTGGAAGTTCCAGGCCTTACTTGAACACTAATTCCCCGAGAGGAGGATCAATCCCCGATGCGTCAGCTGCCGTAGAACGAAACCCACCGGCAGTATTACCTCTGCGCCTTCTAGGAGAAGGCTCTAAACTTGGTGGTGAAAGACCATGAAGTCTTCGAGACCGTCTAGGTGATTGGTCAGCCACTTTGAATTTTTTGTTAAGATCTAACTAAAGACTCAAAAAATTGAAAGCTAGGCCAACTAAGAGCACAAAGCACACACTATAAAGTCCCTAAAGATATCAGCCAGTCAAGCAACTTCCAAGTATTTTCGCCCCGGGTGATCAGGACCATACACCAAAATACAAGAAAGTGAATTAAGGGGCCTTCCGAAGATAGTCTGAGATAATGACGGCCCAATCCTATCAGCGAAGGTAACAGAGGAAGTTACGCTGACCTCCTAACAATAGCCTGCGCCAGTGCAAGCCCCCAAGCTTCACAAGGGTTCCCTCTAGTAGTACCGTTGAGAGTGATGCAACGTCGACCTCAGGTGCCATGGGATTCCCCTCCGCAGCCACCTATGTAGATCCCTAGGAGTAGCAACTATGGATACCAACTCGTCACAAAAGCTAGGCAGAACAATCGTGAGGTAAGTTCAAACAAGTAGGAGAGGGGGTATCTCTCTTCCTTGTCTTCACAGACCCTTGTGCTTAACTCCCAGATCCGGAGCTTTCCTGGTCTTCCTAACGCTATTGGATTTTCACTCACTATTCAGACTCCTATGTTTGACAGTTTAAATGACCTTGGAGAGTTAACTCTCCACTCGCCTAATCCAAGGCCCTAAAATCCTAAAACTTGTTGGTGTATCTAACTTGATAATAAAAAGTTTTAGTGAATTTTAATTAGTGCTTTATTTTAAGATAGGCTGTTCTTTAAGTCATAGGATAAGCAGAAGTGAAACTAGTGGTGTTTTGATGCAAAAGAAATTAATAAAAACCAAACTACATGCAAATGCACTTGTTTTCGTTTTTTGATGAAAAGAAATTTCTACAGGGTTCAGAGGAACTTCAAATAAAACAAATTTTTCTTTTCTTTTCGTTAATTAAAGCTTCACACTCACAAAAGTTAACAAAACTACGTATGTCTAAAAGGATGTGCAAATCTATCCTAATGCAACAAGTATGTGTTGATGCAAGACTCAAAACTACTCTTAAATCAAGAAATCAAAGTTGCTTGCTTATCAATTTTTATTTTGCCACTTAAAATGTTTAGATGGAATATGAGATGCTACCATTCATTTCGTATAAACACTACAAACAAGTTTCAAGACAAACAAAAAGCACTTTCATTCACTAAAAGGAAACCAACTCAAAACAAAGTTCAAGAAAGCAAAACCAAGTTTTTCAAAAAGTTTTCTTCAAAAGCAAAAACAAAAATGTCTTTTCAAAAATGCTCTCAACAAGACTGAAACTTTATGATTGAAGAATAGGCAACAAACACTTTTGCAAGTTAACAACACACAATGGATATAAACTCAACAAAAAGAAATGTGTTTAAAGATGCTCTTAAAAATCAAAAGTAGCAATGAAATCTTTGGCAACAAAGACCAAAAGATTGAAAAGATAAATTTCAAGAAACTGTCAATCAACAACTTTCATGAAACAAAAAAGTGGATGGTCACAAAAAGTGGTTTTTTCAAGAAAACAAAAAGTCACCAAAAACAAGATTTAACACAAAGATTGAGATCAATCTTCCCACCCTGATGAATCAGAGAAACCAAGATTCCCAGCAAGAAATCTTGCGTGCTTAAGCAAAAAATGATGACTCTTGCAACAACAAAAACAAGACCAACACTTTTTACAATCAGAGAGAATTTGGAATCAGATGCTTGATGTAAAACTAACAGCTGACACTGGCAAGTGACTGTTTAAGACTGAATCAAACCAGCAGACAAACCTTCAGAGGTAAAAAGATTTAAAAAATCTTGAAAATTGCAAGATATACGTGACTATAGTGATGTACAGATTGCGTGTATACGCAACTGCGCCTAAGGAAACCTTCATATACGTGGGTTAGCTTAAGGAAACATGCGTATATATGCCTCTTTAAGAAAGAAAAATAGCGTATATAAAAGATTTCAAGAAAAAATAAAAAAAAAGACTGAAGAAACTGACCAAACTTCCAATTTAAAAATAGACCACACCAGGGAAAATTTTAAGAACCCCTCCTAAATTTATAAATATAATAAATGGGCGAATCTCCATGGTATATAGGAAAAGTGGAAGGCGATTTTATCAATAATATAATATGTATATATAATTTTTTGGCGAATCTCTCACGAGGCATGACGAATATTTTACTCAATTATAAAATCTTGTAAGATCTTGGCGAGTCTTTCACTAAATAATAAAACTTTGTAAAGTCCTAGTGAATCTTATCATAGGCTACATGCTGGTTTAATTCCCCGTTTAAATACGCTACATTCCACGTGAATACCATGGGTCAATACCATGTGCCATTTTGGTGAATACCATGGGTCAATACCATGTGCCATTTTTATTTTTATTAATTCTAGTATTAGGGTTAATAATGGTTTTTTTCATGGTATTAATAACAATCTAGTCCATGGTATTTGTCCCATAGTATTTTGGCCATAGGTTTCACCTAAATATAACCCATTTTTTGAGTGTTCGTAAATATAAGGTGACTTATAGAGTAAATATAAAAAAATGTTCTATCTTTTTACCATACCTCTCGTTTATTTATATTTTTATTAATTTACCATACCTCTTTTACAAATATGGTATTTGGCCCATAGGATTCACTTAAATAAAACCTCTTTCTTGAGCCTTCATAAATAGAACGAGGGTTATGGACTAAATATAAAAAGAGGTTTTATTTATTTACGATACGTCTAGTTTATTTGTATTTTTATTTATTTACCATACATTTTGAGTAAGTATAAAAAGACGTTTTATTTATTTACCATATCTCCACTTATATTTTTATTTGTTTACACCCTTACATGTATATAAGGTGACTTATCGAGTAAATATAAAAAATGTTTTATTTATTTACCATACCTCTCATTTATTTATATTTTTATTAATTTACCATACCTCTTTTATAAATTAGGTATTTGGCCCATACGATTCACTTAAATAAAACCTATTCTTGAAAATAGGCGAATGGATTCACTTAAATAAAACCTATTCTTGAAAATGGGCGAACGGAAGGTTGTAAGTCCTAATTTCAAGGGCTAAATTTACCTTTTTTACCCTCTCCCTTAAAATAAGGTGGGCTATTTTAGGTGATTTGTAAAAATGTACTATAATACAAAATATTCGCCCACTAAAAATTTAAAACCCCTTAATTTCGCCAAAGGGCGAACATTCGCCCCTAAAATTATCCTTGGACCACACAGCAATAGCAAGCAAACAGGCGGCTGAGCCCTGATTGGATTGAAAACACCCAAACTAGGAACAACAATAATGTTGTCCCCAGTGGAGTCGCCAATTCAGTTAAGGGAAAAGTTCCCCTATGGTCTTGGGCTGATACCCTAGTAGACTGAAAGTTGTCTATACAGAGAAACACACATTGCACACAGCCATTATGCTAGCATAATCAAATTCTACGATAAGGGGCATACCTGAGGTCCTATGTTTGAGAAGGTCCTTCCAAGGTCCAAAACCTTCTTGGAGTTCCTTTTGCTCCTTTGACCTACAAAACAACCAATTCAAGAAAGTACAGCAGTATATGGACTAACCCTTATAAAGAAACCATCTTCATATTATAAAGAAAGGTAGTTAGTTATGAAATTTAAACAACCATTCACATATGAATTCTAACATGAATATCACAAACATGAAGAAGATTTATATCAGGAACAAAGACATGTGTTTCTTTTACTATAGACAAATAAAGTACTGAAAAGAACAATTTCACCTAAGTCGTCCTTTCGCAGGCTCCAAGAGAAGCCTTCCTCCGGATTTGTCTAGTCTTAAGCCTTTAACAAAATCCTTCCATGACTTGCTCCATGATATCACAATAGTAGATGGACATCAACACACAAGGAAACAAGGGTTTCCTGTAAAAGTGGGGGAAGTGCAGGAGGCAGAAGGATCTTCAGACCTGGTTAGGGAAATCTCAGCATAATAACCTTTCTCTCTCTTCTCTCCTCCCTTTAGGCCTTCCCATTGAAGCCTTTTTATACTTCTCCCAAAGTAGTTTTTTAGTTGGGAGTTGGTTGGGAACAGTTGGGCCATGGGCACTAACCGGTGATCAGCAGGTAAAACCCGCGATCTCCGCCCAAAATTAAGGAGTTTTATATTTTTTTAAGTGTTTTAATACATATATGTGGGTTGGGTATATGCCTACCCACGTACACACGCGTTTAACTCATGGAAATGTCGCGTATAAGGGATAAAACACTGTTTTTTAAATTTTTGGCCTAGGTCTGGAAGGATGGGTTGCCCTGGGCCATGAATGCAGCATCACAAACCATAAGAGTGAGATTTGGAGATATAACAATGTGAAAAGATGTTCTGGTGTCGAACATGGAAAGACATCGCCTGATTACCAGCCAATGATGTAAGCTGTTAACAGGCGTGAGAGGAATCAACGATAATGATAATGACCCTCAAGGTACTACAGTACAATTCACGTGGTGTGAATACATGAGTCAATGTCGAACACCACGTAAAATATTTCGGTCGAAGGCCATTGACGTAAACCTGTCGCCGGAAGTGAGAAACTTGCCATTAACGCATGCAAGCTTCAAAGTACTGAAAGGGTTGTTCCTAAGTCGACTTCTTGGATAATGAGCTGATATCGACAAGGAGTGACCCATCGTAGGAGGGCCTTAATGAATCCCACATCTACGACACGAAACGAAGCAAATGATTTTTGTGGAGGTGAAAACGATCTGATGATACAAGGTTCAAGGTGGCAGTCATGAAAAATGGAGCGCGAAGATATTGCAGCGGATGAGGTGTTAACTGGGTTGGTGAATTCTCTGAGTGACTTCTCTTGAACATATCAGTGACACTGGAATTGATTGGTAGCGTTAACCCCAAAATGGATGGTACGGAGGACCAATGGTGATATGACTGGTGAATGGAATAACCCAACCCGACTCAATCATGGTGATGGAGTGAAAGTGTCATGTTCAAGAGCGACCTACTACCAATGAAGTTCTTCAAGTTTTCTTCCTTTTTTCCCCAGTCATTACTGACCAGTACCTCTTTATTTTTGTCAAGCTTGAGGAGGATAACATATGCTTGTTCTATAATTTTCCCTTCGGGCAAACCTGTCGCTATGTTTTAGAGAGCCTAGCGACAGTGAAACTCGTTCTTGTCCGTATGGATAAGTTTGTCGCTATTGTTTTAATGTGTTTAATGACAAAGATAACTCAGTCCTTTTCAGTTTTAGAGAGTCTAAAAAGAGATGAAAAGGAAATTCCAGTAGTCCTCTTTCGTAGTATAATCCCTTAAGTCCAAAAAAGTATAAAATAATATGAAATGGATGACTTTTCCGATCACTTTAGCGAGACACAAAGATAAGCAATCAATCTTTTTCTGTAATGATCCCTTAGTTCCAAAAATATTAAAATATAGAGGAGGGATGGCACTTCCAATCACTTTAATGAGCTGGAGAGGCCAATTGCGTGGTAATCTTTTCATATTTTACGATTCTAAAAAGAGCTTGAAGGAGACTCGTTTTTGAGGAATGAGTGATGTTTTCAGATAGCAACTGGTTCTAGGTAAGGTTTGGAATTTTTCAATCATGGCAGTTTAAAGAAGGTGGCTAATAGAATCACTCATCGCAGCTGTTCCCCAAAAGGGTAAACAATCAAGTGGAGGCATATGATCGGCTAAAAAGTGGAGCTGATGGTAAGAACATGACCAAGGCTCAAAAAGCTGATAGCAATGCGATCACAAAGGTTATTTACCGAAATGTGGGTTCATTTTTTAATGAGCTTGAACTCTCGTGGAACATATGCTCATTGCTAGGTTTATTTTTTAACGAGCTTGAACTTCGTGGAAATGTGCTCATGCCAGTCGTTTAATAAGGATGTCTCTCATTAGTAGGTTCATTTTTTAGGGAGCTTGCCCGATGCGAAACTTTGCTTCGAGCCTTTTGTATGCAATCTAGGAACAACCAACTACTATCCTAAGGGTTAAAGAACTACTGAGGTTAGGTAGGATAGTTTCTCGATGGGAAACATTTCCTTTGCTTTGTCGTTGTCGCCGGTCCCGGCAAAGGTGAATGGTGGATCAGACCAATCACCTAACTTAAGCGGTTGAAGTTAGTAAAACTATGGGGTTAGAGTTACGCTGGTTGCTTTTCAATTGCGTAAAAAAGGTTTGCATGCCCCTAGGTATAAAGAGAAGTAGAGTTTCCAGGTTACCATATGGAAGTTCTTGCATTAAAGGAAGGTTGTTTCATCCACGTAGTAGCCAAAACACTTCCTTGGATTTGTCCATCGAAATAGACAAAGGTGAATGGTGGGAGCTTCCAATCACATAACCTTTGATGAGGAAATATTATTCTAGATTGATCCCATTTTCTTAAATGGACGGGTGTGTCAGATTGGTCATATATCTTACAAGGAAACCTACCTTATATCTGGGGTTTTCCTGCCGAAGCAGACTAAGGCGCATGCTCCCTGGGTTTAGTCACATTCACCAAATCACTCGCGATCATCAGGTGGATGGACTAGAGGTTGATGAGATATCCCTTGTGAAAAAATACTATTTAGGGATGGCGTTTGACTAGTAGCCATGTTTGAACCGGGGAATGAAAGCTAGTCAACGAGCTGGACCATTCTGCCTTCATATGGGAAACACATCACCCGAAAGAGTGAGGAAACAATAGCTCCCATGTTGTAAATGTAGTCATGCCCAAGGAGTAGATTGTAATCTAGAGGCCCTTGGACTACCATCACGTTCAGATGAACGGTTTTCCTTCTCAAAGTTATAGGCAAATTTGGAAGGATCCCTAACAGTCGACTGGTTCCTTTATTGAAGCCTGACAGATTTCGAATCTTAGGCAGAAGCGATGGCGAACCAAGTGCTTTCCAAGTAGTTGAGGAAAGGATACTCACAGAAGCCCCTTCATCTATGATAGTACCAGCCATGATCATTTTGTAAGCTTGTACTATGATTTGGAATGGTACATTAGATGGTAGGCAGGGTCTCGCTAATAGATTCCAATCAAAGGAAACGACTAGATTGCTTGGGGGAGGGACCGAATAAATGGCCAGATGAATCTCTTCAACTGAGGAACTTCCCTCTTGTAGTAGAGGAACGGGTAGATTGCCCCCCTGTTCATTGGATTCAGTGTTAACAAAAATAATTCGAATGGTGTCATCCTCATTCTCTTTGGAGATTGTATCATCTGAAGGTGGACCTTCTGAAGACAAAATTGGGTCGATTACCATCTTGACCTATTGACTTTCATGCAGTGTAGACTCAGAGGGTTTATCTTCAATGATAGGAGTTGCGACCGACAATAGAGGTGTGTCAGTCAGATTTTCAACTAGCGATGGACTTGGGAAGAGTTTCTTGTATCTAGGAGGAAGTCACTGTGGTGAAGCAGGACGGTTATCCAAGACTCTTTTAGCTTCGTCTAGGAAAGGGCAATGGTGGAGGGCATGATCACCTTCACACAACCTACAAGGAAACTTAAATCTTCCTTTTTGCCCATTGACTTCATTTTCACTAGTTGACGGTGTACTCTCAACATGATTGACAGAGGTTGAAGACACCAGATTGTGCAAGCGAGGAGACCAGTCTCTCAAGATCCGTGGGATGCAAGGACAATCTCGATGATAGTGGTCTCCTTTGCAAATGACACACAGAGATTTGGGTTTGGATGGTGCAGTGTGTGGATTTTCGCTAGACGATGCATGGTTGCCCCCTTTCACCGTTGGCTTCTTCTTCTTCTTCTCCTTCCCTTTCTTCTTCTTCTCAGTTACTTGTTTTTTAGTGTTACTAGATTCACCAAGTGAAGAAGAAGAAGGAGAGGGAGTAACAAACGAAGTGGAAGGTGGGGGAGCAACTTTAGTATAATCTAGTTGCTGATTTGATTGCTGAGGATTTACAGTGTTTTGAATGATAGAGGTCGAGAATAGCCATACTGCCAGGCCAATTGTGAGTCCTGGAAGGGACAATGTAGCCATGTGTGGAGCACCAACATCTCCCCAAGAGGAGAAAGGACTAGGATTCCCCCAAGGGGAAATCCTTGATTGGTGGACTCCATTTTCTCAACCTAAGACCAACAAGGGAACAGTGATTTTATTCTGAACAAAATAAATTTTATGACGCTTTGACACAACTTTCTTTTTCAATTTTTAAGAGTCGAGAAAAAGCTAAAGATGACTCTAGTCGCCTTCTATTTTTAATGAACCTAAAGTGACAAGTGCTCAGATGGACCTTTTCTTTTAAGGCGTCTGCAAAGGAACGAAAGTGACTACTCTGGAAATCTAGATAGAGGGATTACCAAACCAATCACAAAACTGCAATATACACCTCGGTGGTAAATTTAGATAAATTACCGAGGACTTTACGTACGACAGTCAATCTTCCCGAAATGTTGTGTTCAATGCATTGTGATCGATAGGGCGAAAAACATGGCTTCCTAAGGATAAAGGATATCAACCTATTGTGGTCTCCCAATATATCCTCAATGGTACATGGGAGCACAAGTCCGTACTAGCACTTGTCGTATGAAAGAGGAGCAATCACCCAACCTACGATGAAAATGATAGTTACCAGGCTTTACGATGTCAAAATACGTCTCTAGCCTAGACTTGTAGATGTTGTGTGTTAGGTTCCAAAGCATTTTTATGTTCATTGAGGTTTATTTTATAGTTGATTTTTCTTAAGAATCTTTCCTTTCAAGGTTGACCATGTGATGTAGATGTAAAACTCCTAAATATGCAATCTAAAATGATAAACAATTGTTTATTTTCTTTTAGCAATGAAAATCCTAGCTACTAAGGAAAGAAAAATATGATTCTTTCAACATAGAGCAGAGAGCACACACTAAATGGACTTTTCCTAAAGCAATTTACGCATGTAGTCTAAATGCAAATGCACATGCATGTATTTGTTTTTCACTTCCCTTAATGTGAGAATGACAAAAGGAAAACTAGGTATAAATCTGAACTACTTTTCTTTGAAGCGACACTTTAACAGTTTCTTTTCAAAAAATGAAAGGAAGATTAAGACGACACTTTCTCTTTCGAATGGAAAGTTGTTTTCGACACTTGAAAGAATTGATAATTCAAATCAAATACAATGGCAAAAGTGTAATCGACTATCTAAAAGAGGAAGACTTTACGATACTCTTTTTCTTGACTGAAAACGACAGTTGCGACACTTTCAAATCAAAAGACGACAGTTCGATTAAGCTACTATTTGCAAAGGAGGCCTGTAAGTGATGAAAAATACATATGGAGGCTGAATAATGTGAAGTAATAAGGTTTCAATAGTGATATACTGATCATAGATAGCAAAACTACAGTCTCATTCAATCATCGCACCTGCCCTTAAGGAAAATAGGGATGCATCTCACCTGCAGCACACGGGAGGTGTGATGCATCCAGACTGCCAATGAGAGACAGTGCAATGGTCCAAGGACGAGACTGAGCTTGGTTTTCACCCACAGTTTGGAGCTAAGTTCAGGGATTTATGCTAAGCTTATGATAGACAGTAAACACAGAGTATAAGGGTTGATCTAATGAGGTTATTGAGCGACCACCAGGGCACTTAGGATGTTTTCAAGTCAGATGTTTAGTTCATAAACAAACCCAGAGATTGACTGAAGCAGCGTTGATCTACTTTGAAGTTGCATAGAAAAAGAAGTTCGAAGTCTTGCTGGCTTAACTTCAAGCTCCGTCTATAGTTTATAAAGCAAACAATAGTAACAAAAAAACAAACTATTTGATCCCTAGCGGAGCCACCATTTTGTTTCTGGGAAAACTAGTGTCCATTCAGAGCTACTAGTCCCACTAAGACGGGTAGCTATCTTAGAAACAAACAATTCAAAGTAACTTGTGTTTTCATTTATGAGAGATAGATGAGAGAGAAGTAGAGAGTACCAACCTTAGTCTTTCACTTGGCTCCTTACTTGTTTCCTCTCCCCTTTGATAGAGTTTTGCCACTCTTTTTCTCACTTGTCCCACTTCAAAGAACACCTGTAGAGTCAAAGCAGCAAAGTACCATCAAAGCATAGAGATCTATAACCATAAACAATTTAGAATCATATGTACATTAACCATACAAATGCATACACAAATACAAGATTCAGAAATATACAAGTATATGGAGGAAAACTCAAATAGCTTTATTGATAGAAGTAGTAGAAGAGAGGATTACAACCCAGCTATTTGATCTAGCATCATCCTCCCAGCATGAAAGCCCTCTTCACCTCATGAAAAGCTAGATCACCCAACAATACAATGTCTCAAAGAGAAACCAACAACGCTTCCTTACAAATTACAAAATTCCAGCCTCTGGATCTCTAGGATGAGGGATCCATATATAGATATTTGTAGGGGAGTGAGTCAACTTCTCGGATTTTGATTACTGTCATTTCACTGATAGTTCTTGGTTCCACTTGGAGATTTCATGATCTCTTACTCATCCCTGGGCGAATTCAGAGAGGCAAGTGTCATATGAGCAGTTTCTAGAAGATTCTTTGAGTTTCCACCTAGCAAACTGCCTCTGCCATTTGTCTGCTCTCGCTCATCGCACCCTACAAAAGGGCCTTTTAGTATGCATCGCACCCTTTGTGTGTAGCAGGTGAGATGCATCGCACCCTCAGCATGGAGCAGTCTGTATGGTCCAGTTTTGACTAGTTCTGAGCAGTTTTTCAGGGAGAACTTCTGGGAAATGATGTAATCAGTTGACCTTGATCCTTTAGGGTATGAAACAAAACTTTTAGGGGTTTTAGAACCCTTGGTTTATTGACATATGTGATTTGGGTTGCAGTGCCCAAATATGTCTATAACAACAAGTGTTGAGGATATGTTTAAGGTCCCCGCTACTTGTATTACAAAGCTTGCATAGCGATGACCCACAGAATCCCCTTTTTTGGAGTTAATCCCATGTAAGAATGTGACCTCTGCATACAAGCCATAAGAAGTAGGCCACCTTTGGCCACTAGCTCCCACCCCATATCTTTTTCTAGATCATGTTTTTCCCTTCTCCAGTTCGGCCTTCTCTTATTCCATATGATTCTTTTATTATAAATGTCTGTTTAGTAGTGTATCCTGATCGTAGGATGTTTGGTCCATTAAGGATAATTATTTTCCTTGAGTCAAGCTCCTTCTCAAGTTGTGTCCATTTATCTAATTGTAGTGCCTGTGACCAATCCGTCCTCTTCCTCCATTTCCTCCAACCAACCTGCTCTTGATCTAGTTTCCAAAATTGTGCCACTGTATAAAAATTCCTCCCAGTTGTATATAACAGGAGGTCTCTTAGGTCTTGTTTGTTTTGTAGTTTTTCTCTTTGTTGCCATGATTCATGCAAAAATAAGGTTGTTTTCCGATCCTTATTTCCTAGAAAAATTGTTGTTGAACAAGGTCTTTATTTTGGGTCTCCAAATATCATATGGTTGACCCTTTGGGGGGATCCTTGTACCTTTGGATGTCTTCCATTCTTACAGACATATTATATTTTCTTGTCCATATTTGTTTCCATAGATCCAACCCACCACTCATCTAGCAACACCATAACTTTTCCCTCGTTACCCTATTTAGGATGTAAGGGTCTCTCAAGCCCAGACCTCCATCCATCTTATGCTTTGTTAAATCTTTATATGATACCGATGCCCATTTTTTCATTTTTTGAGCTCCTCCCAATAGGAACTTCTTAAATGTTTCCACCATTTTTTTACATGATGTTTTTGGTGCTGCCATTCCAAAAGGATGATAGATTGGGATGGATTCGAGAACTTCTTTGAGGAGGACTGTCAGTCCCCCCATATTTAACCATCGAAAATCCTAGCTGTTGAGTGTTGGGATAAGGTCCCCAGGGTCAATTTTGAGTTAGTTTAACCAATTTTTGAGATATATTTTGTAAAGAATGTAAAGTCTCCGCGAAATGTAGAAGCAGAGCGCACAGCTAAGTAGGAGTCAAAAGGGTTTTAGTCCCTTGTCTGGGTAAGTGATAGGATAGTTTTGAGACTCACCCATGGTCTGCGGACCATGGTATTGTATTGAAAAAGATAGATATAGTTGAGTCATAGCAAGTCTAAGTATGAATTGAAGATAGAAAATTATTGTTTTGGGAAAGTAATAAGGCAGGAATTTTTTTTTCTTGTACTTAGGCAAAAGGGGAAGGCTCCTGCAGGTGAGTGCGCGAAGAGCTTGGCGAGTCTACAAATGAGTTTGCAGTCCCCTGTAGCTGAGTGCATAGGGGGGAAGAGTTTGTAAAGTTGAATGCTGAATCTAACAAAGACTAATTTTGGAAAAAATATCTTGCCTTTGTGTATTATTCTTATTTCTTCTCAAGTTATGCATTATGGCTCAATGATCTAATTTTTGTGAAATGAAGTATAATTGTTGAATTGAGGCTTCTCTAACCCATATCAATTTTATGAGAGATTTTTTGGCGTAAATCACATGATATTTCATTTTTCGATGCGTTTCGAACCAACCAGTGTGGTTCATTGTCAAGACAAGTTGAAGAGTCATATCAAGCATTGCATGTTAAATGTTGAAAATAATACTGAGAGGGGGGGTGAATCAGTATTATCAAATTCTTTTCAATATATTTATACTTTGAATTATTCTTCAGATATTGTGTGTCATAAAATAATGAGCATGAACAAGAACAACAGATAGTCACACCAAAGAACACCAGATATAAGGTGGAAACCCAATGTGGGTGAAAACTACTTGCTGCAATATGTCTCTATCTTCTTTCAATTAGAAACTCCTTTCACAATGATTTTGTACCGGTTCAGTCCTTTACCAGTACGCAGGCTGCAACCTGCAGAGAGCTACAACTCTCTCTCGTTTTCCAGTCTCTCCTGGAAGGGAGCTACAACCCCCTACTTCTTTTCTTTCAAGGACCACTTTTCATTAATTTTCAGACTGGATCCAAGAACATCAAATAAACATCAAGTACATGTGAATCAACCAATCTCCTTATACAATCAAACCAATGAGCCACCCAAACTTCTCAGAATGCTGTAAACAGAAAATCAACACCAGTAACCTAAACCCAGAACACAGCAGCAAATAGAAAACAGGCAGCCAACAAATATTTCAAAACAGGTCCGCAACTTCACCAAAATAAGCCTGCGGATACCCGCACTTCACCTTCAGCTGCGCTGCGTATACCCGCACTTCGTCTTCTTCTGTACTGCGTACCCCGCACTGTACCTTCAGCTACTCGCGTATTCCCACACTGCGCCCTCTTCTGAACTGCGTACCCTGCACTACGCCTTCAGCTGCGCTGCGTATACCCGCACTGAGCCTTCTTCTGTACTGCGTACCCCCGCACTGCGCCTTCAGCTGCGCTGCGTATACCCACACTGAGCCTTCTTTTGTACTACGTACCCCCGCACTGTGCCTTCAGCTGTGCTACGTATACCCGCACTGCGCCCTCTTCTGAACTGCATACCCCACACTGCTCCTTCAGCTGCGTTGCGTATACCCGCACTGAGCCTTCTTTTGTACTGCGTACCCCCGCACTCACGCTGTAGATCGCCTGCGAACCTTTGATTAGGGCCAAATTAACAATCCTCCAATGTACCACAGACAGTCAGATCCACAGATCTGATCATGCGCCCGAGAGATCACGACTTAGCAATAGATTCACCTTTAAATTTTACCTTGATTTAGATCTAGCTTTTAAAACTAATAACCCAAAATTTAGATCTTAAGATATTCAACTTTCAAAGATGTTTCAGCCAAGAGATCTCCTTCCCTATTTATAGTCAAGTCCTTATTCACACCATGGGACAAAACCATCAATAACCAATACAAGGGATCCAAACCGGGGCTAAAATAGATCCTATACCGCGGGCCAAAACCATAGGATCATGAACGATGGGCTAAATACCACGGGCCAAACATAAGAAACCCCACGTGAGTTCACTTCTCTGCCTTGAAGTGAGTGAACTGGGGGACGACACTTTCTGAATGGGCAACCTACGAGTATGACCACACTTCATGAATGATGAACCTGCGGGTTCGTACCTTTTTGAACCATTCACCTGCGAACCTCGTAATTTTCATCATTTTGAGAGCCTGAATAGAGTTTTGCCACTTGAGTGAGTTGCCATCAAGTACAACACCTGTACCATAGAGCCAAACCAGAATCATAATGCCAACAATCTCCCCCTTTGGACTTAATGGCAACCTCAAGATCCTCAACGTCATTCTCCCCCTTTGACATCAAGGGCAAAGGGTTATGCTCCCCCTAAGAACATAAACCAGATATGCAAAGGAAAGAATTTCTTCAAGAAGAACCATAATCTACCAAACACCATAAATGACCATGAAAGAGATAGAGACATCTTGCAGTAATATTCCTTTCTACTTTCTCCATAATGCCAACAATGCATTATATGCTCCCCCTGAACCTGTGCCATTCGATCTTCGACCAATCCACAACTCAGCAAATGTACGCATATACCCTAGATGAACATTGCGTACAACCAACAATCAGAAGAGAGTCAACAACAAGATGATGCATCAACAACCCCTAGCTTTTTCCTAAGGTATTCAAAAGTCTCCCTGGGCAATGGTTTGGTGAGTATATCAGCAACTTGTTCCTTAGAAGGAACATACTCCAACTTGACCTTTTGTTCAAGCACTTGTTCCCAGAGAAAGTGATACTTGATTGGTATGTGCTTGGTCTTTGAATGCATGACTGGGTTCTTTGAAATGCTGATTGCACTTGTATTATCACATAAGATGGAGATAGGTGGTGTACAAGTGATTTGAAAATCCTGCAAGGTCTGCATCATCCAAAGGAGTTGAGTGCAGCAAGATGCAACAGCCACATATTCCGCTTCAGCTGTAGACAAAGCAATTGAACTCCGTTTCTTGCTGAACCAAGATACTAATCTGGAACCCATAAAGAATGCACCACCCCTTGTGCTCTTCCTATCATCCACGCTTCCGGCCCAATCTACATCTGTATAAGCATGAAGTGTGAGATCTGTATCTCTAGAATACCATAAGCCATAGTTTTGAGTCCCTTGAAGATATTTGAAAATTCTCTTCACTGCCTGAAGATGAGTTTCCTTTGGATTTGCCTGAAATCTTCCAACTATTCCCACTGCATGCATGATGTCTAGTCGGGTACTTGTCAAATAAAGTAGACTTCCAATCATAGATCTGTAGGTTAGTTGATGCACTGCTGCTGATTCATCATTTGCACTGAGGTTACATCCTGTGACCATGGGTGTACATACTGGTTTTGCATCTTCCATACCATATTTCTTCAAAATCTGCTTGAGATACTTGGTTTGAGACAAGAAGATCCCTCCTTCATTTTGTTGGATTTGCAATCCAAGAAAATATGTCAGTTCTCCAAGCAAAGACATTTCGAATTCTTTCTGCATCACCAAGGCAAAGCTTTGACTCATAGCTTCTTCATTGCTGCCAAAGATAATATCATCTACATACACAACAAGTATTAGCAATTTGTCATTTTCAATTTTTATATAAAGATTGCTATCTGCTGATCCTTTTGAAAAACCTTGTTGATGAAGATATTTGTCCAAACGATAGTACCAAGCCCTTGGAGCTTGTTTAAGACCATAGAGAACCTTTTTCAGTCTGCATACAAGATTTGGATCATTTCCAAGAATGAAACCATCTGGCTGCTCAATGTATACTTCTTCTAAGTCTCCATTCAGAAAGGCTGATTTCACGTCCATTTGAAATACTTTGAACTTTTGAAAGCTTGAGAGAGCAAGGAACATTCGTATGGTCTCAAGTCTTGCAACAAGAGCAAAAGTTTCTTCAAAATCTATTCCTTCTTGCTGGGCATACCCTTTACAAACAAGTCTGGCCTTGTTTCTAATTACTTCCCCATTTTCATTCAACTTATTCTTGAAGATCCATTTTGTCCCTATAACATTTTTATCCTTTGGTCTAGGAACCAACTCCCAAGTGTTATTCTTTTCGATCTGCTCAAGTTCTTCATCCATTGCTTTGACCCAACATTCATCTTTGCATGCCTCTCTTACATTTTGTGGTTCAGCGGAGGAGAGTAATGCCAAATAGCTTGAAGCTTCTGCAATTGTTCTTCTTGTTTGTACACCTGCTTCTTTCTGCCCCAAAATCTGAGATTCTGGATGATTCTTCTAAACGTACTTGGATGGAGTCTTCTCTTCTATCCTTATCTGTTCCTCTAGTGCTCCTTGAGGTTCTTCTTCTTCGTCATTCTGTCTTTGAGGGTAGTCTTCATTTTCTTCGATATTTTCATGATTTACTTGCCTAGGAATGTATCCTTTTTCATCAACCACTACATCAATGCTGTCAACAATTCTTCCAAGTCTTTTATTGTAGCACTTATATGCTTTGTTGTGTGGAGAATAACCAAGAAGAATGCCTTCATCTACTCTAGGTTCAAGTTTGCCAAGTTGCTCATCAGTATTCTTAATATAGCATTTGCTCCCAAAAATTTTGAAATGCTTTACCGAAGGAGTCTCACCATACCAGAGCTCATGAGGAGTTTGAGTGTTGTTCACTCGGACATTTGTTTTGTTGAGAATAACAACCGCAGCATATGCAGCTTCACCCCAGAAGGTTGCGGGAGTTCCAGACTCATCAAGCATAGCACGAGCCATTTGTTGGACTGTTCTGTTCATCCTTTCCACCACTCCATTTTGCTGAGGAGTTCTAGCTGTAGAGAATTCCCTTCTTATCCCATGTTCTTCACAGAAATCAAAAAATTCATTTGAGGTAAAGTCCCCACCTCTGTCGGACCTGAGGCACTTAATTTTGTAACCTGATTCATTTTCAACCAAGGCTTTGAAGGATTTGAATTTTTCGAATGCTTCGTCTTTGTGCTTCAAAAGTCCTAACCAAACAAACCTGGAGAAATCGTCAATGAATAATATCAAGTATTCTTCTCCTCGAGGTGACCTTGTCCTGAAAGGACCAAATACATCAGTATGGACTAGTTCAAGAGGCCTGCTGGCTGATCCTTCCTTCTTCGGGAAGTTGGTTCTGGTTTGCTTACCAAACTGACATGATTTGCATATGGTGTTGTCTGGAATTTTGATATCTGGAAGACCACGAACTGCCTGATATTTGCATGCCTTCCTTATTTGTGAAAATCTTAGATGCCCCAATCTCCAGTGCCATAACCAATGTTCATCATCCTTGCTCAAATAGCATTGTTGTTGTCCTTCTTCAAATATGTATAGATTATTTGGAGTTCTTCTACCTTTGATCATTGTTTTCCCTGTATCAAGATCACGAACACTACATCCATTTGATCGAAATATTACCTCAGTTCCTTGATCGCACATCTGACTGACACTCAGAAGGTTATGCTTCAAGCCATCAACATACAAAACATTTCCAGCTTTGACCTTTTCTTTCAACTGAGCTGTGCCTTTTCCTTTTATAGCTGCTGGAGTATCATTTCCAAAATAAACTTTCTTTCCCTTTTCTAGAGCAGAATATGATTCAAGTTTTTCTTTATCACCTATCATATGCTTCGAACATCCACTGTCGATGTACCATAGATTCTCTTGTCCCTCTGCATAAAAGGCTATCCCACATCTTTCTGATTGTGGTTCCTTTATTCTCCATGTTCTAGTGCTTGAGGCTTGTTCCTTTGTCTGCTGAAACCTAATCCTGCATTCAGAATCTTCATGACCGAAGTTATTACAAATAGAACATTCAATTTCATTTTCAAGAGCCGAAAAGTTGTTATAGGTCCTTTTTGTAATCCCAGTCATACTTCTTTGTTTTTGAGCTTCTTTAGTCATGATTGTTTTATATGCAACACATTGAGCTGCTTTGTGACCAAAGTTATGGCAAGAGAAACAATGGCCATTGAAGAAACTTCTGCGGTTATCAAATCTACCAGCCAAATGATTGTAATTTCTATTGTCATCAATTCTTGAAGCAAATTGAGAAGATTTTACCTGTGGCTAGTTGTAGCTTTTGTTCACCCTTAAGATAGATTGCCCCTGGTTTACCTGGTAGTCTTTGTTTGTTCTTGATGTAACTCGTCCCTGCTTTACCTGGTGATCTCCGTTGTGCTTTTGCTCATTCCTTCTTGCTGCATCAAGATAACTCTTTGAGGTGGATGCTTGAGATGTTTCTCCATTATACCCAGACCTGTCTTGTTTAGTGGAGAACACTGTACATTGATGATCTCATCCAGAGTTTCAGATCCTTTGATAAACTTAAGATTAATAGCCTTTGTTTTCTCAATTTCTTTTCTAAGGCCAACAATTTCACATTCTAACTTTTCAAGAAATTTTTCTTTTTCATCAATTTGAAATTGTAGAGTATCAATGATCACATTATTTTCTTCTATACATGTCTTGAGTCTAGAAATATCTTCATAAAAACTATCCACATCTATAGCATCCATGTAATCATCATCTTCAAAGGCCATTAAAAGTTTATAGTCATTACCTCATTCATCTTCATCACTATTTGATAGACCATCACTGTCTTCATGAGTGTAGTAGCTTTTCTTATTTGCATTCTGTTTGTTGTTCCATCTAATGGGTTCCTTTCCCTTGTCGATCTTATCCTTATGAGGACATTTGGCAGCATAGTGACCTACTCTTCCACAAGAAAAGCATTTGAAGGGTAACTTACCTCCGAACCATCTAGCACCCCGTTGAAGATTTCTGACAAAATTTGATTCTTCTTCTTCTTCTGACCCATGTCTTGATTCATAGTACTCTCCTTTGCCTGAAGCCTTGAAGATAGCTTCTCTCCTGTTAGATGGACCTCCTTTCCTCATTTCATAAGTAGTTAGAATTCCATGCAGTTGTGACATTTTAAGATGTTGTAGATTCTCCTTTTCTTCTCTAGCAGAAACTTTAGATTCAAACCTACGTGACAAAGATCTTAGAACTTTTTCAACCACAACAGCCTCTTTTATTTCTTCACCCAAATTTTTCATACAATTAAAAATCTCATCCACACGAAGAAAATAGTTAGCCACACTTTCATCATTATACATCTTGAGATTTTCATATTGAATCCTGAGGGTTTGAAGTTTTGCACATTTTACCTGATCATCTCCTTCATAGCTCAGAACAATCTTGTCCCATATTTCTTTTGCGGATTTATACTACATAACTTTCACAAATTCTGATTGAGATAGACATCCTAGAAGAGTATTGATTGCCTTTGCATTTGTTTCATATTTCTTCTTCTCAACTGGATCTGTAGGAGTAGCTGATGGAAAAGTATACCCTGTTTCTATGATGTCCCAGACTTCTGTACCCAAAGAATGAAGATAGGTAGTAACTCTTACCTTCCAATACACGAAGTTTGTCCCATCAAAAATCGGTGGCTTGATTGATGCTCCCCTCTCGTAGTTGCTCATGATGATAGATCTTCCTTCAAGCGATCAAGCTCCTTCAGAAGGACCTGCTCTGATACCAATTGTTGAAAATAATACTGAGAGGGGGGGTGAATCAGTATTATCAAATTATTTTCAATATATTTATACTTTGAATTATTCTTCAGATATTGTGTGTCATAAAATAATGAGCATGAACAAGAAAAATAGATAGTCACACCAAAGAACACCAGATATAAGGTGGAAACCCAATGTGGGTGAAAACCACCTGCTGCAATATGTCTCTATCTTCTTTCAATTAGAAACTCCTTTTACAATGATTTTGTACTGGTGCAGCCCTTTACCCGTACGCAGGCTGCAACCTGCAGAGAGCTACAACTCTCTCTCGTTTTCCAGTCTCTCCTAGAAGGGAGCTACAACCCCCTACTTCTTTTCTTTCAAGGACCACTTTTCATTAATTTTCAGACTAGATCCAAGAACATCAAATAAACATTAAGTACATGTGAATCGACCAATCTCCTTATACAATCAAACCAATGAGCCACCCAAACTTCTCAGAATGCTGTAAATAGAAAATCAACACCAGTAACCTAAACCCAGGACACAGCAGCAAATAGAAAACAGACAGCCAACAAATATTTCAAAACAGGTCTGCAACTTCACCAAAATAAGCCTGCGGATACCTGCACTTCACCTTCAGCTACGTTGCGTATACCCACACTTCGTATTCTTCTGTACTGCGTACCCCGCACTGTGCCTTCAGCTGCTCTGCATATTCCCGCACTGCGCCCTCTTCTGAACTGCGTACCCCGCACTGCGCCTTCAGCTGCGCTGCGTATACCCGCACTGAGCCTTCCTCTGTACTGCGTACCCCCCGCACTGTGCCTTCAGCTGTGCTGCGTATACCCGCACTGAGCCTTCTTCTGTACTGCATACCCCCGCACTGTGCCTTCAGCTGCGCTGCGTATACCCACACTGCGCCCTCTTCTGAACTGCGTACCCCGCACTGCGCCTTCAGCTGCGCTGCGTATACCCGCACTGAGCCTTCTTCTGTACTGCGTACCCCCGCACTCACGCTGTAGATCGCCTGCGAACCTCTGATTAGGGCCAAATTAACAGTCCTCCAATGTACCACAGACAGTCAGATCCACAGATCTGATCATGCGCCCGAGAGATCACGACTTAGCAATAGATTCGCCTTTAAATTTTACCTTGATTTAGATCTAGCTTTTAAAACTGATAACCCAAAATTCAGATCTTAAGATATTCAACTTTCAAAGATATTTCAGCCAAGATATCTCCTTCCCTATTTATAGTCAAGTCCTTATTCACACCATGGGACAAAACCATCAATAACCAATACAAGGGATCCAAACCGGGGCTAAAATAGATCCTATACCACGGGCCAAAACCATAGGATCATGAACGACGGGCTAAATACCACGGGCCAAACATAAGAAACCCCATGTGAGCGCACTTCTCTGCCTTGAAGTGAGTGAACTGGGGGACCGCACTTTCTGAACGGGTAACCTGCGAGTATGACCGCACTTCATGAACGACGAACCTGCGGGTCCACACCTTTTGAACCATTCACCTACGAACCTTGTAATTTTCATCATTTTGAGAGCCTGAACAGAGTTTTTCCACTTGAGTGAGTTGCCATCAAGTACAACACCTGTACCATAGAGCCAAACCAGAATCATAATGCCAACATTAAATAGTCTGAGAAGAACCTCCACTAGCTATAATACTTGACTAGGTAATGGCTATATTGCTGCACGAACCTATTGAATATTTAATATCTATTTATGAACTAATTGATAATATTTTCTCGTGAAGATAAAGGATAAATATGTTATGATTTCTGTTGAATTGGGAAGATATGCGTCAAGGTAGATCTATGATTAATATTTAATACGTGAAAATGAACAGTCAGCTTCTTTTAGGTCTATAAAGTCTCATCATAGACCTTTGCGAAGTTCTAGAGGCCGTTTACTTAGAGTTGTAGTAGCAGACCATAGAAAGATACAGATCTGAGCGAAGGCATATTTGAGCTACAAAGGCTTAAAGATCACTTATCACATGGTCTCTGGATGCAGAAACCTAGTTCTAGCATCACCCAATACTACTTCGAGTGAGACTACAGCCTGCGCTATGTGGGTTGTTGCTGAAAGGGCCAGCAGTTAGGATTTTTTTGGTTGGCACGAACAACTCTAAACCTGGGTCAGTCCCCCTTAAGCCAACATTGAGTTTACCCTTGATTTTTTGTAGGAGGGGTTGCCAGTAGGAAGTCTTGAGGGAGTTTACTATCAAGGCAATTCCCAGATACTTGGAAGGTAAATATCCAATACTAAACCCTAGGACCCAGGCAATGTAGGCTTGTATGCTTCCAGGGGTGTTGAAGAAGAAAGTGCAGGATTTTTCATTGTTGATCATTGTGCAAGATGCTTCCATGAAGACTACGAGTACTTCTTTGATGCGACGGGCTTCCTCAAGCGACACATGACAAAAGAGCATGATGTCATCTATGAACTGTTATCATAAAAAATGATCATCTAGCCATAATTTACTAGATGGATCGAAGTACACCATGTAGGACCAATTTTACCATAGTAAAATTTCTCTCACTGTGAGAAATCACTTAATAAACCACATTTTTTAAGCAATTTATAATTAAACCCATGAAGAATAATTAAATAAATCACTATTTATTTAATTATATCCTAGGAATAATTAATTAAACCATTGTTTAATTAATATTCCTTGTCACATTTGACCCAATTATGAGAAATAAATAGATAAATCATTAATTATCTTATTTTTCTCTAGGAATAATTAATTAATCACTAATTAGTTATTATTCATTGTCAAGTTTGACCAAATCCCTTAGGAATAATTAAATAAAATCATTATTTGTTTATTATTCCTTAACCATATTTCTTGAGATGATAAGTAAATCATTTATTTCTGTATTCAGGCTTTTGTGACCCATAATGAATTAAACAAAGTCTTTCAGTAGAAATCACATGAGAGAATTTTTTGGCCAACGCATTTAGAATCAACAAGTATGGTTCATCATCAAGACCAGATGAAGAGGCACACCATGGCAAAGGCTTAAATAAAGATCACTGTAGAGATATAATTTCAAGTAACAACTATATTTGAACAATAATGTTTAAATTATAATATTAATTTATTAATGTATTAACAACAAATATTATTAAGTAACGACTATATTAAACAGCTAGTTTTTCAAAAAAATATTTAAATAATGATATTATTTCATTAATTTATTAAAAATATTAATAGGTAGCGGCTATATTAAACGGCTAGTTTTTGAAAAATAATATTTAACTTAATCTATTAAAACCAAATATTACTAGTTCTGGAAAATTAATATTTAAATAATGATATTAGTTTCTTAATTTATTAAAATATTAATATGTAACGGCTATATTAAATGGTTAGTTTTTGAAAAATAATATTTAAACTGTGATATTAGTTTATTAATTTATTAAAAACAAATATTAATAAGTAACCACTATATTAAACAACTAGTTTTTAAAATAAATAAATAAATAATAAAAGTCAAAATAAATATATATATAAACCAATGAATAAAAATAAAAATAAAATAAAATAAATAAAAACAGAAACACAGATATATATATATATATATATATATATATATATATATATATATATATATATATATATATATATATATATATATATATATATATATATATATATATATATATATATATATATATATAGATATATCCAAAGAAAAGTAATCAATAAATAAAAAGGGATCAACAATAAAATATGGGCTCAAGCCCATTAAACGAATAACAAAAATACTAAAAGGAGTTAAGAACGAATAGGATGATAAAATACATAAAAAACACGAAGGATCAAGAAAATAAACTTTAATGAAGAATAAATCAACAACAAATACTATAAAAATGATGCAAATACCTACATAGATTTAAGAAAAAAAAAAAAAGAAACTAGGAGGACAAGACAGGGACCCAACTTCTACTAATATTCCAACCATCATCTCTATTCAAATTATTGGGTCTTTTTTCAATTTCTATGGCCTCCCTCAATTTATGATGATGGAAATGACTAACCTTAGCAATGACTTGGGCCTCCTCAATGCATATGTGATGCTTAGATTTATTTACATGCTCTGCCAAAATAGAGGAGTGGGTCCTGCCATGCTTGATGTCAGCATCATGCTCATGAATCCTTTGATTAATTGAGTGACCAATCTCACCAATGTAGGGAGTCCCACAAGAGCATGGGATAACGTAAACACCCTTCATATTCTTGGGGTCCACTGGGTATTTTATAGATCTAAGGGAGATCCGGATGGTATTTAAAGGACGAAAGGCTGAAGCCACCTTATGCTTCCGTAGGATCTTTGCAATCTTGTCAGTGGTCCCTTGGATAAAAGGAAGATGAACACCAAAAAATTGATCCTTAGTATCTTTCTTAGCACTAGGACCTTTTTCAGCTCTGAGGAAAGCCTTAGTACATTGGTGTCTACTATAGCCATTATTAAAGAAAACAATTAGGAGATGTGCTTTCTATTCCTTGAGATGGTTCTCATCAGAAACTCTTAAAGCTCTAGTCGCTAAGGTGTTGAGAACACCAAGCTTTTCATCTAGGAAATGATGAGAATTAGCATGAAGATATTGTTTCGTATGAGTTTTCTTATGATATACTTGATGAGAGAAAGAGACATTATCATTCCTTAAGAGGAGGACGTCAAGGAAGGGAAGACTACCATTACATTCAAATTTCATTTATTTATTTAGTATTTCTAAATAAAATTTTAAATATTTTTTCCCTCTAACCAAATATAATAAAATATTCCAAATGGTTAATTCTAGAACGGGGATAATTATATTTTATTATTTCTCATTATTCGAGGATAACCTAATATTTTGTTATAAATAGAAGGGTTTTCCATTCATTCTTCACTTTTGATTATTTTCATTGTTGTACTAACTGTTGTAGCTCTGATTATTATCATTGTTGTACACCATCTTATTTTTCATTTGAGTTCTGATTGAGCTCAAATATTTTTCTTGCTAGGTTTTACACATTATAGAGGAGAGAGACTCTACAAAAGATGAAGACATTTGAGGATAGACAAGAACCCATTTCATAGAGGGGGACTGGTAACATTATTTTTTCCCTTCACAAGTGTTGTTTAATAAAATATATTCTTTATATATCTGGTTTCCATTTGGATTATTGGAGTTACTTGTAGTTATTTTAATATTCCATTTTGTTATTTGACTAGTTCTATTGCATAGATCGGGGTTTTGGCAGCTTTTGTTTCTATCATTTGTTGTAGGTCCACATTGTTTAACAACCATTTTCATTGTTAGGTTTGTTTTTCATACACAACCTAAAGTGTTTTATTTTCGCACACATTCGAGAAGAAAAATAATAACACAAACTGCTGGTGAGTAACGGGGAGATCATTGCCCCAGAGCCTGAGGCCTTTGATCTGGGTATTTATGGTTTCAGTCCCGAGGTAGCTGCCTAACACTTTAGCTGCTATAATGCAGATAAAAAGGGAGAGGGGGTCACCCTGGCAGAGGCCCCGCGATGGGTTAAACGTTTTAGAGGGGTAGCCATTTAGGAGGATAGAGGACACAGGGGATGACACCATTGTCTTGATCCATTTAATCAATCTCCAATAAAATACGAAGGCCCCAAGGGCCTGGCTTAGGTACTCTTAGCTAAGGCAATCATAGGCCTTTGACAGGTCTACCTTAATCATCATGCTAGGGATTTTTTTGGATTTGAGGGAATGCAAAATTTCTTAGGAAGCCACAAAAAAATCCAGGATTTGTTGGCCTTCAAAAAAACCCATTTGTTTTGGGGTAATGACGAGAGGAAGAAGAGGCTTTAGCAATTTAACAATCATAGTGGATATAATTTTATAAATGACATTGCAGGGGGCGATAGGTCTAATTCCTTGAGGGTCATCAGATTTTGAGGATTTCAGAATTAGAGCAATAAAAGTCGCATTTAGGCTAGGACATACCTTTTCGTTTGGGTGTGGTTCTTCCACCACATTCAGAATATTAGGCCCTATGAACTTCCAGGCCGCCTAATAAAATCCCATGGTGAAGTGATCTGGTCAGGGTGCTTTGTTCTTTGCCATGCCCTTCACCAATTCCTCAACTTCCTGTGGTGTTACTACTGGAATGATGTCCAGGTTTTTGTCACTAAAGATAAGCTGTGAATGTTCCTCAAAATCCTTTGTGTATCTTCGGATTGATTTTGGGATGGTTCTATTAGAATGGATTTGAAATGATAGACCCAAAGCCCCTCCATCTCTTCATGTTGTACTACCATTTTTCCCTCTTCATTCTTCAAGGAGTAGATTCGGTTCTGTTGTCGATGTTAAATCATTGCTTTATGGAAAAAGTGGGTATTCCTTTCTCCTTCCCTCAACCAGTTGACTCTGGATTTTTGTTTCCATAAGATCTCCTCTTGCTTTCTCCTTTCCTCAAGATGATTGATTATCTTCCCTTCTTCCACTGTGAGGCTATCTGATCTACCATGTTGGATGATTTATTGTTGTATATCCTGGATTTTGTTGTTCAACTTGTTCTAGTCCCTAATGATGTGGTTGAACTCTTCTCGATTCCATTTCTTGATCTTGTGTTTAATATCCTTTAACTTCAATTGGAAGGTGTGCATGAAGTTGCTCCTTTCCTCCTCAATATTCCTCCACCATTTCTCAATTTGTTTTACAAGATTGGGGTCTCGTAGCCAAAAGGCTTCGAATATGAACATGCGATTCTTCATTCCAATTTTCAAATTGATTTCTAAAGGATGGGCCAGTGATACAATCCCATGCATGGGAGGATAGAGGCCTCTAGAAAAATATCTCTGCTGATGACTTGCTCCAAGGCGAGAAACCAATCCAGTTGGGAGGCAATGTGATGGGTTCCTCCCCTACGGTTGTTCCATGTGTACACTCCATTGTTTGTCTGAAGATTCACTAAGTGTAGATTTTCTATGAGCTCCTCAAAATCCTCCATCTCTGTCTCAGTGCACCAAGTACCTCCTCTCTTTTCTTCCAGCGATGTTATCATATTGAAATATCCGCCAACTATCTAGAGGTCTTCCGTATATGATTCCCGTAATTTGATGAGGCTCTGTAAGAAGACCCCTTTTCTCCTAGAATGTGGGGCCCATAAACTTCTACTAGAGGTACCTAGTCCCTTGAGCCCACATGTCTAAACTTCCCTAATAATATCCTTGGGAGGCTAACCCAATCCTCAAAAGTTACTTTCACTAGGTTCCACAAGATAGCTAGGCCACTAGTACTTCCTCTAGCATCCTGGGCCATTACTTCATAATATGGGTTATAATTTTGCAAAATTTCCTTGAGCTTGCCTTCCACAACCTTTGTCTCTTGAAGAATCATGATACTCAGTTTGTCTTTTCTTAGTCCCTCCTTTAGGCCCCGCAATTTTCCTCTGTTGTTGAGTCCTCAGACATTCCAGGGTGTAATTATCATTTAATAGGTTTGTTGAGTTGGTGAAACACTGCTAATAGGGGTACTACCCTTCCCAAGTTTACCAGCATTTCCCCTACCATTTGAATGGAATTACTCAAGTTCTTTCTTCCTTGTTTCTTTCCCCCTTTTCTTTGGGTTCCTTGCTCTGTCCTCTCATTGGCTTGGGACCCCAAGTGATCTGATTGATCCACTACTATCATACCTTGCTTGGCCTGATATTGCTGAAAAGTCTCTTTATACATTTTTTTTTGATCTTCTGGAATGAATCTCTCATCTAGGTGTCTCCATTCACTCAGCAGGTGCTTCCTCACTTGTTCTTCTAGGCTGAGGTCATCCTTCAATTTGTCGATCTCCATGTTGTCCTCGTATACTATTTGCATGGTTACTTCCTTTTCTTGTGGTTCCTCTTTCACTTTCCGTTTGGAGTTACTCCCTCCCCTTTGGGTCTGTGATTGAGTTTCCAGATCTGTCTTTTCCATAGGGGTTTCTATGCTTTCCTCATCCTCTTGTAGGATCTCAAAACGGTTATGATTGTAGCTTCCCTTTCCACTTTTTCCCTGATTAGGGTTTTGTGAAGTCTTCTAGTTGTGTTTTCTTCTGTGGACTTCTTGGAATCCTTCTACATTTTCCTTGGCTCTGTTCTCCCCAACGGTTTTAGGGTTTTTTGGCAATTCTTGCTTGTTTAGAAGGTATGCACGAAATAGATGGTCATATTCATGGCACCTACAACATCTAAAAGGTATGTGTTCATATTCTAAAGGTTGTTTCCACACCTAATCATGGTATTACAACTCTATGAATTTCGACAGTGGCTCAGTTATGTTCATGTAAATGGAGATCCTGGCATAGGAAGTGTATCTTCCCTTTCTGGTGGAGTCCAAGACCTTGACAAAATTCCTGATGGACTTTCCTATGCCCTCAAGGATCTTCGAGTCCCAAAATTCCATTTGAAGATAAAATAATATGACCTAGACAGCCGTCGCTAGGACATTTTCCTGGTCTTGGTTGTAGCATTCGTCCCAATGCCGCATAAAGAGACTTACATTGTTGAGGAAGTAAGACCCTTCTTCAAAGACCCACTCCTTATCTTCCAAGTTGTAAAATATTATTTTAAAGAAGCCTTTAGCTCCTAGCTTCATCTCAATGCATCCATTTGGATGCCATTTGAAGTGCATCCATCTAACCAGCTCCTTTTCCGCCGGCCAAGTGCCTATGAACTTGCATATGAGAGGATGTCCTTCCATATACTTCCTGTACCCTTCCAGTTTGTTATTTGGGATGATGAATCTAAGCTTTTTCATAGACCTAGGTAGGCATTATCCCCTCATCTTTTCCTTCCATTCAGTGCCTAGAACCAGTTGTCCTTTGCTACTGCCTCCTTGATGACCCATTGTTGTAGTCTCATGATTGCGTGTTTCTCCCACCGCCACATCCTTATAGGAGGGTATCTCTCCCCCCTACTACCACACTCATTATGTTGTCAACCAGCCTGCTCTTGGAATTGTATGGTCAATTGCGTGTTTGGTAAGGTCAATTGTAGTAGCGGTTATTAGCCTTTATATTCTGAAACCCTAGTTGTGACAGTCATCCTAGTGCGTCTCCACCCTCTTAGTACTTGTCTTTAAGTTATTTTCACTTGATTTTGATCTTAAGGTCAATAGTTGTTTTTTCTTCTTAAATATTTTGTTCAAAGAACTTTAAAAGAAAAAGTAAAAAAAACATTTTTTTTTTCCTTTCTTTTCTTTGATTTGATTTTTTGTTTACCAACAAATGTGTGAATCTTTGTTTGAAGTTGGAATTTGCTTGGCTTGAGAGATCTTTTTCTTGGATGTTTGTTTCTCCTTGTTTGGTCAAATTTTGAATTTAGGATATTAAACAACACATTTGTTTGTTTAGGCAATTCCATAGAATCTTGCACTTAGGGATTCTAGTATGCATTAAGTAGTTTGTATTCTCGGCATTTCTTTTAGTCTCTTTATATAAATGATGAATGTGTGAGCATGTTTAAAAAGAGAAAAAGAGTTTTTTACTTTAATAGGTTTCTCGTAGAACCCTGTAGAGATCACTTTTCATCAAAGAAAAAGAAGTTGCATATCACATGTAGCCTAGTTTTATATTGATTTATTTTGTGTCAGAATATCGTAAGTTTCACTTCTGCTACCCTTGACTTCAAAAACAACCACTTAAAATAAGTGCTTAATTATAATGAACTAGAATTTTACTTTTTCCATAGATACATCAACTAGTCTAGGACATTTAGGGCCTTGGAATAGGGTTGTGGAGAGATTCTCCAAGGCCACTCTAAAGTGAAATGTAGAATTTGATTAAGGAGTGAAAAATCCAATATCGTTAAGCTATCTGGGAAAGATATTCTAACACATGCATTAAGCACGAGGATGAGTTAAGACATGGAAACAAAGACACCCCCTCTCCTACTTGTTGAATCCCCTGCCTACGACTATTCTATCCAGCCTCTGATTACGAATTGGTAACCTTAGTGATGCAGAACTAGCAATCAAAACCCGGAATCTTGAACAAACTGTGCATATAATTATTCAACTCAGTAAATTCCCAAATGCAATCTTCAGTACCTGGCAAATTACCATGCTTTTAACATACAACTCTGCGTTGACCGCTGCAACTCAACACTTTTCTTTTCTTCACTCAACAGTCTTATATCTTCCCTGCAATTAGATGATTTGATGTATTCCGTTATAACAAACAGAACTGGAATTAACACTCATTTGGAAACAGCGCTCCTTATAATATTTTTCTACATAGAATACAACAACTTCAAATGATCTGATAAAGTTTTTACTATCTAAAATTTTCAACACCTTAAAACTCCAGCGAAGCTAAAATCTTCACAAATTGCTGCTTCAAACTGGAAATTGACTCCAGTAAACAGACAAATTACTATCTTTCAACCAAACTTCTCTCTGCGCTCTTTCGATCTGCGTCGATTTGGTCTCAATTAGCGATTTTCCAATGGTTATTTTTAAAACACAACACTATGGGTTGTCACCCAAATCTGGTTGTTCGATCAATTTGCAACCGATGAAGTTGATGTGCCACTAGAATTTAGCATTTCCTACGCGCCAATGCAAAATTGCTGGAGTTTGTTAGTCGCCAAAATATTGAACATTACCACACTCATCCGTTACCATGAGCCTGATGTGATCTCTACTGCGATCGAAATTGTTGTATTGATGTCACGATTGACAATTGTCAGCATCTTGAACTTTGCCAACACATTTAAATCTTCCAGCTCCAACTTGAGGACTAACCTTCCACATCCATTCCATTGTCATATAATGCGATTTTTAAACACAATCAATCCGATTCGATGGATTATTGGAACCGAGATATCATACCAATCAACTGGATATAATTTAAATCCGCTCGAAGGTTCCACTAAATGATTTTCTTGCACCCATTCTATATGTTAACAGATTTCTTCTTGCTTGCGGACTCAATGATGCTAGGATTGCTTTAAACACAGGAATTTCAAAGAATTGTTTAGCCCTTCACAGAAATGGGAGACGTTCTGAAAACCCAATGAAAGATTTCAAGGTTAATGAATACGAAACGTGTTTCAAATTGTTCCTAATCCCCATATTTCACAGCGGTCAACAAATACCAGGAGTACTCCCAGTTTGGCTTCTAGATACATAATCGGAACATGTGAAGTTAACTAATCGGAACCTATCCATATGTGCTGACTGTTCCATGCCTTGAATTATTTGAAGCTTCTTGTTTCTGGGAATTTCTACAATATGATATAAAATACACAGACCATCATCAATTCAAGCAATTTGAAACAGAAGACTAGTATTCAAACTCCACAGTGAACTATACAAAGAGACACAATACTTATTTTTTATTCATAACAAACAGAAAAATAGAGTCTCGCATTGCCTCAATTACATTAGGAAAAATCCTGTGTCAAATAAAACACAGTTCACACACAATAACTTCTGAGCTTTCACTCCACACAAAAACCCCACACTCACTCTCTGCAAATTTGAGCTTTCGCTCACCACTCCTTTACCTCTACGAAGAGTCTCCTCCTTATTACAATTTTCACTATATTTTATCCACTAATTCCTCTAACAATAGATAATGTAATCTCCTATCATAAAAAATCAAACAGAAATCTTCTATTTCGTTGCTTTCAAGCACACCTAGACTAACAACTATTATCTCTACATTTAAATAAGATAATCTCTTATTTATTACAATAAAAAACTATTTGAGGAATCCAACCTCCTCAGTAAATCTTATTTTGACCGACAGTTAATGAATTTCACTCTATTTTAGCCACAACATGTGACCATTTCATCACATTGCTAGCTGGGTCTAGATGCTCCTGCATCAGACTCCCGAAGATTAAATTAACCGTGATCTCCTGATCATGCAATTCTGTTATGTGTCCTCCTGGATCCCATACTTGGTTTGATAGTTTGCCCTTGGTTACTGTTGTTTTTGTTTCTCCCTCAAGTATCTATCCTTTATGCTGTAATGCCTCACTATCTACTACTGTCCTTTTTACATATTTCGCTGCTGCTTTGCTCACTCTAATTTGCAATTTTCCATTCCCTTCACCTGTACCATTTCTTCCAGCCAATCTTCCTTTCTTCTTTTGTCCTACATTTGTTTTACTGGAATGCTGTAGTATGAGTTTCCACAACTCATCCAATTCATTGTCCATTTCACTTCTCATGTGTTGAATACTTTTCTGCTGCAACTGGTTGTGTTCTTGAATTTGAACATCATAATCTTTGTGCCAAAAATCTTCCATATACATTTCTGAAATGTACAAATGCCTTTTCCTAGGTTTTTCTTCTGGTTTCTCATTCATGACTTTATCATTCCTTGCTTCAAATTCCAGCATACCTTCCATTAATCCGATCTATTCTTCTTGGTTCAGATTGACTTTACATTGCCCTTTTCCTGCATATAAATCTTCATCAAAATTAATCAACTCAATAAACACAAATGCTTTACCTGGCTTCCTCATCAAAACATTCGACTTATACAAATCTGCCATCTCATTTGGAAGTTCTCTTAAAAGTTCTACACAATCTGCAATATTTGTTTTGTCATCCTCCTTATTCTGCATATGACTATGAGTAGTCATCTCTTCATCTATTAATACAACAGTCTTCAATAACTGTTTGTCTTTCCTCAAGTCAATGTGACCTGCAAACACACAACAACCTTCAGTTTTCAAAATACAATACCTTCCATTTTCTTTTGATGCTTCAAACACCAATCCTCCATCATAAATCTCTTGGATTTCAGTGATCCTTATTGCTGTGGCTTCATATCAATATGAATTTGTTCAAGTTTCCTGAATTTGTTCATCAGTTTGCCATTCAATCTCCGTTGCAATAGCTTCCACTTCACCCTTTTCTTCAGTCTCCATCTATATCTTCGGTCTTCACTTATCTTTCTTTGTACTGCCAGATCAATTTCTGGTTCTTCATTCTGCTGCCAGCTTATATACTTCTACAATTTAATGCCTTCCTTAAATTCATTCTCATGTGGCTGATCCTTCTTTCCAAATTTCTGGTTACTTCCACATTCATCTTGCTGAGTGAATATTTCTATCTCCTTCATGCTTTTGAGGACATAACTTCCTTGTTGCTCCTGATCTTTCATCTCTCCTTCATATAATCGCTGCTCAATTTCTCTGATTTCAGCATCATATTTATTAATGCTGTCTTCTACACCTTTTCCTCCATTAGGTTCTGTAAGCTTCGTTTCTCCTTTGGGTTCCTTGAGTAATCTTTCCAAGAATTCTATCTCCTTGTGAAATCTCTCTAGCAGTTCATCACAATTTCCATTCTCAGCTTCATTCTTTTCTTGGTAATCTCCCTGAGTTGACTTGTTTCCCACATTATCATATTGCAAACATCTTTCATCAATTCCATTAAACAAATTCATTGGTTTACCTTTTTGTAGTCCCACTATGGAATTGTCTTCAAACTGCTCGTCTATATCAATCTCATCTGACTGTTTCACACCAAACAGGATTTCATCTATGAACTCCTTCTGTTGCAAATGATCAACGCCTTCTTCCTCTAAAAATGATTCTTCATCATACTTTACCTCAAGAGCTTCATTCTTGGTTGTGATAATTTCAATCGACTGTCCGTCATCCTCTGCATATCCTGCAAACATACACAAACTGTAAGAATCAAAATCACAAGGCTTCATTGCCTCATCTGCTTCCTTTGTCAACATATCTTCGAATTGTTCTGAACTCTGCCAACAGTCCATGAGATCTACAGCTGACCTCTCATTATCCTCTTCCCCTAACATTTCACCTTGTTCTGGTCTGCAAATGGAAACTTCCAATTCTACCTCTGCTTCTCTGAGTTTCTCTGATTCCTCTTGAGCACTCAATATATGCTCAATCTTTCTTAATTCTTCTACTATCTCTAACTTCACTTGATGATTTCTCCTTTCTCGTAGCCTTGGCCACTTTACTCTTTTCCTCATGTTCCAAACACTTTTTTGCAGCATCTTCATCAATATTCCAATCTGGAAATCTATCTCAGCTTTCTCTCGGTCAAACACTTCTTGACTCATCTTCATGCCATTTGCTTTGGCATCTTCCTTTCTGCTGTGGCTTCTTTGTGAACTTCTGCTATGACTATCTGTTGTCATTTTATGCTCCTCTCTTTCCATGAGCTCCTCGCACCTCTGCAACAAGCCTTTGCAACAATAAGTCCTCCTTACTGTAACCTTACCTCACTAAGCTCTCCTCACTCAGTCTTTTGGTAAGCATGATCCCCTATCTGGAATCTTCTCTTGAGCAACACCTTTTCTCCCTCTAGGCTTCTACAATATCTCACTCTCTCTTTCAAAGACACTTCAATTGTCCTCTCTGTCCAATCTCTTATTGGATTCTATAGGTTCACTGCCACTTCTGCTTTTAAGAACACATCTGGTTCTTCTTTCACAGCTTCTCTTGATTTATATTGCTACAGTCTTCACTCTTTCTGATGCTGTCACCTGTGTTTTGAATGGATTTTCTCACTGTTGTAATCTGTTACTAAACTTCATTCAGAAAAACAAACTTATTCAATTTCAACAGAGCCAAGCTCTGATACCAAAAATGACACAAAACTAGCAATCAAAACCCATAATCTTCAACAAACTGTGCATATAATTATTCAACTCAGTAAATTCCCAAATGCAATCTTCAGTACCTGGAAAATTACCACGCTTTTAACATACAACTCTACGTTGAGCGCTGCAACTCAACACTTTTCTTTTCTTCACTCAACACTCTTATATCTTCCCTGCAATTAGATGATTTGATGTATTCTGTTATAACAAACAGAACTGGAATTAACACTCATTTGGAAACAACACTCCTTATAATGTTTTTCTACATAGAATACAGCAACTTCAAATGATCTGATAAAGTTTTTACTATCTGAAATTTTCAACACCTTAAAACTCCAGCGAAGCTCAAATCTTCACAAATTGTTGCTTCAAACTGGAAATTGACTCCATTAAACAAACGAATTACTATCTTTCAACCAAAATTCTCTTTGCGCTCTTTCGATCTGTGCCGATGTGGTCTCAATTAGTGATTTTCCAATGGCTATTTTTAAAACGCAACACTATGGGTTGTCACCCAAATCTGGTTGTTCGATCAATTTGCAACCGATGAAGTTGATGTGCCACTAGAATTTATCATTTCGTACGCACCAATGTGAAATTGCTGGAGTTTGTTAGTCACCAAACTATTGAACATTACCACACTCATCTATTACCATGAGCCTGATGTGATCTCTACTGCGATCGAAATTGCTGTATTGATGTCATGATTGACAATTGGCAGCATCCTGAACTTTACCAATGCATTTAAATCTTCCAGCTCCAACTCGAGGACTAACCTTCCGCATCCATTCCATTGTCATATAATGCGATTTTTAAACACAATCAATCCGATCCGATGGATTATCGGAACCGAGATATCATACCAATCAATTGGATATAATTTAAATTTGCTCGAAGGTTCCACTAAATGATTTTCTTGCACCCATTCTTTATGTTAACAGATTTCTTCTTGCTTGCGGACTCAATGATGCTAGGATCGCTTTAAACACAGGAATTTCAAAGAATTGTTTAGCCCTTCACAGAAATGGGAGATGTTCTGAAAACCCAACGAAAGATTTCAAGGTTACTGAATACGAAACATGTTTCAAATTGTTCCTAATCCCCATATTTCATAGCGGTCAACAAATACCAGGAGTACTCCCAGTTTGGCTTCCAGATACATAATCGGAACATGTGAAGTTAACTAATCGGAACCTATCCATATGTGCTGACTGTTCCATGCCTTGAATTATTTGAAGCTTCTTGTTTCTGGGGATTTCTACAATATGATATAAAATACACAGACCATCATCAATTCAAGCGATTTCAAACAGAAGACTAGTATTCGAACTCCATGGCGCACTATACAAAGGGACACAATACTTATTTTTTATTCATAACAAACAGAAAAACAGAGTCTCGCATTGCCTCAATTACATTAGGAAAAATCCTGTGTCAAATAAAACACAGTTCACACACAATAACTTCTGAGCTTTCACTCCACACAAAAACCCCACACTCACTCTCTGCAAATTTGAGCTTTCGCTCACCACTCCTTTACCTCTACGAAGAGTCTCCTCCTTATTACAATTTTCACTATATTTTATCCACTAATTCCTCTCACAATAGATAATGTAATCTCCTATCATTAAAAATCAAACAGAAATCTTCTATTTCGTTGCTTTCAAGCACACCTAGACTAACAACTATTATCTCTACATTTAAATAAGATAATCTCTTATTTATTACAATAACAAACTATTTGAGGAATCCATCCTCCTCAGTAAATCTAATTTAAAGGCAAGGGGAAAAAACACATTTGAAGAGGGTAGAAACAAGCCCCCCAAGGGGAAAAACAAAGAGAAAACCTCCAAGGGAAAGAGAAAAAAGAATGCATCTGTCAAACAGGAGAGTGAGAAAGTGATCTATAAACACTGTTCTAAACCAGGCCATGAGGAGAAAAACTGTTGGAAATTATATCCTGAAAAAAGACCTCAATTTAACAAATCCAAAGGGAAACCAAAAACTGCTGCTACTACATCTACCCCACAGGATTTAGGGGATGATTCAGGTGATGAAACCAAAATTGCAGCCATGGGTTTGAAAAACTTGAAGGGAAAAGAAATTGAAACTCAAGCCAGCACTAGTACCTCAAACTGCCATGTACAAGCTCCTAATGAGGAAGAAAGAATTGAACTGTTTCATGTGAGGGTGATTTCAAAACATAATAAATTGACACACTTTTTGATAGTGGGTCACAAGAAAACCTTATATCAGAGGACTTGGTCAAGCAGCTTAAACTTGAGACCATTCCACATCCGAAGCCATATCCACTTGGATGGATTTGCAAGGATGCAAATTTACAAGTTTCAAGAAAGTGCACATTGCACTTTGCAATTACTGCACATTTTATTGACACAGTTGAACTTGATGTGGTACCTTTTGATATAGCAGGAATTGTTTTGGGAAGTCCTTACTTGTTTGACAGGAAAGCTATCTTTCATCGCCATGAAAACAAATATCATCTTTTCAAAGATGGCAAGGAGTTCATTGTTAGAGCTCATCGCAAGAAGACAAATATAGCGACGGTGAATGCAGGACAGGTAAAAAGGCTGGTCAATTCAAGTAAGAATTTTGTTCTTCTTATGATGAAGCCCAAGGTTGATGTGAATCATGAGTCATTTGACAATTGTGATCCAAAACTTAAATCAGATCTGTATGATGTAGTTGATGCATATCATGAGATGTTTTAGGAGCCAACAGGTTTGCCTCCTAAGAGGAAGATTCAGCATGAAATCCATTTGCATCCAGATTGTCCTCTTCCAAACATAGGCATGTACCGCATGTCTATTATGGAGAATGCTGAAATAAAGAAGCAAATCAAGGAATTGTTGGACAAGGGTTTCATAAGGCCAAGTACTTCGCCATGTGGGTCACCGATTGTATTGATTCCAAAGAAAGATGGCACTTGGCGTATGTGTGTTGATTTCAGGGCCTTAAACAAGATAACGGTAAAGAATCGTTACCCACTCCCAAGGATAGATGATTTGCTAGATCAGCTGAAAGATGCTCGATATTTCACTAAGCTAGACTTGCGCAGTGGATATCATCAAGTAAGAATTGAAGAAAGTAACATTTGGAAGACAACCTTTAAAACCAAACAAGGACTCTTTGAGTGGCTTGTGATGTCGTTTGGTTTGTGCAATGCACCTGCAACTTTCCTGCGGGTAATGGATGATGTCTTGTGTCCTTTTCTTGATGATTTCGTTATTGTCTACTTAGATGACATCTTAATTTTCAGCAAGTCTAGAGAAGATCATGTCATGCATGTTAAGAAAGTACTTGATGTTTTGAAGAAGAATCAGTTATTTCTTAAAATGTCAAAGTGTGAATTTGGAAAGACTTCTTTGGTTTATTTGGGACATATAGTAGGAGGAGGTGCTTTGAGAATTGATCTTGCTAAGATTGAGGCTATTGTGAAGTGGCCTACTCCCAAATCCATAACAGAGGTAAGAAGTTTTTTGGGTGCAGCTCAATATTGGAGGAAGTTTATCTCTAACTTCTCTTCTATAGCAGCTCCTATGCATGCAGTGACAAGTGTGAAGCATGCTTTCCAATGGGGAGGCAAGCAGCAAAAAGCTTTCGAATCTTTGAAAGAGAAGATTAGTTCAGCTCCAGTCCTTGCATTACCGGATTTGAGACAGCCATTTGAGATACAAACTGATGCTAGTGATTATGCTATGGGTGCAGTTCTTCTACAGCATGGTAATCCTATTGCTTTTCATTCTGAAACTTTTAATGGTGCTGTTGTAAATTATCCTACATATGATAAGGAGTTGTATGCGTTGGTACAAAGCGTCAAAAAGTGGAAACACTATTTGATGGGCAAAGAAACTGTTATACATACCGACCATCAGCCCTTACAGTACTTGCAATCACAAAGCAAGTTACAACAATCACGACACTTCAGATGGATGGGCTTCTTGCAACAGTTCCATTTGGTAATAAGGTACAAGAAAGGTACTTTGAATAAGGTTGCTGATATGCTTTCAAGGCCTATTATTGATGTTGTTACTTTACTTAAGAATGCTTCCATTGTACATGATAGTTACATAGAACAATATGCATCTGATGAAGACTTTAAAGATGTGTATGCTAACTTGAGTAAAGGGAATCATGTAGAGGAAAATGACTATCACATGCATAACAATTTGCTGTTTCATTTGGGCAAGTTGTGTATACCACAGGGGGAGAGAATAAATGTCATAAGAGAAGCTCATTCTTCTCTTATTGCTGGCCATTTTGGTGTGAGCAAAATAGTTTCACATCTACAGAGGTATTGCTATTGGCCTCACATGGTAGATTTTGTTTCAAGGTTCATAAGAGGTTGTTCATTATGTGGTACAAGCAAGCCTAGCAATAGGAAGCTTGGTTTGTATACTCCTTTGCCGATACCTTCTAGACCATGGGAGAGCATCTCTATGGATTTTATAGGAGGTTTGCCAAAATCTAGAAAGCAGCATGATTATTTATATGTAGTAGTTGATCGTTTCAACAAAATGTGTATACTTATGCCTTGTAAGAAAACTATAACTGCTGAACAAACTACTGAATTATTTTTTCATCATGTATGGATTCACTTTGGTTTTCCTACTTCCATTATTAGTGATAGGGATTCCAGATTTGTGGGGAATTTTTGGTCCAACCTATGGGAGATGATGGACACAAAGTTGAAGAAAAGTACTGCTTTCCATCCACAAACAGATGGACAAACCGAAGTTGTGAACAGAACCACTGTCCACCTCTTGAGAGGTTATTGCAGCAAGCATCCCAAGCTTTGGGATGAACATTTTCACTACATACAGCATGCTTACAATCGTGCCAAGCACTCTTCCACAAACACCTCACCGTTTGAAGCTTGTTTTGGTTACTTGCCAAAATCACCTCTTGATTTCATTCTTGAGAAAGATGTTGCCATTGAGGGACATAGTGATATTGACAAAGCTCGTTCATTCATTGAAAGAATTCAGAAAATACATCAGCAAATTCAAGAACAGCTTGAGAAGAGTCAAGGCGAATACAAGGAAAGACACAACAAGCATAGAGTCGATCACAAGTTTCAAGAAGGGGATGAGGTATGGCTGTACATTAGTAAGGAAAGGATGCAAGGAGAAGGTAAAAAGCTGAAGCCTATTCGTTATGGTCCATTCAAAATCCTCAAGAAGGTTGGAAATAATGCTTTTGAATTAGATTTGCCTTCCTACATGCAAATGTATTCTGTTGTCAATGTGGAGAACTTACGTTTGTATGAACCTCCTTTGATTGCTGATCATGAAAATGCTGTTCAGCTGCCATATATGGAAGATTTCTCGCCAGAATTCTTAGATGAGTTGAAAGCAGATACAATCCTTTACAGAAGGACACGCACTTCAAGGAGGGGCAGTGTAGATTATGTTCGGGTTGGTTTCAAAGGCAGTAAACCGAACAAGGCAAAGTGGATGGAGGTGGACAGAGTGAGGGAGATTTACCGTCGCCTCTTTAACAGGTAGTTGAAGGCTTTTGGGGTCCAAAAGCTTCCGAATGGGGAGGCGTGATCAGGTGCTCATGTCCTAAGTGTCGTAAAATGCTCAAAATTTAAAGTGCTCAAAACTAGTTCAAAGTTGAATGAATGGAAATTTCTCGTCTTCCCGATTTCGTCACCGTAAACGGTTCGTAAAACAGTCGCCGTATGAGGAAGTTATGGCAAAAAGAAGAATTTGTCCATAACATTAGAAATTTTAATTTTTCAAAAAAAATTAAAAAAGGAATATTCCGCACAATATTCCTTGGAATATTCTAGGGAATATTCCCTTTTCAGCAACCAATCACAGGCCATCACGTGGCAGGCTCGGAGGCCGCCACGTGGCCCCCAGATGACGTCAGCAAGAATGGGTTGGGCAGATATAATCAAATTTTTTTTTTGGTCAGATGGGTTGGGCGGATATAATCAATTTTTTTTTTTGGTCGGATGGGGGATCGAACCCGTGACCTATTGACAACAAGCCCCACGCCTTAACCATCACACCACATGACCATTCTTGTTATGGAGGGCGGCAGAATTTCATATGAGGTTTAACGTTCTGTTGGGCAGGGCCCGAAGGGGGCCAACCCCTAAGGGCTAGCCCCCCTTTCATATGATCACGACCCAGAACCAAGGGCCTAAGCCCCAACCGCCAGCCAAACTGCCAGCACGAACTTCGAGGACAACATTAAATGTAACTGCAGTTTTGGAGAAAATTCTGGCAGGCCTAACTGGACATTAACTAAAGTTAGCTGGAGTTCTTTTAGGCTAAACTGGAGGGGATCATTAAATGGCCATAACTTTGGCTAGGAAAGGTGGTTTTCGACGAATTTGTTTTTGATTTTGGGTATTTTCGACCTTCGGAAGCCATTGGTGAAGGTCTTATAGCCATTTGAGGTCACTTGTAGAGGTTTTGGAGCCGTGAAAGTTCTAGGAGCCACCAGGGCCCAGTTTTGTGAAGACTGTATAGGGTTGCAGGTATCCATTGGAGGTGATCCAATAGTCAATCCTGAAGGATTCAAGTGTTTTGAATCCATTTTTACCATCTATTTCTCCTATAGATGCTTCTGTTTAGCTGTATTTTCAATTTGAGCATTTAATGAAAACAAGGACAAGCCCAGTTGGGAGCTTTGGACCCAACAGAGGTAGCCCAGGAGGGGTGAACTGCTTTATCAACTTCTTTTGCATCTGTGGTTGAGTTATTTTGCAGAAAAAATTCGTTTTAGTGTGTTAAACAGTAAAAGGAAATAAATCTGCTATGCTTAAATGGGTCATGAACAGCTGAAAATTTCATTTGTTTTCTTTCTGCAAGACATGGAAATCTTTTAAACATGTATAATTCTGAATTGAATACCTTGCAAACAAATTACAAGTAGTTTCAAATTCAGATCAGTTAAGAAGGATTTTTTTTGGGATGGCCTTAAATCAGATAATCAAAAGTTTGTGGCGGAATGTTTGGTTTGCCAACAAAATAAAGTGGAAACAATTAAGACCCTAGGACTATTACAACCTTTATCGTTTCCAAGCCAACGTTAGGAGGAGGTTTCAATGGATTTTATCACAGGTTTACCCAAGTCCACAGGAAAGAGTGTTATCATGGTGGTAGTTGACAGACTTACCAATTATGCACACTTTTGTGCATTATCTCATCCATTTAAAGTGAGTACAGTTTCTACTACATTTATGGAAACAATTTAAAAGCTACATGGAAACCCAAAGATTATTGTAAGCAATAGAGATCCCATTTTCACTGGAAATTTTTGCACAGAATTATTTTATTGTCTTGGTACTCAGTTAGCTCATAGCTCATCTTATCATCCCCAATCTGATGGGCAAACTGAGATAGTAAACAAATGTTTGGAAGGATATCTTCGTTTCTTTGTATCTGATAAATAGACACAATGGGTCAAATGGTTGCCTCTAGATGAATGGTGGTATAACACTTCCCTCCATACTGCAACAAAAATGACCCCATTTATGGCACTTCATGGATATCATCCACCATCCATCACATCATATTTAAGAGAAAGTTCTAAGGTTCAAGCAATGGAAGATCACATCGAGCATCAACAACAAGTTCTCCAACTCTTAAATGATAACCTCACCTTGGCATAGAATGGAATGAAACAACAGGAAGATCAACATCGAATCAAAAGAAGTTTTGATGTAGGTGATTGGGTATTCCCACGGCTACAATCATATAAACAAATGTCCCTCAAGCAAGCTAATAAGGATAATAAATTATCACCAAAGTATTATGGTCCGTACAAGGTGTTGCAAAAGATAGGTACTATGGCATACAAATTGGATCTTCCTGCAGCTTCTCGAGTGCACCCAGTTTTCCATGTTTCATGCTTAAAGAAGGTTATAGGTGATAAGATTCTAGCTCAAACAATATTGCCAAAACTTGATGAAGAAGGAAAAATCATATTGGAACCTAAAGCATGTAGAAAATTTGTGATAGGTTAACTCGATAATGCAATATAAATCAAAACAGAATATTATAACCTACATCTACTATTAATTTGCGGAAGCTTCAAGATCGAGATGAACAATATAACTAGAAGAAGAAGAATCAATGGCACAATACACATGAAAATACTTTGAGGAAAGTCTCAAATAAAAACCCCACACTATTGTATTATCATACATGGTGGAAATACATAGGAATTATACAAAGCCTTAGCTCTCACAACTAGCCATCTCTTAGTACAATCCTCACAGATGCTCACAGGCAATCTTGGATTCTCTCGAGCCTTCCTCTCTGCCCTCCAAGCTCCTATTTTCTTGTGTTGTTCCTTGTGGATGATTAGCCTATTACCAAGTGGAAAAACAAGCCTTCAAAACTACGGAATCATAAAGGATGAATCCTTGACTGCATGCATGAGTTTTCTGCATGAGAAAACACATGCAACTGATAGTACACTATCCTTGGACATTAATCTCAACTGGGTCTTTATCAGAGTAGACATGCATGAGTTTCTGATGAGGGAATCTTCAGTTAGCTAGAGTAGCACTAGTTGAGTGCATTAATGCATCAACTGACAGTTAACTCACTATTAGTTCCTCAAACAGTTTGGAACTAATTTAACTGGACTTAACTCAATAAACTGAGTTAACTAATTACAAATCAAATATAACTCAATATTATCTCCTTAATTTAAGGGATAACTCTTGCATGACTTCAGAAAGACTTATAACTTGAATTTCTCCAACTAATTAATTTAAAATAAATTAATTAACTATTTCCAAGTAGTTGTTAAGACTAAATTCGATTTTAATTCACAATTTAATTCAAGGACAAATTAAATTGGAATATTCTTGTTGCCATATTTCAACACTCCCTCTCAACAAGAAAGGGATTATCTTCCACACCGATCTTGCCTCTATGGAACTTGAATTTACACTTTGACAATGCCTTTGTCAAAGTGTCAGCATCTTGCTCCTATGTCAAAATATACTGCAACAACATGATCCTCTCGACCTTTGAAAAGCCATAGACAACAAATCTTGCCTTATGCTTCTCCAAACTACCATCAGAAGCTTGATTTACCTTGTAAATCTAACAAGAACTGACAACTAACTTGTTATCTAGTCTTGGAACCATGTCCCAAACACTATTGTGAATTATGGAGTCATACTCCTCCACCATAGCATCAACCGAAATTAGCTGCTACACTACTTCCTCAAAGGAAGACGGCTCAGTCTCAACAAATTCCCCAACAAGGGCCATGTATCTAGTGTACCTCTCAGGTGACCTCCGCTGTCTGCGCTGAGAAGATGGTGCTCCCACATTCTCTCTCACATCCTCCAACAATCTATCAGCTTCTCTTGTGCACTTCTGTCCATCTCTAGAAGACTCTATTTGAGTGGATGTCTCCACTCCTGGAAGCTCTACATGTGGCTACTCTACATCATTCTGAGGCTCCTCTTCCTTAGGAACCAACAGTTCCTCCATAGCCTATAGTTGGAGCTCCCTCTCAAGGGAAGCTCGCATGGCCTTCTGCTCATCAAACTTGAGCTCTCTGTGAACCACTATCCTCTGACTGGTAGGCAAGTACACCCAATAGTTGTGAGGTGTATCAGTGTAACCCACAAATATCCCCATCTCTGCTGTTAGCTCAAGCTTCTTCCATGCATCATTTGTCACATGGTAATATACCGATAAGCCAAAGGTCTTGAAGTGACCCACATCTGGTCTCTTACGGGAGAAAGCTTGCTCTAGTGTCTTCATCCCAAGTATGTGATGCGGGCTTCTATTCTGCATATAGACTGTTGTGTTGCATGCCTCAGCCCACAAGTGAAGTGGTAGGCCTTGGTCATGCAGCATTTCCCGTGCCACCCCTACAATAGCTCTGTTCTTGCTCTTGGCCACCCCATTCGGCTGTGGGTTATGAGGTACCGTCAACTCTCATTTAATTCCTTTCACTGCATAGAAGTCCTTAAACTCTTGAGAGACATATTCTCCATCATTGTCGCTTATCAAGGCCTTGATCTTCTTCCCTGACTCTTTCTTGACCAAAGCTTTGAACTCACAAAAATTTGTGAAGGTTTGGTCCTTCTGCATGAAATAAATATAGAATTTACACGAATAGTCATCAATGAAAATCACATAATACCTTTGCTTCATTGTGGATGTCATTGAGAATGGTCCACACAAATCAGTATGAATTCACTCTAGCATAGCCTCTGCTCAACTATCTCAATCATCAAAGGAAGACTTGGTGTACTTTCCCAAGGTACAACCTTTGCATGTGTCAACTTACTCAATTTTACCTTTGGGAAGTCCTATAGAAATTTGCTCCATTATCTTCAAAGCCCCATGATGCAAATTGCTGAACCTCCTGTGCCACAACTCGCAAATATCTTGGCTTTGCACCAATTCTTCTTTTTTACTCAATGCTACACAATCATCTACCTCTAGTTTATAGAGATTCTTCACCTGAATCTGCATCCTCTTGGTCTAACCCATGGCTATGTGTCTTAGGAATGCCTTTCCTTTACTAAAGACAACATCGTAGCCTTTTTCCTCCAACATCGTGACCAATACCAAGTTCTTCTTCAGTCCAAGCACATACATCACATCTGTCAAGGTGAAAGGAGTTCCATGCTCCCTCTGAAAAGCAACTATGGCCACTCCTAGAACACTATACCTTCTGTCGTCAACCATCTCTATGCGCATCTTGAGGTCTTTCTCCTCCAAGGCACTGAATAAATTTTTATCACTCGTCATGTGGAATGAGGCTCCACTATCAAGATACCAGACACAACCCATCATCAGTGACACCATGCATGTCATGAGGGTAAAGTCCATTTCAAACTGAGAGGCTAATGCCTCACCTTCCGGTCCTTCGAAGGATCCCTTCTTGGACTTCTTTGATGGGAAATTAGTTGCATAATGTCCCATCTTGTGACAATTAAAGCATCTTACTTTAGAAATGTCATCCTTCTTCCCTCCATGAGAAGAATTCAATTTGAAATGGGAAGCCTTCCCCTTCCCAGTCCTTGCCTTACTTGCTAAGGCTAGATTTTCTTCATTATCATTCTTGGATGAAGAACCATCTCGTGTGCTCCTCCTGATCTCCTCCTACATAAGATCCGACAAAAGTCGTTCCCAATCCAACAGTTTCTCCCTTCCATTCACAGAGTCCTGGTAGCTATTCCAACTCCTTGGAAGGCTAAGGAGAGCAAGGCTCACCATATCATCATTGGCAGTAGTTATTCCCACACTGCCAAGCTCATCATTGTAGGTGGTGAGCTTGCTTAGATATGTGGAAATAGTATCACCCTTCTCCATCTTGATTCTTTGAAGCTTATCCTTGAGAACCAATTTCCTCTGGTTATTATTGTTCTAGTAGAGGTCCTTCAATGTCTTCCACATTGAAAATGGAGTATCCATCCCATGGATACTCGAGACAATATGGTTTCGAACTCCCTCAAGGATGATCTGTCTCACCTTCGCCACACACTTTTTCTACTCAGCTAACTCTTGTGCATTAGTTGAAGTTGGCTTTGGGATTTCTTTATCAATGAATTCCTTCAAGCCATTGTCTTCTAATACAGCCTCCATTCTATCTTTCCATGCTATGTAATTTTAGCTACCTTCCAAGGCATACTCGAGTCTCAATCCATAGAATTCCATTGGCCAACCTTGAAGTATGATATGAATTCGATATGCACCTGCAACTCCGAACTTAAAACTTTGAATTCTCTTCTCAGTATATTGTTCACATCTCTAATACCATGTAGAAAATCTGTGATAGGTTAAACCGATAATGCAATATAAGTCAAAGTAGAATACTATAACCTACTTCTACTATCAATTTGTGAAAGCTCAAAGATCAAGCTGAGCAATATAACTAGAAGAAGAAGAATCAATGGCACAATACACATGAAAATACTTTGGGGAAAGTCTCAGATAAAAACCCCACATTATTGTATTACCATACATGGTGGAAATACATAGGAATTATACAAATCCTTAGCTCTCACAGCTAGCCAGCTCTTAGTACAATCCTCACAGATGCTCACAAGCAATCTTGGCTTCTCTTCAGCATTCCTCTCTACCCTCCAAGCTCCTACTTCCTTACGTTGTTCCTTGTGGATGATTAGCCTATTACCAAGTGGAAAAACAAGCCCTCAAAACTATGCAATCCTCAAGTATGCATTCGTGACTACATGCATGCGTTTTCTCCATGATAAAACACATGAAAATGATAGTACACTGTCCTTGAACATTAATCTCAACTGGGTATTTCTCAAAATAGACATGCACGAGTTTCTGATGAGGGAATCTTCAGTTAACTGGAGTAGCACTAGTTAAGTGCATTAATGCATCAACTGACTATTAACTCACTATTATTTCCTTAAACAGTTTGGAACTAATTTAACTAGACTTAACTTAGTAAACCGAGTTAACTAATTACAACTCAAATATAACTCAATCTTATGTCCTTAATTTAAGGGATAACTCTTGCATGACTTCAGAAGGACTTCTAACTTGAATTTCTCGAACTAATTAATTTAAAATAAATTAATTAATTATTTCCAAGTAGATGTTAAGACTAAATTTGATTTTAATTCACAATTTAACTCAAGGACAAATTAAATTTGAATATTCTTGTTGCCATATTTCAACAAAGCAATCAAACAAATAAGAACTCGACAGCTACAAAATCGATGAATTTCAGAGTATCTCATCAAGTGGAAGAACTTACCCGTTTGAGTATCTCATTGTATCCCTTATTGTTATTATTGTGCCCCATAGAATCCCACTATTGTTATTTTTGTGCCTTTATATTATTATTGTTAGGTCAGCTTGGTTATATTGTGACCCTTTAGACTCCTATATATAGAAAGGAGGTTTTGTCATTTGCATCATCCAAGAATTGTTCATTTGTGTAATGTAAAGGAGGTTGCCCCCTCGAAGACACTGAATTCTAAGGTGTTGATCTATCTTTTCTCTCTTTTTGTGAGCTGGTTTCATAACAAAATGTGTTTTCGCTATCACATACGGTTGGTTATTAGGGTTCATAGTATCCACTGAAGGGATTCTTGTTGATCCCTTTAAGGTTGATGCAATACCTCAGTTGCCTCCCTCGTCAACAATTTGTCAACTTCAGAGTCTCGAAGGTAAAGCCAATTTATTAAGGATATTTATCATAAATTATGTTGAGATCACAAAAGAATTTATGAGATTGATTAAGAAGGGAGTTCCTTTTGTTTGGGATGATTTCACTAAGTGCTCCTTTAATGATTTGAAAAAGGAATTGACCTCTACTCCTATGTTGAGTCCACCCAATTATAGCATGGATTTCCTTTTATATCTCGCTGCGGCAGAATCAACCATTAGGATGGTTCGCATTCAGGAGGACCATGCTCTTAGAGATAATGTTGTTTATTGTCTGAGTCGAGGGTTACTTGGTCCTAAACATTGATATTCTCATATAGAGAAATTAGCTTTAGCAACAATTCACATTGTCTAGCGACTTCGTCATTATGTTCTACTAGGAAAAACTTTATGTTGGCTCATGTCAACCCATTTTAGTCTATCCTCAATAGGTGAGTGATTGGGGGAAAATATAAAAAATGGATTGTGATTTGACAAGAATTCGCTTGAATTCATATCTAGCAAATCTAAAAAATCTTTAGTATTTGCAGAATTGATCTCAGAGTTTCCTTGTGAAGAAGATGTTGTTTATGAAGAGTCATTTCCTGATGAACATCTCTTCCTCATTTCTTCACAAGATACTTTGTATGGAGACATCATAGTATATCTCCAAACTTCAAAGTTTCCTCTAGCCTTTTCGAACGATGAATATAAAAAATTGCATCACCTAGCAAAAAATTATGTTATTATCGGTGATACTTTCTATCATCGCAAAATTGACTCAATCCTTAGACGTTGTTTAACCTTAGAAGAAGTTCAATCCATTTTAAATGACTCCACAATGGAGCTTGTGGAGGTCATATATCTAGGCTTAATACAACCCAAAAAATCTTGCGTGTAGGCTATTTTTGGCCCTCAGTATTTAAAGATTACATGGAAGTGGTCAAAACGTGTCATCCTTGTCAAATATATACTCGGAAAATGCACGCTCATCTAGCTCTTCTATTGTAGCAGCTACAAACACCTTCCAAAATTTTTCCTTAGCTATGTTTTGGAGCCTCCCTACCAACCATCGTTAGCAACATGTCTTGCATCGTCAAGCACATAGGCTTCAACTATTTGATAGAGTCTTGTCAGCCTATGTATGCAAGTTTTTTCTACCTCCTTCACAGGCTGCTTTCCAAACTTAGTGTCAGTTGTTGGTTGAGCATCTCCCTATGGGAATTGCACAATTATGTAAGGGAACTAGACTTTTCCCCATAAATTTTGCAAACCCAACTGGACACCTAGCTGGGCTCCAAAATTGCACAATTCTTCTTGACACTCTTCCACTAAAAAATTGTCAATTCATCCTAGGACAATTGCTCAGCTCATAAATTGTGCAATTCTGGGCAGCAGTCACTTGCTGCTCCAAGAAATTGCATAATCCCTTTGGGATAGCCAGCCCAACAGCTAGTGGAAATTGCGCAAATTAGTCAGGAAACCTATTGGGCTTAGAAATTGTGCAATGCAATCAGACAGGCTTCCTTGAGAAAATTGGGCAATCTGACCTAGGACAGTTGCTCAACCCAGAAATTGTGCAATCCTAGGAGACAATCACCTGTTCTTCCCAGAAATTACACAATCCCTTTGGGAAAGCCAACTCTGCTCAGCCTAGGAACATCACAGATTTTCATCCCATGCTCACAGACCGATGCATGTGTCTTAAGGTTGAATGGTTCCCTCCGGGATTGAGAAAAACTAATTTGCATGCATGGAATGCTTTTCCCAAGGTAGCATGCAAAGGCATCCCTAGATTTAGGGATCTATATTTGGCAATTGGAGGTTACATGCAAGGCTCATTTTAGAAACCTCCCGCCAAGTGTTGCTTTTCCTAGATTTATGGCATGCACATCATAACCTCGATTTTATCAAAACTTATGAACGAGATGTTGCAGAGCTCATTCCTCACCTCAATATTACAACTCTAACATCCCACATCGAATTTAGGATTCTTAAGCTCATTCAACTCAGTTGTTTCAGGGAAAGCTAGCTTTGCATGTCTTGCCCTGTGGTTCTGTCGCTTTTTGTGTTTTGTCTTGTGTGAATGTTGTCTGCTTGATTTCTATCAACGCTTGCTATCGTTTGCATGCATGTTGGCTTGTACAAGCATTGTTTTAGTTTTCATTCGCATCCCACTACTATCACATGCATGACACTATTTTTTCATCGATGATTGTCATGCAGTGACTCACTTCACACACATGCATGCTTTCCCATTTTCTGAATCCTACACTTACTATTTGCATGCATGAGAAATCACTCTTGTTTACACTCAGTATCACCACGCATTCAGACTTCTCATGTTTTCAGTCGACAGTCAGCAGGTCTAGGCTGCCTTGGCCCGAACCGTGCCTTGCCTGGCTAGCACTGTGCATTTTTGGAAGCGAAGGCTCTGCTTTCCCTCTAGAAATTGCGCAAATATGACCCAACACTGACCTCCAGGCTTGCATTGCAAAATTCTTGGATGTAGTGTTTTGCTGACCCCAGAAACTATGTAATGTAGTTTGTTGGTTGCATGTCAATGCTGACTAAATTTGTACATTTTGTAGTTTCAGTCCTGAGCAGGCCAGGATGGAATGTCCATTGTGCAATTCCAGTGGTCAGTCAGCCTACTAGAAGCCCACTGTGTCATCCACAGTCTTGGCAGTCAGTCTGCCAGCCTCGCAGTGAAAATTGTGCAATATTTATGGACCATTACACAGGTATGTTACATGTTAGTCCTCTAGTTTGTTTTGGTTTTCAACTGACATATTGCTTGCCATGAGTTTTGCTATGTCTCCAAGTATCACAGGTGTCATCTTCCTCCCAGAATCATAGGTACAATGGCTTCCAGGAGAGAAGAGTCAAAGACACCATTAAGAGCACAATTGGGGATGTAGTTGATCAAGTGTCCACAAACTTGCCTATCCACGAAGACATCAAGTTGTTCATGGAAAAGGATATCAAGATGAATGGAAATGGCATCATAGTGAGCAACAACAGAAGGCATCACACATGCATGCGATTAATGCAAGAGAAAGTTTGTTGACAACATAGAGGTAGAGAAAAGCTACAAGTTCTAAGCAGATCCGCTCATGACAAAAGCAGATTTGGAGATTTAGGCTATGAGGTGATGGCACGACTAGCAGATCGCGCAAAGGTAGAGATAGAAACAAAGAAGGAGTTTCATGTCTTGAAGTAGCAACTCAAGGAAGAAAAGGAGTTTCACAAATGAGAGAATGAGTTACAACAGGGGGCGCAACATGCATAGATGGATTAAAAAGAACCCATACAAGTTATAGATCCATCCGAATAGCTAGCATGGAGTAGAGAAGGTGAGCAGTATTGTTGATCACATGTAAGGGAATTTAGCAGAATGCATGTCATTGTGTGCACACATGCGATTCCCCCCTTTTGGCACACTGACCTAGTAGAATGTAAGGAGAAAGTCTGACAAGAACTAAACATGTATTCTGAGAAGTTCATGCACATGACCACTAGCACATGCTTGGAAATTAGCACAGATAGTATGAATAAGTATGTTGTTGGTCCAGTTGCACTCAAGATGGTGATACGCATATTATTAGATGAGTTGGATAGAGGATTCATATCAATGTACCTAGATGCAATGAAGGCAAGAGTTCACTTTCAACAAGATGTCACCATTGAGCGCACAGAAACCATCATGGATGACCAATATTGGCGCCAGTTCACTGCTCTCCACCATCATGAGAATGTCAAAGAGTTGGTATCACCAAAATGTCTGAGTGTTAGTGATGGCTTGCATGGCTTGATCAAGACATTTTTTCTCACATGGTTGCATGTGCAGATTGTATGTAACGTCTTGTCAAGTGGAAGTTCAAGTGTCGATAGTTGATGTATCAATCATAGAGTAGTTTAAGAGTCATGAGGGTAGTTGAGCAGTCACAAAAGGGAATGTCAATGGTCACCCCACCCTTTGCTATATATAGTACCTCATAACTCATTGTAGAGGCTTTTAGTCATCCAAGCTTCTGATAGGAGTATCTTAGAGAAAGCTTGGACAATATTGCAATGAGCCTTGGCTTCTCCATAGTGCAGAGCTAGTACATCTATTTGGAGGAGTAGGCAGCAGTGATTGTAACGTTCCGCTATCGTAACTAGTGGTTGGTCATGGTTGTACTGTATGACTAGAACTTTCAGTTCTTAATATAACAGAGCCAACATGTTTCATGCATATTTCATATTATATTTCAACTATCTTTTTTACTCTAAATGATATATGTATCTGTTTTCTCACACATGCATGTATGGCTATTTTTTGTATATGTATATATGAATCTTACTAAAATGTAATGTTGGTTTAACCATCACTTTGAATTGCTAGCTTACTTGCCTTCTAGTTTTTGATGCATCTTTTCTCGTGTGTTCCCTTCTTAACTCAGTGCTTTCACAGGTTTCCAAGGGGTGCAGTCACCTCACCCTCCATGTGTTAGAACTGTTCATGCACCTTCCTTGACTTGTTGCATATGTCACAATTTTTCTACCAACAGGGACATCTTACTTACCTTTGCGTTCAACCGTGGTCAAGTCGATACTGCATGACCCATTGTTGGGACTCCTACACAAAACGGTCTGAGTTCTAGTTGGGACTTCTTACCGGGGAGATCCCCTGACATGTTGGCGGGTCTAGCAAAATCAACATTTTGGTGCTAGAAGGAGGGCCAAATGACAAGCTGTGTCCTCACATCCATTTTGAATCTCTGCATATCTATCATGACTAACTACATAGTTTCTCTTCCAGAGTGAATGTATTATCTAAATGACTTCATTATCTCAGAAAATCTCTCAAATAACTTGTCACATAAAACATACGATGGTGGAGGCTATGCAGCCTTGGTTAGGCACGCAATCATCATTATAGGCTCATGCGAAAGATATGGAATCTTTGAAGAATCCATGACCTATGTGCTATTCATCTAGATGCTTCGAGGGCAACCAATGCACTATTTTGCCACGCTACCTAAAAAAATCTATTCATTCTCTTTTTCATCTGGTTAGAGAGATAGATCATGCTTTCAATCACTTTAACTGTAAAGCACTCAACAAAGAAATTGTGGAATTATGAAAAGCACCCAATGAATCTGTTGAACAATTTCACATATGCTTTTGTAATCTTGAATACGGACTTCCTGAAGATGAAATTGATTGGGAATTTCTCAATGGAATATTTGAGTATCTTCGTTACACATCCAAAAATCTGCAATTCTTGAAATCATCTAAACCCTACTCAACACACTTTAGTGATGGAGCTATGCAATTATAGGTAGGCACAGTTGTTGTCACAAGTGATTGTCTGCCTTCACCTCATCAAATAGCTCCACCACCTCAGAGTGATGTGGGAGATTATGCACAAACATCTGTTGAACTGTCACATCCTCCCATGCCACCTGCTCTTGATATCTGCGCAGATTTGGCTTGCAGTCCTATTGGTTGTCACATGGATTCATTCCCTCAAGCTTCGTCCTCGTGTTCTTTTGATCCTCCAGATAGTGCTATCTTGTGTTCTTCCATTCCAGACTCCTCACCTATTGTGAACGAGAATCAAGTTATTGACAGATTAGTGTTGTGCAGCCAACCTATGCCATCATTTATGATGAGTATGTGTAGGAATCTAAATAAGAACTCGTGGTGAAGGATGAAACCCTTCCATCCATGTCTCATCCACTTTATCATGACATCCCTTGTCATTTTTCCACTGTTGATTTCCCCTGTGAGAACTCATTTCTGGATATTTATACTTCCAATCGTTCATAAGACATGTCGGATGTCAGTCAGTCATTACACTGTGGAAGGGAGACATCTTCCTCCAAAAATCCATCCAATATTTCATCTGTCATTTATGAAAACATAGAGGGTGAACATCCTTGCTTCTCATTTACCCCTCTACACGATTCATCAAATCATGAGGATGACAACAAACATCCTGAATTTTCTGATCTTGTTTGTCGTGATCTCTCTACGTCTTCATCCGATCACAATATTCATTCACTCGTTGTTAATCCATCTAAGCCATTGGTCTACGATGATATATCTATTGAAAAAGTTGAAACACCAGAGGCTATCGAGGCACTTCAGCCTGAGCTGATGGTTATGTTAGACCCTCGTTGTTCTAAGGTTGGTTTCGCTTCTGATATGGAAATTGTTGAAACATGCAAGGCTCATCATCACTCTCTTCTTTGCATTCGATATCAATCTAACACTCATTTCACTTCCTCCACTTGAACTACATGATCCCATCATTCATGCATTGGAGGAATCTCACACATCAAGCACACTTGCACAATGTAAGTGGTCTGCCATTCTCATGTTTTGTTTCATGTCATATTCAAGAGAATGCATACACTCAACATCTACACGCAGTGTAGCATAACACCATGGCAAGTCCACAGAGTTCATGTCATGTGCTTTCACTCATTTTTTTCTATGGACGCTTGTAAGCTTGGAGTGTGTACATCTTCATCATTATATCTTTCATGCTTACTGGTTTGTGCAACTATGATTTTCTTGAACCATGCCTTCACCAACATGGGTCGACCAATGCTTCGGTGGCTGCATTAGAAGTATCACTCCACATGAGATGACCCATGCACTATTAACTTAGGGGTAGGAGTAGTTTCTGCTTTGAGTTGTTTGCTTCTTTATTTTTGTGTTTTCTTTCTTTCTTGTTTGTTTTCTTACTCTCTTTTCATATGCATTTGACTCTGCTTTTTGCTTTTCATTTTGTTTTGTTTTCTTGTTTTCATTCGTAGGTTATTTTTGCATGGACCGTGTGTGACTATTGAAACAAGCCTGGGTAAAGTACTTGAGGACTTATACAGCAATTAACATATGGTTATCTACTTTTCACTCTCTCATGAAGAACTTGTTACTTTATGTCCATGGTACATCAATGGAAAATACGTACTATTCGAAGTGAAACTTGGTGAAAACACAACGCTTGCACGTGAACTAGTATCACCTACTCTAGTCAGTTTTTTTTGGGTTAATCCTTGTCAACTCAGTCAAGTAGAGTAAGGTGAGGGGGAAAACCTTAACAAGCACCTCAAAGGTATATACAAACTACTTCTATGAAAGAACAACCTCTTATGCTCTCAATAAGTCTGGATCCATCTTCCACCTCTGAAATCAATAAGTGCTATGAACAGTTATGAAAAAATGAAAAAAATGAAAATGTGGAAAAAGTTTGAAAAAATGAAAAATAAATAAGGTGAAAGAAGAGAAAGGCTTCCTACACAGAGAGGTGATACAAGTAACTCTGTCGGGGTATTGACCAGGCTCTCTGGAAACAGAGCGATGCTTGTGTTCTGGCGTGACTTTGCCAGGGTACTATCTAGTCCTGCTAGCAACGGAGCAGCATGAGATCAGATGAAAACTTAAACTCTGACGACCATAAGGGTTGTGCATCAATATACCCCTCATCTGAAATCGAAAAAACTATGTTGGTTTGGCTTGGAATGTGTGTCGACTGACCAAGGGCTTGGAAAATGCTACATCTTACAAATAAGACAGTGTGGAAACTAAGATGAATAGACAACTAAATAATACTTCTGGAGGGGTTAGACTTGCTTTTCATGAACAAGGTCCATTCAAAGAGTTGGAGTTCTACCAGTGTGTCACCAAGTGTTGTAGCAGCTATAAAAGCCCTCCAAAAAAATTTCTTAGCTTCGTTTTGGAGCCTTCCTATCGACCATCCTCAGCAACATGTCATTCATTGTCAAGTACATAGGCTTCAACTATTTCATAGAGTCTTGTCAGGCTATGTATGCAAGTTTGTTCTACCTCCTTCACCAGCTACTTTCCAGACTTAGTGTGAATTGCTAGTTGAGCAGCTCAATCTTGTAGGTTTTAACCCTGTACACAAATTTCCTGCATATGAATTCTAAAACATAGAAAATAAACAGTGCGAGAGCATAACACATAAAACACATATACACAGATATTTTTCCTTGGATCCCAAAATTGGGACTACCAGCTTGATTTTTCATTATGTTCCTTTCAATGTTATAATACACATTTATACACGTCCAAGCATCCAATACCAGGGACCAAAAACCATCGTGTCCAAAAAGACATGTGCGAAAATTATGCACAAAACCGTAGGTGGGTCTACCCAACCTAACATAGGGTCCAAAACCAAAATTTTCCGGGGTGCTGCCATGGACCCCATAAAGTGGGGTTACAGGTAAGCCTCAAACCCCATGTGACCCCCCTGCGACACAATCGGTGCAACGAAGGGGGGGCTTCGCCCCCCCTCTAACTCACTGGTTAACTACGTGGGCTAGTTGTGGAAAGAATATAACACAACCGAACATTCTCCCACTTGTTGTTTTATTTCCACAAGGAACCACAAGAGAGCTTAGTCATTTATCCAACCCTACAACACCCATTGTCTCTCTACACCAAGAGAACTTCTCAGAGCTCACAGATTTTGTCAATGCATCTGTAGTATTCTTCAAAGTTTCCACCTTTACCAGCAACACCTTTTTGTCTTCTATCATATCCCTCACAAAGTGATACTGAACATCAATGTGCTTTGTCTTTGAATGATATGCGGGGTTCTTTGCCAACAAAATTGCACTATGGCTGTCATAGTCTATCCTTATAGCTCCCTGTACTAACACCATACTTGAAGACAATCTCTGCAACCAAACTACTTCCTTGCTTTCATGAGTGGCTGCCATGTATTCTACCTTTGTAGTTGATAGTGCCACTACACATTGTTTCTTACTCATCTAAATGAATGCACCTCCAAATAGGTTATACACATGCCCACTTGTAGATCTTCTCTGATCCAGACTTTCCGCCTAGTCTGCATCAACAAAGTCACGAATATCCAACATTTTGTCCAATCCTGGTCTTCCTTGGTAGCACAAACCATAATCACTAGTGCCATGCAAATACCTAAAAACCCACTTCACTGTTGTCCAGTTCTCCTTCCCTGATTTTGACATAAACCTGCTCAATACTCCCAGTGCATGTGCAGTGTCTGGTCTAGTATAGACCATTTCATACATCAGGCTACCGACTACAGTTGCATATGGAACACAGGACATGTCCTCTTCCTCTTCTTGTGTCATGGGACACTATTCAGCAGATAACCTCACACCTACAAGAATAGGAACCTTCATCGGTTTACTATCCTGCATATTAAACCTCTGTAGTATTGTCTTGAAATACTTCCTGTGGTCTAACTAGAGCTTCCACTTTGCCCAATATTCTTTAATTTCCATGCCCAAAGTATAGATTGTAGCACCAAGATCATTCATGTCGAATTTGGAGGACAATTGTGTCTTCAAATCCTGGATAATTTCTTTGTCATTTCCAACCAGCAACATATCATCTACATACAAGACCAGATAGATAACATGGTCACCAATTAATTTAAAATACACACAGTGATCTGCTTTGCTTCTAGTGAAGCCAAGTCCCCATATAAATGTATCAAATTTCTGATACCACATCCTTGATGACTGTTTTAACCCATATAGAGACTTCTTTAACTTGCATACCAGTTCTTTCTTACCCTTCACTGCAAAGCCTTCAGGTTGCTTCATGTAGATTTCCTCTTCCAGATCCCCTTGAAGAAATGTTGTCTTCACATCCATTTGTTCTATCTCAAAATCAAAAGTAGCAGCAACAGATAAAAGTAATCTAATAGAAGTTACCTTGGCAATAGGAGAAAAAATATCATCAAAATCAGTTCCCGACACCTAGGAATAAACTTTTGCTACCAACCGAGCTTTGTATTTATCCACCTTTCCTTCTGCATTTGTCTTCTTCTTGAACACCCATTTTTTGCCAATGGGTTTCCTTCCAGCTGACAACTCCACCAGATCCCAAGCCTCTTTTTTGTGCAAATATGCCATTTAATCAACCATGGCTTCTTTCCAGAGTTTTCCATCCTCTGAATCTACTACTTCCTTCACAGTTTTGGGATCATCATCAGTAATAGACAAACAAAAATTTGAACAGAAAGCAGATGGACTATACCTTTCTGGCCGCCTTCTTTCTCAAACTAATCTTCTCACACCCAGAGTTTGTGGCTCTTCATCTTCTAATTCCTCCTCTGTTGTAGTGTCTGATTCTTCCTCCTTTAGCTCAAAATCTATCTTCTTGGGTTCCTTTGGTTGGACTTCATGTTTAATAACATCTTTCACCTCTCTGAAAACCACATCTTGGCTGTAAACAACCTTCCTTGTTACTGGGTTCCAAAGCTTATAACCCTTTAAACCATCATTATACCCAATAAAGATGCACTTTTCAGATTTACTATCCAGCTTGGTTCTTTTCTCCTTTGGAACATGTACACATGCATCACATCCAAATACCCTCAGATGTGAAAGAGAGGGTTTCTTACCAGTCCATACCTCTTGTGGAGTCTTATCCTCCAATGCTGATGAAGGTGATTTGTTGACCAGGTAACATGCTGTTTCCACCGCCTCTGCCTAGAATTCCTGTCCTAACTCGGAATCACTGAGCATGCTTCTTGCACTTTCCATCAACGTCTTGTTCATTCTTTTTGCAGCTCCACTTTTTTGAGGTGTATATGGAGTAGTCTTTTGTTGTGCTATACCACACTTCTTATAGAATTCTTCAAATTCCTTACTGCAGAACTCTCCACCATTATCTGTCCTTAGCACCTTTATCTTATTCTCTGTCTGGTTTTCCACTAGAGCCTTAAACTCTTTAAACCTGTCAAAGACTTCAGATTTCTTCTTAAGGAAATATATCCATGTATTCCTTGAGAAGTCATCTATAAATGATACATAATGCACAGACTTACCTAGTGATGGAACCTTCACAGGTCGAAACACATCGCTGTGCATAAGCTCTAATATCTGTTTCACCCTCTTACCACCGGAGGGGAAACTTACCTAATTCTGTTTCCCTTATACACAATTTTCACAGAAATCAAAATCCAGAGAGCTCTTACTCATACCTTCTACCATACCTTTACCATGAATTATTCGAAGGCCCTTCTCTCCAATATGTCCAAGCCTTTGATGCCACAACATGGTCTTCTCTCTAGAGACAACTAGATTTTCTACCCCACTTTCAGGAACCAAAAAACTGTTGCACCCATCAACAATAGTGCTACCTTGCAACTTGTACAGAGTTCCAGTTCGAACTCCCTGCATTAATACCAGTGCTCCCCAAACCATCTTGCAAGTATCCCTGTCAAACACAGTTTTTACACCTGCATCATCCAGCTTGCTTATAGAAATCAGATTTCTAGCCAATGCAGGAATATGCAGAACACCGGGAAGGGTTCTAACCCTTCCACCTTACAACTTCAACTTTACCTTTCTGCGACCAACGATTCTAGCCTTCCTATCATCCCCTAAGAAGACATCACCACCATCGTATTTCTCATACTCACAAAACCACTCTCTATGGGGAGTGAAGTGAAAGGATGCACCTGAGTCCATCAACCATGCCTCATGATCTACATGTGTACTTCAAGAAGCCAAATACACATCCCCACCTTCATCTGAGGTGGTTTTCGCCTCTGCAGAAGGAGCATCATCAGATCCCTTTCCTTTGTCAAGAGCTTTAGATTTACAGTCCCTTTTGTAGTGCCCTTCCTTTCTGCATTTCCATCACACCAACTTTACAGGTTTTCTTGGAGATTTAGATCTCCCACTCGATGACTTATTTTTTTTTTCTGTTCTAGGACCACCCTTGTACAGACAAGGCATCACCATTCTGGCTCTCCATATTTTTCCGTCTCATCTCCTCCATCAACAAAGATGATACTATTTCATCAAACTGTAAGGTAGTTGCATTGCTACCTATTGCAATAACCAGACTATCCCACGAATCTAGTAGAGAACACAATAAACTGATGCACTTATCTTCACATTGAAAAGTGTGCAACAAGAAATGTAAAAATATAAATTGATAAAAATAACAGTTTGGCCAATGAGAATTTTGGCCACCTTGGGTGAGAGGCGAAACTGCTAAAAATAGAATCTTCTAAAAATAACATTTCTGGGTCTGTTCCTATTTTTAGTAGTCCCTGGTCTAACTATAGGAAGTAAAAACGAATTTAGTCTTAACAACAGTTTAAAATATTAATTAATTAATGTCCATGAGTTAATTAGTTATGGAAAATTAAACTTGAAGTCTTTGTGAGATCATGCAATTATTTTCTCTCTTGATTTAGGAATTTATCCCTTGATTAAAGGAGATAAGGTTCAATTCTATATTGAGAGGAACAGTTGACTTAGTTTAACTTAGTCAATTCCAGTTAGATTATTTTAACTTGTTAAAATATAGTTTGTTAATGCTTGCATGCATGTGACAACTATTATTTCAGATAACTGGGCATTCCCTCATGGATAATTGATGCATGTCAGTTCAGACAGAGACCCAGCTGAGCTCAGATGAGGGACAGTGTACTATCAGATGCTTGGATATTTCTAGTAATTATTCCTTGCATGGAGAAGGATATATTTCCAAGATAAATACTTAATATAGGAGATTGGAGGACTTGTGGCTTATATATTGAGGCCTACGTAGTCTATGATCTTCATCTTCTGATTACAGAGAGAGCATGATAGCTATTGAGCTGATTCTTTTTTTATGTTGTTGAGGATCTCCACTTGATTGATAATACAGAGTTGGGGTTTTATGCTGGTGCTTTCCCCTGTAATATATTCTGTGTTATGTGTGATTGATTCCTTCTTATGAGTTATATGTGTTCATGCTTGATGTTGCTCATGTTTGATGAAGCTTTTGCAAAGTTTATGGTAGATGTAGATCTAGTATTATGCTTTAGTACATTGCATATATCAGTGTGATCTGCAAGTGAAATTTATACATGATATCAGTGAGCTAGCTGATTTGTAGAGAAAATTCTATACTTTATCTAAAATTTTAATATCAACAGATGCTAAGTGACTTACCATAGTATTAAATGCATTCATATGCTCTGTCACCGAGTCTCCATCTTTCATCTTCAGGTTATACAGCTTTTTCCATAGGAACAGCTTATTCACTAGAGAATTAGATTGGTACAAAGTCCCTAACTTGTCCCACAAAGCCCTCGCCTAGCTTCCCATGATACATTCAACAATACTGAATCTGAGACACGCAATCGTATTGTGCTCTTTGCATTCCGATCCAACTTCTTCCATTCTTCATTGAACACTCCTGTTGGTTTAGTGCCTAGATCTACCACGATTCACTGATCTTTATCCACCAATAGATCCTCCACCTTGAGTTTCCACAACTCAAAACTTTGACCATTAAATTTCTTGATCTCTATCTTTCCACTACTCGCCATCTTCTTTCACCACCATAATCGATCTCGTAGATCTCCCACTGAACAGGGTCTACCACAGGCCCGAGAAAAAACCCTCAACAACAAATATGTCCCCTTGAAGCCAAAACAACTCTAATACCAGATGTAATTTTTAATCCCGTACAGGAATTACCTGCATACGAATTCTAAAACACAGAAAATAAACAATGCAAGAGCATAACACATAAAACACATATACATAGAGATTTTCCCCTAGGTCCCAAAACTGGGACTACTAGCTTGATTTTTCATTATTTTCCTTTCAATGTTATAATACATATTTATACATGCCAAAGCATCCAATACCATGGACCAAAAACCATGTGACCCCCCCTCTACGCAATCGGTGCAACGAAGGGGGGCTCTACCCCTCCTCTAAGCCACTGGTTAACTACGTGGGCTAGTCATGGAAAGAATATAACACAACCTAATAGATCTAGGAATTGCGCAATTATGGAGGGGAACCAACCTTCCCTCTAGAAATTGCGCAAACCCAGTTGGGCACCTAGCTGGGCTTCAGAATTGCACAATTCTTCCCGATAGTATTCCTCTCAAAAATTGTGCAATTCATCCCAAGACAACTATTTAACCCAGAAATTGCGTAATTCTTGGCAGCAGTCGCCTATTTCTCCTATAAATTGTGTAATCCCTTTGGGATAGCTAGCCCACCAGTTAGCAAAAATTGCACAAATCAGTGAGCCAGCCTACTAGGCTCAGAAACTGCACAATCCAGTAAGACAAGCTTCCTTGAAAAAATTGTGTAATCTAACCCAGGACAGTTGCTTAGCCCATAAATCATGCAATCCTGGGAGACAGTCACCTATTCCTCCTAGAAATTGTGTAATCCCTCTGGGATAGCTAGCTCTGCTCAGCCCAGCAACAATGCAGATTTTCATCCCAGGCTCGCAGACCAATGCATGTGCCTTTTGGTTGATGGGTTCCCTCCATGACCGAGCAAAACTTATTTGCATGCATGGAATGCTTTTCCCAAGGCAGTATGCAAATCCATCCCTAGATTTAGGGATCTATGTTTGGCAGTTAGATGTTACATGCAAGGATAATTTTAGAAACCTCTCGCCAAGTGTCTCTTTTCTTATATTTGTGGCATGAGCGTCATAACCTTGATTTTATCCAAACTTACGAACCAAATGCTGAAGAGATCATTCCTCACATTGATCTTGCAACTCTAAGATCCCACATCGCATCTAGGAGTTGTCAGCACATTTAGCTCAGGTTCTTCGGGGTAAGCCCGCTTCGCATGTCTTACACTGTGTTTCTGTCACTTTTAGTGTTTCAACTTGTGTTTGATGTTTTTTGCTTTATTTCTATGAACACTTGTTGTTTTTTGTATGCATGTTAGCTTGTACAAGTGTTGTTTCAATTTTCGTTCGCATCTCACTGATGTCGCATGCATGACACTGTTTTTTCACTGATGGGCGTCGTTGTGGTGACTCGCTTCACACACATGAATGCTTTCCTGTTTTCTGAATCCTGCACTTACTGCTTGCATGCATGACCATTCACTCTTGTTTACACTCAGTATCACCATGCATTCATACTTCTCATGTTTTCAGTCACTCGTCGGAGGGTCTAGGCTACCTTGGCATGGAACATGCCTTTCTCGTCTAGCACTGTGCATTTTCAGAAGTGAAGGCTCTACCTTTCCTCCAAAAATTGTGCAAGTCTAGCCCAATACTGACCTCCAGGCTTTCATTGTGCAATTCTTGGAGGCAGTGTCCACCTGGCCCCAGAAACTATGCATTGCAATTTGCTCGTTGCATGTCACTGCTAACTGAAATTACGCATTGTGCAATTTCAATCATCAGCAAGCCAGGATGGATTGTCCATTTTGAAGTTCTAGCAGTCAGTTAGCCTCCCAGCAGCCCACTGTGTTGTTTACAGTCTTGGCAGTGAATCTCCCAACCACCCGTTGAAAATTGTGCAATCTTTACGGATAGTCACACAGGTATGTTGCATGTCAGTCCTCTAGTTTATTTCTGTTTTCAACTGATAGATTTCTTTCCATGAGTGTTGTTATGTGTCCAAGTATCATAGGTGTCATCTACCTCTGAGCAGCATAGGTACAATGGCTTCCAGGAGAGCAGAGTCAAAGACACTGTTAAGAGCCAATTGGGAATACAATCGATCAAGTGTCTATGAACTTGCCTAGCAATGAAGACATCAAGTTGTTAATGGACAAGGATATCAATATTAATGGAAATGACATCACAGTGAGCAACAACAGTAGGCATCACACTTGCACACAAAGAATGAAAGAGGAAGGTTGTTGACAGCATAGCGGCGAAGCAAAGCTACAAGTTTAAAGTAGATCCACTCATGATGAAAGCAACTTTGGAGATTTAGGCTATGAGGTGACTACGCGACATTTACATCACGTGAAGGCAAAGAGAGAAACAGAGAAGGAGTTGCATGTGTTGAAGCAACAACTCAAGGAAGAACAGGAGCTGCATAGACTAGAGAATGAGTTATAGTAGAAACTGGTACAGTAGCGGGCATAACATGCACAAATAGATGAAACCGGACCTATATAAGTTATAAATCCATCCCAACAACTAGCACATAATAGACAAGGTGAGTAATGTTGTTGATCATATGCAAAGGAATTTAGCAACATGCATGTCATTGTGCGCACATATGCGATTCCCCATTTTTTGGCACACTCACCGAGCCGAAGATAAGGAGCAAGTCTGACTAGCGCTGAACATGTATTTCGACAAGTTGATGCACACAACCACCAAAACATCTAACGCAAGCTTAGAGCTTGCAATACCCAGGATCATTCAAATAACCATGCTTCAAAATGCGCACTCAACATTTACCCAAATTTTTAGTTTAGTCACTGGCAAATTCATCATTTTCCCATTTCCACATGTAAAAGCTTGTTTTCTGGGTTTGTAATCTCATGATTTAAAACTCTAATTCAACAAAAAGGTGCACCAGACTAATATTTCCATTTACATAAAACTTTCCATTCCAAATATTCGAATTCCGTTTTTCCCATAACCACTCTTAAAATATATTGCTAGAATTAATTTAAGATTGTACTCTCACCTTTATATTCCATGCTCACGCCTCATATGAATGTTTACTAACTTGTTTAACAACCAATGGCTCAGAATGTTTTAAAACAACTCGAAGTTTTCCATTACCACAGCCTGCATATATGGTTTTGCAGCGCGGCCTTTACAAACTGCGTCCGCACATTAAACCTGCACGGATCTCAAGAAACTCTCCCCATCCTTTCATTAAGAGGAACTCAAGCAACCCTGATGCATATTTCCCTATGAATTCATCTAAGCCAATTGCTGCAGATTTCTCAATGAATTCATTTAAGCCTGTTGCATCTGATTTCTCTTTGAATTCATCTAAGCCCGATTCCTCTATAAAGCTAGCGAAGGACCTTACTTTTGAAGGATTGACTGGCGCAGGGCCAACCCAGTTAAAACCCATGCAAGGGCTTACTTTCAAAGGATTCACAAGCCAAGGATCTAAGCCTATCACTGATTTTTCTATGGCTTTGACCAACCATGTTGCAGCAACCGATTTTTATGGTCACAGGAAAGATTCTCTGTGTTCTTCCCCTCCTCTGTCTAACACCAATTCTTTCCTGTCATCTATTACTGGCGACGGGAGCGTTGTCTCTACTGATAAAAGACCTTCAATGCTGTTGGCATCTTTGCCTCCATCCAGCGGTAGGCCTCCATTGTCTCCGACTGAAGAAGAAACCCAGATGGCTATATGTGTAGAAGCCTCAATAGTTGCCACGCATTGTATAGCAAGAAGACGGAGGATGCACGCAAACCCATGGGTTATTTATTTAAGCAAATCCCAATATCGCACATCCATCGATAAGGCGTATACATAACTCGCATATATACCTCTGCCTCTGTTATCCAGGTTCGGTCAATGCACACAGGCCACATAAATTGCAGTCCCAACCAAGAACTGACTTATATAATTCACCGTCCACCGGTTATATATTCGTTTCTGAGTTCTGAACCTCGTCCTTGCTTTGGTATGGCGCAACTCCAGATATATTCGTGTTATCAATTAACAATTAAATTCTCACAGCAATTGCGCATTCACCATACAATTAAATTATCAACACAGAACATGTGCGGGCCTTTCCATACAAATCCGTATTCAATAAACATGGGTTTGATGTATCCACATTTCAAAGCATCACGTTTCAAATCTTACCAGCGTGCCACATTCACACTCAATTCAGATTTCGCCGATCTCATCCCTCTAACAATAACAACGTGGTAACAGATGGAAATTCTTGAACACAACAACCACCTCAGCAACTAGTTATAGGTTGGTTTTGTGGCGAGGTTCTAATTAATTCACTCCGCTCTGAGCCTTTGATGCGTTCAACCAATCAACGGCCTTGTCCATGCAATTTCTCGCCCAATACGATTCCACACAGTCTTTGATACAGTCGACGCCTGTCTGCATATAACTATCACAGTTTATATATATAATGGCTTCCAAATTCGATTTTAACATGGAAGATAATAATCGTTACCTCCAGCTCTGCCTGAAGGCCCATTGTAATACGCATTCCTCCAATACCCACCGGAACTTATGCGCTCCTCAACAACTCTGCAAATTCACCTTACACCATCCATGTGCACAGACAGTCTCTTATAGACCACGCATATCAGTTGCGCCTCATTGATTGTGAACAGGTATTTGCACACAGTTTATACACATATGTGTCAATATAACAACATATGAATATATCCGCCGTCAGACAAGTCCACAATGAAAAGGCGCCGATGATTCCTTTTAGATCTGGAAATTTACGCGGATTCAAACCGTTTACTACCACAGTCCCTACGCAAAATACAGAGATTACATATATATATCACATGAATTTCAACAGTAAACGTCCCAAATGGCCTCGCGCACAGACCATATCATCACATCAACATCAACAACGCTTGCAGGTACTAACACACAGGTTATATCTATCAATCAATTGCAAATCCTCAACCTTGACAGTGAATTCACAATCATCAAATCTGTATATATATAGATGATTTAAACAAAACAACTACTTACAAACTTGGCCAGATAACCAGAATTGATGGCCCTTACAATTGCCCGAAGGCTCCCAACCAGAAACCTCTCACACTCTATCCCTCACTCCTATTCTTTTTTCCTCTAAAACTTCTTCTTGTTTATACAATTTAAAAATATCATTAAATTAAATGCTCAATCCCTTCAATTGCTCAACAAACCCCTAAATCTCTCAACATCCCTAAAGGACAGCTCTTTATCCCTAAAATCCTTCCACTAATTAAATTCCCTCATATCCTTTTAATTAAAAGAATATTTAGAAATCCTCACTTTCTCCTATTTTATTAAAAATAACAAATTAATTAACAAAATATTAAAAATTGTCACACCCCCTCTAATCACATATTTACAAATGGAAAAATGGTCTTGATGCTCCTGCATCATACTCCCAACGTTAAACTAAACATGATCGCCTGATCATGTGTTCAGATCGGTTTATGCCTGGATCCCATATCTTTTGTTGTAACTTTCCACTTGCTGCACTTTCACAATTTGTCTCTATTTTCATTTTGCTGTTGCTTCTGCTGCTTCTCTTCCTTGCTACTGCTGGTTTCTTCTGGGGTTCTTTTGTCATCAGTCTTCTGATACTTTCAATCTCACGGTCTATTAAATCTCCCGGCTGTTGGTTTCTTGCTGTCTGCTGAGCTAAGACGGCTTGCTCAGTTTGTATTGTCACTCGCTGACTTCTTGCTTCTATGCTTGTTTCTGTTCTGACTTGTTCAGTCTTCATCGCCACCCAATCATCCATGCCCTCTTGTTTTCTAGAACAGAAAACTTCTTCTTCCTTCATTTGACTTCTCAATTGAGTCAAATGTTCTGCAACAATACCTGCATTCACAAAACACTTGTTAGAATAAAAATCAGAAGGCATCAGTGCCTTGTCCTCCTTTGCCAGCACTTCAATATGCTGTCCTGAATTTTCCATCTCAACTAGCACATCAGTATGCTGATTCTCTTTGCCCAAAGAATCCTCTGAAGAATTCTCAAGACTGTCAACCAGTCTTTCTCCCACATCATCTGCTTCCATGATATCTTTCTGCACTCGTTCACTGTACTGAACTCTTTCTTCTGCCATTTCCCTGTCATACTCCGAATTTTCCAACAAATATTCTAGCAATGCAATTTCCCTGTAGCATTGCTGAAGCATAACATCACCATCACTTACAGTTCCTGCATTCATACACAACTTGTCAGTTTGAAAACTACAAGTTTCAACAACCTTAACCGTCGGTTCATATACCAGCTCTTCCAGCTGATCATCTTCTTCATTCACATGAACTTCCTCTTCAACAAAACCTGTAATCACATCACAACTGTCAGCTATAAAAACACAAGAGTTCACATTATCCAGCTGATCTGGATCTGCCCAATAATTCAAGAAATCATCAATGATCTCCTCCTCCTCTTCCAACTCAGCTGCTCTGAGTTCTTCACGTCTCAATTGTACATCCATCATCTGCTCGAGCTTTCTCAGCTCTTCTGTTAACTGCATGTTTATCTGTCGATCTCTTTTTTGTTGTAGCCTCTGCCACTTCACTTTCTTTCCCTTCAGTGGAAAGATCCATCCTCTATTATGGTTTTCCTGCTCTTGCAGCCATTCCTCTAGTACCTGCAATTGCACTTTCATTACTACAATCTCTCTTTCTCTTACCTCATCAGTCATCTCACCTCTGTGGCATTCCTCTGAACCTTTTCTCTGATCCTCCATGATCACTTTCTCCATGAGTTGTTCACTCACTATGAGTTGCACTAGCCCCACGACAGCAATCTCTTCTGCTGCCACTTACCTCACCAAGCTCTCCTCACTCAGTCTTTTGGTAAGTACTTGGTTCACTGCCTCTGGAACCTTTAGAGCACATTCTCTGCTCTCTTCAGGCTATCTCTTCAACTCACCTTCTTCTTCAGGACACTATAATTGTCCTCCTTATTCAGCCTTTAGCTGAATGCCAGGTTCAATGCCATCATCTTCTCTGCAACCATAAACTTTCATCACAAATTCCAAATCAGAAAAAAAAAATCATTTCACCTTCTAAGATCTTGCATGATCTATTCCTCCTTTTGCTTCTGCCAATCTGTTTACTGCATTTGTGTAGCTTACACATCCAGTTTAAAACTCTGATCTTCCTTCATCAATAGTCAAAAATACATTTCAGTTTTCAAAATAAACATTTCTCAACTCAACAGAGCCAGGCTCTGATACCAAAATAACGCAAGCTTAGAGCTTGCAATACCCAGGATCATTCAAGTAACCATGCTTCAAAATGCGCACTCAGCATTTACCCAAATTTTTAGTTTAGTCACTGGCAAATTCATCATTTTCCCATTTCCACATGTAAAAGCTTGCTTTCTGGGTTTGTAATCTCATGATTTAAAACTCTAATTCAACAAAAAGGTGTGCCAGACTAATATTTCCATTTACATAAAACTTTCCATTCCAAATATTCGAATTCCGTTTTTCCCATAACCACTCTTAAAATATATTGCTGGAATTAATTTAAGATTGTACTCTCACCTTTATATTCCATGCTCATGCCTCATATGACTGTTTACTAACTTGTTTAACAACCAATGGCTCAGAATGTTTTAAAACAACTCGAAGTTTTCCATTACCACAGCCTGCATATATGGTTTTGCAGCGCGGCCTTTACAAACTGCGTCCGCACATTAAACCTGCACGGATCTCAAGCAACTCTTCCCATCCTTTCATTAAGAGGAACTCAAGCAAACCTGATGCATATTTCCCTATGAATTCATCTAAGCCTATTGCTGCAGATTTCTCAATGAATTCATTTAAGCCTGTTGCATCTGATTTCTCTTTGAATTCATCTAAGCCCGATTCCTCTATAAAGCCAGCGAAGGACCTTACTTTTGAAGGATTGACTGGCGCAGGGCCAACCCAGTTAAAACCCATGCAAGGGCTTACTTTCAAAGGATTCACAAGCCAAGGATCTAAGCCTATCACTAATTTTTCTATGGCTTTGACCAACCATGTTGCAGCAACCGATTTTTATGGTCACAGGAAAGATTCTCTGTGTTCTTCCCCTCTGTCTAACACCAATTCTTTCCTGTCATCTATTACTGACGATGGAAGCATTGTCTCTATTGATAAAAGACCTTCAATGCTGTTGGCATCTTTACCTCCATCCAGCGGTAGGCCTCCATTGTCTCCGACTGAAGAAGAAACCCAGATGGCTATATGTGTAGAAGCCTCAATAGTTGCCACGCATCGTATAGCAAGAAGACGGAGGATGCACGCAAACCCATGGGTTATTTATTTAAGCAAATCCCAATATCGCACATCCATCGATAAGGCGTATACATAACTCGCATATATACCTCTGCCTCTGTTATCCAGGTTCGGTCAATTCACACAGGCCACATAAATTGCAGTCCCAACCAAGAACTGACCTATATAATTCACTGTCCACCGGTTATATATCCGTTTCTAAGTTCTGAACCTCGTCCTTGCTTTGGTATGGCGCAACTCCAGATATATTCGTGTTATCAATTAACAATTAAATTTTCACAGCAATTGCGCATTCACCATACAATTAAATTATCAACACAGAACATGTGCGGGCCTTTCCATACAAATCTGTATTCAATAAACATGGGTTTGATGTATCCACGTTTCAAAGCATCACGTTTCAAATCTTACCAGCGTGCCACATTCACAATCAATTCAGATTTCGCCGATCTCATCCCTCTTACAATAACAGCGTGGTAACAGATGGCAATTCTTGAACGCAACAACCGCCTCAGCAACTAGTTATAGGTTGGTTTTGTGGCGAGGTTCTAATTAATTCACTCCGCTCCGAGCCTTTGATGCGTTCAACCAATCAACGGCCTTGTCCATGCAATTTCTCGCCCAATACGATTCCACACAGTCTTTGATACAGTCGACGCCTGTCTGCATATAACTATCACAGTTTATATATATAATGGCTTCCAAATTCGATTTTAACATGGAAGATAATAATCGTTACCTCCAGCTCCGCCTGAAGGCCCATTGTAATACGCATTCCTCCAATACCCACCGGAACTTACGCGCTCCTCAACAACTCTGCAAATTCACCTTACACCATCCATGCGCACAGACAGTCTCTTATAGACCACGCATATCAGTTGCGCCTCATTGATTGTGAACAGGTATTTGCACACAGTTTATACACATATGTGTCAATATAACAACATATGACTATATCCGCCGTCAGACAAGTCCACAATGAAAAGGCGCCGATGATTCCTTTTAGATCTGGAAATTTACGCGGATTAAAACCGTTTACTACCACAATCCCTACGCAAAATACAAAGATTACATATATATATCACATGAATTTCAATAGTAAACGTCCCAAATGGCCTCGCGCACAGACCATATCATCACATCAACATCAACAGTGCTTGCAGGTACTAACACACAGGTTATATCTATCAATCAATTGCAAATCCTCAACCTTGACAGTGAATTCACAATCATCAAATCTGTATATATATATATGATTTAAACAAAACAGCTACTTACAAACTTGGCCAGATAACCAGAATTGATGGCCCTTACAATTGCCTGAAGGCTCCCAACCAGAAACCTCTCACACTCTATCCCTCACTCCTATTCTTTTTTCCTCTAAAACTTCTTCTTGTTTATACAATTTAAAAATATCATTAAATTAAATTCTCAATCCCTTCAATTGCTCAACAAACCCCTAAATCTCTCAACATCCCTAAAGGACAGCTCTTTATCCCTAAAATCTTTCCACTAATTAAATTCCCTCATATCCTTTTAATTAAAAGAATATTTACAAATCCTCACTTTCTCCTATTTTATTAAAAATAACAAATTAATTAACAAAATATTAAAAATTGTCACACCCCCTCTAATCACATATTTACAAATGGAAAAATGGTCTTGATGCTCCTGCATCAACATCCTTGGAGATCAACACATATAGTATGCATCAATATGTTGTTGGTCTAGCTGCACTCAAGACAATGATGTGCATATTATTAGACGAGTTGGATAGAGGAGCCATATTAGTGTACCTAGATGCAATGGAGGCAAGAGTTCACTTTCAGCAAGATGTCAGCATTGAGTGCACGGACACCATCATGGATGACCAAGCTTGGCATCATTTCGCCACTGTGGACCATCATGAGGATGTCGAAGAGTTGGTATCATCACAATGGTCTGAGTGTTAGTGATGTCTTGCATGGCTTGCTCAAGCCATTTTGTCTCACATGGGTGCATGTGCAGATTGTATGTAACGCCTTGTCAAGTGCAATTTCAAGTGTTGATAGTTGAATGTAACAGTCTGATCACATATTGATCGAGGACCTTAACTACAGTTAAGAATAAGGCTGAAAACAACGTACATGTGGTTGCAGTTCACATGATCGCCAGTCCTATGTTAATTAGTGTTAAAAGGTTAATATTAGCTTTAAGCGCTAAAACCTTTATTAAGTGCCTTTTTCTTAAAATATGAACTAAGCACGTGGGTGGTCTTCGAAACACGGTAAACAATTTCTCGCGTGGGCAAAAGGCTGGAAGTGGTATTCTACCAAAAGTACGCAATTAGCATTAGCAGGCGACATGTAGCAGGGAAAAACTGCTTTTCTTGCAAGCCCTCGATTTGATATCGGTCGTGCATAAATCTACGCAAGATTGCGCGATGTTCGTTGGATCGAGTGGGGTCACATCAACAATGGAGATCGTCCAAGCTAGTTGGCTAGTGGACGACGTGACAACCATTGGATGGACGGGATAGTTCGACAGTTGAGAGTTACCCGATCGCAAGCTCTATGAAGGATTATCCCTAACCATTGGGATTATACCACACATATGTGTGCCCAATAGCTACGGTAATGCTAACGACTACCTTCAACAGTTAGGTTGGCCAAGTGGCTAAAGTCTATTAGATATATTAAGTTTAGTTGGAGATAAGTCTAGTCACCAAAATTGGTGGAGTATCCCTAGAGGATAAAGCATAAAAGCACTCAAAGAGCAGTTTTAAGGGAGAGTCTAGAGAAACCAAAGTTATAGCCCGAGAGACAGAGGCAGAGCCCGAGAGACAGAGAAACTCAGAGAGAGTGAAACAAGAGGCTCACTAAGCTAATTAGAGCCTTTTGAAGCCAACAGAATAATCCAGAGAAGTTGAAGAAGTCATCTTCATGGAGAATTTCATCCAGGAAGGTTGATTTGGAGTTCATAAGCCACCAGAGGTTGCAGGCAGTTGTAGGAGCTACCAGTACTCATTCTCAATGATCCAATAGTCAATTATGATTGTAAAGGACCTTCTGAATCCATTGCAAGGATTGGCAGAAGCATCTAAAGACTTCTAAGGGCCAAGATGCTACAGAGAAATTTCAGACAGCAAATGATCAAATGATGAGTCTGTTGTAGGTGTTTGATATGTGCTTGAGACAGAAGAAGAAATTCTAGAGACAGTTGAAGAATTCTAAAGGAGTTAGTGCCATCAAGAAGCTCAAGACAGCTCAGAGCAGTGATTGAAGATATCAAGTCCAAGGAAGCTTAGATCTATTTGTAGAGTGAGGATAGCCAGAGATATAGATGGTATTCTAAGCCCATTGGTTTAGTTCAGTAACCTTTGGAGTTATGTGTGGAACTTGTAAAAGAAGCTTTACCATAATCCCAAAGAGCCAAGTCAAGTTGACAAGAGCTCAAGGAGATGTAACCCATGATATTAGGGTGAACTCATAGATTAAATTTGTTGTTATGTCTACATTGCTTATTTGCTACATTATATTACTATTATATGTGTTTTATATCAGCAGAAACACTTAAAGCACTAAAATAGTTAAAAACAAACAATGACATACACTTGTTTCAAGTACTTAATTCCGCAATTGTCAACACAAGCTAGATCATATATTTGTTAATTTTTTGAGTGGGAGGTTCTTGTAATTATAACAAGATGTTAAATCCTCATTTCAAATGATGTGGTATCAGAGATCACTACTTGATTGTCAAAGCATAGCTGCTTGATAGACAGAGCAATAGATTATTTGTTTGACTTGATAGGAGTTTAAACAGTACAAAGGATTTAACTGTTCGATTGTTTGTAAATTGACTATTGCTTGAGTTTTAAAAGGTGAAGGGAAAGCTACTAATATCTAAGTACAGGAAGGACAAGAAGGAAGAAGGGCTGAAGGCATTCTCCTTACCCCAAGGACCTCAAGGAAATCCTTGAAACACAAGAAGGTTTGTTTGCAAAAGGCTGCTTGAATAAGCTCTTTGTGAATTTTGTTGAAGTTCTTTTGTTCATTTCTATAATGATAACTTCTACAAGTGAGTTCTCAAAATCCTCCTCCTTCACAAGATTATTTGATGAAGACATGAAGCAAGACTTGTTCATCATGATGGATATAGTGAGAGAAATGTATGAGGATGAAAGGAAGAGCACCAGACTTCGAGAGCAATTGAATTCCATGAAGGAAGAGAAGCAGTTGCTTTCTAATAAATTGCAGGAAATGGAGAGCCAACTTCATATTGAAAATATGAGCCTAGAAAGGATGCATGAGATGGAGACACAGCTCCTTGTTGCCAAATAATCCTTAGTCAAGTATCGGCTTGAAGAAGAGGTAAATAATCCTAGTTTGTCTTCAATTTCCTCTAAGAATGTTTATGTTGGTTCTTTTGAAAAACATACAAGAGGCACAGGGTCCAAGTTGATGTCAAAAATGGGTTATGAAAGAAAAGGATTGGGAAATATGCACAGGGCATTGTTGAGCCAATAATGGTGGAGGAAAGGCCTAATTATTTGGGTCTTGGCTATGGACAATCTTATGGAGAAAGTTCCAAAGCAACAATGCATGCAAGTGAAACAGTTCCTAGAAGGAGTTTCATTTCAGGTTCTCTACCTCAAGTTTGTAAAGATTGTATTAAAGGGGAATGCAATAGTTTGAAACATGCTTTGCAAGAAGAAGGTGTTCATAAGCATGCACTCAAAAAAGAGAGTTGTGAAAGCTCTAAAACCATTGAAGAGATTGATGGTGTTACAAAGGGAGCCACTTCTTCATTTGATTCATCTCGTGATGAAGGTAACAAAGGTGAAAGAGAAAGGTATAAATATGATTTCAATCATATTTCTTTTGATTATGTAAAGCATGATAAATTTCCACATAAGAATTGGAAAAAAATTGCATGTTCCTTTTGTGGTTTGGATAACCATAATGTTTCTAGATGTTGGAAGAGAATGGCCACATACAAGAAACTTTTGAAGAAAAGGAGGCAAGAAGCCAAAGGTCCATTGGACAAGGCAAATCATGCTGTCAAGAAGACACACATGTGTTACACTTACTACCATAAGCAAGGACATATTGCTGAAAAGTGTTGGACTCTGAATCCAATAATGCTTCCACAAAATTTGAAGAAGGTGGGAAGAGAAAATGACAAGAATGGAAAGGAAGTTTCCATAATTGATGTGTTGTAGGATGATTCACATGTTGATGCCAATGTGCAGATAAAGGAAGCACCTTTGATATGGATTGGTAAGAAATAGTTAGAGTTCTTATCCAATTAACGTTGCATGTATTTTGATTTGATGCATTTATTTGCTAATGGAATGAAATTTGCAAGGTTTTACCAAAAAGGTGAATGGAAAATGTTGAGTATGAGACTCGCTTTATTACAGCAAAACTATATTCATTTTCAGCTTTGTAAGTACATGTACATATGATTGAGGATCTTGTACTATTGATTGTGCTTAATAGAAAGTTGAAGAATGGAATAGATACATGAGAATAGTATGTATGAACAGCATCTTTCCGTTGGAGCTGGACTTCCCTGAGAGCCCAAACTGATGCATTGAGTTGCAGTTATCGCTCGTCATCCTGAGGAGGGTTCAGAGGTTGTTCGATTTCCTCCTAAGTATTTTCATTGGTTAGAGAACCAAGTTTTCGCGATTCAGGATTTTCCTTATGCTGGGATGGATTATCATGGTGACCCAGACATGGCTCTTCCACTAGGAGAGCAATGGGATGACTCAGGTAAAATCATTCTCAAAATTTTCTAATTCAATATATATATCTATATATATATATATATATATATATATATATATATATATATATATATATATATATATATATAGATATATATATATATATATATATATATATATATATATATATATACATATATACATATTTTTTAAATCGTCCAAAATTGATAGTAAAAAGTTTCAAATGGAGATGTGGGTCCACGGTGACTAGCCACTCTCCGACCCTATGAGAGGAAACACCTAGCTGCAGCAGTACCAACCCCACGGGACGAATCTACAGAGACCCTGGCTGAATTCGAAAACCATGTAGAGCGTTTGACAGTAGATATTCCAGAGACTAGCATAGATGACATTCCTATTGGGTTACAGCATTATGTGATTGGGTTCCTAGGACCTTTTAGGAGGTTCCTTTGTAGGGTGGCCCGAGCAGTGGCTTCTTATCGTGATCATCACCAGTGATAGGATGATCGCCTTTTGTAGAGTCATATGACATTTTTGCTTTTTGTACTATCATTTTTGCCAATCATAAGGTGTTTTTCAACCTATGATCGAAGATGATGTATATTTGACACACTTCTATGCTATGTTATATCACTATCATTGGCTATCTTGTAAAACATGTTATGGAATGTTTTTAAATTTACTGTTTGATTATTGCAAATGTCTACTTAACATTCAAGAAGCAATTGCATCTGCTAATGTATTTAAATATATTGAAATATGCTGATATTCAATATAATCAAATGCACGTTCCAAGAGACGAACTCTCAAAAATAATCTTAATAACACTGGATTTCTAATGGCATATACTCTATTAAGCTGCAATACAATGAGTTCAGAATCTAACCTCACAATCAAACTCCAAATCCCAAATGAAATGGATTCAGATAATAACTCAATCACTGCATTCTACTCCGCAATGTTCTTCACTGTTTGATCGAGGCTTACCCTATGCATAGATACCAACTCATTAGAGGGTGAATAGATAATCCAAGCTGCAGAAGAAATGTTCCATGTATTACGACAAGCACCATCAGCAAAACCAATGTATATTTGAAGGGACATCGACATCTGCAATATCAAGAGTAAAATCAAGATAAGCAGAAATAATGACAAAACACTCTCTAAACTAAGCACACTTTTCTAATCTAAAACACACCAGTTAGAAAGAAAACTAATCTAACTAAAATCTCCACACTCAGATTTAAGCATAATATCTCTTCAGATAAAGACCATTTCTGGGCTTACCTAAAGAGACACCATCAAAATATACCAATTCATAGGCCCCTTTCATCAGGTTTCACTTAACAACATAAGGACCATGCCACATAGGTACAAAGTTTCCAGCCCCTAGCTTATTGTTTGCTTGATCATATAGTAAGACTAGGTCTCCTTCCGAAAAATTATGAGGTGTAACATTTCGATCATACTGAGCTTTAATTCGTTGGGCATGAGTTTCGATTGCTAGTGCAGCATCACGTTGATTCTCGTCTAGCTGAGCCAAGTACAACAAACGTTTCTCCTCTTCGCAAGTGGATGGGAGTAACTCTATGGCTATTTGCAATGACGGGATTTTGCATTCAATGGGTAACATAGCTTCCAAACCGTAAACCAGTTGGAAAGGAGTGAAACCAGTTGATATTTTTACTGAGGTTCAATACGCCCAAAGCGCTGAAAATAACATGTTATGCCAATTCGACCTATGAATCCCAATGATTTGTTGAATCATAATGACTAGAACTTTGTTGATGGCTTCAACCAGACCATTATCCTGTGGGTAATATGGAGTAGAACTATTGTGACGCAGACCAAGCTGATATGTTAGTTCAGTCATCATGATGTTTCGAAAATGACGCCCATGATCAGTGATAATCACTTGTGGAACACCGAATCTAGTAATTATATGGTTGAAAATGAAAATTGCAACAATTTTGTCGTTTGCTGAAAATGTAGGCATCGCCTCGACCCACTTGGTAAAATAATCTACCGCAAGGATGATATATGCATGCCCCCCGGCTGAGTGAGGGTTACATGTAATAAAGTCGATACCCCACTTTGCAAAAGGACCGACGGCAATTATAGGGTGGAGAGGAGCAGGTGGAGCACGCATCTTTCGATCAAAAATTTGACAATTATGGCATTTTCGGACCACGTCAATACAATCTTTAAACAAAGACGGCCAGAAATAGCCAACGCGCAATATCTTTTGGGCTGTGGCATACCCAGACATATGACCGCCACACGCTCCAGAGTGATAGTCATTTAGAACCTTTTCAACTTCCTCAAGAGTTAAACAACGTCGGAAAACAGAGTCCGCCCCACGACGATAGAGTGTATCTCTAATAATCTTGTATTGTTGGGATTGGAAACATATTTTCCGTCGCTGAGATCATGAAATTTCAGGCCGAAAAGATTGGGTTTGGAGATAAACAATGATATCTCCATACCATGGATCAAGAGTGCTGATAAGAAACAAGGATTTGTACGCAATGGGCTCTTCCGCCATAGTTTCAGTATCAGCACGCGGGAAGTCATACATCAACTCCGCAAAAACTAAAGATTTCTTTGGCTTAGATTTTTCAAATTCCAAGTCAAATTCCTGCAGGATAAAAATCCATTTGGAATACTTCACCCTAGCATTTGTTTTGTCAAAATATAGATCATAGGGTTACAGTTAGAAATTACGGTAGTTTTGCGTAGTAAGATGTAATGACGAAATTGTTGGATAGCTTGAACAGCTGCCAAGGCCAATTTCTCCACATGTGAATATTTTAACTCAGTTGGATCCAAATTTCGAGTAAGATAGTAAATCAGATGTTCACTACCGAATTCATCTTCCTGAACTAACACCATTCCGATGGTGGAATGAGAGGCGACGAGATACAAGAAGTAATCCTAGTTGTAGTTGGGAGGATGCAATAACAGTGCATGGGTCAACGTGTGTTTAAGTGCATCAAAAGCTTTGTCAGCTATCTCATCCCAAAAGAATGGAGTATTCTGTTTCAACAGCCTGGTAAAACCCTTTGTTATCTCGGCGTAGTTAGGAATGAACTGACATAAAAAGTTTGCTTTCCCTTGCAAACTTTGGAGTTGACGAAGAGTCGAAGGAGGAGGCAATTTGACAATAGCTTCAACCTTCGAGGGATCGACACGAATGCCGGCTTTCGAAACAACAAATCCTAGTAAATGACCTGTGTCTATACAGAAAACACAATTGTGTGGATTCAACCTAATTTGATAATTCCTACATCCCATAAAGATTTCTCGTAAATGAATGAGATGATCGGCTCTACGTAATGAATGAGAAGGTAAATCATCGAGATAAGGTTGCACAATGTGCTTGATGTCATGAAATGCGTAAGACATAGCTCTTTGAAAAGTTGCTCTGGCATTTTTCAACCTAAAAGGTAATTTGCAATAAGCAAATGTCCCCCATGGACAAATAAAAGCCATTTTTGGTTGATCATCAGGTAGAATGTTGATTTGGTTGTAACCGGAAAAACCATCCATAAAGGAGAATATTTCACTGCCGGCACAATCATCAATGATTTGATCGATATAGGGAGTTGGGTAATTGTCTTTGGGACAAGCTCGATTAATATCCCTATGATCGATACATATTCTTATCATTCCTTGCTTTTTGCTAACAGGAACAACATTTTGATACCCAATCCGTTAAGGGAATTGGATAAATGAAACCTGCTTTAGGTAATTTCTCAACTTCTGCTTTAATAGCAACAACTTTTCGCGGGTGGATTTGACGCAAACGTTGCCGGACGGGTTTAGCATCCGGGTAGTTTTGATTTCATGAACAACAATTGCTGGATCAATTCCTGGCATTTCTTCATATGACCAGACAAACACGTCTCGGAATTGTTGAAATAGGGCCTTATAAGTTTGGAGTTCATTTTCTGTAAAAGATGCACCTATATGAATGTTTTCAACAATTGCAGGTTTAACTGAAATGTCAATAGGAACTGTTCGAGAAATATTTCCCAAATTTAACTCAGAATCAGGATTTTGCAATGGATTCTGTGGTTCCTTGACATAATCAGTAGTAAAAATAGATGAAAAATCATTTTCAAAATGATCAATCTCAGGTAAGAACGAAGATCTATGATGGAGATCTTCCCATGGTAAATCATCAACAGACAAAATTTCATGAATCTGCTCATCAGTATGAACAATCTCAGAAAAAGTTGTTGAATCTGAGTTTGATGTTGAAAGTGATTCTCCATAGACCACATTCATTAGATAAATTTCAGTTGAAGAGGGTCGGAAAACGACTGTACAGCCTGATACGCAATTTCATAGGCACTCAAAGGCATAGCATCACCAAATGAATCCACCTCAGATTCGGAAGGTACGTTCCAAGGATCATCATAAACAATAGTGTCTGATTAAATAATATGAATGGTTGCAGTAGAAGGCGATATATTAGGAGGAGGAAAGGAAAAAGTTCCTAGTAAACCAGAATATTTAACTAGTCCTACTCCAACATCCTTGTAACGGATAGTTGTTTTGCTGACATGTTGGATACTTTCAGAAGAGGCTGGGTTGGATGAAAAGTAAGTTAGTTGGTCTATAGTTACGATCTTTCCATTATGAGGAAAATTTATAAGCTGAAAGGCCGATGAAACAACAGCAGTCATAGTGTAAGACCAACTACGACCCAAGACAAGGTTGTAATCTAGAGGGGCATCAACCACTTCCACATCTAGATTAACAGTTTTGACTTCAACCCCTATAGGTAAATCTTGTAGAATGCCAAAAGGATGGAACCCACGGCCATAAAAAGCCTTTAGAATAGTCGGGGATTGATTGAGCGTAGGAGAACCAAGCGATCTCCAAGACTGGATCGACATAATACACGTTGAAGCTCCCTCATCAATCACAGTCCTAAAGCAAGGTCTGTTTTTAACTAACACTGCAATTTGGAAAGCCATTTGATGAGGTAAGCGAGGTGTACTATTTTATAAATCGAATATTATAAGGTTCGAGTCCTGAATATCAATAGCTCCGATAGTCGACAATAGTAATTTACGTTGTGCTGGACATGATTGAAGCACCTCCAAAGCCGACATTGCTGAAGGGGAAATAGCTAAATCTTCAACAATGTTATATTTTTGAGCAGCTCTCACATGTTGATTGAAAGCTGAATTTCAAAGTATACCTTTAGCAGGTGGTTTGATTACTAAGTCTGGGTTAGGTTTCTCGATCTGTAGCGGATCAAAACCAGGAGTTGAAGTTGATGGGTTTGAATTAGAAGATTCTGCTTCCTTACCACCAACAGGACTTTTACTTCCATAATCTTGCGATCGTGTTGCAATCCTAACATGGGACATCATCATTATGGGTTCTTCTGAGGCATTTGAGGAAGAACCTATCATATTACTATCTTGACTAGGAAAAGGATCCTTCAAGACAGTAGGCGTTTGAGAACCTTTGACGATTTTTGCAACCTCAGCGCGATGAGGGCAGTCTCTTGTAAAATGCTCTTCATCACAAATGAGACAAGGAGAACGAGGTTTACATTTCTCGTTAGTAGATTCGGTTTTATCTGATTTCTCTTTCGAATTTTTCTTATTTTTCTTCTTCCCCTTCTTTTTACCGCCGCATTTTAATTTGGTCGTAGATGATTCTACGACATGAATATCAGCAGGAATTTCAGCGGAAGAGTCTCCTGTCGGGGAATCTGGTAAAGTTATGATAGGAGAAGAATTCTTTGAAGATTTCTTCTTACTTTTGGTGTTAACTAAACCAATCATACCATCAGCGGCATGAGACCCTGAAGGAGCTGCAGTTATTTGATTTTGTTTCGGAAGGTCGGGGATTTTCTCGTGTAAAGTACCCGACTGCGTATAAACGAGGTCAAGGTACTGAGCTTGAGCAATTACTTTCTCTTCAGTAACAACTCCTGCCTTAGCTACATCCTCAGTGATTTTAGGTAATAATGATTTAACAAACCATTCTACTAAGATTTGATCTGGAATAAAAACTTTCACTAAACGACGTCGACGTCTCCATTCATGAATGTGATCTGAAATATAAGTGGACGTTGATTGTTTTAATGAAGTTAATAATTCTGTGCCATTGTCGTATCTAACAGGCAACTGAAAATGAGTTAAGAATGAAGTAGCTAGCTGACTAAAGTTATAAAAAGAGGCTCGTGGTAACTCAATGTACCACTTGGCCACAAGGCCAATCAGAGTGCATTGAAAAAGACGTAAATGAATTGAATCATCTATAATGGAGTTAGATGCACACCAGAGGTGATAAGTCATCACATGGTTTGACGGATCCTCTCCTGATTTACCTTCAAACTTTGGGATATCACTGGGCAACTTATTTGGCATTGGCGACCAAAACATAGGATAATTAATCAGATCGTTCGTAAGGCGCGACAAATTAGGCAAGTCCAAAGTTGCAATGAATGGTAACTAATGATTAGGGTCTCAAAAACCCTGGGTCATAAGACCAGCCCCAGGAGGAGGATATCTACAATAACTTGGAATTCGAATAACATTTGGGATATTATATCCTCCCGGAAAACCAGGATTAACCGAACCATACTAGGGTTCTTGAGGTTGCTGATAAGTATATCTAGGGTACGGTTGATACTGATAGACTGGGTTCTAAACAGCAGGATCGAATTGGTACTGTCCCTAGTATGGTTGATAAGTAAATTGAGGTTGACTTGTGACAACCGTACTTGGACCAGGTTGTCCTGTAGGCATCTGAACCGAAGTCTAAATTATAGGTCCAGACTGAGGTAAAGATGCTTGAGGAGTTGATGCAGGAATAGTAGAAACCAGAGCTGCCGATACTCCAGAAGTAGGTCAGGTAGATTGAACAGATGTTGCAGTAGTCGTTTGAGGCAGAGTTCGAGGTGAACTAGGCCTAGGCTGAGAAACTACACTAGGTGCAAAAGTTTGAATAGTAGGCTGGACATGTTGCTGGGTTGAATAAAAAACTAAAGGTTTTCCAGTTTGAGATGACAACTGCACATTTGGTTGTAAGATCTGTTGAGATTGAGATGGATCCCACACCATGTTCATTCCGGGGTATGGACCCATAGAAGGTTGAGCATATTGAGGACCATAACTGGGTTGAGGGTAGGGTTGATAATTTAAAGATACATTTCCAACTTCTTGGACAAATGATTGACCTGAAGGTGGTTGGAAACCTTGGGCTGGGTACTGACCTTGAGGTTGATAACCTTGAGGCACGTACTGAAACTGGGGTTGACCTTGAGGTATATATTGATACTCGGGTTGACCTTGAGGTACGTACTGAGTCTGGGGTTGACCTTGAGGAATGTACTGTCCCGAAGGTATTGACTATCCTTGAGGTTGCCCCCCAGGCAGTAATTGGGAACCTTGAGGTTGCCCTCCAGGTGATAATTGAGTACCTTGAGGTTGCCCCCAATCGGTAACTGACTACCTTGAGGTTGCGGATTTGGAATTGTACCTGACATCATAAGAATATCTTCTACACTCAACGGTTTAGTTCCATTATTACCAGTTGATAAACCATGTTCAATGGGTTGACGAGATGCTCCTGAAAAAGTACCAGTGAGTGACTGATACCCAGAAGGAACAGAAGGACCGCCATACAAAAATGTTTCCGGTGATTGGGAAAACATGGATGATTGTCTCGACATATACAAAGGAGGATAATAACCTCTAGGTGTTGGATGAAAAGGAACTAGAGGTGGAGAAAAACTGAGACCCAAATTTCCTAAAAAGTTGGTCAATGAATGATACCAAGCGTCCCTCCTAGGTGGACTGTAAAAGATCGATTCACGCTCCCTAAGTTCTATAGTTGGTTGATTTTTAGGGATAGTTATTCCTTCTTCCGGAGTAACAAGTTCTTCAATAGCAATAAGACTTATGTGTAATTGACTTGATGGTTGATTTATTTGTTTAAAATGTGCATGTAATGTCATATTGACTTTAAAAAGTTGATTTTGTCTCCAAGATTGAAAAAGGAGATAATGATGAAGTGTTTCACAAGAGGTGGAATTCTTTCTACTTTGAAAAAGAATCATTAAGTTCTTTTTGTACATGCTTGACTTGAAGAGTCAATTGTTTGAAAAAGGCATGTTTTTTGTTGGCTTGTTATTCAGTCAATCATTTGTATACAAGATGTAAATACATGATGATGATTCACATGATGTGAAATTTGTTTCTTTTGATGAAGCAAGAGTTTATGCCATCAAGTTGTTTTCTTGTATTATGTTGTTTTTGACAAGATGTCAGAGGAATGTTTGTTTAAGCCACCTTGGATCAATGATCAAGTGATGTTCAACTACCTTTTGTAAAATTCTTAACAAAAATTCTGAAGGAAAACCATTCTTAACAGGAGGACAAGTGCATTCAAAAATGAAAGTGTTGACTACCTTCGATTTCTGTTCAGAGGCACTATCCATACAAGGCAAGTGTATCGAGGCTGAAAGAAGAGGGTGTTGGTACTCTCATCTACTGTACAGATTAGTATAACAATATTTTGGGGTCCAAAAGATTCTCAATGGGGAGGAGTGATCAAAAAATGTAGATGCAGTTGCAGTTCACATTATCGCTAGTCCTATGTGAATTAGCGTTAAAAGGTTAATATTAGCTTTAAGCACTAAAACCTTTATTAAGCGCCCTTTTCTTAAAATATGAATTAATCACGTGGGTGGTCTTGGAAAGACGATAAACAGTTTCTCATGCATTCGAAAGGGAGGAAGCGTTATTCTACAAAAAGCATGTGATTAGCCTCAGCAAGTGACACATAGCAGGGAAAAACTTATTTTCTCGTGCGCCCTCAATTTGATATCGATCGTGTAGAAATATGTGCGAGATTGCAGGATGTCCATTGGATCAAGTGGGGTCACATTAATGGTGGAGATTGTCTAGACTAGTTGGCCAGCAAACAACGCGATAGCCGTTGGATGGTTGGGATAGATCAACGGTTGAGAGTTAAACTAATCGCAAGCTCTGTGGAGGATTATGCCTAATCGTCGAGATTATACTACACATATGTGCACCCAACAGTTACGATAATGCTAATGGCTACACCTGATGGTCAGCCTAGCCTAGTGGCTAAAGTTTAGTGGATATGCTAAGTTTAGTTGGAGATAACTGTAGTCGCTAAAATTGGTGGAGTATCCCTAGAGGATAAAGCATAAAAGCACTCAAAGAGCAGTTTTAAGGGAGAGTCTAGAGAAAATAGAGGTAGAGCCCGAGAGACAGAGGCAGAGCCTGAGAGACATAGAAACTCATAGAGAGTGAAACAAGATGCTCATTAGGCTAACTAGAGCCTTTTGAAGCCAATGGAATAATCCAGAGAAGTTAAAGAAGTCATCTTCATGGAGAATTTCATCCAGGAAGACTGATTTGGAGCTGAGAAGCCACCAGAGGTTCGAGGCAGTTGTAAGAGCTACCAGTACTCATTCTCAGTGATCCAATAGTCAATTCTGACTGTAAAGGACCTTCTAAATCCATTGCAGGTATTTTCAAAAGCATGTAAGGACTTCTAAAGAAAAATATGCTACAAATAATTTTCAGAAAACAAATGATCAAATGATTAGTCTGTTGTAGGTGTCTGAAATGTGCTGGAGATGGAAGAAGAAATTCCAGAGATAGTTGAAGACTTCTAAAGGAGTTAGTGCCATCAAGAGGCTCAAGACAGCTCAGACCACTAATTGAAGGAATTAAGTCCAAGGAATCTTAGATCTGTTTGCAGAGTGAGGAAAGACAAGGATATAGATGGTATTCTAAGCCCATTGGTTCAGTTCAATAACCTTTGGAGTTAAGTGTGGAACTTGTAAAAGAAGCTTTACCATAATCCCAAAGTGCCAAGTCAAGTTGACAAGAGCTCAAGGAGACGTAGCCCATGATATTAGGGTGAACTCCTAGATTAAATTTCTTGTTATGTGTGTGTTCCTTATTTGTTGGATTATATTATTGTTATATGTGTTTTATATCAATAGAAACACTTAAAGCACTAAAACAGATAAAAAAAAACAAACACATACACCTGTTTCAAGTAATTAATTCTGCAATTGTCAACATAAGCTAGATCATATATTTGTTAAGCTTTGGAGTGGGAAGTTATTGTAAGTATAACAAGCTGTTAAACCCTCATTTCGGATCATATTCATAGAGTAGTTGAAGAGTTATGTGGGTAGATGAGTAGTCACAAAGGAGAATTTCAAGGGTCACCCCACCCTTTGCTATTTATAGTACCTCATAACTCATTGTAGAGGCTGTTGGTCAACCAAGATTTTGATAGGAGTATCTTAGAGAAAACTTGGATAGTATTGTAACAAGCCTTGGCTTCTCCAAAGTGCAGAGCTAGTACATCTATTTGGAGGAGTAGGCAACAATGATTGTAACATTCCACTGTCGGAACTAGTGTTTGGTCATGGTTGTACTATATGACAGGAACTTTCACTTCTTAATATAATAGAGCCAGCATGTTTCATGCATATGTTGTATTGTATTTCAGCTATCTTGTTTAATCTAAATGATATATGTATCTGTTTTCTTACGCATGCATATATTATGTATATGTATGTATGAATCTTATGAAAATGTGTTGTTCGTTTAACCATTACTTTGGATTGCTAGTTTACCTGCCTTCTAGTTTGTGATGCATCTTTGCTCATGTGTTCCCTTCTTAACTCCATGCTTTCATAGGTTTCCAAGGGGTGCACTCACCTCACCCTTCGTGTGTTAGAACCGTTCATGCACTCCTTGACTTGTTGCGTATGTCAAACCCTTGCTACAAATAGGGACATCTTACTTGCCTCTGTGTGCAGCCATGGACAAGGTGATATTGCACGACCCACTGTTATGACTCCTACACCAAATGGCCTGAGGTGTAGTTGGGACTTCTTACCGTGGAGATCCCCTGCCATGTTGGCATGTCTAGCATCATCAACATCTTCTTTTCCCGGTCATCACCATTGGTCTGTTCACAAAGTGGGATATTGATTTTACGACTTGTAACCCGTCTTTGGGGAAAGGTCACAAGTACATTATAGTATAAGTGGAATAATTTGCGAAGTGGGACGAAGCTATGCCTACTTTTCCAACGATGATCATAAAACAATTATTTTCCTTTTCAACCAAGTCATATCTTGTTTCGGTATTCCAAAGGAGATTGTTGAGACCATGGCAGTCACTTCTAGAATAAAATGATGTCTGAGTGTGATTTAAAGTTGGGATTCTGGCGGGAGCATTCATCTTCGTACTATCCTCAAGCCAATTGTCAAGTTGAAGTCGTGAATAAATCCCTTAAAATTATCTTGCAAAGGATGATCAATAAAGCTAGATCCAACTAGCATATCATGTTATATCCTGCACTTTGGGCATACCGCATTTTGGTTAAGATGACCCCAGCTTTCACTCCTTCTCAATTATTTTATGGTTTGGAATCAATATTCCCTATAAAATATGAGATTTCATCCCTTAAATTAGTTGTCAAACTTCCTCCAGAGACATCTAGTCTCGAAGAATGCCTTATTCATTTGGAACATCTTGATGAGCAGCGTCAAGATACAACCACAACAAATGAGGCTCATAAAAAGAGAGGAAAAAACCAATATGATAAGACTGTGTGTCCTAGGGTTTCTCTGAAGGTGACCTTGTCCTGGTCTATGACCAATATAAAGATAGCTTGGGGTAGGAAAGTTCAAACCTATGTTGTACGGTTCATTCATGATTAGAAATATCTTGAGAAAAGGTTCCTATGAGTTGGTTGACTTTGACAAAAATGTGTTGTCAAAGCCCATAAATGGGCTTTATCTTAAGAAGTATTATGCCTAGGATATTTCCTAGCATTTTCTTTGTTTTGTAAGTATTCTGCATAGTTGTTTATTTCTTTCTATGGGTCTCATGGTAATGGTGGTATTTTTGTCTACTTTCGCAGGTGTCAATGGGTGATCTGATGTATCTAGGATTCACTCATGGTTCTAGTTGACATACTTAGAACTTAGCATCCACTCCATGGGTAATTTACTATCCATCTAGTCAGTTGTTAATCGTAAGATGTTAGGCGTGAGATCCCCCAAGGGAATTTTGGGGCTTAGAGCCTAGAATTTGGTCAATTTTGTAATTATGATGTAAAGACTCCACATTTTATGGGCATGGAGCACATAGTTTGTTAAAGATTCATAGGGTTGTCGGCCCTTAACTTTGATAGTGTAATGTCGGCTGTAGAGATCTACCCATGGTATGTGGACCATGGGATTATATAAATAGAGCGAGGCTCTAAGTAGTTTGAAAGCATAGTCGAAGAATCAATATGAGGTATGTGAGATAGATCTAAGGGGTAAAATATAGTTTTGGATCATAGAGTAGGAGAAGGCTCTGCAACTGAGGGCGTGGACCCCTGTAGCTGAGTGCACAGGGTGAGTCGAGTCTGTAATCAGTTGAAGTATTAATAAAGAGAAGTTTTCTATCAATTTTGCATATGTATTTCCTGTTTTATGCATCTATTATATTGGGTTCAAAATTCACTTCTAATACTTATATGATGTGTGAATGCGTATAATTGTGTTGATTAAGTGAATGCAAGATAGAATATCCATTTACATGAAGTTCAATAAGATTAGTTAAAGAAGATAAGTAAGATATTTAGTCTAGGTTAGGAAATAGTGTAGATCACTGCCATAACAGCATGAAAGCATTTCAACCCCTGGTTAGAGTTGCGCGAAAGACGATTGTGCCACTTTGTGAGGGTACTAAAGGTTGGAACAGTGCGTGAAGCGACTTGTGTGAAGGTAGGTCTAGTTGGACTAAATCAACATCACAGACATCTCAAGGGTGCCGAAACTTGGTTCCAGCAGCCCCCCCATACTACTTCGGGTGAGACTTCAATCTGAGCTCTACAGGTTGATGCCGAAAGGGCTAGTAGTGTAGGGATTTGTTTGGATAAATAAATTTGAACCTAGGTTAGGCCCCCATAAGCCAACAAATGGTTCCATTGCAAGGAGAAGGTGGATGTTTCTTAGCATGAGGAAGCAGTTTTGAAGGTTCGCCTATAGCTGTGGATTGATGAGGCGTATACCATTACAACCTCCATTGAAGTAAAGTTCGTGAAGCTTCAAGCAACACAGGAGAGGATGTAGGGCAACAATTCAACCACAGTGGTCACTGAATAGCATGTAGAGGAAGTCCAGCAGGCGACCACTCACTATGCAGCCGAACTTGCAGTGATCCAGTGAGAGTTGGGAGGTCTTCGTGCAAAGATCGCCGCACTGAAAGAGTGACTCGAGGGTGAGTCACGATGTTTGTGTTGGGGGCTTGTTGGGCATGGGATCCCCCAATAGAAAGTTTCGGGCTTAGAGCCCAGATTTTGATCAATTTTGTAATTCTGATGTAAAGACTCTACATTTTATGGGTGCGGAGCACGTAGTTTGTTAAAGAATCATAGGGTTGTCCGCCCTTAATTTTGATAATGTAATGTTGGTTGTAGAGATCTACCCATGGTCTACAGACCATGGGATTGTATAAATGGAGTGAGGCTCTAAGTAGTTTGAAAGCACAGTTGAAGAATCAATATGAGGTATGCGAGATAGATCTGAGGGGTAAAATCTAGTTTTAGATCCTAGAGTAGGATAAGGCTTTGCAGCTAAGTGCGCAGAGGCCTAGTAGTCTGCAGCCGAGTGCACGGACCCCTATAGCTGAGTACGCAGGGTGAGTTGAGTGTGTAACCAGTTGAAGTATTAATAAAGAGAAGTTTTCTATAAATTTTGCATATTTATTTCCTATTTTATGCATCTGTTATATTGGGTTTGAAATTCACTTCTAATACTTATATGATGCATGAATGTGTATAATTGTGTTGATTAAGTGAATGCAATATAGAATATATGTTTATGTGAAGTTAACTAAGATCAATTAAAGAAGATAAGTAAAATATTTATTCTAGGTTAGGAAATAGTGCAGATTGCTGCCATAGTAGTGCGAAAGCAATTCATCCCCTGGTTAGGGCTATGGGAAAGATGATTGTGCCACTTTGTGAGGGTACTGAAGTCTAGAACAGTGTGTGAAGCAACTTGCATGAAGGCAGGTCTAGTTGGACTAAATCAACATCACAAACATCTCAAGGGTGCAGAAACTTGGTTCCAGCATCCCCCCATATTGCCTCGGGTGAGACTTCAGTCTGTGCTCCACAGGCTGATGCTGAAAGGGCTAGTAGTGTAGGGATTTGTTTGGCTAAATAACTCTGAACCTGGGTTAGGTCCCCATAAGCCAACACAAGAGATACATGCATCAGTCTTGCATCCAACAATATGCTTGAATTAAGTGTTGTCATTAATTTACTATCTGAAGCAATATATTTTGGTATTGAATCATTAGTGGTTTATTTGGATTCACAGTGCTAGTGTCTCAACTAAATAACTTATATCATGTGAGATATTATTTATTACATTGCCAATTTCTAAGAGTGATATTATTGCAAACTTTGTTTTTATTACTTTCATTAACATTCCACGATCAAAAAATGCATTTGTGGATTCTATAGTTAATCAAGCATTAGATTGGCATATTAATCATTCATCACATTAAAAATCAAAATACCATGAAATCATTAATATATGTGATCAAACCATCAAGAAACTATTTGTATATAGATAGGAATAATATGTTCAAAATACAAAATGCGAACAAATATCCTACAAAATTAGGGCTTAAGCCCAATCATGTCCATAAAATATAAGTCATTTAAAAACTAAGTCCGTAGGCCCTACCCTAGATGTGCATCATGGAAGTGGACGATGTCATTTGCGACTCATCGAAAGAGCGACACCCACTCTGATGTTACTCCTACCACCCACCTCTGAAGACCCTCAGGGAGGTCCTTATAGCTACCATTGGAACCTGGCGAGTTAGACCATCCAAGTTCCTCTGCACTGTATTGAAGACTCTCTCAGACTTAGTTGTTATTCTCTCTGCATCTCTCCCATGACAGCTATGTCTAGGTAGACCCTCAGGTCTTACTAGTCCAACATATGCATCATGATCATATAATTTGGTAAGATTTGTGTTTCACAGAAAAATAATTTTTAACTTCTTAAATATCATATTCATAATAAATAAATAAAAATCAAATAACATGATTTATTTATTTTTTACCTATCTCACCCCATGCAGCACCCTCAGGAAGGGCCATATCTAGGTCCTCTTTGTAGCCTATGCCTGCATATGGATTGTCATCTATAGCTATGATCTATTCTTCCCATCATAGGAAGAACTCATCATCAAATGTTGCTCGGATGACCTCGCCCCCACCTAGTTGCCTCATCAGATTTGACCATCTCGCCATCCTCAAATCTCTAGGACTGTTGATGGTGGTAGACACCCCGGGTCGAAGTGCTGAAACTCTCTCAAAGAAGGAGCAAAGTACACTGCGCTAGCCAAAATGTTTGTCTTCCCTCATATCACTGAAGTTGGTTTCTTTTTCATGCAACTCAGGAGGCTTGTGCACCAACCAAATACTTTGGGCCGAAGGCACTCTACTGCCAAGAACATGGCTGGTCGAGAGGCATGGTGTACAACTATTGAGCCTACCACTCTGAAAATGGTAAAGAGAATGATTTTGACTGGCAAATTACTCACATTCTTTATTAGAATCTGAGATCTCACCTTCTATGTTCCCTTCATGCAATAAAGGTCTATGTAATCAGAAACATTTAGGCCTCCTCAAGCCCTATCTTTTAGATCAACTGCATCTCCTTTTTGGGAAAGCCCTATAATGAAGTAAATATCCTCTGCAATTATTTCCAAGGGAATTTGATCTCACATAAAGACCTCTTGGTCTAGGTCCCAGTAGTGGACAAGCATTTCTAGCAACCGAGTAGATGCAAAAGTAAAATCTTAAATTGAAATCCCTATGATGAAAAATCATGGGAATTGTTTTAAAATTCATGAAACAATGACAAATCGAGTTTAGAATTACCTGGAAATTGTTGGTTGACAAATCGATTGAGGAAATTGTCAAATGTGGATGCCAAAATACTTCTCCCAAGCTCTCAAACTCTCAATAGTTGCAAGTCAAAATGAATTATGGTGAGTAGAAAGGTCTTTTTATAATGAAATTAAAAAAAATACCCAATTTCTAAAACTTCATATTTTTAATTTTTATTATTTCATGAACTTTTAATTATTGGCTTGAAATGTTGTTCCTTACATGGGATTCTTAGTTAGATCCTTTGTATCATATGTTTCCCATGCTGCAAGAAGTGCTTAGGCTCGGGAATCTGTTAGGTTCCTATACCAATAGGAGTCATAATTTTGAATGGCTAAGGTTAAGCCTTGTAATATGTACATACCTTTTCTTTCTGCAAATTTTTTCCATATTGAAAAATCAAAAAATGAAAAGAGGGTATGTCCTAAAAGAAAAATCAAAGGACAAAAAAGAATAAGAAAAGGTCCAAAAAAGTGAAAAATATGAACCCCAAAAACAAAATACCATGAAAGTGTGCAAGTCAAAATGCCACTACTATTTACTTTTATGCATAATAATGATTGTGTGCAGCTTGTTATTCATGCCACAATCCATGGTAATCAAACTATTTAATCTTGATTATGCCATGCTTTAAATTTCATGTTGATAGTTAGAGAATAAAATCTGACCAAACAGTGTAACCTTGGTAGATAATTAGATAGGTAGAGTTAATAAAAGGAGCTCAACTATTTAATTTGAGCCCTTGGATGTAATAATGTTAGATTTAGTTAGTTCACTATTGTAAAGAGAAATAAAAATGTTTTATAACAGTTTGCTAGCTCAAATGCACCCTAAAAAATGAAAAAAAATGGTAGGATGAGTAGATGGGTAAGTAGAAGAAAGGTTGCAGAAGTATGTGGATTGATTAGACAAAAACACATTTCACATGCATAAGGTTTACAAAGTCAATTAATTAACTTCCCCCATTCATTTCACCCCTTTACTTTACTAATTTCCCATAAATAAATTCAAAATGCTCAAAAACCTTTAAGTCAAAGAGGCTCAGATAATTTCTCTGACTTTTGGAGGGTCCAAACCCTTGGCTTAATGACTTAAGGACAACAAGTACTAGATTTCCCCTCATCAAAAATTAATCTCCCTTCATTCCCCCTCATTTCCCTAATAAAACCCCTTTTCCTAAGGTTAAAACACTATATTCCTAGGGAAAGTAATCACCCCCATGTAAAACCCCCTTTTCCCAAAAACACACAAAAACACTTTAGCCTAAGTTATAATGCATATATGTGAAAAGCAAACAAATCACATAAAATACATTATGCTTAGCACAATTCATTTCTGTCGTTTTCATATTAACTTCTAACTTTTATATACAAAAATCCCGAAAAACCCATTTTCCCGTATATATTTAACTCCACCCCTTAGTTTATTTATAAACTATATTACTACCCAATGTCCCACAAAATAAATTAAAACCCTACCCTCAGTCCCTAATCCTTCATTACAGACTGACCCGATCCCCTAACCCTGGATTAGTCCTTAAACTAATCCCAAAACCACCGCAATTAAATCCCAGAGCGCCCCATTAATTCCTGTTGTTTACCACCGCGTAGATTCACCACTTGATCATCCCCCCCCCCCCCCCCCCCCCCCCACATCCAATGATCTGTAATCATATCGGCAGTGCCCGATGTCTAAACAATACCCACCCAAAAAAGTGGTTTTCCACCCGGCCCTCGATGCTACATGTCATTCAATGAATGGAATCGGGTGACCCCTCCCAAATACCACCAAGCCCACAAAAGCAGTGCAAAATAAACCGCTTACTGCCCTCTTGCTAAATGACAAAATCATCTACTGTTCACTTTGCGCCAAAATTCAAAAAAATCAAACCTTTACCCATTTAAACACGAAAACCCCAGTTTTGCTCGTTTTCGCCTGTTTGTGTAGTAAAACCCTATGTAACCCTTCTACGCCACCTGAAGCCTCTGCTAACCAATTCAAGCATGGTTTACCTCCCGAAAGCACTTTGGACTCACTCCATAGACCTATAAAGCTCGATAAAGCCATTAATGACCCTCCCTGTCAACCCAACGTTTTCCTAACAGTTTTTTTTATTTTACAGGCGATCAAAAGACCGCAACCTTGGATAAACAATCTTAATACTAGTCATAAGACCTATTTACTCCGATATTGTTATCAAATCTATTCAAACAGAGATGGAAAATAAAACATACAGTTAAAAGACAAGCAGAGGAAACATGGAATTAAATGATTTATTGTTCAAAGAGATAGTAAAAACCTAAGATATACAGTGAAGGTAAAAGGGCACAGTAAAGAATAGTGAAAGTGTACCAGGGTTAAATAATATCAGATCGAAGACCAATTCAAGTAAATTAGCTAGCATGAAGACAAACATCAGGGAAGATAGTTACAAAGCATACAGATTCATGTCAAAGTGAAGATAGATGAAAAGACGGAGCAGTAAAAGTAAATAGTAAAAGTAGACATGGAGGCAGTAAGGGTTAAACAGAGATGAAAACACTTTCACTAGAAACAATGAATTTTATCCAAAGTAAATGTGAAAAAAATTTAAAAGAACTTTAAGGTTAAAAGATGAAATCAGAGCAGAAATGGTACATTCTTCAGAAATTTCCGATTTAAGTCATAGTTTTTCATAAACTAGTTCGGACAATACAAGATGAATTTTGAGAAACGGGAGGAGGTATGTGTTTCTAAAAGGTGAATATAAAAAAACCTATCTCACTTTGTACACAAGTATTACCAAAAGTGAGATAAGTACATGCCTTTAGAGCCTATTTTTTAGACTGTGCGAAGTCCTATTTTTGACATCTTTGTGAAGAGAATATTGTGAATACCGGGAGCTGAATTTTGGGACACTAAGAGAGGTTTATCTCAAAAGCATAATTATCTACAATAACCTCTTTCACTTTTTACATATCTATCTCAGATTGAGATATACAAAGGTATTAATGGACCCTAATTTTGCATAATTGCTGGGGCAGAATGGATAAAGAAAGGATGCAGTTAGTGACTTGGATGCCTCATCATCAATTAAGAGTTGCTATCAAATTAGAATTTCTCTTCTTTTATCACCATAAATCCATAAATATAGTTCCAAATAGATTCATTATATTTGAGTGTCCTTTATTTGGGTTCTATTAATGTAAAACAGTTTGAGATATTTGTAAAACCAATCTTGATATTTTTTCAAGATATTTCAGTTTAGAATTTGTATAAATACATCTTCAGTTGAAGTATTTTGTGTGGATTCCAATACGTTTCTATAGACTTTTTCTCTCAAATCAGAGTTCTATTGTATCAATGACTAGATTGGCTTGCTGGATCAAGGAATAAAGATCATATATTTTGCAGGATTCTTGTGTAAAGCGAAATACAAATAAGTATTCTCCTATGTTCAATGTTATTTTGCTTATGTTTCTCCATAATATTTTGTGTAAATTTCTAAAATCTAAATGTATAACAAGGAATGATATTTCAGAAATTGCTTAAATGCACTCTGTATTGACTATTTTATATTCTGAATGTTTTCTCCTAAACTATATTAGCTAGGGAATTCTTAACTGCTCCTTAGCTTCTGTAGTTTCTCCTCTGATCTATAGCAAATGATTCTTAATTGCATTTTGTTCATGATTACCCTCTGTTCTTCATTTTGATCCCAGTCCAAGGAATCTTAAGTGCCCTTTCACCCTAGTTAGAATCACTTTACCCATTAGGCCTAAATATTTGCCTTTTTCTTTGCTAGCCTGCCCTTTGAACATTCCCTTTAATGATTTGATCCAATTATGCTATCCATTTGTTGACTCCACAACCCAATGGCTTGAAGACCTAGCTCTATCCATTTTCTCCAAGAATTCCACCACCCAATCGTCAACACAAATCAAAACCCCCCCTGAATTTTAAGAACTAGCCTAATATTCCATTGAAAAAAGCTAAATTGTATAGAGAGAGCCCTCTCTGGACTTAGGTTGGCTAGAGCCTAAACCTAAAAGTTGTTATGTGGTTACCCTAATGATCTCTTTCCTTAACCTTGGGAAATTACTGGGTGATAACATAGTGGTAACCATACTAGGGAGAACTAACATTTTCTTCAGAAATCTTTTGTAGGTTTAGATCTGATCTATGCTGGTGGACAATGTTCAAACACACAAAGGTTAAAATCATTGACTTGGCGACTCCAAATCAATTCCATAATCAAGAATCCACTGGATGAATGAACTTGAAAGAACTATGTGAAAAGATTGTGCTTTTAACTTGGATTGTTATCCAAGACATTATGTTCTTTCTCATTGATAATTTTTTTCAATGTATATTGTATTTTAGAGAAGATTTTAGATTAATTTTTTTGTTATTTCCCTTTCAAAATTGTAAATATAAAGTCTCCTTACACATTTGAGCAGCATTATTCTAACTCTTATGAAGATCATTTTCCAATTGAGGAGCATAAAAAAATCAAGACTTATCATACAATCCCTGTACATATTCTAGTATCTCATAAAGTTCCTGATAGATATAAACCACTCATTTTACCTCCTACACTCCATTCTTTTCCTAACAATTATTACAAGCATCTCCCTAGGTTTGATTTGGTATCACTGCTCAAAAACATATTCAAGGTTTTGAGAATTATCTAGACTTATTTGAAATTGATGAAGATGATGTTATTATCAAGATTTTTGCTCTTTCTTTTCAAAGTAGAGTAAAGAGTTGGTTCAAGAATTTACCTAATGCAAGCATCTCAAATTTCCAACAGTTTGTCAAAATTTTCCTTGATATATGGATAATCAAAGTCAATCTTCTGGTGATCATAGAATAATATAGTAAGTTAAGAAGACAGCTAGATGAAACAATACAACAATTTTCAGACAGACTTAATTAAGCCAATTATTCAATGCCATCAAATATAAGACGTCCTCTTGATTCAGCTCTTTGCATTACCCAAGAGCATTTGATCCAAAGATAGAATTTCAGTTAAGAGAAAGAAACCCCTCAACACTTGAATAGATGCAGAACATTGTAGTAGATGTAGAAGTTAATATGAAAATTAGAAGAGAAAAGTTGAAAGCAGAAGCAGAGGAAAACAACATTGCAGAGGTAAAACATGACATTTTGGTAAGAAAGATAGAGGAGAGGATACAAAAGATCACCATGAAAGATAAAGTTTTTACTCAAAATTACCATGATACATTTATTTCACAAAAAGAAGAGGTTGATATTGACGAACAAATTCCTGCTAATTCCAACTACCATAGATCAGAAGATAGATTTATAGAGCAATATGTGGAGAAGCAATATGTTGAGCTAATGTGTATGTTTTATGACATTACGTATTTTAATGATTTGCCTAAATATGATCCGTATGATGATAATTATGTTCTTCAAATCCAAACTAACTTTACATAGCAATCAAAAACTAGTTTGGGGAATAAGGAAATTTAGTTTCATAAACTTGAAAATAGTGATCATCTTATTCATATCAGCTATGAAAGTGATGAAGAAAGTGTAGAAATTTTTGAAATAAGTGAAGCTTCTTTGTCTCTTTGTTTTTCTTCATTTTAGTTCATTAGAGAAAACTTTAAAGCAATAAAAAATCAACAACATTAGGTATTCACATTAACAACAAAGAAGACAATAAAATTCCTTATCAAGATCCTTTAGTTTCACAATTACAATTGTCAAATTCCATTGAAACACCTAATCAAATAATACAAGAAAGTTCTATACCACTATGTTTTGAATCATTTCAATTTTTAAAGGAAATGTGGTACGAAAACTCTAAAGAAAATGATGGGCAGCTTGTAGAAATTTGTGAAGTCCCATTCGAACCTATGAGTAATAAGTTGCAGAAATCCATCCACGTTTTTCATGATCCCATAGCTGATGGGTTGGATAGTGAATGCAATCAAAAATTTTCTTCATTAACTAACAATGAGATTCAGGATCAAGATGATAAAGGTCTCATCAGTCAAACATTTCAATTAGAAGAAATATCATCACAAAGCTTGTTTGAAAATATGCAGGGTGATAAAGGTGAAAGTGATATTTCAGTTTCATGGCCTAGAGTCCATCCACAACAGATGTACAGTTGCTAAAATTAGTTCAAAAATAGTGTGTATATTTTGGAAGATCCTTTTGTATAGTTTCTAGAGTCAACAAAGGAAATCAAGTATTTCCTTATCTTCTCATTTGTTGACAAGGTTATAATTAGCTTTAGAATCTCGTTTTAATCACAAACAAGCACAAGAAGCAAAATTCACCAATGTATATGATTCTTGAATGGTTGCATTTGCTATTTCATTTTACCTATCCAGCAGTCAAGAAAGTTGATTAGAGTAAGTAGGTAGGATTTCAGTTTGAATAAATTCAGTTTTCAGCAGCAAGTTTATGTTAGATCATATTTTAGTTTGTAGAAAAGGGTGTATTTTCAGTTCAAAAGTTTTAGTCACAAAGATTATACAACAGAGCATATACATGTGTGGGATTGGCCCAATGAATCAAGCTAGTAGTTGACAATGTTCTTGACATTTCACAGGAAAATTCCATCCCCAAGTGGAGCCACTATTAGGTTCCTATACCAATAGGAGTCATAATTTTGAATGGCTAAGGTTAAGCCTTGTAATATGTACATACCTTTGCTTTCTGCAAATGTTTTCCATATTGAAAAATCAAAAAATGAAAAGAGGGTATGTCCTAAAAGAAAAATAAAAGGACAAAAAATAATAAGAAAAGGTCCAAAAAAGTGAAAAATATGAACCCCAAAAACAAAAGACCATGAAAGTGTGCAAGTCAAAATGCCACTACTATTTACTTTTATGCATAATAATGATTGTGTGTAGCTTTTTATTCATGCCACAATCCATGGTAATCAAACTATTTAATCTTGATTATGCCATGCTTTAAATTTCATGTTGATAGCTAGAGAATAAAATCTGACCAAAAGTGTAACCTTGTCAGATAATTAGATAGGTAGAGTTAATAAATGGAGCTCAACTGTTTAATCTGAGCCCTTGGATGTAATAAGGTTAGATTTAGTTAGTTCACTATTGTAAAGAGAAAGAAAAATGTTTGATAAGGGTTTGCTAGCTCAAATGCACCCTAATAAAATGAAGAAAAAATTGGTAGGATGAGTAGATGGTTAAGTAGAAGAAAGGTTGCAGAAGTATGTTGATTGATTAGACAAAAGCACATTTATCATCCTTCAACATATATTTCAAATTTGAATGGGAAATTAAGCATGCATAAGGTTTACAAAGTCAATTAATTAACTTCCACCATTCATTTCACCTCTTTACCTTACTAATTTCCTATAAATAAATTCAAAATGCTCAAAAACCTTTAAGTCAAAGAGGCTCAAAGCATTTCTATAAATTTTGGAAGGACCAGACCCTCAGCTTAATGACTTAAGGACAATAAGTACTAGATTCCCTCTCATAAAAAATTCATCTCCCTTCATTCCCCCTCATTTCCCTAATAAAACCCCTTTTCCTAAGGTTAAAACACTATATGCCTAGGAAAAGTAATCACTCCCATGTAAAAACCCTTTTTCCCAAAAACCCACAAAGACACTTTAGCCTAAGTTATAATGCATATATGCGTAAAGCAAACAAATCACATAAAATACATTATGCTTAGTGTAATTCATTTCCTCCGTTTTCATATTAACTTCTAACTTTTATATATATAAATCTCGAAAAATCGATTTGCCCGTATATATTTAACTCCCTTATATAAATTAACCCCAACCCTTAGTTTATTTATAAACTATATTACAATCCCATATCCCACAAAATACATTAAAACCCCGCCCTCAATCCCTAATCTCTCATTATAGACTGGCTCGATCCCCTAACCCTGGATTAGTCCTTAAACTAATCCTGAAACCACCGCAATTAAATCCTCGGGCCCCCCATTAATTCCCGTCATTTACCCCCATGTAGCTTCACCTCCCGATCATTATTGATCTCCCCCCCCCCAACATACAACGACCCATAATTATATCGGTCGCGCCCGATGTAGAAACGATACCCACCCAAAAAAGTGGTTTTCTGCCTAGCCTCCGATGCTACGTGTCATTCAATGAATGGAATCAGGCGACCCCTTCCGAATACCACCAAGCCCACAAAATCAATGCAAAATAAACCACTTAATGTCCTCTTCCTAAATGAAAAAACCGTCTACTATTCACTTTGCGCCAAAATTAAAAAAAAAAAAATCAAACCTTTACCCATTTAAACACGAAAACCCTAGTTTTGCTCATTTTCGCCTGTTTGTGCAATAAAACCTTCCGTAACCCTTCTACACCACTTGAATCCTATGCTAACCAATTCAAGCATGGTTTCCCTCCTGAAATCACTTTGGACTCACCCCATAGACCTATAAAGCTCGATAAATCCATTAATGACCCTCCCTGACAACCCAACGTTTTCCTAACAGTTTATTTTATTTTACAGGTGATCAAAAGACCACAGCCTTGGATAAATAGTCTTAATACTAGTCATAAGACCTATTTACTCCGAGATTGTTATCAAATCTATTCAAACAGAGATGGAAAATAAAACATACAGTTAAAAAACAAGCAGAGGAAACATGGAATTAAATGATTTACTGTTAAAATAGACAGTAAAAACCTAAAATATATAGTGTAGGTAAAAGGACACAGTAAAGAATAGTCAAAGTGTATCAACGTTAAAGAGTATCAGATTGAAGACCAAGTCAAGTAAAGCAGCTAGCATGAAGAAAAACAGTGGGAAAGACAGTTACAAAGCATATAGATTCATGTCAAAGTGAAGATAGATGAAAAAACAGAGTGGTAAAAGTAAACAATAAAAGTAAACATGGAGGCAATAAGGGTTAAATAGAGATGAAAACACTTTCACCAGCAACAATGAATTTTATCCAAAGTAAAATTGAAAAACAGCTAAAAGAAATTTAAGGTTAAAAGATGAAATCAGAGCAGAAATGGTACATTCTTCAGAAATTTCCTGTTTAAGTCATAGTATTTCAGAAACTAGTTTGGCCAATCCAAGATGCATTTTGAGAAACTGGATGAGGTTTATGTTCCTAAAAGGTTAATATTCAAAACCCTATCTCACGTTTTACACAGGTATTACCAAAAGTGAGATACGTGCATGTCTTCACAGCCTATTTTTTGGACTATGCAAAGTCCTATTTTTGACATCTTTTTGCAGAGCATATTGTGAACAACTGGAGCTACATTTTGGGAAACTGAGAGAGGTTTATCTCAAAAACATACTTATCTACAATAACCTCTTTCACTTTTTACATATATAGCTTGTATTGAGATATAAAAAGGTATAAATGGACCCTAATTTTGCCAAATTGCTGGGGTAGAATGCACAAAGAAAGGATGCAGTTAGTGACTGGGATGCCTCATCATCAATTAAAAGTTGCTATAAAATTCAAATTTCTCTTCTATTATCACCATAAATCCATAATTATAGTGCCAATTAGATTCATTAGTTTTGAGTGTCCTTTATTTGAGTTCTATTAATGTAAAATAGTTTGAGATGTTTGTAAAACCAATCTTGATATTTTTTCAAGATATTTCAGTTTAGAATTTGTATAAATACTTCATTTGAAGTATTTTGTGTGGATTCCAAGACATTTCTATAGAATTTTTCTCTCAAATTAGAGTTCTATTGTATCAATGATTGGGTTGGCTTGCTGGATCGAGGAATAAAGATCAGATATTTTGCAGGATTCTTGTGTAAAGTGAAATACAAATAAGTATTCTCCTATGTTCAATGTTATTTTCCTCATGTTTTTCCATAATATTTTGTGTAAATTTCTAAAATCTAAATGTATAACAAGGAATGATATTTCGGAAATTGTTTAATTGCATTCTGTCTTGACTATTTTACATTCTGAATGTTTTCTCCTAAACTATCTTAGCTAGGGAATTCTTAACTTCTCCTTAGCTTCCGTAGTTTCTCCTCTGATCTATAGCAAATGATTCTTAATTGCCCTTTGTTCATGATGACCCTCTGTTCTTCATTTTGATCCCGGTCCAAGGATTCTTAAGTGCCCTTTCACCCTTGTTAGAATCACTTTACCCATTATGCCTAAATATTTGCCTTTTTCTTTGCTAGCCTACCCTGTGAACATTCCCTTTAATGATCTGATCCAGTTATCCTATCCATTTGTTGACTCCATAGCCCAATGGCTTGAAGACCTTGCTCTATCCATTTTCTCCAAGTATTCCACTACCCAATCTTCAACACAAATCAAAACCCCCCTGAGCTTTAAGAACTAGCCTAATATTCCATGAAACAAAGCTAAATCATATAGAAAGAGCCCTCTCTGGACTTAGGTTGGCTAGAGCCTAAGCCTAAAAGTTGGTTTGTGGTTACCCCAATGATCTCTTTGCTTAACCTTGGGAAATTACTGGGTGATAATAGAGTCCTCTTTAGTCCCTCCATGACTTTGCGATGAAGCCTCATTTTTCTTCTTCTTCACTATTTTTCTGTCTTTATACCCTAAAGTCTCCCATGTGTTATGTTATATCATTGCATTGCATATTGAATACTTATATCATTTTAGCCTTAAGGTAGATTCATTTGGACTCGTGTATAAGCCACTTTTGAGCATGACCTTTTCTAGAAGTTCAAAGCCATGCATTCATTTTCCTCTGCGACTTGACACCTTACATTCATGGAAAGAACATCCCTTTGAGTGTTGACATACCGTTTTTCCAACTTGCATTGAGCATAGGAATGTTCCATCCCAAGGAACCAGTGCATATGTTTTCAGAGGCTCGTTATTTCCACTGTACTATATCCATTCTTTTATTACTTTTCAAGCTTTAAATATAAAAAAGGAAAAATAATTATATATTCCAAAAAGAGTGGGAATGAGACATGTACTTCCATACTTGATGGCAACAAGAGTTTGTAGTGTCACCCTTGAAAAATCATGCAAAATGAATTTTTTCCCCATTTCGGATTAGACTTATTTGACTTTAGGAGAGACATAACCTTGTTATCGAGTCAGTCTTCCTTTGGTTGGTTATCTCTTCCAATCATATGGAGAGTTTTTTAATCCCTCTTGCATTAAAAACTTATACAAAGTTATTTTATTCTACCATATAGTCCCATATGAGTCGTGCTTTTGTTCATGGGAAGTTAACCTATGTCAGCCATTCTACAGTGTCTCTTGACTCACTTTAATTTGGCCATACCAGTTTTGTCAAAGTTATCTTCATTGTCACATCAGTTATTTGGTCCTTTGCTCATGTTGGTTAAGAAGGTCTCCATTGACTTCTTTCTAGTGGGTCTTCTCTTATCGACTTTGACAAATTGCTCTGAGAGTAGGCTTGGAGTTGCACCCTCGCACTATTTACCTCATTGATAGGTGGCCTTGTGCTCAACGTCGATCAATATCATGGGGTATTTGATTGAGTGGTTTCCCTTGTGTTCGACATCAACTTACATTATCACACATTGGAATTCGTGTATTACCTTGGTTTTCATTTGACCTTATTGGTGGATTCCTCACCTCTGTGTCAGCTTTCATTATTGGTTGGTCCAGAGGGTTTCTATCGTGCTCTAGCCACATATTATGTACATAAAAAACATTCTTCATAATGGTTACTTCATCTCTTTTCATCTAATTTCTTCCAAATTATTAGCCTATGGTTTACACTGGCATTGGTTGATGTTGTATGCCTTAATGCCTTCCTTCCAGGAGATTGTTTCCCATCAAATCCAACTCATTGCTTTGGGAGTAAGATCTAGAGTCATTTTTTCAGTACCTTAAGGTTTATAGTCATTAGTGGCAAAATCCTTTGCTATTGATAGTCAGAATACATCAATGTCTCTTGATTGATAGATTCTCTCAAGTGTTCGACTTCAACAAATTTATGCGCACTTGTTACATTGTACTAGGTTACCTTGACTCTCATCATCATTATTAATGAGTTGTCTCACGTTTTTTAATGGTATACACCAATGATCGGTAATCAAACAATTTCTCACATGGTCGACTTCAACTGATTTATTCCCATCGTGTAGAAATGTACCATTTGCATTCAGTGAAGACCTCGGGTTGTGTCAGTATCCTGGTTCGCTTGTCAATCCTTTCAATTTTCTATGGGTGCAGCTAGTCACCCTTATATGTTGCAGTTCATTTCAACAGCATTCTATATGTTTCTACCCTAGTTTCATGCAGTACCACTATTCCACCTATATGATATGTTATTATTATGAGGATTAGTTATGTAGTATCAGTAATCAGACATTCTTTGAGCATCATTGATGAGTTCTTATATATGTGATATTGAGACATAGCTCAGTTGTGCTTCTTTATGACTATGATTAGATTATCCATTGTGTATTATCTAGTCTTATTTGTACACTTATGTATACATGATGGATTTTCTTTGTAGTTGATCAGTTGACATGATTTATTATCTTTGAGCATGGTTATTCCCACCTCAAACATGAGTCTTCTTTCTGATTCTGTCTACAGGAATTCTGTTGGCCAGAATATGGTGATCTCCTCTTAGGTTCTCAAATGATCTCTATTTGTACTTAATACATTTTGGCTAGCATGTACCCCTTCTGAGCTCATATATTAGGGGGCATCTGTTATAATGTTATTCAACACTCCTATAGTTATGATAATATTATATGGCCTTGGGCAACCCTTTCCCATTCAGACTTGGTCATTTATTAAAAAACAATGTTTAAAAATCCATACGTGACTCTACCCTTATAAAAGTGTGTGTACACATAGGTACCATAATACAAAACCCGCGTACATAATTTAAAATACGAACAAAAAAATTTCTATTTCTTGGGAGGGGTTTACGAGTTTCAAAGAAAGCCCAACAATAAGAGCCTGTGGCCTAACTGAATCAACTGATTTCTGGTGGTATTTATACACCTCATGGGAATGCCTAAAAGATAGAAGGAGATAGGAGATTTCCAGTCTTCTTGTCCCCAGATCAAGTCTGATTTTCCCTATGCCTCTTGCACTCCCAGCCATAGGAAACCCTTGTTTCCTTGTAGAGATCTTCATCTCCCATTATATGACATCCCTTTTCACATATCGAGGTGATATTTGAGGCTTTAGCTGGACAGATCCAAAGGAAGGTTCGTTTGCGCCATGGTTGGATCAAGTTGTATTCTTCCACTCCTATTTTCTATTGTCAATAAAGAAGCTTTGTCTTGTTCTTGAAATGTTGTGATCTCATGTTAATTCATGTATAACATATCATGCTTAATATATCTATACTTGATGATATAACATGTTTAATATGCACATTCTTTGAAATATTTTCTATGTATATGCTTCTCTAGTTTATGTTGCCTGTGTGAACGCATTAGAGGAAGAAGAGGGTTTGGACCTTAAGGGATCAACATTAAATGTAGGACCTTCAGGTATTCTCCCTAAACCCAAATTTAACAATTTTCATAGTTTTCATGCTTGAATTATTTCTTCTTGTTGATAGTCTACCTTCAATCTATTAAGGTTCTCAACCCTTACCTAAGGTAGGTTTCTCCCGCTAAGACACACATGCAACTGACATGCATGCATGACCTACACATTCACCCAAAAAGAGCACAACCATGATTTTATACCTAACTGTAACACCCCCTCCTCCTAGGTCCATCAAATAAACTGACCAGTTGAGGTAAGCATGCGACAAGAGAAGTCAGTATAAGGGATTCGACCTCCTTGGTGACCTTAAGGAAATGGAATCAACAAAACATATCAAAAAAACCCATCCATGTCAGCGTCAACAACCTGATGAGACATATCAGCCACTCAGACATCATGCCCCTGAGTCCCAATGATTATTTAAGTCTTTTAACCCCTAGTCGCTCTCATTCTATAGGAAAGACAATGTCCAGAAGCCAAAGTCACTCTCACATCCCTATGTGCCAGCTTCCCTGGACTCTTTTCAACAGACTTGTACTAGCGTCCTCGGTATTTGAGCCACTTTTCTAGCCCAGAATATCGGCTTCTACTGAGAACATGTTATAACCTTCAGAATCCATCAAATACATGATGACAATATAAACAAATAAAAAATCAACCTCAAGACTAGGCTTGAGCATCCCCAATCAGGACTGCCATTCTTTCAAACACTTGGCATTAATGCAACCTACAGGTCTAGGATACAAGACAAAGAATAAATGACTAAAAGAACTTATGAAACATAACCATATGGATCACCACCTTCTCCATTGAAATATTATATCATCAATTTGGTCTTGCATCCATCCATTTAATAATTACAAGTAAAGACATGAAATAACCATGACATAAACCAATCATATAACCATGCTTATAACTAGCATAAAACCATATAGATATCAGATATATGAAAACCATTAAATCCACATATAAACCAATGCAAGACTAAGAGAAATTAGCTTTTGTTAATCATAGGAAAATCCAACCAGGTTCAGGACTTCAATGTACCACCCGACCATAGACATTGTTGAACCAAATCTCTCTTTCAACTAGTCACCCTCGTGCCATATTGCAAGCATGAATGTAGGATCTCATAGAACAACCAATCCATGAACAACCAAGGGAATCCATAGGTTAAGCCACATCCACCCTCATCAACCCATGATCACACCAAAACCAGTGCTCCAATCACAACCAAACCAAACTTGCAATGCCATCCAGAATCCATCACTATCCTTGAGGAATTTTTCATCTCCTTGTCTCTCAGGCTTTACCGCAATCCAATCCTAGATCACGAAGCCCTAAATTGACACTTCTCCCTCAGCATTTACCATGTATCCCATCAAAATCGGTCAGAGGATTCCTAGGCCTTTAGGAATGAAACTTGAGACCACCTCTGCCTCGGATTATGAAATCCATCTAGAAAACCAAAGCTCAAAACCAGGATAAACATCCCAACACACCATGGCATCTGGAAAAATGCAAGGCTAGGCTAAAAACCACTATCATAACCTAGAAAATCCGTGCCACTGAAAACAAGAGAACCATACACCAACATGAAAATCCATGCATCTCCAAACTAGCTAGGAAATAATACATTCAAAAGGTTACCTACAAGTATTCCTATTGATGATTCTTGATCCTATTTTTCTTCCTTGATCCTTGCTTTCCTTCCTTTCCCTTTCCTTTATTTTCCTTCCTTGCTCGAAAACTAGAGTGCTCCAAGAAAACTCCAAGTGACCAAGAGTGAGTGAGAGAGAGAGAGAGAGAGAGAATAATGAGAGAGCTCTAAAACATGAACTAACAAAAGGTTACCAACTGATCCTCATAAGCCTTTTTATTAATTAGTCATATATTTTCTTCATTTTCCATTATTTTCCTTCAAATTTCTCCTCACATGGAACCTATGAACTTTCACCTTACTTTTCTCATAATTTCCTTTATTTTCATAAATAAATGTGCTAAAAATGTCTTTTTTCCTTTTAATGCCTTTGTCTTAGCCCTTGCCAATTTCCTTAGCCAAAAACACACATCCATTTATGCCCACTAGCATATCTTTGCCCAACATTCAACTTGGAATAAGTGTCCCTTAACCGTGGTCTTATTTTTCCTTTATTAAATTCTATTACATGAACTTTTCACTAGGGTTGTTTTTTTTTTTTTTCACAGAAACGGTTATGGATTATATTAGCTGAGTGGTCTAAATGCTAGATTTTAGATTACAATGAGAGGGCGCAGGACCCAAATAGTTTCGACAACCTGAAGTGTTATGGAGCTTGTGTTCCACTTCCAGCTCTTTTTGGTTACAGCTATGGAATCGATTTCTGTGATTTGCCCAAGCTTATAAATACAAACAAACTGATTCAATAGCAAGCAATAAAACATATCAGCTGATTGATTATGGAATTGGATCCCATGTTTCATCCCTGTCTCTTATCATTGTCCCAGCAGAGAGAAGAGCAGCTTTATTAGCTTCAAGATCTGCTTCTTTGTTGTTGTCTCTCAGAACGTGGAAGTATTTCAGGTTTTGGAACAATTTCCCCAAACTTCTGATTCTAGATATCAGTCTTGCCAATCTTAAGTCTCGAGGGGATGAGTTGGTCACCATGATTTTTATTATCACTTGAGAATCTCCAAAAATGTTTGCCTCCTTGATTTCCAAATTCAAGAGCAACTTAAGACCTTGGAAGAGGGCCAATGCCTCAGCTTGAATGCTGGAATTGATCCCCATACCCCAAGAAAAGCTATGGGTCAATATGCCTTCAATGTTTTTTACAGTTCCTCCTGCCCTAGCCTTGCTAGGATTTCCCTTTGCTGCCCCGTCAAAGAAGAGAGAGTGTATCTTTTGATTGGAGATCCAGTCTTGAAATTCTTCCTTATTTTTTCTCCTTATTTGCCATTCTTTGGAAGAGGAGATATTTTTGATGGCTTGGTGAAATTGCAAATTTAAGGAGGCCCCCCAAATAGTATCTAACTTATTGAGATTTCAATCGTATTTTTTATCTCCCAAGAATTATTTTAACTGAAACTTTATCTTAGCCGCTACAACCTTGACATCATGCTGAGTGTTTCTAAAAATTATGCTGTTTCGCTCTAGCCAGATCTGCCAGCAACAAATTTTAGGAAGGGAAGACCAAGCCGCTTTAATCACTTTGTTTTTGGGAGGAGGACTGGGATAACTGTTCTGCCAATTAGCAAAAAGATCAATTATGGAGATAGGGAGAACAAAATTGGGGTTCCAGTGATCCATCAGCTCACTCCAGACCTGCACAGCGAAATTACAGTTTAAAATGAGATGCATGGCACATTCCACATTCTCTCTGCATAGGGAACACCTGGACGGGCCATGGAATCCATGTCTCTACAGTTTGTCATCAGTGAGGATTTTCCTGTGGCATAGGAGCCAACAGAACATGTCGATTTTGGGCAGAGAGGAAATGCGCCAGAATGCCTTCCACGGAGCAGGGTCAAGAGGGACATTCAGTCTCAAAGCGAGTTTAGCATAGCCTTGAGCTACTGCGTAACCTACAGATAGTGAACCCTAGCCACGTGAGTCTCTTCTTCGAATATGTGAGGGGGCAATTCCATTCAGCATAGCACGGAGGCAGCTGCAATCTTGTAGAAGATTCGGAGGCAAATCAATAAAACTCCAACCTGCCCAATGCGTCCCAGCCCACGTGGATATATCCCACAGCGTGGATTTTCCTGAAGTGGTCAACCAGTCTCGCAACACCTTCACAGAGGGGCAATCACCAATCGGGTCTCGATCCATGATGCGATCAGCCCAAATATTGATTTTCTTCCCATTTCCAGGAATCCAGTAAGCATTGGAGTGGATCAGGGGGGCGACTTTGGAGTAGAGTCTTACAAAAGGAGAGACGCCTTGGGGGAGAGGCCCATCCAGGCATCTAACTCTCTCACCTTTGAAATACTTCCTCCATAGCGCTAATTGGGCCCAGCCAGGCTTGGGCGCAATAATTTTCCAGAGAAGCTTGGCTCCCATGGCAATGTTCTGAAGGGAAAGGTTCTTGAAATTTAATCCTCCCTCCATCTGAGGCTTGAGGACAGTCTCCCAATTAACAAGAGGGATTTTCCTCTCATTTTGTTTGCCTCCCTTCCAAAAGAAATTGCGAATGTGCTGGTCCATTTTCTGAAGAATGCCAATTGTAGCAAGGATTACTGAGAACTGAAATAAGGGGAGACTACAAAGCACAGCTTTGATGAGGACTGACTTGCCTGCAATATTAAGCCAGTTGAATCCCCATGCCTGGAGTTTGTTCTTGAATTTTTCTACTTGAGGGAGCCAATCCCTGCTATAGGCCCGCTTGAGGAAGATAGGGAGCCCAAGATATTTAAACGAGGTCCAAGCTGAAGAGGCTGCGAATCCAAAGCATCTGGCAATGGAACTAAGCAAGTTGGGCATAATGTTCCAACAGTAAATGTGGCACTTTGGTATTACATAATCTTACGAACCACCATAGTAGCAAAAAATATCAATCGTATCTGATAATTTCTCACTCCTCATATGACGAACCACAAATACACTCGATAGGTCATTATTCTTCAAGAATTCGATCTTCAGTTTTCCTCCCCCAAGAAAAAGAAGGTCCTTATTCTTACCGATTTCATGACTGATCTCCAAAAAAAACCCAAGGATCCTGTGTTAATTATGCATTCCCTAACAAATAGTTGTCGTTAGTATCAACGAATGACCCTTGGTACGATGACATCCTCCTCTTTTTATGAACTCAAAATTTCAAAACTCAACTTACTCATGATGATTGGAGGCACATATGCCACCATGTCCCCTGTTACCTCCTTCTAGGGGAAGTCCTCTATAGACGGGGCATCAACACCATCCTCTATTGATGCCTCACTCATGAACAAGTCGAGCAGGTCTTAAATGATTTCCACAACGGGGCTTATGGAAAAAACCTCTCAGGGATGGCTATCACTCAGAAGGTCCTTTGTGCAAGTTATTTATGGCCCACAATTTTCCATGACTGAATTCAAGTATTCAAGAGATGTAAGTGATGCCAAAGATATGCTCATAAGGCGCGATCCACACCATCTCCCTTGCACCCAGTCATTGTCGTCGAACCCTTCTACAAATGGGGCATAGACTTCATGACCTACAACCCCCCATCATCAAGAAACCATAAGTACATTGTGGTTTTCATCGACTACTTCACCAAATGGGAAGAGGCCATGCCCACATACAATAAGAATGCAGAAACCACTAAATGGTTTTTCTTTAACCATGTCATAACACAGTTCGATGTTCCCAAGAAGTTGGTATCCAATCACGACAAACATTTCGAGAACAAAATATTTCAGGAGTTATCCCAACACCTTGGTTTATCCCATGAGTTCGCTTCCCCATACTATCCTTAGTCTAATGGTAAGATACAAGCTATCAACAAAGTCCTCAAAATAATGTTGCAACAAATGGTGGAAAACCACAAAACCAATTGGCACCATATGGTTCTTTCATCCCTGTGGGTGTACCACATGGTATTTAAGGCATCTACATGTTACATGCCGTTCCAATTAGTATATGGGTTAAACTAATCAGCCCCATTGAGCATGAGATCCCTACCTTGCACTCAGCCATCAAAATTCTCACTTACACTACACCTTTAGAACATAGGTTGGTACAACTGGGACACGTCAACGAAAGTTCGAAACAATATATCCAGCATAATGAAGCACACAAAAAGAAGACAAAATCCACTTTTGATCGCATTGTCACCCCTAGTCCTTTACTGAAGGGGAGTTAGTACTGCGTTACGATGTTTCCAAAGAAGTGTTAGGACCAGGTAAATTCGATAAATTATGGAAGGGCCCATACATTGTCAAAAATTACCTCCTCAAGGTGGCATACATCTTAGCAGAGCCTGATCGGACTTGCCTCAAAGATCCCGTCAATGGGTTCTATCTTAAAACATTTCATCCATAACATCGCAAGTGGCCCTGGAAAGAAAATGTATGCACCGTGACTTTTTTATGATGACCAATTCATCATGGACACACTATAAAACCTTTCTCTCATCATGTGCCACAAATGGATCATATGCTAGCCTAATCTCATGGGTTCACTGATGGTGCTTCTCGATGGTCGTAAAACCTCACTACAACAGCCTGGGCTACATAATCTCCCAACCACACACCATATCTCAACAATGGACGATGTATAGGGCTAGATAGAAACAAGCAAACCCAATACGACATTGTCATAGGCCTCATAGCTGATCCCTCCCATCTAGATATTAGTCACCTACATGTATTCCTTTATTCCCAGCTTATTGTATCGCAGTTGAACATAACCTTCAAATTTCATGATCCATGACTCTTTTAGAAATATAAGCATGCACAAAGGTTAGCTTGTGGCTTTGATCATCTCACATTTACACATATACCAAGAAATCAAAATCATATAGCTCACTGCATATCTAATCAAATCCTAGACTGAGATGTATCACATATATATCACCATCAAGAAACATGAAGTATCAACATAATATCCATCTCATAAATGTATACATACGTCACATCTATAGAAGAATACACATCAAGACACATCATAAGAGCCATAAAAAAATCATATCTCGTACCTATATATATATCTATATATATATATATATATAGATAGATAGATAGATAGATATATACACATATACATATACATATATACATACATATATATGTATATGTATATGTGTATATATCTATCTATCTATCTATCTATATATATCTATATATATATATATATATATATATATATATATATATATATATATATATATATATAGATATATATAGATATCAAAATGTATATGAGTACAAAAAATATACGGATCTGCTGGCCGAAGGCTTTGAAAATAGGTCATAAAAATAGGGGAGCATCCTCATAATAAGTGATTTCCCAAGTACTTACGAAAAATATATCTAGGTTTGTTTCCTTACACCCCTAGCTAGAGGCCTAACTACCTCATCTGGTTCTAGGAGGGGACGCGCAATTACTACTGCCATCGCAAGGTGATGAAGAGTCAGATGTCATGGTCTGTCGCATGCGAGAACCATCTCCATGATCTCCTCCCCCAAGCCAGCCCACCCCTCCTCGAGCATCCCACATGCTAAGGTCACTACTCAACCCCAGGCATCCTCTGAGTCCCTCACTTGAGCCTCTATAGCCTCTGCTTGCGCTGCTACAATTGTTGCTCAAGCCTTTGCCACATCAGCATACTCTTGTAGCCTGATCATATCCCCTGGGGTAGAGGAGATACCTACCTCTCAAGAGAGACCACCAATCTCTAATTGATGGTGTTGCGGCAGTCTCTCATGCTCCTCCTGATCCCTAAAATCTCTTTGTCATTGTGGCACAACAACCACGCTAGCAACATCCATGCAATGAGGATCGCTTCCTACCAAGTAGGCCAATTGTTATTCGCAGGAACCCACATCTACAAGAAAACATACATGGTATCATCATCATAAAAAATATGCATCATATCTATACATGTAAAAAAACACAAATGCAGAAATTACAAATCACATACTTGTTGGCCACCAAGCATCACCAAGAGGAAGCTCCATGTCTGGATCACCCTTAAAGTCCACACCGTGATAGTGGTACTCTAGAATCATATGACGGTTGGATATAAACCAATCCTCCACAAAGACATTCCAATAATGCACCACAACACCACCACTAGCCCACAACATCAATAGAGCCCACTACCTAATCCATGGATCTGTAGCAGGACCTAGTGGCACTGCTAAAAAAGGCTAGAGCATCACTAACCTCTCTTACAATATTTTTCAAAAAATTCTCCCATAGTAGAAACTCTATTCCTGAACTTGTTGGCCTTGTGTAAGATGGGACACCATACCCCTATACAAAAAGTTGTCCCAGACAAAGAAGTGGCTAGCCTATAGTCTCTGCAACACTGCAATATGAGGCCCTGGAACTTGCTGAGGGGCTTCCAACCTAGTGACTTATACAATCATTTTTATTGCAGCTCGCTCGATGAGATCTATGATATAAGGAACATGGATACACCCCTCATCAATAGGATTGGTACCATAGTGTTCCCCTGTCATTTCATGAATGTCTACCTTCCCACTCGGAAGGGGCACTTGTAAAACCTCCCCACAAGGCACAAACCCAGTAACAAAGTATACATCTACCTTAGCATAAACATGTAGATCAACTCATTTGATGATGAATATTTGGTGGTCCACATCCCAACATTGGATTAGGAACTGCATGAATGCATCATGTGACCTTAGAAGTATCACCCCCTGTAGTCATTTTGAAAAGTGGCTCACAGTCATGGTCTCTCCATAGCATTCCTGTCCTACCATCAAGGATGTCAAAAGTTTAAAGCTAGCCTCCTAAGCAGCAAAAACCATTTTCACACAACTGTGCATTTGTGACAGTGTTACACGTCATTTTATCACATTTGGCAAATGACCATCGGTTTGGAGCTCTCACTATTCAAAAATGTATCCCAGAGCATTCCCCTACAAAGTTTGAAATTAAATCATCCCAAAGAAAGTGGAATTTCTAGATCCTATGGCACAAAACCTTTATTTTTTCTATATTCACAATTTTCTAGCTAATTTCTATGCATAAGCAGAGAAGACCATTAATAGTTTTGCATAATTACGCATTCTCTTCCACTATGACCTGTGAACATGACTTGAACTACCTAAAAATAAAAAGTGAAGTCTAGAAACATTGTTGGTAGCATCTATCCCAACCAAAAAAATTCGAATGGGTGCCTATTCTGTATTGATCCCTCCCATCATGGAGTACCTATCCTTCCTTTGTGCAACCTTTATCCCACTAATAGTGGATCTCATCCCTTGGAGAATGGATCCAAAATTTCCCATTCTTGGCCTATCAAGCTACTACAGGTCTGAGGATTGAGAGGAGTTTTGGAAATAGGTTTATGTTGTTCAGATTAGGTTTGAAGGATTTTTTTGCGAGGGAGAGTTGGAGATTTGTTATAGACATATTTGGGCACTGAAACCCCAAACTCATATGTCCATAAACTAAGGGCTCCTTAAGTCCCTAGAAGTGTTGTTTCATACCCTAAAGGATTATGGTAAACGGATTACATCGTTTCCCAAAAGTTCCACCTAAAAAACTACTCAGAACTGGCCAAAACTAGACCATAAAGACTGCTCCATGGGCAAGGTGCGATGCATATTAACTGCCTAACTGGCCAGGTGTGATGCATACTGAAATGGCCTTCTATGGGGTGTGATGAGAGAGAATATACAAATGGCAGAGACAATTTTCAAGGTGGATGATCATGGAATCTTCCAGAAACTTCTCCTATGACACTCGCCTCTCTGAATTTGCCCAAGGATGAGTAAGAGATCATGAAATATCCAAGTGGAACAAAGAACTATCAGTGGAATGAAATTAATCAAAAACCCAAAGCTAACTCACACCCTTGCAAGACATCTATAAATGGATCCCTCATCTGAGAGATCTACAGGCTGGAATTTTGTATTTTGTAAGGAACTGTTGTTGATTTGTTGGTGAGAAGAGACATTGCATTGTTGGGTGATTTTCTTGTTCATGAGGTGAAGAGGGCTTCTACAACTGGGAGGATGATGTTGGATCACATAGCTAGGTTTTACTCTTTGAAGTGGGATAAGTAGGAGAGGAGTGGCAAATTATATCAAGGAAAGGAGAAATCAAGCTAGGATCAAAGTGGAAGATCCAGGTTGGTCCTCTTTTCTTCTCTTCCATCTATCACACTTAAAGGAACTCTTGAAAAGCTTTCATTGTTTGTTTCTAATATAGCTACCCGTCTTAGTGGGACTAGCAGTTCGAATCGACACTAGTTTTCCTTGAAACAAGATTGTAGAAGGGACTTGCAACATCAATTCTATTATGAATATAAAAGTAATCATTCTTTCTCAGTTACATCTTCATTGATTTAATTTGTAAGTGTTGGCTTATATGGGCCTAACCTTGGTTCAAAAGAATTATTCAGCCAAACAAATCCCGCAGCTACCAGCCCTTTCGGCAACAGCCCGCGGAGTGCCGATTGAGGTCTCACCTGAGGTAGCAAGGGAGGGTGTTGGAACCAGGTTTCCGCACACTTGGGATGTGTTAATGTGGTTTGGAGGTTTTGCGCACCATTCTGCGGCTTCACGCCATGCAGATCCAGTCCCAGAATATTCATTGATACTTATTAATGCACTATTTATAGATTCAACCTACTTTTTATGGCCTTTAAGCAAACAATTAATATAATTAACCAGTTCATGCCCATATAATAGATACAGATTCACATATATTCATAACATGAGCATATGTGTAGAGATCAAACACTTATATTAACCATTCATTAAGCAGATCCGCGATAATTAAGATTTAACATAGAATTTCAAAATCAACTTATCTTTATTCACTTTCTTCACTAATACATCTAGATCCATCATGCGCACTCAGTTGCAGGGGTCCATGCACACATTTGTGAACTCTTCCAAGCCTCTGTGCACACAGCTACAGAGCCTCTATCTACTACCCAAAACCCTCGACTCGGACTTACTGACGCTTCAAGACTTTTCTTCTCAAACACCCATTACATAACAGATCCAAGATTACATACCAAAAGCTATTTTCTCCCCATAGATCCTTGCTCTATTTATATCTTCCTATGGTCCGTAGACCAACTTACTTCCTATTATTATATATTATTTCTTGGGTAGACAACCCTTTGACTTGACCTTTTACATTTCGCGCTCCACATATTTCAGAGTTTTACAATATTTTTATCCTACTTATAGGCTCTCAGCCCCAAAACTATTACGTGGGATCTCTGCTACCCAACAGTCCCCCAACAAAATCATCGTGACTCTTCCCAAGTCACTCGTCGGTGCGACGAGACGTGCTACCTTGGCTTCGTCGTTCACCTCCCTTTGAGTGACAGTCGTCGTCCTGCTGCTCTTTTGTTGTCACCTACAACACTTTGTCCAGCTCCTACTTCATTGTTTCTACCAATTCTCGCCACCGATAATGCTCATTCTGCTCTGCTCGGTTAACACAGAACACCCCCTCATAGGATTTTAGCTCGAGCAGGGGAGCTGCATATGGGACCTCTTTGTACCACCATAGCCACTTCCTACCTTCGTATCTGCTCTTCACACCGTCTACTCCATCTTGTGTTACAATTTTGCAAGACCTTTACTGCTATCCACATTATCCCAATCCTCAAGGTACATCAGGGATGAGTTATTAATTTCATTTTCTACTAGTGGTCTCCGTCTTTCCATCCTTTCTATTTTCTGATGTAGTTCGTTGGCCTTCCCCGGGGCGAGGCAGTAGCATCCGAACCAATTCTGCTTCGTGTCTCCCATTTTCCAGTACATCCCCTACTATTGATGTTGAACTCTACATAGCACCGGCAGTGGTCAACACCATGTTCCTCAAATAGCCCTGCCTTTCCATCAGCCAGATCACCACCCTTGGGCTTACTCCTTGTGTAGAGAAAATGAAAATTTCCATAGCGGTAACTAGCTTGTGTTTTCTAGAAGTTTAGGTTACCATGTGGAGGCCCCTCTATGATTTATAAGCATTTCGAATTTCAATTTCCCTGCCCACCGCTTGTTCTGGCGTGCTTGTCTTAAACCTATGGCAACTCGTTCCATATCTGGCTCATACCGCTTCTCTTAATTGCCTGCCGCCCACTCCCTTTTTCCATAATGCTGACATCTTGTCATGAATAGTGACAATAATGGTCACCTCTCCTCTTAGCAAGGCATTCGCACACTCCTTTCCATGCAACCGTAACCTTTGTGATTGGCTAAATTTAGACGTATCCTCGCCATCACGCCTCTTTCCTCCAGACTACTTTATCATCCCATGCTCTCTTTCAGTTGGTTGGAGTGGTGAGACTGTCCCTCGGGCGGTTAGTCAGGTGATCGGCCCAGCCATGTAGAGCTTCAGGTGACTGCCATTCACTCTTCCCAGGAAGGGGTCTCAATTGAGTTTGGAAAGCTGAACTACACCCCCATCGGTAACTTCTTTAATGATATAGTGTCCCAACCAATGCGTTTGGAGTTTGCCAAGGAAGTTCTCGAACTTGCTGTCATATAGTAATACCAGATCATTTTCCTTGAATGTGCATACCTTAATATGGTGATCATGCCATGCTTTATCTCACTGTTTCTATACTTGCTGATGGAATCCAGCCAAAAACCATTCCTCCTCCAGTTCGTCTAGCTGTGCTAACCGTTCCTCCAAAGCCCCACGGTTTGCCATACCTATTACTGCCGCTATCCGTAGACTAGGCACGATGTATTCCATAGGCATAACGGCCTCCTTGCCATAGACCAGCCGAAAAGATGTCTGGCCCATCAGCTTCTTGCACGTGGTTCGGTATGCCCGTAGCACAGCAAGGATGCGTAAGTCCTAGTAATTTCACTGCGCGTTACAGGCTTTCGTCAACGCAGTCTCCAAGATTTGTTGAATGCTTCAATGGTCCCATTCACTTGTGGGTGGTATGGTGTACTCTGTTGGTGATATATCTAGAATTCCTCAGTGAGTGTGCTAATCATTTCACTCAGAAAATGCATTCCCTGATCGCTCATGAGAATTTTAGGACATCCAAACCTTGTCAGTACATTCTCGAACAAAAACTTCGCAGCTGTCACAGCCGTGCAATCCTTAACCGTTTATGCCTCTGCCCATCGAGTCAAATATTCTGTCGTGGTGATGATATAGCGTGCGCCCGTCTTCCCTCATGGCGCGGTAGGTCCTACTAAGTCAATTGCCCACTTTGTCAATGGTTATGGCGTAATCTGTAGCTGGAGTGACATTTCATCTCTTTATGATGGTTTCGAGGTCCTTGACAGACGTCACAGGCTGGACAGTACGCTTTCAAATCCTGATGTAGGGTTGACCACCATAGTCCTGCGCGAAGAATCTTTTGTGCAGTAGCGCGACCTGCAAAATTTCCTCCCACCACCTCGCCATGTGCTTCAGCCAATATTTTTTTGTGCTCAAATTCAGGCACATATCTTCGTAAGATTTCGTCGTTGCCCATTTTGTAGAGATGCCCTGTAATCACAGTAAAGTCTGCTGCACGTATCACTAATTCCTTCTTCTGCTAAACAAAATATCCCTACGACGCGGTTCCTGTAGTTAATAAATGGATTACATCCTCAAAGTGGCCATCAGCAACTCGCACTAAATATAGTTGTGCATCTGGGAGTCCTTCTTCTAAATTTGTGGGCTCTTCACTGGTCTCAATTCGAGACAATTGATCCGGACCTGCATTTAGACATCCCGGCTTTACGATGACCTCGAAGTCATATTCCTGGAATAACAACAACCACCTACAAATTTCCCCCCCAACACAGGCTTATTCACTAGGTATTTTAGCGCAAAGTGATCAGTATACATCTTAAAGTGTCCGCCGAGCAGATAGTGGCGGTATTTTTGAAGCACGTATACCATCGCCAATCCCTCTCGCTCAATAGTGGAGTAATTCTTCTCAGCTTTTGACAACCGGTGACTTGCGAATGCAATTGGGTGATCTATTCCCTCTGCTCCTTCTTGAGTGAGTACCGCACCCAACACAATACATGACACATTGACATGTACATGAAATTCAATGTCCCATTTTGGAAAGACCAATATAGGGGTGGATGCCATCTTTTCCTTAAGTGTTTCCAGACTTTTGTTGCATTCCTCATTCCAACAATAAGTAGCATCCTTCTTTAGCAACTGTTCCATTGGAGCTGTGATTTGGGCGTAGCTTTTGATGAACTTCTGATAGTAGCCCGTGTGTCCCAGTGTGGCACGTAGTTGTTTGACACTTCGCAGTGCTTGCAGATTGAGTATGATAGTGATCTTTGCCGGATCCACCATCAGGCCTTGCTTACAAACCACATCGTGAAGCAAGTTTCCGAAGGGGATGAATAAGGTACACTTCTTTAGGTTTAGCACAATCTGGTGTCATCAGCAAGTATCCAACATTAATCGTAAGCTCGCTATGTGTTTTTTAACTAGTCCGAATATGGTCTAGTCATCAATATAGACCTCTAAGAACTTGTGTATGAATTCCTTGAATGCCGCTACCACAATGCGTGAGAATATCGTCGGCACGTTCTTTAGTCCAAAGGGCATCACCGTATACTAAAAACAACCCCATTCAATGGCAAACATTGTTTTACTCTTGTCCTTTGGCACGATCTTGATCTGGTGGTATCCTGAGAACCCATTCGTGAAGGAGTAGGCTTCCTGTCCACCCACATTTTCCAGTACCTCATCTTTATGTTTCTTCTCCTCCATGACCATAGAACTAACATAGTTGGACTCCTCGACTGGTTCAATGATTCTTGCTACTAGCATCTTGTCCAGTTCTTTTCGAACCTTTGCTTTTTATTTTGGATTCAATCGGTAGGGTCGTTACTTAACTAGCTTCGCATCTGGCTTCAAAGTTATCTTCATCACTCCTAAGTCTCCTGGGATCCCTTTTTGCTCTGTAATTTTTGTTAGGAATAAATCTCGATATTCCCGAAGCAACTCAACGACTTTTTCCACTGTGGCGTCGTCCCAATAGTCCCCAAGCATTGCATATTTCAGCTCTGCTTCTGTTCTGATATTTACTTGTTTTGTTTTCAATAGCGCCATGATATCTAGATCTTTGATTTTGGGTCTGTGCACCTCACGGCTCCCCTCTGATTCCAAAATACTGATTTTTCGCAGGTCGTCCTCATCATCTTCTACCTGTACATTGCAGCATTCGAGGGCCTGGCTTAGCTGTCGTGACCCGTCGGGCTGCACGGTTTCTTCTGGTTCTAGTGGAATTTTGAAAATGGCAGTCTTCACCTGCTGTAACGCATCGTCCATAGTATCCATCCATTGATCTTCAAAGAGGAATGTCGATAAAAAGCATTCATGCAAGATATCCCACTCGCTTGTGTCGTGTCAGAGTTCTGCTTCAGTATACCAGTTTCTGGGAATGACGTCCAGGGTGTGATAAAATAAGTGCACCCATTCTAGTTGAGGTTCCTCGCCCTAGGCTTTGATCCATCTGGTAAGGTGCATGCACGAGTCATCACATCCATCGTATTTCTCCATTATTCGCAGTTCTGGCTTCCCAAATCTTATCTTAATCATGTGCCTGCAGCCGTGCCAATCTTAGAAAGTCCCTTCATGTGTGCCCCACCATCGCGCAGGTGTCGCATGCAATGCCCATCTCAACGCATCAAACCGTTGGTGCTCTGGTACCACGATTTCAAATTTGGTTAGAAATTCATCTATTATTGTCAGCCCATCATACATTGGTAGTTCACGATCCTAGGCCCTCACGTAGTATAGAGAATTAGTCACCATATTGTAGTGTAGCGTGGTTACTCCATTCAACCTGTTATGCCATCGCTCATCTTATTCATCTGAATCGGTGGTGGAAGACTCTACATAGCCCCATGATATTCTTCTATCCTTCATTGACTTGACCCATTCTTGCCTTTGTGCAGAAAGATTGTAGATATAGTCTAATCCATCGTCACCTTCTTCGCTGCACACGGGCTCAATGTAGCGCAGTCCTTCAACTGGATCTAGTGGAAAGACTACGCAGAGCGACTTCATTTCAAATATCACTGTTCGCTTATTTAAATTAATAACCCCATTCATGTCAGTGGTACAGTCTATTCCTAACAATGCAAGATAAGGTGTACTTTCATCCAGGATTTCGATTACTTCAAAGTCTATTCTCATGCTCGCGCCTTCTATATCTACCATAATTCCTTGCAACCTTCCCATGGGCAAGATCTTCTATTGGTTCGCCATCCGCAATTGGATAGGAGATCATTGTAGAGTAGGCATACCCATGTGCTCCCAAGTTTGTTTAGGCATTATATTTGCATCTGAGCCCAAATCCAAAATGATCTGATCCATTTCATAGTTTCCAATTTGTGTCGTTAATCGCATCTCGTGCCCCATCTGTGTTGCATGTTTTCCTAGTTTGCGGACCATGCTAGGTTCCCACATCCCTGAGCACCTATTGATTAATTTTTGCAAGCCTCTAGCCACCCTATTGTCGCGCAACAATTTTATGCATGTCTCTAAAAAGGTAGCTATCATCGAGGGATCCCTATCCTACTTAGGTTGATCCCTACTACCTAGGGTAGAGACCTCTGCGAATCTGTCCCTAGCTTCCAGATACATCTCCTTTCCAACCCTTGCATCTTCATTACTTAAGTTCCTTTTATCCTTGCTTGTGGTCATGCCACTTCTTAGTACCATGTTTACCTAGGGGTCTTCATCATGGGGTTCGGACCTCATCATCTGCACGTTCTAGGTCGTCGTAGGTTGTGCTACCCTTTTTTCATGAATCTGTGCTATCAGTGTGGGGAAATCTATCAGCTCATGATCGAATTGCTCACAGTAAGTGCATGATATTCTAGTTGGGTTGGTACAATCCTACGCGTAATGTCCTGGTCCTCTGCAGTTGTAACAGATTAGCTGTTGACGATCCCTTTCTTGGCCCCATTCTGCCTTGTCCTCGTCCACGTCCGTGGAACCCACCATGCGCGATCGCCGAAGTTGGATCTTGACCTCGCACCTCAGTCTGCATTCTGCGGGCAGGTGACTGGTCCATTAATAATTGATGGCTACAATAGTCTCTTTCCTCACGGCCCATCGATCTGCAAAAGTTGCAAAATAGCTACTGGGGGGTCTGGCTGAATTTTGGCAGTAGATGAAAGTTATTCGTGCTATGCTTTCCTCCCACTAACAGATTGTGCACCAGAGAGGGGTTGTCGCGCTTAGCCCTGCCTGTGCCTCTGGTTGCAATGGCATTGGTCCCCTCGTTACCACATAATTTGCCAAGACCGGGCAATGATCTTTATCGTGCCCCTGGCTCCTGCACTTTATACACCATACTTCCTCCTAGACTTCTAGGCGAGGTGCATGTTCCTGTTTTAACTTCTTCATTTCCAAACACAAGTTTTGTATCTGCACTTGGATTTGCTAAACTCCCAACCCCGAGTCTTGTAACGGAGTTTCATGCAACCTTATCGTTGTTTCCAATGCTTCAGCCTAGGTTGAGATCTTTTGTTGTGACAAAGCCATCCTCAGATGTGGTGTTAACGATGCCATAAACCAAGTGCAATGTTGTGCATCCTTTAGTGTCATGTTTGCTTTGCGGATAGTACTTTTGAATCTTTGATCCAAATCCCATGGGGTTTCACCAGGCATCATCATGATCTCCTTGAACCCTATGATCATATGTGTTTTTGACCTTGGCCAGCTAAACTCTTTCTTTAGTTCGGTCTGGATTTCTGCCATCCCTGTAGTTGGGTGGTCGCTTGACTACTTTATGTACCATGCCAGCACTCGGTCCTATAGCGTGCTAACTAAGGTGGTCTTTCAAATATTCTCATCCATAATTCTATGTGCGTTCCATACTGATGTTAACATGAACCAAAATTGGTCTGGATCGTCACTTCCTGCTCCCTTGAATATCAGTAGCTAGATCGCACTCATCATTGTCAACCTTGTCAATGTACTATGAACTGCTACTGCTCCTGGTCCCTTCGATCCTTCAATTCTTTCTCTAGAGAGTCCCCACGTTCCACATCAGACACCCCTTAGGCAGATCCCCATCCCGGTAATGGAACCATTTGTTGGCTTATATGGGTCTGACCTAGGTTTTGAAGAATTATTTAGCCAAACAAATCTCATAGCTACTAACCCTTTTGGCAACAACCCGTGGAGCACGGATTGAGGTCTCACCCAAGGTAGCAGGGGAGGGTGCTGGAACCAGGTTTCCACACCCTTGGGATGTCTTGATGTGGTCTGGAGGTTTCACGCACCGTTCCCTGGCTTTGCGCCACGTAGATCTAGTCCCAAAATATTCCTTGATACTTATTAATGCGCTATTTATAGATTCAACCTACTTTTTATGGTCTCTAAGCAAACAATTAACAGAATTAACCAGTTTGCACCCATAGAATAGATACAGATTCACATATATTCATAACATGAGCATATGCATAGAGATCAAACACTTATATTAACCATGCATTAACCCGATCTGTGATAGTTTAGATTTAACACAGAATTTCAGAATCAACTTATCTTTATTCACTTTCTTCACTCATGCATCCAGATCCATCCTACGCACTTAGCTGCAGTGGTCCGTGCACACAACTGCAGACTCTTCCAAACCTCTACGCACACAGCTGCAGAGCCTCTATCTACTACCCAAAACTCTCGACTCAGACTTACTGAAGCTTCAAGACTTTTCTTCTCAAACACCCATTACATAACAGATCCAAGATTACATACCAAAAGCTATTTTCTCCCCATAGAGCCTCGCTCTATTTATATCTTCCTATGGTCCACGAACCAACTTACTTCCTATTATTCTATATTATTTCTTGGGCAGACAACCCTTTGACTCAGCCTTTTACATTTCTCTCTCTGCATATTTCGGAGTTTTATAATATTTTTATCCTATTTATCAACTCTCAGCCCCAAAACTGTTATGCGGGACCTCCGCTACCCAACAGTAGGATTCCTTGATCACCTAGAAGGATTTTGATTACATATTGATCAGTTTATGATATATAATTGGTTAATTAGTCCATTTATCTCTTTGGTTATATGTTGTGTGCTTTGATCACTTGTTTGTCTCTGTCTTTGTAGATCTCTTTCAAGATAGTATGGAGAAGCTGTCAGGTGTGGCAAGAAGACATCTAGAGCATCGAGGAGTGAATGGTCGAAATATTTGAGGGAATTCATCAATCATTTCATTAAATTGGTAAGAGGCCTATATTTTCTTTCAGTCAACTAGAGTCTAGAGAAAGGTAGCAGTCCTTATTTGTTTGTTACAAGGTATCTTTGAAGTCTAGGGAGATCACTCTTTTCCACAAGAAGGATTTTTCCACATAACAAATTAGCGACTCCATTAGGGAATTGTTTCAATCTCCATTAGTTTTCCTTGATTGATATTTTCAACCTACTACACAAGACTTTTTAGAGTTTCTAGAAATTTTAGAAATTTGGATTTTGGATTGGATTTGATTTATTTTTATTTTTTCTTGAATGTCCCTGCTGTGCAAACTTTTGCTTTAGGCACAGTGCACACTTCTTGACATTTTCCCTTTAGCAACAGAGCATATTCGCACTGATTTATTCCAGGGCTTGCACACATGCCTGGAACTTTTGAAAAACTGAGTTTTATCCTCTTGAAATCCAAACTTTTGGTTTTTTTCCTATTTTTTTACACTTGTTTGAACCTATTGTGAGTGATTGTTAGTTTCGTTCTGTTCTGAAGTGTTTTTCTTCCCATTGTCTCATTTTCTCAAATTAGGGTAAGGTCTTATCCGATCAAAGGTCGATTTATCAAACGAGAAGTATGTTAGTCTTGTCTTCTTGATTGTATATCTTTCTTTTATCGATTACACCAGGTTTTGAGTCTAGTTTTCTCTTTTGCAAAACTTTGATTTGAATGTCAAAATCAATGATCTTTTATATTAGGTATTGCTTGTGAAAAATACTTCTTGAGCTTGTTATGAAATGAAAATAATTTGTCGTTATGCTATTGAAGTTTTCATCAGCCATATTTTTGTTGCAATTGAATTCATGGCATTCCATTAAAGAAAATTCATTTGTAGTCATTATTGATTTCTTGTTACATTTTTCAAATTTCTGAGTAATTTTATGAAAAAAGAGATTTCTTGCTTACTTGTGTTATTGGGGAAAGAGAAAATTTAGAATTGTCTTCGATATTTAGGTTATTTGAAATTTTTTATTTAAATTTTAGGAAAAGGGTTATAGTGGGGTTTATATTTCTTGTTTATATTTGAGTTGAAAAAAGTGAAAGACTCTTTCCTTTCTTTAAATAGATTTTCATTGAAATAAAATATTGTATCATCATTTTTTATTGTATTAGGATTGCATCAAGTCATAATTTCATCAAGTATCACATCAATTAACTTTGTGTAACAAAAACCATTAAAATCAACGCTAATTAAAATCGATCTAGAAAGTTTTATTATTAGGGATCTTTTCCACCTACAGTAGATTAGGTTGTAGGAAGTTGGAGAATGGAAGCGAGAAAACATACCAAACCTACAGAAAAACATTAGAATGTTGCGACAGAGAGATAAGTATAGTTATTTAATATTTTCTCTGGGAATCTCCCCTTACAAAGGAGTCTAGCACAATATCATATCAGGTCTAGTGAAGTGATCGTACCTGTTTTATTGACTATGGTACAATTATTCACACATATTATAATGGTTCCGGAAGGTACTTGTGGTCACTTGAAAGTAAAACTCCAATTAACCATGTTGAGGAGCTTTCAAGGGGATTGAGATTTATTACTCTTCCCTTGAATGCACATCTAATCTGTGACTGTCCACCCAGGTAGAATTGTTGTAGTTGGTAACCTTAGTGACCATAATCCTAGGGCTATTACCTGAGGTGATGACAGAGGGAAGGTCATGTTGTACCTGAAACAAACATTGACTAGACTCATTTGTTATTTTTGGAGGGTAATCTTCACTTGAGATGGCATAAGTGAAGTTACTTGCACCAAATTGTTTCATTAAGAAGGTTGCTAGTGTAATTGGTTCCACTCACTCATATCTACAACCACTTTTCATTTTGATTTCTGCGATGTTGGATTCATTACCAACTAGTGATTTCATTGTGAAAAGCATGTTTGCATGGTTTGAATCTTGATTTTTCAGTGTGTGTTAATTGTTTGTTTTTACTTTTTCAAATACCTTATGATTGGATTGTGAATATTGTTTGATTTTGTGATAAATTTTCATCCTAGCTGAATCACCAAGGTAGTCACGTAGAATGCAAGGTAAACCTCTTGAATACACACCAATTCAGTTGGAAAATATAAAAACTGAAAGGGCAAAGTCCACAGGATCAAAAGCCTCAGAAGAACCTGAAACATCAATAGTTTTACAATATGGGACAGTAGAAACCGAAGTGAACCCAACAGAAGAAGTAGAAGCATGCTTAGCTTACTCTGGTCCAGAGATTACCAAAGTAGTTCATATAGAATCTAACACTGGTTAATTTTCAGATACTGAACTAACCGAACTAGACATAGAACATCTTGAATTTGAAGTTTCTCAACCCGAATCAGCTTCGGATGTTATAGCTACGAATCTTGAGCCACCTTCACCTCAAATAAATATGATAGTTATGACCGAATTACCTCCTCGATTAATTAGCATTGAAGATGCCACCTAAGAAATAGACTGTTATAGACATTTTTTTGCCTTACAGAATGAAGCATGAAATGTCCATAATCTAAGGGATCCAAAGTCCCTAAACATGTTGTTCCTACCCCTAGAGGAACAAGGCCAGCAAACCACAGCACTGAATAAAAGTTCTCCACCTGAAAACACTCAAAAACAAGGCAATTCTGGATCATGTCAACTGCTCCACTGAGCATCTGCGCTGAATGTCAACTGCTCCACTGTCTACCTGCGTTGAATGTCAACTGCAAAGAAGGCTACCTGCGCTGGGCGAGTTTGGACATGTGGCACAGTCATTCCTCAAGGTGTCAATGCCCAGGAAGCTTCCAAAATGACACTTGGATCAAGGAATTCGACTGGTGATGAGTATGAGGGTCTAGATCTCCAAGTGGAAGCAAGAACCTCCAAGTGGACTCAAGAACGGAAGAATAACTGAAGTGAGAGAGGACACTAGTCAGCTTCATGCCAACCTCAAGCTGACTCATCCTTTCTCCAAAACTCCTATATATAGATCTCTCTCATGAGGTCTAGGGAGGCTGGAATCTTGTGAATGTAAAGAATTACTGTTGGTTTGAGTATAGAACTATTGGGTGATTTGCTTTGAAGGAGGTGAAGAGGAGATTTCTTTCTGCTGGGAAGGTGATGCTGGATTGGGCCTCTTATGGTTGTATCACTTCCTGAACTTTACTTCTTCCATTAATAAAGCATTTGAGGTTCTTCTATATGCATGTGTCTCAATGATGTATTGTTATACTTGTGTATTTGATTTATTCTAATCCTTGAATCAATTATGAATGTATGCTTCTTGTAGTTTCCCTCTCTTGCCATTTTGCAGGATCTTGGTGTAGCTGGGGCCAGTGAAGGAGCAAGGAGCTGGGAGCAAGCAACAAGGAGAGAAGATTGGATCAACCATTAGCGAAAGACATCGGTTAGTGGATCTCTTTCTCCCCTATTTTACTTTCATAAAGAAGAAATCTTAGATAGCTTTGCTTTGATTGTTGCTGAGGTACTATCACCCTTAGAGTGGGATAGGGTCATTCCGTATTGGATACTTTTCCCAACAACAAATTGGCGACTCCACTGGGGAACGTATCTTGTTGGTTGTTTGTGTTTTTGCTATTCATTTCCTAAACACAGGGAGTACCGAATCGAACTGCATTTGGATCTTTCAAATGCAAAGTAGAGGGCAGCTACTCTAGCTCAGTTTCTGGGCATGTTTATGATTTGAAGAGCTGATCCACAAGGACTCTGAACAACTCTTAGTGATAGCTTTTCATCCTCTTTTTCATCCTTTAGTGTGTACTAGATTGATAGCTTTGATTTGGCCAAAAACTGTTGATTTTTGAGCAATCTGTAACCCGGAAACCAAGAGAAACGAGAGTTTCTCTCTTCATTGCAGGCACTGTGAAGGCAGTATGCATTTCATCGCAGGTCCCGAAGGGGCTACCTGCGCTGAATGTCAAACTGACAGTGTTCTACCTGCGCTGAACCAGTTTTGCCTTGTGCAACTGGGGTTCTCTGCTTTCTGTTGCCCTGTTTTCATCCCTGTTTTTGCAGCCTGTTATCAGTCAATGTACCTATCTGAAACCACCTTTCTTTGCCACTATTCCGCCTCGGTTGTATAAAGAAACTGTATTTATTCTTTGTGTATTTCTTACACCATTTTCAGTTTCCCATAACGAAAGTGAACTAGTCTTGCTGTGGCCTCTTAGATCTAGACCTATGATAAGTGTCGTTCTGATCTTAAGAGTTAGTTTGTTTGTTGTTCATAGCTGATTGAGCTTTTGCTTTCGTCATATAGTTTGAATTTATGTATTTCTAGTGTTGGAACAAGTAAATCTTAAGGTGTCTTTTGATTTTGGACAAAAGCTTGTTTACTTTCACTTGAAATTGAATTCAAAGTTATACAACAGCTTTCTTTTTGTAGTACATCAACATTAAGAAAGAGAAAAGAAATACCTGCATTGTGCATGTGCATTTTGACAGCTTGCATGTGATTTAGGAAAAAGTGCATTAGTGTGTGCTCTATGATCTGTGTGAAAAGATGATGTCTTTCTTTTCCCTCAGTAGTTAAGATTTTCATAAGTTGAAAAGATTGAAAAAGCTTGCTTATCATCTTTAGACTGCATTTAGGAGTTGTACCATACATCTCGTGGTGATCCATAAAGGCAAACTGCTAAACAAGATCAACCTAAAATGAATTGAATTTACATAACAACGCATTGAAACATAACGCAAACACATAGAGGTCTAAGCTAGAGACGTGTTCCGGCATCGTTAAACGTGATATCTTAGCGTTGAGTGGTTGGGTGATTCCTCCACGGTGAAGCGATAAGTATCAATACGGACTTGTGCTCCCACGTACCGTCGCGTATATATTGGGAGACCCCTATAGGAACAAAGCCTTTATCCATAGGAAGCCGTGTCGACCGCCCTACTGATTGCAATGCAGTGAACACAGCATTCACGAAGATCGACCACCCGTACCGTAAAACGTATTCTGTGGTTTTGCGAAAAGTTTGGCACACCCTCTGCCTAGAACTCCAGAGTAGTTTCTTTTGGCCTTTTTCAAACTCTATAACTGAAAAAGTCCATCCGAGAATTTGTCACTTTGGGCTCGTTAAAACATCGAAGGAGACTAGAGTCATCTTTAGCTTTTTCTCGACTCTTAAAAAGTGAAAAAGCAAGTTGTGTCTAAAGCGTTCTTATAAAATTTATTTTAAACGGAACATAATCACCTCCTATTCCTGCGTTGATCTGTAGGTTGAGAACATGGAACGCCCCAACCAAGGAATTCCCCATGATGGAAATCCTAGTCCTTTCTCTTCTTGGGGAGAAGTTGGTGCGCCCCACATGGCCACATTGCCGCTCCCAGGACTGACAATTGGCCTGCCAATTTGGCTATTCTCAACCAATGTAGTTCAGAACACCATGGTTCCAGAACAGTCGAGTCGACAGTTAGATCAGTCTAGAGCTGCCCACCAGCCTTCTACTTCCTATAACTCCTCCTCCAATCCTTCATATTCGCAAGGTAGAGCCGGCAAAAGCCAAGCTCCCATGGAGAAGAAGGAGAAGAAGAAGAGAGAGAAGAAGAAGAAGGAGCCTAAGGCGACTGGGGGCAAGCAAAAGACATCTGACAAAAATCCACACACAGCACAGACCGGGCCTAAATCGCCATGTGTCATATGTAGAGGAGACCACTTACATAGAGATTGTCCCTGTATTCCCCAGATACTAAGGGACTGGTCCCCTCGTTTGCACAATTCGGGAGCATCAACCTCTGATAGCCATGTTGAATGCTTACCGTCAACCAGCGAAAGTGAAGGTTCAAGACAAAGAGGGGGAACAAGATCCCCCTGCAGACTGTGTGAAGGCGATCACGCCATCCACCGTTGTCCCTTCTTAGACGAAGCGAAGAGAGTTTTGGAAGATCGTCCGGTTTCACCGTTGAGACTTCCTCCTGGATACAAAAAACTCGTGCCAAGTCCTTCGTTGGTTGAGAATACAGCTGGCCCGCTCAAGTGGTCAGCTGAAGCGTCAGTCATTGAAAATGAACCTACTGAATCCAGACCGGACGAAAGTCCAAAGGTCGAAGCAGCAGTTGACCCGGTTCTCCCTTCAGAAGTTTCATCTTCAAATGGCACCGTCACTGAAGATTCATCTTCAAATGACACCCTCACTGAAGAGAATAAGGATGACACCATCCAGATTCTTTTCATCAACACAGACTCTGACGAGCGTCAGGGCAATGCGCCCATTCCTTTATCGCAGGAAGGAACATCGTCAGGGTCATATCCGGCCGTGTATTCGGTCCCACCACCAAGCAACCTGGTTGTGTCCTTTGATTGGAACCAACTAGGCAGACCTCGGTTGCCAGCCAGTATACCATTCAGAATCATAGTCCAAATATACAGAATGGTAATGGCTGGCACTATCATTGATGAAGGGGCATCTGTGAGTATCCTTTCCTCTATTGCTTGGAAAGCACTGGGTTCCCCGGCGCTTTTTCCTGAGATAAGAAATCTCTCGGGTTTCGATAAAGGAACCAGTGGACCATTAGGGATCCTCCCCAATGTGCCTATTACATTGAAAGGGAAGGTCGTTCAAATGAACGTGATGGTCGTTCAAGGACGCTTGGATTATAACCTACTCCTTGGACGAGACTATATATATTGCATGGGAGCTATAGTCTCCTCACTCTTTAGAGTAATGTGTTTTCCACATGAAGGAAGAATGGTCAAGCTCGTAAACCAACTTTCATTTCCGGGATCACGCATCGCAAATAGTCACATACCAACCCTGAATGGTCTATTCAATCAAGAAATGTCTCCACCCCCAGTCCTTCTTCCCGATGAGTGCGAGTGATTCAGAAAGATGGGACTGGAACCCAGGGGGCATGCATCCTGGTCTGCTTCGGGCAGAGAAAACCTTGGGTATAAGATAGAATTTCTGCGAGAGAATATGACTAGTCTGTACCCCGTCCGTGGATGGAAGAGGGGTTTTTCTGGAATAGGATTCTTTTGTCAAAGTTACGTGTTTGACAAGGGTCATTCACCGTTGTCTATTTAGGTAGACATCGCCGAAGAAGTGTTCAGTTTGAAAGATTAATAGAACAATCTTTGGGTAGCCTGAAAGAGGTAAGTCTCACCCTTTAAAACAAATGTTTTGACGGATAAGTAGGGGCAGCCTTGAAATTGTATTTTATACCTGGGGGCATGCAAACCTTTTGGAGTGCAAGCTAAGAGCGGGTATTTATCTATTTTTTGGGTTAGCCGTTTCCGAACTTGCATAAAGAAAGGATATGGAGTAAAGCTTAGTGAAGATGAAACTCCTTAAAAAATAGAGATCTCACAGGGGACATTTCTTATCTTATGACTGGTATATCGAGCAGTTTTAGCATAAAGTTCATGCTCGTTAAAAAATAAACGCAAGATCCGAGCAGTTTTAATGCGGTCTTCATGATCGTTAAAAAACAAATAAAAGCAGTGAGCAATGTTTCCTCCAGAGTTTAAGCTCATTTTTATCTAAAAAATGAACCTATCCCGGTAAATAACCACTGTGATCGTAAATTTATCAGCCATAAAAGCCTTGGTCGTATGTGCACCTACCACCTTCACTTTCATTTGGCCGATCGTTCACCTCCATATGATTGTTTACCCATTTTGAGGAACAGCTGCGAAGAGTGATTTCACCTAGCCATCCTTGTGACACTGCCGTGATTGGAAAATTCCAACCTGTACCTGGAATCAGTTGCTATCCCTGTTTATCACTCGTTCCTCAAAAGACGAGTCTTCTTTAAGCTCTTTTCATCTGACTCGTAAAATATGAAAATATTGCCGAGTTTTCGCATTCCAGCTCGTTAAAAGGACCGGAAGAGCTATCCCTCCTCTAGATTTTAATCTTTTTGGACCTGAGGGATTATTGCACAAAAAGGTCGAGCGCTTGTTTTATTCGGCTCGTTAAAGTTATCGAAAATTCATCCCTTTTGTATTGTTTTATACTTTTTCGGACTTAAGAGATTAGATGACGAAAAAGGAATTGTGGAGTTAACTTTATGTACCTTTTCAGACTCTCTAAAAATGAAAAGGACCGAGTTTTCCTTGTCGTTAGACTCGTTAAAATGATTAAATAGCGACAAACTTGTCTTTAGACGAGAACGAGTTTCCCTATCGCTAGGCTCGTTAAAACATAGCGATGGGCTTGCCCGAAGGGCAGGTTATAGAACAAGCATATGTTATCCTCCTCAAGCTTGACAAAAATAAAGAGGTACTGGTCAGAAATGACTGGGGAAAAATTGGGAGAACCTCAAAGCTGTAATGGTAGCAAGTCGCTCTTGAACATGACACTTTTCCTCCGTACCACATCGGGTTGGGTTGTTTCATTCACCGGTCTCATCACCATGGTGTCGCCAAACCATCCACATTTGGGGTAATGCTACCGATCCATCGCATCAGTGTCGTTATATGTTCAAGAGATGTTGTTCAGAAAGAGTCAACCGTGTCCCATCCACTACCATACATCATCTTTCATCCTTTCATGACCGCCACCCTAAATCATATTTCACAGATTGTTTTCACCTCCATTAAAATCATTATCTCCGTTTCGTGTCACTGATGTGGGATTCATTAAGGCCCTCCTTTGACGGATCGCTCCTTGTCGACATCAGCTCATTATCCAAGGAGTTGATCTAGGAACAACCCCCTCAGTACTTTGAAACTTGCATGCCTCAATGGCAAGTTTCTCACTTCCGGCGATAGGTATACATCAATGACCTTCGACCAGAATATTTTGCGTGGTTTTCGACGCCAAGTACTTTATTCACACCACGTGAATTGTACTGCAGTACCTTGAGGATCATTATCATTATCGGTGATTCCTCTCGCGCTTGTTAACGGTTTACATCATTGGCCGGTAATCAAGCGATGTCTTTCCATGTTCGACTTCAACGCAATTCTCACATGGATTGACTTGTACTTAGAGTGAAGATCGAACGAGTTTGAAGACCCCGGATCTAGTTTCATCCATCCGGGCTGCGATATATATTCAGGAAATAAAGACATTGACATGTGCAACAGATGATCATCCTACTCAAAGGATGATAATTTCAGCAGAGAATTATCAGTCTATCATCAGACGATTGTCTGTTCTATGTACAGAAAAATGTATTTATAAAGCTGAGCATGGGAATGCCCGCCTCAGCTAGATCATGAAAGTAGTATGAAAAATAATGTATTGTATTGTATCTTATTACAGGTCACCTCTCAGCGATTGAATGAACTTCGGATCCTCCTGATAAAGCATTTCACCCGATAAACGACCTCATACTTTAGGGGGCAACTGTTATAGACATTTTTGTGCCTTACAGCATGAAGCATGAAATGTCCATAATCTAAGGGATCCAAAGTCCCTAAACATGTTGTTCCTACCCCTAGAGGAACAAGGCCAGCAAACCACAGCACTGAATAAAAGTTCTCCACCTGAAAACACTCAAAAACAAGGCAATTCTGGATCATGTCAACTACTCCACTGAGCATTTGCGCTGAATGTCAACTGCTCCACTGTCTACCTGCGTTGAATGTCAACTACAAAGAAGGCTACCTACGCTGGGCGAGTTTGGACATGTGGCACAGTCATTCCTCAAGGTGTCAATGCCCAGGAAGCTTCCAAAATGACACTTGGATCAAGGAATTCGACTGGTGATGAGTATGAGGGTCTAGATCTCCAAGTGGAAGCAAGAACCTCCAAGTGGACTCAAGAACTAAATAATAACTGAAGTGAGAGAGGACACTAGTCAGCTTCATGCCAGCCTCAATCTGACTCATCCTTTCTCCAAAACTCCTATATATAGATCTCTCTCATGAGGTCTAGGGAGGCTGGAATCTTGTGAATGTAAAGAATTGCTGTTGGTTTGAGTTTAGAACTATTGGGTGATTTGCTTTGAAGGAGGTGAAGAGGAGATTTCTTTCTGCTGGGAAGGTGATGCTGGATTGGGCCTCTTATGGTTGTATCACTTCCTGAACTTTACTTCTTCCATTAATAAAGCATTTGAGGTTCTTCTATATGCATGTGTCTCAGTGATGTATTGTTATACTTGTGTATTTGATTTATTCTAATCCTTGAATCAATTATGAATGTATGCTTCTTGTAGTTTCCCTCTCTTGCCATTTTGCAGGATCTTGGTGTAGCTGGGGCCAGTGAAAGAGCAAGGAGCTGGGAGCAAGCAGCAAGGAGAGAAGATTGGATCAACCATTAGCGAAAGACATTGGTTAGTGGATCTCTTTCTCCCCTATTTTACTTTCATAAAGAAGAAATCTTAGATAGCTTTTCTTTGATTGTTGCTGAGGTACTATCACCCTTAGAGTGGGATAGGGTCATTCCGTATTGGATACTTTTCCCAACAACATAGACATACCTCATTCTCCATTTACCAAGACTGAAACGTTTTACCCAAGAGTTGCTTTCTCTCATTTCCAACCTGACCCTTGGTATTCTACCACTTTGAGTTTTTAAGGTCAACAATTGTCACCACCATGCATTCCTTTTTATTTACTAGAAAGAACTATGCCATAAATTCCTATTGGTAGCAAACCTATTGATTCATCCATGTTTACCAGGTCCCTAGAATCACTATTGTATGGTGGTCCATTACTTCCTCCTGGATATCAGTCACTTACTGAGACTTTTTTAGGAGCTACTTCATCTCCCCAACCTTCTACTTGGTAATAAGGTTTATCTACATCTACTATTAAGAGCATGAATTCCATGCCTGAAGCGCTTACGACATCAGACCAACAAAATTACATGGTTTTTTGTAATTCAAGTAACCCTCAATTAACCCCAACTGGTTTTTACTTCTAGCATGGGGGGAAACCACCTTATCCTCCACCTCTGTTATAGACATTTTTGTGCCTTACAGCTATAAGCATGAAATGTCCATAATCCAAGGGATCCAAAGTCCCTAAACATGTTGTTCCTACCCCTAGAGGAACAAGGCTAACAAACCACAGCAATTCATAGAAGTTCTCCACCAGAAACTGCTCAAAAACAAGTCAATTTAGGATCAATTCAGAAGCTCCACTAGCTGCCTGCGTTGAAATGCAGAGGCTACACTGGCTAGTTGCATTGCAACGCAGGTGGAAGCACTACCAAGGTGCGCTGAGCGGGAAATGACAAATGTCAGGGTCTCTTGTGAGAGGTGTCAAGACTGTGGAAGCTTCCAGAATCTTCCTCCATGACACTTTCCTTGCTGAGTTCTACTAAGTGATGAGTAAGAGGCTCTTAGTCTCCAAGTGGAAGTAAGAACTGACAGAGAGAGAGGACACTAGTCAGATCACAAGCTGACTCATCCTCACTCCAAACATCTATATATGGATCTCTTCTCTATGAGATCTAGAGGCTGGAATTTTGTTATTGCAAAGAATTGTTGTTGGTTTGAGATCAGAATCATTGGGTGCTTAATGCTTTGAAGGGAGGTGAAGATAGGAATTTCATTCGCTGGGAGGTAGATGCTGGATTGGAACTCTCTTGGTTGTATCTCCTCCTGAACCTTGCTATTTCATCAATAAAGCTATCTTGGTTTCTCCTATATACTGATGTGTCTTTGATGTATGATTGCATTAGTATGTTTAGTTTATTTCTAATCCTGAACTAGTTATGAATATGAATCTATGTCTTTGTGTAGTGTTCCCTTCTTGTGATCTTGCAGGAACCTGTTGAAGCTGAGCGAGCGAGAAGGCAAGTAGCTGCGAACTCTCAAAGAGAAGAGAAACCGGATCGAGGGACAAACGGAAGACACCGGTTAGTCCATCCATCTCTCTTCATTCTTAATTCATAAAGGAAGAATACTAGAATATTTGTTTCGGTTTGTTGCTAAGGCACTATCACACCTTAGGTGGATAGGATTGTCCTGCATAGGCATTTTTCCCCACAACAAATTGGCGACTCCACTGGGGAGATCTGTTTAGTCATTTTATTTATGTTTCTATCATTGTTTGTTTCATAGACTCAACAGCAACAATCGAACTGCATCTGCTATTCTCAGATGCAAAGTAGACAACTGCTGCTTTGATCCAATCACTGGATTTGTCTATGATCTGAACAATGGACTCACAAATGATTTGATGATCCTTTGTGATAGATCTTAGTCCTCCTTCAAAGCATCCCTTTGATTGTACCTTGCTTGTTGCTTTGATTTGGCCTGAAACTGTAGATTAAATAGCAAACCGTGACCCAGAACCCAGTGAGGAACTCTCGTTTCTCCTTCAGCGCAGGCTCTGTGAAGAGACTCTGCATTTCAACGCAGTTCCCGTGAAGGCTACCTGCGTTGAAATTCAGTTTCCCTGTTATACAGGTGCGCTGATCAGTTAGGCCTTGTGCAGCTGGGGTTCTCTGCTCTGTTTTGCCTTGTTTTGATCTCTGATTTTTGCAGCCTTTAACCAGCATAGGTACCTGTCTGATAGCCCCTTTTCTCTGCTTAAATTCCGCCTCCTTTTGTACAAAAAACTGTGAGTGTTTTTATGTGTTTGTGGCATCATTTACAGTTTCCCTTTGCAAGAGTGAAATAGTCATCCTGTAGCCCTTGATTCAGATCTGTTGATTGTGATCTTAGGAGAGAGTTCATTGGCTATTTACAGTTGGTTATAAATTCATTTTTGCTTTTGGTTTGAGTTTGTCTCTTTTTAGTGTCAAAACAAGTATTCATTTCGAAAATCGTTAAGTGTTGTAATCTCTTCTACCCTTTCTGATTTCGAAAAAGTAAACTTGTTCGTATTTGTCATTTAAAAGAAAATTCAAAGTTGTGCAAAAAGCTTTCTTTTTAGGCATCAATATTAAGAAAGCGGAAAACAAACACTTGCATTGTGCATTTGCATCTTGATAGTTTGCATGATTGATTTAGGGAAAGTGCATTTAGAGTGTGCTGATTGCTCTCTAAGAAAAGATGGTGTCTTTCTTTTCCCTTTGTAGCTAGGATTTTCATTGTTGAAAAAGAGATAAAATTTGCTTATCATCTTTTAGATTGCATTTAGGAAGTTGTCTATACATCTCGTGGTGAACCTCAAAAGGAAAACTTCTAAGAAAGATCAACATAAAATAAACTGAATGAACTTAATAACGCTTTGTAACATAACGCACAACATAAAGGTCTAGGCTAGAGACGTGTTCCGGCGTCGTAAAACCTGGTATCTGTTGGCCTCGCTGATGGTTGGGTGATTCCTCCTGAGGGACCAAAAGTGCCAGTACGGATTGTGTTCCCACGTACCGTCGAGTATATATTGGGAGACCCCTATAGGCTTAAAACCTTTATCCTTAGGAAGCCGTGTCGACCGCCCTACTGATCGCAATGCACCGAACACAGCATTCGGGAAGATTGACTACCGTACCGTAAAACGTATTCTACAGTTTTGTGATTGGTTTGGCACACCCTCTACCTAGATCTCCAGAGCAGTTCCTTTTGGCCTTTTTCAGACTCTATAACGGAAAAAGTCCATCCGAGCATTTGTCACTTCGGGCTCGTTAAAACATCGAAGGCGACTAGAGTCATCTTTTGTTTTTTCTTGACTCTTTAAAATTGAAAAAACAAGTTGTGTCTAAAGTGTCATTAAAACTTATTTTAAATGGAATAATAAATCACCCTTATTCCCGCGTTGATCTTTTAGTTGAGAAAATGGAGCCCTCCAACCAAGGAATTCCCCTTGGTGGAAATCCTAGTCCCTTCTCCTCTTGGGGAGATGTTGGAGCACCCCATATGGCCACATTGTTGCTTCCAGGACTGACAATAGGCTTGCCTGTCTGGCTCTTCTCAACTAAGGTTTTTCAAAACACCACTACTCCTAAACAATCAAATCAGCAGTTAGACCAGTCCAGAGCTGCCCACCAGCCTTCCACTTCCTATAATTCTTCCTCTCCTCCTTCCTCTTCGCATGATGGAGCTGGCCAAGCCAAAAGCCAAGCTCTTAAGGAGAAGAAGGAAAAGAAGAAGAAAGAAAAGAAGAAGAAGGAGCCAAAAGCGACTGGGGGCAAGCGAATGGCGTCTAACGAAAATCCACACACTGCACTGACCAGGCCTAAATCGCCATGTGTCATATGCAAGGGAGACCACTTTCACAGAGATTGTCCTTGCATCCCTCGGATACTAAGGGACTGGTCTCCCCGCTTGCACAATTCGGTGGCGTCAACCTCTGATAGCCATGTTGACAGCACACCGTCTACTAGTGAAAGTGAAGCCACAGGACAGAGAGGGAAAGCTAGATTTCCCTGCAAACTGTGTGAAGGTGACCATGCCATCCACCGTTGTCCCTTCTTAGATGAGGCTAAAATAGTTTTGGAAGATCGCCCGGTTTTACCAGTGCAACTTCCTCTTGGATATCAAAAACTCCTACCAAGTCCTTCACCAGTTGAGAACCCGGCTGGCCCGCTTAGGTGGTCAGCCGAAGCACCTATCATTGAGGATGAACTGTCTGAATCCATACCTGATGAAAGTCAAAAGGTTGAAGCGGCAGTTGACCTAGTTTTGCCTTCAGAGGCTCTATCTTCGAATGATACCATCACAGAGGAGAATAAAGACGACACCGTCCAAATTCTCTTCATCAACACAGACTCCGACGAACAAGGGGGCAATTTGCCCATTCCTTTATCGCAGGAAGGAACTTCGTTAGAGTCATACCCGGCCGTCTATTCGGTCCCACCACCAAGCAACCTAGTTGTATCCTTCGACTGGAACCAACTAGGCAGAGCCCGGTTGCCAGCAAGCTTACCATTTAGAATTATCGTTCAAATATACAGAATGGTAATGGCTAGCACCATCATTGATGAGGGAGCATCTGTGAGTATCCTTTCCTATATTTCTTGGAAAGCGCTTGGTTCGCCAGCGCTTTTGCCTGAAATGAGAAATCTGACAGGCTTCGATAAAGGAACCAGTCGATCTTTAGGGATTCTTCCCAATGTGCCAATCACATTGAAAGGGAAGACCGTTCAAATGAACGTGATGGTCGTTCAAGGACCCTTGGATTATAACCTACTCCTTGGACGAGACTGTATATATTGCATGGGAGCCATCGTCTCCTCACTCTTTAGAGTAATGTGTTTTCCGCATGAAGGAAGAATGGTCAAGCTCATGGACCAACTTTCATTCCCCGGATCACGCATCGCAAATAGTCATATACCATCCCTAAATGGTCTCTTCACTCAAGAAATGTCTCAACCCATGGTCTGTCCTCCTAATGAGCGTGAGTAATCCGGGAGGATATGACTGGAACCCAGAGGGCATGCGTCCTGGTCTGCTTCGGCAGGAAAACCGTGGGTATAGGGTAGGTTTCCGCGGGAGAATATGACTAGTATGTACCCCGTCCGTCTTCCTCTAGGAAGTGGGGTTATTCTAGAATATGATTCTCTTGTCAAAGCTACGTGTTTGGCACTGAGGTCATTCACCTTTGTCTATCTCGGTAGACACCGCCGAAGAAGTGTTTTTTTTGAAAGATTAACGGAACAATCTTTGGGTAGCCTGAAAGAGGTAGGCCTCTCTTGGTAAAACAATTGTTTTGGCGGAAGTGAAGTAGAGGTAACCTTGAAACTCTGTTTTATATCTGGGGTAATGCAAAACTTTTGGAGTGCAAGCAAGGGCGGCTATTTATTTTTTAAATTTTTAGGTCCTCCCTTTAAACCTGTAGGTCTAACCCTTTAAACTCGTAGGATTAGTCGTTTCCGAACTTGCATAACGAAAGGATCCGGAGCAAAGCTTTGTAAGATATAAGCTCCATAAAAAATAGCATCTTCAATGAGACATTCTTATCATATGACTGGATTATTCGAGCAGTTTTAGCACACAGTTCATGCTCGTTAAAAAATAAACGCAAGATCCGAGCAGTTTTAGCACATAGTTCATACTCATTAAAAAATAAACATAAGATCGAGAAAATGTTTCCACCCGCGTTTAAGCTCGTTAAAAATGAACTATTCCGGTAAATAACCACCGTGAATGTAGCGACATCAGCCATTAAAGCCTTGGTCGTGTTTGCCCACCACCTCCACTTTTCCATTGGCTGATCATTCACCTCCATATGATTGTTTACCCATTTTGAGGAACAGCTGCGAAGAGTGATTTCACTAGCCATCCTTATGACACTGCCGTGATTTGGAAATTCCAATCCTTCCCTGGAATCAGCTGCTACCCCTTTTTATAACTCGTTCCTCAAAAGACGAGTCTTCTTTAAGCTCTTTTCATCTGACTCGTAAAATATGAAATGATTGCCGAGTTTTGGCCTTCCAACTCGTTAAAGTGACCGGAAGAGCTATCCCTCCTCTAGATTTTAATCTTTTTGGACCTGAGGGATTATTGCACAAAAAGATCGAGCGCTTGTTTTATTCGGCTCGTTAAAACTATCGAAAATTCATCCCTTCTGTATTCTTTTATACTTTTTCGGACTTAAGTGATTAGATGACGAAAAAGGACTTTTGGAGTTAACTTTATGTACCTTTTTAGACTCTCTAAAAATGAGAAGGACCGAGTTATCCTTGTCGTTAGACTCGTTAAATGCATTAAATAGAGACAAACTTGTCTTTAGACGAGAACGAGTTTCCCTATCGCTACGCTCGTTAAAACATAGCGATGGGCTTGCCCGAAGGGCAAGTTATAGAACAAGCATATGTTATCCTCCTCAAGCTTGACAAAAATAAAGAGGTATTGGTCAGCAATGACTGGGGAAAAATTGGGAGAAACTCAAGAAAACTTTGATGGTAGCAAGTCGCTCTTGAACATGACACTTTTCCTCCGTACCACAATCGGGTTGGCTTGTTTCATTCATCGGTCACATCACCATGGTCTCGCCATACCATCCATACTTGGGGTAATGCTACCAATCCATCGCACCAGTGTCGCCATATGTTCAAGAGAAGTCGTTCAGAGAAGTCACCTGTGTCCCATCCACTACCATACATTATACTCTTTCATGACCGCCACCCTGAATCATATGTCATCAGATCGTTTTCACCTCCATCAAAATCATTAGCTCCGTTCCATGTCATTGATGTGGGATTCATTAAGGCCCTCCTTTGACGGATCGCTTCTTGTCGACATCAGCTCATTATCCAAGAAGTTGATCTAGGAACACCCCCTTCAGTACTTTGAAGCTTGCATGCCTCAATGGCAAGTTTCTCACTTCCGGCGACAGGTATACATCAATGACCTTCGACCGAAAGATTTTGCGTGGTGTTCGACGCCAAGTCCTCTATTCACACCACGTGAATTGTACTGCAATATCTTGAGGGTCATCATCATTATCGGTGATTCCTCTCGCGCTTGTTAACAGTTTACATCATTGACTGGTAATCAAGCGATGTCTTTCCATGTTCGACTTCAGAGCAATTCTCACATGGATCGACTTGTACTTAGAGTGAAGATCGGACGAGATTGAAGACCCCGGATCTAGTTTCATCCATCCGGGCTGCGATATATATTCAGAAAATAAAGACATGGAAATGTACGGCTTTGCAGCACAGATAATCATCCTACCAAAAGGATGATGGCTCTTTCAGAATCATTAGTCTATCATCAGACGATTGTCTGTTATATGTACATGAAAATGAATTTATAAAGATGAGCATGGGAATGCCCGCCTCGGCTAGATCATGAAAAAAGTATGAAAATAATGTATTGTATTGTATTACAGGTCTCCTCCCAGCAATGAAAGAACTTCGGATCCTCCTAATAAAGCATTTCACCCGATAAACGGCCTCATACTTTAGGGGGCAACTGTTATAGACATTTTTGTGCCTTACAGTTATAAGCATGAAATGTCCATAATCCAAGGGATCCAAAGTCCCTAAACATGTTGTTCCTACCCCTAGAGGAACAAGGCTAACAAACCACAGCAATTCACAGAAGTTCTCCACCAGAAACTGCTCAAAAACAAGTCAATTCAGGATTAATTCAGAAGCTCCACTAGCTGCCTGCGTTGAAATGCAGAGGCTACACTGGCTAGTTGCATTGCAACGCAGGTGGAAGCACTACCAGGGTGCGCTGAGCGGGAAATGACAAATGTCAGGGTCTCTTGTGAGAGGTGTCAAGACTGTGGAAGCTTCCAGAATCTTCCTCCATGACACTTGCCTTGCTAAGTTCGACTAAGTGATGAGTAAGAGGCTCTTAGTCTCCAAGTGGAAGTAAGAACTGACAGAGAGAGAGGACACTAGTCAGATCACAAGCTGACTCATCCTCACTCCAAACATCTATATATGGATCTCTTCTCCATGAGATCTAGAGGCTGGAATTTTGTTATTGCAAAGAATTGCTGTTGGTTTGAGATCGGAATCATTGGGTGCTTAATGCTTTGAAGGGAGGTGAAGATAGGAATTTCATTCGCTGGGAGGTAGATGCTGGATTGGAACTCTCTTGGTTGTATCTCCTCCTGAACCTTGTTATTTCATCAATAAAGCTATCTTGGTTTCTCCTATATACTGATGTGTCTTTGATGTATGATTGCATTAGTATGTTTAGTTTATTTCTAATCCTGAACTAGTTATGAATATGAATCTATGTCTTTGTGTAGTGTTCCCTTCTTGTGATCTTGCAGGAACCTGTTGAAGCTGAGCGAGCGAGAAGGCAAGTAGCTGCGAACTCTCAAAGAGAAGAGAAACCAGATCGAGGGACAAACGGAAGACACCGGTTAGTCCATCCATCTCTCTTCATTCTTAATTCATAAAGGAAGAATACTAGAATAGTTGTTTCTGTTTGTTGCTAAGGCACTGTCACACCTTAGGTGGATAGGATCGTCCTGCATAGGCATTTTTCCCCACAACAACCTCGCGGACAACCTATTTATGGGGATCAAAATTTTACCAGAACTTATGGTCAGATACCTTAGCTCGGCCTAGGTAAACCTGTTGTAAATCAACCTTTACTTGGTAATCCTTATCCTGGGACAAACACTATTTAGAATCTTGCTTTGAATCAATAGTATGGTCTAGGTGCTCCACAAGTGCCACTTTATGAACTTGTTCAACCTACGAGGAAAACTATTCCTCAAATACCTTTTCCAAGTATTGTTGTACTTGTCCAGTAGCCTATTCATGGGATTCCTCAAACAATTGTCCAAAAACATTTCCAAGGAATTCCTTAAACCCCTGTTCAACAACCAATTCAATGAGTTACTTAGAGTTCACCACATACCCTTGTTAAAACACTTGTTTCACAGTTGGTTCCAAGTTCTTCTCAGACACCTATTCCAGGAGTATCGCAAACAAGTGTTACAGTCACCCCTCAAATATCTATTTCTCAGACTACTCAAGTAATCCCGTAGGCTTCTGCTTATCAAGTCATTCCTATGGTCAAGTCTATACTGCAGATTCTTATCAGGCAACCCATTGTCGGAATAGTGAAAAAACTGTTTCAAGGTCAAGATTTTAAAAGCCCACCTTTTCCAGGTCAAGCTTACCAGGTTCCACATTTTCAAGGACAAATTTTTTAAAGTCCACGTTTCCAAGGTCAAACTTTCCAAAACCCACCTTTTCAAGGTCAATTTATTCAAAGTCAACCTGTTTAAAGTCAATTTATTGAAGGTAAACCTTTGCAAGGTAAACCTATATGGGTGAAATATTGCTTAGGTCAAATGGGTCAAGCTTAACCTTTTCAGAGTCAATTATACCCCGGTCATACTTATCAATTCCATGTTCAACATCAACCCAATATGGTTCACCGTAGTTACCCTGGTGGAGTTCCAATTCCAACTACATAGGCCATTCCAGGATATCCTTGGTATCCTCCTCAAGGGTTTAGTCTTAGCCTGCAAGGTTATCAATCTTTATCGTAAAACCCTAACTGGAAGTTACAATTTATTGCAACTCTAGATCTACCATATTTGTCCTAGTTAACCAACGATCCTATTTATTATTATCCTTATTGGTCAATGATTCCTACTAAGTTACCAAGTGACATACCCAAATTTGAAGGAAAATCAGGAGAAGACCCATCCAATCATGTGATGACATATCATATTTGGTGTGCATCAAATTCTTTAATCGATGATTCCATCCATCTTCTCCTTCTCCAATGAACTTTAAATGGTTCGGAAACCAAATGGTACATTGAGTTACCTCATGCTTCTTTCCATAAATTTAAATCCCTGGAAGAAACATTATTAACCCACTTTCAGTTACCGTTCCCTTATGATACCTGTACTAAACTATTGACTTCATTAAGAAAATCAAAATCGACTCACATTTTTTATCATATCCATGAATGGAGATCTAGGCACTGCTTAGTCAAAGCTTTTATTTTAGATCAGATTTTAGATGAGTGGTTTACAAAGTCAATTCTTCCTATTATTGTGTAGGATGTTGACAAGGGAGGTTTTGTCACGGAAGAGAATGTAGTTTCTCATGCCCAATACTTAGATTTAGTCTACACTCAATCTGGCACTTTGTAAGAAAAAATCCTAACTTTACCATGCCCTACAGGTGAACCAATCATTACGTCTCCTTCAGGATCAGGATCTAATGCTATTAATGGTGTTATAGGTTATGTTAGCAAAAAGTCTAAGGGGGAAAGGAAAATTCTAAAAATACTCAGACTTTGGCAATACAAGATACACCATATGAAAGCCTTTCTCTGTAAACCATTTCCAAAATGAATGTTGTAGAATCATTTGTCAGCAAGACAAAATAAATAGGAAGTAAAAATAAGGGGAAAGGTAAATTGAAAAAAAATTAATTTTTGAAGGATAAATCTGATAAAACTAAGCTTACTGATGAAAAATGAAAACCTCAATATCCTTTCCTTTATTGCAATGAGGATCACTATGAAGGAATGCCCACATCGGGTAGAGGTTTCTAAATTCATTAAAGGTTCTCCAACTCCTGATGTTTTGAAGGATACATTTCCTTCTCAAGATAGAAATATGGTTTCTCATAACATATATTTCTTTCCAAATCACAAGCTATCATGATGATTTCTTCACAATAATTTATGGTAGCTACGAGATCAAAATATTATGTGTCTAAAAGTCCTATTCACAATGGGAATGAGTTTAGCTCATTTGGTCAACCTTCCAATTCAATTCCTCCTCCTCCTTTTGAACCATTATAGATCGAGAAGCCAAATCCTGACATGATGATATTACTACCTCCCAAAGGTTTTCTTTAGAAATCAGTTTTCAACCTACATGCTAGAAATGTACAAAATGACAACATTTTTGAAGACCTAACTATTTCTCCTTTCGCAATGTTAGCTCTAGAAGTGCTACAACCATGCCTAGCACATAAAAATATTTTATAGTCAGCCATAGGAGCTATTGATCCATCGGATTCTAACCTAATTATCTTTGATCTTCAAAGTCATATCTCGAGACTCCCTCATCAACTGGCATACCAGATTTCGGTTTTTCTTTAAACTAGACTAGTATTTCCCATAGTTATTGATGAACGTGATTCTACATGCATTTTGTCGATTGCTTGTTGGAAAGATTTAGATTCTCCAACCATCAATCAATCACCAACCACTCTGAAATCCTTTGATGAAAGATATTTTCATCCATACAAGATCCTTAATGATTTTCCCATAGAGCTAGAGGGAAAAACAGTAGTGATCGAAGTTGAAGTTGTTGATGCTAAGCTTAATTACAACCTTTTTCTTGGTCGAAGTTGGAACTACACTATGTCAGCAGTAGTCTCGTCGTTGTTTCGAATGATACAATTTCCTTAAAAAGGGATATTTTTCAAATTAGACCATTTGTCTTACTATACCTCAGGCCCTAACTCTAACGGTAGCATACCTTTTTTTAGAAAAATGAATACTTTTTATGAGGATATTGGTGTTTTTTTCCCTCAAAGACAAGTCACTGATGGGAACCTTTGTGATGCCTCCACCGAATTTTGATCAGGTAATATGGAAACATTTGATCCGTGGATAATGCATTTAGATTCTGAATTATCCTCTTATGGCAATGAAATTCCTTTGATCCCTCTTGAATTGTCTTATCAGGAAGTAAAATCATTTTCCAAATCATTTTCCAACCCTTCATATTCTCATATTGATTGAGTGAATACGATTAATCATGATTATTACCCTTGACCTTGATTAGAACCATTTTCATTGTTCAATCATTTTGACTCTATGTTTCCAACTGATAAAAGGATCATGGAGTTTATGACTTGGAATGAAATTCCTTAGGATGATCACCATCATTGTTCATAATTTATACCTAACCCTCATAAAATTGAGAATGATTTTTCAAAAATGTTTTCACCTGAGATAATAAATAGTCTAGAATCACCCATTTCAGTTTCTCAAATTGAGTCCAAAAGGAATTTGGGGAATATATCTACAATGACTACCATTGACATCTCAATTAAAGTAGGGTTTGTTGAAAATATTAACATAGGTGCAACATGCTCAATTAAAGAAATTCAAACAAATAAGGCCCTATTTCAAGAATTCCGCAACATTTTTGCCTAGTCCTATGAGGAAATGCTAGGAATTGAACCAAGCATTGTAGTACACGAAATTAAGACTTACCTAGATGCAAAAAATATTAGACAATGATTACGTCTGGTGCATCTGTTAAAATATGATGCAATTAAATCTAATGTTGAGAAACTTCTTAAAGAAGGTTTCACCTACCCAGTTCCTTTAACTATTTGGGTATCCAATCTTGCACATTTTAAAAAGAAACAGGGAACCATCAAAGTATGCGTTGATTATAGCGATATCAATAAGGCTTGTCCAAAAGACAATTATCCTACTCCCTATATCGATTAAATCATTGATTAATGTGCTAGAAATGAAATGTTTTCATTTATGGATGAATTTTCTGGCTACAATCAAATCAACATACTCCCATATGATCAACACAAAACCACATTCATCTGCCCATGGGGGAATTTTTCCTATTGAAAACTCCCATTTGGTTTGAAGAATGTCAGTGCAATGTTTTAGTAGGAAATGTATTTTTCATTTCATGATGTGAAGCATATTGTGAAACCTTATTTAGATGACTTTCCAACTCACTCATTGAGATGGGAAGATCATCCAACGCATATGAGAGAAATTGTTATCAGATGCCATCAATACAATATTCGATTGAATCCACATAACTGTGCTTTCCATGTGCAATCTGGTCAATTTCTATGATTTTTCATTTCAAAGGAAGACATTTGTGTCGATCCGTTGAAGGTTGAGTATATTTTGAATCTTCCTCCTCCTTCCAATCTTCGCCAGCTCCAAAGTTTTCAAGGGAAAGAAAACTTTCTACGTCGATTTATCCAAAACTACGCCAAGTTGACTAAAGGTTTTACTTGACTTTTGAATAGGGAATCTCATTTATCTGGGATGAAGTGGCTTAAAAGGCCTTTGATGCACTTAAATATGTGTTGACCCATACATTGTTTTTGCATCCTCCCATTATCTCTAAGACTACCTTTTATACTTAGCCGCGTCAGATGCCACCATTGGCATGGTTCTAGTTTAGAAGATGAATTGAATGAGGATCATGTGATATATTACTTAAGTCATAATTTGAGAAAAACTAAAGAAAAATATGCATGTGGAGAAACTGACCTTGGCAAGTGTTCAAGCTATCCAATGTTTTACAACCCCGTGGTTTACATTCTTACCAGAAAATTGTTGGGGGGGAATTATTCCAAATGGATAGTCATCCTATAGGAATTCGATTTGGAATTCATTAAATCCAAATCTAAGAAATTATTGGTATTTGTTGAACTATTATGTGATTTTCCATATATTGAGACTGAAAACATGATAGAGGATTCTCTTCCAAATGAATCTCTCTTTCTAATTAGTACTTTATATCCCATAGTATGGAGATATCATTATTTATCTTCAGGCCTAGATGTTTTGGCTAGAACTGATTCAAATTGATCATCATTGTATCTGGTATCAAGCCCAACAATACAATATTATTGGTGATACACTTTCTCGTCGTGGTGTTGATTCTATTTCCCGGTGATATTTAACTCAAGAGGAAGACAAAAAGGAATTAAATGAATACCATTTTGGAGCTTGTGGTGGCCATATGTCAAGGTTTTCCATTGCTCAAAAGATCTTGCATGCAGGGTATTTCTAGACTTCTATGTTCAAAGACTGTATAACTGCGGTCCGGAAATGCCATAATGGTCAAATTTTTTATCAAAAAATGCATGCACATCCAACTTCTGTTCATCCAATCATTACTTTGGTCCTTTCGCTAAATGGGGCATTGATTTTCTTACATGTAACTCTCACTCAGTTGAGGGGCATGGGTACATTATCTTAGCAGTAGATTATTTTACAAAATGGGTCAAGGCGATGTGTACATACAAGGATGACGGTGAAACACATCCATTTTCATGTTCAATCATGTAATTGGCCGGTTCGGAGTTCCACAAGCTATTGTCATGGACCATGGTAGCCCTTTTCGAAACTATATGATGACCGATCTTACCAGGAATTTAGGCCTACATCATGACAATTGTACTCCATATTATCCATAGAGAAATGGTCAAGTGAAAGTCATTAACAAGTTTTTAACCACCATGATTAAATAGATTATCATGAATCATAAACGAGAGTTGCATCTAATTCTTTTTCTAGCCTTGTGGGAATACTGTACCACAAGAAAAGCTTCAACTAGTTTTAGCCTTCCCATCTTGTCTATGGCATGGAAGTAGTTCTACTAATTGAATGCAAGATACCATCTTTGAAACTAGTGAATGAATTATTACCAGCTACTTTTGCTGAAGAGGAATGCTTCTTGTACTTAGCACGTCTCGATGAGACTCGTTGTGATGTTGCATTAGCTAGCAAGTTCCAAAAGAAATAAATTAAAGTAGAATATTATCAAAATGTCAAACCACATTCATATGAAAAAGATGATTTAGTATTGGTCTACGATCAAGAGCACGATAAATTAGGTTCTGGTAAATTCGAGCCTCTGTGGCATGGTCCTTGTGCACTGGAAAAAGGGACCTATGAACTAGTTTATTATGATGGAATTCCTTTGGGAAAGCCCAAAAATGGTCTTTACCTAAAGAGATATTATGATTACATATTTTGGTGAAACATTTTTATATTAATGTACCATAGTTTATGTGTGATAATTTTTAGCAGTTTTTGCGATTTTCTGCTACTTCTCCTGCTCATCTTGTGTTATACTTGATTTTCATATATCAACATTCCCTGGAAATTATATTGGGTTCACTGATGATGCTAGTCGTAGTACCTAGAATTTGTCTTCTGTAGCATAGGTCATTTATTTTCCCACAGATTGTTGAAAAGTGTGCAACAAGAAATGCTTGTTGAGAGTGCAACAAGATGATGGAGCTTAGTGAAAAGAGTCGCCTTCACTAAGTGGGCCCGCAGGCTATTTTTGGCGCAAGTCTATTTTTAGACTATGTCTATTTTTAGACATATGGATCATGTCTATGGATGATTGATCAAGTTGGGAAAAATAGATGGACTTCTATTTTTGATGAAAGTGTGAGTGATCACAGTGTGAGTGATTACAGTGTGAGTGATCACAGTGTGAGTGATCAAAGTCAAAAACAGAAAAGTCAAATATTATTATCTCACAATAATATTTGGACTATAAACTTAATCTTATTCTCTTGGAGCACTTCAGTTTGAGCTACGGAAGTGGCACATGCAGCTGTCAGAAGGAAATTCATTTTTCTTATGAGTCAGTTGAGTTGTTGCATGCATGACTTCAGTTAGAACTCAAGTGAGTTGAGTTTAGTGGACTGGAGGTACAGTTGATGGAGTTGTGTTCAGTTTAGCCTTGTTAAACTGGTTGTATTTAGTCTAACTGATCAATAGACTAAAGATGAGTTGGGTGAATTAGTTATTAATTAATTCACAAGTTATTAACTCATAATGCAACTATAGAATACATCAGTTAACTCAGTTGCATGTCAGTGCATGTTCAGTTCAGCAGGGACAGGTGTTAGAGGATCAGATTGCTATCAGTTGTGACTATAGCTGTGCATGATGATTTGCACAATCAAAGGATTGAGTATGCCAATGAGTTTGCTCACGTATCTTCATGATATTATAGCTGTTGCTCACGTCCAACATAGTGTGGGTGACTATTTTGCAGTGTAAAATCGAGTTTGGGAAGCTATTCTCATCAGTTCTCGAGCAGGTTTGAGCAGTGGAGGCAGGCAAGCAGCGAGAGAGATTTGGAGATCAAATCTGAGCTGTATTGTGTGTAACAGGTGGAGGTACTTGTGAGAAGTATTATGCTTTGTATTGTTACATGATTCAATCAATATAATATACAGATAGTGTGGGGTTTTTAGCGAGATGCTTTCCCAGGGATACATACTGTGTTTATGAGTTTGATTGATGCTTCTATGTGTGCCTGTGGATGTTTCTGCTTCTGTAATTTGATGATCAACGTAGAGGAGATTATGTATTATACATGTTCCGCTTAAATTGTATGATCAAGATAATCTCTGTTGAATATGTGTCATATTATTCAAAATTTCTACATGGTATCAGAGCTAGATAATTGTAGAAAAATTTTCTACATGGTATCGGAGCTGCTTGATTTGTAGAAGAGATTTTTACAGGATATCAAGCGAGGGTTGATCATCAGATCTACTATTCAGGAAGTGTTTACATTCTATTTCTCTAGGCAGAGCCTGTAATCGGGCCTGGTAGCCTCTGGATTCATCCTTCCTTTGGAAGGTGAAATATCCCGTGAAAGCCCATACAGTCAATCTCTGTACGAGAAATATTGTGTTCTCACGAATTTTAGATCAGAAGCGGTTGAGTTTTGAGCTGGTGGAATTTGATTAATTCCAAAGCAGGAGCGAAACTCAGAAACATTCAGTGTGAGAATGGAGACAGTATGCCCCAGTATCTCACGAAGTTCACCCAATGCCGAGATGAGCTGGGAAGTGTGGGGGTGACTGTTGGATGAGGATGGTGAGTCTAGCACTCCTTGACCTTCCTAAGAGTTGGCATAGCTACAAGGACTCGGTGAATGGAAGGGAGAAACTGCCAGGATGGGAGAGACTTTGGTCGGATCTTGTGCAGGAGGAGATTAGACGGAGCACCAGAGACGGTTCTTCATCCATGCAGGATGAGGAGAACTGTGCCTTAGCGAGTAAGGCGAAGAAGGGGAAGGGGAAGGTTTCTCTTTCCGAATCCAGGTCTTCCAATGATGGGAAGAAGGTTGACAAGGCGAAGGTGAGATGCTTTTGTTGTCATGAGTTGGGTAATTATGCTACTAATTGCCCAAAGAAGAAGTCCAAGAAGGAATCCGGGGAAGGATCTGAAGGTGAGGCAGCCTCACTTGCTTCACAGTTTGAGTTGGACTTCACACTCTTCGCATGCATGGTTTCATCCATGATGGGAAGTGGTTGGTTTCTTGACAGTGGAGCTTCTTTCCACATGACCGGTGACAAAAGTTTGTTCAGTACTTTGGAGGAGAAAGATCTCCAGATACTCATAGGGATGGGTAATGATGAGAAGTATAGTGTCTCAGGTGTAGGCACGGTTATTTTTCAGAGGGAGCATGGAGCTCGCCTTACCTTGACCGATGTCAAGTATGTACCAGGACTGAAGAGAAAATTGGTGTCGATCGTGATGCTGGAAGACAGAGGCTATGATGTGGTCTTTAGTAAGGGAAAGGTTTTCCTTAGACACATCATCACTAGACAGGTGAAGCAGATTGGTTCACGGGTCAAGAACCTGTATGCTCTTGAGGTTCAAGATGCATGCAAAGCCTTGAGCAGCAAGGCAATTGATGGAGACTTGGTGGTTGAGAGGGAGCGTATATTACCTGTCAACATGCAGAGCCAGAAGAAGTCTCAGACAATTGTGGAGGAGCCACGATTGGTGCAGCAGCTTCAAGAGGTTGTGGAGGAGCCACAACAAGGGAAGCTGAAAGGAGATCGAGTAGAGACATCTACTCATCCAGAGACCTCCAGTAGGGGGAAACTTCAAGCCAGGTGGGCTGAGGGATCGCATGCATCCATACCTCCAGGTAGGAGGTGGGGTGATGTGGATTGATTGTCCCAAGGAGGAGGGGCAAGATCCTTGAGGTACCCAACCTCTTGGATGAGACCTTGCTACGGGAGCCCCGATGTGTAGTAGCAGGAACTGACTGATTGGGTAGAGACAGATGCGGATGGAGCGGCAGAGAGAGCGACAGTGCAGGGAATCCCAGGACAGCGCATGGCTAGCAGGCTGTAGCAATGCGAGAGGCACAAGTGTTTTGCACAGTGCTAGGTGGCACAGAGAGGTGTGCAATGGTGCGAGATGCATGGAGATGTTGCAGTAGCGCAGATGTCAGAGAGGGAGCACTTTTCAGCAGCAGGTAGAGCTTCAGCATCAGAGGATGTTTCTATCCCAACAGGGAGGTCAGTTGGGAGGTGCAGTGCGGATGTAATGCTGGGAGATAGAACCAGCAGCAGCACGGATGCAGTTAGAGATCAAAGTGACAGAGGCTAGAGCAGTCAGATACTGAAGAGCACAGAGATGCAGAATTTCAGTTGACAGAGGCAATAGCAGTCAGAGACTTTGATGACAGAGCAAGTGGACCGGCCAAATGTGTTGCATGGAGAACATTCCAGAGTTACAGGATCGGGTTTGAGAGGAAGCCTTTCTTGTTGAGAGGGAGTGTTGAAAAGTGTGCAACAAGAAATGCTTGTTGAGAGTGCAACAAGATGATGGAGCTTAGTGAAAAGAGTCGCCTTCACTAAGTGGGCCCGTAGGCTATTTTTGGCGCAAGTCTATTTTTAGACTATGTCTATTTTTAGACATATGGATCATGTCTATGTATGATTGATCAAGTTGGGAAAAATAGATGGACTTCTATTTTTGATGAAAGTGTGAGTGATCACAGTGTGAGTGATTACAGTGTGAGTGATCACAGTGTGAGTGATCAAAGTCAAAAATAGAAAAGTCAAATATTATTATCTCACAATAATATTTGGACTATAAACTTAATCTTATTCTCTTAGAGCACTTCAGTTTGAGCTACGGAAGTGGCACATGCAGCTGTCAGAAGGAAATTCGTTTTTATTATGAGTCAGTTGAGTTGTTGCATGCATGACTTCAGTTAGAACTCAAGTGAGTTGAGTTTAGTGGACTGGAGGTACAGTTGATGGAGTTGTGTTCAGTTTAGCCTTGTTAAACTGGTTGTATTTAGTCTAACTGATCAATAGACTAAAGATGAGTTGGGTGAATTAGTTATTAATTAATTCACAAGTTATTAACTCATAATGCAACTATAGAATACATCAGTTAACTCAGTTGCATGTCAGTGCATGTTCAGTTCAGCAGGGACAGGTGTTAGAGGATCAGATTGCTATCAGTTGTGACTATAGCTGTGCATGATGATTTGCACAATCAAAGGATTGAGTATGCCAATGAGTTTGCTCACGTATCTTCATGATATTATAGCTGTTGCTCACGTCCAACATAGTGTGGGTGACTATTTTGCAGTGTAAAATCGAGTTTGGGAAGCTATTCTCATCAGTTCTCGAGCAGGTTTGAACAGTGGAGGCAGGCAAGCAGCGGGAGAGATTTGGAGATCAAATCTGAGCTGTATTGTGTGTAACAGGTGGAGATGCTTGTGAGAAGTATTATGCTTTGTATTGTTACATGATTCAATCAATATAATATACAGATAGTGTGGGGTTTTTAGCGAGATGCTTTCCCGGGATACATACTGTGTTTATGAGTTTGATTGATGCTTCTATGTGTGCCTGTGGATGTTTCTGCTTCTGTAATTTGATGATCAACGTAGAGGAGATTATGTATTATACATGTTCCGCTTAAATTGTATGATCAGGATAATCTCTGTTGAATATGTGTCATATTATTCAAAATTTCTACACAGATGAGTTAGTTTCTATTCATGGGATATCCCTAGGTCGAACAATGAACAATATTGCAGAATATAACACAATGATTGAGCTATTATCTAATGCCGTTACATTTTCCATTCGTTGGTTGATCATTACGTTAGATTCAAAACTCGTGGCATTACATTTGAATGGTGTTTATTCAGTTATAAGTGCTTCCATGTTAAGGATGTTTTTGCGCGTTTGTCTCTTGGAAAGAGAGCTTGATTATATTGAATATCAACATATTTCGAAAAATTTAAACACATTAATAGATGAATTAGCTAATTATGTGTTAAATTGGCACTTGTAAAACATCTGTAATGAAATCAATGCAATATTCATTCATATATGTCACAATACAGACATTAATAGAAGTAGTAGTTTTCATTAGATAAAAGTTTATAAATAGTGTTTCTTTTACAAAAAGTGTCATCCAAAGACATGAGGCCTCGTGGCCCTTTATTTTCCAAACATGTCGATATATCTTCAAAAGAAAACATGTAGCCCTCATACTATTCACTACGCATGATGATGATCACGGTAGTAAATAATAGCTCATGATACTCATCTTAACAAATGGCTAATAGGACCACGAACCCATGTAGTATGGCTCTGGTAGCAGAGAGGAAAATCATCTATAGCAGCATCTAGAATGTCCAAAGTCAACCCCTCAATGTTTTTCTCTATCTTTGTCAATGTCTCTACCGCCTCTGGGTTTTGTACTATGGGATATGATGGATAATCACCATGCCAATCATATCTATGTAACCCAGCTGGTCTCACTAGATCCACATCTACATGATCATTTTGGATAATTACCTTTTGATGCCAAAATTAACAAAAAATGAAAAATTTCTAAAAATCAACCAAAATGTGAAGTTTTACATATAGCACCCCATGCATCCTAGGAGGCAGTGGCATGCCCAGATCTCTTGTGTAGTCCATTGCATAAAGAAAATCTTCGATCTTGATGATCTGGTGTTCCAACCACTCGAAGAAGTTAGGAGTAAATCTAATTGTTTGTCCTTCGCCACCTTAGTGGAGTGTCATAAGTGTAACCCATTTCAACATACGAGGGTCACAAGGCCCTCCTCTCTCAACAACTACATGTTGATCTAGAAGAGGAATCCGCTCCAAAGAAAATTAAATAGCGAAGGCGCCAAACCAAAGTTTTTTATTTTTCCCATTATGACTCGAGTTAGTTGCCCCTTTAGAATGGAAACTACAACCTAACTCCAGTTAAAAATGGTACCCTCAAAGTAATCCACGATGATTTGCATCTAAGCCTTCATGAGAAAATGTAAAGTTGCACTACCACACATCTGTGCAACAGTGAACCCAATGGATTTCAAAGGAATGTTTACTATGGTCTTGATGTCAATCCTGCCATCTTTAAGAACTTCTCCATCAGTACAATGTTGTATCAAATAGGTAGCATTGGTTTCACCTCCTCACCTATGCCAACATAAGTTTGTTCCCACCCAATTGCATGGAAGTCCACTCCGGAAGTAAATTTCCTCAGCATCGATCACAAGTCTTTGGTCTCCAACTATGAAACATTCTTCCTAAACATTCCACTTTGTTATAGACATTTTTGTGCCTTACAGCATGAAGCATGAAATGTCAATAATCTGAGGGATCCAAAGTCCCTAAACATGTTGTTCCTACCCCTAGAGGAATAAGGTCAGCAAACCACAACACTAAAAATCAGTTCTCCACCTGAAAACACTCAAAAACAAGCTAATTCTGGATCATGTCAGCTGCTCCACTGAGCATCTGCACTGAATGTCAACTGCTCCACTCTGTACCTGCGCTGAATGTCAAATCTAATGAAGGCTACCTGCGCTGGGCGAGATTGGCCAAGTGGCACAGTCATTCTGCAAGGTGTCAATTGCCCAGGAAGCTTCCAAAATGACACTTGGATCAGGGAATTCACCTTGTGATGAGTAAGAGGATCTAGATCTCCAAGTGGAAGCAAGAAACTCCAAGTGGACTCAAGAACTGAAGTATAACTGAAGTGGGAGAGGACACTAGTCAGCTTCATGCCAAACTCAAGCTGACTCATCCTTTCTCCAAATCTCCTATATATAGAGCTCTCTCATGAGGTCTAGGGAGGCTGGAATCTTGTGAATGTAAGGAAGTGTTGTTGGTTTGAGTATAGAACTATTGGGTGATTGCTTTGAAGGAGGTGAAGAGGAGATTTCTTTCTACTGGGAAGTGTTGCTGGATTGGGCCTATTATGGTTGTAACACTCTCAGAACTTTACTTCTTCCATTAATAAAGCATTTGAGGTTCTTCTATATGCATGTGTCTTTGTGGCGTATTGATGCTTGTATATTTGATTTATTCTAATCCTTGAATCAATTATGGATGTATGCTTCTTGTAGTTTCCCTTTCTTATGCTTTTGCAGGATCTTTGTGTAGCTAGGCCAGTGAAAGAGCAAGGAGCTGGGAGAAAATAACAAGGAGAGAAGATTGGATCAATCATTAGCAGAAGACAACGGTTAGTGGATCTCTTTCTCCCCTCTCTTACATCTCATAAAGAAGTAATCTTGAATAGCTTTGCATTCGGCTGTTGCTAAGGTACTATCACCCTTAGAGTGGGATAGGGTCATTCCGTATTGGATACTTTTCCCAAGAACAAATTGCCGACTCCACTAGGGATCGTATCTTGTTGGTTGTTTGTATTTTTGCTATTCATTTCATAAACAAAGGGAGTACCGAATCGAACTGCATTTGGATCTTTCAAATGCAAAGTAGAGGGCAGCTACTCTAGCTCAGTTTCTGGGCAAGTTTATGATTTGAACAGCTGATCCACAAGGACTCTAATAAGCTCTTAGTGATAGCTTTTCATCCTCCTTGTCATTCCTTAGTGTGTCCTTGATTGATAGCTTCTGATTTGGCCAAAAACTGTGAATTTTTTTAGCAATCTGTGACCCGGAAACCAAGAGAAACGAAAGTTTCGTTCTTCAGTGCAACTTCTGTGAAGGCTGTCTACATTTCAGCGTAGTTCCCGAAGGGGCTACCTACGCTGAAGGTCAAACAGACAGTGTCCCACCTGCGCTGGACCAGTCTTGCCTTGTGCTACTGGGGTTTCCTGCTGTTTCTTGCCCTGTTTTCACCCTTGTTTTGCTGCCTGTTACCAGTCAATGTGCCTATCTAAAACCAACTTTCCTTGTCACTATTCCGCCTCGGTTGCATAAAGAAACTGTGTTTGTTCTTTGTGTATTTCTTGTATCATTTACAGTTTCCCATAACGAAAGTGAACTAGTCTTGCTGTGACCTCTTAGATCTAGACCTGTGATAAAGTGTCGTTTTGATCTTAAGAGTTAGTTTGTTTGCTGTTCATAGCTGATTGAGCTTTTACTTTCGTCATTTGGTTTGAATTTATATATTTCTAGTGTCGAAACAAGTAAATCTTAAGGTGTCTTTCGATTTTGGACAAGCTTGTTTGCTTTCACTTGAAATTGAATTCAAAGTTATACAACAGCTTTCTTTTTGTGTCGCACAAACATTAAGAAAGAGAAAAGAAATACTTGCATGGTGCATGTGCATTATGACAGCTTGCATGTTGATTTAGGAAAAAGTGCATTAGTGTGTGCTCTATGATCTGTGTGAAAAGATGTTATCTTTCTTTTCCCTCAGTAGTTAAGATTTTCAAAGTTGAAAGATTGAAAAGCTTGCTTATCATCTTAGACTGCATTTAGGAGTGTTATCATACATCTCGTGGTGATCCATAAAGGCAAACTGCTAAACAAGATCAACCTTAAAATAAATTGAATTTACATAACAACGCATTGAAACATAACACAAACACATAGAGGTCTAAGCTAGAGACGTGTTCCGGCGTCGTTAAACGTGATATCTTAGCGTTGAGTGGTTGGGTGATTCCTCCATGGTGAAGCGATAAGTATCAATACGGACTTGTGCTCCCACGTACCGTCGCGTATATATTGGGAGACCCCTATAGGAACAAAGCCTTTATCCATAGGAAACCGTGTCGGCCGCCCTACTGATCGCAATGCAGTGAACACAGCATTCACGAAGATCGACCACTCGTACCGTAAAACGTATTCTGTGGTTTTGCGAAAAGTTTGGCACACCCTCTGCCTAGAACTCCAGAGCAGTTTCTTTTGGCCTTTTCCAAACTCTATAACTGAAAAAGTCCATCCGATCATTTGTCACTTCGGGCTCGTTAAAACATCAAAGGAGACTAGAGTCATCTTTAGCTTTTTCTCGACTCTTAAAAAGTGAAAAAGAAAGTTGTGTCTAAAGCGTCGTTATAAAATTTATTTTAAACGGAACATAATCACCTCCTATTCCCGCGTTGATCTTTAGGTTGAGAACATGGAGTGCCCCAACCAAGGAATTCCACAAGATGGAAATCCTAGTCCTTTCTCCTCTTGGGGAGAAGTTGGTGCGCCCCACATGGCCACATTGTCGCTTCCAGGACTGACAATTGGCCTGCCTATTTGGCTATTCTCAACCAATGTAGTTCAGAACACCATGGTTCCTGAACAGTCGAGTCAACAGTTAGATGAGTCTAGAGCTGCCCACTAGCCTTCAACTTCCTATAACTCTTCCTCCAATCCTTCATCTTCGCAAGGTAGAGCCAGCAAAAGCCAAGCTCCCATGGAGAAGAAGGAGAAGAAGGAGAAAGAGAAGAAGAAGAAGAAGGAGCCTAAGGCGACAGGGGGCAAGCAAAAGACATCTGACAAAAATCCACACACAGCACAGACCGGGCCTAAATCGCCATGTGTCATATGTAGAGGAGACCACTTCCATAGAGATTGTCCCTGTATTCCCCGGATACTAAGGGACTGGTCCCCTCGTTTGCACAATTCGGGGGCATCAACCTCTGATAGCCATGTTGATTGTTTACCGTCAACCAGCGAAAGTGAAGGTTCAAGACAAAGAGGGGGAGCAAGATCCCCCTGCAGACTGTGTGAAGGCGATCACGCCATCCACCGTTGTCCCTTCTTAGACGAAGTGAAGAGAGTTTTGGAAGATCGTTCGGTTTCACTGGTAATGCTTCCTCCTGGATACAAAAAACTCGTGCCAAGTCCTTCGTTGGTTGAAAATATAGCTGCCCCGCTCAAGTGGTCAGCTGAGGTGTCAGTCATTGAAAATGAACCTACTGAATCCAGACCAGAAGAAAGTCTAAAGGTCGATACGGCAGTTGACCCGGTTCCGCCTTCAGAGGTTTCATCTTCAAATGACACCGTCAATGAAGATTCATCTTCAAATGACACCCTCACTGAAGAGAATAAGGATGACACCATCCAGATTCTTTTCATCAACACAGATTCTGATGAGCATCAGGGCAATGCACCCATTCCTTTATCGCAGGAAGGAACATCGTCAGGGTCATATCCGGCTGTGTATTCGGTCCCACCACCAAGCAACCTGGTTGTGTCCTTTGATTGGAACCAACTAGGCAGACCCCGGTTACCAGCCAGTATACCATTTAGAATCATCGTCCAAATTTACAGGATGGTAATGGCTGAAACTATCATTGATGAAGGGGCATCTGTGAGTATCCTTTCCTCTATTGCTTGGAAAGCACTGGGTTCCCAGGAGCTTTTGCCTGAGATAAGAAATCTCTCGGGTTTTGATAAAGGAACCAGTCGACCATTAGGGATCCTCCCCAATGTACCTGTTACGTTAAAAGGGAAGACCATTCAGATGAACGTGATGGTTGTTCAAGGACCCTTGGATTATAACCTACTCCTTGGACGAGACTATATATATTGCATGGGAGCTATAGTCTCCTCACTCTTTAGAGTAATGTGTTTTCCACACGAAGGAAGAATGGTCAAGCTCGTAGACCAACTTTCATTTCCGGCATCACGCATCGCAAATAGTCACATACCAACCCTCAATGGTCTATTCACCCAAGAAATGTCTCCACCCCCAGTCCTCCTTCCCGATGAGTGCGAGTGATTCGGAAAGATGGGACTGGAACCCAGGGGGCATGCATCCTAGTCTTCTTTGGGCAGAGAAAACCTTGGGTATAGAGTAGATTTCCGCGGAAGAATATGACTAGTCCGTACCCCGTCCGTCTAGGAAGAGGGGTTGTTCTGGAATAAGATTCTTTTGTCAAAGTTATGTGAGTGAAATAATCTGTTTTTTACCCACCTTTGTCTATTTCGGTAGACATCGCCGAAGAAGTGTTCAGTTTGAAAGATTAACAGAATAATCTTTGGGTAACCTGAAAGAGGTAAGCCTCACCCTTTAAAACAAATGTTTTATTGGATAAGTAGGGGCAGCCTTGAAATTGTATTTTATACCTGGGGGCATGCAAACCTTTTGGAGTGCAAGCAAAGAGCGGTTATTTATCTGTTTTTTGGATTAGTCGTTTCCTAACCTGCATAAAGAAAGGATGTGGGGCAAAGGTCAAAATTTGCCAAATTAGGAGCATAGCTTCGTGAGATAAAGCTCCATAAAAAATAGCTATCTCACAGGAGACATTCTTATCTTATGACTGGTATAATCGAGCAGTTTTACCGCAGAATTTATGCTCGTTAAAAAATAGAAAAGCGAAGATCCGAGCAGTTTTAACGCGGAATTCATGCTCGTTCAAAAATAAACATAAGCGTTCAGCAGTGTTTTGGCGCATTCAAGCTCATTAAAAAATGAACCCAGTACCGGTAAATAACCATTGTGATCGTAAAATTATTAGCCATAAAAAGCCTTGGTCGTGTTTGCACCCGCCACCTCCATTCCATTTGGCCAATCGTTCACCTCCATATGATTGTTTACCTATTTTGAGGAACAGCTGCGAAGAGTGATTTCACCTAGCCATCCTTGTGACACTGCTGTGATTGGAAAATTCCAACCTGTACCTGGAATCTGCTGCTATCCCTGTTTATCACTCGTTCCTCAAAAGACGAGTCTTCTTTGAGCTCTTTTCATCTGACTCGTAAAATATGAAAAGTTTGCCGAGTTTTGGCCTTTCAGCTCGTTAAAATGACCGGAAGAGCTATCCCTCCTCTAGATTTTAATCTTTTTGGACCGGAGGGATTATTGCACAAAACGGTCGAGCGCTTGTTTTATTCGGCTCGTTAAAGTTATCGAAAACTCATCCCTTCTGTATTGTTTTATACTTTTTCGGACTTAAGGGATTAGATGACGAAAAAGGAATTTTGGAGTTAACTTTCTGTACCTTTTCAGACTCTCTAAAATTGAAAAGGACCGAGTTTTCCTTGTCGTTAGACTCGTTAAAATGATTAAATAGCGACAAACTTGTCTTTAGACGAGAACGAGTTTCCCTATCGCTAGGCTCGTTAAAACATAGCGATGGGCTTGCCCGAAGGGCAGGTTATAGAACAAGCATATGTTATCCTCCTCAAGCTTGACAAAAATAAAGAGGTACTGGTCAGAAATGACTGGGGAAAAATTGGGAGAACCTCAAAGCTTTAATGGTAGCAAGTCGCTCTTGAACATGACACTTTGTCCTCCGTATCACATCGGGTTGGGTTGTTTCATTCACCGGTCTCACCACCATGGTCCTCGCCAAACCATCCGCATTTGGGATAATGCTACCGATCCATCACATTAGTGTCATTATATGTTCAAGAGATGTTGTTCAGAAAGAGTCAACCGTGTCCCATCCACTGCCATACATTATCCTTCATCCACCCATGATCGCCACCCTGAATCATATTTCACAGATTGTTTTCATCTCCACTAAAATCATTAGCTCCATTCCGTGTCACTGATGTGGGATTCATTAAGGCCCTCCTTTGACGAATCGCTTCTTGTCGACTTCAGCTCATTATCCAAGAAGTTGATCTAGGAACAAACCCCCCAGTACTTTGAAGCTTGCATGCCTCAATGGCAAGTTTCTCACTTCCGGCGACAGGTATACATCAATGACCTTCGACCAGAAGATTTTGTGTGGTGTTCGACGCCAAGTCCTTTATTCACACCATGTGAATTGTACTGCAGTACCTTGAGGGTCATTGTCATTATTGGTGATTCCTCTCGTGCTTGTTAACGGTTTACATTATTGACCGGTAATCAAGCGATGTCTTTCCATGTTCGACTTCAGCGCAATTCTCACATGGATCGACTTGTACTTAGAGTGAAGATCGAACGAGTTTGAAGACCCCGAATCTAGTTTCATCCATCCAGGCTGTGATATATATTCAGGAAATATAAAGACATCTGATATGTACATCATTGTAGCAGATGATCATCCTACTCAAAGGATGATAATTTCAGCAGAGAACTATCAGTCTACCATCAGACGATCGTCTGTTCTATGTACCAAAATGAATTTATAGAGCTGAGCATGGGAATGCCCGCCTCAACTAGATCATGAAAGCAGAATGAAAAATAATGTATTGTATTTTATTTTATTACAGGGCACCTCTCAGCGATTGAATGAACTTCGGATCCTCCTGATAAAGCATTTCACCCGATAAACGGCCTCATACTTTAGGGGGCAACTGTTATAGACATTTTTGTGCCTTACAGCATGAAGCATGAAATGTCGATAATCCGAGGGATCCAAAGTCCCTAAACATGTTGTACCTACCCCTAGAGGAACAAGGTCAGCAAACCACAACACTAAAAATCAGTTCTCCACCTGAAAACACTCAAAAACAAGCTAATTCTGGATCATGTCAGCTGCTCCACTGAGCATCTGCGCTGAATGTCAACTGCTCCACTCTGTACCTGCGTTGAATGACAAATCTAATGAAGGCTACCTGCGCTGGGCGAGATTGGCCAAGTGGCACAGTCATTCTGCAAGGTGTCAAATGCCCAGGTGTTGTTGGGAAAAGTATCCAATACGGAATGACCCTATCCCACTCTAAGGGTGATAGTACCTCAGCAACAATCAAAGCAAAGCTATTCAAGATTACTTCTTTATGAGATGAGAGAGAGAAGAGAAAAGGGATCCACTAACCGTTATCTTCCGCTAATGGTTGATCCGATCTTCCCTCTTTGCTGCTTGCTCCTAGCTCCTTGCTCTTTCACCGGCCCAGCTACACAAAGATCCTGTAAAAGCACAAAGAAAGGAAACTACAAGAAGCATACATCCATAACTGATTCAAGGATTAGAATAAATCAAATATACAAGCATCAATACGCCATAGAGACACATGCATATAGAAGAACCTCAAATGCTTTATTAATAGAAGAAGTAAAGTTCTGAGAGTGTTACAACCATAATAGGCCCAATCCAGCAACACCTCCCAGTAGAAATAAATCTCCTCTTCACCTCCTTCAAAGCAATCACCCAATAGCTCTATACACAAACCAACAGCACTTCCTTACTTGCATAAAATTCCAGCCTCTATAGACCTCATGAGAGAGCTCTATATATAGGAGATTTGGAGAAAGGATGAGTCAGCTTGAGACTGACATGAAGCTGACTAGTGTCCTCTCCCACTTTAGTTAAACTTCAGTTCTTGAGTCCACTTGGAGATTCTTGCTTCCACTTGGAGATCAAGACCCTCTTACTCATCACAAGGCGAATTCCATGATCCAAGTGTCAGTTTGGAAGCTTCCTGGGCAATTGACACCTTGCAGAATGACTGTGCCACTTGGCCAATCTCGCCCAGCGCAGGTAGCCTTCATTAGTTTTGACAATCAGCGCAGGTACAGAGTGGAGCAGTTGACATTCAGCGCAGATGCTCAGTGGAGCAGTTGACATGATCCAGAAACAGCTTGTTTTTGAGTGTTTTCAGGTGGAGAACTGATTTTCAGTGCTGTGGTTTGCTGACCTTGTTCCTCTAGGGGTAGGAACAACATGTTTAGGGACTTTGGATCCCTCAGATTATTGACATTTCATGCTTCATGCTGTTAGGCACAAAAATGTCTATAACAGTTGCCCCCTAAAGTATGAGGTCGTTTATCGGGTGAAATGCTTTATCAGGAGGATCCGAAGTTCATTCAATCACTGAGAGGTGTCCTGTAATAAAATACAATACAATACATTATTTTTTCATTCTGCTTTCATGATCTAGCTGAGGCAGGCATTCCCATGCTCAGCTTTATAAATTCATTTTGGTACATATAACAGACGATCGTCTGATGGTAGACTGATAATTCTCTGCTGAAATTATCATCCTTTGAGTAGGATGATCATCTGCTGCAATGATGTACATAACAAATGTCTTTATATCCTGAATATATATCGCAGCCCGGATGGATGAAACTAGATCCGGGGTCTTCAAACTCGTTCGATCTTCACTCTAAGTACAAGTCGATCCATGTGAGAATTGCGCTGAAGTCGAACATGGAAAGACATCGCTTGATTACCGGTCAATAATGTAAACCATTAACAAGCGCGAGAGGAATCACCAATAATGACAATGACCCTCAAGGTACTGCAGTACAATTCACGTGGTGTGAATAAAGGACTTGGTGTCGAACACCACGCAAAATCTTCTGGTCGAAGGTCATTGATGTATACCTGTCGCCGGAAGTGAGAAACTTGCCATTGAGGCATGCAAGCTTCAAAGTACTGGGGGGTTTGTTCCTAGATCGACTTCTTGGATAATGAGCTGAAGTCGACAAGAAGCGATCCGTCAAAGGAGGGCCTTAATGAATCCCACATCAGTGACATGGAACGGAGCTAATGATTTTAGTGGAGGTGAAAACAATCTGTGAAATATGATTCAGGGTGGCGATCATGGGTGGATGAAGGATAATGTATGGCAGTGGATGGGACACGGTTGACTCTTTCTGAACACGTCTCTTGAACATATAACGACACTGATGTGATGGATCGGTAGCATTACCCCAAATGTGGATGGTTTGGCGAGGACCATGGTGATGAGACCGGTGAATGAAACAACCCAACCCGATGTGATACGGAGGACAAAGTGTCATGTTCAAGAGCGACTTGCTACCATTAAAGCTTTGAGGTTCTCCCAATTTTTCCCCAGTCATTTCTGACCAGTACCTCTTTATTTTTGTCAAGCTTGAGGAGGATAACATATGCTTATTCTATAACCTGCCCTTCGGGCAAGCCCATCGCTATGTTTTAACGAGCCTAGCGATAGGGAAACTCGTTCTCATCTAAAGACAATTTTGTCGCTATTTAATCATTTTAACGAGTCTAACGACAAGGAAAACTTGGTCCTTTTCATTTTTAGAGAGTCTGAAAAGGTACAGAAAGTTAACTCCAAAATTCCTTTTTCGTCATCTAATCCCTTAAGTCCGAAAAAGTATAAAACAATACAGAAGGGATGAGTTTTCTATAACTTTAACGAGCCGAATAAAACAAGCGCTCGACCTTTTTGTGTAATAATCCCTCAGGTCCAAAAAAGATTAAAATCTAGAGGAGGGATAGCTCTTCCGGTCACTTTAACGAGCTGGAAGGCCAAAACTCGGCAAACTTTTCATATTTTACGAGTCAGGAGAAAAGAGCTCAAAGAAGACTCGTCTTTTGAGGAACGAGTGATAAACAGGGATAGCAGCAGATTCCAGGTACAAGTTGGAATTTTCCAATCACGGCAGTGTCACAAGGATGGCTAAGTGAAATCACTCTTCGCAGCTGTTCCTCAAAATGGGTAAACAATCATATGGAGGTGAACGATTGGCCAAATGAAATGGAGGTGGCAGGTGCAAAACACGACCAAGGCTTTTGTGGCTAATAAATTTACGATCACAATGGTTATTTACCGGAATAGGTTCATTTTTTAATGAGCTTGAAATCTGGGGGAAACTCTTGCTCAAAGCTTATGTTTATTTTTTAACGAGCATGAACTATGACGCTAAAACTGCTCGGATCTCGCTTTTCTATTTTTTAACGAGCATAAATTCCGCGGTAAAACTGCTCGAAATACCAGTCATAAGATAAGAAGTGTCTCCTGTGAGATAGCTATTTTTTATGGAGCTTTATCTCACGAAGCTATGCTCCTCATTTGGCAAATTTTGACCTTTGCCCCACATCCTTTCTTTATGCAAGTTTGGAAACGACTAATCCAAAAAACAGATAAATAACCGCTCTTTGCTTGCATTCCAAAAGGTTCGCATGCCCCCAGGTATAAAATACAATTTCAAGGCTGCCCCTACTTATCCTTCAAAACATTTGTTTTGATGGGTGAGGCTTGCCTCTTTCTGGTTACCCAAAGAATGGTTTTATTTGCTGCCGCAAATGAAACTCTTTCTTCAGCGATGTCTATCATTAGGTTACTCAAAGATGGTTACAATTTGTTGCAGCAAAGGAATCTCTTTCTTTGGAGGCTACCCCTACTTATCCTTTAAAACATTTGTTTTAACGGGTGAGGCTTGCCTTTTACCCAAAGATGGTTACAATTTGCTGCCGCAAAGGATTCTCTTTGGCATTGCCTACCTGTTTAGACAAAGTTGAATGACCTTTGTTAAACAAGTAACCTTGACAAAAGAATCTTGTTCTTAGAACAACCCCTCTTCCTTCTTTCGGATGGGGTACGGCCTAGTCATATTCTTTCGCGGAAATTTTACCTTATACCCAGGGTTTCTTCTGCCCGAAGCAGACCAGGATGCATGCCCCCTGGGTTCCAGTCCCATCTTTCCGAATCACTCACACTCATCGGGAAGGAGGACTGGGGGTGGAGACATTTCTTGGGTGAATAGACCATTGAGGGTTGGTATTTGACTATTTGCGATGCGTGATCCCGGAAATGAAAGTTGGTCTACGAGCTTGACCATTCTTCCTTCGTGTGGAAAACACATTACTCTAAAGAGTGAGGAGACTATAGCTCCCATGCAATATATGTAGTCTCGTCCAAGGAGTAGGTTATAATCCAAGGGTCCTTGAACGACCATCACATTCATTTGAACGGTCTTCCCTTTCAATGTAACAGGCACATTGGGGAGGATCCCTAATGGTCGACTGGTTCCTTTATCAAAACCCGAGAGATTTCTCATCTCAGGCAAAAGCTCTGGGGAACCCAGTGCTTTCCAAGCAATAGAGGAAAGGATACTCACAGATGCCCCTTCATCAATGATAGTTCCAGCCATTACCATTCTGTAGATTTGGACCATGATTCTGAACGGTATACTGGCCGGTAACCGGGGTCTGCCTAGTTGGTTCCAATCAAAAGACACAACCAGGTTGCTTGGTGTTGGGACCGAATACACGGCCGGATACGATCCTGACGATGTTCCTTCCTGCGATAAAGGAATGGGCGCATTGCCCTGATGCTCATCAGAATCTGTGTTGATGAAAAGAATCTGGATGGTGTCATCCTTATTCTCTTCAGTGAGGGTGTCATTTGAAGATGAATCTTCAGTGACTGTGTCATTTGAGGATGAAACCTCTGAAGGAAGAACCGTGTCAACTGCCGTATTGACCTTTAGACTTTCGTCTGGTCTGGATTCAGTAGGTTCATTTTCAATGACCGATGCTTCAGCTGACCACTTGAGCAGGCCAGCTGTATTTTCAACCAACGAAGGACTCGGCACGAGTTTTTTGTATCCAGGAGGAAGTATTACCGGTGAAACCGGACGATCTTCCAAAAATCTCTTCGCTTCGTCTAAGAAGGGACAACGGTGGATGGCGTGACCGCCTTCACACAGTCTGCAGGGGGATCTTGCTCCTCCTCTTCGTCTTGAACCTTCACTTTCGCTGGTTGACGGTAAGCAATCAACACGACTATCAGAGGTTGATGCTCCCGAATTGTGCAACCGAGGGCACCAGTCCCTTAGTATCCGGGGAATACAGGGACAATCTCTATGGAAGTGGTCTCCTCTACATATGACACATGGCAATTTAGGCCCGGTCTGTGCTGTGTGTGGGTTTTTGTCAGATATCTTTTGCTTGCCCCCAGTCGCCTTAGGCTCCTTCTTCTTCTCCTTCTTTTCCATGGGGGCTTGGCTTTTGCCAGCCATACCTTGTGAAGATGAAGGATTAGAGGAAGAGTTATAAGAAGTAGAAGGTTGGTGGGCAGCTCTAGACTGATCTAACTATTGACTCGACTGCTCAGGAACCATGGTGGTCTGAACTACATTAGTTGAGAATAGCCAAATAGGCAGGCCAATTGTCAGTCCTTGAAGCGACAATGTGGCCATGTGGGGCGCACCAACTTCTCCCCAAGAGGAGAATGGACTAGGATTTCCATCATGTGGAGTTCCTTGGTTGGGGCGTTCCATATTCTCAACTTTAAGATCAACGCGGGAATAGGAGGTGATTATGTTCCGTTTAAAATAAATTTTATAACGACGCTTAGACACAACTTGCTTTTTCACTTTTTAAGAGTCGAGAAAAAGCTAAAGATGACTCTAGTCTCCTTCGATGTTTTAACGAGCCCGAAGTGACAAATGCTCGGATGGACTTTTTCAGTTATAGAGTTTGAAAAAGGCCAAAAGAAACTGCTCTAGAGTTCTAGGCAGAGGGTGTGCCAAACTTTTCACAAAACCACAAAATACGTTTTACGGTACGAGTGGTCGATCTTCGTGAATGCTGTGTTCACTGCATTGCGATCAGTAGGGCGGCCGACACGGTTTCCTATTGAATAAAGCCTTTATTCCTATAGGGGTCTCCCAATATATACGCGACAGTACGTGGGAGCACAAGTCCGTATTGATACTTATCGCTTCACCGTGGAGGAATCACCCAACCACTCAACGCTAAGATATCACATTTAACGACGCTGGAACACGTCTCTAGCTTAGACCTCTAGATGTTTGCGTTATGTTTCAATGGGTTGTTATGTAAATTCAATTTATTTTAAGGTTGATCTTGTTTAGCAGTTTGCCTTTATGGATCACCACGAGATGTATGATAACACTCCTAAATGCAGTCTAAGATGATAAGCAAGATTTTCAATCTTTCAACTTTGAAAACCTTAACTACTGAGGGAAAAGAAAGATAACACCTTTTCACACAGATCATAGAACACACACTAATGCACTTTTTCCTAAATCAACATGCAAGCTGTCATAATGCACATGCACAATGCAAGTATTTCTTTTCTCTTTCTTAATGTTGGCGAAATGCAAAAAGAAAGCTGTTGTATAAGTTTGAATTCAATTTCAAATGAAAGCAAACAAGCTTGTCCAAAATCAAAAGACACCTTAAGATTTACTTGTTTCGACACTAGAAATATATAAACTCAAACCAAATGACGAAAGCAAAAGCTCAATCAGCCATGAACAGCAAATAAACTAACTCTTAAGATCAAAACGACACTTTATCACAGATCTAGATCTAAGAGGCCACAGCAAGACTAGTTCACTTTCGTTATGGGAAACTGTAAATGTACAAGAAATACACAAAGAACAAACACAGTTTCTTTATACAACTGAGGTGGAATAGTGACAAGGAAAGTTGGTTTCAGATAGGCCTACTGACTGGTAACAAACAGCAAAAACAAGAGTGAAAACAGGGCAAGACACAGCAGGAGACCCCAGCAGCACAAGGCAGGACTGGTCCAGCGCAGATGAAACACTGCCTGTTTGACCTTCAGCACAGGTAGCCCCTTCGGGAACTGCGCTGAAATGCAAACAGCCTTTGTACAGCCTGCACTGAAGAATGAAACTTTCGTTTCTGGTGGTTTCCGAGTCACAGATTGCTAAAAAATTCACAGTTTTCGCTCAAATCAGAAGCTATCAGTCAAGGACACACTAAGGGATGACAAGGAGGATTAAAAGCTATCACTAAGAGCTTATTAGAGTCCTTGTGAATCAGCTCTTCAAATCATAAACTTGCCCAGAAACTGAGCTAGAGTAGCTGCCCTCTACTTTGTATTTGAAAGATTCAAACACAGTTCGATTCGGTACTCCCTTTGTTTATGAAATGAATAGCAAAAACACAAACAACCAACAAGATACGATCCCCAGCGGAGTCGCCAATTTGTTGTTGGGAAAAGTATCCAATACGGAATGACCCTATCCCACTCTAAGGGTGATAGTACCTCAGCAACAATCAAAGCAAAGCTATTCAAGATTACTTCTTTATGAGATGAGAGAGAGAAGAGAAAAGGGATCCACTAACCGTTATCTTCCGCTAATGGTTGATCCGATCTTCCCTCTTTGCTGCTTGCTCCTAGCTCCTTGCTCTTTCACCAGCCCAGCTACACAAAGATCCTGTAAAAGCACAAAGAAAGGAAACTACAAGAAGCATACATCCATAACTGATTCAAGGATTAGAATAAATCAAATATACAAGCATCAATACGCCACAGAGACACATGCATATAGAAGAACCTCAAATGCTTTATTAATAGAAGAAGTAAAGTTCTGAGAGTGTTACAACCATAATAGGCCCAATCCAGCAACACCTCCCAGCAGAAAGAAATCTCCTCTTCACCTCCTTCAAAGCAGTCACCCAATAGCTCTATACACAAACCAACAGCACTTCCTTACTTGCACAAAATTCCAGCCTCTATAGACCTCATGAGAGAGCTCTATATATAGGAGATTTGGAGAAAGGATGAGTCAGCTTGAGACTGACATGAAGCTGACTAGTGTCCTCTCCCACTTTAGTTAAACTTCAATTCTTGAGTCCACTTGGAGATTCTTGCTTCCACTTGGAGATCAAGACCCTCTTACTCATCACAAGGCGAATTCCATGATCCAAGTGTCAGTTTGGAAGCTTCCTGGGAAATTGACACCTTGCAGAATGACTGTGCCACTTGGCCAATCTCGCCCAGCGCAGGTAGCCTTCATTAGTTTTGACAATCAGCGCAGGTATAGAGTGGAGCAGTTGACATTCAGCGCAGATGCTTAGTGGAGCAGTTGACATGATCCAGAAACAACTTGTTTTTGAGTGTTTTCAGGTGGAGAACTGATTTTCAGTGCTGTGGTTTGCTGACCTTGTTCCTCTAGGGGTAGGAACAACATGTTTAGGGACTTTGGATCCCTCAGATTATTGACATTTCATGCTTCATGCTGTTAGGCACAAAAATGTCTATAACACCAGGAAGCTTCCAAAATGACACTTGGATCAGGGAATTCGCCTTGTGATGAGTAAGAGGATCTAGATCTCCAAGTGGAAGCAAGAACCTCCAAGTGGACTCAAGAACTGAAGTATAACTGAAGTGGGAGAGGACAGTAGTCAGCTTCATGCCAAACTCAAGCTGACTCATCCTTTCTCCAAATCTCCTATATATAGAGCTCTCTCATGAGGCCTAGGGAGGCTGGAATCTTGTGAATGTAAGGAAGTGTTGTTGGTTTGAGTATAGAACTATTGGGTGATTGCTTTGAAGGAGGTGAAGAGGAGATTTCTTTCTGCTGGGAAGTGTTGCTGGATTGGGCCTATTATGGTTGTAACACTCTCAGAACTTTACTTCTTCCATTAATAAAGCATTTGAGGTTCTTCTATATGCATGTGTCTTTGTGGCGTATTGATGCTTGTATATTTGATTTATTCTAATCCTTGAATCAATTATGGATGTATGCTTCTTGTAGTTTCCCTTTCTTGTGCTTTTGCAGGATCTTTGTGTAGCTAGGCTAGTGAAAGAGCAAGGAGCTGGGAGCAAACAGCAAGGAGAGAAGATTGGATCAGTCATTAGCGGAAGACAACGGTTAGTGGATCTCTTTCTCCCCTCTCTTACATCTCATAAAGAAGTAATCTTGAATAGCTTTGCATTCGGTTGTTGCTGAGGTACTATCACCCTTAGAGTGGGATAGGGTCATTCCGTATTGGATACTTTTCCCAACAACACACTTGCATACCTTCCATTCTAGCAAGTCCAATTGGGTCTTCATGCCCAAAATGGTTAAAAACTTGTACAAACCACAATTTGTCAAGCCCTGTATGGTTGTTGGATCATTTAGTGCACCTATATCTTGTTCTTTGTGCTCATGTTATCTCCATTCCATGTTTTTGGTTCAAAATCTTGCAATTAAATAATAAATATGATTAGAATGAATTATGGAGAGATTTAGCAAAAAAGTTGGGCATTTTCTCTATTAGTTTTCTTCTTGTCAATGCTATGCATAGTCGACTTCAGTAAACAATGTGCATGTGTGTAGTTTCTTTCCTATAAACTGCACACATAGCATTTAAAAATAAGTCGATATGCGTAGGCCCGATAAGGGAAGCCTGCACACATCAAGGGTGAAAATCAATTTGAAAACCATACCCCAAAAAACATAAATCTATAGTGAAGATCTAAATAAATGGCATGAAAATGAAGAGCTTAGACATACCATTTACTTGGAGGAGATGGCTCGCGATTTCCTCCAACGGTTTGCTCAGAATCAACTTCGGAAGTTTTTCATAAAAATGACTTCTATCACTCTCAAAAGGATAAAACCACAAATGGTGAATTTTTTTTACTATTTGGGATTTTTATAGGTTCTTAGGGCTAATTAATTAATATTTTTCGCCTATTGACTATTTTAAAATCCAATTTTATGAAGTTTTTCATTTTATTTATGAGCAAAGATAATTATTTCGAGTTTAAGTGTGCATGTTATAGGTTAGTTATGGAAATTGATCATTTTGGTATTGAGTACATTTTAATCACTTTTTTGAACCCATTAAAACTTACGAAAAGTAGAAACCATGGAGCTCTCTTTATGCCTGTTAGAGTCAGTATTTGCATACTGCCATTAGTGATAAAAAATCCTCTTTTCATATCATTATAGGGTCTCATTTTGAAATTTTTGTCATTCCACTAGGTCGTCATGCGAAAATTTGGTCATTGAAGGTTGAATTAGGGTTTCCTTTACTCCTTTTAGAAATTTACCCCTTGCTAGCTCATTTCAACCTTGCTGAGTATCCATTTTCCATAAAGTTAATGAAATCATGCCATCACTTAAGTCATGTCATCTTGAAATTTAGTCCTTCAAGGTCCCATTAGGTCTTTTAGGGGTTTTCAAGGTTTCATTAGGTCATTAGGGTTTCCAAGGTTCCAATAAAACTCCATTCCATTGCATAAGACAAGCAAGTAAAGGGTGATCAAATAACATCTCTTCACCATGTGAAGATGATTTGTAAAGAGAAATTCTTATTTCATCATGTAATTTTGAGTTCAAATGTAAGTTTTTATATTTTCATTATGTAATTTTATGTCTTTCAAATGTAATAATTTCACCATCCCAAGTTGTTAACTCAGTGTTCCAAAGATTCCAGACCATCAAAAGATCAATTTGTCAAGGGAATAGTCAAGTGAAAGGGTAAAGTTTCAAAAGGTTAAGTGAATGCCAAAGGGAGTTGTCTTCCCAAGGGTGCCTAAATCATCATTTTCCACAAGCACTAAACCCTAATTTCCTCTCCCACTGAGCTAGGGTTGGCTATGGAATCAAAGACATATGAGCAGAGGAGGCATAAGGGAGGTCATATCAGCAAATATGGGGTCATTTCAGCTCATAAAAATCATGTCTCCATCATTTTTCAAGAAGTCATTCCAAGAGACAAATCATTTGCCACACATAGGGCCAGTTTTTCTTCAAACTATGTTTCTGACCAAACAAAGGTGAATTTGACAAAAATGAGAGAGGATTTTGTCCATTATAGGCCAAGGAACAAAAAAGATCCTTCATTTTTTACACAGGTGTCATAGTTTTGGAAAAAATTCAAAAATACAGTTTCCACAAGAGGTTTTGTGCATTTATGTAGTGACCTTGGGAAAATCAATTGTTTTCCTAGCTACAGTGTCCAAATGACTTGCTTGATGCATCAAATGATAACTACACTAAAAGATATTTCCAATGAGATATCATGAGCTCAATTAGTAGTTGAGGAAGACCTCAAAAGGTTTCCTGCAAGAGCAAACTTCATGTTTACACCCTCAGTCTGCACTTTTTGACCAGTATTGGGATAATTGATATTTGAGGGGCTATATTTGATCATTTTTAGTGATTGATAGGTCCATTGGGTGGCCAAGAGAGATATATTTCCAACGAGATATCATGGGCTTAATTTGGTCTTTGGGAAGTCACTCAAAAGTCGATTTAAGGTCAATGTTGTGCACGCATCAAAGGCGCTGCGCACACATCAAAGGCATTGCACATAGAGTAGTCAGGCACTGCACACATCAAAGGTGTTAGAAAATTATATATTATGGAGCAATGGAACACATAAAATATTGAAGAAATATAAACACAGAAAATGCATAAAACAAGAGAGACACAAATATACGTGGCTCACCCAGTTTGGGCTACGTCCACGGAGAAACAGCCAGTCCTTCTTTTACTATATTATCCAGCAAACTGAAGAGATACAACCTACAACAGATCCGTTGTAACACCCTCTTTTCTCTCAATCTCCTCTCTCTTTTTCACTGAGAATATAGATATACATAGACGCAATACAATTCCCTCATATATAGTGAGGGGATTCCTTTTAGGGAAAAAAGCCCTAAATTAAACACAACTTCTACCGTTAGATCATATCCCTGATGAATGGCCTAGATTGACTAGAAATTACTAGACCTTTACAAGGAAATTTTACATCTATTTTTAGCTTCAGGGGCGCTACCCCCGAACCCTCGCCCGGGGACCGCTGGCCCACAGACCCCCCAACTGGGGGGGATTAGCCCCCTCGGACCCCTATGGGGAGGATAAGTCCCCTCCGTGTGGAGGGGTGTATAGTCTTCCTAGGGTATACATCCGGCTGAAATCTTTGAATATAGAAGATAATCAGGCTCCACACCTAACAATATCCCACTTGGAGACTGATTATAGCAACTCCATTGCTACTTCATTTGCTAGACAATGACTCCACTTTGGACCTGGCTGTTTCTCATCTTCTTCATCATACTTGAAGACCAATTGAAACTGAGCAGATTCTCAGTTTCTCCCTGTTACAACTTTTGTTAGCATATATGCAGGATTCTGGCTAGTGTGTATCTTTTCCAACTTCAACTGTCCATCTTCCAATGCTGACTGTATGAAATGGTACTTGAGATGTATATGTTTAGCCTTGGAATGAAATGCAAAGTTCTTTACAAGATGTATGGCACTCTAGCTATCACTGTATAACGTGCCCAACTCCTGCTTCTTACCCAATTCATCCAGAAACCTTTGTAACCAAATCATTTCTTTACTAGCCTCTGTAGCAGCAACATACTCTGCTTCGTTGTTGAAAGTGCAACAACACTTTGGATTTTTGAAACCTAATTGATAGCTGTTCCACCTACAGTAAATACATATCCTGTAGTGGTCCTCCTGTTATCTTTGTCACCTACCGTATCTACATCAACATATCCCCGTAGAGCAATGTTTGAACCACCAAATCATAATGCTTGATTTCTAGTACCTCTCAAATACCTGAGAATCCACTTCACTACCATCCAATGTTCTTTTCCTGGATTTTTCATGTACCTGCTTACAACTCCCACTGCATGTGCAATATCAGGCCTTGTGCAGACCATTGCATACATTAAGCTTCCAACTGTTGATGCATATGGAACTTTAGACATATGAGCCATTTCTTCTTGAGTCTTGGGACACGCCTTGTTACTTAATTTGAAATGGCTAGCCAAAGGTATATCGACTGGTTTTGCATTCTACATATTAAATATTTTCAACACCTTTTCTATGTACTCACTTTGAGACAATGTTAATTTGTGATTATTCCTATCTCTAGTTATTCTCATACCAAGGATTTGTTTTGCAGCACCCAAATCCTTCATTGGAAATGAGTTTTTCAATTTTCTTTTGAGCACATTTATCTCCTGCATGTTAGAACCTGCAACAAGCATGTCATCTACATACAATAACAATATAATATAGCTGCCATCATTTTTCCTTTTGAGATAAACACAATGATCAGAGTGACACCTAGTATAACCTTTTTCAGACATAAACCTGTCAAATTTTAGATACCACTGCCTTGGAGCCTGTTTTAAGAGATACAAGCTCTTCTTCAAACTACACACTAGTTTCTCCTTCCCTTTTACCTCATATCCTTGTGGCTGCTGCATATATATCTCTTCCTCCAAATCCCCATGGAGAAAGGTTGTCTTTACATCTAACTACTCAAGATGTAAATCTTCAATAGCTACTAGACGTAGAATAGTTTTGATTGAAGCCATTTTCACAACAAGAGAAAATATCCCATCAAATTCTATACCCTTTTTCTGTGCAAAACCTTTCACCACAAGTCTAGCTTTATACCTCTGTTTTCCTCCATCTTCTTCCTTTAGCCTGTAAACCCATTTATTCTGCAATGTTGTTTTACCTGCAGGCAACCTGACTAAGTCCCAAGTCTAGTTATGTGCTAAGGAGTCCATCTCTTCTTTCATGGTTTGCTCCCACTTCTTCCTGGTTTCTACCTACACTGCTTCTTCATAACATTTTGGTTCACCAGAATCAATCAACAATACATAATATAATGATGGAGAGTATCGTTCAGGGGGTCTACTTATCCTTGTAGATCTTCTAACACCACTTTTAGGTGTTAGAAGTGCTTGTATCTATTGTGGTTGTTGTTCTGACTGTTGATCATTATGATTTTCAGGCACCACTTTTCCTGTGATATCATCAAGCACTATGTATTCCCTATTTTCTTTTCCTTGTTTCTTTTCCTACAACTGATTCTTATACAAGACCCTTTTATTGAATATTACATCTCTGCTCCTAATGATTTTGTGATTTTCATAATCATATAAGCGATAACCAAAATCATTAACACCATATCCAATAAAGGTACATTTCTTTGATTTTGCCTCAAGCTTTGTTCTATTTTCTTTGTTAATGTGGACAAAAGCTTCACAACCAAAAGTCTTTAAAAATGAGTAGTTCACCGTTTTACCTATCCATGCCTCCTCTGGAAAACCACCATCCAAGGAACTTGAAGGCCCTCTGTTTATTAGATAAACAGTAGTATCTACAGCATCTGCTCAAAATTGTAAAGGCAATCCTGCATGAAATCTCATGCACCTTGCACAATCCATGATTGTCTTGTTCATCCTTTCTGACACACCATTTTCTTGTGGTGTTCCTGGAACTGTCTTCTATCTGCAAATTCCATTCTCAGAACAGTACCTATCAAACTCTTTGCTACAATATTCACCTCCATTATCTGATCTGAGACACTTGAACCTTTTCCCTGTCTCATTTTCAACCAAAGCTTTCCATTTCTTGAAAGTATCAAATACATCAGATTTATTTCGAATATAATAAATCCAGGTTTTTCTAGTTGCAACATCAATAAAAGTAACATAATGACGAGAGCCACCAAGAGATGATACCTGAGCAAGTCCCCATACATTCGTATGCACAAGCTCTAATTTTTCGATCTTCTTTTCTTTCCCAACTCTAAGGAATCTGACTCTCTTCTATTTTCCATAAACACAATTCTCACAGAATTTTAAATCAACATGCTTCAAACCTAGCAACAAATTTCTTGAGTGAAGAATCTGCGTCCCCTTCTCACTCATGCACCAGAGCCTATGATGCCACAATGTCATATCTTCTCCTGTAGAGGTTAACACATTAACAGAATTAGAAATACCATTGCATAAATACAATGTACCAACGTTTTCTCCTTTCGCTATTACCGGGGATCCTTTAGTGACCTTCCAGGTTTTATCTGTGAAGATAGTTATGCAACCTTCACCTCCCAACTGCCTTATTGAAATCAGATTTTTCTTCAGATCTGGAACATGTCTTACCTTCTTCAATAGCCATTGATTTCCATTTTGCTGTTTTATGAAAACTGTACCCATTCCAACGATTTTACAGGGTTTATCATCACCCAATTGAACTTGTCCAAAATCTCCTTGAACATAATCATGAAAATGTTTCTTATCAGGTGTGGCATGGAATGAGGCCCCTGAATCTACCACCCAGGCATCAATAATATTTTCTAATGAAAGAATCAATGCATCTTGCAACGCATCACCTGTTACATTCGCTTCATGATTAGTTTCTTGCTGTGCATCTCCTTCCTTTCCCTTCCGAGACTTGCAGTCTTTCTTTAGGTGTCCTTTCTTCCCGCATTTCAAGCACACTATCCCCAATCTAGACTTGGATCTGCCTTTTCTTGACTTACTGCGATATCCTGGGATCTTTCCTCTTTCCATTTTTCTTCCCCTAGTCTTTGCAGTCAAAACATTACCTGATGTCTCACTGGAGCTTTTCCGTCACATTTCCTCGCTAAGGAGTGCACCGACAACATCATCAAACTTTAAAGTACTAGATCCAGAGATAGAGTTACTAATGGCCATAACTAAACCATTCCAACTTTCTGGCAATGAGCACAGAAATAACAGAGCCCTAACTTCATCATCAAAATTTACCCCTACAGAACTTAACTGACTTGTAACTATACTAAAATCATTTAAATGATCTACAACAGATCCACCTTCTGACATATTCATATTAAATAAACGCTTCATAAGAAATACCTTATTTGAGGCCAAGGGTTTTTTATATAGTTTGGCCAATGCCGACATTAAACCCTGTGTTGTCGTTTCCTTTGAAATATTAAATGCTACCGACGCCGCTAGGCATAGCCGTATTGTTCCAAGTGCCTTTTTGTCCAGAATATCCCATTCTCTATCTGTCATACTCATCGGCTTCTTTGTCTTTCCGTTCAATGGTAGGTACAGATCTCTTTGATACAGATAATCTTCCATCTACATCTTCCACTGCTGGTAGTTTTGGCCGTTGAATTTTTCGACCCTAAACCTACCATCTTCCGCCATTTCTCCCACTCGAACTAGGGACCCTTCTCTCCTGTGAGTTTATCAGCCAAATAGACCTTCAGATCTAATACCAGTTGTTAGAAAATTATATATTACGGAGAAATGGAACACATAAAATATTGCAAAAATATAAACACAGAAAACGCATAAGACAAGAGAGACACAAATTTATGTGGTTCACCCAATTTGGGCTACGTCCACAGAGAAATAGCAGTCCTTGTTTTACTATATTATCTAGCAAACTGAAGAGATACAACCTACAGCAGATCCGTTGTAACACCCTCTTCGCTCTAAATCTCGTCTCTCTTCCCCACTCAGAATACAGATATACATAGACGCAATACAATTCCCTCATATATAGTGAGGGGTTGCCTTCTAGGGAAAAAAACCCTAAATTAAACATAACTTCTACCATCAGATCATCCGCCTAATGAACGGCCCAGATTGACTAGAAATTACTAGACTTTTACAAGGAAATTTTACATCTATTTTTAGCTTCGGGGGCACTGCCCCCGAACCTCCTCCAGGGGACCACTGGCCGCAGGACCCCCAAGCTGGGGGGATTAGCCCCCTCGGACCCCTACGGGGGGGACAAGTCCCCCCCCGCACCCCCCCAGTGTGGAGGGGTGTACAGTCTTCCTGGGGTATAGATCTGGCTGAAACCTTTGAATACAAAAGATAATCAGGCTGCAAACCTAATAAAAGGCACTGCGCATAGAGCAGTTAGGCATTGTGCATGAATCAAAGGTGCTACGCACCTATAAATCTTCATCTTTAGGCTCCCAAATTTGATGCAAGTGCTCCAAACCTTCAGCATAGGGTTTATTAATCTCCTAGCAAGTAAGGCCTTACTATACCCTCCTTACATTTCACAAGTCATCAATTCATGGTTTTAAGTATATTGTGTGAAAATTGGAGTTCTTCAAACTTGCAAACCCTAGTTTCATTCCCACACCTCCACAATTGTTCCTAAGACCCTACTATCCTTCCCACACCACAGTAAACCCTATCCCTACCCCTGTATTGCTAAATCCCTATCCCAAATTTATTCTCCCTTAAACCCTAAGTCCCAGGCAACAAATTCCTAGGTAGCCATACTGCCATACCTGTAATAAAATACCAATTCCAAAATCCCTTAAATATTTCAATCCCCTATCAACTCCCTAAGTTCCCTAATCCCTTCCCCCATTCCCTAAATTTTTTCTACCCCATTCCCACTCCCATTTCCTAATCCCTAGGGTTTCAAGAAAAAATGAACAAAAACACATCATGGAGGAGGAAGATAGAGATTTTACAAAGGAGGAAGATACAGAAGAAAGAAGGCCACACAAAGGAGGAATAATATTGAGGTTTGAGCCTACCAACACTAGATAATTAATGGCCTCACCCATGACAGTCACTTGTTTCAAGCATATGGGATGCTTTGATTTTTGTGAAATGATACAAAGAGTGCAAAGCCACCCAGTTTTGACTAGAGTTTTCATTTCAAATCTTAAGTACAATCAAGTGACCCTTGCTGGTGTAACCTTCACCATATCCTCAACCATTATTTTTGCTCCTACTAGAATACCTAATGTGGGTGAAAGGTGGTTTAAAGCTCAAAACCTAGATCATGAGTGTTATGAGCCATATTTGAAGCCACGGTACAGAAACGAGCAAAATAATTTCTTCCCTTTCAGTCACCTTCTTGATAAGTATGCTCCCATGATGAAAATCATCATGAAGTACTTCACTTGTAAAGGAAGATTTTCCAGACACTACAAATACCACATCAGATTTCTCATGCAGCTCACAAGAGTCAAAATGCTCAATATTCATTATTATTTGTTCACGAGCATTGAAAAAATGGCATACACAGTTCAGGGAAAAAAGTATGATCTGCAAATGAATAGCCTCTTTCATCACTCTCTTATTAATATTATTGTCCTCCATCACCTTAATCAGCTAAACATCATATGGGACACTTTCATTGCTAATGATATTTTCACTCCTCCACAAGCTCCACATGCTGAAGGTATGCCTTCTTCATCTCATCCCACTGATCGTCATGTTGAAGACATACCCCCTCCATCTCAGCCCATTACATCTATCCATCCATCATGTCAACATATTTCACCACCATCATCACCATTTCATGGTCATACAGGGTCACCTAACAGAGCTGAGATCATCAAGCCTAAGAGGGCAGATTTGGGCACATTGGCATATACTTATCAGATAGGTCATAAGCAGGTGTTTGCCCCATAGATTGTGGGAGGGGCCCTGTCTTCTTCATCAGCAAATAAGGTACAAAAGGACAAGAAAAATATCACAGAGACAATTGTTCTTGAGGAAATCAGGGCAAAGGATGAGGATTTACATGAGATAGAAACAAAATTTGACCTTGTTGACTTAGATCAACATGATGATCATAAAAACACAAGATTGATCATAAAAGGAAAAGGGGCCCAAATATAACAATTAAAAACTCAATTGGATAGAGTTAAATATGTCATTTCATTTCTTGAGCAGGAAAACCAACAATTGAAGACAAAACAGCTAATCATGGAGGTTGACCTTCTCAAAGACAAAAGAGAAGAGACCAAGGCTAAGGCCTTACCTGGTGAAGCATATCGAAAATATGGTGATCTTGATGATCTATAAGAACAAGTGTCAAGAAAAAGGCCAAGAACCAAAGGCCTAAAGAGAGCATTGGAACTAGAGAAATAGAAAGAAAGTGAACTAGACAATGAGCTTAACTTGAATGAGCAATGTGCCATAATGATCAATGAAAACAGGGAGCATTGGCTTTAGAGGGTTAACAACCATCTTGAAAAGCTCCTAGACAAGGCTAAAATATATAATGACATACAATAGAGGATGGCAAAGTATTATTGCCGAAGAAGCCAAATAGCAAGGTCAAACTCATGGAATTGAAGTCAAAGTCCAAAACACTAAATGTGCAAGAGGAGAAAAGAAAACTAGATATCCTTGTTGAGGCCTCTTTCCATGCTTAACATACTTCATCAGTAGCTCATATTTGACAAGATTCTTGGCACTTTTTGAATTTTTTGGTTTTTTTTTGCAACTTGGACAATTTTGGGCATAGTTGGACTTTCCTATGCATAACACCCTAGGCATTGTGCATCTTCTAGAGGCCTCCAAATGAAAAACCAAGACCACCATTGGATTCATAAGGAAATGAACATACAATTTTGACTATTGGCACACCAGAATTGGAAAATTTGACAAGAATAAATGACCAAAAACACCTCAAAAATCACCTTTTCACCCTCTTTTTTAGCTAGGAGCTACACACAGAAGCAGTCTTGGGATACTGTGTTTTTGGAGGTTCAAATATTATCATTTTTTCGAACCAGGTACATTTCTGGAAACTAGAGAGCACATGCTTTCCAATGAGGTATCTTGAGCTCAATTTGGACATTGCGAACCCCTTCACAACTTAGCTGGAAGATGGCATTGCACATAGACCGAAGGCACTGCACATAGACCACTAGCGCTACACATAGGACTAGAAACTGATATTTTGCTACTTTTTCACACTTTCTCAGTTACTCAAGGAATTTTATGAATTTTTACTGATGTAATTGATGTTGTAAATGTAATTATGGTATTTTTACTATTACCTAGGGTAAATACATTAGGTAAATAGACTCTATGAGGTGTAATGAATCAATTTCATTGTAATTAGGGATGAGTCACTTTGACCACCCTACACTCTAGCTATCAGTTCAGATTTTGGTGGAACTGCTCCTCCTATCATGGATTCGACCCCTGAGGCTGGGAGGAGTTTTTTTTGAGGCCTATATATTGTATTTTTCAGTCTTTTCAAAGGTTGGACTCAGTTGGATGTTGTACTAGTGATCAGAGACACTATTGTATCAGATTTTGGCCAGTTTTAATAGATGAGTTGCAGCTATTTCCTTGGGATACATGTGGTATGGATGTTTGGCATTGTTTCTTCTTTGTTACCATTTGTATGAATTTTTTGTAAGTTCATGAACCATTTCATGTCTATTATATGGTAATTTGAAGTTGATAAGCAAAATACATGTTTGCTCATGCTCTGTTTTGGGAGAGTTATCATAATTTGTCAATTTTTCTTCAGTTTAGGAAGAATACATCTCCTATGCTCTTCCTAACTCATCATCAGTCTTAAACCATCTCACTAAATCACCTTTTAAGTGCTAAACCTCCTGCCTACCTTGCCCCTTTGAATGTCTGCAATCATATCTAATTTTCCTTGACTTGGCCTCTTTGACCTAATACCCTTATCCAACAATAACCCAATCAAATCAAATCAAAACAACCTCTGCACTTTATACCTAGCCTAAAACCGTAATCCATCCAGCCCTCTTGGCTATGATTCTTTGGAGAGAGCCCTCTCTGGCCTAGTATGGCTAGCTACGAGGTCAAAAGATTGGTCTGTGGTTACCTCAGCTGGACTCTTCCTCAGCCTTGGAGATCTGGAGGAGTGAAAAAAATGCCCTTTCTAGACTCCTAAAAAGGAAAATATCGTTGAGTACTTGATTTTTCAAACTTGTAAAAGTAAATGAACAATCATATACTAAGTATAAGTTTACCCCTTTTACGGACTGAACTAGACTATTTACGAACAATGTATGCGTTGACTAATCATGGTCAATATAGTTCTCTCCTCCATTATTTTATCCTTTTTCAGCCTTGAGGGACTAAATTTATGAAAAAGAACATTATGGACTTTGTTTATGTTTTTCTACGGACTCCCTAAAACTGAACAACTTCGAGCTTTACTTTCTTTGAGCTCGTTAAAATTTTACAAAAAAAGAATTAAACGAGTTTCCTTTTCATCTCATTTCAAACTCTTTAAACATGAAAATGACATCGATTTACCCCTTTACTGGACTCGTAAAAATTAAATAGTATAGGACTCGTTAAGCATGACGAGACCAAACCACTCCTTCTTAGGGTTTGTTAAAAAATACTTTGGGGGACTCATCTAAATGATGAGCTTATAGGACAAGAATATGCTATCCTCCTCAAGCTTGTAAAAAATAAAGAGGTAATTTCCAGTAATGGTGGGGGAAAAGTGAGAAAGAATATGTGTTTTGTATTCGTAAAAGGAAGTATGTTGCTCTTGAACATGACACTCCACCACTTTCGTGTATGGGTTGGGAAATCCATTTGCTACTCAATTAACCATACATCATTGAAATTCTTTAGTCTGTTTGGATTTTATTTTTGAGTAAAATGTTTCCAAGTCATTTTTTCATGTCTCTGATATGTTCAGGAGAATTTCAACCTCAGTCAAATTACTTTGTCAATCTTAGCATTTAGTTCTGTCAACCATCCCTAAGTAAATCCTGGATTACTCCAAATTGTTGTTCTTCAAAACTTGACATGAGTTTCATATTGTAGACCCTCTTGTGATGGGTCACTTCCTATTGACTTCAACTCATTATATATTAAGTTGATCTAGAAACCTTGACTACCTTGAATCTTGCATGCCTTAATGACAAGTTTCTCACCTTCGGCGATAGGTTCTCATCATTGACATTCGATCGAATTATTCTATGAGTGTTCGACATCAAATCATCTATTCACACTTCATAGATTGTACTGGAAGTACCTTGAGAGCCATTTTCATTAATGGTGGTTTCTGTCACACTTTTTAATGGTTCACATCAATCACTAGTAATCAAGTTGTTTCTACCATGTTTGACTTCGAGACATTCACTCGTATGGCTAGATTCATACTATAGATCGAGAGATGGATATCAAGAACCTGGATCTAGTTTCATCCATCCAGGCTGTGTGGAGTTATTATATATTCATGATTGTGAATATATATCCCTTGATGGTTGTGTCCATACTATGTCGTCTATTGACATGGATCATTCAGATGTATTTCTGTACTATGCTTCAAGACATTTGTGTTATGATTATGGGAATGGCTACCTCAATGATGATATTATATTTTGCATTGTAATGTTTGTTTGATTGTTTCAGGTCTCTGAATGCAATCTCTACCCCAAACCTTTGCATGATAAAACACTTCAATCATCAAAATATTTCTTCTGAATTTACGCTTTAGGGGGCAATCTATTACATGTCATTTCATCACATTATGAAAATGACCATGGGTTTTCATCTCTCGTTATCCACAAATGTGTCCTGAAGCATTCCCCTGCAAATTTTGAAATTAAATCATCCCAAAGAAAGTGGAATTTATGGATCCTATGGTAAAAACCCTTTATTTTGGATATACTCGTAGTTTCCTGGCTAATGTCTGTGCATACGTAGAGAATACCATTAATTGATGCACATAAGTAGGCATTTTCTTCCACTATGACATGCATACATGACTTGAAGTACATAAAAATGAAAAGTAAAGTCTAGAAGCATTGTTAGTATAATCTATTGCACCCAACATGCTTTGAATGGTTGCCTATTCAATGTTGATCCCTTGCAACATGGAGTAACTCCCCTTCCTTTGTGGAACCTCTATCCCACTAATAGCGGATCTTATCCCTTTGAGAATGGATCCAAAAATTCCCATTCTTGGCCTATAAAGCTATTACAAATCTGAGGATTCAAAGCGGACTGTTGGAAGTAGGTTTATGCTGTTTAGATTAGGTAGGGAGACTTTTCTTACAAGGGAGAGGGTTGGAGATTGTAGAAGGCACTTGCAACATCAAGACTAAATGGTTGTGAGGATTTTCTCCACTTCTATGAATATAAAAGAAATTGTTCTTTCTCAATTACATCTTCATTGATTTAATTTATAGGATTCCTTGATCACCTACATGGATTTTGGTTGCATATTGATCACTTTATGATATATAATTGATTAATTATTCCTTTTTAGCTTTGGTTATATGTTGTATGCTTTGATCTCTTGTTTGTCTTTGTCTTAGCAGATATGTTCCAAGATAGTATGGAGAAGCTGTCAGGAGCGGTGAGAAGACATCTAGAGCATCGAGGAGCGAATGGTCGAAATATCTGAGGGACTTTATCAGTCATTTCATTAAATTAGTAAGAGACCTCTATCATTCTACTTGCTTTCAGGCAATCAGAGTCTAGAGAATGGTAGCAGTTCCTATTTGTTTCTTACTAGGGTTCTTTGAAGTCTAGATAGATCACTCTTGTCTACAAGAGGGATTTTTCCACATAACAAATAGTAAGAGGTGCAGAGACTACTGTAGTGTTATTTTAATCAATCCTAATTGAACAAGACTACAACCATTTAATTGTCAACCTAGGGTAGGTCTATTATTTCAAAGGATTTTGCACTATCTGTGCCGATACACAAAAACCACTAGTTAAAATAGAAAACAGTAAATAATGTAGTTGAATCAATTGTAGAAATTAAATCATTCATGAAGAAAGTAAAACACTCTATAGAAATTAAATTTGACTTCACAATGACCAGAGAAAACACGCGCCACACACTATACTTATAACTACACCAACTGGTCAACTACCATATCATTAATCAAATTGGTGTAACAACATAACATAATTCTAGAACTGAAGTAGATATATTCCACAAATTATACAACGAAAACAGAAAACTGTATAAATAATAAGAGAGAGAAACAATAATAAACAACTACTCTACCGTTGTAGTCCTTGCTAAAGAGGAGGGCCCTTGCTCCCTATAAGGGGCGCAGGAATGCACACGAGATTAGTTATGGAGTCAACTTTGAAACAACAACAGCATCACTGCAGAGTCTTTGATATTAAAAACAATTAAAATTTACAAGATCAAAATAATAGTACTCTCTATGTCATCCCCCGTGCATGAGGGATTAAGTTTCTCTTATAGTCATTACATACCCAAAATCAGGAATTGATCAGTCATAGATTCTCATGCTAATCATAAAATAGAAATTGTTATAATGAGTTCCTAAATAAAAATTCTATTCAAATACATCAGTTAAAATCATAACTTCTTGGATCTGTCACTTTCTAGATAAACAATTCATAGCTTCCAATAGTTGTTGCATGGAATAGTACTCATGGCTTTGCCAGCTATGGTGTAATAGCATCCTACGGTCAAGTAATGGTTTGAGATGTAACAACAATCATTTGACAACAACAACCTTGTAACGACACCTGAGGTGTAAAGAAGTAATTTGTAACAGCAATGCGGTGTAACAACAATGCCTGTGACAGCATCATGGTGCAACAACAAGATCTGTAACAACACACAAAGTGTAACAACAATCTGTTTCATCCTTCTCTCAGACTGATCAATGCGGTTGTTCATTCCATAATCTCATTCTTGTGAGAAACACTTGAAAAATAGGAGAGGATCCAAAAGACTTACCCAATGCTTATCTGAGTTAGCCATAAAAAGGAATATTGCATCATTATATCTAGCAAAAATGGAACAATAACATGATGGAAAAATATGTTGTTCACAATAAGGAGAAAGGAAGTTAACATGTAAATTTCTATTGGTCTGGAGGGAAAAGGGTCAAAACTGGGGAAAGAAAGTATAGGAAATAGGTACAACAACTACACCCAACATCTCCCCCCAAACGAAGCAATTTCATGTCCTGATGTAAAATCTCAGTTTATCATGTTATACCTCTAAAGCAATTTGGTGAAATTATAAGCACCAATAGTGTCTTCACCAGCTGTATCCCTGAGTAGCCATCAACTGTCACGGCCAAGACTCTTCTTGATAATCACACAAGTGGTAATACAATTGGTATTCCTCCGCCGGTAACCAGATCAGAGGATATTTGAACCTAAGCCCAATCTAGAAGACTCCCAGTGTTTGCACCACTCAGACATATTTTGGTACTCGTCTAACATCAACCACAAAATTCTAGAACTCAAAAGGATCGCCTTCTTGTAATCCAACACTACAGGCTTCAGTGTGCTTAAGGCACCCTATTAGTGCTCGACTTTTCATTTGTGCATAAATATTAGGGCAAAACCCCACAATCCTTTTTCTATAAGTGGTTGACTATTCATTGAATTTCAGAGTACTCATGAACAACTTGAACTCACGTCTCAACTCAGTAACGATTCCTGATTCTTCCCTAATCCAAAACGCTGCTCTTTCTTCATTAGTCTCAGCCAACTTCATGGCCAAATTCCATTCGATGTGATTCCTCATAAAAGAAATGAAGGCTCGCAACTGCAAATCCCCCATATAAGACAAAACACTTTCCACCATATTTGTATTGACATATTCACACATCATATTATGTAAAAACAGCTCACAAAGTAAGATTTGTTCATCAAAATCACAAGCATGAAAAACTTCAAGAAAAGTGCGGGTAGAAGAACCCAAATAATGTATGTTTTCAAAAAATTCTTTTGATTGAAACAAATAATGGCATTCCCATAGGAACACTGGATATGATGTGGAAGGCATCCTATAGCCTAACAGGGTCAAGGAAAGCTCTCAAAGCTTTGTATTATCGTTTTTTAGGTCCAGAACCTACCGCTGTAACAACTACAGTTGTTCATCTTTCTTCTTCATAACTTATTTATTCCTCTGCTCCTCCCATTCTCTCACCCATTCTTCCTTTAACCACTTCTCCCAGAGTGAACTCATCATTTTCTAATGTGCCTCGAGTGAGATCGTTCCCTCTTACAGAGAGAGCGCCCGTTGCTTCTATTTTGTAATTCTAGTATCAACAAAATTCTTTCAGAACACCATCCTTCATCAAGACCTAGTGTTATCTCACATGCACTAACAATTGAAGGTGTAACAACCTCTCGAGGGTGAAACTACTCCATTTTGGCTGTTGGTTCTTGTGTAACAGCAACATAATCAATAGGTTCTCGTGTAACAACTTCTTTTTCTCCTTGGTTAGCTCCCGCTTCCACTCTTGGTTCATGTGTAACGACAATGTCATCCACAAGTCCTTATGTATCATTTTCCCCTTAGTTAGCTTTTTTTTTCCATCGTTGGTTCTTGTGTAACAATAGTGTCAACCACATGTTCATGTATATCAAATTCTTCATTTCCCCCCTGGTTAGCTTCTGCTTCCACTGCTGGTTCTTGTGTAATAGCATTTTCATCCAAGGGTTCCTCTGTATTAGCTACCAAATTACTCTCTGTGGTATGCTCCATTTCAGTTGCTGGTTCTTATGTAACAACGTCTTCAAAGGGTTTTTCTTGTGTCATTTTCCCAAGACTTAGTTTGTGTCTCTCTCGAAAAGGTGTCCACTGAACAACCTCTATACCCCTCTACCACTAGTTCCTTAGCGCAAGCCATGCACACAAAACCTGAAACATTTTCCTCCCTAGCCCTCCATGTCCCTATCTACAGCCTCAACCAAAGTATCTAACCCCTAGGGCCTTGCTCCTACCTTATCCTCTACTAACCGCTTTCTTAACTTTTCATTTTCTCTTTCTAAACTTTCAATTTTAAGCAGCAAGGATTGGGTCTCATTCTTAACTGGTGAGGGAGGTTCCTCTAGCCGAGCCTGCTCTTCATCTTCTTGCCTCGCTGCCTACTTGTTCTTCTCAAACATGGATGGGGACTCTGATTTCCCACTAACCCTTACTCTCTATTTCGGTCACTTATCACCTATTGGCTTGTCAACTAATCTCTTTCTAGCCCTTACTTTCAAGGGTTGGGGCTGCTCCTTGGTTTCCACTGGAGCTTCCTTAGAAGTCCCAACTTGCTTCCTACAGGTAGTCCTAGCCTTCTTTCTCATGAATTCATCCCATCTCTTGCCCTAGTGACTTAGGGAATCTAACACAATTAGCTTGATGAGGTCGTGGTTTGTGATGCAGTTCTCTAGGTTTGCAGTTGTCTTCACGTCTGTAGCCATATACTTGATATTATCCAACATAAAATACGGGAGGTTTATCATCTCTTGATGTCAGAGGTGATTTATTAACGAGAAGTGGTAATTAAATAAAATTGTTTCCCTTCCCTCACACGTGACATACTTAATGAGGTAAAGGGTGACATCTACCCATGGCTGGGGAAGCGACAACCTATCAATTCCTCTTCCTTTCTTCACCAACCGTTCTTCCCCTTGGAGAAAATCCTCCTTCAAAGAGGGGTCATTTATTTTTGTGTTAAACCACACTTTTCCCTCTGTTGGCAATGTCGTCACATGAGAAATTACCTCCTCTGTAACTTCCATCTGCGATCCCCTGACCTCAGTTTGGTTCCTCTTCAAATTCTTAGTGAATTCCATAGTAATTGCTCCATCTAATCCCTCCAGCCATTGGAAAAAGTCAAACCAACCTACGTCTTTGAAAATTTGGCATGCTTCAGGTTAGTTTTCCAATGCCTATATTGATCTTGGTTCCTGTTGAATTTCCACCCCAACCATTTCTACATTGTTTCAACATTGTTCTCCTCCCTTCTCCTCTTTGAGAAATTCTGAAGTGATCGACGAAATGCTCAGTTGTTCTATCTCTACAAATTGTTCTCCTCCACTTCTGTTTGAGAGTTCTGAATGAGGATGTAATGCTTCAACAATGGGTAATGGTAGGGTGATGAAGTTAGGATAAAGGCATGTATTTCAAATCAAGGTTCATACTACACAATATCATCTCCTTATTAATGCTAAGTTATGGAAGGTCTGGTCTGAGTTACTATCCCTTTTTTGGCATGACCAATTATTAAATGATAATTATTACGAGATAATCATACTTTGGTTTCAGTTTAAATGCTCACAGGTCATCCATAGTTCATGTCATGATGTAATTCATCCTCCCCCTAGCTTAAGTGTGACAATTGTCCTCGACCATCAAAAGGATATCACATTAAATTTCCATAATTACTAAATAAAAGAGGATAGCAATATTACCATTTCATGATGTACCTAGTGTGACGTGGAGAGAAGACATTGGTGACAAGGTGTGCGAAATTAATTTCAGTAGTCAAGGCAATTGCTCTGAGTCATGGCGATGCGTGTTGTGTATCAAAATAGATAATTTACTTGGGTCATTTCTACAAGTTGCCAGCTGTTACAACTATAATAACCAAGATGACTATCATGTATTATTGGTTTTCACAAAATATAGAAACAAAGAAATAGAAATAGTCATGTAACAACATTATTGTAAAATATGCCCGAAATAACAAATTTTGTTTCAAAGTGTGTAACAAGCGCCACAAAGTGGTTTTCATCTGTTACCGAAATTGTCTATCTATGCCCAAGGAGGTTTTCACAACCATATTATTTTATTTTTTTAGCAGGTGTAACAACCACCACAGAGGTTTTTTTTTTGGTTGTTACACTTATTGAAAAATTAGAATTTTGCCAGCATAGAGGGTTTTCCCCTACTCCTCTAATCTGAAGATATGAATTCATGACAATGTTAACAAGTGAATCCCTTGAAGTAGGTTTATGAGATAACTGAAGACGGTGCCCATTTGAAAGCAATGGTATCCTTGTACTATCAATGGTAACCAAATTCACAGTCCCATTGTCAAAGACTACGTCTACTTGTAGAGCTTACCCTTGAAGTCCTTCAATCTTGAATCATATAAGAGATCCCAATCTCCTTTTTGAAATTTCTTCTTTTTGATAAACATGTCATGTCACTTATCTCTCTACAACTAGATAATCTCTATTTGTTGGATAGCAGTCATCTGTTTCTCATCCAATTCATTGAGATGGTTCAACCTTTTCTTTTGTGTTGTAGACAAATCCAGATTTACCTGCAATTTTGTTCTCAGTGTATTGATTTCAAACTCAATAGGAAATAAGCGATTTTTACCATACATAAGTTCGTATGGTGAGAATCTCATAGTATTCCTCCATGTGGTTCTATATTCCCACAACACTTCTGGAAGTTTATCAGCCAAATTCCTTCGGTGACTAGCCACAGTCTTATAAGAATACCCTCGATGGCTTTGTTGGTGCTTTCCACTTGGCCATGTGCTTGTGGGTGATAAGGTGTCATGATTCTATGATGGATTTTATATTTTTCAACCAACTTTTGGATCATATGATATGTAAATTGAGGCCCTCCAACTGTCACTATCTCCCTAGGTATCCCAATAATGATGAATATGTCTTCAAACAGGAATTCTGAAACAACTTGCTCCATGGCTCTAGTTAGTGGTTTTGCCTCATGCCATTTTATGACATAGTCTTTGCAGACCAGGATGTAGGACCTCTATCTAGATGAAGGATTAATTGGTCCCATAAAATACAAGGCCCATTTCTCAAATGGTTCTAAGACTATTTGAGGTTGTAATGGCATCTCATATGATTGCAGTAGCTGGCCCATCCTTTGGCAACTATCACACCCTTTCACGAATTTCTCGGCATCCTGAAATATTGTTGGCCAATAATATCCTATCGAAAGGACTTTGTATCCTGTCCACTTGTCTACGAAGTGCCATCCACAAGGTTCCTAATGACAAGCCTTAAGTATGTCAAATATCTCATCTTCCCTAACACAACATATGTTCTGAAAATGTGGTCCAGTGTGATAGATATTCCCAACTATCCAGGTATAAGTAGTACTCTACTGTATAATTTTTATCTTTTCCTTGGAGGACAAGTATTGTGGAAACTTCCTTGCAGTAAGATAATTGGCTATATCTTCATACCATGGTGAGTAAGTAGAAATAGCAAAGAGATACTCATCAAGGAAAGAATCCTCAGTAGTAATGAAATTGCCATCAATAGTTAACCTAGAGAGAAAATCAGCTACTACATTATCTTTTCCATTTTTATCTACAATTGTGATATCAAATTCCTGTAACAGCAACAACCAACATGTAATTCTACCATTGGTAATTGGCTTCTTCATTAAAAAATGAATGGTAGAGTGGTCAGTGTGTACAAATACTTGATACCCGATAATATAATGTTGAAACTTGTTGATGGAATGCACTACTGCTAGGAATTCCTTCTCGGTCACAGTGTAGTTGAGCTCACTCGGGGTGAAATTCTTGCTTATGTAATAACTAGTATAAGGTTTCCTATCCTCCAAATGGCCAAAAACATCACCTACAATAATATCAAATGCATCTATAGCTATGTGAAATGACAATTCCCAATTAGGTCCACGTAAAACTGGAGTTGCTAATACACAACATTTCAGCTTAAAAAAGGCTTTCTCACACTTTCTTGTCCACAAAAATTCCACATCTTTCATAAGTAAGGAGAACAATGGCAATGAAAATTTTGAAAAATTCTCTATAAACTTTCTGTAATACCCTACATCTCCCAAGAAACTACGCACCTATTTTTTCGTCTTGGCAATTGGAATTTTCAGAATTACCTCTATTTTAGTAGGGTCTACCTTGATCCCGTCAATATAAATGTAGTGTCCCAACATGATCCCTTTAGTCATCCTCATGTGACATCTTTCGGTGCTCAAAGAAACATTATTTTGTAAACAACGTTCCAACACTTTTTGTAAATTAGCTAATTTTGTTCCAAAAGAATCACCATAAGGCGTAAATTTGTCCATGAAGATTTCAAGGCAGTCATTCAACAAATTAAAAAAAATTCCCAGTATTTCCGTCTGAAAAGTTGTTGGCACATTGCAAAGTACAAAGGGAAGTACTCTATATGCGAAAGTTCCCAAAGGGAAAGTAAACTTTGTTATATCCTGATCCTCTGGGGCAATATGTATCTGGTCGTAGCCACTAAACCCATCTAAAAATGAAAAAAAAAAAAATCCCAGAAAGGGTGTCAAGGACCTAATCTATAAATGGTAAAGGAAAATGGTCCTTTTGTGTGGATTTATTGAGTTCTTTGTAAGCCACATAGACTCTCCACTTGCCATTCTTCATAGGAACAATGACAAGTAGAGACACCCACTTACTGTCAGATATCAGATAGATAAAGTTGGGATTTAGGAGTTTTTTTAATTCTCCTTTTACTACCTCCTTCAGTGCAGGGTTCATGCGGCGCTATAGCTGTCTAACTGGTTTGTATACATCTTTCAAATAAATATGGTGAGTGCATAGGTTGGGTTGAAGCCCTTTCATATCCATGTACTCCCATGAAAATGCCTTTTTGTAATTTTGTAACAGCTGTAACAATAGTTTATTTTGCTCAACAGTCAGGTTGGGATTAATATTCAAATACTTTCCTTGTTCTATTTTGACTGGACTATTCTGAGTATGTGGAGTGGTTCTCACTTGTTCAAAGTTTATATATTCTACCTCCTCTTCCTCCCTTGAATTTTCAATAGAAGTGACAGAAAGTGAGTTACTAATAAAGCCATTAATGAAATCATCTTCTGCCTCATCCTTGAAATATTGGGCTTTCCCTGGAGTGACGAGTGGTAGGGAAAGATCTTATTCGAGTTCAAATTCATCTCACAGGGGATTTTTCAAATCCATATTTGGTTTTAGGGGGTAAAGGTTAAGGTTATTTGTATCCTAACCATCTGAAATCATCATAGATCTTGATCTACACCCTATAAATGCATCTGTAGTGGCCAACCATAGTCTCCCTAGAATCAAAGGATGTCCCCCAAGGTTGGATTTGGTTTGTAAGATAAGAAAGTCATTCAGATACCTCCAGGAAGCTATTGTGATTACTACATCTTCTAATAACGCCTTGGGTTTAACATGGGACCTATCTTCTAATTCAATTAAAGTAGGCATATGTCTAAATTCATGTAGCCCCAAGGTGGTAAAGAGGTCCTTTGTCATTACATTAATAGCTTCCCCAAGATCAATCATTTTATTAGTTATGGGTTGGCCATGATTATAAACAGTAACCCTAGGGTTTCCTAGATCATTATACTTGGTTAAAAGAGGTTGAGCAGTCATTAATTTAGACAATTTCCCCATCGTGTGTATGGTAGCAGGGTCCTTGGGCTTCCTTCCAGGTTTCTTAATGCACAAATATTTTATTGTTTTGACATAAATAGGTATTTCTTTAATAGATTGTAGAAGATGAATTCGTACATGAAGTTTTTGCAACTCCCTAAGGAAATCATATTCGGGTTGTGAGTTCATTCCAGTCTTAGTTAATCTTTGAGGATATAGAAGATCTTGAGTCATAACAGTTGATTCGGCTACTACAAGTGTATCATCCTTCTGTGAGTTGGTTGTTACAGGAGTAATAGTTCTTCCCAGTTTGGTTGTTACAAGCATAAAAATCCACTGTGTTTCGGCTGTTACAAGTGTAACAGCTACCTCAAGATCTATTGTACCTTCTTTGGAAGGCTCACATTCCTCCTCATGGATGATAGGGGAGTGGTTTGGTTTAATCACCTTACTCGACCATAGTTGAATTTGATTAAGTCTAACGGGAGTGATAAGGTAAATTTGGAAGGTAGTCAAAGCCTCTATGCTCTAGGCTACTTTATTATTTGGGTTAGGGTTAGGTTACACAGGTAATTGAGGTCACACAGGCGGTGTATGAATAGGAGTTTCAAAAGGGGGAAATTATGTGTATCTGTTCTTGGGTTAATGCATGTTTTATATGATTTTCACATACACTATTTATTTACTACGCGCACCTGTATGAATGGTTTATATCGTTAAAGCACTCAAGTAGGAAAAGATAATTCACTAACATTGTAATATCAGTAAAGTCTTGGGAAATAACGCAGAAGCACAACATTCATCCCTTGCGTAGGGCTGCGCGAAGGTAGTATCTCAAGCTACAAGGTATGGAAATTGTGCGAAGTGACTTCCACATAATGTCAAACCGCGGACCACTTGAACTCATCAAACATCTCTAGGGTGCAGAAACCTGGTTCTAGCACCCTCCCATACTACTTCGGGTGAGACCTCAATCCACGCTCCGCAGACTGTTGCCGAAAGCGCCAGTAGCACTGGGATTTGTTTGGCTAAATCAACTTTGAACCTGGTTCAAGCCCCAATAAACCAAAAAATGGTTCTGTTTTTGGGACAGGGATATGCATAGGAGATTTTTGATGTCGTATCACTAGAATCCACCAAAGAAAGGAATTGAAGAGTGGATAGACAGGGAGATTCACAAGTTCACGGCACAGGAAAATAGGAATCCACGAGTATTGAAGGAAGAGTGGTTAGAGCACTACTTATATACAGAAATCCACAAAATTTTATTTGCATCCTTCCCCTCTGAGTTGTACGAGTGGATCGCGAAGTTAGCAGACAGTCAGGGAAGGTGTAGGCTCGACAAACCTATTGTGTGGACTCCAGAGTTGGTGCGTAGACTAGAAGCATCAGAAGATAAGATTGCATGTGCTGTGGATCATTGGCTCAATCAAATTATAGGAGGGTTTATCACTGAGTTCGCGGTAGATACTTCAGTCAGCTACAGCGAGGCGGAATGACACTTCCTCAAAGGACCGCGAGGTAAGTACATTAAATCTTTGAACACTTGGATTAAGATTCTACTATGTGAAAAGTAGGTTATGCGAATAATTAATGTTTGGGGCTACACAAAGTGGGAGGATCTATAGAAACGAAGGTAGCGCAGAACTAGAAACTAGCCCCTTGATTTCACCTCTGCGAGAAAGCGAGGAAGAGTTCGCGAAGTTTTCACTAAGAAGTGTGATCAGTTTGATAAGGAAATGAATTCCGTGCATACCACTTCCACCTACACCACCACCAGTCTCACCATCTTCACCCCTGTCTTCACCCACACCACCCCCGCCACCACCATAGTTCTATATGGTGAGCACAATAAAGATGTTGTGTTCAAAGGAGTAGGGAATGAAGATCCGTACCAGTTTTGCTTCATAGTAAAGGCTGTATGGGAAGTACAGAGAGTAACAGTTTACAATATAAAGAAAGCAATGCTGGTTAGTACCTTGTAGGATCACGCACTGACATGGTAGATTAAGCATTCCAATGACAACCCAAACACAGGGATTGCGGATATCCAAGCTGCGCTAAACAGGGAATTTAGTAGGCCAAAATCAGAGACATGGTTGATTATCGGATTTAAGGAAATTGCAATGCTTCTAAGTGAGACCCCTTGGGAGCTGGATCAAAGACTGAAGGGTATGATTTATGAAGCCAACATGACCTTGACAGATGGGAAACACCACACATGGTTTGTAGTGTCGCTAACGTTTCATCTAAGGACTGTGTTGTCATAGCAAAAGCTATCTACTGAAGTCGATGCCTTAGAGATCGCAATGAGACTACACGAGACACCAATACAAGATCCTAACTTGGGAGTCCAACAGATCAATGCACAGTTGAAAAAATTTTGCCTCGAAATGCAGAGTTTGAAACAAGACAGGATAGCTCACCCAGAAGTGTGCGAGGAGATATGGTGCATAAAGTGGAAAGGCTAGGGACATGACAAGGACAATTGTCCAGTCTTTGCAAACTACCTGGCGAGAGGAGGCCAATGCCATTGAGACCAAAGGCACAAGCAAGACTAAGCGCAGTGCCTACATTATGGTGCATGATTTGTCAGATAGGGGGGAAGCATGCTACAAATAACGACCATCTATTATAGAAGTATACACAGACATCCCAGCAGTTGTTTTGTAATTTCTACAGGTCTGTAGGCCATGATGAGCATACTTGTAGAAGTTATGAATTGATGATGGATCAGACTCCTACCTATAGAGTTCAAACTAGAACATGACCCCTCGATCAAAATGTAGGGATGGCATGCATTGGATTTCAGGGGCACCGACGTGTTCGAGGTGGAATGGGGCTAGGAAGGGGTCGCGGACATCTTATTTGTTACAATTGCGAAAGGCGAGGGCATTATGCCTGTGATTATACAAATCTGATGAGAGCGTCATGTTTATATTGTACCCAATTTTATCATGAGATAGAGGACTGTCCCACGCTGATAGCAACATTTCGCGATAAAGGAACACTCCAACCTCCTCTGACTCAGAACCTACAAATGATGAGGTTTGAGCCACCCGAGGAAGACCCGAATGTAAAAATTGCACTCTGAAGTGGTATCACGACAGGAAATGACAAAGGCAAGCAGCTCGAAGAGAGTGCCTGGGTTCACAAGTCTCAAACAAAGGAATCAAAATTTGATTTGGAGCATGCTAAGAGGAGCTTCACGAAGGCCTCCACTTCAGGTAGTAAAGACAAACTGGAACCGGAGATGGACCCATCAATGCTCACTACCTTTCTAGAGACATGGGTGAAGCTGCTGCGTGACAACAAGGCTATGAAGGGGCTACAAGAACCCATCTCTAAATGTGCTGGAACCGTGCCAAGAGAACTACGTGTAGTCCGAAAGCTCGGGAAGCACACAACGTGAACAGGAAGAGATATGAGATTGACCGCGCAGATTGGGGAATATGAAATGGATCAAGTGATTTTGGATCTAGGATCAGATGCGAAGATCCTACCAAAGTAGACATGGGAGTGCATGGGCAAGCCCACGTTCCAATGGTCTCCTATTCAATTGCGAATGGAAAACTAGAAAAAGATCCTACCAATGGGAAGATTGCAAGGAATAACGGTGGATATCTAAGGTGTGATCACGCTTGCAGATTTCAAATTGATAGAGATTGTTGATGACAGCAATCCCTATCCCACGCTACTAGGAATAGATTGGGCCACTGACATGAATGGAGTGATAAATCTAAAGAAGCGTAAGTTGATTTTTTAGAAAAAGTCACTGTGTGTAGTAGTACCTTTAGACCCTGTGGAAGGATTTTGCTACACAGCGCTGGTGCGTGACTTCGATAGTGATGATAATCTAGATTCTATCTATAAGATAACCACGTGGGAGCAGGACTGGGTGAATCCAACAGTGCATGGTAGGATTTTGTGGGAGCATACAAGTTCCTACACCTCAAATTCGGATGAGGAGATAGAACAATGGCAGAACTGGTTACACGAGGTAACCAAGCTCAATTGCAACATGATGATAAGGTCACTGTGCTGCGTGGAAACAGAGGTAAGAGATCTACCTATGTATGAGGGATTGATAGTAGTGGACGATTTCTGGAACAAATTTGAAAGAGAAGTGTCAGAACAACAGTGTTTCGACGCTCTGAAATGGGCACTGGGCACAATGTCCGAAGGATGGTGGGGTACACATCAGAGAACCTTTGATGATTGGTGCGAATGTAGAAGGATGATGCTCATGCAGTTTGGAAAGCCTCTGATGCGAATGAAAGCTGGGTATGATGGACAAAATAGCTTGCGTGCCCACCTCTCCAGATGGGTATAGGGGTGTGGTACGCAACTTGCACGAATGCACACTGTCCTTACCATAGGAAATAGGACCAACAAGCAAGAGTGGACAAGACGAGGGAGTGAACAATGAAGTATGACAAGACCTAGCGCACTGAAGATTATCTGCGTGGAAGCCTTTGACAAAGTATGCAAAGTACTGAATGCGGTCCACCATGTGAGATGCATTGATTGGGACCTGCACATACCAGCAGTTCTATGGGCTTATAGGACCATGTACAAAACCTTGATTGCGTAAGCACTTCTGACGTTGACGTATGAAGTAGATTTTGTAATCCCTATGGAGCATGCAAAGCCTAGTCTGCATGTAGTAACACCCATAGATACGACAGTTTGTGAAGCCTGGAAAGAAGGAATCACATAGCCGCAAGAAACAGAACACATGGGACTTGAGGAAGAAATCTAACAGGGAAACTTTAGACTCCACGAACTTGAAAAAGAAAGGATACGGTTAAGGAAGAAAAGCACTTTGATGGACGCGGAGGTCAAGAAGCTAGAGGATGAGATAAAGGAAGAGTTTCTCGCCAAAAAAACTAGGATGGTAAGGCAAGGTGCGTATGATCATGCTGACAAGTTTGAGAACTATCGTCATGAATTGGTTAGTCTGATGTGATAGCTTGTACCACATATTGCTAAGAGTAGTGACCAGGGTAGCGCATTGAAAATAGTGAAATGAGTGATGCTGACCACAACAATAGAAGGTGGGGATTCTCCAAGAACCATGATGGAGGATAGGATGGAGCTCTACACAAGTGATGTGGCCACCTAACTAACCAAGGGAAGGACAGTATTAGTGCTCCAGGTAGTTGGAAGGGAGCACGGGACTATAAATTATCCTACCCTAGAGCTACGCAATGTTGGAGATGTGTGCAGAAGCAAAGAGTCACAAGGTCTGTGACCGCACACAGGGGGTTGCGTCGCCACGTGGGTTGACCAGAAAGTGACCATTGAAGTCATTATTCATGATGGGATTCTCGACTCGAGGTCAAATGGAGTAGGCAGTAGGCATTTAAGATGTGATTTATGGGCAATATTTGGGAAAATCTATCGGCAGGAAAGCATTAATGAATTAGACTTGGGGGAATGATCAAATTCAAATTCAAAAAGTGCTATAAAACACAAAGAGCTACCTAGAAAACAACACTTGGTCATTTGCAAATTGATCGATTGAGCAGAGCACTGAGTATTGAGAGCGAAGCATTGATTGAGCCCCTGAATTCGCGATTGATAGATTGTAGTGCTGCTACAATGACAACAACTAAGATGGTATAGGAATATAAGAGGTAACCGCCGACAAGGCCGGGCAGGCCCTAACTATGGAGGATTTTCTAAAATGTGCCAGGATTATGGCAGAGATCCCAAAATCACCACGGATGCCAAGACCCAAGAAGGATAAACAAGCAATGGCTCATGTACATGTGTCCCCTAGAACCTGCTGTGCAGAAGATTATCAGTGGAAGAGAAGGGGAAAGCTATCACGATAGAAATAGATGAGGAAGAAGAAGATTTGCAGGCCCTTAGCATTGCAGAGGAAGAAGATGAAGGCATGGAGGCGGATACTCAGTCTAGGAACTCTGCGACAAAACTACCCGCCTATGTCCCTATACGGAAAGGGAAGGCCAAAGTCCCCAAGGACCTGGATGAAACCAAGAGTTCACTCGAGACCTCGCTCCTCCCAAATGGCATTACGTTTGAAGGCATGCACTTGGGCCGCATGCCGACCATGAAATTGGAAGATTGGGACCTCGCTGACCATGAGAAGTTTCCCCACCTAGATACTGGGAATCTCATGAAGCAACACACCGTGGGGTTGGTAACAACATTAGAGCCGCGGAAATGATTGCGCGGTGTCAAAAAGGCCAGGCTGCTGAACCTAATTTGGGTGCCGCATTTCCACCACCCCTAAATAACCATTTTCGTCATTAGGCAGTTGCTCTGCCTAGTGCATGATGGGTATTTATGGCTGGAGGAGACCATCCCCATCATGGCAAACTTGATTCATCACATTCCCCAGCTTCCGCACAAAGGAAAGGACCTCGTGACCATATTAGAAGGAAAGGGAAGTAATTTGGCCTCGAAGAGGCCATGAAGACGAAGTACAAGCTAGAAAAGAAGAATAGGGGTTATGCCATCTCCAGCATCAAGGACAAAGCGATACGCATGGCAACCTAAATTCTGGCAGGCAGATTTATGTGAAGTGCCATGCAGATGAGGTACCTACGCCAACAGTCGCACTGGCCAAGCAGTGCGCAGAGGGGTCCAGTTTAGCTGGTCCAAATTCCTCTACATAGAATTCTTAGAGAATTGTCGCGAAGCCCAGGAGTAGGTAAAACCTTCCACTATGCATTTCTATTGTTGTCCATAGTGCTTGTAGCTAGGGAATTGCTAGAGGACAGTCAATTCCCCACAATTGACAGAGATTTACCAGAGGCCACGAAGCATGCTTCACTATGGGCCATGAAGGATACGACAAGGATATGAGACACCAAGATCTTCTGGGTGCTCAAGGAGATGACCATCCAAATGTGGATCAAACATAAGCTACGACTGTCACCCACGGTTTACAAAAATTTGTAGAGTTTCATAGAATTCAAGGTAGATATGCACAACATCTTGATCAGGGCGCGCAAGGATCTGAAGAAGCAGTGGATGAAGCTACCTTTTGTAGCCACTAACGATGCCATTTTTACTATCTTGGAGGCGTGGCCTCCAAAATGGTGTTCCCTGAAATTGCAGAACTCAAGTTGGCAGCACAGAAGAGGAAAGATGATGCCAAGTTGCACATCGTACAGTTGGCTGAGAAAAGACGAAAGGAAACAACAGCAACCAAGGTGTAGATAGTGCGAGAAATGGCACAGAAATCCGCCGATAAAAAAAGGCCACAGAAGCAGCAGTAGCAGCATAGAAAGCAACCACAAAGGCGGGTGAGGGCCAAGCACTACCCTCGCAAGGGAAGGAGGCAGAGGAGGCAGAAATAGAAGGAGGCATGGACTCATAGACTGTGTCCACCCAGCAGAGCAGGCAGGGCCATGGAAGAAGGTCAAGGCCTCGAAGTTGTTCATTGACCTGATCACCCTAACCGAGGGTGATCTGCATGACATCAGCGAGGTGGTGTGTGATGTCATTAGTGAGGCTCTTCAAGATTTCATGCAGGAGCACCATACTATGTTGGGGACCGTCAGGGTGCAGTTGTAGGACTTACAGGTGCGCCCCCCTCAGATTGGTACCCTTTCAACCAACCTTGTAGTCAGATCCACGATAATAGAGCAGATGTTGTGTGCATGGATGCCGAACACAGTCGTGTTGCCGGAAGGGGCTCTAGTGGCATCAAATCAGGACAACGGGCTGTTGGTTAGCAAAAATAAAGGTCTCGGGGTTAATCTCACCACTCTTTCGCGTGAGACATTATATCTATTACAGGATGGGATAACAGAAAAGTTGCACACTAGTGAGAGCCGCACGCTCCAAGTCCTCAGTGAGAAGAAGATAAACATGGAACAACTCAGCTTGCAATGCGACAAATTGGTGTCACAAAATCAACAATTGGTGCAGGTGATAGGCGATGTTTGCTGCAGCATCCCAAAGCTGGCCACCCCAGTAGATCTGCCAGTAGAGGTGCAGATCCACAAGTTAGCAGCAGGAGTCCACGAGACTAGGGAAGAAACAACAAAGGTTCAACTGGAGTTGAATCTTCAGATCGCCGAGATGTGATTACAAGCATAGCCATCCACTCCCCCGAAAGTCAAAGAACAGCGCGCTACCGCTATCATAGTGGGATTGGAGGAAATCGGAGGTGCAGTGCGAGACTGCACCAGCATGTTGGAAGAATCACTTGAGGTGCTCAAAATTCTGCAGGAGAACCCCAACATCCAATGCTTCGAGACAGAGGTGTGAGAACTCCAACAACAATATGACAGTGTCTAAGGAACTATGCAAACAGTGGTCCTCACCTAGAGGCTTGCGAGGATGCAACAGGCTAAAGCACTGAAGGAGCAGGTGGATGCGGTGTGACACAAGGAAGAAGTTATCAAAGCGCACGTCCATCCTTGGATTGACGAGGCCTTCACCATAGCAGTAGACATCAAAGGCAAGCTTGCCAACATACATGGGATGCACACATTGATGCAGAGAAGTGCCCCAGACATAGAGGTCTCGGAACAACATATGAAACAGATCCAGCAAGCAGCAGCTCAGTGCACTGCTGACCTCAGCACAGTTCCAGAACAGTTGGAGGGACTCCATGCCAAGATCACCGTGCCAACAGAGTGACTTGAGGGTGAGTCACGATGTTTGTGTTGGGGGCTTTTTGGGCATGGAATCCCCCCAAGACATGTTTTTGGGCTTAAAGCCCAAGTTTTGACTGAATTGTGTTGTAAAGCTCCGTGAATTGTGGGTGTAGAAGTATGTTAGAGTCACAGGGTTGTCCGTCCTAGTTTTGTAATGTAATGTCAGCCTATCGATGGTCTGCAGACCATGGGATTGTATAAATAGAGCGAGGCTCTAAGTTTAAAAGACAAGGAATAATAGAGAAGTAAGAGTCTAAGTGACTACGTGTAAAGTGTGTCTTTGGGTCATAGAGTAGGAGAAGGCTTTACAGTTGAGTGCGCAGAGGCCTAGTAGTCGATAGCTGAGTGCTCGGACCCCTTCAGCTGAGTGCATAGGTCAAAGTCGAGTCTGTAACCAAGGAAGACATTAATAAAGAGAAGTTTTATCATAATTCTTTGTATATGTTATTGGGTTAACGCATGTTTGATATGATTTGCACATACACTATTTATTTACTACATGCACCTGTATGAATGGCTTATATCATTAAAGCACTCAAATAGGCAAAGATAATTAACTAACATTGGAATATTAGTAAAGTCTTGGGTAATAACATAGAAGCACAGTGCTCAACCCTTGAGTAGGGCTACGCGAAGGCAGTATCTTAGGCTGTGAGGTACGGAAAGTGTGCGAAGTGACTTCTGCGCAGGGTTGAACCGTGAACCACTTGAACTCATCAGACATCTCCACGATGCGGAAACTTGGTTCTAGCACCCTCCCAAATTACTTCGGGTGAGACCTCAGCCCGCACTCTCTGGATTGTTTCCTAAAGGGCCAGTAGTACTTGGATTTGTTTGGCTAAATCAACTCTAAACTTGGGTCAGGCCCCAATAAGCCAACAATGGATAAATGTTTTCCTTCCCAAATCTACACTCTTCTTTTCCTTTTTACGACCCGTTTTTCCGGTGACTAATTAGAGTGGGGGGTGTTTTTGGTATTTCTGTAATTCCTACAGTTGCACACATGGACCGTGTGTGTACTAATTCACACCCTAAGTGTCTCAGCCTTTGACAGTGGTGATCCCTCCCAGGTATGTTAGAGCAATGCGCAGGTTCTTACGTCTCATCTTATTGCCCAACAATTGAAGAGCTGAAGACATGCTTTAATAAAACACCAAAATGGTACACCCTAAGAACCCTAGTGATCACAGCAATGAGCCCACCCATGTATGTTAGAGCAATGTGCAGGTTCTTACCTCTCGTCTTACCAGCCAATGATTATGGACTAGGAACACTCTATCATAAAAAAAACAACTTGGTTGACTGTATCGTCAACTACCATCCCTGGAAACGACGCCAAAATATAGTGTTGTTTTAATTAATCCTAATCGACCAAGACTGTAACCATTTAATTATCAACCCAGGGTAGGTTTGTTATTTCAATGGAGTTTGCACTATCTGTGCCGATACACTATAGCCAAGGGTGAAAATAGAAATCATTAAAGAATGTCGCTGAATCAATTGTAGAAACTAAATCATTCATGCAGAAGTTAAAACACTCTGCAGAAATGAAATCACACTTCACAATTACAAGAGCAAAGGCGCATCACACACTGTACTGATAACTACACTAGTTGGTCGACTACCATATTGCTAATCAAATTTGTGTAACAACATAACATAATTATGTAACTAAAGCATATGTATTCCACAAATTATACATCGACAACAGAAAACCATATAAATAATAAAAGAGAGAAACAATAATATACAAATACTCTACCATTGCAATCCCTCCTGAAGAGAAGGGCCCTTACTCCCTAACAGGGGTGCAGGAATGCACATGAGATTAGTTAAGGAGTCAACTTGGAAACAAAAAAAACATCACCACAGAGTCTTTGATATTAAAAACAATTAAAAGTTACAATATCAAAATAAAAATACTCTCTATGTCATCCCCGTGCTTGAGGGATTAAGTTTCTCTTATAGTCATTACATACCCAAAATCAGGAATAGATCAGTCATGAGAATCTCACGATTCTCATGTTGATCATAAAATAGAAATTGTTATAACTACTTCCTAAATAGGAATGCTATTCAAATAAATCGGTTAAAATCATAACCACTTGGATCTATCACTTTCTAAATAAACAATTCATAACATCGAATAGTTGTTGCATGGAATAGTAGCCATGACTTTGCTAGCTGTGGTGTAACAACATCCTGTGGTCAAGTAACAGTTTGGGATGTAGCAACAATCACTAGATAACAATAACCTTGTAAAGACACCCGAGGTGTAACGACAATAATCTATAACAACAACGCGGTGTAACAACAATTCTTGTGACAGCGTCATGGTGTAACAACAATATCTGTAATAGCAGTCTGTTTCATCATGTTCTTAGACCAATCAATGCGGCTGTTCATTCCATAATCTCATTCTTGCAAGAAACACCTGAAAAAGAGGAGAGGATCCAAAAGACTTCTCCAATGCTTATCCTAGTTAGCCATAAAAAGCAATATTGCATCATTATATCTAGCATAAATGGAAAAATAACATGATGGAAAAATATGTTGTTCACAATAAGGAAAAAGGTGGTTAACATGTAAAGTTATGTTGGTCTGGAGGGAAAAGGGTAAAAACTGGGGAAAGAAAGTATAGAAAATAGGTATAAAAACCACACCCAACAACTATGTTTTTGTTTCTCAAACAGAAACATAGACTATGTGTTTGTCCGACCATTAACCATGGTGACACAAGATACAGGGCCACACATCTACTCATCAAGCAGATGCACACCTACGTGCATGTTCTCATTACAAGTGCATAGACAACACGACCTTACATGGCTTAGCTGTGAGGTCGTCAAACCAATGACCCCACGAATTTTTCCCATAAGCCACATGGTCAATGCATCTAATCATCTAAAACTTGCAAAGTCTCTATAGGTATCCATAAGAAACCCGCAGAGTTTTAGTCGCCTGCATGGTCAACAATTTTTACCCTAAAAAAGGTCATATAAGTCACCCCTATACGACCTACCTAACCTAGTCTATCAAAATGACAAAGTTAGGGTTGTGTGTTCTAACCTATCTCTCCTCGCGCGCTACCTAGGTGTGCAGGCTGACCACAATGATAAGAAATAAATCTTGGAAAAGCTCTAAGCTCCCAAAATAACAAGTACAAATGAGGTAGCATTTGGCCCACTTTTCCCTATATATCACCTTTTTGTCATCTTCTGGAGCCTAGTATAGGAGCTCATGACCTCCATTTTCAAAATCATGAGAGACACAAGGATCAGGACCATATCATCTTCATCATGGTACCCTTTATTCCATTTCAACCCGAAACTCATTTTTGGGTTGACCGCATATTCAGAGTACCACTTCAGGTGCACCTTCTCCTATTTTTCAATTCATCTTGTTCAACCCATTTAAGCTTACATGTGTTTTTACCAAGTTTTGTTTTCACTTGGTGTATTGATCCTTGAGGTTGTAGGTACATCAACAACTTCTCGCTAGAATCATCACCATGGTGGCCATCGATAGGGCATGTATCATTCTTCACTTAGCATGATACAATTCCTACAAAGCTTTGCATATCTTGACATAATTTCTTTGAAATACACTATAGGGTCCATCATCTCAACCATGTTTACTACCACCTCTCCTTGCATGTGGTAAACATCCACTCTGGTTGATAGAGCCTCCCCACTCATGGATCACCTCATGTTATAGACCCCCACATTTTATTTGGAATCCATGCTCATCTACTCTAGCCTAAGAGACATCTCACTTGCATGCCTTGAATATTAGCCTCGTTCATCTCTTCTTCACATACTACTAACTAACCCTACTCTTGGGCCACCTTATTCATTTGTGGTGGATAAATAAAAACACTGTTCTGTGTTATACATTGGGCATATCATCCCTCCATACAACATAAGCTCATTTGTGTCACTTCATCCACCTCATCAAGCTAGCACCAAGACCAAAAATGGGACCCTCACCCTCCACAAAATACACTTTACCTCCTTCATCATGCAGGCCACTATTTTCATGGGGCACCTGTCTCTGTGTATGTACATCCTAAACCACCTTTACATTCTTCTTGCAAGTGTAGATAAAATTTTAGGAAAATGGTTCCCATGCATATTTTCATGCCTTGTACCCAGTGGAAGTCCCTAGTCGCCCTTGGTTAGAGCTCACACATTCATTCACCATCTTCACGCTAATCAGAACATGCTCACACCTACCCTAGATGTCCTACAGACTTCAGGTCCACCCCTTTCAAAAGAATTGTTTTGACTGTCACCACTCACATTATAGCTCCCACCTCAGGCAAATTGTCCATATCCATTCATACTGTTAGCTTTCATCATGATGCCTTGTTGACACACCTTATTACAATATGTTTCATTACACATCTTTTTTTCCTGAATCATCATTTCGGACACTTGATGCCTCTTTTTAGTCGACCTCAACATGATTCCATATTCTTGGATTGACGCAGTACCTTGGGTGCTTCCCCTCCTTAAGGGACATCCTCGAGTGGCACTGTGGGAATCACTATTTCCCATTGATGTCATCAGTCCTTCTAACATTCAAAATAAACATATTCTCTGATGCCAGGGTGATATGTTGCTTCATGGCTGTTGGAGTTATATCATTTAGTCGAACACCTATGTATCACTTAGCACCACACTCCAGAAATGCTTCACCTTTTCCTGATGCATGGGGACACCTGAATCTATCTATGTGTCAGAAGCACCCTTAAGGGCATCAATAATTATCATCACCAACTATCAACATGTCAACCATTCCAATAGTGACTTGATAGAAATATTTCCTATTTCATTATAATAAATAGTCATTGGTCATCATAATGAGCATGGGACATGCATGCCTTGTATAAGCACATTTTCAGAGCATGGTTATATTTTATCCTCAGTTAAGGTTTTTACCAACTCCTCTCAGCAACAAGGTATTATCTCTATCAATAATTTAATTATATTCTCAGTCAAAAGAAAATGTGAAGTATTTTAGCTATATATTTTCTTGTAACCTCATACATAAGGGGGAAACTGTTAACACCAGAAAATCATACACCTATTTGTACAATCTGAAATACTCCCAAATTCGTCAAGTAGAATGCAAAAGTGAATATTTTCCAGCTGAAGACATTATGAAGTTCAAAAAAAAAAAATCCCGTAACATCCAATGTATATTGAATTAAAAATTGGTGACTGTGAGGATTTCCCTTTGATAGTGCATGACATTTCCTTCGAAAGCCACACTGTCGAAGAAATCAATAACTCAACAAAGTTGGGATCACTTCCCACACTTGGAAGATGACTCCCTAATAAAATTTCTATGAAGGAAGGTTGAATTTGAGTCTCCCTAATGATATGTAGCCATCAAAGGAATCATCATGTCCTAGTCATAAGGTATTTTCAGTCATGAACCAAGAAAGGGAAGAGGAATGCAAGGAAACAATATGTGTTGGTTAGTAGCAACCAATAATGCACAGAAAGCCTAGGAGAAGGCATGCTAGCCATGAGAGGAGTTTTGACAAAAGAGTTGTCAGAAAGAGTAACTCCTCTACCCTAGTCTTAAACCATGTTGAATGCTACAACTGTGGCAATCTCGAGAATCATAGAATTGGCTAAGGAAATGAGATGAAATGGAATGCTTCTCAGCATATGCATGCAAATGTAGTAGCTTGGGATTTGAAGACAAGAAGAAAGAATAGAGTTGAAAGATAAGAATTTTTCTTCAATGCTCTGTGTCAAAAGAGCAAGATGAAAAGAGGAGGAAGAAATCAGAAGAATGATCCTCCTACCTATGTAATGGACCCCTATGTAAGGAAGAAAGGCTCCAAGTGGATTTAGGTAAAGAAATATGAGGTAAAAGAGGATTTTCCTCTAGTCTTGCACAGTTAAGATAAGACCCAAACATGGGTAAATAAGAAGCGAGATGGTAATGCTTAGTGAGGACTCGGTCATTAAAGGTTTGGAGGAAGAAGGGGGATGATCTTCTCAGGGGGAGTAGATCTTTTGGTTCTCTTTAGTAAAGGTAGAGAAGGTCCTCAAGAGAGGCCAAATAAGTCTAATGTAGGAAGCCAAAATGAATAAACAGAAAGGTGCATCTAGTTGTGAAGGTATGGTTGCATTGTCTTGCTGATTAGAAGAATAAATTGATTTATTTTGAATGTATTGGCATTGAAATGGAGGAGTGCATCCAGCATGAGGAGTACAAAACAATATCTTATGTTGTGGGAGGAAGATGGGGTGTAGTGGAATGACAGGAAGTTCACAGTCAAGTTAGGTCCACAAGCTCAGTCTCAACGCAAGAGAAAAGAAAGTTTTTGTAGGAGATCAAGGAGCATTGGCTCAAGGAGGGTTGCTTTGATAAGTAGTAGCAAGCAACAATGGGCAGCCTCAAAAAGGGAGATTGTTGAGAAAATGAAAGGATTGCATCTTTGGTGAACTTGATTTCATTGAAGTTGTAAGTTTGATTATGGATAGAATTCTTGTGTTCATGAAACACTATTAGTGAAAGATTTTGTGTCCCTTAACCCTCAATTGGTATCGCTATGTCAATTGGTTGTGTTGGGCTCATATTGAGTAACCTGGTGTGCAAATGGACATTTCTTTTTTAGAAATGAAATATTAGATTTTTCCTGGTACATTGTTCCATTTGTATCCTTTCCTTTGGATAAATTGGTATTAGTTGAAAACCAGTCCCTATTGTATGAGTATGATCTCAAGGGGAGAAGTGGAGAGGCTCAAATAATGTGAGCACAGTCTTGGAAGAGACATCAGCAATGAAGAAGTACAAGCTGAAATGCATCATCATTAATTGGTATTTGCAATAGTTGCAATACCATGAGAATTTTAATGGGTATCAATATTTTTGATACAAAACATGCATTAGTGGAGAGAGTGATTACACAACAGCCATAAGGTGTCCAAAACTAGAGGAATTCAAATCAGAGGCAATATATGTTCAAGGGGGGCATATTAAATATGCCCAGTTTATCGAGAAATAATAGTGACAGTCCTGGTATAGATGTCTACAAAGAAGAATACACAAATTAACATATAGACTCTGGTCATCATAGCCAATTCATTGCATAGGGAGAGAAATAGGTTTGTAGCCCCTTTCCATTGATGTCAAAGGGGGAGAGAAGTTGCGGAGAATATGTGATGGCCTATGCAGGAGAAAGTAGGCCACTCGTGTCTCATGCAATGAGATGTGTGGAAGTTGTGATGGTCTGTGTAGAAGAAAGAAGACCATTGGTGTCTCATGTAATGAGATGTGTGGAAGCAACATGAGATTTTTCCATCACATGAAGAGAAGGATGGAGTGTTTTCATCAATGCCGAAGGGGAAGATTGTTGGACAGTTGGAATTGTCTAGATGGCCAGTGGACTAGTAAAGGTATATGCAAGTGTCTTTCCATTGATGTTAATAGTCATACTGGGGAGATGTGTTGGGAAGTTGGCATTTCTGAACTATTGGTAGGAGTGTTGGCATTGATGTCAACCAGACTAGCTCAGATGCTTTGCACAACAGATGATGGTAGTGATTTCCCAAGAGGAAGCTCAGGATAGTTGCAAGCTTCATGAAGAAAATCATAACAGTAGCATGCTTATTGGAGATGCCATCAAATGATGATTATAGAGATGGACCAAATGGAAGTCCATGGTAGCTGCAAGCTTCATGTAGACTATCACCTTGGTGGTTTTGAGTTAAGTTGTCCGAAGATTCAAGGAGAAAAATAATGGCAGAGAGTTTGGAGCCATATCAGAGGTAGCAAATGGTCTAAAACCCTACATCAGACCCTCTCCCTTGGAAATTGCTCTAGAATAACTTTCCAACGATATGCGGAAGTCCAAAAAATGGAGTACCAGATCAAACATTATCGATTATCGATGATCATGGACTTGAAGTCCTAATAGGGCTCGAATATCGGAGGTCTAGGGTATCGGAGATCAGCACATCCAAAAAATTAGAATATCGAAGATCGAAATGTCGGAGGTCTGTTATAGACATATTTGGGCACTGCAACCCCAAACTCATATGTCCATAAACTAAGGGCTCCTTAAGTCCCTAAAAGTGTTGTTTCATACCCTAAAGGATCATGGTCAACTGATTACATCATTTCCCAGAAGTTCCACCTAAAAAACTACTCAGAACTGGCCAAAACTGGACCATACTGACTGCTCCATGGACAAGGTGTGATGCATACTAGTTGCCTCACTAGCCAGGTGCGATGCATACTGAAATGGCCTTTTGTGGGGTGCGATGAGTGAGAATAGACAAATGGCAGAGACAGTTTGCTAAGTGGATGATCATGGAATCTTCCAGAAACTTCTCCTGTGACACTTGCCTCTCTGAATTCGCCTAGGGATGAGTAAGAGATCAATGAAATCTCCAAGTGGAACCAAGAACTATCAGTGGAATGACACTAATCAAAAACCCAAAGCTGACTCACACCATTGCAAGACATCTATAAATGGATCCCTCTTCTAAGAGATCTAGAGGCTAGAATTTTGTAATTTGTAAGGAAGTGTTGTTGGTTTGTTGGTGAGAAGGGACATTGGATTGTTGGGTGATTCGCTTGTTCATGAGGTGAAGAGGGCTTCTACACTGGGAGGATGATGCTGGATCAAATAGCCGGGTTGTAATCCTCTCTTTCACTACTTTTAATAAAGTTCTTTGAGTTTTCCTCCATATAATCGTGTATTTGTGAATCTTATTGTTTATGAATGCAATTGTATGGTCAATGTGTTTCTGATTCCACATTGTTTATGACGTTTTAGATGGAGATTCTTTGATGTTTTGTTGTTACTTTGACTCTACAGGTACTCTTTGAAGCGGTACAAGTAGGAGAGGAGTGGCAAATTCTATCAAGGAAAGGAGAAATCAAGTTAGGATCAAAGTGGAAGATCCAGGTTGGTCCTCTTTTCTTCCCTCTCATCTATCACACTTAAATGAACTCTTGAAAAGCTTTCATTTTTTTTTTCTAAGATAGCTACCCATCTTTGTGGGACTAGCAGTTCAAATCGACACTAGTTTTCCCTGAAACAAAATGGTGACTCCACTGGTGACTGAATAGTTTGTTTTGTTTGTTTATTGTTTGTTTTATAAACTACAAACGGAGCCTAAAGTTAGCCATCTAACCTCCGAAACGCCTTTGCTATGCAATTTCGAAGTAGATGAATGCTGCTTCAGTCAATCTCCGGGTTGGTTTATGAACTAAACATCTGACTTACAAAGCATTCTAAGTTCCCTTGTGGTAGCTCAGAACCTCATAAGATCTTACCCCTATGCTTTTTTTTTACTGCCCATCATTACTCAGCCTAAATCACTGAACTTAGCTGCAAATTTTGAGCAAAAACCAAGCTCACTTTCGCCCCCTGGTCCATCGCACTATCTGTAACTATGCAACCTAGATGCATCACACCTCCCGTGTGTTGCAAGTGCGATGATTGAGTGATACTATATTTTCTCTCTGAGAGTTGGTTTTGTCTCCTTGTTTTCAGCTTTATTTAGTAGTTTTGCTGTTCATGATCAGTATCTTCTTGCTGGAACCATCTTCCTTCACATATTTCAGCCTCCATCAGTTAGGAATTGTAAATGTTTTTGTGTATTTGTGCATCATTTACAATCTTCCTTTGTTGAAAGTAGCCTAATTGAACTCTTGTTTTTTATGCAAGTGTCGTAATTGTCATTTTGAATCAAAAGAAGAGTGTCGTAAAGTCTTCCTCTTCTAGATAGTTGATTGTACTTTTGTCATTGTACTTGATTTGAGTTATTAGTATTTGAAGTGTCGAAACAGTTTCAATTCGAAATTGAAAAGTGTCGTCTTAGTCTTCCTTTCGTTTTGAAAAGAAATTGTTAGAAATGTCGCTTTGAAAGAAAATAGTTCAGATCTGTAATTAGCTTTCCTTTTTTGGCATTCACACATTAAGAAAGTGGAAAACAAATACATGCATGTGCATTTGCATTTTGATTGCATGTAAAATTTGATTTAGGAAAGTGCATTTAGTGTGTGCTCTATGCTCTCTGCTGAAAGAAAAAATCATTATCTTCTTTCCTTTGTAGCTAGGATTTTCATTGCTAAAAGAACATAAACAACTGTTTATCATTTTAGATTGCATATTTTGGAATTTCACATCTACATCACGTGTTGAACCTTGAAAGACAAACTTCTAAGCAAGATAAACTCTAAAATAAATCTCAATGAACAAAAAAATGCTTTGGAACCTAACACAACACATCTAGAAGTCTAGGCTAGAGATGTGTTTTGGCGTCGTAAAACCTGGTAACTATCGTTTTCATCAAAGGTTGGGTGATTCCTCCTCTTTGATATGACAAGTGCCAGTATGGACTTGTGCTCCCCATACCATCGAGTATATATTGGGAGACCACAATAGGTTGATATCCTTTATCCTTAGGAAGCCGTGTCTGCCGCCCTATCGATCGCAATGCACTGAACACAGCATTTAGGAAGATTGATAGCCGTACGTAAGTCCTTGGTAATTTCTCTATCATTTATCACCAAGGTGTATTTTGCAGTTTTGTGATCGATTTGGTAATCCCTCTGTCTAGATTTCCATAGTAGTCACTTTCATTCCTTTTTGACTCCTTAAAAGAAAAGGTTAATGTGAACACTTGTCACTTCAGGCTCATTAAAAATCGAAGGCGACTAGAGTCACCTTTAGCTTTTTCTCGACTCTTAAAAATTGAAAAAGCAAGTTGCGTCAAAGTGTCTTTAAAATTATTTAAATCGAAATAACATCCCTGTTCCTTCGTTGATCTGAGGTTGAGATAATGGAGTCCACCAATAAAGGAATCCCTCTTGGAGGGAATCCTAGTCCTTTCTCCTCTTAGGGAGATATTGGTTCTCCATATATGGCTACATTGTCCCTTCTAGGAATCACAATCGGCCTGCCAGTATGGCTTTTCTCGAACTCTGTCATTCAAAACATCATAATTCCTCAATAATCTAATCAACAACCAGATGATACTAAAGTTACCCCTTCACCTTCTACTTCGTTTGTTTCTCCTTCCCCTTCTTCCTCTTCGCTTGGTGAAACTAGTGACACTAGAAACCAAGTAGCTGAGAAGAAAAAGAAAGGGAAGGAGAAGAAGAAGAAGCCAGCTAAACAAGGGAAAACCCATGCATCATCTGGGGAAAATCCGTACACTAAAATTTCCAAACCAAAAACTCCATGCGCAATTTGCAAAGGGAGCCATTACCATAGACATTGCCCTTGCATCCCACGGATCTTAAGAGATTGGTCTCCCTGTTTGCACCATTCGGTGTCATCAACCTCTAACAGTCAGGTTGACAGCACACCATGCACTAGTGAAAATGAAGTCAATAGACATAAAGGAAATGTCAGAGTTCCATGTAGGTTATGTGAAGGTGATCATACTCTTCACCGTTGTCCATTTCTAGATGAAGCCAAAAGCATTTTGGATAACCTTCCTGCTTCACCGCAATTGTTACATAGTAATTTGTCACTGCATTCACCCCAGTCCTTCTACTGTGTCATGTGTCCAATAAAACATGCTCACATTGCACAAATGCTCTCTTATGTTGCCCATTGACCCACTCTTCCTAAGTTTTCTACTTCGTTGCGAGAATCCACTTAATATACGTGACAAACCTCTGTCATAAGCAGTCCAATCACACCCCCGTTGCAGGAGTACATCTGATTCCTGCAATGGTTGGATTTCATGCCGTAGCACGAGGCTATTTGATATCTTTAGTCACGATTTGAGTGAATACATTGCTTCCTAGCGATGTCGGCACTAAAACTCAGTTATCGACCAGTGACGATCCAGATTGAGTGAATTCGTTCCAACAGTCGGCCTTATGGATGTCTGTGGACTTGATTGTTGGGTCAGATTGGGTTGCCCTTCCCCCTCTAGCATGGTAGTTCAGTCTTTTGTGCTGCTTGCGTTGAGGATAAGCTCCCTCTCCCTCATTTCATGGAGATGCCTTCTCCTATAAAAGTCACTCACCATTGCTATCATCAGTGAGTTCTTTTTGGTTGTATAGTGTTACAGCTACTCTTGAGTTTGATAGATAGTTGGTGTGAGTGTGATCAGTGTGGGATTGCTTTATAGTTTGCAAGAAGGTGTGGAGTTCCCTTAACCTTGTGTAAAGCTTGTGAATGAGAGAGAGATATATTGCTATTTGGGAGACCCATCTTTGAGAGTGAATGCTTGAAGAAGCACACTGGTTGGACCCTCTGAGAAGGCTTGTGACGTCAAGACTTGGTTGTAAGCTTTTCTCTTGATTTATTATTAATGCAATCAATGATGATTTCCTATGTATTGTATGTAATTTACTTGATAGCTCATGACTTATTGACTTTATGAGTAAATAGGTCATTTTTGTTTCTTGGTTATGTGCTCTGTTGTTTCTTTTTGGTGTTTCAGGTCGATCACTTGTTAAGGAGAAGGAAACAGAAGCTGGAGTAGCGCAATGGAACTTCATTGACCGCGGGTTTGAGGTAGGCCTCCAACGATGACTATTTAAGCAAATCAATTGTTGTTTTGTCCTTGCTGTGACTAGACCCACTCCAGGGCTAGAGGGGTTGCCTTTGTCCGCAGAGGGAACACTTTCCTGCATCACAAGTTGGCGACTCCACTGGGGATTCCTTTGCATGTTTCTTCTCTTGATTACTCTTGTTTTGGTTTTTATTTAGTGTCTCTTGAATTTTGGGGATAAATTATCAGTCTTTTGGGTTACCTGGGTTGATCTGGGAAATCCCTCTATTGTCTGTAGGATTGATTGGTTTTTGTTTGGGAGTTTCTTGTTCATCTGTCATTGTTTTTAAGATCGTCACTGAAAATAGTTTAACAGTCGCGCCAACGTCACTTTGTCTCTTTTTCAAAGTCCTATGCGTCGCTTCATCCCGTCGTACAGTCGCAATGACTCCTAAAATCAGCCCGTCGTGGAAGAGACGTGTACTCTCACAACAACGTCGCTTTGTTGCTACAGCTAGTGGCTAATCGTCCCTAGTTTCTTGTGTAATGCCCACGACGATTCCTATAGAATTGTTTTTTTCAATTCTACCTCCTGAATCCACCAGTCCTGTTGATCCCTTGCTTTCTTTCTCTTGCTCAATAGCTTGTTTTTTATTGCTTTATGGTTAAGGTACTCTTTCTTTGGCTTTGCTGAATGAATCTTGCATTTTTGGCTGTGTGGCCTAGTTTGTTCTTTCAAATTCTTGAATTGCTTGGCTTGGTTGCTTGTCTACCCAAGGTTCATTTGCAGCCTTCTTGTCAATTTTCTTGAGCCTTTTCCATTGCTTGTTTCTGGTTGATTTTTAGGGACAATTATTGAACCAATCTTTGGTATTGATTCGATTTCTTTTCACTATCAAACATAGATCACAATTTTTTGGATCGACCGATTTTTTCACACTTGCTTGTTTGTTTCTTTTAAATTTAAAACAATCAAAATCAAAAGATTGCATTCATTTTGGAATACAAAAGTGGAAGTGTATTTGCATTTCAAGTTTGCATATTGGAAAGCAAATGATAAAATCTATCATCAGTAGTATTCGTGCACTGTAGGATTGATGTGTTTTGCATTGTGTCTCTTAGCTCATCTTGGTTTTCTTGGTTTGAGAATGATCTCTCTACCCTTCTATAGGTAGGTGTTCATTGAAGTAAAAGATGGTTCACTCATTCTAGCTGCATCCTAGGTTTCATTGTGTACATACGGTAAGGCCTGAAAACTGAAACATAATTCAAGATAAACTCTAAAATGAACTAAATAAACTTAATAACACATTGGAACATAATGCACACTACTTAGAGGTCTAGGCTAGAGACGTGCTCCGGTGTCGTTAAACCTAGTCACTATTGTCTTCACTCAAGGTTGGGTGATTCCTCCTTCTGTGACTCAATAGCAATCTAGTACGGAATTATGCTCCCAGTACCGTCGGGTATATGTTGGGAGACCCCACTAGGTTATCATCCTATATCCCTAGGAAGTTGTGTCTACTACCTTGCAAACCTTAACACACCAAACACAACATTCGGGAAGATTGACTGTCGTACAGAAAGTCCTTGGTTTTCATATAATTGCCAAGGTGTATATGTAATTTCACGGGATGTTTGGTAAACCTTTTTCCTAGTTTCTCCAGAGTAGTCACTTTCATTCCTTTTCAGACTCCTTAAAAGAAAAGGTCCATCTGAGCACTTGTCCTTTCAGGCTCATTAAATATTCGAAGGCAACTAGAGTCATCTTTTCGTCCTTTTCTCGACTCTTTAAAGATGAAAAGGTCAAGTTCTGTTCCTGTGTCTTAAAATTTATTCGGCCATGTTCACACTTACCTTGTTAGATCTTGTTGCATTTTAGTTTGCGTAGGGTTATTTCTCCTTACTCGATTAGTTATCCCTAGGGCTTTTGAGTTAAATCATCCTGGCGGAATCACCGATCCCGTCTCCCGTTCCAAGCGACCAAGGATCCCCATCTTTTGTCGCTCCTAAGGTACCGGTTGCTAGTGATACTCTTCCTGTTATTCCGAGTATCCAACCGCTTAAATCTTGTGCTCCGGAAGATGAGTCTTACAATATTCGTTGGAACCCCATTTGGGACCCTTCCGAAGAAGATTTTCCCCTTACTCCTCCAGGTGTTTCGGTCCCAATGTCTTCTTCTGACATGGATGAGACGAACCCCGTCACGAGTGAAGAGTCCTTTATGGCAAGTGGTGAAATTCCTATACCTACGAAAACTTCACCCTTCCACGTAACCTCACTTGGTATCACGCTACCTTTATGCTATAATGCTCTAGCTGATATCATAGGTTCTAGGTTTCCCCTTACAAGTTCCATGTGGTCTCGTACCGTCACTCGGACTTCGGGATCTTTCACTCCCCAGATTCAAAATTTGACATCTATCCCGACTATTCCAACCATTTGTGTGGCTTCCTCAGCCCCCGTTGCTAGTGCCGTCACTGCATCTTCAGTTGTGACCACTATTGCCAGACCTTCAACAGGTCCTTCACACGGTGACCCTTCAGCATCTACATTCGGGGTTGTTGACCTTAGCTTTAGTGCCCCACCTTCTTCTGGTTCCATTCAAATAGGGGGGGCATATGATTAGTATCTTTAGATTCCTCAGAATCTAGATCCTCAAAATCTGTTTAATTGTTATGATTCTCGAGGAGCCCATATTTACCACCCTGGACCCATAGTATCTCAACCTTTTGTTCAGGTCTCAGTTCTGTTGTCTGTTGCTTGGGGTACAGCAAATTACCATGGTGGCCAAGCACAGTCTTAAAATTTTCAAGGACCACCTTATCAAGGACAACTACCTTACGGTTAGTAGTGTTATGGACAACCTTATTCAAGGAAAACTGTCGGCCCACAAGGACAACCCATTTAGGGACAACCTTCGGCCTTCAGTGGGTCTTCTTTCACATATTTTGGGCAACCTTCTGGTAACCCAGGACAACCTTACATTCAACAAGGACAACCTGGTACACAACAAGGCCACCCTTCTGGACAAGTTGGTCAGCCTCAAATTCAACAAGGCCAGTCAATTGTCTAGCCTACTCAACCATCTAGTCAGTCTGGACAGCCATCGGTTCCGCAAGGTCAACCTAGTTCCCAGCAAGTCCAAACTTCTGGGAAAATGGGCCAACATCAACCTCAACCAGGCCAACCTTCTAGCCAGATGGCTCAACCTCCATCTTCTCAAGGGCATCCGGCTAGGCTTGCTCAACCGGGCACTCAAATGATCGTTGCTTCTCAAGCTCCACCCGGTTTTTAACCCCAGTCTGGGCTCCAGACCCAATCCAGTCTCCAAATTCAGGTTGGATCTCAATCCCAACCTGCTTATCAAATGCAGTATGGTCCCCAGGCTCAATTTGGAGCCAAGCCGCCTTATGGTTTTCAGCAATCCCAAGGGAAAACCCAATTTTCCCCATACCAAAATTATCAACAACTGCAGGTGAATCCTTATCAAAATTTCCAGCAACCACATGTTTCTCCTGCAGGACAAGTTGGTAATTAGTGGAATACTAGGGGTCAAATCCAGGGTCAATCGTCTAGTTACAGTTATAACCTCTATGGACAAAATCAATGGGGGCAACAAGCAACTGGGTGGAACTCTAGTGCTACTTCCTACCCGCAGCCTCAGATGTCCTTTAACCCTCAATTACCCTTTTTAGCAATGTTGGAATTACCATATGTGTCCAAATTGACAAATGATCCTATTCTTCATAATCCGTATTGGCCACCGGTTCCAACTAAAATTCTCGGTGATTGACCCAAGTTTGACGGTAAAGCTGGAGAAGATCCCCAAGCCCATGTCATGACTTATCATCTATGGTGTTCATCAAACTCATGGCTTGATGATTCAATCTTGCTCCACCTTTTTCAACGGACTCTCACTAGCTCTGCTGCTAAATGATATATTGAGCTAGCTCGCGGATCTTTTCAGGGTTTCAACTCGTTGGCTTTGGCATTTTTAACTCATTTTCAGTTCTCGATTCGATATGAAACGGGCACACATCTCCTCACATCCTTAAAACAAACCATGGCCATGCATATCTCCAATCATATCCATGAATGGAGGAGACGACACCATTTGATTAAGCTTTGGATTCCCGATCAGCTTCTGACTGACTGGTTCACAAGCTCATTTGTCGGTCCGATAGCCCGGGACATTGCTATGGGGGCATGTGTAACTGAAGAGAAAGCTATTGCACATGCTCAGTACCTTGAATTGGTTTACTCCTAGTCTGGTACACTATATGACTATTTTCCTGATGCTCCAAGGCCCGGAACTTCCAAAGCCCCATCAACAACACCTGTTGACGGTGTCATCGATTCTGTCAATACGTCCTCTAAGAAATCTTCTGCGAACCCCGGGAAGCAAAAGTCAAATGCTTTGAATGAAAACACTTCTTAGGCCATATCCAATTCTGGTAACACTTCCGAGGTTAAAGCCGTTCAGTCCAACACGGCGGACAAAGCTTCAAAAAGGAAAAAGAAGGGAAAAGGAAAGAATAAGGCCGATCAATCGAAGCAGGATTCCCCTAAACCTCCACCCAAGGAAGGTGCCAAATACAAGCCTAAGTATCCTTGCCTTATCTATGATGAGGATCACTATACTAAAGACTGCCCCAGGTGGTCTAAAGTTAGTCATTTGTTAAAAGGTGCCCCTGGGACTCCTACTGTGCTCAAAGAGCCTTTTCCCTCACAACAAACTCAAATGGTGGCTGATCCATCTCAATCCTCTTCTCCCTTTGGTTCTCAGGTATTTATGGTTGGGATGATTCTCATCCACATTAGTACTTAGGCAAAAGAGTATCTATCACCTGCCGAGAAGGAAACTGAGGTCCCCTCTAGTGCTCCTCTATCCAGTTCAGGTCCCCTCCATATCGAGCAACCTAGCACTAAAGCGATCATCCGACCTCCTCCTAAAGGCGTGCTTCAGAAGTCTTCTTACAACCCTAATGCTCGTACTGCTCAGCACTATAGCATCATTGAGGACTTAGCCCAGGCTCCATCAACTATGTCTGCATTAGAAGTCCTCCAGAGCTGCCCCTCTCAGAGGAAGTCCTTGCTATCGGCCATCGGTGGCATTGACCCGGCCAACTCGGATTTGATCACTTTTGACCTAGACAGTCATATACCAATACTGCCTCACCAAATTTCCTTCTTTATTCAGGTCATCATCAATTCTAAAACTATTTATCGCACCTTCATTGATGAAGGTGCTTCTACTTGCATAATGTCTATTGCTTGTTGGAAGGCTATCGGTTCTCTGACTCTAAGCTAGTCTCCCACGACCTTTGAAGCCTTTGATGGGAGAGAGTCTCATCCTTATGGTATCCTCCTGCGCTTGCCTATTACTCTGGAGAGAAAGACAATTGAAGTGGAGGTCGAAGTTGTCGATGCCAATTTAACTTACATCCTCCTTTTAGGACAGAGCTGGACATATGCCATGTGAGTCGTGGCTTCATCTCTATTTCGTGTTATTCATTTTCCTCATCAGGGGAAGATCATCACGGTCGACCAATTGTCCTTCTTCGCCTCTTCCTCCTCTGATGGCAACGTGCCTTTCGTGGAGCATACCTCCATTCCATGTGAGAGTGTGGGTGCTGGACTCTTTAAAGATCCTGCCCTTATGGGTGTTTTTTCACTCCCACCTCCCAACATCGCTCCCATTAATATGATTTCTGTTCACTCTGATCCTTGGATTCTTCCCCCTATTGATCAGATAGAATCCTGGGGCGATGTCATTCCGTTGAGTCCTACCGAGCTCAACTACATTGAAATTGTTTCTGTATCGGCTCCATCCCCTGAACCTACTCCTTCGAGCAGAGCTCTCGACTCGTACATTCAATCCCCTTGGATTGGTGATGGCACTTCTTCAGACCCTTTAAAGGAAATCTTTCCTACTGATGAAGCGATTATTGAGACCATGTCTTTCGAGGAACCCCCTTGGTCCGATCATCACCATCGTTACTCATTTCTCCCTACCCATCAGGAAATGCTTACTTGTCTCGAGCAGTTTTCTCCTTGTCTCCCCTCCCAACCCCTTAAGACACCCTATTATCTCAAAATCAGGCCCTGGAAGGCTGCAGACCAGGAAGACTTCAAGTAATTGTTTCAAACCAATCTTTTAGCTAAGGCTTATCCTCCTTAGCCTGAGAGGGCTCTTTCAAAGGATTGAAGGTTTTCAATTATGATTAAGATGGCTAACTTTTTGTGAAACAAATAGGAATGAAGGTGGTGGAATCAAAATTAACAAGCATCCATTGGGCTTATGGAGTCATATGTCATTTAGCATTAACAGTAGAATTGGCTTTGCAATAAAATCAAGGCATCCATATTTCAATATAGACAGAGTACACCAAACACAAAAGGACAGTCTATGAGTACATGAAGGAAATTAGAACACTGCAAGTGATTTCTAGGTATTCAAATACTCATAATACTATAGACAACATGAAAAGACAACAAGAGGAATTCATACATTGAAGTCTCTATGATTCTTGAGCAGTAGAAGCTAGTATTGTATTACGAAAAGAAACAGCGTCTTTACATAAGCTTAACAACAGAGCTTTTTTACATAAACTTCCAACCATTATTACATTTCCCTTTCTCCTATTTATAGAGTTCTTCTACCTGACTGAGATTCCTCCTCCAACTTGAGGGGAACTCGAGGTCTATTTCTAATGACACCTGTTCAACTTTTAACTGCCTATTTAATGTAACAAATTGCAACTAGACTTTCTAGAGATCTAAATCAAATAGGAGTCTAAATCCATATTATGCTAATAATAGCCTTAATTACAATAATTCTCATTCTTTGACATCCCTTTTTAGTTTGGCTGTGGTGGATGTTCAAAGATCCATGCTGGTCTTTAATGTCACATCTTCTCCATTGTCCTGAAACATAGGAAACTACCCTTGCTCATCGGTCTTTAGTTTGCCTTACAATTTTCGAATCCAAAGAAGCATGTCCTTTATCTTTGATTATCCAAAATGTAACAGATGGCCACGTCTTTGATGTGTTGTCCACCTCCTTTATGTGTAAAGGAAAAAAATCTTTCAAGCTGCTTTGACATATCTTGAACAGTGGTACATGTGCTCACTTTATGACAAAAAATTTAAAGTTGGATTCGAATCCATATTTTCTCCACCTGTCTTAACCTGGTTGAATGTTGAAGCTTCAGATGATGCCTTGTATATATTCCCCTTTCAAATTTCCCACTTATGTTTCAAAACTGGTTGATTGATATTCTAGTCATCACCTTCAGCAGTTTCGTAGCGCGCTACAAAACTGCTGAGTTGTTTCAAAAATCACAGTTTCAACCCAAAACTTTGCTATTTGAGCACTTTGTTGTTAAAACATTCTTTCAACTGTTTCAAGACCTTCCAAAACTTAATGGGAATGTTTGAAAAGATTATACCAAGAAAAACTATCAAAACTTTGAAACATATCCTTACTTGAAGTGAGATTTCTTTATGGAGATTCTTTTTGCCAGTTCAATTGTATCTTCAAGTCTTCAATTTGTTTCTTCATTACTTTGATCCTAGGCCTGAGGTTTGTATTGAATTTTCTGATAAATTGAGCTTCTTTTATTGCAGGAGTAGTCCAGCTATGGAATTGAACACTAAAGTCAACCACTTCAGGAATTTGAAAAGTTTGGTCCTCCCACCGAGCTTGCATTTGGTTGAAATAAGCCTCCTTAACTGAAAATTTCCTAGAATCTTTCTTCAATCTAGAAATCTCAAAGTTGGCAGATTCCAATCTCTTTTTCAAGTCTTCCACACTACCTTCTTCTTGAGTGGAAACTGTTTTGCCTTTATCCTTTCCTTCATGTGGCCGTGTCACCTCCCCTGTTTCATCAGCTCTTGGTGGTACCTCCTGTACTTGTTTGAACTTCCTTGTCATGGGTCTCCTGGGCTTAAAAACAAATTGATCAAATTGATCATCAAACTTGAGTTTCTTTGAGGCCTTGACCCTCTTAGCCTTCTCTTTTCCTGACTGCATCAAATCAGCTTGAACTAGTGGGGACTCTTCAATGTCAATTGCTTGCAATAAATCATTTAAGTCTCCCTTTGAAACAGGGCTTCCTTCAATACTCATTGACTTACCTTTTTCTTTGGCCACCTGGCTCCTAGTTCTTCTTCTTTGAACTCCTCCACCTGTGCTTGATTCATGTGCAATTTCTTTGACCTGAGTTTTTTCTTTAATTGACTACTGAGGTGTATCCTGAATAGTCAGTGTCTTGGTAGACTCTCCAACTTGTTTCCTTTCTTTTAACTTTGAAACCCTCTTGGCTCTTGTTTCTGCTTGAGAACTGGTTGTTGTTGAAGGTTCTTTTGCCGCTTGAGGGTTGAGACCGGTCTTGCTCTTAGAACTGGACATGAATATGAATGTTTCCCAGTCTCTGCCTACCCTCTAGAGTTCATGCATAACCATTAACTTAACCAAGCCATGGTGGAATAGTGAAGTATCACAGGCTTCTTTTCTCAGTTGTACCTTGTCACACATTTTACTTAAGCTGTGGAACAAGTAAAAAGGTAGATCAATAGATGTTTTCCCTGTGAAATTCAACAGCAGTTTAAAATGGTATGAATACACTTTGTTATATCTCCCTTCATAGGTTAGATACTTCTGTATACAAGTAAGAAATTGGGTATATGATTCTTTAACATAACTTCTAGGAATAGACTTGCTCAAATTTGAGTTAATGAACTCCTGCTTTAGAAATTCTTTGCATGGATTCATGTCAAATTTGAAATTCTTGAACCAATTTTCTTGCCCTCTTGGAATTTCTGTAACTGTGGATATCATGTCTGGTGATACCTGCAATTCCAGCATGCCAACCTTTGAGTTTAGCCCTGTGAAATTTAGTGCAAATTCCTTAGTCACTTATGCATGTCCTCCCTGGAGCTTCTTGCAAAAATTCCAACATCCAGCTTGTTTAAATGCCTGTTCGGCCTCTCTGTTCTTCAAGGTTATATCCAAACCTTCAGGCTCGTTTCTCAGACATTTGCCTGATCTATGGTCTTTCCTTTCTGCTGATCCCTCCATGAAGATTCAGTGACCTGTAGGCTGGAAATGCTAGCGCTGCTCAAACTCCAAACTTTGCCTCACTTAAATGGCTGCCTCACTTGATAGCTGCCTCTCTTGATGATGATGTTTTCAAATTGAAATCTAGTAGATTTGTTTCTCATGCAAGGCCTACAATCATCATTAAAATTTAGCATACCTGGCCTTTCTTGGAACTTGTATTTCGTGTGTACCAACGTACTTAGTGATTTTAATAATGGAGATAAGCGGTTGGAGATGATATCTGGAGTGCATAAACTGACAATGGATGACGTAGCCATAGATTAACTTGACAGTTTTGATGGTTGGGAAAGATTCGCTGCGGAATGCACAAATCTCCGATTTCGCAGCGCGGTCAGTGTAAATTTTGAATGATGCGATGTGAAATCACCTAAAACCTATCGCACTACAAAAACACCTAAAGGACTATTGCACTGTGTAATCACCTAAAGGACTATTGCGCTGCGAAACTGCTAAACAGGATTAATGCGCTGCAAAAACACTTCGGAATGGTTACATGGGCTACGCAATCACCTAAAACGGCTTTGTGGTACATAATGATTTTTAAACGAATCTGACACATGGCTATGAGATCGGTGATGAATGAGGGTGACCAGTGATAGATGAGAATGCATGCTTGACTCAAGACCTCCTAAGACTCAGACTCTAAGATAAAATGAAACCAAACTTAGACTAACACTGACCTTTATCATCAAGCTAGTATGAGAAATTTTGGCATTAGAATTCTTAAGTGATAACACACCCATCCAAATCCATCAAGTGTCTTCTGTAGGGAATATGGGGAACATTAGGCAAACTCAACCAATCGGCATCTCTGTTAAACTAGGGATTGTCGAGCACATCCATGTTGGAGTAACATGTACTCCGAAGGAGATTCATCTTTATACTGATCTTTTTTGTGAATTTCGTGATGTGTTCGCTTGATTTTATGAAGAGATGCCCAACATCGATCCTAGCATTGTGGTGCATGAGATACCTACATATCTGGGTGCCAAACCTATCCAACAGCGTCTACACCTTGTGCACCTCTGAAAGGCTGTAGCTATTAAAGCGGATGTTGAAAAGCTTCTTAAGGCTGGCTTCATTTACCCTATCCCGCTCACAGATTGGGTTTCTAATATTGTCCCTGTGACTAAAAAACAGGGCACTATTAGGGTATGTGTTGATTATCATGACATTAACCATGCCTATCCCAAAGACAACTACCCCACACCTTTCATTGACCAGCTCATTGATGAGTGTGCCGGGAGTGAGATATATTCATTCATGAATGGCTTTTCTGGTTATAACCAGATTAATATCTCACCTACGGATCAACACAAGACCACCTTTATCTATCTGTGGGGCACTTTCACTTATAAAAAGCTCCCCTTCGGTTTAAAAAATGCCGGTGCCACCTTCCAGCGCGCGATGTTTTATGTGTTTCGTGATATTCGACACATTGTGCAGCCTTACTTGGATGACCTTCCGGCTCATTCAATGAAATGCTAAGACCATCCAACCCATCTTCCCAAAAATTTTCTTCGCTGTCGACATTATCGTATTTGTATTAATCCGCATAAGTGTGTCTTCTACGTAGAGTCAGGAAAACTTCTAGGGTTCATCATCTCCCAAGAGGGTATCTTTCAGGATCCCCTTAAAGTCGAAGCCATCCTAAATCTCCCTCCCCCTACTTCTTTGCAGCAATTGCAGAGTTTACAGGGTAAAGGAAATTTTTTATGATGATTTATTCCGAATTATGCTAAAGTGGCCAAAGGCTATACACGGTTATTAAAGCAGGACACCCCTTTTCATTGGGATTCTGCTGCACAAGAATCCTTCGAGCACCTCAAAGCCCCCGTTGTTTCCGCTCCATTATTACATCCCCCTGATTATCACCATAACTACACTCTTTATTTAGCTACTGCCGATACCACCATTGGCATGGTTCTAGTTCAAGATGATGATGATGGTACTGAGCATGTCGTTTACTATCTCAGCCACAATTTACTTGATATGGAAACTCGATATGCCTATGTCGAGAAGTTGGCATTGGCCATCGTTTGCGCCGTCCAACGTTTCTGCCACTATATCTTATTGCGCACCACGACGGTGATTTCTGATTGCAACCTAATGACATACATCTTGTCACGTCAGTTACTGGGGGGAAAATACTCAAAGTGGATTGTCATCCTTCAAGAGTTCGACTTGCATTTCACTATCACCAAGTCTAAGAAGTCCCTTGTCTTCACTGAGTTGCTTTGCTCCCTACCATCTATTACCGCACCCTCTCGGTTAGAGGACCATATTTCGGATGAAAATCTGTTCGTGATTAGTACCCTCAATCTTTAGTATGGGGATATTATTGTCTACCATTAGACATCCTCTTTTCGTTCTGATTTGTCCAAGGATGCTCGGCAATGGATTCGCCATCATTCCCAACCTATCGCATTATTGGGGACACCCTGTACTGTCTTGGTGCCGAATCTGTTCTCCGCCGATGTTTAACGTTCGAGGAAGCCGAACGAGTTCTAAATGACTACCATTCTAGTGCCTGTGGTGGTCATATGTCTGAGTGTGCTACTGCTTAGAAGATCCTCCGTGCTGGTTATTTTTGGCCTTCTATTTTTAAGGATTGCATTCTTGTTGTCCGCTCTTGTCATGAGTGCCAAATCTACCAACAGAAGATGCACGCGCCTCTTGCTCCTTTGCACCCTATCGTTACTGTCGGCCCTTTTGCCAAATGGGGCATTGATGATATGACCGGTAACCCTTGCTTGGCCGGCAGACATGGGTATATCATCGTTGTTGTTGATTATTTCACGAAATGGGTCGAGGCGATGCCTACACTATCCGAAGACGGTCACACGGCGGTGAAATTTTTATTCAATCATGTTATTTCATGATTCAGAGTCCCTCAGGCTATCGTCACTGATTATGGCAAACAATTCTGTAATCATGTGATGACTGAGTTAACAACCCATCTAGGCTTGCGGCATGATAGCTCAACACCATACTATCCTCAGGCAAATGGCCAAGTGGAAGCTGTTAACAAAGTTTTAGTCAGGATGCTTCAACGCACCATCGGCATGCACAAGTCCAACTGGCATTTGATGTTGTTCTCCGCCTTGTGGGCCTACTAAACTTTAGTGAAGGATGCCACTGGATTCACCCCATTCCAATTGGTTTACGGTCTGGAGGCTACCCTTCCGATTGAGTGTGAGATCCCTTCTCTTAAATTAGCTGTCGAATTACTCCCCAACACTACTCCGGTAGAAGAATGTCTTCTTTACCTAGAATAGTTAGATGAGACCCGTCGACTAGCCTCTCTAGCCATTGAAGCACAAAAGAAGAGAGTGAAAACTCACTTTGATCATACTGTCCATCCTCGTTCTTTTGTTGAAGGGGATTTAGTCCTGCTCTATGATCAAGCAAATGATAAGCTGGGGGCAGGCAAATTCAAGCCTATGTGGCATGGGCCTTACATTGTGAAACGAGTTTTGCAAAAAGGGGCATATGAGCTAATCAATTATGAAGGGAACCCTTTAGATAAGCCCCGAAATGGGCTTTATCTGAAAAAATATTATGCATGAATCCCATGCATTTGATTTGTACATATGTGTGTTTTCAGCAGGTGTGTTGTGTGTATGTTTTCATGTCTGGCTTGGCGTGTAGGCATAATTGCCACTTATTGTGTCTTTTTGCTTCTCGTGCAGATGTCTGGTACACCTTACATTGGTTTTGCTGATGGTGCCTGCCGCAGTACCTAGAACCTTTCTTCTGCGGCGTGGGTGATCTACGATCCTCACGGTGAGTTAATAGACCTTCAAGGTTTTTATCTGGGTTGCACCACAAACAATGTTGCTGAATACAATGCCGTCATTGAATTACTGACCGAGGCTATCAACCTCAATATTCGTACATTGGTTGTGAATTTGGATTCTCAGCTTGTTGTCCACCAGCTTAACGGGCATTACTCCATCAAAGATCATCAGATTTTAAGGTTGTATTTACGTGTTAAATTGTTGGAAAGAATTTTTGATTTTATTACATATCAACACATTCCAAGAAGATTAAACACATAAATTGATGCATTAGCAAATCATGTATTAGACAGACATTTACGCAACATGTAATCAAAACAGTATATAGAAGCATTCAAAACACAATAATGAACCATAGGAATATATATATATATATATATATATATATATATATATATATATATATATATATCGTGTGGTGCACCAAGGCACTCAAAAAATAAGTGTACATGTCTAAATAGAGTCTGTGCTCTCCATACATCTGAGACACATGTCTCTCAAAAAATCAGTAGAAACTAAAACCTAGGCATCTACTGCGGTGGGTTACGCTCCTTATAGCACACCATTGCTCGTGTGACTCACCTCAAGAGTCTATGCACCCTAGGTATCACCCCTACTATATGTATCTGATACTCTATGGGGACCTCCTCGATCCCCCTGTAATCAGGGATCCCCTTTGTCAGGCCCTCAAGATTGTGGGCCACTGTCTCCACTGAAATGCCTGCTGGGGGAACCAAGGCTAGCTCTCTAATGCCTTGTGGATCCCTCCGTGCCTCTGGAGCTAGTCCCACGGGCCTCTCTGGTCCCACATCTGCAAGTAACATAGAGTACATTATTAAGACATATGCATGAAAAAATCCAAAAATATCATAAAAGAGAAATTACCAAAAATATTGTGCACGGTGTTTTACCTCCATCGTCCCACTGCTCACCAGTGGGCAACTGCATGTTGGGATCTTCACGGAAATCCATACCAGCATATGGGTAGTCCTTGACAAAGATCATCTGGCGATCCAGCCACTCACAGAATAGTGTCCCCCATGACACTGGTCGTCCGCCACCCCCTCGTTGCATGACATGTGCCCAGTGAGTGATCCGGGTCTCCCGTGGTCTGGACCTATCCAAGTCCATGTCCTGTAACTAAAGTGCTAGCACTTGCTCCAGCATGAGCGGGATCAAGATAGACCCGTAACCAAATTGCTTCACCTCTCCGCGACGACATTTGGTGAGCTGTCTCTTCATGTTAATAGTCACCGCTTTCGCCCAGTTGTACATGGTTGGGTTGAGGCAATCGAAAGCCAACCGAAGGTGGGTCTTTGTTACCTCATGTTGGGCTTGGGAACTCACTACCCTCATCACCCTAAATAGAACCGAGCAAAGAACCAAGTCTTCTACCGTGGGAATTGCCACTTTCCCACTAGTGTTTGATTTACGTGCCCCCAGGCACACTCGTGCTATCAACATGTCCAGTGATTTGCCCCCAGTTCGTTGGCCCTCTAGAATTGGCCTCTCGCCACGATAGGACAATCTGGTTAGGAAATATATATCCCTAGCATCGAACTCAATGTCTCTACCCTAGATAATGAAATTTCCGTCTGTTGGTTTCCAAGCACAAATTAGCAACTCCAACAAGTCGGGTTGGGCCTGAAGATGCGGAGTGAGGAAAAATTTGAGTAATCCACAAGCACGTAAAGCATTTCAGCACCCAACATCATTGAACGCTTGCTCATTGTTGATATCGTGATTTCATTCCTGCAAAACAAATGCCATGTTTCCCCGCATTAAAAGAAAAATGAGGTAGAACTCCTTTCATAATTTTAAATCCATAATTTATACAAAAATTCAACTTCACGTCGCCATCGCGGCTATTTTCCAAACAGCGGCGATGGCGCAGGGTCAATAGTTCATTTTTCCCGCGATCATCACAAGAGTACATCTATTTCTCGCGACGATCACAGAGGTGGTGTGTGTTACCATGCTCGGTCGTCACGAACCCAAGTGGCTTTTCCGCGACGATTGAGAGGTGGACTCGGATTTGAAAATCTACCTAAAACCACCTACCTAACACTAAATTGCATGAAAAAACCATCTAAATGCAGCGCAAGGGAGAATGTACTTACTTGGAGAAGGTTTCAGGATGAACCGTGGACGGATGGTGCCAGAATCAGCTTGAGAAATTCACTTAGGTTGGTGCTCCAAATGCCCAAAGGTAAAAATGTGCAATGTAAATGGTAAAAAATGAATTACCACACCCCTTTTTATAGTAAGTTTTTGGAAAAATTAAAAAATTATACTTTAGGGTGTGGGTTTTCTCATTTTTATCACATTGTTAATTAGGGTTTTTTGGTTTTTGACCGTATTTTCACATATATAATCTATTTATATCGAATGGGTCTTATGTTTGACGTGTTTTGTGTAGAGCTACAGGTGGCGGGATTATGGCATACTTTGTATACACTTGATCCGTATTTTCCCAAAGTCTTCTTTAACGCTCTTTTTCGACTTAAAAGACGAAAATATTTCTGAGGTATTCCTCTTGACTCGTTAAATGAAATAAGAGGCGATCTGCTTTAAGCTATTTTCTAATCGTGTAAACATGAAAAGATTTCTAGGATTTTGTCGTTTCAGGTTCGTTATTGGTTGCAAAATGGCGTGTCTTCGATCGCTTTTCTACTTTTTCAAATCGAAGTCACTAATGACGAAAAGTACTCCTTGATCGTAATGGTCAAGCAATTCTCTCAAGTATTATTTTATACTTTTTCGGGCTCGAGAGACACAACTCTACGAAAAAGGACCCCCTTGGAGTTTTCTTTTCTGTGTCTTTTTCAAACTCTCTAAACATGAAAAAGACTGCAAGTTTTACCTATTTCAGACTTGTTAAACCCTGACGACATTGGACTCGTCACCATGATGAGACTTGAGCTTCTCTTCCCTAGGGCTTGTTAAACTATTACTAGGTTGGATTCGACCGAAGGTCAAACTTATATTATAAGCATATGCTATCCCCTTCAATCTTGGGGTACTCGCCAGCAATGGTGGGGGAAAATTTGGAAGTCATCATCGGTTACCTGCGGCAGCTAGTCATTCTTGAACATCGACACTTTTGCTTCTTGTTGGTTTGGGATATCCATTCATCATCATTTGGCCTTCTAGGGTTTTTTGGGTTGCCATTTAGCCTCATTCCATCTAATCAATGCTGTCTCCATCAAGTCGCTGATCCCTTGGTACCTGAATGCTGCCGCCCTCCGGAGTCATGTCACCGACATGTTCAAGAGTATAATTCTTCTGCAATTCACATCCTTACCTCCTCCTCTGATACTCTGTTTCACCATCTACCACTTGTTCCTTATCTCGTGTCATTGATGGGGGAAACATTATGGCCCTCCTGTGACGGATCGTCTCTTGTCGACGTCAGCTCATTATCTAAGAGATTGAGCTAGAGATCTGCTTTGGTACCTTGGAGCTTGCACGCCTCAATGGCAAGTTCTTCGAGCCTTACGATCGGCTTTCATCATTGGTCGTCGATTGGGTGATTCCACAAGTGTTTGACTTCAGCTCATTCTTCACACTTCATGGTTTGTACTAGACAATAACTTGAGAGCCATTGTCATTATTTGTGGTTTCTCTCATGCTTGTTAACAGTTTTCATCATTGACTGATAATCAAGCGATTTTCTACCATGCTCAACTTTAGCACATCTGTTCATATGCTAGAATTTGTACTATGATCGGTTGGGTTTCAAGACCCCGAACTAAGATTACACATGTTCGAGCTGCGTGGATTAGTTCGTGATTACATGACTCTTTGATGGATGGCTGCGATCATATCTGAGTCTTCATGGATGGCTGCGACCATACCTTTGCCATTATCATGGTCTTACTAGCTCGGTGGCTGCGTCCATACCACAGACCTAGTTCGTATGTCTTTTGGATGGTTGCGCCCATGCCTTGACTACATGTATTTCGCTATCGAGATATCAGTTGTACTTGCACTTGCAGGTTCTTCCAAGTGGTGTTCCAGTTCAAACAGTTTCGTAAAGCATTTCAACCCTCCCACTCTCTCAGGCTTCATACTTTAGGGGGCATCTATTACATAATAATTTGTCACTACCTTCACCCCAGTCCTTCTACTATGTCATGTGTCTAGTAAAACATGCTCATATTGCACAAATGCTCTCTTATGTTGCCAATTGACCCACTCTTCCTAAGTTTTCTGCCTCGTCGCGAGAATCCACTTAATATACGTGACGGACCTCTATCATAAATAGTCCAGTTGCACCCCTATCGTAGGAGTACATATGATTCCCATGACGGTCGGATTTCATGCCCTGATGCGAGGCTATTTTCTATCTTTAGCAATGGTTTGACTGAATACATTGCTTCCTAATGACGTCGGCGCTAAAACTTAGTTATCGACCAGCGACGATCCAGATTGAGCGAATTCGTTCCAACAGTTAGCCTTTTGGATGTCTCTGGACCTGGTTTTTGGGTCATATTGGGTCGCCCTTCCCCCTCTGGCATGGTAGTTCTATCTTTTGTGCTACATGCCTTGAGGATAAGATCCCTCTCCATCATTTCATGCAGACTCTTTCTCCTATAAAAATCACTCACCATTGCTATCATCAACGAGTTCTTTTTGGTTGTACAATGCTACTGCTACTTTTGAGTTTGATAGATAGTTGGTGTGAGTGTGATAAGTGTGGGATTACTTTATAGTTTGCAAGAAGGTGTGGAGTGCCCTTAACCTTGTGTAAAGCTTGTGAATGAGAGAGAGATATATTGCTATTTTGGAGACCCATCTTTAAGAGTGAATGCTTGAAGAAACACACTGGTTGGACCATCTAAAAAGGCTTGTGACGTCAAGACATGGTTGTAAGCTTTGTTCTTGATTTATTATTAATGCAATTAATGATGATTTCCTATGTCTTGTATGTAATTTACTTGATAGCTCATGACTTCTTGACTTTATGAGTAAATAGGTCATTGTTGTTTCTCGGTTACATGCTCTGTTGTTTCTTTGTGGTGTTGTAGGTCAAACACTTTTAAGGAGAAGGAAACGAAAGCTAGAGCAGCACAACAGAACTTCATCGACTGTCAGTTTGAGGTAGGCCTCCAACGATGACTATTTGAGGGAATCAATTGTTGTTTTGTCCTTGTTGTGACTAGACCCACTACAGGGCTAGAGGGGTTGCCTCTGTCTGTAGAGGAAACACTTTCATGCATCACAGCAACAACTTCCACCTGGATACAAGAAAATCTTGCCAAGTCCTTCGCTAGTTGAAAACCCGATTGAAATAAATCAATTGTCAATCGAATTGCCTATCATTGAAAGTGAACCTTCTAAGTCCACACCGGACCAAAGTCAATTGGTCAAGATTGCAGTTGACCCAATCCTGCCTTTAGAAGGCCCACCTTTAGATGATACAGTTTCCAAAGAGAATGAGAATGACACTGTTCAAATTATTTTTGTCGAAATAGAGTCTAATGAACTTGGGGGAAATCCACCTATTCCTTTACAATAGGAAGAGACCCCCCAGTTCATGAGATTTATCCGGACATTTATCTGGTACCTCCTTCGAGCAATCTAGTCATTTTCTTTGATTGGAATCAACTAGCAAAACCCCGCCTTCCATCTAATGTACCATTCCGAATCATAGTACAAGTTTACAAAATGATCGTGTCTGGCACTATCATAGATGAAGGGGTTTCAGTGAGTATCCTTTCCTCAACTGCTTGGAAAGTGCTTGGTTCGCTATTGCTTCTACCTGAGAAACAAAATTTGTCAGGCTTCAACAAAGGAACCAGTTGACCATTAGGGATCCTTCCAAAGTTGCTGATAACTTTGAGAAAGAAAACCGTTCATTTGAACATGATGGTAGTTCAAGGTCCACTAGATTACAATCTACTCCTTGGACGTGACTATACATATATCATGGAAGCTATTGTTTCCACATCCTTTCGAGTGATGTGATTTCCACATGAAGGCAGACTGGTCCAACTTATTGACCAACTTTCATTTCTTGGTTCAAACACAGCTATAAATCAACCATCATCCCCAAATGGTCTCTTTCCGTCAACAATGTCTCTTCAACCTTCATTCCATCCACCTAATTACCATGGGTAGTTCGGTGAATGTTTTGAAGTTTAAGGGGCATGCATCCTAGTCTTCTTTGGCAGGTGAACCCAAAGGAAAAGAGGGATTTTCTTGAAAGGTCTTAATGCTTGGACTAAAGAAACATTCCCGTCTAGGTTATTTGATCTGTCTGATACACCTATTTCCTTTGTACGATTGTGATTGGAAGCTCACACCATTCACCTTCGTACGCTAGTGACAAGAAGCTCACACTAGTTAGCTTCGCCTATTTAGATAGAAAAAGCAAAGGAAGAGTTTTTGTCTGCTGATAGAAACAATCCTGTCTAACTGCAAGGACTTCCATTTGGTAACCTGGAAACTCTCCTTTTACTGAAACACCTCGGGGCATGAAAACCTTTGTATGCAAGTGAAAAACAACCTTTGATTTTCTTAGTTTGTAGGTACTCAACCCTTCAACCTCGTAGCTCGGTCATTTCTAGCCTGCATAAAAAGGCCATGAGCACATGTTATAGTAGTGTTCAAGCTCATTAAAAAATAAATCTACCAAGAGACATTATCAAAAGGCTGGAATTTTGTAATTTGTAAGGAAGTGTTGGTGGTTTGTTGGTGAGAAGAGACATTGCATTGTTGGGTGATTTGCTTGTTAATGAGGTGAAGAGGGCTTCTACACTGGGAGGATGATGTTGGATCAGACAGCTGGGTTGTAATCCTCTCTTTCACTACTATTAATAAAGTTCTTTGAGTTTTCCTCCATATAATTGTGTATTTGTGAATCTTATTGTTTATGAATGCAATTGTATGGTCAATGTGTTTCTGATTCCGCATTGTTTATGATGTTTTAGATGGAGATGCTTTGACAGTTTGCTATTACTTTGACTCTACAGGTACTCTTTAAAGCGAGACAAGGAGGAGAGGATTGGCAAATTCTATCAAGGAAAGGAGAAATCAAGCTAGGATCAAAGCGGAAGATCCAGGTTGGTCCTCTTTTCTTCCCTCTCATCTATCACACTTAAAGGAACCCTTGAAAAGCTTTCATTGTTTGTTTCTAAGTTAGCTACCCATCTTAGTGGGACTAGCAGTTCGAATCGACACTAGTTTTCCCTGAAACAAAATGGTGACTCCACTGGGGAGGATGATGCTGGATCAGACAACTGGGTTGTAATTCTCTCTTTCACTACTATTAATAAATTTCTTTGAGTTTTCCTCCATATAATCGTGTATTTGTGAATCTTATTTTTTATGATTGCAATTGTATGGTCAATGTGTTTCTAATTCTGCATTATTTATGATGTTTTAGATGGAGATGCTTTGATGGTTTTCTGTTACTTTGACTCTACATGTACTCTTTGAAGCGGGACAAGTAGGAGAGGAGTGGAAAATTCTATCAAGGAAAGGAGAAATCAAGCTAGGATCAAAGCGGAAGATCCAGGTTGGTCCTCTTTTCTTCCTTCTCATCTATCACAATTAAAGGAACTCTTGAAAAGCTTTCATTGTTTGTTTCTAAGATAGCTACCCATCTTAGTGGGACTAGCAGTTTGAATAGACACTAGTTTTCCCTGAAACAAGGTCCAAAATATCAGTGCATAGAAAGATAGTAGGTTAGCATATCAACACATTGGCAATCAAAGGTCAGCGTAACGGTGCATCAGGAGATTGGAACCTCAGAGATGAGTGTATCAGCACATTGGAATGTTAGAGGTCGACATATTGGAAATGTCATAATTATGGAGGCATGATACATCGGAGTAGGTTGTATCATAGGTTGGAGGAAATCAAAATCCTAGAGATCGGCGTATCTGAACATTGGCATATGGTAAATCATAATATCATAACTTTGTCAAGTGAGGAACCTTTAAAATATTGCAATATCGATAAGTGTCGATAAGCCTTTAAGAGCACTGAGGAATGTCAAAAGAGAATTAACAAAGCATTTCAGTGCAAAACCAAGGTTGACGATTCATCCTCTCTCTCCTCTAGAAAGACACATGGCCACATGTGATTGGCTCCGATAAGGACACATGACAGCATTTGGTTGGCTCCGATAAGGAAACATGGCAACTTCTGATTGGCTTTGATGAGGTATAATGGCAGCTGACATCAACATGACATGGTGGTACGGTAGGACGCATGGCAAAAATATTCAACCTTATTAGGTAAGCTAATGGGCTAGAACCCGGTGACACGCGTCACCACTAAGGAGTTGCCATGTGGGGTGATGACGTCATATCGGAAGTCGGCAATTGGAGGTTGAAGACATTGGAACTTTAGAATGGTTGTTGTTTGGAAATGTTTCAATATAGAGGGCTTTGATAAGGGGTTGGAAAATGGTCATGAGAGGTCAAAGAATTAAGGGCGTATAGCAGTTGACAAAGGGAGAATGGCCATCGGTAGGAGTTGAATGCTTACCACCTTAATGCTAAGCGACGGGTCACAGGCAACAGCCCTATGGTGAGAAGCGCGGTGAGGGCTAAGTAGAAGGAGCTCAACAATCATAGGATTAGGATATCAAAACTTCAGAAAAGTTGATTATTAAAAACGTTTTGATATAGGGAGCTTACGATATTGGGTAGGATCATGGTCATGTAAATCCATAGAGTTAAGTGCGCAGAGCAGTGGCAAAGGAATATTGGCCCTGATAGGAACATTGTACCACTATGGTGTAACAATGTGAAATTTCTTCAATAGAGGAGTATAGAGAGGGAAAGGTGTATGTGTCAATAGTTATGATATTGAATGCAACAACATAGGAGTTGGTCTCAAAAGTAATGGCAACTATCAGATATCGTTGGGTCAAGGAAGCAAGGACCACGATCTTCAAGAAAGAGTGTTGGGTCTTCCTTGAGGTGAGACAAGGCATTGTTGTTCTCCTATGCATGTCTTCAGTGAGTTAAATGAAGGTATGGGACTCATCAGCTAGTGTGCAGGTCATCCGAGAATTAATTTCTCCGCATGGAGCTCCATGTAGTTAGGTGATGAAGGACTACAAGGTTGATCATTGTTTCTACACTCTGATAAGAAATAGAAAGGAGATGCTAGAGAAGAAAGGAAGGCCATGTGTAAGTATGGGGGGGAAGCATGAGGACAGGTAGTAGAGTCTACCTTATGCAAAGAGCCTCAGTGAGAGAAGAGTTTTATACAGAGAGGACCGTTCCTAGTTGGTGTATGCAGGTGGACTGAGAATTCATTTTCAGTATCAAGACCTATCAATTGCCCATTCCCATGGTTAATGTAGTGGCGAGGACAAAGGGAGATGCAACAGTAGAATGGAAGAGCCATGGCGAGGTACATTTTCACAGTTTGAATACATGATAGAGTGGTATACCGATTAGGGGGCAACAGAGGAACAAAACCCAAGAGCTCAGATGTTGTAAAAAATCTGGTAGATTCACAAGCTCATGCAACGTACTAAAGTAAAAGACAAGAATCTACTTCTACTTTCAACCAGTAGAAGCCAATAGATCGATGAAGAAAATAAGAACAAGAAGAAGATAAATCAATGGCACATAACACAATATGTATCTGGGGAAATGCACTAATCAAAACCTCGATATCTATATTGCATATATCATAAATCCAAGCTGATAATAGAATACTTGTTCACAAAAGAACAATCCCTGCATAACTATAATCAATCTCCCAGCTCACAAGAAAGCTCAAGGAAATTCCTTAGCCTACTCTATAACTCTCCAAGCCCCTATTTCCTTGCACAATTCCTATGGTTGAATATCCCATATTAATGGGAATCCAATGCTTCCAAAACTGTGTAATCCAAACTAGGTCCAGTTCCTAATTTCATGCATGATCTATACAACTAAGTAAACCATACAACTGATAGTGCATTGTCCGTACACTCTAGTTTCAACTAGGTCTTTCTCTGAATTGGCATGCATAAGTTTCTCATGAGGAAATATTCAGTTAACTAGAGTAGCACTAGTGGATGCATTAGTGCACCAACTAACTCTTGGTCCTCTATTAGTTCTAAAAACAATTTAGAACTAATTTAACTGAACTTAACTCAGTAAAATGAGTGATCTAATTTCCAACTCAAATTAAACTCATACTGGACCCCTAAAACCTAGGGATAACATATACGTGAGTACAGAAAGACATCCAACTCAAAATTCCTAAGCTAATTATGTTAATTAAACTTAATTAACTATTTACAAGTTTCTATGACAATAGAATTCTACTTTAATTCTCAGTTTAATTCAAGGACAAATTAAACTAGAATTTCTTGTTGCCATTTCTCAACACTCCCTCTCAACAAGAAATGGATTATCAACTACCCCGATCCTGTCTCTGTGAAACTTGAATTTACATCTTGACAATGCCTTTGTCAAAATGTCAGCATCTTTCTCCTCCGTGGGAATGTACTCTAACAACATAATCTACCTCAATACACTATCTCTGAGCTAATGCTATCCGATACCAATATGATTGAATCGATCATGAAAAATGAGATTTTCAGAGAGTTTGATACAACTTTTATTATCGTAGTAAATCACAGTTGGATCCATCTGTTGACCAAACAAACCAACCAATATCTTCCTCATCTATATGGCCTCACATGTTTCTTGACTCGCAGCCATGTACTCTGCCTCTACCGAACTGAGTGCAACCGATCTTTGTTTCCTGTTGTACCAAGAAACTATCGTTGACCCAATACTGAAGATCCCTCTTGATGTGTTCTTCTTATCGAATGGACTCCCTGCCCAATCTGCATCAATGAAGCCTTGAAGGTTCACTCCCTTTGTCCATCTATACCATAATCCATACTAAAAAGTGCCCCTGAGGTATCTCAACACATGATTTGTCACCTTCCAATACAACCTGGTAAGCCTAACCATCACTTGACTAAGATGGTTAACTGCATAGCACATATCCGATCATGTGTTCACCAAGTACATGAGTGAACCCACAAGCTTCATGTAAACAGTAGCTTCCACTACTTCCCTTGATGTAGCATCCTCCTTCCTCCAGTTACCTGCTAGAGGAGTCTCCATGGGTTTGATGCTCTCCATGTGGAATCTCCTAACTATCACATTGGGATACTTTCCCTTAGACACAAACAACTCCCCATCTCCCTGCCATACCTCCAAGCCAAGAAAGTAATGCATGGACCCCATGTCCTTCATCTCAAACTCTCTTTCAAGGTTCTCCTTGGAAGATTTGATCAGCTGATCATCACCTATCATTATGAGATCACCAACATAAAGTATAATGATCAACAACTTACCTTCAACCACTATGTGGTACAAGTTCACATCTACTTCACTCTTCGTGAAGCCCAACTCGATGAAGTAGCTATCTATCCTAGTGTACCAAGCATGGGGCGCTTGCTTTAGCCCATACAATGCTCTCTTGAGTCAGCACACATGTGACTCATGGTTAAAGGATTCAAAACGTTCAGGCTGCTTTATGTACACCTCTACCTCAATCATGCCATTAAGGAAGGTTGTCTTCACATCCATATGACGTATCTTCCAACCCATCTATGCTGATAGTGCCAATATTGATTTGATTGATGAGTACCTTGCAACAGGAGCAAAGGTCTCATCATAGTCAATCCCCTTTACCTGTGAAAAGCCACAAGACACAAATCTAGCCTTATTCTTCTCCACACTACCATGTGCAGCTTGCTTTACCTTGTAAATCCAATGAGAGCTCACCACTCGCTCGTCCTCTGGTCTCAAGACCACATCCCAAACACTGTTACGAACCATGGAGTCATACTCCTCCAGCATGGCATCAACCCAAACTGGTTATTACACTACTTCACTAAAGGAATATGCCTCTGTCACAACACGCCTGCCCATAAGATCCATGTATCTAGTGTACCTCTCAGGTGACCTCCTCTACCTACGTTGAGAAGTGGGTGCTCCCACATTCTCCCATGCATCATCCAACAATCTATCAACCTCTCTGGTGTGCTTTCTTCCCTCTCTAGAAGACCTTGACTGAGTGGACGTCTCCACTCCTGAATCCTCTACATGTAGTTACTCCACATCATTCTGAGGCTCCTCAACCTTACGAGCTAAAAGCTCCTCACTGTTACACATTATTTTATCACCGACCCCACATCCCCTGATACTGGATAAAGTCTGTCTCTGAGTGATATATTCTCTTTTTGATATACCAAAATATGTGTCCAAAGCTTCCATATTACTCAAGAAGATTTCCTAAGCTCATTAATCCTGAAGTTGACCCCTTTTACCCATGTTTCAAAATCGTCTCAGGTCATCAGTGTCCTGCCTGTGACGATAGCCCAGAATGAACTAATGCCTCATGACGACCTCTCTGAGTCTCAGTGTTTGACTCGCAACAGTCTTTGAGTCTCAGTGTTTGACCTACGATGGCCCAGATATGGCGAATTAGTTCAAACATAATAATTCTAGTTGGTTCTAGAACTAGTTGTTGGGTCAAAGAAGTTCACCTCTCCTCATTTGAGATGGTGGTTCCACCTTTTGAGTAACCACCCTTGAACATAAGCTTCCTCTCCCCTCATTTATGGAGGCTCCTCCTCTTATAAAAGCATCCTCCATGACTATGATTAGCTAGTTCGGAGTTCTTAGCAAGTTCTGAGAGTGCTAGTTGACTTTTTGGTGTGCTAATTCTTAGCTTGTTGGATTGATATCTTACAATTTGGATTACCTTTCATGTTGTGGATTGAGAGTGTAAAATGGTTTTGTAAGAAGGAAGCCTTGTTGCGATTGCCTTAGTTTCATACTTGTGCTTTTGGGTGAGAGATAGAGTCATCAGTCTTTCTGGGAGACCTTCGAGAGTGAATGCTTATGGAGACCTACTGATCGGACCCTTCAAGGAAGCTTGCGACGTCAACGCGTGGCTGTAACCTTTGCTGTTGTTTATATTAATACAATCAATAGTTATTTTCTATATCATGTATGAAATGTATGTTGATAGCTTATGGTTCCTTGACTCTGTAAGTAGATAGTTCATTGTTGTGCTCTATTATGTGTTTTTTTGTTTTCATATGTTGTTTCAAGTGAATCATTCATTAAGGAGAAGATAGTGATAGCTGAACCGACGTGACGAAGACTTCATTAAACACCGGTATAAGGTAGGCCTCTTCAATGATAACTATTTAAGGAATTAGCTATTCTCTTTGTCTTGTTGTGACTAGACCCATTCTAGGGCTATAGGGGTTGTCTCTGTCTGCAGAGGGAACTTTCCTGCATCACAAGTTGGCGACTCCACTAGGGACATGATTTGTATGTTGTCTCTTGATTTTTCTCTTGTTGTTTTCGATTCAATTACATAGTGTCTCTTTGTTTTGGGACTGAACCATCGGTGATTTGGATCACTTGAGTAGATCTGGTAGTCGACCTCACTTTCTCAGTGATAAGCCTGGTGTCTTTCCATTGTTTTTGCCTTGTTTTCCCTCTTTATTGAGATCATCACTATTTAATTCCTAACAGCTATGACAAATCACTTCTGTTCCCTTTACCCTCGCTGTACGTCGTAGATATCCCATCATACAGCTGTGATGATTCCTGAAATCAGACCGTCTCTGTAAATAGGTGTACTCTTGTGACGACATCTCTGAAAATAGGTGTACTCTTGCAACTGTCTCAAGTTGTCATTATTGCGACTACGACGATTTCTGTAGGGTTAATTTTTACAACCCTGCCTCCTGAATACACCAGTGTATGTTCTCCTTTGTTGTTTCTTTCACCTTGTTAAGCTTATTTTGATTGTGTTTACTAAGGCATGTCCTTCTCGATTCCATTTGTATGAAATTTGAATTTTTGGACTGTGTGACCTAGGTCTTTTAGGGTTTCGTCAAGAATTCATTGGTTTTGGGTTGCTTGTCCTTTCAAGTTTCTGAACTACATCCACAACAGTCTTGTTGACTTGTTTGAAGATGTTCTCTTGCTACTTTCCCATCTTCCTGGTTGATCTGTATTGATTGGTCATCAAACTCGCTTGTTGTGTTGATTTGATTTCCGTTCACTATTGAAGCATAGATTACATTTGCCTTTTGATCAATTGGGCTGTGCATTAGCTTGTTTGTTATTTATTCCAAAAATAAAAAACAATTGCGCTCATGTAGTATACAAAAATGAAAGCATGTTTGCATTAGTATATCCTTTATGATTAGGAATTGAAAAGCAAAATTTAAATCTTTCATTTTTTGTCATAGTAGTTGCGAGATAAGTGGAAATCGATGCATTGAGTTTCCTATTGATTGGATTACTTGCTTGCACTATTGTTCTTGTATTTTCTTGTTATTGTCTTGGAAATGAACTCCTTACCCTCATTTAGGTAGTCGTTCATCGAAAGGAATGGTTTTTGCTTATCTAGTTGCATTCTAGGAGTGTTAAAGATACATTCGCTAGGGCCTTGAAATCGAGACTTAATTCAAGATTAACTATTAAAATCTATTGAGTGAACTTAAAAATGCATTGGAACCTAATGCTCACATATATAGAGGTCTAGGCTAGAGACATGTTTCGGTGTCATTAAACCTAGTTTCTATTGTTTTCACTAAGGTTGGGTGATTCATCCTTTTGTGATTCAATAGGTACTAGTATGGATTTGTATTCCCCGTACCGTCAAGTATATAATGGGAGGCCCCACTAGGTTATCATCCTATTATCCATAGGAATCTTAGTCTGCCGCCTTACGAATCATAACGCACCGAGCACAACATTCGGGAAGATTGACTGTCGTACGGGAAGTCCTTGGTCATTTCTCTTTCATTTTATTACCAAGGTGTATACGAAGTTTTGCGATTTGTCTGTTAAACCTCTTGTCTAGTACTCCAGAGTAGTCACTTTCATTCCTTTTCGACTCTTTAAAAGTAAAAGGATCATCTGAGCACTTGTCCTTTTAGGCTCATTAAACTTCAAAAGTGATAGAGTCACCTTTCGTCCTTTTCTCGACTCTTAAAATATGAAAAGGAAACGTTTTGTTTCAATGTTGTAAAATTTAACTAGCCACGAAATATTCTTGGTTACAATTAGTGTTTCTTTCAAAATCAATTCCAATGGCAACATTTTCAGAGTCTACTAGTCAAGGTCTCCCCCCAGATTGGAATCCTAGTCCTTTCCTTCTTTCGGAAATGCTAGTGCTCCTTATATGGCAACATTGTCCCTGCCTGGGTTAACCATTGGCCTACCAATTTGGTTGGTTTCAACCTCAGTGATCCCAAGCATCCCGACTCCTGCTCCGCCATCTCCTTCATTTGAATCACGTCATGATGATTCTAGGGTTGACCCTTCGCCTTCTTCCCCTATTTCTTCACCCTCCTCTTCTACTTCACCTGGTGAAAGTTCCAAATCCAAGAACTAGGAGGCTAAGAAGAAGAAGAGGAAGACGAAGAAGAAGAAGTTAGATAAGTGAGAAGCCAACCATGCGATTATTGCTTTGAGTGCACCTCCTATAGAAAAACCTTCTGATCCTCCACAGAAGGTCAAATTTCCTTGTAAGTTGTGCAAGGGTGATCATTACCTTCGAGATCGTCCTAATATTCCCAGGATCTCAGAAGTATGGTCGCGATATATAATTCGACCATCCTTATCGACCTTTGAAGATCATGTCGATGTTACACCTTTAGCTAGTGATGGTAAGAAGAAAGGGAAGATTAGATTTCCATTTAGGTTATGTGAAGGAGAGCATCATCTTCACCTTTGTCCTCTTATGGATAAAGCTTCCAAAGTTTTGGAAAACCTGGTAGTTCCTCAACCCCAACTTCCTGTTGGTTATTAGAGGATTTCTTCTAACCCTCCCCAGATTGGTAAAGAGATTGACTTGGATTCATCTCTTGCCCATCCTGCTCTTCCTGAGCCTGATTGTGTTATGTCTGTTCTCAACCAACCATTGGTCGAAGAGAGTGATAGCTTGGTTTTGCCACCAATTTTTCATTCTGTTCTGGAAGATCATAATGATTACACTGCTCATGTTCTTCTAGTTTCTTCAAATTCTCATGAATCCAAAAGTGACCCTCCTGTCCCTGCTACTCTGGAGAATCCTTCTTCTATTCCTACAGAGCATGGGGGCAATCATATGACACCCCCACTAAGTAGTTTTTCCATTTCCTTCGATTGGAGTCACTTGACTGCTTTCCGCCTCCCATCTTATGTGCCTTTCCAGGTCACAGTGCATGCCTATAATATGGTAGTACCTGGCACTATTTTGGATGAAGGTGTGTCTGTTAGCCTCATGTCTTCCACTACTTGGCAAGCTTTGGACTTCCCACATCTTGTGCCTGTCACCCAGAATATATTGGCTTTCAACGGAGGAACTAGTCAACCCTTAGGGATCCTTCTGAAGTTCCCTGTTACTTTGGGAGGTAAAAACATATATATAGACGTGATGGTCATCCAAGGTGTGTTGGATTTCAATCTTCTCCTTGGTCGAGACTATATTTATGTCATGGGAGCTCTTGTTTCTTCGCTTTTCTATGTGGTTTGTTTTCCACATGACAGAAGAATTATGACTATATACCAATTGTCATTCTTTGGTCACCAAGTACCTCCTTTGCAACCATCATCCCCTATCTACTCTTGTTTTCCAGCAGTACCTTCCTTTCCATAGGACAATTATGTGGCTACCCATTCCGCCTCCATTGATGATCACACAGATGATCTAGTACATCATTTATTGGGGGAATTGGGACCCAATCTGTCATTGGTACCCCATGACTTGTATTCCTCCCGGAGTGTGGTCCTTCCATCTAGTGAAGACCTCTTGGGAGCCCTGTTTTCATATGGTCCATGAACAAGGAGTCTCAAGGATAGTTTTTTTCTTGTGTCAACCTCATTAAAATACGAAACAAGGAGTCCTGAGGATAGTTTGTTCCTATGTCAACCTCGTTAAAAAATGAAACAAGGGTTGATGAGCATAGTTTTTATCTTGTGTCAAGCTCCTTAAAAAATGAAACAAGGGTCATGAGGATAGTTCGTGATCTTGTGTCAACCTCGTTAAAAAATGAAACAAGGAGTATGGAGCATAGTTCCTTGTCTTGTGTCAAGCTCGTTAAAAAAATGAATCAAGGCATCTTGAGGAGAGTTCTTATTCTTGTGTCAACCTCATTAAAAAATGAAATAAATGTCTTGAGGATAGTTCTTTCACTGTGTTAACCTCATTAAAACATGAAACAACTCCCTTTTACCAATCGTGTCTTTGATTGAGATCTCATAAAATCCTAGTCGAGTCTTTCCTGGATCTCGAAAGTGAACCTTCATTACATCCACCTAGTTGAATTCAATGAAGCTTGGGGGGCATGTACCTCGATTGAATCATTATGTTGGGGGCATGCGAAACTTATTCAAGCATAGTTTTTCGTTTCAAGCTTGTGTAAACATGAAACCGAATCCAAGAAAAGTTCTCAATGGTTCGAGCTTGTGTGAAAATGAACCCACATCTGATTTACATCTTGTGATTGTCATTTTTATCAGCAAATTTCTACTAGATGAGCCTTGGTTGTTTCATTCCATCGTCGTCATCTCTTTGATCGATCATATGATTTCACTTGGTTGTTTTTCCTTTCTTGAGGGACCACGACGGTGAGTGGTTTTATTAGCCAGCCTCTTGACCATTACATGTTTTGAGCAGTTCCACCATTGTCGGAACCAGTTGCTACCCTTTATACCACTCGTTCCTCTAGGACGAGTCACCTTTAAGCTCTTTTCTGACTCATAAAAGATGAAAATATTGCAGAGTATTTTTCCCTTTTTGACTCATAAAGGAAATAAAATGGGGGGGTCCACTTTCAAGCTCTTTTCGGACCCTTTTTAAAAACAAAAAGATTGTCAAGCTCTTGTTGCTTTGAACTCGTTAAAGGCTGCGAAGCATCATCTACCCAGTATAAGTTTACCCCTTTTATGGACTGGGATAGATTACTTACGAAAAAGGTATACATTGGTCTATCATGGTCAATAGGTTCCCTTGGGTATCGTTTTCTACCTTTTCAGGATTGAGAGACACAAACATACAAAAAGGGCCCCTTTGGAGTTTTTTTTTTTTTTTTTTTCCATGTTTTTTTCAAACTCTCTAAACATGAAAAAGACTCCAAGTTTTACCTATGTCAGACTCATTAAACCCTGATGACATTGGACTCATCGCCATGATGAGACTCGAGCTTCTCCTCCCTAAGGCTCGTTAAAATTTCACTAGGTTGGATTTGTCCGAAGGACAAACTTATATTGCAAGCATATGCTATTCCCTTCAAGCTTGTGTTCCAAAAATAATTGGAGTACTCGCCAGCAATGGTGGGGGAAAAATTTGGAAATATTTTGTTGATTACCTACAATAGCTTTTCGCTCTTGAACATTGACACTTTTTTCTTCTCGTCGGGTTTGGGATATCCTCACTTCGTCATTGGCCTTCCAAGATTTGGGTTCTTCATTTTTTCCTAATTCCATTTGATCCTTATTATCTCCGCATGACCTTCAATCCCTTGGTACCAAAACAATGCCACATTACCGAGTCGTGTCGCTGATATGTTCAAGAGCTTAATCCTTCTGCAGTTTGCACCCTTACATCCTCTTTTGTCTCGCACCGTGATGTGGGAAACATTATGGCCCTCCTGCGACAGATTGCTTCCTGTTGACATCAACTCATTATCTAGGAAGTTGATCTAGAGACTCCTTTCAGGTACCTTGGAGCTTGCATGCCTCAATAGCAAGTTCTTCGCATTCAACGATAGGCTTGCATCATTGGCCTTTGATCGAGTGATTTCACAAGTGTTCGAATCTAGATCATTCTTCACACTTTGTGGATTGTACTATCACTACCTTAAGAACCATTGACATTATTGGTGGTCTCTCTCGCACTTGTTAACAGTTCACATCATTGGCTGGTAATCAAGGGATTTTCTAGTATGCTCGACTTCAACACATTTATTCACAGATTAGAAATTGTACGATGGGCAGGTCGGGATTCAAGACCCTGGGCTTAGATTACACAAGTCTAGGTTGTGTGGATTATTTATACATGACTCTTTTGATTGGATGGTTGCGACCATACTTGAGTCTTTCTGGATGGTTGCGTCCATACCTGTGTTTTCATATGGTCTTTTCGACTGTATGACTGCATCCATACCATAGACTAGTTCTATTTGTCTTTTGGATGGCTGCGCACATACCTTGACTACATGTATTTCTTTCATTGTCAGAGATATCAGTTGTATTTGCATCTGTAGGTTCTTCGCGATGGTGCTCTAGTTCAGTTATGATTTCATAAAGAATTTCACCCCTCCTACTCTCTCAGCCTTCATGCTTTAGAGGGCATCTGTTGCACAGTATTTTGTCACTGACCCCACATCCCCTGATACTGGATAAAGTCAGTCTCTGAGTGATATCTGCTCTTTTTCATATACCAAGATATGTGTCCAAATCTTCCATATTACTCAAGAAGGTTGCCTAAGCTCATTAATCCTGAAGTTGACCCCTTTTTACCCATGTTTCAAAATCAGCTCAGGTCATCAGTGTCCTGCCTGTGATGATAGCCCAAAATGAACTAACGCCTTACGATGATGTCTTTGAGTCTCAGTGTTTGACCTGTGATAGTCTCTAAGTCTTAGTGTTTGACCTGTGATGACCCAGATATGGCGAATTAGTTCAAATAGAAAACTTATGGGTGGTTCTAGAGCTGGTTGTTGGGTCAAAGAAGTTCGCCTCTCCTCATTTGAGATGGTGGTTATGACTTTTGAGTAACCTCCCTTCAAGATAAGCTTCCTCTCCCCTCACTTATGGAGGCTCCTCCTCTTATAAAAGCATCCTCCATGACTATGATCAACTAGTTCGGAGTTCTTAGCAAGTTCTGAGAGAGCTAGTTGAGTTTTTGGTGTGCTAGTTCTTAGCTTTCTGGATTGATAGTTTATAGTTTGGATTGCCTTTCATGTTGTGGTTTGAGAGTGTAAAATGGTTTTGTAAGAAGGAAGCCTTGTTGTGATTGCTTTAGTTTCATACTTGTGCTTTTGGGTGAGAGAGAGAGCCATCAGTCTTTCTAGGAAACCTTCAAGGGTGAATGCTTATGGAGACATACTGATTAGACCTTTCAAGGAAGCTTGCAACGTCAAGGCATGGTTGTAAGCTTCACTGTTGTTTATATTAATACAATCAATAGGTATTTCCTATATCATGTATGAAATGTATGTTGATAGCTTATGGTTCCTTGACTATGTAAGTAGATAATTCGTTGTTGTGCTCTATTATGTGTTTTGCCATTTTCATATGCTGTTTCAGGTGAATCATTCATTAAGGAGAAGATAGCAATAGCTAAAGCGACGTGATGAAGACTTCATTAAACATTGGTATAAGGGAGGCCTCTTCAACAATAACTATTTAAGGAATTAACTATTGTCTTTGTCTTGCTATGACTAGACCCACTCTAGGGCTAGAGGGGTTGTCCCTATCTGCAGAGGGAACTTTCCTCCATCACACTCATCTACATGTAGGTCAAGCTCCCTTTCAATGAAAAATTGCATGGCCTTCTCCTCATCGAATCTGACATCCCTGGGAACCATTGTCATCCTATTGGTTGGAAAGTGCACCTAATAGTTGTAAGGTGTATCAGAGTACCCCACAAATATCCCCAACTTTGTTGTCATCACAAGCTTCTTCCATGCATCTTTGGTCACATGGAAATATATCGATGACCAAAAAATCCTGAAGTGACCAACATCTGGCCTCTTACTGTAATAAGACTGCTCTGGTGTCTTCATCTCAAGTATCCAATGTGGGATACCGTTCTAAACATAAACCGTTGTGTTTCATGTCTCAACCCACAAGTGTAGTTATAGGCCTTGATCATGCAACATTTCCCTCGCTGCCCCTACTATGCCTATGTTCTTCCTCTCGGCCATCAAATTCTACTGAGGGTTATGGGGTGTCATCAACTCTTGTTTAATCCCTTCCGCTGCACAGAAGTTCTTAAACTCGTTTGAGACATACTCACCACCATTATCACTCCATATATATTTAACCTTCTTGTTTGACTCTTTCTCCATCAATGCTTTAAATTCAAAAAACTTTGTGAAAGCCTGATCCTTTTTCTGCATGAAAAATATCCAACATTTACGAGAATATTCATCAACAAATATAACATAATACATGTGTTTGGTCTAGATGTTGTCGAGAATGGTCCATACACATCTACATGGACTCTCTCTAGAATAGCCTTTGCTCAATTGTCTCTGTCGTGAATGGAATACTTGGTGTATTATCCCAAAGTACACCTCTTGCATATATCAACTTTCTCAAGCGTACCTTTGGGAAGACCGATAGAGATCTGCTGCAATATATTCAAAGCTCCATGATGCAAGTGGCCTAATTGTATATGCCACAAGTCACCAATGTCTCGGTTCTGCACCCTTTCTGCTTTTATTGTCAAAGAAGCACACTTCTCTATCTCTAACTTATAGAGATTCTTCACTCGAATCCCTATCTTCTTTACCTGATTCGTGGCTATGTGTCAAAGGAACACCTTTCCTTTGGAGAATATCACATCATAGCCTCTTTCCTCAAGCATGGCAATGGATACCAAGTCCTTCTTCAACCTAGGCACATACATAACATTCTTTAATGTGAGTGGAGCCCCATGCTCCCTCTGAAAAGTAATCGTGCCCAATCCAGTAACACTATACTTCTCATCGTCACCCATATCGATATGCATTTGGAGATCTTTCTCCTCTAGGTCACTTAATAACTCTTGCCACCAGTAATGCGGAATGAAGCTCCATTGTCTAAGTACCGTACACTTCCCATCATTTATGAGACAATGCATGCAATGAGGGAAAATTCCAATTTGAATTGAGAGGCCAAAGCCTCACCCACCGCTCCTCCTTAGGAATTCTTCTTGGACTTCTTGAGTGGACAATTTGTAGCGAAATGTCCCAGCTCATGACAATGAAAGAACTTAAATTTCATCATGTCTTTCTTCTTACCTCCATGATAATAATCCATTTTCCCCTTCTTTTCCTTTCCCTTTCCCCTTCTTTGCCTTAATTGCTAAGGCATAGTTCTCTTCATCATCCGTCTTTGATGAAAAGCAATCCCTTATGTTCCTTATTGCGGGTGGAAACACCCTAGGATCTTGGGTTGGAAACCCCAATAGAGCAGAGGGAATACAACATAATGAAACATGTAGCCAAGCAATCTAAATGCTTAAACTACTAAAGTAGTAAGAAGAGGTATTACCCGGAGGTCGTACGTTTGAGGTCGATCTCGCAGGGTCCAAACCATCTATTCCTTCTAATGACTTTAGAACCTACAACTTATCCAAGAAAAGAATATACAATAGCAGTAATAGAAAGAATGCTCATGATATAGGTGTTAAATCATATAATCACATGAGAAACTGAGCATTGACATAGGATTTCATATGTAAATCATAACATAGATTAATGCATAAACACAATAAATATCAAGAACAGAGCATCATTTATTTATTGATGTAAGCTAAATGAAATGTGGAAAACTACAACCTGATTCTTCCTCCAGCTCCAAGTGGAACCGTCCTCCGGATCCATTTGTCCATGCCTCAACAATCCTCCTCCATAAAGGTACACCAGGATTTCATATAAAGATGATGGACACCTCAAAGAAGGAAAGAAATGTTTCCAATAACTTGGGAATGCAGGAGGCACAGGGATTTCTTTAGACTTGATCAGGAATGTTGTTGGGCTGCCAAATTAACATTCACTTTCACTTTATTTTTCACCTTTATCCTCATTTTGTCACCTCATTCCATTATAATATCATTACATAACCCTACATTATCATTACTACATGCGTTCACATTTACGTTTCCAAAGTTATTAATTTCATGTATTTAGAGTGAATTTATGATTAAAAGTTAGAGAAATAACATGTATTTTCGTATACCTAAAAGTGGCTTGAGTTTGATGACATGTGTAGATCATTTGGAACCTTCCAAGGCACCCTTATGTGGCCTCCCAAGATCAATTCGAATTTCAACTCAAGAGGTGGACCATATTCCAAGGAGACAGATCATGGAGATCTTGATGTGTCATGGGATTTGTATCTAGAATTTAGGGATAAGTTGAGACAAGTATGGACCTAGTAGATATTTAAGGGATCTACATTTATTTAGTAGATATCCCTAATTCATGTATAAATAAGAGGAACATCCTTCAAAGGAAAGGTGAACAGTTATCAGTTATTCATTAGCATCAGATTTATGATTGTTCATTCAGCATGAATAATATCATTTTCTCCAAATCATGAGTTATGAGTGTTGTTTGATTCTTAAGGTGTGATAGTTGTTCATGTGTGCTCATTGAGGAATGGAAGGATCCCCATACCAAGATAAGTACACTTTGTTGTAGAGTAATGTTCATAGTTGTGAATATACTAGTTTTAATTCTGGATGTTCATCTTATTTCTTTGTTGTAAATACTTGTAGATAATTTCAGTATGAATTCATGTTATGGCCATGTTTTGTTGTGTGAAGATTGATCTCCTTTCAGTAGCTAGTTTTTATGTGAGAAGGACAACCAGGAACTCCTAAGTTAGGAGCCTCTTCTCCATGAGCTAGACTGAACTGAAACAAGATTTACTTTCTAATATTCTTTCTTAGATTACATTTATGTGAAGATTGATTTCCTTTCAGTAGCTAGGTTTTTTATGTGAGAAGGACAACGCAGTCCTCCTAATTCAGGAGACTCTTCTCCATGAGCTAAGAACTAAACTAAAAACAATATTTACTTTCTTTCATTTATATGCTTTCTTTCCTGATTTCTTAGATTTTTGTCAATGTTATTATAGAAAGATTGTAGAAGGACAATCAGGACTCTTGAACAAGAGACTCTTCTCTATCTTCTAAAGTAAACTAATTCCATTGATCAAACATTTTTATGCTTTCATAAAAATAGATTTGAATATTTTATTTTCAAAATAGTATAGATTTGTAATATGCATTTCCATTCTAAAATAAATTCCTACGCCAGTTTCATCAGAGGTCCCATATATTTTGGTTTGCTTCTAAGTTTACGAAACCCCCTGGTTGACAAATTAAATTACAGGGATTTAGCATACAATTAAATCGCCCAATAGATCTAATCAACTATGATATCAATATCTCATTTCTCTTCCCCTAAGGCCTTCCCATGGAGGTTTATTTATACTTCTCCAAATTAGTTTTTTTCAGTTGGGAAATAGTCAGGCCACGAGCTATAGTAGGTGAGTAATAGGTAAAACCCGTAAACTCCACAAAAATTTAAGGAGATTATATATATTTTTAGTGTTTTAACACATATACATGGGTTGGGTATAGAATGACCCGCGTGTACACACTTTTTATACAAGGAAAAATAGCGTATGGGAATTAAAACACTATTTTTTAGAATTTGGACCAAGTTTGGAAAGGAAGGGTTACTCTAGGCCATAACCAGAGCATCAAATCTACCAAGAGTGGTAAATGGTGCTATAAAATTCCTCTTGATCTCCTCCTACATCAAATATGACCATAGTTCTTCCTAATCTGGAAACTTCTCCCAACCATTGATAGAGTCCTAATAACTATGCCAACTCTTTGGGAGTCCTAGAAGAGCAAGACTCACCATATCATCCATGACAACCATGATTCCAACACTTCCAAGTCCATCATGACATAGAGTGAACTTGGTCAACTATTTTGGAATAGTCTCTCCTTTCTCCATTTTCATTTTTCGATGTTTGGCCTTCGGTGCCAATTTCCTTTGGTCACTGTTGTTCTCATACAAGTTCGTTAATGATTTCCACATAGCATACGAAGTTTCCTTTCCATGGAGTCTCGAGACAATGTGGTCTTCAACTCCCTCAAGGATTATCCTCCTTGTCTTCACCACACACTTCTTCCATTTAGCCAAATTATGTGCATCCGATGTTGTTGGCTTAGGAATTTCTTGATCAACGAATTCCTTCAAGCCATTTTCCTCTCGCACAACCTCCATTCTATCCCTCCAGGCTATAAAATTCAAGCTACCTTCCAAGGCATACTCGAGCCGTAAACTGTAGAACTCCATTTACTAATCCTGAAGTATGTATTAAAAATTTGATTTTCACCTGTAACGCAAAACTCAAAACTTCAAAATCTTCTCTAGTATATTGTTCTCGGCTCTAATATCATGTATAAAATCCTATATATTCACAAGCTCATGCAATGTACTAAAGAAAAGCACAAGAATATACTTCCACTTTCAACCAGCGAGAGCTAATAGATCGGTGAAAAAAATAAGAACAAGAAGATAAATCAATGGCACATAACACAAGATGTATCTAGGGAAAGCCACTTCTTAAACCCCCGCTATCTGTATTGCATATATTGGAAATCCAAGATGATAATACAATAATTGTTCTCACAAGAACCATCCCTGCATAAGTATAAGCAATCTCCCAGCTCACAAGCAAGCTTAAGCCAAATCTTTAGCCTATTTTGGTAATATGTATAGGTGTCTACATGGTGCTTCTCATAATATGTATAGGTGTCTACAAAAAGAGGGAGTTGGTGCTTCCTGCTATTTGGTGCTAGAAAATAATCAAAGGGAGTTGGTGCTTCCTGTGAGTGGGTGCTCACAAAATAGGTTAATGTGATGGAGTAGGTGCTCTTATTTACATAAATTAGAACAACAAGCTTTGGTGGTTTTTTCTCGAAAGGGTTTCCACGTAAAACCATGTGTCTCATATGTATGATGCTCATAGTATGTGCTTGATTGTTGATTTCATATTATTTCTCATTATATGCATGGTTTCCAAGTTTGAATCATTAAAGTAAATTGGCATAAAAAGTTAAAATTATCCTTAATATTGATTCACCCCTGCGCCCCCTCTGAGTATTATCATTATTTCCAATAATTGGTATTGGAGCCACATTCCTTCAGGAATATCTTAATAGCTAGAAGGTATATCAAAGGGAAATAAAGGATAATCTAACTTGGCTAACAGCAAAAGGAGTTCCATTCTTATATAGATTAGACCATGAGCTCTGGTATGAAATCAAGAAGGTTAGTGTAGGAATTTACAGGGTAAGTTCCTCAGACAAAAAACCAAAGGACACCGCTCACAAACATATCACAGATCAATACACCAGTATTTTGACGTGGTTAAAACCCTCAAAGAGGGAAACAGTCCATGGCCTGAGCCAACACGGCCACTTCAGGCAATTTATTAATAAAAGAATGAAAATTTACATATGCTTCTCTCATAGACCAATTACCCTACAAATGACCCTCCATGCTCTTTAAATAGAGATCATGGACCAATCGGGTGTTAAGCCATGGATCAAGTGTCGGTAATACCGAGGAGAGAATGAACCGTCCGATCACTACATATCGTGACCGTCGGATTGTAAGTTACAAAATGTACATAGTAAAGAAACACACTTTACCTAACTCTATACTAGACCAAGTTGTACTTAACTATTTCCTATGTGTCGGAATATCCTAACATCCCCCCCTAAGAACAACTTGGGATAGGATTGAATGATTTACAAATATCACACAATAGGAGAAGGAAGGAGGCACTAGAGCCTATCCCCCCTTAGTGACAGCTTCCTGAACTCCAACCATAAATTGAAGTTTAGTGAACTTCGCCTCTGTGAGACCCTTTGTAAAGATGTCTGCAACTTGATCATCTGTTGAAAAATATTGCACTTCAAGAACATGGTCGTGAATGAGCTTTCTGATGAAGTGCATGTGCAATTCAATGTGTTTGTTGCGCTGATGTTGGACTGGATCTTTGCATAGCTGAATGGCACTTTGATTATCACACCAAAGTGTAGTCGGATGCTGCTGCTGAAAGCCAAACTCTGACAGGATCTGACGAAGCCACAAGGCTTCCTTACTAGCTTCTATGGCACCACGATACTCTGCTTCTGCTGAAGAAAGAGAAATGGCACCTTGTTTCTTGCAAGCCCATGTAATAGGTCCTAAACCAAGAGTGAACACATAACCTGCAGTAGACTTCCGATCATCAGGGTCACCGGCCCAATCGGAATCATTGAAACCAACCAATAGAGGAGCTACTTCGGCACTCTAATGAATCCCAAACTGAACTGTACCTCGAACATAATGAAGTATTCTTTTAGCTGCTTTCCAATGACTTTCATGTTGGTTTTGCATAAACCAAGCAACAAGGCCAACGACAAAGGAAAGGTCAGGACGAGTATGGGTTAGATACAAAATTTTTCCTACAAGTTGACGGTATAAGGTAGCATCAACTTCAAGAGAAGTACAAGTGACTGAAAGTTTGACTCCAAACTGAAAGGGAGAAGGGGCTGGCTTACAGTCTTCCATGTGAAAATGGCGTAGAATATCACAGGTATACTTGGACTGAGAAAGGGAAATACCTTCCTTGGATTGCAAGACTTGAAGACCGAGAAAATAATGTAAGTGTCCTAAGTCTGTCATTTCAAACTTCCTTTTAAGGCTAGAATTCACATGGTTTATAAGGTTGGGATCACTACCAGTCAGGACAAGATCATCAACATAAAGAACAAGAATTATAAGAGACTTGCACACTTTCTTGGTGTAGACAGTATTGTCAGAATGACACCTAGAGAAGCCAGATTCTAAAAGAAAGTTATCCATTTTGGCATACCAAGCTCAAGGAGCTTGCTTGAGACCATAAGGGATTTCTTAAGACGACATACAAGGCTGGAGTCTGTTTGTATAAAGCCAATAGGTTGTTCCATATAGATTTCTTCATGCAAGTCCCCATGCAAGAAGGCGGATTTAACATCCATCTAATGAACTTCCCATTTGATAGAAGCAGCAAGGGAAAGAACAAGGCAGATAGAGTTCATTTTGGCAATAGGGGAGAAGGTTTTAGTGTATTCAATGCCTTCAACTTGTGAAAAACCCTTAGCAACAAGACGAGATTTATGTTTATCAACTTTCCCATCTGGTCCATACTTGGTTCTGTAAACCCATTTGCATCTAACAAGTTTTCGTCCCTTTGGTAGAGGAACAAGATCCCATGTATCATTTGCCAATAATGAATGATATTCTTCATTCATAGCTGCTTCCTAATCTGGATGGCCTGAAGCTTCTGCAAAGGTGTCAGGATCATAATTCACTGAAGCTTGAGCCAATAAAGAAGAGGCTCTATCGAACTGAGAACGTGTACGTCGTTGATCTGTAGGATCACCGGCAAGATCACCTGCTGCATCCCGAGTAGCACGGACCCATTTTCGAAGCTAAGGAGCTGAAGGAGGATCCTGAGAAGGTGGGGGAGGAGTTTCATTCTCTCTTTCATCATCTGAAGAATAAATATTTTCAAAAGTAGAAGAGATAGGGAGGGGTGGCATATCCGCCGAACTAGGCTCGCAGGCCGATATATTTTCAGCAAACTTTACATCTCTTCTAATGATAACATTTTTGGACTTAAGTGGAATAAGTCTATATCCTTTGACATCTTCAAAATATCCAACAAAAATACATTTTTCACTCTTAGGTATTAAAGCTTTATGTTTCTCATCTAGAATATGGGCCCATGCTTCACTTCCAAAAACACGAAAGTGACTTACATCTGGTTTAATTGAGCTCCATGCTTCTTCTGGAGTGATATTCTTTAAAACCTTAGTAGGAGTGCAATTTATTATGTAATTTGCACAGTTAATTGCTTCTGCCCAATAATTAAGACTAAGTCCTTTAGATTGAAGCATACAATTAGCCATTTCCTTTAAGGTGCGATTCTTCCTTTCAGCTACACCATTTTGTTGTGGAGTATATGGAACAGTATGTTGCATTTGAATTCCATTCTCAGTGCAAAAGTTGATGAATGTGTTTTTAACATATTCTCCGCCATTATCAAATCTTAGCTTAAGAATTTGATGTCCAGATTGTTTTTCAACAAAGGCCTTAAAGGCCAAGAACATGTTAAATACTTCACTCTTGAGTTTTAATAAGTATACCCAAGTGCGTCTGGAGAAATCATCAATGAAAGTTAAGAAATTCTTGTAGCCAGAGAATGAAGCAACTGGAAGTGGACCACATAAATCACTATGCACAAGCTGTAAAGGGGTTGAGGCGTGCCAAGAGGCACGTTTTTCAAAACTTCCCCGATGATGTTTTCCGAGTACACATTCAGAACAAACACCATCTCTGCAAGATACCATTGGAAGACCTGTCACCATATTTTCTTTACATAGATTCTGAAGAGAGCGATAGTTTAAGTGACCAAATCGCTCATGCCAAAGTTTGCTCACTTCATCATTATGAGAAACAAATACTGAGGGAAGATTTGATGACCCAAAGTTGTGAAACTTATACAACCTTGTAGAATCATCAGCAATGCCAGTAGCTAAAATCTGTCTAGGATCACTTAGGTCCTTAATTACAACATCATGAGGTGAAAATTCAACGATTCTGCCTTCACCTGAATGAGTTATCTAATATACAGATAGAAGGTTGCAGGATAAGGTTGGAACACATAATACATCATTAAACTGACCATTGTCTATATGAACAGTTCCAGTCCCTACAACACTAAGAGATCTATCATCACCAACATATATATTTTTGGTGTTACAATCATTTAAAGAAGAAAACATGGCTTTGTTTTGGCCATGTGATAAGAAGCTCCAGAATCAATGAGCCACTCATGAGAATGAGAAGAAGAAGATACATTTAGTGCATAGCCAGACCGAGATGCTTGACAACCAGATGTAGAAAGTGCCATTCCTGAAGATGAAGTTGAAGTTGAAGAGTGCTCCAAATGGATGTTATGCTTCTTCATTGCTGCTTCCAAAGCTTCCATCTTCTTAAAGCATTTGGATTCTAAGTGGCCATCTCGATTACAAAAGTTGCAATGTCTATCAGTCTTCTTCCCTTTGTTTTTATTTGTCTTATCATTTTGTTGAAATGATTTTTCATTTTGAGGCTGAAATTGCTTAGGACCCTTGTTTGGTTTAGGACAATTCTTTTTAGGATACAACTTCTTAGGATTCTTTGGATTTGGTTGCTGCTGGGCGGCTAATGCTTTCTTAGAAGAGTTTCCAAGATGAAGAAGACCAAGGTGTAAGAGTTTTTCTTGTTCTCTTATTAAAGAATCACAAAAGGAATCAAAGGAAGGGCACTTGTAGGTTTGTCCTTGAGAAATGAAGGCTTCTCTTGTAGAATGGAAGGTGGAAACAAACACAGAATAGGCTGGTCCCAACTTAGTAAGAATGGAGTAGATAAGGCTACTATCTTCTTTCTTAACCTTAACACCTTCCAAGAGAAGTCTAAGGGTCTTGAACTTGGACAAAAAATCTTCAATACAAGAAAAATTATTGGGGTCCAATGTAAGCAATTCATTTTCAAGTTGATGGGCTTTAAGTTCATTTTTAATTCCAAAGACTTTAGTAATCTGTTTCATTGCTTCATCAGGAGTATCAAGTTCTGCAATATGGAATCTAAGATCTGGAGAAATAGACATCCCTATCAACCCACGTGCTTGGCCTTGTCTATTTTCCCATTTAGCTACCTTGTCTTCATCTTTCGGTTTGGTCTCTTGGCCTATGGCTATTCTGTAAAGACCTTTACTTCTAAGTAAATCCACAATGTAGGACCACCATTGGAAGTAGTTGGTGCTGTCAAGAATAACTTGGCATGGACTTTCCATTTTAAAAAAACTGAAGCTATAGATGCTGAAACAAAGTCTTGCAATGGAAAGATCTCGAAAAATTAGGCTGTTTCAAAAAAAACGGTTCTGAAAACGGCTTCCGGATGAAGAAGTTATGGCTTTTTTAAGAAAATTTGATGAAGTCGCCGACGAAGTGCGGGAATGTGCGGAAATGAAAAATCTGCCCCCACAAAATGGAGACTTGAACCCAAGACCTCTACTCTCATAAATTAGCTTTGGATCAAGTGAGCTATACAAAAATTTTGAGAGAGAGAGAGAGAGAGGGGGGGGGGGTTGAAACTTTGGGTTACGTGCTTGCTTTGAGAAAGCTCTTTTTCCCTACAAAACAAAAAACACAAAACCCAACACAGAAATACAAAAAAAAAACGAACCTTACAGCTCGAAGTTAGCTTTAGCCAGAAACTAAACATTTTTCTCAATGTTTCTGATTTTCCGAGATCACACTAAGGTGCAGCGGAAAAGAGCATACGCATGAGAAAAATCCTTCCTTTCTGTTTCTGATTTTCCCAGATTGCACAAAGTCGCAAGGCAAAGAGCATACACAGAAATGAAAGGTTCAGATCCAGTAATAAAAAAGGCTAAATAAACTGAAACCGAAATAAACAGAGAGAAAATGACTGTAAACTGCAAATAAACACTGTATACCTCCAGATCTTAAAAATGATGCAGCTAGGGCTACTGGAAACCTTTTCGCGTGAAACAAAAGGGGTTCGTCACTGGAACAGATGCTCCCAACACAACATAGCAGTCCTCTCGGCCCAAAAGCAGTCAAAAACAGTAGATCTAGGAAACAGATGTCGGATGCAGTTCTACCGGCTTCAGGTTTGGATCACCAACGGACGCCGCCCTCAAGTAGCTCTGATACCATGAAGGAATTTACAGGGTAAGTTCCTCAGACATAACACCAAAGGACACCGCTCACAAATAGATCAAAGATCAATACACCAGTATTTTGACGTGGTTAAAACCCTCAAAGAGGGAAACAGTCCACGACCTGAGCCAACGCGGCCACTTCAGGCAATTTATTAATAAAAGAATGAAAATTTACATATGCTTCTCTCATAGACCGATTACCCTACAAATGACCCTCCATGCTCTTTAAATAGAGATCATGGACCAATCGGGTGTTAAGCCACGAATCAAGTGTCGGTAATACCGAGGAGAGAATGAACCGTCGGATTGTAAGTTACAAAATGTACATAATAAAGAAACACACTTTACCTAACTCTATACCTAACTCTATACTAGACCAAGTTGTACTTAACTATTTCCTATGTGTCGGAATATCCTAACAGTTAGAATGGAAGCCCATTTGATATTCATGGATTCTAATATGTATATCCCTTTAGTGTATAGAGAAAAGAATAAGCATAATGAAAAAGACAAGCACGTCATCACAAAAGGGCTAGCTAAGTTGGATGCTAATAAAGTAAGACATTGTGTGTCAGCAATGGAAGTGCTAGACAGACTGAAATGTTTGTATGATGGAGATATCCATGTGTCTCAAGAAGAGGCTAAGGAGCCTTGTTGCCCTAGAAATGAGCCAGAACATAGAGAAGTTGTTGCTCATCACACTCTTGTTTATGAGGAAGAAGTCTTAGAAGAGATACCATGCTACCCAGAAGTTAGCACGTTTGGTACTGAAGAAAATGATCTAGGTGAAAGGATATTTTCTAAGGATAGGTTGATCTCAGCTCTAAAGGAGATCAAGGGCCTATTATAGGAAAATCTCAACCGAGAAGAGAAACTAAAAATCTATAAGCTTGAGAATGAGAAGTTGAGAAAAACAATGGTTGAATTAAATGCTCAACAAGAATAATCTAGCAGACTGACTGGAATGTTAACCAATCAGTTGAGTGAGAAGGAAGCTTACTATGAGAGACTACAAACTGAGGTAGTCTCATTGAGACATGACTTAAAAAATTCAAATAAATAATTGTCTCAATATCAGAAGCTAAAGGGAGTCCAAGGTTCTAACAACAACAAAGAAAGAAAGGTTATTGGACAGTATCAACAACAATAATGAAAGGAAAGGTAACAACGAAAGGCTATGAAGCAGCAACCTATAGTGTAGCAGAAGGCTAAGAAGCAAGGTTTGGTAATGTAGCAGAAGGCTAAGAAGCAACAGCCATAAGTGAAGTAGAAGATGGAAAGGTAGCTAGAATGGAGAGTGCATGATAGCAATGCAAGTTGTCACTGAAGGCACATGAAGAGCCAACAAAGGTCCTTTCCTACTCAAGGACAAAGCCTTCAAAGAAAAGGTAACCTCTGTCATCAAAAGCCTTTTTATGGGTTTTGTTTTTCTTGCAATAATTTTGGACATAAATCCATAGATTGTAGATGGCATGAAAGGAAACAAGATGTGTTGGGTAGCAGCAACTCAAGAATGCACAGAAAGGCTAGGAGAAGGCATGTTGGCCATGAGAGGATTTTTAACAAAAAAGTTGTCAAAAAGAGTAACTCCTCTACCCTGGTCTTAAGCCATGTTGAATCATACAAATTTGGAAATCTCAGGCACAAGAGAGTTGGATGCAGAAATGAGAAGAAACAAAATGCTTCTTAGCTTGTGCATGCAAATGTAGCAGCTTGGGATTTAAAGACAAGGAGAAAAAATAGAGTTGAAAGATATGAATTTTTCTTCAATGCTCTGTCTCAAAAGAGAAATATGAAAAGAGGTGGAAGAAATCAGAAGAATGATCCTCCTACCCGTGTAATGGACCCCTCTATAAGGCAGAAAGACTCCAAGTGGATTTTGGAAAAGAAAGAGGAGGTGAAAGAGAAGTTTCCTCTAGTCTTGTGTAGTCAAGAGGAGACCGAAAAATAGGTAAAGAAGAAGAAAGATGGTAATTCTCCTGTCAGGACTCGGTCATTGAAGGTCTGGAGGAAGAAGGGGGATGATCTGATCATGGTGAGTAGATCCATCATTTCTCTTGAGTAAAGGAAGAGAAGGAACTCTAGAGAGGCAAAACAAGTCTGATGCAGGAAGCCAAAATGAATAAACAGAAAGGTGAATCTGGTTGTGAAGGTATGGCTATGTTGTCTTGCTGATATTAAGAATAAATTGACTTATTTTGAATGTATCAGCATTGAGGGAGGAGTGCAATCAGAATAAGGAGTACACAACAATATCTTATGTTGTGGGGATAATATGGGGTGCAGTGGAATGAGATGAACGTCATAGTCAAGTCAGGTCTATAGGCTCAGTCCCCATGCAAGAGGTAAGAAATTTGTTACAGGAGATCAAGGACCATTAACTCAGGGGGAGCTTCCTTGATTAGAAATAGTAGGCAACAATGAGCAGCCTCAGAAATGGAGATTTCTGAGAAAATGAAAGATTTGTAGCTTTGGTGAAATACCCTTATTTGATTTAAGTTGTAAGTTTGATTATGCATAGCAGTCTTGTGTTCATGAAACATTATTGGTGCAAGTCTTCTGTGTCACTTAGCCCTCAATTGATATTGCTATGTCAATTCGCTGTGGTGGGCTCATGTTGAGTAACCTTGTGCGCAAATGGACATTTCCTTTTGAGAAAAGAAATATTAGAGTTTGCCTCGTACATTGTTCCATTTGTATCATTTCCTTTGGAGAAATTAGTATTAGTTGAAAGGTAGTCCCTATTGTATGAGTGTGATCTCAAGGGGAGAAGTGGAGATGCTCAAATAATGTGAGAACAGTCTTGGAAGCAGCAACATCAGCAAAGAAGTGTGAGCAAAAAGGCATCATCATTAATTAGTATTTGCAGTAGTAGCAATACCATGATCAGTTTAATGGGTGTTGGGCTCTTAATTGGTCATTATTATTACCACTTCTTAACATTCATTTCATCTATTTCCACTATTCTTTTATCACATTATTTACCATAATTTATTATATAATTCCATTTCATAATCATTTATGCTCTTCTGGATAAATAATATCTGATTTCATTTATTTTTAATAATTAATGATTATTATGCATGATTTTGCTTTATTCATTCATTATAGCCTCACTCATGATTTTAGCCTCCAAGATCTCTTTCAGATTGCAGATTTGGTCTTCAACAGATAATTAGATATTCCAACTCAGGAATTCGCTGGCATAAGAAGTGACCGTTTTGGGTTGGACGTTTTGGGCAAATAAAAGCGAATATGGAAAATTCGAGACATGGGTTTTGTTCAGAACGGACCAAACTAGTTGCCTCAAGAGCCGTTCTCATAAATTCGATTTGTATTGGGAGAAATAAAAGGTTATTTGAAAGACATATTTGCAGATTTGTTGTTGCGGCTGTTTTCCAAAATTGCCCAAATTGTAATAACCAAATTCGACTTGTTCTAGCTGAATCATGATGGATAAATCTCTCACATCTCATCTTGAATATTGAGATCAGTTTGTTGTAACTTTCCTTTGGATGTTTATATATTTAAAAGACACAATTCAGAGAGAAAGGGGGGCTAGCTGATGTAAGAATTGAGCCTTGTAACAATGGAGCTCTTGTTACTGAAATTTCCAGACTTCTGATATCTTTCTCAATGTGTGAGTTAAGCACAGCACTGACCACGAAGTTGGGCCCACTCTTCTAATCAGGTGTTGTGCATGTGCCCTTTTTATGTATATTGCTTTACTTGTATTTTTTTATTGTTGTTACAGAATTCCATAGGTTGTTCTGAATATTTTTCTTTCTGCAATTTAATTTCCATTAATGTTACAATGATGCTTTTATTTCTTAATCGTGAACCCTTGATTGATGTAGATTGTAACCTTTCCCCTGCATATACTTTACGCGTTACGTTGAAAAGAGTACGCACCCAGATTGATAAATTAATGTAGGAAATGGGATTGAATAATTTGTTCATACTCGGAAACCAACATTTTGGCGCCATTGCTGGGGAAGGCTAACAAGGTGCAAGATATGATCTGTATCGACTAGAGGGTCAATCTCTCGTCCTAGGGAGGGAATCGTCCTTTGACACCCTACCCCAGGTCCTGAGTGTAGTTATTTTTCCTGCATTTTTTGCTTATTTTTATTTTATAGGATCCACTCTCTCGTCGTGGGTAGGGAAAGAGTTCTCTCACCCTACTCAAGGTCCTGAGCTTAAACTTTTTTCTTGCATTTTTGTTTGTTTTGATTTTGGAAAAACTAATCTCTCATCTTGGGGAGCGAATGGTCCTTTGACGCCCTGCTCCAGGTCCCGAGCTTTAGATTTCCTTGTGTGCATTCCTTTCTTGTTTGGTTTCTTGTCCTGGGGAGGGAAGGATCTTTTGACACCCTACTCCATGTCTTGAGCTTTAGATTTCCTTTCAAATTGTTTTTTTAACTAGGAAGAGAAAGGTAGAAATTTGAAGAAATCTTATCATTTCACTCAAGTGGTGATGTAAGCACCACCCATTCCACTAAAAAATTGACAAGAATATCTGAAGGAGGAACCTCAAAGCAGCACATGAAGAACATCTTATATTATGGTAAGAAATGGCTCACATTGTTACTTTTGAATTCCCTATCAGAGATCTAGAAGGAGTGACACAAATGCACATAATTCCTCCATCTTCTCTACCAAATTTTCATGGTTTGGATAATGAGGACCCAGATACATTCTTATTTGAGTTTGAAGTACTTTGTAGAGGATATGATTATTGTACTAATGATCAAAGGTTGAAAGTGTTTCCTCTTACTCTAAAAGGAGCAGCTCTTCGATGGTTCATGAGCCTTGGTGGGAACTGCATCAAAACATGGGAGGACATGAAGAATGTATTTTTGGAGAAGTACCAAGAAAATTGTAAGGCCAATGAAGATATTTTCAGTATGATACAAGGGGAAGATGAAAGCTTGGAGGACTATTTGGAGTGATTTAAATACAACCTTCAAAAATCAATGTATAAGCATTTGGAAAAAGAGATCTTAAAAACACTCATTCTTCAAGGGATCAAAGATGAAATTTTAGAAATATTAAATCTGATAGGAAAGTCTGACGTTTTTCAGCTATCATATGATGATGTTTATGATTTATGCAGAAGGTATTCAAGAGGAATATCCAAGGCTGGTAAGAATTCTAGAGAATATTCTTCTTTCCTTTCCAAATCTGCTACAAAAACAGGAGATATAAGAGATGAAATCAATGATTTATTTGAACATTTTAAAGTTGATTTTATTAGCTCTCTAAATTCACAATTGCATGTTTTGCAGGTTAAGAAAAGTCAAGCAAAATTTGAAGAAGTGATTTTTCCTTAATGCCAAAAGGAGCATCCCATGGATAGTTTCTCTTTCTTACCTGGGCTGAAAACAACATTTCCAAGAGATGGAGAAGCTGCAGCAATTTCACAACCATGGAAACCTTGGCCTACATGTATGTTTCAAAACACTTCCTCTCCATTGTCTTACTTGTATAATCTATTATGGAATACTCATGTGCTAAGGCAGCTATGCCAATCTCAATATAACCCCCATCAATATTTTCCACAAGTTTGGCATGGTTCATCCTATGATTACATGACTACTCTCCCTCATCTTGTAGCACAAAAATATCATCCATATTCTTTTCCATCTTTTCAAGAACACCTTGCTTGCATATCAAAATCATCCACACATCCCAATCAACTACATCATCAAAATCCTCCATGCCCTACACAATATCCTGCTCAACTCATTCCACACCCTCACCGTAATAAACCAATACAACATGCTTACAATGTTGAATTGAAAAATTTACCTACCCTTCCCACCCAACCTATCTCGCATACGCAATTGCAGAAAACTTATATCGAGATTGGAAATGTTTCAAATCCAAAAATTGTAGAAGAAAAGGAGGTTTCTTCTAGTCTGCGTCAACAAGTTGTTTTAGAAACTCAAGAACTTCATGATATGACAACTATGGGAAATCAAGAAAGTAAAGAATATATTGAAGATTGGTTTCACTTCATCAGTTGTTTGCAGCATCACTCCATACTTCAGCAATTTTTGACATCATATTTTCAAGGGAAGTTGGTCTCTCATACGCTAGTATTTATTGACAGACATTTCTAAAGTTTGGGTGTGTATACACTTGAGGCATTATTTCTAAAATGGCTCCATTGGAAGTACTCTTATATGTAAGTATGCTTTATTTTTCAAGGTAGAATAGGTTAGTGTAGAAAATAGAATAAATAAGTATATAAATAATCTTTGTTATATGTAGAACGCGTTGTGCTTGTTGCAACTTGCTGATTATGTCAATATCAATGGTAAATATTTGAATTTAATTTTCTATGTAGATATATTATATTGAAAAACATATTTCTAAAAACACTCATAATCATTTTGAAAAAAAAATTATCATATCTTAGGGCATTTGGGCTTGATAAAACCGCTGAAATCACAGTCGGTACAATCATGTTTTGGGGAAAAAAATGGGTGTACTTAAAAAATCTATTTCTATTCTAAGTATCCCTTTATTTCTACTTTCTAATACAATTTGAATCACTCAATTTGGATTTGAAATGAAAAAGTTATGACCAAAACATTGATAGTATGTCGAGTAGGCATCTCAGGAACAGAGCTGGGACAATCTGTTTTTGGAGGCCTAAATCACTAGATTTTTGAAACCTGTTTCTATGGTATATCACCCTATTAATCTAGTTTACAATGCAATTTGAATCACCCGATTTCGATATCATATGAGAAAGTTATGACCAAAATACTGACTATCTATCATAAATCAGCACCTTTAAAACTCTATTTTTCCGACTGTTCCTTTGCACACTTGACCAATCAATTATTTATGATTTCAAAACCTGTTTCTATTGGATATAGTTACATGAATCTACTTTAATCTCCAATTTGAATCGGTTCAATCCGTCATCAAACGAAAAAGTTAAGCTTAAAATATTAATTGTTGGTCTAAGTTGGGAAATCGAAAATGACTCTGTTACGTAGGTTGTTCTATGTAAATTTGACATATCATATTATGGAATTTTTAAAGCCTGTTTCAATTGGAGATATCCCTATTAATTCACTTTCATTTGGCTTTGGAATCACGCAAATCGAATGAAAAACAAAAATGTTATGATTAAAATATTGTTGGTTAGTATGGTTGGCCACCGCTGTCCCACAGGTAATAAATTAACTCTACTTCATTATTTGTTTTCCATGAATTTTTTTTTTAGAGTAACTACTTGTTAATTTTTTTCATATTTATTGGATTTAGAGAGCCTGATCACCTATCTTCTTCCATGATTATATGTTTTATTACAGGTAGACGCTCGTTTTTTGCAAGTCCGAGGAGAATAAAGGAGGTCAATTTGTTTTTGAACAAGTGATTATTGAAGGAAATGATAATGAAATAATAGATTTTCATCCCAGCATTTATTAAGAAATCTAATATCATATAATTTTTATTCTTTTGAGGTGCCATGGAAATTGATCATAAGAGTTTGTTACAAATTATTCCTATTATTTCTCACCAACAACATGAAGACTTTTTCATTAGCTAATTGATTCATAACCGGAGAAATGGAGAATTGATTCATTTCCACCAAAACTTTTCATTTGCCATTAACAAATTTTTGTTTCTTGAAACAAATTGATATTCTCTGAGGACCAACATTTCTACAATTAAAATCATAGCCGTTGCAACTTGAACTTTTTATTTATCTACTATTTTTCAATAAAAAAATTTGTTTCTTTTCTGATTTATTTTATGATGTTGTTTTCTCAAAATAAATGAAGGAAGTTCTCAGAGTCTCATGATGTTTATCCATTTTTTCCTGGGTCTTATCAGTGTATGGTTTCCTCAGATCCATTGGGTGTTGTTGCTCCACTGCTGTTACTCCCGAAAATTTTCTAAGTGTTGGATGTTGTTATTCCTTGGATGTTGTTACTCCTTGGGTGTTGTTACTTTGCCACTACCGTTACTCCTAAAAATTTTCTAAGTGTTGGACACTGTTACTCCTTGGCTGTTGTTACTCCGCCAGTGCGGTTACTCCACCGGTGCCGTTACTCCGCAATTGCCGTTACTCTATCGATGTCGTTACTCCACAATTGTTGTTACTCTGCCGGTGTTGTCACTCCGCAACTGATGTTAATCAGCCGGTGTCATTACTCTGCAACTGTTGTTACTCTGCTAGTGCCATTACTCCGCAACTGCCATTACTCTGCCGGTGTCTAGTGCCATTACTCCCCAACTGTCGTTACTCCGCAATTGTCGTTACTCTACAAACTGCCGTTACCCCGCCGGTGTTGTTACTTCACCGGTGTTGTTACTCCGCAATTGTCGTTACTCCACTGGTGCCATTACTCTGCAACTATCATTACTCCGCGAGTGTTGTTACTTCGCAATTGTCGTTACTCCACTGGTGCCATTACTCTGTAACTGTCGTTACTCCACCAGTGTCGTTACTCCGTAACTGTTATTACTCCGTTGTTTCCGTTACTCCGCAACTGTCGTTACTCCATCGGTGCCGTTACTCCACAATTTTCGTTACTCCACCGATGTCGTTACTCTGCAAATGTTGTTACTCCACCGATGCCATTACTCCGCAACTGTCGTTACTCTACTGGTGCCGTTACTCTGCAATTGTCGTTACTCCACCAGTGCCATTACTCCGCAACTACAGTTACTCCGCCAGTGCCGTTACTCCGCAACTGTCATTACTCCGCAACTGTTGTTACTCCGTCGGTGCCGTTACTCTGCAGCTGTTGTTGCTCCATCGGTCCCGTTACTCCGTCGGTGCTATTACTCTACTGCTGCTGTTACTCCGCCAGTGCTGCTACTCCGTGGTGAAATATTTTCTAAGTACCCAGTGTTGTTACTCTACACATGTTGATACTCTGCCAAGGTAAGTCTTCAGGTACGTCCCTAATCAACTCCATGTATTTGATTGATGTTTCAATTATGACCGAGGACGGTCATATCTTAGTTGGGGGGAGGTGTTGCATTTGATAGAAAATGTATTATATTTAATATCAATGATGTCATGTCATCATTGTTATTAAAATTTCACGTCAACTCATACATCTCACGATTATTACCACCATAATCCATAACAATCCGTAACCCCCACTTATCCACACACATTGGAACTTGAATCATGCACGACGACATTAACTTGGTGAATGGGGAAATACATTTAATTGTCTAGGTCCTCTTTGACATAGTGATTGGGTAGTCAATTTATCTTTGTTTATCTATAAACATAATTTTATTTTTTTAAGGAATAATTATGAAAAGATGATTTCATCATGGCAACTTTCAACTTTCCTAATTTGTCAAGTCCCTAATTTTGTAAAATTTATGATGATGACCACAAAATTGTACTTAAATCTTTCCATCACTATCTAATGAATTATTCCTCAAACCCCAATCTTAACAAAGCAAAATATATTTATCAACAGTCATTTGAAGGTTATTAGTATTTGAGAAGCAAAATTACCCGAGTTGAAAATAGTTACTACAAAACATTTTACGCCATCCCTAGCTCTTAAGGAGCTGGCTTGCTACCCCATCTATTAAGTGATCTTTTGTTGATTAACAATAACCATAGTTAAATTTTAAACATAAATAGTCAACTGGAGGATAGGAGGTCTCATCACAAGATGAATTACCATGATCATAGGTCCTAATAGAGTGACATTAGCACTACTGGTCACCAAGCTGGGGTAATGGCCTTCGGTCATAAAACTGAGGGACAAGAGGTCTCATCACGAGCCGATTTGTTCACTTTTCTTAGTTCCCGTGAATGGCATTGTTATTAATTGGTTACCAAGCCAGAACAATGATCTTCATTAGACATCTAAGTAAATTGAAATGCTTTTGTAACTATGTACTTATTTCTAATAGATGGGACACTGGCATCTCAATGGGTTAAAAAGGCATCCCTGTCGAGGCTATGGACGCCTGCTGGCAGCAGTGGCCATGCCTATGGTATAGAGGTTAATTCAATACTATGATCTACTTGGTTACCTTGTTTTCTCAAAACTAATTGTCGATAATGCCATTGTTGCATATATAAGGTTTTCTAGAACTCATGGTTCATGGGGTAATATTTAATCAATTCTTAGATAATGGTGGTCATGGTTTATATCTATTATTGAGTTGTCAATATTTACTTTACATGTTAGGGATGAAACTTTTAGGATATTTGATATTTGACATTTTGTATCATCTAATCTATCATTCCTTTATTGTACAAGTTTCATATCTTTAACCAAAGATAATTGCTTTACCCAATCAATCTCTATTTAATCCTAGCTTAACAACTCTACTATTATTTTGGGGAAGGATGAAGAGGCCTAATTATAATTTTGAATCCCGATGAATTACTAATTGAGGATACTCATGAGATGTGTTATAAAAAAAAATCTTGATGACAAGGAAACTAATCAGTTTGGGGGAAGGAAATCCTGCAACACTTTTTGATTACTTTCTTTGAGCTTGCATTGCTTCCACCTTTCACATCACTTACACAAGCTCAACCTCCATTAGCTTCAACAATGTTAATCCATAGATGTCATTCCATGTTATTTTGATGAAAGCAACAATCGAGGTGAAATAACATGAGTGTTTGATTTATTAAAAGTTTAGGAGGATATCATAAACAACCACTGAGCATTATTCACTCATATTTTTCAAACCATTATTTCCCCTAGTTTATACAGAGGCATTGGGTTGCATGTGGACATGCAACATATTCAGTTTGGGGGAATGTTGGGCTCTTAATTGGTCATTATTATTACCACTTCTTAACATTCATTTCATCTATTTCCATTATTCTTTTATCACATTATTTACCATAATTTATTATATAATTCCATTTCATAATCATTTATGCTCTTGTGGATAAATAATATCTAATCTCATTTATTTGTAACAATTAATGATTATTATGCATGATTTTGGTTTATTCATTTGTTATAACCTCACTCATGTTTTTAGCTTCCAAGATCTCTTTCATATTGCATATTTGGTCTTCAACTGATAATTAGATATTCTAACTCAGGAATTCGCTAGCATAAGAAGTGACCATTTTGCGTTGGACGTTTTGGGAAAATGAAAGCGAATCTGGAAAATCGGAGACATATGTTTTGTTTAGAACGGACCAAATAAGTTACCCAATGAGAAATTTTCATAAATTCGATTTTTATTGGGAGAAATGCAAGGTTCTTCAAAGGACATATTTGCAGATTTGCTATTGCGGTTGTTTTCCAGAATTGCCCAAATTGTAATAACCAAATTTGACTTGTTCCAGCTGAATCATGATGGATAGATCTCTCACATCTCATCTTGAATATTGAGATTAGTTTGTTGTAACTTTCCTTTAGATGTTTGTATATTTAAAAGACACAATTCAGAGAGAAAGGGGGGCTAGTTGATGTAAGAATTGAGCCTTCTAACAATGGAACTCTTGTTACTAAAATTTCAAGACTTTTGATATCTTTCTCAATATGTGAGTTAAGCACAGCCTTGACCAGGGAGTTGGGCCCACTCTTCTGATTAGGTGCTGTGTGTGTGCCCTTTTTATGTATATTGTTTTACTTGTTGTATTTTCTTTATTGCTATTACAAAATTCCATATGTTGTTGTGAATGTTTTTCTTTCTACAATTTAATTTTCATTAATGTTACAATGATGCTTTTATTTCTTAATCGCGAACAATTGACTGATATAGATTGTAACCTTGCCCGTGCATATACTTTGCGCATTACCTTGAAAAGAGTATGCACCTGGATTGATAAATTAATGTAGGAAACGGGATTGAATAATTTGTTCATACTCGGAAACCAACAATGGGTATCAATATTTTTGATAAAAAATATGCATTAGTGGAGAGAGTGCTTAGACAACAGCCATAAGGTGTCCAAATCTTGAGGCATTGAATTCATAGGCAATATATGTTTAGGGGGAGCATATTAAATATGCCCAATTTATGGAGCAGTAGTAGCGATAGTCCTGGTGGAGATGCCTATGAAGCAGAATGCACATCTCAACAGTTAGACTCTCATCTTCAAAACCAAGGGATTGCATGGGGAGATAAAGGAAGCTTATCGACCCTTGCCAATGGTGTCAAAGGGGGAGAGAAGTTGTGGAGAAGTTGTGATGGCCTCTACAGAAGAAAGCAGGCCATTGGTGCCCCATGAAATGAGATGTGTAGAAGTTGTGATGGCATGTGTAGAAGAAAGCAGGACATTGGTGTCTTATGCAATGAGATGTGTGGAAACAACATGGCCTTTTGCCATCACATGAAGAGAATGATGGAGTGTTGCAATCAATGCCAAAGCTAGAGATTGTTGGACAATTGGCATTGTCTGGATGGCCAGTGGCCTAGTGATGGCAATTGCAAGTGCCTTGGCATTGATGTCAATAGTCATGCTGACAAGATGTGTTGGGAAGTTGGCATTGCCTAACAGTTGGTAGGAGTGTTGGCATTGATGTCAAACAAACTAGCTCGAATGCTTAGCGTAGTAGATGTTGGCAGTGATGGCACAGGAGGAATCTCACGATAGTTGTAGGATTCATGAAGAAAATTATCATAGTAGTAGGTTGAATGGAGAAGCCATCAAATGATAATTAAATTGATTGACCCAATGGAAGTCCATGGTAGTTGCAGGCTTCATGTAGAGGATCACCTTGGTGGTCGTGAGTTCAGCTGTGCAGAGAGTCAAGGAGAAGAATAATGGTAGAGTTTTGGGAGCCATATTAGATGTATAATATGGGATCAAAACCTACATCAGACCCTCTCCATCAGAAAGTGCTTTGGAATATATTTCCAATGATATATGGAATTCCAAAAATGGACTCCTGGATCAAACGTTATGGATTGTCGATGATCAGGGACTTGAAGTCCTAACAAGGCTGGAATATCAGAGGTACGAGATATTGGAGATCGAAACATCCAAAAAAGAATCATATCAGAGATTGGAATGTTGAAGGTCCATCATATCAGTACATCACAAGATTGGAGGACATCATATCAGTGCATCGGTGATTGGAGGCCAGCATATAAGTGCCTTAGGAGATCGAAACCCCGGAGATCAATGTATTGATGCACTGGAATGTCAAAGGTCATAATATTGGATATATCAGAATATCGGAGGTGTGATACATTGTAGTAGGCTATCAGAGGTTGGAGGATATCGAAATCTTGGAGATCGGCATATAGAAACATCGGCATATCATAAATCGCAATATCAAAACTTTGTCATGTGAGGAACCTTTAAAATATTGTGATATCAATAAGTTTCAATGAACCTTTAAGAGTGGTGAGGAATGCCAAAAGGGAATTAATAAATGATTTCAGTGCAAAAGCAAGGCTGATGGGATTGCCTCTCTCTCCTCTAGCAGGACACATGGCCGCATGTGATTGGCTCTGATAAGGGTAAATGGTAGAGTCTGGTTGGCTCTGATAAGGAAACATGGAAGCATTTGATTGGCTTTGATAAGGTATAGTGGTAGATGATGTCAACATGATGTGGCAATACAGTAGGACACGTGCCAGGTGTTTTCAACCTTATTGGGTAGGCTAATGGGCCTGAACCAGGTGACACATGTCACCACTAAGGAATTTCCACGTGGGGTGATGATGTAATATCGGAAGTTAGCAATTGGATGTTTAATACATTAGAACTTTAGAACAATTGGAGCTTGGAAATGTTCCAATATAGAGGGCTTCCGATAATGGGCTAGCACATGGCCACGAGGGGTCAAAGAAACAAGGGCACAGAGTAGTTGACAAAGTGAGAATGGTCATCGATAGGAGTTGAAGGCTTATCACATAAATGTTAAGTGGTAGGTCATAGGTAGTGGTCCTATGGTGAGAAGTGTGGTAAGGGCTAAGCAGAAGGAGCTCGGAAATCAAAGGATTAGGATATCGGAACTTCAGAAAAGTTCGTTAATAAAAAATTTCTCATAGAGAGAGCTTCTATTTTTGGGTAGGCTCTTGGTCATGTAAATACATAGATCCAAGTGCACATAGCGTTAGTAAAGGAAGATTGGCCCTGACAGGAACATTGTACCACTATGGTGTATCAATGTGAAATTTCTCTGATAGTGCAATACAAAGAGATAAAGGCGTATGGGTTGGCAACTATGAGATTGAATGCGGTAACAGAGGAGTTGGTTTGAGAAGTGATGATGACTGTCAGAGATCATTGGGTCAAGGTAGCAAGGACCACGATCTTCAAGAAATAGTATTGTGTTTGCCTTGAGGTGAGACAAGCCATCTTTGTGCTCTTATGCACATCTTCAATGAGTTTAATGAGAGTATGGGGCTCATGAAGTAGTGTGCAAGTCATCGGAGAATTAATTTCTCACCATGGAGCTCCATTCAGTTAGTTGATGAAGGACTGCAAGGTCAATCACTCTTTATACACTCTAACAAGAAACAGATGGAAGATGCTACATCAACAAGGAAGGCCATGCCTAAGTATAGGGGGGTAAGCTAGAGGACAGGTAGCAGAGTCTACCTTGCATAGAGAACCTTAGTGACAGGAGAGTTGCATACAGAGAGGATTGTGCCTGGTTGGTTTATTCAGGTGGACTAATAATTCATTCTCAGTATGGAGAAATTGTCTCCCATTCTCATGGTTAATGTAGTGGCATAGACGAAGGCAGATGCAACAGCAAAATGAAAGAGCCATGTTGAGGTACACTCGCACATTTTGAATACAAAAAAGAGTGGAAACATTGATTGGGTGCAATAGAGGATAAAAACCAAGGAGCTCAAATGAGAAAAGTGGGGGAAGCAACATAGTTTTGAGAGAGCTAAGTGGAAAATATTTTAGTGTGTGCACTGTTGTATAAGGCTGAGTGAGAGCTTGTTTTGCAGAGAAAGATTAAGAGTTCCTATGTCGAGGTAAGAGACCCTGAGATCTATCTTACTATGTGTAAGGCTAAAAGTTGCTTGTGTGTTGTGTGAAAAGTGTAGTTGCCTACGTTGTTGTGGGCAAGGATGAACTCGCCTATGTTTTTTAAGAAAGGCCGAAAGTTCCTATGCTGTGAGAAAGGACGAAGGTGCCTATGTAGAGAAAGAAGGCCAAGAGTTGAGCCAGTGCTATGGAGAGCAAAAGGTAAAGAGCTAAGAGCATGATTAAGGAGAGCAGAGGACAAAGTTGCATGGACTATGATGAGTCACTATTGTTAAGAAGACCAAGGTGCTACTGCAGAGTGAGTAGAGTGAGAAAAGAACAAAACTGAGATGAGGAAGAGTGGCTTCCATTTATAGTGAACATACGGATCCTATTTGAGTGTGGGTTGGTGCCTGCATATAGGAATTTGGTGCTTCCATATCTAGTGGGTGCTTGAGAAGGTACGGGGGTTGGCACCTTCTGCAAGTTGGCTTGCAAAAATCCAAGGTGTTGCAAGTTGGTGCTTGCAAAAAATTCGTGAGGTTGGTGCTTCACATGGTGCTTCTGGTAAGCTAGACAGGTGTCCACAAAAAGAGGGAGTTGGTGCTTCCTTCTAGTCAGTGCTAGCAAACAATCATAGGGATTTGGCGCTTCCTGTGAGTCGGTGCTCACAAAAATGATTGTTGTAATAGAGTAGGTGTTCTTATTTGCATTGATAACAACAACAAGATTTGGTTTTTTTTTACCCAAAAGGGTTTCTAAGTAAAACATTGTGTCTCATATGTATGATTCTCATGTTGTGTGCTTGATTGTTGACTTCATATTGCTACTCATTATATGCATGGTTTCCAAGTTTGAATCAGAAAAGTAAATTTGGATAAAAATTTAAAATTTTCCTTAATATTAATTGAAACCCCCCCCCCCCCCCCCCCCCCCCCTTCAGTATTATCATTGTTTTCAAAAATCATACTCCTTTTTCCCTCTTGTATATATATCAATATCCTTCATGGGAATAGGGTAGTCCCTCAAAAGTTTTGACAACCAACAAAACTTCTTTTGATCTGATAACATATTCAAAAACAAATCTTAGTTAGATTCTTCAAGGTATCTTTACTAATTCTTTCTATTATTTATATTACGATAGTACTGAATTGTGGCTAGAGGAATATTACATTGCGAAGTTTCCTCTAAATAGATTTATTCTATTATCCTTATTAGGGATAAATTTAGAAATGTTTATTTTTAGTTTATATAACATAATATTGATTCTATTCTTATTACTAATGCATGTCGTATATATGACTGCAAGAATAATGATCCATAAAATGTGGTGAATATTCCATTGGAAAATTCATCACCATAGATTTGGTAAAATTATATTTAAAATATGGAAATTATACACTATTATAGTTTTCTTAGATTTGTAGATTTGTTGTTAATAGTGCATGCATGCAAATTTAAAATTATGCAGAAAATAGAGGACAACAAAATAAAATTGCACACACACATTTGACATAAGATATGATATGTGAATCTCTTTTGGGAGAAAAACCAATTGGAAGGTGAGGTTGCTCCACTCAATTTCTCTAAACGGAAATATGGATGCTAGTACAAAGAAGTATGGGATGTCACCCATGGGCTGCTAAAATGCAAACATCCTCTCTATGTGGTCTACCTCCTATCCCTCTTAGCTAGTTTCACTCAACTATAGAACAATTTGTTGGCATTATGACTAATGTGTTGTCCTTGATGGAAACCTACTTGATGAATATGTCAATAGGATGTGTCTACATGTGACAAAGAGTTTAGTCAAAGGCATAGCATTTCAGAGACAGAGGAATGATAAATATGATGTTTCAAGAAGTATATGTAGGTTCTATGAAAAAAAGCCACGTACATATGCGGGTATAGAGAAGAAAAGGTGTGTACAATTTTTGCACCATGGTATTATAAATACCAAACATCCTTACCATAATATGAACCCATGGTATTGAACCCAACAATGGATATTTCATCCCATCAAAGAATGCCATCGACAATAGTGTGGTTTCGACAATAGTGTGGTTTTGACCTGTGGTATTGGATAAGGGCTAAGCTATATAAGGAGATGAAAATAAAAGTATGTGAGTGTGTGCAAGTGATGAATATTTGATGAATAGTTAGGTTTGAAGCAAGTGTGCATGTAATGGGCTATTAATGAATAGTTTGATATGAAACTAAGTATGCACCTAGGAATTTGATGATGGGTCAAATCTAATAGATCTGAAATGACTATTTTGATAGTGGATTGGTTTGATCAGTAATATTTATGTCTAACGCATGTTTATAATGTATGCCAAAAGATGTGTTTGTTCTAAATATTTGATGTGCAGCAAAGCCTTAAGTCAATAATCGCAGATCTGTATGCAGGTTTGATAACCTGAAAGGTAGTTGTACACATAGGTTTAATGTCGGTAAGTCTCATCTCTATTCAGATCTATACGCAGGTTTTATTCTTGAAGAGTGCATATGCACACATAAATGTTTTGTGGAAAGCATGTATATAAGCTAGGATTTTGCTGAATAAGATATCTGATCAGTTTAATCTGTCTTAATTGAATTTAGGCTTCTGTGATCCATATCAAGTTTTTTTAGGAGAGTTTTCAGCAAAAATCACATCAAAATTCATTGGTGGATGCGTTTCGAACCAGCAAGTGTGGTTCATCGTCAGGACAAGATGAAGAACCAAATCATGGCTATAAGTTAAATAGAGAGAGCAAATCAATCAATGACTAGAAAAAAAAACTACTATTGACCAAGGAGATGGACTAGGCAACAACTATAATTGACTTAACCAAGAGAAAGGGACAAGAGAAATTAATTGTCTAATTAAATAATTAATTAAATTAGTTAGTTGTTAGAACTATTAATTTCCATAAAACTAATCACTTAATATACTCTATATTATTTAAACCTATATAAATTAAATGATTAAATATTAGATAAATAAGTTAGTTATATAGATGACTAATAAAATCAGTTTATCTATATAACTATAAAAGTAACTAAATATGGAGAATAAAAATGAAAAGAAATTATGTAGCTATCTTTATTTTACTAGAAAATTCAATTACAAAATTTATATATATTTATTATTCTAATAATGGGATGAATGGGGATTAAAACTAACTAATGTTTAATAATCAATCAAGCAATTATTTGATATGTTTATAATTATTTTAGTCAATATTATTTATTTATATAACAAGCCCAATAAAGTCAAGTAAGGGGCATTAAAACTAATGATTAATAATCAACCAAATAATTATTTTATATATTTATAATTATTTTAGTTATGTTAGGTTATAAAATATTATTTATTTAAATAACAAGTCCAATAATAATAATAAATTATATATATATATATATATATATATATATATATATATATATATATATATATATATATATATATATATATATTATATATATATATATATATATATATATATATATATAAACAAAGGGGAAACAACCACCATTAACAGGAGGAAAAAACCAAAGAAGAAAACACAAACAAGAGAGAAACAAGAGGGCGAGCTAGGAGGAAAGGGCATGGATCCAACACCTACTGATATTCCATCCATCATCCCTATTTAGACTACTCGGCCTCCTTTCAATTTCTATGGCCTCCCTAAACTTCTGGAGATGAAAATGTGCAATTTTGGCAATTCCCCGGACTTCCTCAATACAAATATGGTGCTTAGTCTTCTCCGCATGTTCTTTCAGGGCTAAAGACTGGGTCCTACCATGTTTGATGTCGACTAAGTGCTCATGAATCCTCTGATTAATAGAGCGCCTCGTTTCCCCAACATAGGGTGTCCCACATGAAGTCTTACTTAATGATTTGGGTTTAACAATGATGTTTGAAGTTGAATTGATTGATTGAAGAGTGGCGATATTGTTAGATGTATGTGATTCAAGATATATGATGGTTCTTTGATTATTCCATAATGATTCATTGGTTCAGGGTATATCTTAATGGTTGTTTCAGAATAACATTGATTCAGTTTCAAGGTCCAATGTTTTGAGATCTATATGCAGGTATGCTTCATGAAGTCACATATACATGCAGGTTTGACAAAGTAAAGTAGCGTATATATTCTGATATTTTATTGACCAGGGTTTTTCATTTGGTTCAGTGAGTTTATGTAGTGTTTTGGTACAGTATTTGTATTTTAATTATAGTAGTCTAACTGCTTTTACTGTTTGAGAATAAGTTGATTGATTTGGGTCTTAGTTGCTTCAATGATTGGTTGATTCATTTGGTTCAAAGATTGAGTGACTTGTTGTAGTGATCAGTTCCAGTTTTGATATTTGGTATTAGGATTAAATGTTGGTAGTGGGTCCAGTCTGAAAATTTGATGAAACGTGGCCTACAATTTGTGAAGTTTTGGTTCAGGGGGATCTAGTGTGAAAATTTATGGAACGTGGTCCACGGTGGTGTTGAGGGTTGGAGCCTTCAGTGAGGAATTTGAAGCTTCCTTCGAGTGGTAGTTGGTAAATCAGATCAAGGGTTTGGAGCTCCCTTTTGGTGGGTGTCAATAAACGAGATCAAGGGGTTGGATCTCCCTTCCGACGGGTGATGGTAAACGATATCAGGGGGTTCGAGCTCCCTTCCAGTGGGTTCTAGAGAAAAAGAGAAGATTGTAGCCTTCTACAGGTAGTTTCCTACATGATGGTATAAGTTTGCGCTAGTACAAGATTGTAAGAAGATTTTCTTAATAATAGAATAAGACAGAGATGAAAACAATGATGGGTTTTTTTCCCACATTAGGTTTCCACCTAAAAATCATGGTTTTCATATGTGTTGCTTATGTGTGATGCTTTCTTTTGTTCTTACTGCACGTTATTACTGTATATCTAATGTTGATGAAGTACTAACATACTGGTTCAAGATAAATTTATTGAAAAACTAAGTTGAGTAGATATATTTTATTTATGTGCATTAAAGTCACATACATGTGCAGATTTCTTTCAATAAAGTTGTGTATAGAAATATGAGTAAGAAAAGAAAAGTTTAAGTGAGTTTTAAAAATATTGATTCACCCCCATCCCCTAGTATTTTTTCCAACAATTGGTGTCAAAGCAGGTCCTTGGGAAGAAGCTTGATCGCTTGAAGCAGAGTCATCAAGATGGGAAATCAAGAGGGAACAACATCTATCAGGCCACCATTTTCAGCAGAACCAATACAGTTTTCTTGAAGGTAAGAACAAGAGCTTACTTACAATCACTTAGAGCATATGTATGGGGAATCATTGAAGGATGCTATCAATATCCATCCTCCATTTCCACAAATGAAGCATAAAAGAAGAAATATGAGATTAATGCAAAGGTTGTCAATGCTCTTTTAGGAAGCTTGACAAAATTAGTCAAAGTCATGCAGTTAAATAGGGCAAAGGCTATATGGGACAAGATCATCCAAAGCTATGAAGGTGACATCAAGGTAAAAAGTGCCAAACTTCAAACTCTTATTATTCAATATGAAACTCTCAAAATGTACAATGATGAAAGTATCACAAGTTTCTTTCTTATGGTAGATGAGATCGTTAATTCTATGAGAAATATTGGTGAAGAAATAAAAGAATCATCACTGGTTGAAAAAATATTATGGTCTCTAACTCCTAAATTTGATTCAAATTTTCTGCCATAGAATAAATACAGGACTTGAAGAATATTATTGTTGTACAAATTCATGGGATTCTAACAGCCTATAAAATGAGGAATGTGGGTCCCTCAAATGTCAGAGAAGTTGCATTCAAAGCTACTGCAAAAGAAAAAGAAAAGGAAGAATCAGGCTATGTACCATAATAAGAAGAGGAAAACTTCGTAAAGAAACTCCAAGTGGGTACTAGGAGATTCAGAGGTAAGATTCCATTCGAGTTTTTTTCTTGTGGTAGAGTTGGTGATTACATTGTTAAGTATGCCTATAGAGAAATCATGAGAAAGGGAAAGAAGCTGCAAAAATAAATAAAAGAAGTTTTGAAACAAGAGAAGTTCTTAGACACATGAAGATAGTGATGGTCTTTTAAATGGTGAAGAAGGTGAGTTTGATCAGGAATGTCAATTACTTATGGCATTTGGATATAGAAGTAGTAATGAGTTTGATTCCCTAGAATAAAAGGATATTTTTATTGAAAAAATTGACAGTGATATATCAAATGCAGTGATACTTACAAATGTCAACAAATATTCAAGTTTGGGAGCACCCCAATTTCTATTCATCAAGAATGAAGAAGACAATAACAAGGAATTATTAGGTATGGGACTTTTCTCTAACTCCAATCCATTTCATTGTCTACGCAATAATTATAGTGATGATGAAAGTGAAACAAATGAACTTTCACTCATGTGTAAAAGTGAAAGTAATCAATTTAAAGAGAAAACATATTAAAAAATGATTCTTCTAGACAAGGCAAGTCAGAAACAATGGACAATGCATATGTGCCCACACTAAGCAAAGATATTTATCAACAATGGAAATAAAAGATGAAGCCTAATCTAATGAACCTTTATGTTTGGTATCTAGTATGCAATGGATACACCAAGATTCTCCATAATATGAGCAAGTGAAAAAGAACAATAAGGCTTTGAGTGACATCTTTTGTAGCATACCTGATTCAACATTAAATAAGGTTATGCATTATATAACTACAAAGCAAGTGTGGGATAACCTACAAGGAATCCTTGAAGAAATCCCAAAGGAAGATTCCTCATCAAGGGAACTAACAGGTAATCCAATCTCTAACAATGTGTCAACAAATGAACTTGATAACAAAACAACCTTTATTATGTCAGATGGAGTTGCTGATTCAAAAGAAGACAAGTTAGAAGAAATTTTTGATCTTAGAATGAAACTTGATCTTGCTTTGAAAAAGATTTTTAATCTTAAAGATATGTTGCACGTATATGATAAAAAGTATCATATTAAATCATTAAATGCTTCTATGGAATCTAAAAAATATTGTGAAGGTCTTGAGTCTGAGATCGTCTCTCTAAGAGAAGATCTTGAAAAATCAAATAAGAGGAACGAAGAACTACTTCAATAATTTGAAGAACAGAAAAATGGGCTGAAAGAATAGATTCTCAAATTAAATCGGCAAGGGAAGAAGGAAGAAGGGTTAAAGAAGGTATGAAGAAGGAGTATCTAGAAAAGGGCAGGAAATATCAAAGAATGGAGGTTGAGGTAAACATCCTAAAAGGTAAATTAGAAGATAAAGATAAACATTTGTGATTTCAAGATAGTACTAAGATTTTGGATAATATTCTTAGTAATCAAATGTCTCCCGCCATCAAATATGGTCTTGGTTTTCATGAAACTGTTGAAGGAGAATCTAGTTCACAAGTTGAGGAAAGGTATTTAAAGGGTAACAATGCAAAATATGAAATGCTCAACAAAGAGATAAGAAGCCAACCTAACAAAAAATCAAGGAAAGTGAATCTTCAAAGAAAATAATTTACTTCTAATTATAGAAATCTTAATCGATTCTCTCCTCTAATCAATAATTTTGAATGTTATAAATTTCAGAATTATGGACACATTATAGCCTATTTCAGAAGTAGATATTTTAGGCAAATAAACACCTCATGGAAAGATCATCATCTTCCAGGTACTTTAAGTGATATTATTTTTCTTGTAATATATTTGGTCATAAAGCCATTTATTGCAATAGAAGGAATATGAAACAAAAATATTATGATTCCTCGGCTCATATAAGATGTTATGCTTATAACAAGTTTGGTCATGTAACAAAACAATGTGGGAACAAGTCTATGGATTTCCTCAGACAACATGGAAAGAAACCAGATAAAAATATTGATGTAAGAAGAAGTGAAAAATATGGATCCACTAACATTTCTCATAATAAGAAAAAAGAATAAGAATAGATAAGGTGTGGTCTTGCTCTATGCTCATTTGAAGAAGATGAATGGTACATAGATAGCAGATTCTCTCATCATTGTCCATTCACATCCGAATTGTTGGCATTATGACACAGGTTTGGAACAGGTTTGTGGCTATATGACATAAGTGTTGTCCTTGATGGCAACTCACTCAAATGGCATATCATAGTTCAATCTCTAAGAATGAAAGAAGATGAGGTGTACACAGGTTCCTCGTAACAAAATCGTGTATACACGCGGGTGTACCAATCGAAAGGCGCGTATATGTATGCACACACTTTCATGCAAAGAAAAACGCGTACATGTAGGAAAACTTATGGTTGGTCCATGGTATTCAATTCGACATATTTGAACCTATGGTTTTGGTCCTTGGTATTGCATTTAAAGTGTTGAACCCAAGTTTTGGGTCCCTAGTATTAGTTCTCAATGGTTTTGGACCATGGTTTGAGTAAGGCATAAGTCTATAAAAAGGGAAGGAGATCATTTGGCAAGGGTATTGACTTATGTGTTGAATATCAAGAGAAGAGCAAGATCTGGAATACTGGTGATTGGTTGGTGAGTTACAGCTGGATCTGAATCAAGGAGGAACCTAAGCATTACATGATTGTTAAGATCTATTGATGGGTCGAGATCTTAAGGCTTGAATAGTAGTATCATTGTGTGATTTTGATCTATTATATTTGGCGCATGATTAGATCTATAAATCTGATAATCTGGGTATAACTAATGTCTGATTAAGTAAAAGGATAAATTATCTTTTATAGATCTGTACATAGGTTAGACACAGTGGAGGCACGTATACACGCAGGTTAAGCAAGTGAAGACTGCGTATACACTGGTTGGCTTTGGCATAGCTGCGTATGTACGCAGGTTTCTCTTGGTGAAGTACCGTACATCTCTTGAAATATGTTTTAGCTTCTTCTGTTTATTGCTACAGTGTTCTGGTTCAGAATTGGTGTCTGGTTACTAGTATTGTTTTCTGGCTGCAGCATTTTGAGAATTTATTGGTTGATTCAGTATTTGTACAAAGGAGATTGGTTGTTGCAGATCTACTTGATGTTTGATTGATATTCATGGATCCAGTCTGAAAATTTATGAAACGTGGTCCCTGGAAGAAAAGAGAAGGTTGTAGCATTCCGTAGGTCAGCACCTACGTACTAGTACCTCAGCTAGTACAAGAGCTAAGGGGGTTGTAGCTACCTTCCAGGAGAAGCTGGAGAATGAGAGAAGGTTGTAGCCTTCTGCAGGTAGCAGCCTGCATACTGGTATAAGACTACACTAGTACAGAATCAGTGTAAAAAGAATTTTCTAATTAAAAGAAGATAGAGACATATTGCAGTGGGTGGTTTTCACCCACATTGGATTTCCACCTTATATCTTGTGTTCTTTTGTGTGACTGTCTGCTCTACTTTCTGTTCCTGCTTACTGTTATATGGTTCTGACACACAGATTAATGATCAACATCTGAAGAATAAATTAAATTCTAACTCTGGAATTTATACGCGAGTTTAATTGGTCAGAGTTGCGTATACACGTTGTTTTAATTTACTTAAGTAGCGTATACAAATCTTTGTATAAATTGAAAAAGAATTTGACTTAATAATATTGATTCCCTCCCCCCTCTCAGTATTATTTCCAACAATTGGTATCAGAGAAGGTCCTTCAGAAGAAGATTTATCGCTTGAAGGAAGATCTATCATCATGAGCAACTATGAAAGAGAAGCATCAATCAGGCCACCGATTTTTGATGGAAGCAACTTCGTCTATTGGAAGGTAAGAATCACTGCCTATCTTCAATATCTTGGTATAGAAGTTTGGGATATTGTGGAAACAGGATACACTTTTACATCAGCAACTCCTATAGATACGGTTGGTAATAAGCAGTATGAAACAAATGCAAAGGCTGTCAATACTCTATTAGGGAGCCTATCTCAATCAGAATTCATCAAGGTTATGCAGCTCAAAACTGCAAAAGAAATATGGGACAAGATCGTTCTGAGCTATGAAGGAGATGAATAGGTAAAACGAGCAAAACTACAAACTCTCATAATTCAATATGAAAATCTCAGAATGTACAATGATGAAAGTGTGGCTAACTATTTCCTACATATAGATGAGATTGTTAATTGTATGAAAAATTTGGATGAAGAAATAAAAGAAGTTGTTCTGGTTGAAAAGGTTCTAAGATCTTTATCTTCTAAGATTGAATCAAAAGTTTCCACCATAGAAGAGAAATAGAATCTACAGAACCTTACCATGTCACAGCTACACGAAATCCTAACTGCTTACGAAATGAGAAAAGGGGGACCATCAAACAAGAGAGAAGCCACATTCAAAGCCTCAGGAAAAGGAGATTATAATGACTCAGGGCATATGTCAGAAGAAGAGGAAGAATCAAATATTGTCAAGAACCTTCAACGAGGTTCATGAAGATTCAGAGGTAAGCTACCTTTCAAATGTTTTGCTTGTGGAAGAGTTGGTCACTATGCTGCCAAGTGTCCTCATAAGATTGACAAAGGTAAAGAAACAGTTAGATGGAACAGAAAACAGAATGTAAGTAAGAAGAGCTATTACACTCATGAAGATAGTGATGGACTTTCCAATAGCGATGAAGATGAACAAGGTAATGATTATAGAATTTTTATGGCTTTTGAAGATGATGCTTTCTTGGATGTTATAGATGAAGAAAGTCTTTATGAAGAAATTTCTAAACTCAAAATTTACTTAGAAGAGAAAAATATAATTATAGATACTCTGACATCCCAACTTGCTGAAATGGAGAAACACAATGAAAAGTTAGAATGTGAAATTGTGGGACTTAGAAAGGACATTGAGAAAACAAAAGCTCTTAATCTTAGTTTTGCCAAGGATCTGAAACTTTAGATGAGATTATCAAAGTGCAGTGTTCTCCTCTAATCATGACAGGTCTTGCATATACTAAAGAAACATCTCAAGCACAGAAGCCATCTACCTCCAAAAGTTATCTTGAGGCTGCAAGGAGAAGTGAACAGGTTGAAAATCGACAACAAAGGCCCAACGGATATCACCAGGTAAATCAGGGACAATTTAATTCAAGAATGAACAAAAATCACCAAGTAAATCGAGGGCAATCTACTTCAAGGATGAACAAAATCTACAACCAACCACAGGTAAATCATTCTCAATTTACCTCAAGAATGAATGGTTATTACAATGGAAGGGTTGATGATCGCAGGAATTTATTCAATGGCCAATGTTTCTCTTCTCATAACTTTGGACATAAAGCAGCTCAATGCATTGCCTACAAGGCCATCATGACCAGAGAAGCAAAAAATCGAACCAGTGTGACTGGAATCATGAAAAGAACCTACAACAACTTTTTTGCTCTTGAAAATGAAATAGAATGTTCTATCTGTAACAACTTTGGTCATGAAGATTCTAAATGCAGGAGTACGTTTCGGCAAACACCTGAAAAGGAGCAAGCTTCATTGAGCCCCAAAACATGGAGGAAGAAAGAACGGCAACCAGAAAGATGTGGTATAGCCCTATATGCGAAAGGACAGGAAAATCAGTGGTACATCAACAGTGGGTGCTCGAAACATATGACAGGTGATAAAGAAAAACTTCAATCATATAGTGCCTTAGAAAAGGAAAAGAAGGTCTCATTTGGAAATGACACCCCTGCATTCATAAAAGGTAAAGGTTCAGTTCTTTTGAAAGAAAAAGTCAAAGCTGGGAATGTTATGTATGTTGATGGCTTAAAGCATAATCTATTAAGTGTCAGTCAAATGTGTGATCAAGGAAATGAGGTAATATTTCGATCAAATGGATGTATTGTTCGTGAGCTTGATACAGGAGAAACGGTGATCAAAGGCATAAGAACTCCAAATAATTTATACATACTCAAGGGAGGACAACAACAATGCTATCTTAGCAAGAATGATGAACACTAGCTATGGCATAGAAGATTGGGGCATCTAAGCTTCTCACAGATAAGGAAAGCATGTAAATATTAGGTGGTTCGTGATCTCCCTGACATCAAAATTCCAGACAATGCAATATGCAAATCATGTTAGTTTGGTAAGCAAACCAGAACTAATTTCCCAAAGAAGGAAGGATCAGCTAGTAGGCCACTTGAACTTGTACATACTGATGTATGTGGACCATCTAGGAAAAGCTCACCTCGAGGAGAAGAATACTTTATTTTGTTCATTGACAACTTTTCTAGGATGTGTTGGTTAGGACTTATGAAGAATAAAGACAAAGCTTTTGAAAATTTCAAATCATTCAAAGCCTTTGTTGAAAACGAATCAGATCACAGAATCAAATGCCTCAGGTCTGATAGAGGTGGGGAATTTACCTCGAATGAGTTTTTTTATTTTTGTGAAGAACATGGAATAAGAAGGGAATTCTCTACCACAAGGACTCCTTAGCAAAATGTAGTAGAAAGGATGAACAGAACGGTTCAACAAATGGCTCGTGCTATGCTTCATGTGTCTGGAACTCCCACAACCTTCTGGGGTGAAGCCGCATTTGCTGCAGTTACTATTCTCAATAAGAAAAACGTCCGGGTAAATAGCACTCAGACTCCTCACGAACTTTGGTATGGTAAGACTCCCACGATAAAATAATTCAAAATTTTTGGGAGCAAATGCTACATCAAAAAGACTGATGAAAACCTTGGCAAGTTTGAACCTAGAGTAGATGAAGGCATTCTCCTTGGTTACTCTCCCCATAGCAAAGCATATAAGTGTTACAACAAAAGACTTGGAAAAATTGTTTAAGATATTGATCTAGTGGTTGATGAAGAAGGAAACATTCCAAGGCAAGTAAAATCTGAAGAATTCGAAGATGATGAGGACTATCCTTCTACAACAAATCAGAATCATGATGAAGAAGAAACCCATGAGGCACCAGAAGAACAAATAAGGATAGATGAAAAGACTCCATCCAGGTACGTTCAGAAGAATCATCCAGAAACTCAAATTTTGGGGCAAAAGGAGGAAGGTGTACAAACAGGAAGAACTATTTCAGAAGCTTCAAGTTATCTAGCCTTACTCTCCTCCACTGAACCACAAAATGTAAGAGAGGCATGCAAAGATGAATGCTGGGTAAAGGCCATGGAGGAAGAACTTGAGTAGATTGAAAATAATAACACTTGGGAGTTGGTTCCTAGACCAAAAGATAAGAATGTCATAGGAACAAAATGGATATTCAAAAATAAGCTAAATGAAAATGGAGATGTGATTAGGAACAAGGCCAGACTTGTTTTTAAAGGGTATGCTCTGTTATCACTCAGGTTGTCCTTTAAACTCCTGAAAGGATATGGCCGAGGTAACCACAAACCAATCTTTGGACTGCAGGTTCTAGCCCACCTGCAATCAGAGAGGGCTCTCTCTTTCTGATTTAGCTTTGTTGAAGATGATTTTAGGCTAGTTATTGAGTTCAAGGGGTTTTGTTTTGATTTTGGTGGGAAGATTGATGCTTTCAAGTAGAGAGGCAGAGATAGCATGAAGGTTTTAGAACCATTGGGCGTGGAGTCATGGAGTAAGACTGCTGGTGCGTTTTCTTGGTCACAAGAAGGAATATGGAGCAAGCTAGCTGCACATGAAACAATGATTCAAGCTTAAAAGGATGGAATGAGGGCTAGGAAAGAGAGGCAGTTAAGAATCTCTCTTTCAGCTTAGCAGAGGGAAGGCGAATGAGCTCTATCTAGGAGCAGTGAAGAATCCCTAGATAACTGTCAAACATGAGTGAATTAGGGAAAATATGAGCCGCAAGGAATTCATATTCATTACTAATCCAGATGAAAACATAAAGAAACAACAGAAATTGAGCATAGAGGGCAATTAAACCAGTTCTAAGCTAATCTTTCTTCCTGCTATTTAGACGGTGATACAAGTATGATAAAACATATATGAAATTGAAACAGAGGTAAGAAACACTTATTGCATCATGTTGCAGCACAAGAATTCCACATTCAATTCTTCAGACCACTAATACACAGCACACAGTCATTCCTCCAAGCTTTTCAGCAATCTTTGATTAAGTAAAACCTCATGTCCATAGAGCGAGTCTCTCCTTTTCTATACAATCAACTAACCAACCCCTTTAAACAGTGAATTAGGGTTGTTTATATAAGAAAAATATCTACCCTAATCAGATCTCAGACAGATCTGCTGTAATAAATGCCCTAAACCTAACACATGTCTGAAATAAATGCAGGAAAATATCCTCGAGCTGCGCTGGGTGCAGCTGTAACAAAAAGGAACTAATGTGTTGTCCTTATGGCTCTGTGCTGATCACTTAGCCATAACTATGCTTTGGGTTTTGATCCACCGATCTCATGTGGCTTTAAATCCTTTAATCACTGATCTGAGAGCTTTAAATGGCTTAGCGTCGTTTCGTTGACTTTGCTGGGGGGCTCTTTAATGTTTTCCTGCTTCGGGCCACTGACATATCTTCACTGATACACTTTGCCGCCTCCTGATACTCTTTGGTGCTGAACCTGGCCTCTTTAATGTTTTCTGAGTGCTTTAGACTGTCTCATTGACCTTTCATGGCAGCTGTTCGGCCCTCTGTTGCTTTAAAAACTGTGTTTGCCCCTTTCTGTATGCTTCACGAAGAAATTCTGGTCATTTTGCGCCTTTCGGGCTTGCTGGAGGCTGAGTCACGAAGGGGCTTTCCATTTTGGCCTATTTCCCGTAGCCATGCGCGATTAGCACTCGCGCATGAAAAAATGCCTCAGATTTTGATTCCGGGCTTCCTAGGCTGCGATTTGTGCCTTTCGTGCTTTTTGACGGTGACGTCAGCATGACGTCAGCGGTGGGTCCCAGTACGGTGGTGACGTGGCAGGATGACGTCAGCAGGGTGACATCAGCAGTACGGTGGATGATGTGGCAGTGACACAGTGGCAGGGACGTGGCAGGATGATTTGGCGGTACAGTGGCAGGAGGCCGACGCAGTTTGATGACGTGGCAGGATGATGTCACTCGGCGGAGGAGGTATCCGGTTTCATGGCGCACCGCCTTTCCGCATAGGTGGTATTGGAGGAGGGGGGTTTGCCACAACCGAGAGGGTGACGCGTGGTGGGAGTATGAAGGGAAAACCACCGATCTCCCAGGCGCTAACCCTCGGCATGTCGGGGCATGAAAACACCCGCCCACCGTAGATCTGCGGCGCGCCAGATCTGACGGTCGGCGGCACAGATGAGGCGGCGGAGGGATAATGGACGGGGCCCGCGGCGCATTTGAATAATTTATTAAATGGCGGGGGGGTTTAAACATTAGAAAAGTGGGTTTATGGGGTTATAAGCAGGCGGGGTAGATATTTACATGTAAAACTTTAGGATAAGGGTGGGATATGGGTGCTGTAGGGTTGGGGTTAAGGGGGAATGGTTGTTAGCATGACCAGGTGTCAGATTAACTCCAGTTAGGACACGGATGGGTTAGTAGGAGCCCCAGATGGACTACTGCCTCCCGGACTTAGAAGAATATGGCTATAGTGCCAAGGGGAGGATTATTTAATATTTTTGGGATTTTATATATTTTTGCATAGTAGGGGATAGGAAAATGATTTAGGGAGTTAAATAATAGAGTTAGTAGTTAATATGGAAATGACAAGAAAGCGCTAAGTATGTGGATCTTAGGCTATCAAGAGAGGAAAAGTGATTTATAGAGGAAAAATGGAAATCCTTGAGTGAAGCAGATCTTCACCAAGGCAAATGATATGGAAAATAATGAAACTAAGAGGAATCAAGCATATCTTGACCTCTTTAGGAAATTAGTGAGTGATTTGGGGAATAAGAAGAAAGGGGAGTTAGCCATGCCTCGCTTGAGCTCTTCCAAATGAAAACTGCCTTGTACCTGTGATTTGAAGTACAATATCACTTTGAAACGCAAAATTGACCACAATTCAACATTCTGCAACGTCAAAACTACCTACCCAGCGTACTTACCTAACATTTTTTCTTCTTTTTGGTTTGGGTGCACTTAGACTTGTAGACCCTGCTTTACAATTTTTCTTTTGAGTGCCCTCCTATCTAAATCTATCCTTATTTATGCTAAGGGCCCGGATTAAGCAGTTGGGCTCCTTTGTTTCTCTACCTATCTACAAATCTGCCAAGATTAAGCTGTTTGGACAGATATTCATTCTCTATATTCTAAAGTAAGAAATTGAAACCTAGGGAAGCCAAGATTAAGTTGTTTGGACTTCCCTTAACAGAACATTATTCAAAAATGGTTAAGTCATCAAAATTGGAATACAGCAGTGGCATTTAGACTGGCACACTTTCATGGCCCCTTCTTTGGCCTCTTTAGGAAATATGGAGCATTGCAGCATGCAAAGTATGACATATTTGGCATGTAAAAATGTCAATCATGAAAGATGAACACCTGTTGCAACAAGAGGCTAATAGTGGCTCCACTTGGGGATGGCTTTTCCTTGTGAAAAGCCAAGAACAGCAGGTCAAACTGCCTTGATTTTCTATTGTTACTGTCGATTGAAAAAACTTCTTTATGCTGGCTGCTAAAAGTGTGAAACTTGGAAATATAAACAGCCCTATACTCAACTGCATTGTCATAAAAAGTGAAGCACTTCCTGCTTTCTTCTGCGTGCTTTATATTATATACAATGTTGCTTGAGCATTGCCTTTGAAATAGATCCAAAACATGGATCAAAACTGATGCATTTCCTTAGCCTCTGATCTGGAAAAAGTTGCTGATGTGAAACTAAGAAAATGCTCCTCTCTTATTGATACTATTTGACTGAAGACTACAAGATTGGTTGTGTCTTCACAAACTTTGTTGCTGCTCCTCTAACACTCAGACTGCTCATACAAAAATAAAAACAAAGTGCTGATATACACAAATATCGATGTACAAAGAGATATATATAGAGCTGCATTGTACCCTTAAAAGGGATCATGGTAATGTTTTAACATTCAGCCATTTACAGGGTCTTCTTCAGCAGTGCTGCCCTCTACCGATTTGAGAAAATATGTGTTATTTCCCTGAACAGCAGAAATAACGAATGGCCCTTTCCATAAAAAATCAAATTTTGCATGTTTTCCCTTGTCTTCTCTTCGTGAGTCCCACCTTAGAACTTTGTTGCCAACACAGAAATCTTCCGCCTTAGCTCTTTTATCAAACATCTTTTTGAGCTTCTCTTTCAAAATCTGAGCTCTGTCATAAACTTGCTCTCTGGTTTGCTGAAGATGAATGGTCTGATTGATTCTTCGTTGAATATCATTTGGTTCAGCCTGAATCTCCTATAACAGTTTGATAGTAGAGATGCCCAAGGATGAAGGAAATCTGGCCTCCATGCCATATACTAGCTCATAAGGGCTCATCCCAATGGATTTCTTTGTTGAAAGTCTGTCTTCCCATAGGGCATTTGTGAGTTTTCTATGCTTGTTCTTCTTGTTTTCTTCTAGCACTTTCTTTATGATATTAATCAGGCTCTTATTAGATGACTCAGCCAAGCCATTACCTTGGGGGTAATAGGCTGTGGAATGCCCTAAGGTGATGTGAAATTTATGGCAAAAATTGATCATTTTTTTTGGATTTAAAAGTAGCGGCGTTGTCAATAATGATCTTCTCAGGGCACCCAAATCTAGAAAGGATATTGCACTCAAGGAACTGGATAATGATGGAGTCATTGGCCTGTCTGCATGATATGGATTCAACCCACTTAGTGAAATAGTCGGTGGCTGTTAGAATCCACTTGTGCTGGCCTGACGAAGAGGGATGGATTTCTCCAATGAAGTCAAGACCCCATTGTTGAAAAGGCTTTTCAATTGAGATGGGTTTAAGGGGCAGGGGCAACAACTTTCTTTTGCCCTCAAAGATTTGGCATTTGTGACATGAAATGGAAAATTTCCTTACATCTGCAAAAAGAGAGGGCCAATAGAAACCAGCCCTTCATATTTTATCAGCAGTGGACTTCCAATATAGATGTCCTCCACAGTTACCTGCATGGAATTCTTTCATGACATCGTTAGTTTCATTCATGGTTAAACAATTAAGCAATATACCTTCATGATTTTTCCAAAATAAAGCATCATCTATGACACAAAACTTTGAAGCCTTCATTCTTAAAAATATTTTCTTAGTTCTGGACAATCCTGGGGGAGCAAACAGGTTTAACAATACAAAGCATATATCAACATACCATGGGGATTGCAAAAAGGTTTCACTGATCTGTGGAGTCGCCAGCTCCTGTTCATTGTCCAATTGGTTGATGTGTAAGGCTTGAAAGTTTGTTTCGGACATCAGTTTGGATAAACCTTGTCCCTTTATCAATTTGGTTGGTTTTATTTCTATGTCATACTCAAGGATGTTAGCAATCCACTTGCCTCTTTTGCCCTCTAATCCCTCTTGGGTTAATATGTCTTTTACAATAGCGTTTGGTACATAAGCAATCACATGTGAATATAAAATGTAGACTCGGAAATCTTTGATTGCTTTGACCAGGGCATAGGCCTGCTTCTCCATGATTGGGTACTTCATGTTAGGGTCCCACCCTAACCTCCTTATTTATGTCATGGGATCACGTCATAGTCAAGATTCAATAAAGCCCATATTAATATTTGTAAGTGGTTAACCCGCAATTAATGACGGGACCACAGTTAGTTGCAAATGGGCCGTAGTATTAGATAGATGGTATTAATAAAACCCACGATATTGGCCCGTGGTATTGCATGTATGAGTCATATATAAAGGATAGAGACTCCCTACGAGGAGCATCGTGTCTTATTTTGTAATCGAGCTCTGCTCTATTGGAGATTGCCCCCTCGAAGAGGCATGTGAACATTGCTCTTTGAATAATAAAATCATTGCTATTATGTGTTCTGGGTATCTTTTCTTCGCATATTCTGTGTTCTGGGTATCTTTTCTTCGCATATTCTGTATCTGGGTATCATTTTGTAGGTTAAGAGCATAACAAGTGGTATCAGAGCACTTTCCAGGGCTCGGTGGGATCTCCAATTTTTAGCAAAAAAAAAATTTGGCTAGAGACGTGTTTCGGCGTCTTTAAACCACGGGATCTGTCGTTGAGCGCATAAACCTACGGATTTGGGGAGACATGCACGCAGGAAATACAAGAGGTGGTCACATCTGTTGGACTCCCTTGTAACCCCTGTGGGTACCCCTTCGAGTAGTAGCGCATTAGACAGAACCGCGCATGGACTGTCTTCCACGTACCCTCTGGGTATATAGGAAGCCCCCTAGGCTCCCTTGAAACCTCGCCATAGATAAACCTTCGGTCATCTTGTGGCTACAGTACACTAAGAATAGCACTCGGAGAGATTACTCGCTCGTACGATAGGGTAGTCGGGTTGTACGGCTAAGGGTACGGTCGATCCTCCTTAGTTAGAGCCCTGAACATTGGACCGAGTACTACTATCAAACCCTTATGTATATTGCGATCTGTAGCACCTAACACTCCTCTAGACCATAGTTCCTTTTTCTATCAGGGATCACACATCAGATCCATGTGTGCAAAGACGTGCTGCAGTAGTAGACATCAGTCCCGCATCTCCATCAGATCTGCAGCAGCAGTTGTTCCACCATTCAGATCTCTCAGATCCACGAGATCGGAGTTGTTGTGCAGGGTTCCTATACAGGGGAACACTTTTCGCAGGACTTTTGGCAGCATTGACATTTTGAGGATTTGGCGACTGCAGTATTGATCAAGGAGTAAAACTCCGTTAAGAGTTTTCCAAAAAAAAAAAAAAGTATGAGATCTTCCGGGGCGCTTATTGGTGATCTAGCCCATCAGAATCAGGACGACGAGCTGAGCAAGGTGGTACCATTCAATTTATTAGTAAAATTTTTTAGGCGGTCCCAATTTTTCATTAGGTTGGTGTATGGTAGAAACTTGCGCTCAAGCGATGGCCAATGAAAGGATGGACAAAATTGAAGACACTGTGACCTCCATCCAAACTTTGATGGACAACATCCAAACTGAGATTCGCGGACTAAGTCTCCAGGTACAGCTAGCACTCTTGAAGGGCAAGGAGCCAGCCCATGAGGAGGCGTATAAGGGCCATGAATACCATGAGGGTGAGTCTAGCCACTCTCCTCACGTCTGGCACACCCATCCACCACCCAGTCAGCGACCTCCCAAGTTGGATATGCATAAATTTGACGGTTCTCACACGTCCGCATGGCTAGCACAAATATACCGATAGGTTTCATATTTCATGATTGGCAATGAAAAGGTCCAAATATGCTCTGCTTTGATGATGCAAATATCACATATTTCCAAGAGAATATAATCTGTGCTTATAGCTTGATGTGGACTCAAATTTTGATGGATGGTCCAACAGCTTAATCTGGATCATGCCATGTGTTGAATTTTCAGTTGTAGAATAGCGAAATAAGTCTGTCCAAACTGTTTAATCTTGGCAGACAAGTAGTTTAGGTAGAGAAGAAAAGGCTCCCAACAGCTTAATCTGGGACCTTGGAAGAAATAAGGGTAGAAGTAGATAGAAAAACAAAAGAAAAAGCCAAAGAAAAGAAAAGGAAAGTAAGGGTCTGCAAGCCTAAGTGCACCCTCCAAGAAGAAACAAAAAATGCTAGGCAAGTAGATGGGTAGGCAGTTGGGGTTGCAGAAGTATCATTCCTTACAATTGAAGGTATGCTAACCTATTTCACAAAGCAAAGTCAATAGATGGAGAAGTCTTCTCCTCTATCAGGTTGCAGCAAGCAAAGAAGCATGTCTAACCTCCCACTTATTCCCTTTCCCATTCATTGCTAATATCCCCTCATCAGTTATGATTCATGAAACAATTCATGGTTCTATGGTGGTTCTTAGTCCTGTTAGAAGCCACATTTCTTGTCTAAAATTCTTTTCATTTTGATCTACTCCTTAAGCTAAGTTATTTTCAAATAAACTTAGTGTTATCTCCCCTCATCCACTCTTTTCATCCATATTAACCCTAACTCTATTATGTAACTCCCCTATATTACCCTTTCCCTAGTATTATAACACCATGGTGTATAAACCCCAAGCATTGTATAAATATCCCTCCCCTTGGCATTATAGCCAATAAATCCTCTGTCAGGGATCAAATTGGCATCTGGTCACTTTGTTGAACCTAAGTCTAACCCCCTCCCCTCTTCTGAATCCATTTGGCCCCTTAAAACCCTCATTTGTCAAAGAAAGCCTTACAAAAGACCTTGTTCTACCTATACCCGCTTTAATTTGCAAAAATAAACAAAAAACCCACTTTTGCCAATTATCCAAAGTGTCGGGGCCGCATTATTTTTCATTGGAAAACATTGCAAACGCTATATCCCGAAAGTTTCCGCTAAGCACGCACCCCAAAAATATATTATTTTAATCCTCATCCCCGTCCGTATCGTCCGATCAACTCAGCGACCCGTCAACCGTCCGATCGGGCGCTTTTGATCGGACGGCCCTAATCCATATCGGACCGGCCCCGACGTCCGACAGATACCTTCCGATATCTGTCAGAAGGTGACGTCAGGCCTCCGCCACCCGTCATCCCCACAGCTCATCGGAGGTACGCCTGACAAATCCCTCATCCGTAGCATAAGCGGTGTGATGAGAAACCGCTAACCGTTTCCGGTTTTGGTCAATCCGCCCAGCCAGCGTCACCACCACGTCATACCCACATCAGTGCCACCCCACCGTTGCGTCAGCCCCTGCTTCCGCCCCTGCGCTGATATGTCCGCCACCTCATCATATCCGTGGACCAATCAGAGCCTGCCACCTCACCCGATGACGTCATGCTGACGTCATCCGACCTTGACCCCACCTGATGAAGTCATGCTGACGTCATCCAAAAAAACGCGCCAATATGCCAAAAATCCATATTTAGGCCAATTTTCGCGTTTTTTCATACTTTTTGCCGCAAGAACTGTTGCTTTCTCTGCATGATTTTACGTCCAAATTATACCACCTTTGCTAAAATCGACTCGGAGACGTCCAGCGCACTATTTCCACAGTCATCTGTGACCATTGCTCGCTCTTTACCAGGTATTCTCCATTTTAAATCCTTCATATGCCTACTTTGTCTGTGAATTCCCTCAAAAGAGCTTAAACAACAAAAACTCACGAAATTCACCGGCGAAATCTTGGTACCTAGCCCCCATTTACAACTGTGAGCTCGAAAAGCACTAGCTAAGCCTTGTTTGCCCATATTTTCACAAAAAACTGCACTTTGTTCGCGCAATCGCGAAACAACTTACTGAAACTGCACCTACCTGTTAAAAAAGACAGATTGAGACCACACATTGGTCTTATTCGCACATTAAACAGTATTTCAATTGCTGCAGCTGTTTCACTCACCCTTTGTGCCATACAATTCACATTTTTTCGTTGAAGAAAACTCTTTGTGTTGCTATGCATAGCAACTCCATCCATAATCTTAGGTGAAATCATGGATCCACCAGTAGCTCCAATAGCGTTGAACGTTTCTCCATTGAATGCCCCTCAGAGACAATTGGAATGGCAGTCTCTGGCAGACATGGACTATCAGATTTCAGAGGAAATGCTGATGGGTACTCAGTTCCACATCCAACTGCTCAATGAATTGAAGGCCAAGCATGAGGCTGGAACAGATGTGCTGGGCATATGGGACTCATTCCTCCCTATTTTCAAGCTCCCTCAAGTTAACCAATTCCCTGATTTGATACATCTGTGTGCTGAAAACTATGACCCCACTCAGAGGGCAGTTCTTGACCCTTCAGGATCAGCTGTGTCTTATGTCACCCCAGAAGCTATCAAGGATATGCTCTGCTTCAGGACTGAGAAGAAACTGGTCCCTCTATCACTTGTAGACCTGATAAATCAAGGAGCCAGAATGACAGATGCTCAGGTCACCAAACTAAACCAGCTATACATTGGCTCTGACTCTGTGAAGTATCCTCCTATCAATCAAGTATACCTCAACCAACTGGGCAGAGATCTGGCAGACATGATTAGTCCCATTTTGGGTTACAACTCCATTGAGTTTGTTGATCAAACTGTGCTGGTAATCATGCTCATGTTTGCTCCTGGCAAGTCTCCTATTTGCTATGACTATGCCACCTATATAGCAGACAAAATACATGAGCAACTAATGAACCTGGCAAGAGAAAGAGTGTTCAGGTATACCTCCTACATTTAGCACTTGATCTTATATCATCAACATCAGAAATTCTCTTTCCCAATCAAAAGAGAGGATGCCCAAGGCAATCCAAGATCAGTGGTCTATTGGTCATCTGTTTTCCACTGTAGATTTGAAACTCCTTATACTTATTGTGAGTTCATAGATCAGTTCATCCACCCAGCTATGTCAATGATGATGGGCTCACCTCCTCCGAGGCTCACAGTTGAAATGCAAAGGATCTTGCAGTTATCCAAATCATACAACATTGGGGACTGGTACTTTTACCAGCACCACATCGTCATCAGGATGTATGGGTGTGAACTGCCTCCCTACAGACTACCTAGATATGTGCCTATGAGGCTATTTGCCCTAGAATACTTCAGGCAGTTTGGCAATGTTGATGTGCTTCAGTTTTCAGGCAAAGGCAAGAAAGCACAATTAAAAGTCAGGAACCAACTTGGCCACTTTGTCTATAACCAAAGGGAGGAAGGTTGGAGAGAAGCAGACAGGATGCTTGAGTCCCTTGGCCTTCAAACCAGTTTCCTCTGGAAACCTTATGACCCCAACCACTTCATCACTTTGAGAAGGCTCAGATATAGGCTCTCTGGCTATGATCATGTAAAGATCCCTCACATTGAAAAACATGCAAACCAAGCAAAATGGAGGAGAGGAACCCTAGAAGAGCCAGTTACACAAGAAGAGATAAATCAAAGAGCAGTGAGGAATCTTAAAAAGATGGCTGACCTTGAACTTTGTTCACAGGTGTTTTCACTGCCAAGTACACAAGTGGGAGCAGTTGCATCCTCCTCAATTGTAAATCAGCAAGCACCCAAAGCCACTGAAGATATATCTAGAAAGGGCAAGGAAAAAGAGATGGATACTGAACAACCACCGCATGAGAAGGTGCAGCAACAGCAGCAACAGGTACAACAACAACAACAACAGGAATTGCAGCAAGAAGAAGGGCAGCATAGTAAAGAGCAGCCCCCACAGCAAGAAGGGGCAGTTGAGGCCCCAATTTCCACAGAACAGCAGGCACAAAATACGGTGCCTCCTAGGCAAGAAACATCAGTTGATGCATCAATCCTCCAAACTCCACAAAAGGAGGATACTAGCAGAAAAAGGGACAGAGAGACTCCCTTGACCACATCAGAAAGTCATGGTGAGAAAAGATAGAGATTGAACCCTTTCTCTGATGAGGAAATGCCAACAGGGCAGTCTCTGGGCATGGGCCCACCTAGCAGGGAAGCATCTGCAAGTTCCTTCCAAGAGGAACAGAACAGAACTGTGGGAGGAGAGGTCAGCTCCTCTAGCCAGCAGAGGGAGGGTGAACTGAGCATCAAACAGCAGTTCATAGACATAAAGAAAAGGAGTGAGCCCATAAAAATACAGCTGTATAATCATTTGCTGAAGATGGCTCCCACCAACCAGCAAAGACTGATGTCTGCTTTTGATGTCAGTGAAGGCAAGATGATCATGAGTCATTTCTTACCAGCTGTAGCACAGCCCCAGTCTCATGCAGATTATATAAGGACCAATCTTGAGGTCCTTGCCAAAGACATCCACCCAATGGATAAAATTGAGTTGCACAAACAAACAGGTGAGATGGTCTATGCCTCCTTGGCAGACAAAACCTTGGACAACTATAGGCTGGAAAATAGCCTTAATAATACAGCTGCCCAACTTGAGATGGAAAGGGCATCATCATAGGCTAAGGACAACAGAATTAGGTCCTTAGAAGATATAATTATTGAGATTGGGCATGATCCCAAAGATATCAAGGGCATCCAGGAGATATTGAAGTTAAGGGATGCAGACATGGCTGCTTTGAAGAAAAAGATAAAAATGCCAGCCACAATTCACCCTCAAACAGATGAGGTTGCCCAATAGAGGCATGATAAAGAAGCCACAGATTTGCTGGTGTCTCTCTACAAGCAGCTTATCCAAGCACAAGAAAAGCTGGGAGAATCAGAGGCTGCACAGGCAGCACTACAGGCAGCTTTGAAGCAAAGAGAAGAAGGTCAAATCTCCCAGCCTCCTCCTGAAGTAATAAACCTTGAGGAAACTGCTCCAATCACTGTTCCTACTCCTCAACAAGCAGAACAGGCAGCAACATCCACTTCAGCAGCACCACCAGCAACAGAGCAGGCCCCAAGCCTAGACATGCAAAAGCTGAGGAATGAGATTCAAGCCCTGGAAGCTCAAATGACAGAATTAAATGAGACCAGGGAGAAATTGGCCAAAGTCAATGATAGATATGACAAATCAAAGCAGGCTGTGGCAGAAAAGGGCAGGGAAGTAAAAGCCCTCAAAGATAAGATCAAAGAGCTGGAAAATGAGCTCAAGTTAGATAAAATTGTGGCTGAGCTTAGAACAGTGATGTGGGCTAATATTGGCCAATCTATTAATGAGAAATGGCAATATATTGAAACAATCCATGAGCAGTTAGAGCTCATTCCAAAAGCACAGACTGAGATTCAAAGATCAAGAGCTGCTCTGAGCAACATGCCTGAAATAGCCACCAAGATGATTAATGTGCTTAACAATAGGACAAGTACTCAGTTGGCTGCCATGGGAATCTCAAACAGAACTGAACACATTCAGTTAATCAAAAGGGTTCTTACACTGAGAAACTTAGTACAGACATTAGAGAGAAGAACCCAGGATATGCAGACTGAGGTGAACAGGTTCATGGAGAAGTTTCAGGTGCTACAAAACAGAGGGCTCCCTAGCTTACTGAACAGCGCAGGGAGATTGTTCACACATGACCAGTATGCCAAAAGGGTTAACACATTTGCCACAAGTCAGATCAATGAGAAGCCCAACACCTCAGAAGAAACAGGGCCAGCCACAGGACAGACTCTCTACAACAGAGTAGAAAATTTATTTTTTATAATGAATGAAATCAAACACTTGTTTGCAGTAGCTCCAAATTTTTATAAGTATACAGAGGCAGAGGAGACTATGGATGCAATTCTCAGGCATCAACTACCTACACTAGACTGGTGGACTAAGGCCATACAGAAAATTTTGTAAACAGTGAGCCATTCACCAAATGTTGTTCATAAAAATATGAATTGTCATGCACAGCACAGTTTAATAAAATCAGCATGCATTAAAGATAAAAGCTGAGCCAACTCAGCAGAACCTACAGCCAACAAAGCAAGATGAAAAGCTACAGGTGTCTAGACCGAGAAGCTACAGCCGAGCAGCTCCAAAAGCGCGTTCTTCAGCATTAACGCAGATCATTTCAACCGACTCAGTGGCTTCCAAAGGCCAAAATATCTTCTGACAAACATAAAGATGCATTTACTTTGTATTCAATGATATAATAACTTTCTTATCTAAATATCTTGAAAAGTTGGTGAAGATATTTCATTTCTCAGATGACTCAACGCCTGAGATATTTTGTAATACTGTTTGTATATATTCGCCCCTCGCACAAGCTTGAAGGGTTGTTGTTGATTTCTCTTGAAGAATTTCTTAAGCTGTAATCCTTTTAGAGTTTAATAAAGAAAGTGCTGGAATTTCTCGGAGTTCTGAAGTGTTGAATGTGTTCTGGTGTCTGTTGAAAACTGCTGGATTCCTGTGTATTTCACAATACAATAAGTTTCTGTAACTCTCTTTGTTATGTATTTTCGATCTATTAAAATCCATATATGTTTCTAATCTCTAAGTGTTTGACAACAAAGAAAAAGAATAACCTCCAGGATTTATTCATGCAATACCCTGAGTTCAATCTGTGTTGTTAATGAATGTTTTTCTTCAGCTATAATCTTGATAAGTGTAATTCTTAATTGCTGCACTTTCAGAATATATCTTTCACAGTGGCCTTTGTTTCAGGAATTCAAGTTTGCTCCTGTGCAACATGTTTCACTTTCACATCACCAGCCTAATAGAGAATTCTTAATTGCTTTCTGTTGGCTGACCATGCATCACCACTTAAGTTTAAATTTGTTTGTTTGAAATACACAATAGGCCCTGCAGTCTGAACATCATCACTCCAGCCTTTCAAAACATTTCACAGCTCTAGACTCCATTGCCCAATGATATACTATTGTCTGAACACTACACCTTAAGCACTGAAAGAAATCCTTCAACCAAAATATAAACCAAAACCTGAGCATAATAACTAGCCTAAAATACTATCAAAACAGAGACAAATTATAAAGAGAGAGCCCTCTCTGATTACAGTTTGGCTAGAGACTGTGATCCAAAGATTGGTTAGTGGTTACCCTGGCCGTATTCCCTTGGAAGTCATAGGGAACAACCTGGGTGTTAACATAAATGGCGACTCCACTGGGGAATTCTTAGGATTTTCCAATTTCTATACATCTCTCAAAACTGCAAATCAAGCCTGAATTCAGTCAGGAGGCCTCAAAGCTGTTTCTGTGTCACATTGACAGCTTTAGGGAAGAGCTTTTTCAGTAAGTCTTCATCTCAGCTTTGAAATATATATAGCCATTCCAAAATCTTTATCCAGTCCTTGCAGATATATAAACTTCCTATAAAATCCTAAAAAATAGTTAAAAGCTGGCTCCCAAGAAATATCCACGGCATACTAGGGCAAATCCTGACCCTGATCCACCCATCATTGTTGATAATCCAAATACCATCCCTAGAAACATTAGGAGGCACCAAAGGCAGGAGCAGCCTGCTGATTTAACCTCAGATTCAGATCATCCCAGCCTTATCTCTACCCCATGCAAGGTCCTTTTCTGGTCTACTCCTAGCCCCCCTAGTTCACCATCCACATCTCAAAGTCTTCCTCTCACATCTTCATCCACTGCACATATCCCCTTGACCAACACTCTAGGTTCACCCTTACTCATTAACCCTGTTATACCTGTTATCCCTGTTATCCCATTTATCCCTGTCAACCCCTTAAACCCTGTGAATATGGCTAACAGATATGCACCCTTGCAGATACCAGCTAATGCTGCAGCCCTACCCCATGACTACCAAACCAAAATCTCATATTTTGACTCCAATGGCCCTTTGACAGCTGTTCAGCATGCCAAAAGGATGCAAGACCATTTTGAGACCTATGAAATAGATGATGACAGTGTGAGAATGAGGATGTTTGTTCAAAGCCTAACTGGAGATGTAAGAACTTGGTTTAGATCCCTGAATGCAAACTCCATCACAACTCCTGATGAGATTTATCAAGCCTTTACTAGCAGATGGGAAAAGAAGAAGGATCCTCTGCACATACTTGGTGAATATGACACTATCAAAAGAGGTCCCCAAGAGACTCTTTTGGAGTATTGTGCAAGATTTAACAATGTATATAACGCAATCCCACAAAATTTAAGACCCCCTCCTGATTTAGCTTTGTACAAATTCCCTGATGGTTTTGACCCTGAAATGGCCTATCAGTTAAAGGAAAGAGATCCTCAATCCCTTGCAGAGGCCCAAAGGGTTGCTGTCACAGTGGAAGCCAACCTGATTGCCAAAAGAAATAGAGCAAGGTTGGAAAAGAGGACTGTTTTCAAAGAGGAACCCTCTGCCTTTGATCAAAAGCTGGATGCAATACTCAATGGAATGAAAAGATTGGGTGATAGAGTGGAATCGGTTGAAAGAAAATCATCATGGGAAGCACCACAAAACAACCCTCCTAGGAATCCAAATTTTAGGAGAACTCAAAACCCAGGCATTGGCAAAGCCAGTGCTGATCAAGACATAAGACCCCCTTTCCAAGAAAATTATGCAGAAACTTCCACATCAACTGAACCCAATGAAGATCCCGAGATTAATTTAATGGGTCTAGATGGTGAAAGTCAAGTTTTCTTAACACAAGAAGACCATGAGGATGAGGAAATCAAACTGTTCCAAACCAAATCAGGTGAATCCTTTGACTTTAAACAAGGCTATGACACTGCTGTCTATGAAGTCCATAAACAATACAAGCTAAGGAGCAGAACTGTGAATGTAAATCAGCCTGAAAAAGTAAAGGATAATCAGCAGCCTAGAAGAGCCATAGTCACAGAGCCTAATGACAAAACAAATTCACCTGCAGAAGAAGTAATTATTGAAGAGATTACTGAACCATTGTCCTTAAAACAGCAGCCTATGGCCACTTCATCCTCTCAACCTAATTTAAATGTTACTCCTCAAGAGATGAGTAAAAAGGACAAGTTCCGAAATCAAGAAGAAGATCTAGTGAACAAGGAAAGAACTGTAATCCACAGCCCTAAGACCCAATCTGAAAAACCCTTTGACTTAGAAACTGAAATTGGCAAACTAAAGATAGCAATTCCTCTCTCAGAACTAGCCAAGCATGACATTTATAAACTACAGATCAAGAAGTCCCTTCAACTCACTGACAACAAAGATGATGTTAATGTGTTGGATGATACCCCAGAATTACTGTTTGGCCCAGAAGTGGATGGAAAAACAGTAGTCACAGGGGTATTACCTTTCTATGTCAGCTTACATATTCATGATAAAATATTACATAATGCAATGTTTGACTCAGGTGCCTCTCACAATCTCATGCCAAAAGCAGTCATGGAGAGATTAAATCTAGATATAACAAGACCATACAAGGACCTGTTTTCCTTTGATTCCAGCCAAGTCAAGTGCTTAGGTCTCATAAAAGATTTATGTGTGTCTCTGGTTCAGTACCCAAACAAAACAATCCTAATGGATGTGGTAGTTGCTGATATCCCACCTAAGTATGGGATGCTGTTATCAAGATCATGGGGAGCTAAACTCCAAGGTTCCCTACAATTAGACATGTCATATGCCACCATCTCTGTTTTTGGGCAACCAAAAAGACTATACAGAGAAACACTCATGAAATACATGGTCAGCAGTGAAGAAAAGCCTCAAAACTTTCCCATATATGCTGTCCATTCAGACATAGACTCATATATTCTCTTCAATGACAGCACAACTCTCCCAGAAAATGAGGTTGAAGCCAAGATACTCATACAAGAGGAAGACTCTGATGAAAGAACTATCATCCATAAAACAACAGTCAATCAAACACTAGACACTGCTGCTGCCCTAGTTGTCAAACATATCCAATTAAATGATGAGACTGTCCTAAAAGACAAGTCAGATGAAAAACCGCAACTTCAACTTACATTTCCAGCCCATGAACAGTTCATCAAATCTCCTTCACAACAAGATATTCTATGGTTCCTTGAATTTGATGGTTCAGTAAACAAATTAGGGGTAGGAGCTGGAGTTTGGGTACACAATAAAGAAAACACTCATGCAGAGGGCAGAGCCTATAGATTAAACTTCAGATGCACTAATAACATGGCAGAATATGAAGCTCTCTTGCTAGGCCTCAAGTTAGTAAAGTTCTTACAAGCTGCCAGGGTTTCAATCATGGGTGATTCAGATTTAGTTATCCAACAAGTGAAGGGAAATTTTGTCACAAATGACAAAAGACTAAGGACTTATAGGTCTGCTGTTGCTGAGGTACTAAACTTTTTCTCTGAATTCCAAATCACTAAAATTCCTAGAACCCACAATCTGCATGCTCATAGTTTAGCCACCTTTGCAAGTACCTGCAAGCTACCTTTTGAGCCCCATCATTGTTTTACAGCTAAGGTAAAACACAGACCCTCCATTCCAAACAATGTTAATGATTGGCAAGTATTTGAGGATGACAAGCAAATAAACCATTTTTTAACTCTGCAACAAGAATTTGCAGGATTAAATATTGACACTGATACAGCAAGTCAATCACAAATACTTGATACAGCAAGTCAATCACAAATACTTGATACAGCAAGTCAATCACAAATACTTGATACAACAAGTCAATCACAAATACTTGATACAGCAAGTCAATCACAAATACTTGAAAGAGCAAGTCCATCACAAATACAGTTTCAAAAGATTACTCACCCAATATCACCTAGAACAGCAAAACAAATGCTAAATCCAACTATTTTCAACAAGGAAAACATTCAGCAAATTCAACCAATCAGTTGTGAAGAAGTGGCCAATGCTGAAACTGACATCATAGAATTGAAAGACAATTTTCTACCAACAGGCCTAACTCCACTAGAGGACATCTTTGATTCAAATGATATTCCCAGAAAACCAAAAATGCAGCCCTTAAATGCAGCCATTGAAGAATGCAACATTGGTACAATTGACAAACCCAAAATAATTAAATTGTTTGCATCTTTACCTCCTGATCAAAAGCCTAAATACATTGACCTCTTTAAAGAGTTCCAGGATGTCTTTGCATGGAGTTATGAGGACCTAAAATCCTATGATACCTCTGTTATCCAGCACACTATCCCTCTCAAGCCTGATAAAAAACCCTTTAAACAAAAATTAAGGAGAATCAATCCTATGCTTCTCCCAGCAATGGAACAAGAGGTACAGAAAATGTTCAAGGCAGGCATCATAGCACCAATCAGATTCTCTGAATGGATCTCCAACTTAGTCCCTACAAGAAAGAAAACTGGTGAAATAAGGCTGTGTGTAGACTTAAGAAATCTGAACCAAGTATCCCTCAAAGACAACTATCCCTTACCCAATATGGATCACATTCTCCAAAGAGTGGTAGGAGCCTCAAGGATTTCATTACTGGATGGATTTTCAGGCTTCAATCAAATCCTGGTGCACCCTGATGATCAAGACAAAACAACATTCACAACCCCATGGGGAACTTTCAAATATGTAAAAATGCCTTTTAGATTGAAAAATGCAGGGGCAACCTTTCAAAGAGCAATGGATATTGCTTTTTCCAAAGAGATTCATGACTTCCTTGTCATTTACTTAGATGACCTTACACCTTTTTCAAAATCAGACCAAGAACATATAAAACATTTGAGACAGATCTTCCTAAAATGCAGAAAATATGGAATTTCCTTGAATCCCAAGAAGTCTCTATTTGGTTTGGAAGAAGGTAAGCTGTTAGGACACATCATTTCAAAGGATGGCATTAGGATTGACCCAGATAGGATACAAGCTATCCTACAAATGCCCCACCCAAGAAATATCAAAGAGTTGCAAGGATTCTTGGGAAAGATCAATTTCTTGAGAAGGTTTATCCCAAACTTAGCAAAACTAATCAGATTATTAAGTAACATGCTAAAGAAAGATTCAAAGGTAAAATGGACTATTGAAGCCAATCAAGCCTTTGAAGGTATAAAGCTGGCCCTTACCCAAACCCCGGTCTTGACCAATCCTCAATTTGACAGAGAATTTATCATTTTCTCTTTTGCCTCCCAGCATACTATTGCTGCTATTCTGTTACAGAAAGATGACCAAGGAAATGAAAAGCCAATTGCTTTCTTTAGCAGAGCTCTTAGGGATGCACCTTTAAAATATCAAATCATGGAAAAGCAAGCTTATGCTTTGGTCAAAGCCATTAAAGACTTTAGGATTTATATCCTTTATTCCCATGTTATAGCATATGTGCCAAGTCCTATTGTCAAAGACATTCTCACCCAAGAAAATTTAGAGGGCAGAAGAGGAAAGTGGATTGCCAACATCTTGGAATTTGATATTGAGATAAAACCTACAAAACTAATAAAAGGGCAAGGTTTGGCCAAATTAATGACAGAAGCAAATTTCCAAGCCTTAGACATCAACCAGCTGGACAGTGAACAGGAGCTGGCGACTCCAAAGATCAATGTAGCCTTTGAACAATCCCCTTGGTACTCTGATATATGTTATGTATTGCAAAACCTGTGTGCTCCCCCAGGATTGTCCAGAACTAAATGTAGGTTCTTAAAAATTAAAGCTTCTAAATTTTGTGTTATGGATGGAAATCTATTGTGGAAAAACCATGAAGGCATATTTCTAAACTGCCTAATTGAGAATGAAACTGACAATATCATAAAGGAATTTCATGCAGGTGACTGTGGTGGACACTTGTACTGGAAGTCCACTGTGGATAAAATACTAAGGGCTGGTTACTACTGGCCCACCATGTTCTCTGATGTCAAGAAATTCACAACCTCATGTCATAAATGTCAAGTGTTTGAGGGAAAGAGACAGTTGCTGCCACTTCCCTTAAGGCCTATTGCAACAGAGAGACCTTTTCAACAATGGGGCTTGGATTTCATTGGGGAAATTCATCCCTCATCTTCAGGCCAACATAGATGGATCTTAACAGCCACAGACTACTTCACCAAGTGGATTGAAGCTGTTCCATGCAGACAAGAAAATGATTCCACTATCATTCAGTTCTTGGAGAACAACATATTGGCTAGATTTGGCTGTCCTGATAAAATAATAACAGACAATGCTGCTGCTTTCAGATCCAAGAAAATGGTGAATTTCTGCCACAAATTTCACATTACCTTAGGCCATTCTACTGCATACTATCCCCAAGGTAATGGCCTTGCTGAGTCATCAAATAAAAGTCTGGTAAACATCATAAAGAAAGTGCTAGAAGAGAACAAAAAGAATTGGCATAAGAAGCTTGTGAATGCTCTATGGGCAGATAGACTAACAACCAAGAGATCAATTGGGACCAGCCCATATGAGTTGGTTTATGGATTGGAAGCCAAATTTCCCTCATCACTAGGGGTACCTGTTATGAAACTTCTTCAAGAAAGCCAAGCTGAACCAAATGATATGCAAAGAAGAATCAATCAAATCATATGTTTACAGCAAACTAGAGACCAAGTTTTCAGCAGAGTTCAAGTTCTACAAGAAAAATTAAAGAAGGCCTTTGATAGGAGAACTAAGGCAGAAGATTTCAACATTGGTGACAAAGTCCTCAAGTGGGATTCAAGAAGAGAGGATAAGGGAAAACATGCAAAATTTGATTCCCTTTGGAGAGGACCATTTGCTGTCCAAGCAATACAAGGAAACAACACTTATTTCCTTAAAGGTCTTAATGAAACTGATTTGGATGAAGGTCCTGTGAGTGGCAGGATGCTGAAGCACTATTTTGAATATCACCCATAAGTGCAGCCTGAGTTTTCCCTTGTACATATCCAGATGTATATATTATGTTCTGTCAACATGTAAAGATGCAATTTCTCAAAGTTTTCTTAAACTGCCAGCAAAAGGTGAATAGAATCAGAGGTCTACCAAGAAGAGAAGCACACAATTTTGACATTTCAAAGCAGCAAACTTCAAAATTGGCAAGAGCAGTCAAGGGGCAAGGCAATCTGACCTGCTGTTCTTGGTCTTTCAAATGAAAAACCATCCCCATGTGGAGCCACTATTAGCTACCTATACCGATAGGTTTCATATTTCATGATTGGCAATGAAAAGGTCCAAATATTTAAGTATGGGGGATTTACGCAGTGCATTATATTAGATATCATTTTTGGGATTCAACTGCGTTAAGTAAGTCATTCAAACGTATGACCAAATATGCTCTGCTTTGATGATGCAAAGATCACATATTTCCAAGAGAATATAATCTGTGCTTATAGCTTGATGTGGACTCAAATTTTGATGGATGGTCCAACAGCTTAATCTGGATCATGCCATGTGTTGAATTTTCAGTTGTAGAATAGAGAAAGAAGTCTGTCCAAACTGTTTAATCTTGGCAGACAAGTAGTTTAGGTAGAGAAGAAAAGGCTCCCAACAGCTTAATCTGGGACCTTGGAAGAAATAAGGGTAGAAGTAGATAGAAAAGCAAAAGAAAAAGCCAAAGAAAAGAAAATGCAAGTAAGGGTCTGCAAGCCTAAGTGCACCCTCCAAGAAGAAACAAAAAATGCTAGGCAAGTAGATGGGTAGGCAGTTGGGGTTGCAGAAGTATCATTCCTTACAATTGAAGGTATGCTAACATATTTCACAAAGCAAAGTCAATAGATGGAGAAGTCTTCTCCTCTATCAGGTTGCAGCAAGCAAAGAAGCATGTCTAACCTCCCACTTATTCCCTTTCCCATTCATTGCTAATATCCCCTCATCAGTTATGATTCATGAAACAATTCATGGTTCTATGGTGGTTCTTAGTCCTGTTAGAAGCCACATTTCTTGTCTAAAATTCTTTTCATTTTGATCTACTCCTTAAGCTAAGTTATTTTCAAATAAACTTAGTGTTATCTCCCCTCATCCACTCTTTTCATCCATATTAACCCTAACTCTATTATGTAACTCCCCTATATTACCCTTTCCCTAGTATTATAACACCATGGTGTATAAACCCCAAGCATTGTATAAATATCCCTCCCCTTGGCATTATAGCCAATAAATCCTCTGTCAGGGATCAAATTGGCATCTGGTCACTTTGTTGAACCTAAGTCTAACCCCCTCCCCTCTTCTGAATCCATTTGGCCCCTTAAAACCCTCATTTGTCAAAGAAAGCCTTATAAAAGACCTTGTTCTACCTATACCCGCTTTAATTTGCAAAAATAAACAAAAAACCCACTTTTGCCAATTATCCAAAGTGTCGGGGCCGCATTATTTTTCATTGGAAAACATTGCAAACGCTATATCCCGAAAGTTTCCGCTGAGCACGCGCCCCAAAAATATATTATTTTAATCCTCATCCCCGTTCGTATCGTCCGATCAACTCAGCGACCCGTCAACCGTCCGATCGGGCGCTTTTGATCGGACGGCCCTAATCCATATCGGACCGGCCCCGACGTCCCATAGATACCTTCCGATATCTGTTAGAAGGTGACGTCAGGCCTCCGCCACCCGTCATCCCCACAGCTCATCGAAGGTACGCCTGACAAATCCCTCATCCGTAGCATAAGCGGTGCGATGAGAAACCGCTAACCGTTTCCGGTTTTGGTCAATCCGCCCAGCCAGCGTCACCACCACGTCATACCCACGTCAGTGCCACCCCGCCGTCGCGTCAGCCCCTGCGTCCGCCCCCGCGCTGATATGTCCGCCACCTCATCATATCCGTGGACCAATCAGAGCCTGCCACCTCACCCGATGACGTCATGCTGACGTCATCCGACCTTGACCCCACCTGATGACGTCATGCTGACGTCATCCAAAAAAATGGGCCAATATGCCAAAAATCCATATTTAGGCCAATTTTCGCATTTTTTCATACTTTTTGCCGCAAGAACTGTTGCTTTCTCTGCATGATTTTACGTCCAAATTATACCACCTTTGCTGAAATCGACTCGGAGACGTCCAGCGCGCTATTTCCACAGTCATCTGTGACCATTGCTCGCTCTTTACCAGGTATTCTCCATTTTAAATCCTTCATATGCCTACTTTGTTTGTGAATTCCCTCAAAAGAGCTTAAACGACAAAAACTCGCGAAATTCACCGGCGAAATCTTGGTACCTAGCCCCCATTTACAACTGTGAGCTCGAAAAACACTAGCTGAGCCTTGTTTGCCCATGTTTTCACAAAAAACTGCACTTTGTTCGCGCAATCGCGAAACAACTTACTGAAACTGCACCTACCTGTTAAAAAAGATAGATTGAGACCACACATTGGTCTTATTCGCACATTAAACAGTATTTCAATTGCTGCAGCTGTTTCACTCACCCTTTGTGCCATACAATTCACATTTTTTCGTTGAAGAAAACTCTTTGTGTTGCTCTGCATAGCAACTCCATCCATAATCTTAGGTGAAATCATGGATCCACCAGTAGCTCCAATAGCGTTGAACGTTGCTCCGTTGAATGCCCCTCAGAGACAATTGGAATGGTAGTCTCTGGCAGACATGGACTATCAGATTTCAGAGGAAATGCTGATGGGTACTGAGTTCCACATCCACCTGCTCAATGAATTGAAGGCCAAGCATGAGGCTGGAACAGATGTGTTGGGCATATGGGACTCATTACTCCCTATTTTCAAGCTCCCTCAAGTTAACCAATTCCCTGATTTGATACATCTGTGTGCTGAAAACTATGACCCCACTCAGAGGGCAGTTCTTGACCCTTCAGGATCAGTTGTGTTTTATGTCACCCCAGAAGCTATCAAGGATATGCTCTGCTTCAGGACTGAGAAGAAACTGGTCCCTCTATCACTTGTAGACCTGATAAATCAAGGAGCCAGAATGACAGATGCTCAGGTCACCAAACTAAACCAGCTATACATTGGCTCTGACTCTGTGAAGTATGCTCCTATCAGTCAAGTATACCTCAACCAACTGGGCAGAGATCTGGCAGACATGATTATTCCCATTTTGGGCTACAACTCCATTGAGTTTGTTGATCAAACTGTGCTGGTAATCATGCTCATGTTTGCTCCTGGCAAGTCTCCTATCTGCTATGACTATGCCACCTATATAGCAGACAAAATACATGAGCAACTAATGAACCTGGCAAGAGAAGAGTGTTCAGGTATACCTCCTACATTTACCACTTGATCTTATATCATCAACATCAGAAATTCTCTTTCCCAATCAAAAGAGAGGATGCCCAAGGCAATCCAAGATCAGTGGTCTATTGGTCATTTGTTTTCCACTGTAGATTTGAAACTCCTTATACTTATTGTGAGTTCATAGATCAGTTCATCCACCCAGCTATGTCAATGATGATGGGCTCACCTCCTCCGAGGCTCACAGATGAAATGCAAAGGATCCTGCAGTTATCCAAATCATACAGCATTGGGGACTGGTACTTTTACCAGCACCACACCGTCATCAGGATGTATGGGTGTGAACTGCCTCCCTACAGACTACCCAGATATGTGCCTATGAGGCTATTTTCCCTAGAATACTTCAGGCAGTTTGGCAATGTTGATGTGCTTCACTTTTCAGGCAAAGGCAAGAAAGCACAGTTAAAAGTCAAGAACCAACTTGGCCACTTTGTCTATAACCAAAGGGAGGAAGGTTGGAGAGAAGCAGACAGGATGCTTGAGTCCCTTGGCCTTCAAACCAGTTTCCTCTGGAAACCTTATGACCCCAACCACTTCATCACTTTGAGAAGGCTCAGATATAGGCTCTCTGGCTATGATCATGTAAAGATCCCTCACATTGAAAAACATGAAAACCAAGAAAAGTGGAGGAGAGGAACCCTAGAAGAGCCAGTTAGACAAGAAGAGCTAAATCAAAGAGCAGTGAGGAATCTTAAAAAGATGGCTGACCTTGAACTTTGTTCACAGGTGTTTTCACTGCCAAGCACACAAGTGGGAGCAGTTGCATCCTCCTCGACTGTAAATTAGCAAGCACCCAAAGCCACTGAAGATATATCTAGAAAGGGCAAGGCAAAAGAGATGGACATTGAACAGCCACCGCATGAGAAGGTGCAGCAACAGGTACACCAACAACAACAACAGGAATTGCAGCAAGAAGAAGGGCAGCATAGTAAAGAGCAGCCCCCACAGCAAGAAGGGGCAGTTGAGGCCCCAATTTCCACAGAATAGCAGGCACAAAATACGGTGCCTCCTAGGCAAGAAACATCAGTTGATGCATCAATCCTCCAAACTCCACAAAAGGAGGATACTAGCAGAAAAAGGGACAGAGAGACTCCCTTGACCACATCAGAAAGTCATGGTGAGAAAAGACAGAGATTGAACCCTTTCTCTGATGAGGAAATGCCAACAGGGCAGTCTCTGGGCATGGGCCCACCTAGCAGGGAAGCATCTGCAAGTTCCTTCCAAGAGGAACAGAACAGAACTATGGGAGGAGAGGTCAGCTCCTCTAGCCAGCAAAGGGAGGGTGAACTGAGCATCAAGCAGTAGTTCATAGACATAAAGAAAAGGAGTGAGCCCATAAAAATACAGCTGTATAATCATTTGTTGAAGATGGCTCCCACCAACCAGCAAAGACTGATGTCTGCTTTTGATGTCAGTGAAGGCAAGATGATCATGAGTCATTTCTTACCAGCTGTAGCACAGCCCCAGTCTCATGCAGATTATATAAGGACCAATCTTGAGGTCCTTTCCAAACACATCCACCCAATGGATAAAATTGAGTTGCACAAACAAACAGGTGAGATGGTCTATGCCTCCTTAGCAGACAAAACCTTGGACAATTATACGCTGGAAAATAGCCTTAATAATACAGCTGCCCAACTCGAGTTGGAAAGGGCATCATCACAGGCTAAGGACAACAGAATTAGGTCCTTAGAAGATATAATTATTGAGATTGGGCATGATCCCAAAGATATCAAGGGCATCCAGGAGATATTGAAGTTAAGGGATGCAGACATGGTTGCTTTGAAGAAAAAGATAAAAATGACAGCCACAATTCACCCTCAAACAGATGAGGTTGCCCAGCAGAGGCATGATAAAGAAGCCACAGATTTGCTGGTGTCTCTCTACAAGCAGCTTATCCAGGCACAAGAAAAGCTGGGAGAATCAGAGGCTGCACAGGCAGCACTACAGGCAGCTTTGAAGCAAAGAGAAGAAGGTCAAATCTCCCAGCCTCCTCCTGAAGTAATAAACCTTGAGGAAATTGCTCCAATCACTGTTCTTCCTCCTCAACAAGCAGAACAGGCAGCAACATCGACTTCAGCAGCACCACCAGCAACAGAGCAGGCCCCAAGCCTGGACATGCAAAAGCTGAGGAATGAGATTCAAGCCCTGGAAGCTCAAATGACAGAATTAAATGAGACCAGGGAGGAATTGGCCAAAGTCAATGATAGATATGACAAATCAAAGCAGGCTGTGGCAGAAAAGGGCAGGGAAGTAAAAGCCCTCAAAGATAAGATCAAAGAGCTGGAAAATGAGCTCAAGTTAGATAAAATTGTGGCTGAGCTTAGAACAGTGTTGTGGGCTAATATTGGCCAATCTATTAATGAGCAATGGCAATATATTGAAACAATCCATGAGCAGTTAGAGCTCATTCCAAAAGCACAGACTGAGATTCAAAGATCAAGAGCTGCTCTGAGCAACATGCCTGAAATAGCCACCAGGATGATTAATGTGCTTAACAATAGGACAAGTACTCAGTTGGCTGCCATGGGAATCTCAAACAGAACTGAACACATTCAGTTAATCAAAAGGGTTCTTACACTGAGAAACTTAGTACAGACATTAGAGAGAAGAACCCAGGATATGCAGACTGAGGTGAACGGGTTCATGGAGAAGTTTCAGGTGCTACAAAACAGAGGGCTCCCTAGCTTACTGAACAGTGCAGGGAGATTGTTCACACATGACTAGTATGCCAAAAGGGTTAACACATTTGCCACAAGTCAGATCAATGAGAAGCCCAGCACCTCAGAAGAAACAGGGCCAGCCACAGGACAGACTCTCTACAACAGAGTAGAAAATTTATTTTTTATAATGAATGAAATCAAACACTTGTTTGCAGTAGCTCCAAATTTTTATAAGTATACAGAGGCAGAGGAGACTATGGATGCAATTCTCAGGCATCAACTACCTACACTAGACTAGTGGACTAAGGCCATACAGAAAATTTTGTAAACAGTGAGCCATTCACCAAATTCTGTTCATAAAAATATGAATTGTTATGCACAGCACAGTTTAATAAAATCAGTATGCATTAAAGATAAAAGCTGAGCCAACTCAGCAGAACCTACAGCCAACAAAGCAAGATGAAAAGCTACAGGTTTCTAGACCAAGAAGCTACAGCCGAGCAGCTCCAAAAGCGCGTTCTTCAGCATTAACGCAGATCATTTCAACCGACTCAGTGGCTTCCAAAGGCCAAAATATCTTCTGACAAACATAAAGATGCATTTACTTTGTATTCAATGATGTAATAACTTTCTTATCTAAATATCTTGAAAAGTTGGTGAAGATATTTCATTTCTCAGATGACTCAACGCCTGAGATATTTTGTAATACTGTTTGTATATATTCGCCCCTCGCACAAGCTTGGAGGGTTGTTGTTGATTTCTCTTGAAGAATTTCTTAAGCTGTAATCCTTTCAGAGTTTAATAAAGAAAGTGATGGAATTTCTCGGAGTTCTGAAGTGTTGAATGCGTTCTGGTGTCTGTTGAAAACTGCTGGATTCCTGTGTATTTCACAATACAATAAGTTTCTGTAACTCTCTTTGTTATGTATTTTCGATCTATTAAAATCCATATATGTTTCTAATCTCTAAGTGTTTGACAACAAAGAAAAAGAATAACCTTCAGGATTTATTCATGCAATACCCTGAGTTCAATCTGTGTTGTTAATGAATGTTTTTCTTCAGCTATAATCTTGATAAGTGTAATTCTTAATTGCTGCACTTTCAGAATATATCTTTCACAGTGGCCTTTGTTTCAGGAATTCAAGTTTGCTCCTATGCAACATGGTTCACTTTCACATCACCAGCCTAATAGAGAATTCTTAATTGCTTTCTGTTGGCTGACCATACATCACCACTTAAGTTTAAATTTGATTGTTTGAAATACACAATAGGCCCTGCAATCTGAACATCATCACTCCAGCCTTTCAAAACATTTCATAGCTCTAGACTCCATCGCCCAATGATATACTATTGTTTGAACACTACACCTTAAGCACTGAAAGAAATCCTTCAACCAAAATATAAACCAAAACCTAAGCATAATAACTAGCCTAAAATACTATCAAAACAGAGACAAATTATAAAGAGAGAGCCCTCTCTGATTACAGTTTAGCTAGAGACTGTGATCCAAAGATTGGTTAGTGGTTACCCCGGTCGTATTCCCTTGGGAGTCATAGGGAACAACCTGGGTGTTAACAGGGGGAATGGCATCAGCGTTGCAATGGACCTTTTCAGAATTGGGCCCAATTTACCAAAGCTCTTCGAAATCGCTTTGAACAGGAAGACTCTTTTTTGGGGCGTCTCACTAAGCTCCGACAGACGCGTACAGTAGATGAATATATTACCGCTTTTGAAGCCTTAGCCTTCCCCACTAAGGGTCTCACAAATGAGTTCTACATGGAATGTTTTATCAGTGGTCTTAAAGAAGCCATCAAAGCTCAAGTTCTACTCCACCACCCTCCCACGTGGACAAAGGCTTGTCAGGTAGCTCGTAAGGTGGAGCGTGCATTAACAGCCCAATCCAGCCGCCCCAACTTCCCCGCTGAAGGTCGTCCCCCACAGGCTCCCAACACGACTCAGACACTTAATATTCAAAAGGTTTCACCTGCGGAAATGGCCGAAAGAAGGAAGCAAGGACTATGTTACTACTCTGATGAAAAATATTCCCCGGGTCATAAATGAAAGGAGCCCAAGTTGTTTCAAATAGATGCCACTGACTACAGCTCCACCGAGGAAGATCCACCACTTGAGGAACCAGAGGCGATCGAAGAAGACAACCAAAAGGAGATTGTATCTGACGAACCAGTTATTTCGCTAAATGCGTTGGCAGGAATTTCTTCCCCTCAAACTCTCAAAATCAGGGGTTTTCTTAAACATCGCCCAGTAGTAGTCTTGATTGATAGTGGAAGTACCCATAATTTCATCCATCAAAAAATCGCTGAAGCAGTGCATTGTTTTGTACGGGCAGTTTCTAACTTCCAAGTCCAAATTGCAGATGGGGGCACAATGAAATGTGAAGGCCACTGTGAAAATGTCAAACTTCAAATGGGGGATTATCAGTTGAAAACCCACATGTTTGCCATACACATGGGGGGTTGCGACATTGTCCTAGGCGCTGAATGGCTCCGCACTCTTGGGCCAATCACAATGGATTTCCAGGAGTTATATATGAGTTTTAAGCATAACAACTCCACACATACCCTCCGTGGACTCCAGGCGGGAGCCCCCTCTATCATCAGCTCGCATAGGATGGGAAAATTGTTAAAAAAGGGCCATCATGGAGTGGTAGCTCAATTTAATGCCATCCAGGTAGTCGAAACCATGTCTCTGCCAATTCATCCTGAGATGCAACAGATTTTAAATAACCATCGGACGGTCTTTGACAAGCCTCATGAGCTTCCACCCTCGCGAGGGGAACATGATCATAGCATCACCTTGGTTCCAGGGGCCCAACCCCCAAATGTGTGGCCATACAGATATCCGTTCACCCAAAAGAATTAAATAGAAAAAATCATCAAGGAATTGTTGGAAGCAGGTGTCATTCGTCCCAGCATAGTCCTTATTCATCCCCAGTGGTCATGGTCCTCAAGAAAGATGGGGAGTGGCGGATGTGTCCTGACTTCAGGGCCCTCAACAAGTTGACAGTCAAAGATAAATTTCCCATCCCGGTGGTTGACGATTTGCTGGACGAACTCAATGGGGCTCAATTCTTCACTAAGTTGGATCTTTGCTCCGGCTACCACCAAATTCGCATGAAGGAAGTCGACATTCCCAAGACGGCTTTCAGAACTCATGAAGGCCATTATGAGTTCCTGGTCATGCCATTTGGTCTCTGTAATGCCCCTTCTACTTTTCAGAGCCTTATGAATCACATCCTCAAACCATATCTCAGAAAATTTGTCCTTGTCTTCTTCGATGACATTCTCATCTATAGTGGCACTTGGGCGGCACATCTTCAGCATGTAGGTCTACTCTTGAACTGCTCCGCAAGCATAAATTATTTGTCAAGATGTCTAAGTGTTCGTTTGGCATGGAAGAAGTTGAGTATTTGGGCCACATTGTGGGGCGTGAAGGTGTCAAGGTGGACCCCAAAAAGATCCAGACAATGAAAGAATGGCCTCAACCTAAGACCTTGAAGAGCTTAAGAGGATTTTTGGGTCTCACAGGCTATTATCGTAAATTTTTCCGCAACTATGGCTGCATAGCGAAGCCCCTCACTCAACTCCTAAAGAAAAATTCCTTCTTCTGGAACGAGGAAGCACAACAGGCATTTACCGCTCTCAAAAACGCCATGTGTTCCACTACAGTCTTAGCACTACCTGACTTCACCAAATCCTTTGTCATTGAATGTGATGCTTCGGGTACAGGTATTGGGGCGGTCTTAATGCAGGAAGGGCGATCATTGGCCTTCACAAGCCAACAACTCAGTGGGAGGAATCTGGGCCAATCTACCTACGAGAAGGAAATGATGGCCATCTTACATGCAGTCGAGACCTGGCGACCTTACTTATTGGGGCGACGTTTCCAAATCCGCACAGATCATCACAGTCTTAAATATTTTTTGGAGCAACGCCTATCCTCCCCACAACAAAATAAATGGTTAGCCAAAATGCTGGGATATGATTATGAGATCATTTACAAGAAAGGGAAAGACAACAGTGTAGCAGATGCATTATCGCGCCAATTTGAGGAGGAAAGTACTCTGCTCGCAATTTCCCTTCCCATTCCAGACTGGATTGAAGAGGCTCGCAGGGAATGGTTTTCATACCCAGGGCTCTTCCAACTCATTTCTTAATTGCAGGTAGATCCTAATTCCAGCAAGGGCTACTCATGGCAGAATGATATTCTTCGCTACAAGGACAGAGTCGTAATATCACCGACATCCACCCTTAAAAGTCGCATTTTGGCAGAATTGCACTCATTGTTGGCATTATGATGCATGTGTTGTACTTGATGGCAACCCTCTCATAGAAGAGCATCTCACTTGTATACATTCAAATGAATCTACAGAATAAATATCAGATGTGACAGAGTGCATGGGTTACCAGATAGCACAAAGGGATCAGATGACAGTTCACAAGTAAGCTTTGCCATCAAGTCCAAAGGGGGAGATTGTTGGCATTATGGCTAAAGTGTTGTCCTTGATGGCAACCCATTCAGGTGATAGATCATAGTACTTCAAGTCAGCAGCAAAGATTGATGATCAGCTATCAAATATTGAAGAAAATAAGGGGTATGCAAGTACACCTTACATAAGGTGCGTACACGCAAGCCGGTGTTACATAAAGTGCGTACATACCCGCAGTTATCCCGTTCAAGAGGTGCGTACCCCCAGTGCACACATTTCAAGGAAAAGAAATTCACATGTGGGGTTTCTTATGTTTTACCCTTGGTATTTAGCCGACGGTATTTGTGTTATTATGGTGTCGGCCCGTGGTATTGTTCCATGATTTGAGGAAGATCTTTCCTATATAAAGCAAAGGAGATCATTTGGCTTGAGCATGTTTTTGGGGGTTGAATATCTTATGAGAGCTAGATCTGAAATATTACGATCTCTTGGGACTAATGTCTAGATCTAAATAAGGCGAATCTACTAATGGATTAAGATCTCTTCGGCGCATGATCAGATCTATAGATCTGACTGTCTGGGTTATTCTTGAAGTCTTGAAATCATCTATGCCCGGAGGTATGCAGGTACAGTGAAAGAAAAGTGCGTATATACGCTGGCACGAAGCGTTTCAGGTACGCCGGTACGCAGGCACAGAAGGGTTGGAGGTGCGGAGGTCCGCAGGCAGTTCAATAGACTCAGAGCGAGGTAAGCAGGTGAGCAGTTGACTACAGTGCGTACGTAAGCAGGCGAGCAGTTGAGCAGGGTGCGTACATAAGCAGGCGAGCAGTTAAGCAGGGTGCGTACTGTAAGCAGGTAGTACATGGGTGAAGCTGCTTACTTCTCTTAAAATCTCTGCTTATCATTCTTATGATCTGGGTTGTTGAAGTGATGTTTGGTTCTGATATTATGTTCAGATAACAGTAGTGATTCAGTGAATGATTATGATTAACTTCAGTTTTGTTGGATGAATGGATCGGTTTAAAATGACTTATCTTCATGTGATCTGATGTACTAGATCTGGTTGATAACTCTCATAATATCATTGTATATGTATGGATCTGATGATTGGGTGATTCAGAAGGTTGTTTGATTATGAGCTTCAAAGTTGTTGTTGGGTCCAGTATGAAAATTGGATGAAATGTGGCCTTTCAGATTATGTGTTGTGCTTCAGTGTATCCAGTCTGAAAATTGATGAAACGTGGTACCTGGAGGAGAGAAGATTGTAGGTCAGCACCTACGTACTAGTATCTAAGCTAGTACAAGAGCTAAAGGAAATATTTGGAGCATTGTAGCAGGTAGCAGCATGCGTACTAGTAAATGGATCGGCTAGTACAAGAGCAAAGGGGGTTGTAGAACCCGTACTGGTATAAGACTGCACCAGTGCAAATATTGTAAAAGGATTTTCTTATTAAGAAGAAGATTGAGATGACTTGCAGCAGGTGGTTTTTCTCCCACATTGGGTTTCCACCTTATATCATGGTGTTCATGTGTGTGCCTTATGTGTGATGATCTATTCTCTATTACTGCATCTGTTATCTGATAATATGGTTGATAATGTTCTAATGCACTCATTGAAGATCAATTAACTTAATCATAAGAAGTTGTGGAAGTAGCATATATGAATCTGATTATGGAAATGAAAAAGTTTTATTAATGTGATAATACTGATTCACCCCCCCCCCCTCTCAGTATTATTTCCAACACCCATCTCCCATTGCAGGACATTCGGGCTTTCAGAAGACGTATGCTCACACCAGAAGATCATTCTTTTGGATAGGCATGAAAAAGGACATCCTTACTTTCGTAGCAGAATGTGATGTCTGTCAACGCCACAAAGGGGAAACTGTCAACACACCAGGCACATTACAACCATTGACCATTCCGGCATCAATTTGGACGGAGGTTTCTATGGATTTCATTACATGTCTTCCAAAGTCAGGGAACAAGTCAGTCATCATGGTGGTTGTGGACCGACTGTCGAAGTATGCTCATTTCTGCGCCCTACCCCACCCGTTTACACCAACTTTGGTTGCTCAATCTTTCATGGATCAGATCTTCAAATTACATGGCATGCCCACTTCTATAGTGTCCGACTACGACCCAATCTTCACCAGCAATTTTTGGCAGGTTCTCTTCAAAATACAAGGCACTCAACTCAAACTCAGTACTTCATATCATCCGCAAACAGATGGTCAAACTGAAGCCGTCAACAAATGTCTAGAAACCTACCTTAGGTGTTTCACTTCAGAAAAGCAACACCTTTGGGTACAGTGGTTACCTCTGGCTGAATGGTGGTATAACACCAAATATCATGCCACCACCAAAATGACTCCCTATGAAGCAGTCTATGGTCAACTTTCGCCTTCCCCTACTTCTTATCTCAAGGGGTGCTCCGAAGTACAAGCAATGGATCAACTCCTACAACACCGCGCAACCATGCTCGCCCATCTTCGTGAGAATCTTCATCAAGCTCATAACCGCATGAAGAAACAGGCCGACCAACATCGCTCAGAGCGCCAATTTCAAGAAGGGGATCAGGTCTTTTTGAGGCTGCAACCATATAAGCAAACATCACTCAAAGACAAGGGTTGTCAAAAGCTCTCTCCAAAATTCTACGGACCATACCAAGTACTTCAACGCATTGGAGAAGTGGCTTACAAGTTGGCTTTGCCACCTACGGCAAAAATCCATCCAGTTTTCCATGTATCGTGCCTCAAGAAAGTGATTCGGAACAATTGCCGAGTTCAAACCAGTCTACCTGAATTGGACGAAGAAGGGTCAATCTGGCTTCAACCTGAACAGGTTCTAGACACACGAGACAAGCACCTACATGGCCGCATGATTAAGGAAGTCCTCATCAAATGGAAAGACACCTCTCTGGAAGATGCAACTTGGGAACCAGCCACTATTCTTCAGCAGTTTCCGCAGCTTCAGCCTTGAGGACAAGGCTAGTCTTAAGGGGGAGGGCATGTTAGGGTCCCACCCTAACCCCCTTATTTATGTCATGGGATCACGTCATAGTCAAGAGTTAATAAAGCCCATATTAATATTTGTAAGTGGTTAACCCGCAATTAATGACAGGACCACAGTTAGTTGCAAATGGGCCGTAGTATTAGATAGATGGTATTAATAAAACCCATGGTATTGGCCCGTGGTATTGCATGTATGAGTCATATATAAAGGATAGAGACTCCCTGCGAGGAGCATCGTGTCTTATTTTGTAATCGAGCTCTGCTCTATTGGAGGTTGCCCCCTCGAAGAGGCATGTGAACATTGCTCTTTGAATAATAAAATCATTGCTATTCTGTGTTCTGGGTATCTTTTCTTGGCATATTCTGTGTTCTAGGTATCTTTTCTTCGCATATTCTGTATCTAGGTATCATTTTGCAGGTTAAGAGCATAACACTTCAGAGGGGCATCTCTTAAGGCTCGGCTAAAAAATGCAATTGGCTTTTCAGCTCCCTGGTCATCCTTTTGCAAAAGGACAACAGCTATGGTGTGATCAGATGCAAAAGAGAATATGATAAAGTCCCTATCAAATTGCGGACTTGTGAGGACAGGGGCTTGGGTTAAGGAAATTTTGATGCTCTCAAAGGCTTGCTTGGTCTCAAGAGACCATTTTACCTTAGCATCCTTTTTTAACATGTTACTTAACAGTCTTATTAGCTCGGCTAGATTTGGAATAAATCTCCTCAAGAAGTCCATTTTTCCAAGGAATGCTTGCAACTCTTTTATGTTTCTTGGATATGGGACTTGGAGGATGGCTTGGATTCTTTCAGGATCAATTCTAATCCCGTCCTTTGATATGATATGGCCAAGAAGTTTTCCTTCTTCAAGGCCGAAGAGAGACTTCTTGGGGTTCAAGGAAATGCCATATTTCCTACATGTCATGAATATTTGCCTCAAATGTTTCAGGTGCTCTTGATCAGATTTAGAGAAAGGGGTTAAGTCATCAAGGTAGACAACTAGGAAATCATGTATTTCTTTGGCAAATGCAATATCTGTTGCTTTTTGAAAGGTAGCACCAATGTTTTTAAGTCCGCAGGGCATCTTCACATACTTAAATGTTCCCCACGGTGTGGTAAAGGATGTCTTGTCTTGGTCATCCGGGTGAACCAGTATTTTATTGAAACCTGAAAAGCCATCTAGCAAAGAAATTCTAGATGACCCCACTACTCTCTGCAGAATATGATCCATTTTGGGCAATGGGTTGTGGTCTTTTAGGGAGACTTGGCTTAAATTTCTTAGGTCTACACATAGCCTAATCTCACCTGTCTTTTTTCTTGTGGGAACAAGATTGGATACCCATTCAGAAAATCTGATGGGTGCTATGATACCTGCTTCAAACATTCTTTTCACTTCCTTTTCAATCAAAGGGAGAAGCATAGGATTGATTCTCCTCAGTTTCTGTTTGAAGGACTTTTGGTTTGGTTTTAAGGGAATGGTATGTTGGATTACTGAGGTGTCATAGGACTTCAAGTCCTCATAACTCCAAGCAAATACATCTTGGAATTCTTTGAACAAATCAACATATTTAGGCTTTTGATCGGGTGGCAAATTTTTGGACAATTTGATCATTTTGGGCTTCTCTGCTGTCCCGATGTTATGTTCTTCTATAGTAGCATTTAAGGGTTGCATTTTTGGCTTCTTGGGAACATCATTTGCATCAAACATATCTTCTAACGGAGTGAGGCCAGCAGGGAGAAATTTATCCTTTAGATCAACGATCTCGGCCTCTGTTTCGGCTATTTCCTCCAAATGCATTTGTCTCAGCTCTTCTATATTGGTTTTGTCAAAAATAGTTGGGTTTAACATTTTTTTGGCTGTTACAGCGGTTACAGCCTGCTGATTTTCGTTCGTTTGTTGTTGCTCATCTGTCATGGCATCCATGTCAATGTTAATATTTGAAAACTCATGCTCAAGAGTGAGGAAGTTGTTAATCTGGGCATCATTTTCGAACACCTGCCAATCTTTAACATTATCTGGGATAGCAGGCCTATGTTTTATCTCAGCAGTAAAATGGTGATTTGCCTCAAAAGGGAGCTTGCATGTACTAGCAAAAGTAGCTAGGCTGTGTGCATGAATGTTATGCTCTCTTGAAATCTTGGCAAGCTTAGATTCAGTGAATTTATTGAGTATATTAGTGGCAGAAATCCTATAGGCCCTCATTCTATTATCATTGGTAAAAAAGTTACCTTTCATTTGTTGTATGAATAAATCGGAGTCACCTAGGATGGACACCTCTGCAGCTCCTAGAGCTTTGAGCAGTTTAAGGCCTAAAAGGAGAGCCTCATACTCTGCCATGTTGTTGGTGCATTTAAAGTTCAGTCTGTAGGCATGGCCTTCTGCATGATTGTTATGTGTATTGTGAATCCAGACACCTGCCCCTGCTCCTAACTTGTTAACAAAGCCATCAAACTCTAGATACCATGTGATTTCTTACTTGTGGTTAATATCAAGAGTCTCAGTCATTCTTGGAGTGGACAGATTTGAATTTTCTGTTTGGGGAGGTTCTTCCTGTAAGCTAGTTGCCTTTATTGTGTTGACAGTTTTATCAGTATGGGCAACCGTTTCTTTATTGACGTGGGTGTTCAGTTCTAAATCCAACGACTTGTCATCAATGGGAGGACTTGTTTCATCATTAAATAAAATAAAAGAATCCATGTCAGAATGGATTGAGTAAATGGGAAAATTTTTAGGCTTGCTCTCACTAGTTACCACATATTTCATCAGTGTTTCTCTATACAGTCTCTTTGGTTGCCCAAAGACAGATATAGTGGCGTAAGAGAGATCTAATTGGAGGGATCCTTGGAGTTTTTCTCCCCAAGATCTTGACAATAACATGCCATACTTTGGTGGAATATCAGCAACCACCACATCCATGAGGATTGTCTTGTTAGGAAATTGGACTAAGGAGACACACAGGTCTTTGATGAGGCCTAAACACTTGACTTGACTTGAGTCAAAGGAGAATAGATCTTTGTAGGGTCTTGTAACATCAAGGTTCAGTTTTTCCATTACAGCTTTGGGCATAAGGTTGTGTGAGGCGCCTGAGTCAAACATGGCATTGTGTAAGACTTTGTCATGTATGTGCAAACTAACATAAAAAGGTAGAACAGATCCATATGTTGATTTTCCATTAACTTCTGGACCGAACAGTAGTTCAGGTTGATCATCAAGAACATTCACATCATCCTTAACCTTCGGCATTTGAAGTGATCTTTGAATTTGTTGCCTATACACATCATGTTTGGCAAGTTCAGATAAGGGGATGGATATCTTCAGTTTACCTATTTCTGCCTCTAAGTCAAATGATTTTTCAGATTGGGTTTTAGTATTGTGAGAGGCAGGTTTCCCTTTTTCCATTGGAGTATCAGCAATTTGGACTTGTTTATCAGTGTTAAGGGAAGTAATTTCTTGCGGTTTTTCTGTTTTAGGAGGGCCTTTTGGAATGCTGTTCAAATTCTCTTTCGAGGAAGAAGGTGGCAGAGGCTGATCTATAGAAGGTTGCATTTCTGGTATGTCCTCTACAGTCACTTGATGCGGGTTTGGGACACATATATCAGCTGGTTCTGTTATGACAACCTTGCTTTTAATCTTGTTGGGCTGTTTGCCATCCTTTGGTTTACTAGGTTCAGGAATGTCAATGGTCCTAGTTCTCAGCTTATATTGTTTGTGGACCTCATACACAGCAGTATCATAGCCTTGTTTAAAATCAAAAGACTCACCAGACTTAGTCTGAAATTGATTAAAGTCATGCTCATCTTGGTCTTGTTGAGTTAGGAAAATTTGTTGTTCAGCCCTCGAATCCACCAAGTTCATGTGAGTGTCCTCTGGGGGCTCACTAGATGTAGATGCTTCCGCATAATTTTCATGAAAAGGGGGTCTTATATCATGGTCTGGGCTAGACCTTCCAACATTTGTGTTCTGCGTTTTCCTAAAATTTGGATTCCTTATGGTATTGGACTGTTGTCCTTCCCATGATGATTTCCTCTCAACACTTTCTACTCTGTCTCCCAACCTTTGCATGCCATTAATAATAGCATCAAGTTTCTGATCTAAGGCTGAGGGTTCTTATTTGAAGGTGGTTCTTCTCTCCATTCTAGCTCTATTTCTTTTGGAAATTAGGTTGGCCTCTACGCTAACAGCAACATTTTGCATGTCTGCAAGGGTTTGAGGGGCTCTTTCTTATAACTGGTAGGCCATATCTGGGTCGAATCCATCAGGGAATTTATACAAGGCAAGGTCAGGTGGAGGTCTTAGGTTCTGTGGTATTGCATTATAGACATTGTTGAATCTTGCACAGTAATCTAGGACAGACTCTTGAGGGCCTCTTTTTATTGTATCGTATTCAACTAGTATGTGCAAAGGGTCTTTCTTTTTCTCCCATCTATTGGTAAAGGATTGGTAAAGCTCATCCGGATTGGTTATGGAATTTGCAGCAAGTGCTATGAACCAAGTTCTTACATCACCTGTTAAAATTTGTACAAAAATTTTCATTCTCACGCTATCATCATCTATTTCGTAGTTCTCAGAATAGTCTTGCATTTTCTTTGTATGCTGAAGGGTTGTCCAAGAACCAGTTCCATCAAAATATGTGATTTTAGTTTGATAATCCTGAGGCATAGCCCCAGGATTTGCAGGTAATTGTAGGGATGCATATCTATTAGCCATGTTTACAGGGATAAGTGGAACAACAGGTATGACACGGACAGTGGGAACAGCTGTAACAACAGTGGTGGTAGTGGTAGTATGTGTAGTGAATGGAGGTGTGGAAGGAGTGCTTTGAGATGTGGATGATGAACAAGGGGAAACAGGGGTTGAATGAAATAAAACTTTGACAGGGGTTGGAACACTGCTTGGGTGAACTGCTTCAGGACTATTATCAGCAAAATCTTGGTGTTTCCTAAGAATCTTTGGGATTAAGTTGGGATTTTCAAAAGCAGCTGGGGGATTTGGGTCTGGATTTGTCCTTGTATAACGAGAATTCTTTTTGGGAGCCAGATTCTGAATTTGTTTTGGTATTTTCTGTGAATGTTTTTTAGAATTAGCAAGGAACTGATCAAATTTTTGGGACAACTATCTGCAGCTTAAAACTAGCATGAAGATTGACTAAAGCAGCATTTATTTACTCCCGTAAATGCAAAGCAAGAACAGTTTCAAAGGCTTCCTGGCCGACATTCAGACTTCATCTGTAGTTTTAAGGAATAGACAGCACTTGAACAACTGATTTTTGTTCTCATGGAGTTTTCCAACTTGATTTGTGAAATTAACTGAGGATGGTCCCCAGTGGAGTCACCATTATGTTATCACTCAGGTTGTCCTTTAAACTCCTGAAAGGATACGGATGAGGTAACCACAAACCAATCTTTGGACTGCAGGTTCTAGCCCACCTGCAATCAGAGAGGGCTCTCTCTTTCTGATTTAGCTTTGTTGAAGATGATTTTAGGCTAGTTATTGAGTTCAAGGGGTTTTGTTTTGATTTTGGTGGGAAGATTGATGCTTTCAAGTACAGAGGCAGAGATAGCATGAAGGTTTTAGAACCATTGGGCGTGGAGTCATGGAGTAAGACTGCTGGTGTGTTTTCTGGGTCACAAGAAGGAATATGGAGCAAGCTAGCTGCACATGAAACAATGATTCAAGCTTAAAAAGATGGAATGAGGGCTAGGAAAGAGAGGTAGTTAAGAATCTCTCTTTCAGCTTAGCAGAGGGAAGGCGAATGAGCTCTATCTAGGAGCAGTGAAGAATCCCTAGATAACTGTCAAACATGAGTGAATTAGGGAAAATATGAGCCGCAAGGAATTCATATTCATTACTAATCCAGATGAAAACATAAAGAAACAGCAGAAATTGAGCATAGAGGGCAATTAAACCAGTTCTAAGCTAATCTTTCTTCCTGCTATTTAGACGGTGATACAAGTATGATAAAACATATATGAAATTGAGACAAAGGTAAGAAACACTTATTGCATCATGTTACAGCACAAGAATTCCACATTCAATTCTTCAAACCACTAATACACAGCACACAGTCATTCCTCCACGCTTTTCAGCAATCTTTGATTAAGTAAAACCTCATGTCCACAGAGCGAGTCTCTCCTTTTCTATACAATCAACTAACCAACCCCTTTAAACAGTGAATTAGGGTTGTTTATATAAGAAAAATATCTACCCTAATCAGATCTCAGATAGATCTGTTGTAATAAATGCCCTAAACCTAACACATGTCTGAAATAAATGCAGGAAAATATCCTCGAGCTGCGCTAGGTGCAGCTGTAACAAAAAGGAACTAATGTGTTGTCCTTATGGCTCTGTGCTGATCACTTAGCCATAACTATGCTTTGGGTTTTGATCCACCGATATCATGTGGCTTTAAATTCTTTAATCATTGATCTGAGAGCTTTAAATGGCTTAGTGTCGTTTCGTTGACTTTGCTCGGGGGCTCTTTAATGTTTTCCTGCTTCGGGCCGCTGACATATCTTCACTGATACACTTTGCCACTTCCTGATACTCTTTGGCACTGAACTTGGCCTCTTTAATGTTTTCTGAGTGCTTTAGAATGTCTCATCGACCTTTCACGACAGCTGTTCGGCCCTCTGTTGCTTTAAAAACTGTGTTTGCCCCTTTCTGTATGCTTCGCGAAGAAATTCTGGTCATTTTGCGCCTTTCGGGCTTGCTGGAGGCTGAGTCACGAAGGGGCTTTCCATTTTGGACTATTTCCCATCGCACATGAAAAACTACCTCAGATTTTGATTTCGGGCTTCCTAGGCTGCGATTTGCGCCTTTCGTGCTTTTTGACGGTGACGTCAGCATGACATCAGCAGTGGGTCCCAGTACGACAGTGATGTGGCAGGATGACGTCAGCAGGGTGACGTCAGCAGTACGGTGGATGACGTGGCAGTGACACGGTGGCAGGGACGTGGCAGGATGATTTGGCGGTACGGTGGCAGGAGGCCGACGCAGTTTGATGACGTGGCAGGATGACGTCACTCGGCAGAGGCGGTATCCGGTTTCATGGTGCACCGCCTTTCCGCATAGGTGGTATTGGAGGAGGGGGCTCCGCCACAGCTGAGAGGGTGACGCGTGGCGGGAGTACGACGGGAAAACCGCCGATCTCCCGGGCGCTAACCCTCGGCATGTCGGGGCATGAAAACACCCGCCCACCATAGATCTGCGGCGCGCCAGATCTGACGGTCGGCGGCACAGATGAGGCGGCGGAGGGATAATGGACAGGGCCCACGGCACATTTGAATAATTTATTAAATGGCAGGGGGGTTTAAACATTAGAAAAGTGGGTTTACGGGGTTATAAGCGGGCGGGGTAGATATTTACATGTAAAACTTTAGGATAAGGGCAGGATATGGGTGTTGTAGGGTTGGGGTTAAGGGGGAATGGTTGTTAGCATGACCAGGTGTCAGACTAACTCCAGTCAGGACATGGATGGGTTAGTAGGAGCCCCAGATGGAGTACTGCCTCCCGGACTTAGAAGAATATGGCTATAGTGCCAAGGGGAGGATTATTTAATATTTTTGGGATTTTATATATTTTTGCATAGTAGGGGATAGGAAAATTATTTAGGGAGCTAAATAATAGAGTTAGTAATTAATATGGAAATGACATGAAAGCGCTAAGTATGTGGATCTTAGGCTATCAAGAGGGGAAAAGTGATTCATAGAGGAAGAGTGGAAATCCTTGAGTGAAGTAGATCTTCACCAAGGCAAATGATATGGAAAATAATGAAACTAAGAGGAATCAAGCAGATCTTGACCTCTTTAGGAAATTAGTGAGTGATTTGGGGAATAAGAAGAAAGGGGAGTTAGCCATGCCTCGCTTGAGCTCTTCCAAATGAAAACTGCCTTGTACCTGTGATCTGAAGTACAATATCACTTTGAAACACAAAATTGACCACAATTCAACATTCTGCAACCTCAAAACTACCTACCCAGCCTACTTACCTAACATTTTTTCTTCTTTTTGGTTTGGGTGCACTTAGACTTGCAGACCCTGCTTTACAATTTTTCTTTTGAGTGCCCTCCTATCTAAATCTATCCTTATTTCTACCAAGGGCCCGGATTAAGCAGTTGGGCTCCTTTGTTTCTCTACCTATCTACAAATCTGCCAAGATTAAGCTGTTTGGACTTCCCTTAATAGAACATTCTTCAAAAATGGTTAAGTCATCAAAATTGGAATACAACAGTGGCATTTAGACTGACACACTTTCATGGCCCCTTCTTTGGCCTCTTTAGGAAATATGGAGCATTGCAGCATGCAAAGTATGACATGTTTGGCATGTAAAAATGTCAATCATGAAAGATGAACACCTATTGCAACAGGAGGCTAACATGCTCAGCAGGAAGGCATAGACTTTGAAGAAACGTTTGCACCAGTTGCCAGAATTGAGGCCATAAGGATGTTCCTTGCTCTTTCTAGCTGTCAGAAGTTCAAAGTATTTCAAATGGACGTGAAGTCTGCTTTTCTAAATGGAGACTTGGATGAAGAAGTATATATTGAGCAACCAGATGGGTTTATCCTTGGAAATGATCCAAAGCTTCTATGCAGACTCAAAAAGGCTCTGTATGGCCTTAAACAGGCTCCAAGGGCTTGGTATTATCACTTGGATAAGTACCTCCATCAACAAGGTTTTATAAAAGGATCAACAGACAACAATCTATATATAAAAATTAGCAATGATAAGCTGCTAATACTTGTTGTGTATGTTGATGATATCATCTTTGGTAGAAATGAAGAAGACATGAGTCAAAATTTTGCCTTGGTCATGCAGAAAGAGTTTGAAATGTCCATGCTTGGTGAGCTCACATATTTTCTTGGTTTACAAGTCCAACAAAACAAAGATGGTATTTTTCTATCAAAACCCAAGTATCTCAAGCAGATATTAAAGAAATATGGGATGGAGGATTCGAAACCAGTGTGCACCCCTATGGTAACAGGATGCAGCCTCAGCACAAATGATGAATCAGCAGCAGTACATCAACCAACCTATAGATCCATGATTGATAGTCTGCTCTATCTAACAGGTACCCGACCAGACATTATGCACGCAGTGGGAATAGTTGGAAGGTTTCAGGAAAATCCAAAGGAAACTCATCTTCAGGAAGTTAAGAGAATTTTCAAGTATCTTCAAGGAACTCAAAACTATGGCTTATGGTATCCTAGAGATACATATCTCACACTTCATGCATATACAGACGCAAATTGGGTAGGAAGCGTGGATGAAAAAAAAGCACTAGTGGCGGTGCATTCTTCATGGGTCCTAGATTAGTATCTTGGTTTAGAAAGAAACAGAGTTCATTTGCATTATCTACAGCTGAAGTAGAATATGTAACTGTTGCATCTTGCTACACACAACTCCTTTGGATGATGCAAACATTGCAAGGCATTTAAATCACTTGTACTCCACCTATCTCCATTTTTTGTGATAATACAAGTGCAATCAGTATTTCAAAGAATCCTATCATGCATTCAAAGACCAAGCACATACCTATCAAGTATCATTTTCTCCGGGAACAAGTGCTTGAACGAAAGGTTAGATTGGAGTATGTTCCCTCTAAGGAACAAGTTGTTGATATCCTCACCAAACCTCTGCCTAGGGAGACATTTGAATACCTCAGACAGAAGCTGGGGGTAGTTGATGCATCATCTTGTTGTTGAATCTTGTCTGTTTCAGAGAAAAGTGGATGTACGCGAGTTGAATGAGGAGGATCCATGTACATACGCCGGTTTAGGAAGCTATAGTCATGTATATGATGTTGAAGAAAAGCAGTAGGGCTAGGCTCAGGATGAAAAGAGTTTGATATGGGTCTGACAGAGACCATCTGGCACAGGTTCAGGGGGAGCATATATTCTTATAATAATGCATTGTTGGCATTATCTTAGAAGATCTAGGTTCAAATTCGCAGTTGGTTTGATTTCAGGTGGAACAGGTGCAGAAGGAGAACATGGGTGTTGGTCTGAATAATGACTAACAAATGTTGTTGATGTTAGTTGTTGATAACTGTCAGAGTCTTGCTGTAGATATTTTGTCTCTATTTCTCTTATCAAGGTCATGTAATGGCCTATTTTGGTTTCCCCACTATGCCTGGGATGAATGATGTAATGTACTTATTTTTCATGTGTAAAATTCTGGTATATCCCCACTTGGTTGGGAGATGGATGTATGTATGAGTCTTTGGTGATAGGAAGGTCTCTTATAATGTATAAAGTAATGTTTCTTGTGTAGATCATCTTCTTGTAGACCTTGCCTACAGTCAAGGGGAGCTTAGACAGCACAGCAGAGCAAAGGATTCAACATGTATTCAGGGGGAGCATAACCCTTTGCCCTTGATGTCAAAGGGGGAGAATGTTTTTGAGTGACTTGGGGTTGCCATCAAGTCCAAAGGGGGAGATTGTTGGCATTATGACATAGGTTTGGAACAGGTTTGTGGCTATATGACATAACTGTTGTCCTTGATGGCAACTCACTCAAATGGCAGATCACAGTTCAGGCTCTCAGAATGAAAGAAGATGAGGTGTACACAACTTCCTTGTAACAAAGTCACGTATACATGCAGGTGTACCGATCAGAAGGCGCGTATACGTATGCACGCACTTTCATGCAAAGAAAACCGCATACATGTAGGAAAAATTATGGTTGTTCCATGGTATTTAATCTGACATATTTGAACCTATCGTTTTGGTCCTTGGTATTGCATTTAAAGTGTTGAACCCAAGTTTTGGGTCCCTAGTATTAGTTCTCAATGGTTTTGGACCATGGTTTGAGTAAGGCCTAAGTCTATAAAAAGGGAAGGAGATCATTTGGCAAGGGTATTGACTTATGTGTTGAATATCAAGAGAAGAGCAAGATCTAGAATACTGGTGATTGGTCGGTGAGTTATAGTTGGATCTGAATCAAGGAGGAACCTGAGCATTACAAGATGGTTAAGATCTATTGATGGGTCGAGATCTAAAGGCTTGAATAGTAGTATCATTATGTGATTTTGATCTATTATATTTGGCACATGATTAGATCTATAATTCTAATAATCTAGGTATAATTGATGTTTGATTAAGTAAAAGGATAAATTATATTTTTTAGATCTATACGCAGGTTAGACACAACGGAGGTGCGTATACACGCAGATTAAGCAAGTGAAGACTACGTATATGCTGGTTGGCTTTGGCATAGTTGCGTATGTACGTAGGTTTCTCTTGGTGAAGTAGCGTACATCTCTTGAAATATGTTTTAGCTTCTTTTGTTTATTACTGTAGTGTTCTGGGTTCAAAATTGGTGTCTGGTTACTGGTACCTTTTTCTGGTTACAACATTCTGAGAAGTTATTGGTTGATTCGGTATTTGTACAAAGGAGATTGGTTGTTGCAGATCTACTTGATGTTTGATTGATATTCATGGATCTAGTCTGAAAATTTATGAAACGTGGTACCTGGAAGAAAAGAGAAGGTCGTAGCCTTCTGTAGGTCAGCACCTACATACTAGTACCTCATCTAGTACAAGAGCTAAGGGGGTTGTAGCTCCCTTCCAAGAGAAGCTGGAGAATGAGAGAAGGTTGTAGCCTTCTGCAGGTAGCAGCCTGCGTACTGGTATAAGACTGCACCAGTACAGAATCAGTGTAAAAAGAAGTTTCTAATTAAAAGAAGATAGAGACATATTGCAGTAGGTGGTTTTCACCCACATTGGGTTTCCACCTTATATCTTGTGTTCTTTTGTGTGACTGTCTGCTCTACTTTTTCTTCCTGCTTACTGTTATATGGTTCTGACACACAGATTAATGATCAACATCTGAAGAATAAATTAAATTCTAAGTCTAGAAGTTATCTACGAGTTTCATTAGTTAGATTTGCGTATACACGCTGTTTTAATTTACTTAAGTAGCGTATACAAATCTTTGTATAAATTGAAAAGAATTTGACTTAATAATACTGATCCCCCCCCCCTCTCAGTATTATTTCCAACACTAATCTCTCAAGAAAAACTAATATGATAGTGTTATTCTTGGGACTAATGCTCCAACAAATATTATGTAAAAGGGTAAAGCAAGAGTTAGTTAACATATAGGAGGAGTTGATACTTAATTAGTTCAAGTGCTAAAGAAAAATATTCTAAGTGTAGGTTAGATGGAAGATAAAGGAAATATAATTTTTTTATATCAACCAAGTGCAAGGCTATGGATGAAGAATCTGGAAAAGTCATAGCAAGAGGATACAGAAACCCAGAAAAAATTATATGTGCTTTAAGAACAGAATTATAGAAGATATGAGGATTCAAACTCAGAGTAAAAGAAGATGGTTCCCCTTATAGTCCATTATTTTTAAAAGAATACTTATAATAGTGACTACATAAGTGATGTGAGGTACATGACCTCATAAGAGAAGAAGATGATTATCAGGTCGTCAGGATGAGTAATGTATAATCTCAGGGGTAGTAATACATGTTTTTTCTTGATTATGATTGTTGTGATATTCATGTTGCTTATACTAGTGATAGTGCATTTGGTGTAGTAACAATGAACATGTATATACACTACATGCTTAGGGGAAGCTAAAGTTGTGAAGTTTCAGTGTTTCACTTTCTGTGCATGGATCCTATGAAGACAAGACGCATATATACGCAAATTTTGATCTAAATAGTTGCGTATGTTTTGCTATAATGAAGAAATAGAGTGACAGACTCAGGAAAAGGATCTGATATGCTTCAGAAAATTTTTATTTGGCTTTCTTGCTCTAATGATTGATGGTTACAATCAGTTGATGCTATTTAGAAGTGGCTTTGGCTTTTATAAGTTGTTGATGCCTTGATGGATAACCGATTGATCAATATACTTTGATGTCCTAAATGATGGATGAGTTGATGTGATCATATCTAACAGTGAACAATTGCCACAGGTTCAGGTAGAGCATTGGCTATGATTCTAATAGTGCATTGCTGGCATGATGTTTTCTTTAGAATTCCTTGATGTTGTGATGATAGAAAACTCTCTAGTGATGACACTGATGATGATATTATTGAGGATTGTTATTCTTCTTTATGGAAAGAACATGTAAATCTTGTTATCTCATGTTATGCTTATGGGATGATAATGTTGCTATCATGGATTAAGCCTATGGGATGAGTGGTTGAGTTACATAGTTGTGGATGTATGACGAACTGGGCCGAGAGAATGATTTTGTTGTAGTTTTCACAAATACATGGTTATTGATATACTACTACAACATCTTCTTGATGATACTTAAGAACATGGCATATTTTGATGATGTTGAAGAGTGATGATCAAATATCCTATCTTATTTTATGATGATATGCGTGGTTCTCACTTATGTTGTTGTTTTTGCATACCTGGTCACAGGTTGATGATATTGAAGCTACATTGTCCTATCTTCCATATTGATGATGAGTTGTTGCTAACAGATGCTTATGGTGCAAATCCTACATGGTGTATGATAGTTATTGAAGACTATCTTGGTATTGTTACTTCACTATAGAGTGATTTGGTCTTGGTTATCAATTTCATATATTTTATTTGATGTAAAGGTCATGTAAAGAAGTATGATGTAATCATTGTAAAATTAAGTCATATTGTGGTCAAGTCTTGTAATCCCATCCTTTTGGGCATGTGATGTAATAATGAAGTAAAATATGTAACTCCATTTTTATTGGGTGATTGATGTAATTTTATGTCCTTGGTGATAAGAAAATCCATATTGAGTTGATTCGTAAAGTCATGTACTTCATTTCAAATCTTTCGGAAAATTCAGCATGTGCTCAGGGAGAGCATGGTCAATAATTAGAACTCATTCTCAGCAGATCAGATCTACATTGCTCATGTAAAAAAAAGGGAGATAAACCTTCATTTAGCATTACCTTGATGTCAAAAGGGGGATAATAACTTGGTCTTTGAAAATATTTGTGCTTGGCTTGACGTGTTTTACAGGTATTTACAGGTGCTTAGCTTGATGTGTTTTACAAGTATTTACAGGTTGTGGTGACCAATCACCAAAGTGGTTTCCATCAAGTTCAAAGGGGGAGATTTTTGGCATTATGACTAATGTGTTGTCCTTGATGGAAGCCTACTTGATGAAGATGTCAACAATATGTGTCTACATGTGATAGAGAATTTGATCAAAGGCATAGTAATTTAGAGATAGAGGAATGATAAAGATGAAGTTTGAACAAGTATACGCGGTTTCTTTGAAACAAAGCCACTTACATACATGGGCATAGAGGAGCAAAGGTGTGTACAATTCCCACACCATGTTATTCTAAATAACAAGGGTCGTTACTATAATATTGATGCATGGTATTGAGCCCAGTGACAAATATTTGATCCCATCCAAGAATACCATCGGCAGTACAGTGGTTTTGACCTGTGGTATTAGATAATGGTTAAGGTATATAAGGATATGAATATCAAAGTGTGTGAATGTGTGCAAGTGATGAATATTTGATGAATAGCTAGATCTGAAGCAAGTGTGCATGTAATGGTCTATTAATGAATAGTTTGATTTGAAACTAAGTATGCACCCAAGAATTTTATGATGGATCAGATCCAAAAGATCTGAAATGACTATATTGATAATGGATTGGTTTGATCTGTAATATTTATGTCTAACACATGTTTTGTTATGTATGCTGGGAGATGGGTTTGTTCTGAAGATCTGATGTGCAAGGAATCCTTAACTCAATAATTGTAGATATGTACGCTGGTTTGATAAAATGAAAGGTGCATACATACGTGGGTTTAATGTTAGTAAGTTGAGTATCTATTCAGATTTGTACGCGGGTTTGATTCGTAAAGGTTGCGTATACACGCGGAAATGTTTTGTGGAAATTTCCTATCTAAGCTAGGGTTTTTTTGAATAAGATGTTTGATCAGTCTAATCAGTGTTGTTATATTTTTGTTATCTGTCGATAAAGTCTTACTTAATAATATGGGTTTAACATCGATGTTTGAAGAGTGATGATGCTACTACCTATATGTGATTAGAGATTTGTGATGGTTTTGTGATAATTTCATAATGATTCAGTGGTTCAGGGTATAACTCAGTGATTGTTTCAAAATAATAGTGATTCAGTTTCAGGGTTCAATGTTTTGAGATATGTACGTGGGTATGCTTCAATGAAGTCATGTATACACATGGTTTTCACAAAGTAAAGTAGTGTATATATTCTAATATTTTATTCTTCAGGGATTTTTAGTTGGTTCAATGAGTTGATGTCGTATTTTGGTACAATATTGATATTTTGGTTAAAGTGATCTAACTACTTTGGTTGTTTGAGAATAAGTTGATTGATTTGGTTCTTAGTTGGTTCAACGATTGGTTGATTCATGTGGTTCAAAGATTGAGTGATTTGTTGCAGTGATCAATTTCAGTTTTGATATTTGGTATTGGGCTTAAAGACTGGTAGTGGGTCTAGTCTGAAAATTTGATGAAAAGTGGTCTACAAGTTGTGATGTTTTGGTCCAGGTGGATCTAGTGTGAAAATTTATGAAACGTAGTCCACGATGGCGTTGAGGGATGGAGCCTTTAGTGAGGAAGTTAGAGATTCCTTCCATTTGTACCTGGTAAATAAAATCATGGAGTTCGATCTCCCTTCTAGTGGGTGCCAGTAAATGAGATTAGGGGTTTGGAGCCCCCTTCTAGTGGATGGTGGTAAACTAGATCAGGGGGTTGGAGCTCCATTCTAGTGGGTTCTGGAGAATGAGATAAGGTTGTAGCCTTTTGTAGGTGGGTACCTTCATGCTGGTATAAGTCTGCGACAGTACAATTTTGTAAGAATCTTTTCTCAATAATAAAAGAAGATAGAGACAACAACATCAGTGGTTGTTCTTCCCACATTAGGTTTCCAGATAGAAATCATGGTGTTCATATGTGTTGCTTATGTATGATGCTTTATTACATTCTTACTTCATATTATTACTGTATATCTAATGATTTATAAGTACTAACATATTGGTTCAAGATAAATTGACTAAGAAACTAAGTTGATTGGATATAAGCTAGCTGTCTTCATTAAAGTCGCGTACATACATAGGTTTCTTTCAGTAAAGTTGCATACAAAAATATGAGTAAGAAAAGAAAAGTTTAAGTGAGTTTTAAAAATATTGATTCATCCCCCTTCCCCTCTCATTATTTTTCCCAACACAAATGCACTCGAAATAATGGAATCCATTTTCTTCTTAATGGCCCAGTTATAGCACAACCTAATGACCTACTAGTGGTTAGGTTTGACTAGTTCATCCTTGAACTAAAGTTACAATATAAACTCATCTAGAGTCTTCTACATAATAATCATGTGGCTAGTCCCTTTTCAATGAATAATGGGGTTTGACATGGCATCCTCTCAAATTATGGTGGTGAAAATAGGAAGGCAAACTTATAAGTGGCATAACTTTCGCATACAAACTCTAATTGACAGGATTCTTGCACTGTTGGAAAGGTGGTGTGATGCCAAAGTGGAATGTATAATCCCCAAAAAAACTTTTTTTAATGTGTCCAAATACTCCTAAAAGGTTTCAAGCCCTAGTTTTCCAAACTAAGTCCCACTAGTAAAAACGGTCCGTGAGATGATTCCCCCAATTTTTGCACACTGAAAGCACTGAGATGGATGAAAAACAATATAATAATCCTATCCAGATAAATTAAAATAACTTGATGAGATCCATTGGAAATGTGATTTCACTTAGTTTTAATTTTATTTATTAGAGTGGGATATGAATAGGAATACTCTTAGGTTTTATTTTTGTTCTATTTCTTTTACTTGTCAAAATAATGCAGATTTTGAATAATCAAGTAACGAGCTTGTAAAATAAGTAATCTTTAGATTTTTATGGTTATTCATGTTTATTTCTTGGGAAAAGAATGAAAATGACTCAAATTTAATCTAAGAAAAACTCTTCATCGAAGCATCACATTCAAGTTTCCAACAACATTCATGCCAGCATTGCAGATGATGTCTACTATGATCAATTTTTTCTTTTCTTTTTTCATAGTGGTAATTATTGATGGCTTGTTTCTTATAGTTTAGTTTAGGTTAAATAATTATATGATCTTCAACATATACCATTTTTAAGGAAAATGCAACTTTTTTCTTACCTATTCTTCCTCCATGGGGGAACGTCAAGATATATAAGGTAAACTCACATTCAAATTCTTCTAGGTATATGTACAGATGTTGATCTTCAACTAATGCTAGTTTTCATTTCAGCTCTCATTTTCTCTTTTAGTTACAATATGCTTCTCATATTTTTTGTTTATCATTCTATAGGTCTTCATTGGCTTAATTGGATACTTGACTTTGTTGGCAGAATAAATTGGCTTTAGAATAAAGAATTTGTGAAAACCCTTAATTTTGAAAAGGAAAAATCGTCAGGATACTTTTAGGAAAGTTTCCTTTTCCTTTCCAATTTTTCTTATTATCTTTCTCATATATAATTTTTTTCACTTTTTGTAAGTCTTATCTATAAAACGTTGATCATAGATACTTGCAATTTTGGTTTTGGAGCAAGATTTGCGAAAGAAAGAAAACCCCTGCTAACATGCTCATATGAAAAATTTAATCACAACTATCCTTTAGATTGGAGAGATTGATTTCAATAAAATACCTAAATAAAAAACCAACCAAGCAAGTCAAAATTTTACACTTGACATAATCCAAATAACTTAAGAAGATTTTTATTCTTTGTGTTAAGATGTTTCTTATATCTTGTTTGACTTTATGCTTTTTTATATCATGGATTCTCCTTTTATTTCAAGATTGCGAAATATATTGTAGCATATAGTTGTTTGTTTTTGTTTTGACATTTTCTAGCTTTGATTGGTTTTCCTTGTCTCTTGGTTTTGTATTTGACTTCATGGCATTTCCAAAGTATATATGGGGGGATAATCTATATTTAGCCTTGCAATTGGTTTACAAGGAGAAATATCTACTCTATCTTTTCAATAGGATTTCATTTATCTAAAGGTTATCCTTTCAAAGTTTTCACTTTCTCGTAAATCAACAATGATCATGGGGAACATATAGATATTAATCAAGTCCTATCATTCACTTATATAAAGGAATGAATTATCTACAGTCTTTTCTTTGAATCCCCCCCATAACCTGTTAGTTTTCTATGGATATGGTAGCATTAGACAAGTGTTGTAGTCTCAAATGATGCTAAAGGGATGACAAACACAAGGTATCCAAAACCCACAAAAGGTTTCACACTATAAGCTTGGGAAACACATTAATTAGATTAATTTGCCATAATTAAAATATTTCCTAAGTCTAACTTAGGAAAAGTGGTAAATTAGAGTTAATTACTTAAGGGTGTTCAAGATTTCTCTAGATGCTTCTATTTATGAATTCAATTTGGTCTTAGTCATCAATGAATACTAAATTGTGGCCATTGTGACTCTAACAAGAGATGATGAAAGCATGTTGAATAGCTTGGAGATAGTATCTGTGTGATCGTTGTGAGAAGGCAGATCGAGCTACCCAGTACATAGTTTTCAATGAGCATGTAGTTAGAGCATGAGAAAGAGCATCAGAGAGAGGAGTTAGCAAAGATTTGGGAAGAGAAGGATTCCATAGAGTTTCCGAGTGATTTTCGAGTGTTGGAGAGACAAGAGCATGATTTCTTGTCCAACAAGTGCAAGTTTCATGGTTATCAGTTCATGTGCCAGATTCTAGAGAAGTACTTCGAGGAGGTAGAGTGAGCTACCCAATAGAAGCATAAAAAAGTTTGAATTCCTGGAAGGACACCAAAGGCAAGAGCAGGAGAAGATATGCTCATTTCCAGCAGGGAGTGTGAGTGCAGGAAGAAGGCAGGGTAAGTTTCCAGAAGGAGAATGAGATTTCTAATGTGTACTTCTCCATTTTCTTGAGTTTCACAAAGATGGAGATAACAAGACGTCGAAGATAAGGACAAACTTGACAGAGCCTCTAACTTGGGTGTCTAGAAGGCCAGGACATGAGTCATTTTGTATGAGCATGGCCTGAAGGAGTTTGTGAAAACAATAGTAGATGAGCCAAGAGACCCTATATAGTATCTTAATTATAAGAAGGATATGGCCAAAGAAAAGAGGATGGTCCTAGATGGGGTTTAGGATCACATTGTCCCATAGATTGCAGACAAGAATACAAAAAAGTACATGTGGGATTCCATTGTGAAGTTGTAGCAAGATAAATTTGAGAATCATGAAATGATTCCCAAGGATAAGTTGAGAATGATGAAAATGTAAAAGGGAGAGAGTGTTGCATTCTAGCTCACCAAGATTCAAGGTGTCTGAGATGATCTTATAGATTGTGGGGAGAAACCAACAGAGGATAAGATGGTGCATATAACCCTAAATGGGTTTACAAAGGAGTGGAAAAATTTTGTTTAGGTGTTTATTAGATGATACAGGATACCAAATTGTGAGTTCCTGTGGAGTGACTTCACTCAGGAGGAGTTGAGGCTTAGTCTTATCGAGGGTACTACTAGCAGCAGTAGTAAGGGACCAAAAGTTGAGAATGAAGAGTAAAATGTAGCCCTTGCATGTGAGGGAAAGGTGAAGAAAGGTCCCAGTCAGGTACATAACATGAAAGAAAGAGAGAATAAGAAGAAATGTTTGTTGAAGATCAATTGTTTCAAATGTGGTGAGTTTAGTTACTATGTCAACCAATGTCCAAAGAGGAAGAATTTTAAGAATTGGGAGTAGACAACATCTTTGGCAGAGATTGATGAGTTGACCTCCATATTGCAAGAATTCACAATGATAGCAGTAATACCTCCAGATGGAGGAGAATCATGATGTGTTAGATTTCCAGTATGGGCAGGGTCCATGAGAGAACAACAAGAAGTCTAGATAAGATCCAAATATCATTCACATGAATGAATAATGTTTCTACTAGAGCCCACAATTAAATATCAAGAGGATCAAGATATCAGCCAGGAATAGTCAAGCCTTGAGGGATAGAGTAGAGCTAGTTGCAGTTACATACTTGATAGGTAGTTTCGAAGCCAATTAGATGCAGTCAAGTGCTCAGTATATAGGGCATAGCTAGAGACTCAAGGGACAATTCCAGAGCCAATTGTAGTGACACACTAGATCAAAGATTGATTCTGTGTAATTTAGTGGTAGATGAATCAAAGTATGCACAATAATTGATGGACACGTTTGCTAGATTATCTTCTTCACAATGATTTCCATTGATAGGGAGTCAAATCAATTGAGATTTGAATAAAAGAGGTACAACAGATGTTAGACATCAACAACGTGTGACAATCCAACTATAGGTTGTTCATTAGGAGATGAATATAATTGAAAACACCTTCCTTGCTAAAAGGGAGTGTTAGTTTTTTATGGGTATGGTCGCATAAGAAAGGTATTCTAGTCTCAGATTATGCTAAGAGGATAAGGAACACTAGATCTCCAAAACCTAGAAAAGGTTTCACGAGACACGTTTAGGAAACAACTGAACTAAATAAATTTTCCATAATGAATATATTTCCTAAGTCTAATTTAGGAAAAGTGGTAAATTAAATTTAATTAATTAAGGATATTTGAGATTTCTCTACAGAATTCTATTGATGAAGTTTTGATCTTAGCTTCCAATGGAGATTAATCGTGGATGTTGAGACTCCAATGAGATATTATACGAGTAGGTCAAAGGGATTGGAGATATAATCAGTGTCATCATTGTGAGAAGTCTTATCGAGCGACCTAGTTTGTAGTTTTGAATGAGGGCACAATTCGAGCTAGGGATTTTCTCGTGTTAGAGAGATAGAAAAAGGGAGGCTAAATTATCAACTAATAGGGCCGAAGTATCTAGTGCGAATAGCCATAAAATTGAATGTGAGTTGTCGAAAGAGGGTGTGTTCAATTTTCAGAGGCTAGATCCAGTTCCAGAAGGTAGATAAAATTCATTCCAGAGGCAGAGGGAGGTAGTACAACTCAACTAGGGTTAGTTCTGAGGTTGCATGATTTGTCTTTAGTCAAGCAAAGTGCATTTCCATTCCAGTGGTGTGAATTGCTGAGAAATGTGTGTGCCTAGAGAGGGGTTGAGTTGATTTTAGAGGGAGATAATTTATCTCCAAATATTTTTCTGGTTGATTTCCGTAGGATAGCTAGTTGGGCATCAAGTTGTAATACTTATCAAATTGCTGCCTAATAAAATAAACCCTCATCTTCTGCATCGATTTTCCTTTCGAGGTTTTTCCGAGCATAATTGTCCAAAACAATGGTGTCATTATTTTATTTGTGTGCATTTATTTCTCAATTCATATTTTTATTTCTGCCTCATATTTTATTTTTGAAGAATTCCAGTGTAGTTTATTTGTTATTTGTCGTAATAATAATTACAGAAGACAAATAAACTATTAATTTAGGATAATAATACTTAGTTGCTGCAATTCACAAAATTTTCACATGTTTGTCCACAATTAAATCCTCCACGTAGTTGGACAAAGAAAATATTATTGGGGTCAAATTTAACTAGTATCACATATATTTATTTGAGCAGAAAATCTCTTGTAACACCCCGCTCTCTTCACCTAATTGCTAAAATTAACTCTCCAAATATATTAATCAAAAGGGTAGCACATAAGAGAGTTGAAAACTCTTATGTGTGGGAAGTGTATGAAAACCCTTTGAGGTATTAAACATGCTTTCTGGTAGAAGGAAAATGCATACATGGTACCGAGATACCTTTGTCGGGGTATTGAACAAGCCTACTAGCAATGAAGCAATGTCAGGCAAAAGGTAATTTTATAACAAATGCATACTAATATTTTATAACCTCCTAACTATTTTTACTATAAAATAGTGGAGAAGTAATTAAAAGTCAATGAACATTCCCTATATTTGGATTCATTATTTAGAACCAGGCATTCTAGTGCTTTCATTGTAAAGAACTTATCTTACTTTGATTCTATATGTTAGACCTTTGGAGACAATTTGATGTGGGGTAACCTTTTCAAAACCCCTATTTTGACCTTGGTAAATTTAGTCCTACTAGCTTATCCAGAGATAACTACTTCATCCCCGTGTGTTGCCAATCATTGTGGGCACAACAGTCCCCTTAATTTTAAAAAATTATGGTACCCTCATGTTGAAGCCCCGAAAATCGGGTCGACAACAAGGGGGATACCCGCCCAGTCCGGACCTTGGTTGGCAGCTCCTTATCCGTTTGGTATAGCAGGTCCGACTAGGGATAATGGGACTAGTTTCCCAATCTATGAGTGTGTGTGTGTAGAATTGGATGTTGCTGATCTAACAGTTCCTATCTAAGCTATTCTAATTCAAACTTTAATCTAATTCTATTCTATTGTAATCTAATAAACAACACATCTAAATCTATGCTAACCTGGGATGTAAATCTTCTATTATGCGATCTAAATAGATTTCAAATAACAACTGGTAATAAAGATCATTCAGTGATTATAAGAAAGGAAATCAATTAAGATGAACCACTTCACATAAAAAGTTAGACGAAACAGTTGTGAACAGCATATCGCATAATGAGCTATTCATACATTACACATAAATAAATAGCTACCACCGTACAAAAGTGCCAAATGATAACTCAAGCATTCATGCAATAATACATAAATAACTAAAAACTGTATCACTTTAACATATAAGCAGAAATGGTCAAGAGATAAAAGTACCATTTATGACTGGCCCTACTCATAAGCTTCAAGCAACAATGATTTATCTCTCCTTGCTCTAACATCTACTAAGAGTACAAAAGTGCAACATTAGTAGCAGATACCAAATGCAAACATCAACAAATCTTGATCCATTCATTCACCAAAACCTCCTCTGAGGGTGCAAAAGTGCATGTTCTGAGGACAAGTTTTTGATAAATTTCTGGACCCTTCTCTAAATGCATGAGAAGGGTTTAAATACTACTAAATAAATAACTTAATTACACAGATTCAGGATATGGTTTAAATGACCGCCCTTTTTCTAAGCAAAACTATTTCTAAAAAATAAATCTAATATCTAACTATTTCTGCATTTGCTCCTTAATGTTGCGAGCATTCAATATTTGCCTGGGTAGAGTCGGCTGACTGTCTTCCGCTTTTGGTTGAGCTAAGCAAATAGAAATGGTAAGAGCTGGCACCATCTTTTCAGCAAAATAGAAGATATACTTGAGAGTCATCCTCTGGCTATGTGGATTTACTGTGTATGCCCAGTAATAATCCAAATTCCACGTGGTTAATCCTCGAATTACTTCTGCCTTTGCTTTCTTGCATTTTCTGAGCTTATGAGTGACTGAGCAGTTAGGGACTTTGATTTTTGAGCAATTTTCTCAGCGAATCGCGCATCGGAAACTGCCTCCATTCTTTGATCCGGGCCTTTCTGGTGCGTTTTTCGCCTTTAGCGCCTTTTCCTTCACCGGGTATAAGCTTCAAAATTTTGTAAACATACTGCTTTCGTGAGCTTCTGAACTTGAGCGTTAAATCGCCTGTTGATATCAGCATTGTTCAACTACTCATTCAACCATGGCTCTAACTGAAAGATCTGTAATGGATAGCTCAGTAGCGCTCTGTGAATTTGCGGCTCTGTTGCATGCGATATCCGTTTATGAGAGCATCTCTTCTCTGTTTCCGAGCATTGGAGCTTTACCCTTTTCCTTTATTGCTTCCTGCACATTGCTTCATGTTGTTTCTATTTTTCATTCCTATAGTTCACACATGAGGAGAGAGTAATGATAATAAAAATCAACAAGAAAGCTCTAAGCTCTACGGATGTACAAAAACATGCCAGCTAACGTGAACTGACTCTTCGAAAAACACAAAACTGTCTTTCATTAACACTTGGCATATCATTCATTAATTTTCATTAAAGCGCGTATCCAATTTTTGGTTTATGGACAGCTTTTCTTGAATGTTGAGCCGGGGAAAATCTGCGATGGACAGTTTCTGCGATTCGCATTGCAGCATCGCATCATCGCAGTATCGCATTATCACATTTTTCATTAAGATGTGTTATCGCAGGGTTGCCCGATCGTGCTTATCGCAGAATCGTAGATCACAATATTGTGCGATCGCAAAGTCGCGGATCGCACTATCGCGCTATTGCAAGATTGTTATAATCGTTTATGTGTTTTTATGCGATATTGCGATATGCAATATCGCATATTGGCCATCGGCGATTTTTTAAGGTTATTCCAATATGAGTGTATCTTAATACATGCGATGCGATGAAATTCCCATCACACTTTCGCAGTTTATCATTTTTAATCATAAGGAAGTGCCCTATTAGTCTTTGCGCAATGCGATGTTTTCTTAAGGAGTAGAATACATAAGCCTTAATTGAATTTTTTGAATTTTTCACTAAGGGTCCCCACTTACTTAGTGTTATTGCTAATACTAAATAAGGAGGGGGGTTGTTGGAGGCCAAAACAATTGGCGATTCACTTGGAAGAACCAGTTATCTCTATTTTCCTATTGAATTTTTCAAACTTCCAAAACAGAAAATTTTTCAGAAAATTAAACTTTGTTATGGAAAGATAGAGTACATTATGCTCTAAACTGTCAATGATATTTTGTTTCAACCTCTTTCTAATCTAATTATTTGCTTCCTCAGGTTAGTCCTTGTATTTACATCAGCTATTACTTGGTCTTGTAAAAATAAAATAAAGTCTCCTTTGTAAACCAGTTTTAAATATGCTCATTTGTCGTAGGTAGAGTCTCTGCTGCCAGCAGGCATTTATAGCCTCAAAAGGGTTACCTGTTACCCAGCAATGATCCTGTATCCTACTTAAGGTGACCTAAAACTTTCAAAGAGAAAAAAAAAAAATCCATATCCACACTTATTGCTTTGATTTTCTTTTTTATTCTTAAAGAACAATGTCTTGGTTTGGTAGCCAAATTATGACACAGTCACTCACTTGATTTATAACTTTTCTGAACAATTTGGCTCGTGATGAGACCCCTTGTCTTTTGATTGCAACAATCTTGAGTCATTGCCCTGTTGTGGTGGACAATATTGGCAAAGTAAGCAAGTTATAATATCTATGATAATGATAAGCCGGCTCGTGATGAGACCTCTCATTCTTCAAGATAAAGTGTATCCTTGGATTATTCCTCTGAAGGCTGCGATTTCCTTAGCAGGGAGGAAGTCATTGTTTCCTTAAGATAGCTCTGGACAACAATAATAGAGTTTTTGGAAACAACTGTTCTACAAAGAATCTTTATTTTGTTATTGATACCTTTCATTGTACTGAGATAAAACAATTTCTTCACTAAAGGTTGCTTTCATCAAATTCTTTGAAGTTGAAACTAGTATCATATCTAGGTTAAAGTTTTTAACTGTATCTGTCAATAATAAAGATCAATTTTCAAAAAGATTTGCTATTTATACAAGCGAAAAGTTCAAAATCTGAAAGAGAATTGGTGTCTTTTTCGTAAATACCTAATGTAACCACTCACAACTAGTTTTATTATGAAAAGAAAAACTATTCTACAAAAAATAGAAGAATAATATTCTATGGAAAATATTTCTTAAGAATTTGTCCATTAACAGGCAAAGGATCCCTCTTACCTGCTAAATCCTATAACACAAACGTTGATGGATCTATGACTTCAACAATCTGAAAAGGACCAAGCCACATCCTTTGAAATTTTGTATGTTTTCCCTTTTCTTCATGAGCCTTGTCCCACTTTAAAACTAAATCTCCCAACTGAAAATCTTTTCTGGTCATTATATTTGAATCAAAAGAGGATTTTACTAGTGCTTGATGATGAGCATGCATTCTCCTCGCTTGTTCTCGTTGTTCTTCTAATTTAATTATTTCCATTTGTCTTAGCTGTAAGGAGGAAGTGGGTACTTCATCAATGTATTGTACTAAAGACAAAGAAGGAATGGCTAAGTGAATAGGAAGAACCACTCATTTCCCATAAACTAAATTAAAGGGAGAAGTGCCGATAGAAGCTTTTTGCGTTATCCTATCTGCCCATAAAGCATATATCAAAGCCTTGTGCCAATTCTTTTGATTCTGGTCAACTGTTCTTTTAATAATCCTGATTAGGTTTTTATTTGTTGACTCAGCTAACCCATTACCTTGCGGATAGTAATTGGCTGAATATTTAAGTTTCAGTCATCTTTTAAGTGCAAATTCAGTCATTGCATTTCCAGAAAAGTATGATGCATTATCAAACATTAAAGCGGATGGAAATCCAAACCTAGTGATTATAAATTGATCTATGAACTCAATGATATTTTCAGAATTAGCTGTCTTGAGTGGAACTGCTTCTACCCATTTAGTAAAATAATCTGTTGCTGTGAGGATGTATCTATGCTACTTAGAAAAGTGAGGAACGATCTCACCTATTATGTCCAAGCCCCACTGATTGAAAGGTTGCTCGATGTTTACCGGCTGTAGTGGCAGGGACGGCTTCTTTTGTCTTCCAGCAGTAGTTTGGCAGACTTGACATCTTCTCACGTAACTGTGCGAGTCTTTGAATAGCGTGGGCCAGTAATATCTTGTGCGTAAGATTTTATGTGCAGTAGCATCTCCAGCGTAGTGTCCACCTGCTAGCCCATCATGGAGTTCCTGCAAAACTTTTTCAGCTTCAGCTTTCTCAAGACACCTAAGAAGAACAGAATCATAATTTTTTCTAAAAAGAATATCATTTATGAGCTGATATTGTTTAGCTTTCAACCTTAGGGCTCTTTTCTTAGTATGATCAAGGTGTGAAGGAGCATACCCGTTCTTAAGATAATAAATGACATCAACATATAATGATTCTGCATCGTTTAGGCTTACCTCACACATTTGTACCTCTTCAGATGGAATTTCAGAAATTTGCGATGCTCCGGCCAGCATTTTGCAGAAGCCTTGACCTCTTACGATGTTTGCTGGTTTGATCTCAATGTCATATTCCTGTAAGAAAGTAACGCAATTGGCCCTTTTCTCACCCACATCTTTCTGTACTAGAAGATTCCTTACCGCTGGAAACGGTACTATGATCTTAGTATGGGTTTTAAGTAAGAAAGGTCTGAAGTATTTGACCGCTTTGAAAACAACATAAGCCTGTTTCTCCACGTCTGAATAATTTAGTTCAGCACCCTGTAAATTTGAGCTAAAAAACGCAATTGGAGCTTCTGCTTTTTCTTGATTTTCTTGAGTTAGAATCGCAGCATATGACTTATCTAAGGCAAATGTGTATAGAATAAAAGGTTCTGAAAAATTTGGAGTCGCTAAAGATGGAGCATTAATAATAGCTTGCTTGATCAGGTTGAATGCTTCATGTTCATCTTGACCCCATTTAAAATTTGAATTCTTTTTAATCATGATTTGCAAAGGAGACACGATTCGTGAAAAATCTGGAATGAATCTCTTTACAAAATTGATTTGACCAAGGAAAGATTGCATGGCTTTTTTGTTATGAGGTAGGGATATTTCCGAAATTTCTTTGATTCTGTTCGGATCAATGTGAATAACGGATTTTGACACTATGAATCCTAGAAGTTTCCCTTCACTTAGTGCGAAAAAAGATTTCTTTGGGTTAAGTGAAATTCCATACCTTAAACACCGTTAAGAGATTTGTTTCAGGTCTTTGAGATGGTCGCTTTGCTTCTTCGAGTACACTGTTATGTCATCCAAATAAATTACTACAGATTTATTGACTAAACCTTTGAATGCAATGTCCATGGCTCTCTGAAATGTGGCACCAGCATTAATCAAACCAAATGGCATCTTCCAATATGCATATGTGCCCCATTTAGTTCTGAATGTGGTTTTCAACTGATCATCAGGATGTACCAACACTTGATTATATCCTGAATATCCATCCAAGAAAGACATTAATTCTGAGCCCGCCACTGCCTGCAGCATCTAATCCATGGGTGGTAGAGGAAAATTATCTTTTTGACAGGCTTTGTTAAGGTTCCGAAAGTCAATTCAAATCCTAATATCTCCATTTTTCTTTCTAACGGGTACCATATTGGAGACCCATTTGGAATGTCTGATGGGAAAGATTATCCTGGCTTTCAATAACTTATTGAGCTCAGTTTTTATCTAATTTTCTAAATTGGGGTGGATCTTTCTCAGCTTTTGTTGGACAGGTTTTTCATTATCGATCATGGGAATAGTATGCTGGATGATGGAAGTTTCGTATGTTTTCAGCTCATCATAATTCCAGGCAAAAACATTTTTATATTGTCTCAAAAGACGAATATACGCTAGTTTCTCTTCAGGGGCTAGGCCGAGGCCTAGATTAATGTTTTTGTGGATTAGCATCGGTCCCTAGGTTTACTAATTCGTAGTTCAAGGTTGAACTATAGCGTTTTGAATTGGTAGACCTCTTAAACCGATCTTTCAAATCGTACAAGTCTTCTAACTTGACCACCGACTTAGGTATAGCATTATTAGTGCTATTTTGTTGAAATTGTTGATCGTGCTGGTCTTCGTCAATTATTTGATTGGAGTAGGATCCTTCAGACATGAGGAAATTTACAATATCAGGATCGTCATTGAATACTCTCCAATTTGTGATGTTGTCAGGAATGGACGGTCTAAAGATTAATTCTATTGAGAATCTATCTGGACTAAAATCTTCGGAGGGAATAAGCTTAGAAGCTACGTTAGCTAAAAGGTCTACACTTGCGTTTTGGAGCCTAGGGATTGAAGAAATATTAAACGCTATGAAATGCTCAGTCAGATCTTGTACCAAGGATTGATAGTGTTTTAAATGACCTGATAAGCAATGTATAGTGTTACGTACCTGTTTAACCACAATTTCAGAGTCTCAAAAAACTTGAAGATACTTGACGTCTAACTCGATTGCTTTGTACAGGCCTTGAACCAAAGCCTCGTATTCTGCTGTATTGTTTGTGCAATCGAATTCGAGTCTGCATGTGAGCATGATCTTATCTCCTTCTGGACTAATCAGAATGCATCCTGCTCCTGCTCCTTCGTTAGATCTAGAGCCATCAAAAAATAATTTCCAAAATAAAGATTTATTTACAAGTTTATCTAAAAAATTGATACACTTCAAACTATCAGTTCGAGAAAAATTTTCGACTTAGGACAAAACAGAGTGTTCTAAATAGGGTGACGCATGAGCATTGAAATTGCCGAGGAAAGAATCTACCGAGTAATTGCCAATAATGCTGCTGTTATATGCTACTGGTTCATTTTCTCCCTCTAATTCTGTTACTATGTACTTCTGGTGTAGCTCTCGTTCAACTTTTATTTGATTCGGTTTACCGTTGTAGGGCAGCCACATGTGCGACCAGTTGGTTGCGAAGTATCCATGGAGTTTTTCTGACCAATCCCTACTAAGAATTAAGCCATAGAATTCTGGGATATCGACAACTAGAATGTCAATAACCTGACATACCTTCGGGTTGGATGACAATCTTATGGTTACTTGATTTAGTTCGCCAATCAATTCGACTTGAGATCGATCCAGCTGAACTATGTGCACTGCGGATTTCTGTGGTTGAACATTTAACTTGGCACCTATAAATTTGGGTAAAATATTCGATGAAGCACCGGAATCTACCAAACAATTGTGCACATTTTTATTGAAGATTTCATAAGTAAGGAGAAATGGGGGAGTGTGAGATCTTGATCTTCCTCCAATTAAGGCGATGTCATTTGGATCAATCTTATTGATCGTGGTAGTTGGAGGTCTTCACATGTTATGGGAAGCTTGAGAAAGTACAGCGGCAGGCAAAGGTGCAACTGGCACGGCATGTAATTCTTTCATCATTATCTTCTATTGATGTTTCAACTTGCTCAGTTCGTAAAGGGTGATATTAGCCCTAGTCTTCTTCATGTCATCAATAATATTTACTCCATTTCATCCGACACTATCAGTGTTTTAGATGGGGTCGTTTCATCTGCTTGGACTTGGCTAGTTCGAGTCGCTTTAGATGTCGTTTTCTTTGTTGCGACTTTATCCTTTGTTGCAGAGCTTGGGCTCTTCAGCTTAGGGGTAGTTTGGGGAGGATCAAGCTGATTTTTGCTTCGTGTGCTAACTGGAAATACTTCTTGATCTTCTTCTGGGAGGATGAAATCCCACATTCCTTGTAATTCCACAACTTCTTCATCATCAGTCTGCCCTTCAGTGGCAATTTCCTCTTCCTCTTCCTCGGATTCAGCATTTGAAATGGCATTGGGTGGCTTTGCGTCCGTTGAAGGACCTCTTTTAAAAGCTCTGTAGGGCTTTTTTGAAGAAGTTTCTGCTACTTGCTTTTTTATGTTGACCATCTCATTGGACATGGTCTTTAGAACTTTCTGCAATCCTTCCAAATCAAAAGGATCTTTTGCTTGTTTCTTCTTGGAGTCTTCCTTGAAGGTGACTTTTTTGGACTTGTGTTCCTCTATCGCGGATCTCTTTTCCAGGGCTATTATTCGTTTCTCTACTGCTATCGCCTCTTTCATGTTATCAGCTAAGGTTATTTTATTTTACCTGTCCAGGAAGATTGCTATGTTTTATGGTAGAGTGGTGATATACCATTCACATCGTACTTCTTCACTGGGCTGGGAAGCAGTAGGGATTTTGTTGAAAATTTTGTTGAACCGTAAATTGAAATCCTTGATAGGCTCTCTAGCTTCGGCTTTAAGATTGGATAGGTCATTGATTAACGTTGCCGTAGACCTGTCATCACCAAAATTGGTTAGGAATTGGTCCTGGAAGATGTCCCAACTTGTGATGGATCTGGAGGGTAATGAAAAGTACCATGACCCGGTTGTTCCTTGCAGTGTATAGGGAAAAAGCCCAACAACAACATCTTCATTAATAACTCCATTGAGATTGATGGAAAACATGAAGTTGTTTATGTGCTCTTCTGCTAGCATGCCTGCCTCAGGATTGAATTTAGGCAGCCATTTCTCAGGATGGGCCAGTATTTGACTCAAGGGTGCAAGCATTAAGACTGCCCCAGGGTTATTCCATGGAGACTGAGCCATTGCTGAGCTGCTAACAGAGGAAAGTGCAGAAGATGATCCCTGTGGCTGGGAGGATGAGGATACTACGATTGTAGATGATTGAAGAGGGTTTGTGGGGGTTCCAGTGGAAGGATGGACGACGATCTGGAGTGGAGGTGTGGATGGTTGACTTCGCGGTGAGGTAGTTGAGATGGACGATGTTGACGAAAGAGTCTCACTGTCAGACTCTTGCAGTGATTTCCTCGCTCTTTTCCTGGTGGGAAGAGGTAATTCGGTTGGCTGGACGCCAAACTTTTCACTCTTTAGCCTAGTCAGGGGATGAGCAGGGTTGTACTGCGAAGTCACGCTGCCTTGAGATTTATCAGACCTCTGAGGATAAATGGAAAATCGCTGAAGTTTGTGACAGGGATTCGACTTTAGGAAGTTCAATGGTAGATTGTTCTGAAATATCAGGGTGTGTAGCAATGGTTGATACTCGAGTGACTTCTGACTCTGGATTTAAATGTAATGGGGAAGTCGGGGGAGATGATGAGGGCGATTTACTCTCAGAATGGTATTCAGATTTGGATTTACTTTCCATTCATAGTTCAGGCCCTCCTTCTAGCTCCAAATATGTTGAAGCCTCGAAAATCGGGTCGACAACAAGGGTGATACCCGCCCGGTCCGGACCTTGGTTGGCAGCTCCTTATCCATTTGGTATAGCGGGTCCGACTGGGGATAATGGGACCAGTTTCCCAATCTATGAGTGTGTGTGTGTAGAATTGGATGTTGCTGATCTAACAGTTCCTATCTAAGCTATTCTAATTCAAACTTTAATCTAATTCTATTCTATTGTAATCTAATAAACAACACATCTAAATCTATGCTAACCCGGGATGTAATTCTTCTATTATGTGATCTAAAGAGATTTCAAATAACAACTGGTAATAAAGATCATTCAGCAATTATAAGAAAGGAAATCAATTAAGATGAACCACTTCGCATAAAAAGTTAGACGAAACAGTTGTGAACAACATATCGCATAATGAGCTATTCATATATTACACGTAAATAAATAGCTACCACTGTACAAAAGTGCCAAATGATAACTCAAGCATTCATGCAATAATACATAAATAACTAAAAACTGTATATCACTTTAACATATAAGCAGAAATGGTCAAGAGATAAAAGTACCATTTATGACTGGTCCTACTCATAAGCTTCAAGCAACAATGATTTATCTCTCCTTGCTCTAGCGTCTACTAAGAGTACAAAAGTGCAACATCAGTAGCAAATATCAAATGCAAACATCAACAAATATTGATCCATTCATTCACCAAAACCTCCTCTGAGGGTGCAAAAGTGCATGTTCTGAGGACAAGTTTTTGATAAATTTTTGGACCCTTCTCTAAATGCATGAGAAGGGTTTAAATACTGCTAACTAAATAACTTAATTACACAGATTCAGGATACGGTTTAAATGACCGCCCTTTTTCTAAGCAAAACTATTTCTAAAAAATAAATCTAATATCTAACTATTTCTGCATTTGCTCCTTAATGTTGCGAGCATTCAATATTTGCCTAGGTAGAGTCAGCTGACTGTCTTCCGCTTTTGGTTGAGCTAAGCAAACAGAAATGGTAAGAGTTGGCACCATCTTTTCAGCAAAATAGAAGAAATACTTGAGAGTCATCCTCTGGCTATGTGGATTTACTCTGTGTGCCCAGTAATAATCCAAATTCCACTTGGTTAATCCTCGAATTGCTTCTGCCTTTGCTTTCTTGCGTTTTCCGGGCTTACGAGTGATTGAGAAGTTAGGGACTTTGATTTTTGAGCAATTTTCTCAGCGAATCGCGCATCGGAAACTACCTTCGTTCTTTGATCCGGGCCTTTCTGGTGCGTTTTTCGCCTTTAGCGCCTTTTCCTTCACCGGGTATAAGCTTCAAAATTTTGTAAACATACTGCTTTCGTGAGCTTCTGACCTTGAGCATTAAATCACCTGTTGATATCAACATTGTTCAACTACTCATTCAAACATGGCTGTAACTGAAAGATCTGTAATGGATAGCTCAGCAGCGCTCTGCGAATTTGCGGCTCTGTTGCATGCGATATCCGTTTATGAGAGCATCTCTTTTCTGTTTCCGAGCATTGGAGCTTTACCCTTTTCCTTTATTGCTTCCTGCACATTGCTTCATGTTGTTTCTGTTTTTCATTCCTTCAGTTCACACATGAGGAGAGAGTAATGATAATAAAAATCGACAAGAAAGCTCTAAGCTCTACGGATGTACAAAAACATGCCACTTGACGTGAACTGACTCTTCGAAAAACACAAAACTGTCTTTCATTAACACTTGGTGTATCATTCATTAATTTTCATTAAAGCACGTATCCAATTTTTGGTTTATGGACAGCTTTTCTTGAATGTTGAGCCGGGGAAAATCTGCGATGGACAGTTTCTGCGATTCGCATCGCAGCATCACATCATCGCAGTATCGCATTATCGCATTTTCCATTAAGATGTGTTATCGCAGGGTTGCCCGATCGCGCTTATCGCAGAATCGCAGATCGCAATATCGTGCGATCGCAAAATCATGGATCGCACTGTCGCGCTATCGCAAGATTGTTATAAACGTTTATGTGTTTTTATGTGATATCGCATATCGACCATCGACGATTTTTTAAGGTTATTCCAATATGAGTGTTTCTTAATACATGCGATGCGATGAAATTCGCGTCGCACTTTCGCAGTTTATCATTTTTAATCATAAGGAAGTGCCCTATCAGTCTTTGCGCAATGCGATGTTTTCTTAAGGAGTAGAATACATAAGCCTTAATTGAATTTTTTGAATTTTTCACTAAGGGTCCCCACTTACTTAGTGTTATTGCTAAGACTAAATAAGAAGGGGGGTTGTTGGTGGCCACAACACCTCCATATAAATTTGGTTAATTTTATCATTAACCCACTTTGCTTTCCTTTGAGTGCATTCGGATTTTTCGAATTTGGTTGGTCATCACTCCATTTCTTTTGCTTTCCTTATAGCCTTCTAACATCAAAAATTTCACCTAATTTCACTGCACGGTTTGAAAGTTATGATTGTTTAAAGTTTGCCTCGCTGACACTTTGTTATGTGAAAAGTATTTGGAAACAAAATTGATAAGGATCACCAAAAAGTAACCATGGAAAATAACATTGTATTGAGTTGAGCATTAATATATCATTTTAATAAATAAAATGCGCACAAAGAAATTGTGTAGTGGATACAATTTTAGCATACTAGTGGGTTAGCTATAATCACAAAAATATAATGAAAATGGATTATATTTACACGAGTAAAAGAAACTCTCATAGGATTGATGTTTAACTTTAATTTAAGTTTTAATTTAAGTTTTACTTTAGTTTAATTCTTATATATATTATATTATATTATATTATATTTTCAATTTTTATAATTAAGATGACTTTAATTATACCTATTCATTTTTAGATTATTTTCACATGATTTTAGCTATTTTTAGTTTTAGCTTTATGATATATTACGTGGTAGAGTTATCTAATTATTATTCCCGATTACAATTGCTTTAACCATAATATTAATTTAGTTTAGTTTAATGTTAGTTTTATTTTGTTTTAATTTAATTTAGTTTAATATTAGCTTAGTTTAATTTAAGATTTATGTTTTTTTCCCTTTAACTTGGGTTAATGTTAATCTTAATTTTTTTTAGTTTAATCTTTCATTTTACATCAGTTTTATTTAATGTAGTTTTGGTTTTATTTAATTTTAGGTTTTAATTCAAAAAAGTTACATTTTAGGTTTTTATTTTATATATTAAATTTAGTTATGAGATATTATTAGATTTTTGTAAAATTTAGATTTTGAGTTTATTAAATTTGATTTTATAAAATCTCATTTCTTTTCAAAATAAAATACAAGATTTTATGGTTTTGATTATTAATATAATTAACTTATTTATTTCACTTTAATTTAGTTAGTTTTTGATGCAGGAGCATCCTACTTAGAATATTATTGTTCATTTGGTTGATTTAGGGGGTGGTGTTTTTAATTATTTTTAGGAATCTTGTATAGATTGAGTAAGAAATCTATGTGTCATGTTTTAAATTGTGAAATATTCTCAACTATGTGAGAATATCAGGGATAATTGATATGTGTAGATCTCGTAGAGATCTTAGGGATTACGAGATCCTCGAATAGGAATTAGTTGAGTGAATTATGGAAAAAAATCATGGATTTAGTATAATCCATAATTATGTAATTAATCTATAAATGTAAGCCTGCGAGGAGAGTGAGAAACAGTGTTAGAGAGAGCTAAGTAGTGGGGAGAATAGATCAGAGCACGAGATGTTCTGAATATATATATGTAAATACTGTTATGAATGAAAGTAGTTTTGTGTTCAAAACTTGTTTCTACGTGATCTTTTATTATGTGATCATGATCGTTGAAGTGATTCGGCGGTCATCGCGTCAAAAGATGCACACAGTTTAATCCATCTTTCAGACGTGATATTTTATGGACTGTGATTTAATCCAGTTGAATTCTGGATCGATCATAGCGGCTCATTTATGAAGGGACGAGATCTGACGGAAATCCCTCCGGAAGATGCCTACTGGTTAGCATAAATTTCTGACATGATAAGGTTTGAACTGGATTTTAATTTGTTTGGGTTCCATGCAAGAGATCGGGGTCGGATAATTTAGGTAAACATGGGTTTTAATTGTTTAAATTCTAGATTTGTGTAATAGGTGCAGTTTTGCTGCATCAAAGTGGTATCAGAGTAGAAGAAGATTCTGTGTGAAGTGTGATTATATTGCATACTTGTCAGTGTTAGTCTTTATAATTTTTGTGCAAAGTAACAACAAAGGAAGGTGAGAAGATTTGCAGCAGCCTAGAGCCAGGAGTGCTCAAATGGTTCCAGAGAAGAGAACCAAAGAAATGCCAAAAGACTAAGCTCAGAGGAGAGAAGCTTGGTGAGGTATCGGGTAGCAGGGAGGACTTGTTACTACATAGGTTTTGTTGCATCTCATGAATGTTGCTACGAGAGACCAAGAAAGCATATGACAAGGAAAATCAAAGGCGCAACAGAAGCAAAGGGAAAAGAAGAGGAGTCAGTTCTAGAATTTGATTGAGATAAATATTTTCTTTTATTTAATTTCGAATATTGATTTGAGTCTGAAGAATTAGTGAAAATAAACACGGAGAAACTTAGGAAAGGTTCAAATAAATGTCAAATGATTCATGAAGAGCGTAGGATAAGTATTACAATGATGAAAGCAGATTTGAATATACTGCAGGAATGGTTTCAAGAGAAAGAGAATGAAGAACGAAGACATGGATGGAGAATAAGGAAACGGGTCAACTGTAATCTATTGCAACAGAAATGGAATGTTATGTTGATGAACAAACTTGAACAAATACATATTTCTTTGTTGGAGAAGGAGAGACTCATAGGAATTGAGTCACAGCAAAGAGGATTTGTTGAAACCCAAAAATTCCATGGTGGGAATTTGGTGCTTGAAGCATCAAAGGAGACTGAAAGGTCTGGTATTTTTAAAACTGATAGTTTATTTGTGAATGCAGGTATGGTACTAAATAAAGAATTTGTTGCTATAGAGATAGCTAATGACCATTGCTATGATCAAGAAGTCTTTTGTGAAGCTGAAGGAATTTGGGATGATTATTTTTCATTCCATGAAGTTGAGTTTGCAGCTCAATTAGAGAAGGAAACAGTAGCTAAAGAGACAGAATCCAAAGAAGATGAGACCAAATAAACTGTAAATAAAGGAGGAAAGGACACCATAGAGAACATCAACTGTGTTGATGTGAATAACAAAGATGAATTACTCCTAGAGCATGGTAGAGAAAATTGCTTTATAGATATACAGAATTTGGTTGACAGTTCAAGTGATAAGGATGGTGAACTTTCATATTTAGTTCTTACTAATCTCAACATGACAGAGTTACCTAGCAAAGCTATAGGTGTAGATGGTGAACCAATTCGAGACTCATTCAAAATTTGGAAACCAGGAAAATGGGTATTCAAGTTTAATAATTCTCTGAAGATATTATTCTATGAATTTAATGCCAGACTACATGATGAAGTTATTCCTTTGAAGGACCATCAGCAAAACAGAGTTTGGAATCCTGGAGGTAGCAAGTCATTTAGACTTGTAGCTGTCACATTACTACAGAAAAGTGACATACCTCATAGACATGAGTCTATGATTTTTTTTCTACATCAGGAGTTTGAGGGAGGAGCATCCTACTCAGAATATTATTGTTCATTTGGTTGATTTAAGGGCTGGTGTTTTTAATTATTTTTAGGAATCTTGTATACATTGAGTGAGAAATCTATGTGTGAGGTTTTCAGTTCTGAAATATTCTCAACTATGTGAGAATATCCGGGATAATTAATATGTGTAGATATCGTAGGGATCTTAGGGATTACGAGATCCTCGAATAAGAATTAGTTGAGTGAATTATGGAAAACATCATGGATTTAGTATAATCCATAATTATGTAATTAATCTATAAATGTAAGCCTGCGAGGAGAGTGAGAAACAATGTTAGAGAGAGCTAAGTAGTGGGGAGAGTAGATCAGAGCACAAGATGTTTTGAATATATATATGTAAATATTGTTATGAATGAAAGGAGTTTTGTGTTCAAAACTTGTTCCTGCATGATCTTTTATTATGTGATTTGGTTTCATTTATTCTTTAAATCGTAAGCTAAATCCTCTGTTAAATACAGGAAATTGTGCATGAAATTAAAACCTTTATTAGAGTCTCACATTTGAGGATTGCCTGGACAAAGGCTTTAATTTTTTGATCACTGATTGAAAGCAGACAGAGATTGAATGAACTAACAAATCATCATTGATCACAGGGTGGATCAATGATGATCTATTTGGGAGAAGATCAACGGTGTTCACTGGTGAATGTGCACACACTTTAACACTAGAAACAAACCCGATAACATTATAAAATCGAGTTAATTGATAAATCTATCGTGACCATTGAAGTGATCCGACGGTCATCGTGTTAAAGTATGCACACATTTTAATCCAACTTTCGGACATGATATTTTATGGACTGTGATTTAATCCAGTTGAATTTTGGATCGATCATAGCTGTTCATTATGAAGGGACAAGATTCGATAGATATCGCTCCAAAAGATGCGTATTGGTTAGCATAAATTTCAGACGCGATAAGGTTTAAACTGGATTTTAATTTGTTAGGGTTCCACGCAAGAGATCGGGGTCGAATAATTTAGGTAAACAGGGGTTTTAATTGTTTAAATCCCAGATTTGTGTAATAGGTGCAATTTTGTTGCATCAATTTAGTTTTATATTTGTATCATTTTAATTTTAACTTGTTTTAGCTTAGTTTTAGCTTTAAGATAATTATATTTTAATTTAATTATTTTATATTATAGTATGATTTAGTTTAATTATTTTAGATTTTAATTTTAATTTTTAGTTTTAGTTTTAAAATTTTATTTTAGATTTAATTTATATTTGAAGGAGTAGATTTTTGGATTGCAAGTTAATAATAGAAGAGATAGAGCTTAAGGAGGAGGAAATAAATAAATTCAAAATATCATAAAAGGAGCATAGGCACACACTTGAAGGGGTTTTAGATCCAGAAACTATAGGGAAAATTTTGGAGAGAGAGAGGGAGAGAGAGAGAGAGATTTTCAATTACACTATTATCATAGAGAGATTTCTCTATTGTAGAATGAGGAGAGTTCTAAGTTTCTGAAAAGAGGAGGCTATGCAATTTTGTAAAATTGACTCTTGAAGAAATTTAGGACCTTAAAGGATTGTACAAAATATTTGGAGCTAATAATAAGTTTGAATTTAATTGCACTATTATATGAAATCGTTGGCTTATTGTTATCTCCTCTTGTTATTTTCATTATGATTTATTTCTATTCATGGTTAGTGCATGAATGGTTGATATTAACACTTTTGTTTATTTCATTTATTTTATGTTAATTAAACCTTGTAAAGTTATCGTTGTAGGTTTGTGCATATATAAGTCAAAATTGGATATTAAATTCGATGGGACTTGCTTGTGATGTCTACTAGCTATTTATCAGTTAATTGCAATATTGTCTTGTATAAATTGTTACTGTGTTGAAGGATTTTTTTTTAATACTGTAATTTATCTAATAAAAAAATCATTCATTAACAATTGGATTTAAGTATATTTTATGGATGTTTTAGTAACTATTTATTGAAATCATTCGAGTGCATATTTGTTTGAACAATTTGCAAATCATATGAACTAGTTTTATGATTTGAAAATGTATCTTAACCTTAGATTTAATCTTATTCCTTCCCATTTTTATTACTTTTCTCTTGATTTGGATGGGATCTACATCTTTTCCTAATCAAGGTAGAATATATTGTATTTCCTTTTGTCGTGTGTATCATATATTAAACTTGAATTTTAATTTAGGAAACATTTACAGAAGTCTCCTTTTGCAGGAGCAACATTTATGTGGCTAGGTTGAGCCCTTGTTCAATCTAACCTAAAGGGTTATCTTCTTCAAGCAACTGCAAGAAGGTAAATCATTCTCTTATGTCTGCCAATAATTGTTGCCATGTTTATGTTGCCATTGATGTCACCTGCTTGAAGTCGTGTACTCATGAGTTTCTATGTCAAGTCTTGAGTCTATTGTATACTTGTTGAAGGTTGTAATAGTGATGTGAAATGTTGTCATATGCCTCAGAAGGTCTATAGGGTAGTTGTCATGAGGTAATAAGGCCTCATCTGAAGTTGAGCTACACTTGTTCTAGAGGTATAGTTGAGGTTGAGTATGAATTCTTGTTGAAGTTATGTAGTTGGGTTCTTGATTTCAAGATGCCTTTGGAAGCATGGTTTATAGGTCATTTCACTAGCAACTTTGAGGGTTGGATATTTTGTTTTAAGTGATGCTCTACCCTAGTCGCATGGAAGGAGGCTCATCGGAGCGATTGAAACAATCCAATCGCTTTGAGGACAGGCCCATGTGAGAGACCAACTCTTCCAGTCTATTTTATCCAAGCTTGTGTGTGCAACTGAGAGGATTTACAAGTTTTTCTCTGGATTTCTTGCGCTCCTCTGGAATTAATTTTCTTTTGGCAGAGAATTGTTGGAATTTTCCAGAAAAGGTCAAAATAAGTCGTGGGTCCTCTAAAAGGCAGTTAAAGTTGATATTATCAAAGGGATAGTGGAATGAGTGGCTTGATTTGGACAAGATTCCATTCTCAATCATATCTGAAGAATGTGAATAGCTTTTATTTGAGCTCCATCATTTGAAAAATCAATTGACTTAACCATGTAGAGATTCTACAAATATGTGAAGGAAGCAAGTTCATTTAGTTGGTTCTCTAGCAGTGTGAGTGAGTGAGTGTGCATGTAGAGAATTTTCACAAACCAGTGATTGTAGGAGTGAGTTCAAAATTTCTGAATTGTAGTGTGTGCATCAGAATTATCTTTCAACTATGTTTTTTGGAGTTGTACATAGAGATTGAAGATCAGATTGGAGAGTGTGTGTTGAGAGAATTATTCTCTCATTTGGAGTGTGGATTTGAGGTTGCATGATTGTAGTTAACTATTGTTAGGCTTGTTTATGCAACGGTATTTTCAGTTCAGAATTTCATTATCATATTGTATAATTGTTTCTACTTGGAGTGGGGGCTTCAAGCTAAGTGCATGTTGATTTTCTATTGTAATAGTGGGTGCTCCAATTTGGTTGTAGCCAACATTTCTCATTTTAATCACGTGTTGGGTGCTCCATTCCTAGTGGTGGCTAGTTGATGTAATGTAAATGAGAATAATTTTGAAGGAATAGATAATAAGAAGAAGCAACAAATAGTTTGGTTGTTTTTTTCCTTGGAGGGGGGTTTATCCACCTAAAATATGTGTGTCTACATGTGAGGATTTCTTATGTGTTTCATGTGCATGATATTGTTATATTTGTTGAAGTGAAATTCTGAGTAATTTTTTAATTGTAGAAACTTCATGATATTCTAATCATACTGATTCAACCTGGTGGGCCGTGCAACAGGTACAACTTTACCCTTTATTACCCTATATTTTTCCTCCTTTTTATGCATTTTGTGCCATGACGTAATAAGGTTTTGATAATATTTCGATAGAAAATGAATGCAACTGCTTTTGATTCGATTTGACTGACAAAACTAAATTTCATTGTTTATTATGTAGGAAATGGTGAAGGTAACAGTTGTTGTTCAAAATATTGAACAACGAAAGATAAACAGATGAAACAGTGTGCACCTTGTGCGGTCAAAACGAGAAGCAAATCAAGAGGATTAGTGCAAGATAGAAAGACTATCAGATAATAGCATTTAGTTGTGAATTCCTCAGGATCTCCTAATCTTGAGGAATCGCATTTATTGCTTTGTTCTCTTTGGCTATAAGAAGGGAGAGACGCATAGAATAAGGGGTAACTTCTTAGTCATTTACCTCAATTGTAATTTTAATATACATAGCATTATTCTGAAAGATAGATTGTTGTAATGAGATTTGGATTTGATGAATAATATATAATTTGCGTTTTTGTTCATTTATGAGATTATGAAGTAATCAAGCAATAATCACTGGAGGCTTGGGCCCGATCACTAGTGGATTTCACTGATGTTCCCTATTTTATAGTTTACCTTTCTATAGTTTAATTACTCTATTTTATAGTTTTATGATTGATTTACTTTCACTAGTGTTGAGTTTGTATGTTCATTGCATTGGTTCTTATCCATGTTGATTATCTCATTTATGTGATACTATGGATTGAGTTGATTAAGAATCATTTCCTGTTTTTTTTGTAAGCTAAGATGGAACCATTTATATTATAACAGGTTAAAACAAGTACATACATACGATGGCCTCAACCTTCCCTGAAGGGAAACTGGGTCTATTGGCCATCTGAAGTTCTTAATAGCCATCCAAAAACAAAATTTAACGAGTCTGTTTGTCCATGCTATATATACTAACCCTTCAAAAAAACTAACACTGTTTGCTAACTGCATTATAAAAGATAACAGAGGGTAGCATGTTGTTCATCTTCCTAACTAAGGAGAAAATAAACATATCTTGAATAATCATTCTTACATTGCGCTCGGCTGGTGCTCCTCCTCTTTTACTTCCTGAGTAAGCTTCTTTAGCTGCTGCTGTATCTCATCAAGCTTGCCATCCTGCATCATAATGGTTATCTGAAGGTTGTTTATCTCTTTCTTTGGATTAGGAAAGCCTTGGGCCAATTCAGCCATCTCCATGGCCACCTGTTCCATGGCCTTAGCCAACAATCGCTTCATGACCCAATACACATGTAAGGCCTGTTTATACAGGTACATACGACCTCTGGTATTTCTAGGGTCTGGTAACAGATATTCCCAGTCCTCCATCTCAGATTCTGACTATTCTTGGGTCTCCTCCTCTTCCAAATGCTGGATTATTCTCCTAATGTCTGCATGTGTGTCTTTACTATAAGCCCTCTCTGCATACTGCACCTGGCGATTCATCGTTTTCCTTCCGCATTTGTTTCCTACTGTTTTGGTGCGTCCCTGTTCCTGATGACTGGCTTGCCAACGTCCTCTTCTCCTTCTGCGGCCCCTTCCTCGTCCTGCTCTGCCTACATTGTATTCCCTTACCCTGCTTCCCTATCCTAATTCGTTGGCTGGTGTTCCCGTGTCTACTTCCTCTTCTCGACCCCTGACTTTCTTATCTCCTATATCCTCCGCTGCTTGTCTTGTTTTTTCCATAATTCTCCCTTTACCTCTATCGCTTTTTCTTATCTGCGGTTGACTATCCCGTTCCAGGTCGTATATCTCCTCTATGTTTGCCCAGGTCTGTTCCTCTCCCTCCCATTGATCCGGCTTAGTGCCTTCAGCACGCGAAGGTCTTCCTCCCCTATTCCCCGACATTACAGTCCTCTTCATTCCGTCCTCAATTTTCTTGCTCTGAGTTTTCCTTAACCCAGGAGGTCGACCCTGTGCGGTTCCTCCTGCTCCGTCTATCACCTTTTCCTTCCTGCCTCCGTTCACCTCGAGGACGCTCCTTTCATGCTTGCCCTTATGCCTCCACCCGTATCCACTCCCGCTCACCTGCCGACCTCTTCTGTTCTGCTGCACCGCCTTTCTCTGCCGCCTGCACTCACCATAATAGCCCACTCCTTCTCGGCTTTCCCTTGTGCATCCTGGTCCTTGTCCCATCACCGTTCCGCCGTCACCTCCACCACCTCTGAGCTTAAGATTATTCCTCCTGCTACAATTTAACATGATGTCCAGTCTACCTAACGTACCATCCACCTGCCGCGATCTCCTGATGTAAGGTGGCTCATAATTGCCACCCCTCGTCCTTTTACTGCCTTCCCATCTCATCACATTAACCACCCCGATCGGGGGTCCTTTCCCCTTCTCCTTATTGCATTGCGAGTTCATTGTCCTGAGTGATTATTAGGTTGAGAGTTTCCCATCCCAGTTTGTTCGTGACTGTTGGCCATATGCTATCCACTTTACCTTCTTTGCATCCCCAATTTGCCAGAAAGTCTGCAGCTTTGTTTCCTTCTCTCTTTACATGACTGATGATTTTATAATCGATATGCTTCAGGATGATAGCCATGTCTTGAATTAACCCTGCCGTCCTCCAGCTCTTGGCCACCTGTTCCCAGTCTTTCCCATTGTCAAGTTTCCTAAGCATTCCGGTTACTATCTGCGAGTCTCCTTCAATCTCCAGGTTCCTATATCCATTTCTTATTGCTATTTTAATACCTTGGTATACGGCCATCATTTCTGCTTCATTGTTGGTCATTATGCCTCCTTTGTCTGCGTACACCCATCTGGTGTGGCCCATACTGTCTCTAAAGATGCCCCCAAAGCCCGCAAGGCCTGGGTTTCCTTTTGAAGCCCCGTCAAAGTTCAATTTAATGAAGTTTTCCCCTCGATATTTGAACTGTACCTGGCTCTGTGTCTGCGCTCTTTGGTGTCTTTCCTTCCGAGGATAGATCATGTTGTATTCTATATTAAGTCTAGCTAAGACTCTTTTCTCCTCTGGATTTGTGTTCCATTCCTCCTCCTCCCAGTTCTCAGCCATAATGGTTTCTCTTATTTCTCTTTCAATTTTTCCCCAAGTCTTCCCAAGAGGATTATTTTTATCTCGAAATATCCTTTCATTTCGTTCTTTCCACATAAACCATATAACAAATCCTACAGCTATGCTCCATATTCTCTTTACTATGGAACATGAAAATTGGACATTTCCCCAGTGGCATATGGTCTTCTTTATATAATTCGGGTCTCTGTTAGATTTTCCAAAGAGGTTCCTTACCTCATCCCATTGGAGCTAGGCATACAGACAGGAATTTAGGAGGTGCTCTTGGGTCTCGTTCTCTTGTTTACAAAGGCTGCATCTGGGGGGACCTTGAAAACCTCTTTTTTGCAGCTTTTCCCACGTCATGATTCTCCCTTTCCCTACTAACCAAGCAAAAATTGTTACTTTTGGCCACCATTTATTCCTCCATATTTGTTTCCAATCTATGTCTTCCTCTTCTCCTTCTTGCCGAGTAGCTAAATAATATGCTTCCCTGACAGTAAAGGTCCCTTTTGTAGATTTTCCCCATCTGAGTATATCTGGTCCCATGCTGTTCTTGATTCTTCTTACATCCATATCTTTTGTTAGGATCTCTTTCTGAACTTCATCAATATTTTCGTCCCATTCTTCAGGTTTTCTCCAGATCCGCCAAGTTTCATCTGACTCTTCTTCTTTCCAGTAATCTTTAACCAGCTTTAATCCCATCCTTGTTGCCTTCTGGTAAGTGTTTTGTATGTTTTGCATATCGGCCATTCTGTCCCTTTGTTGCCATGCCTCCTCCCAGAATTGAGCTGTACTTTCGCTCCTGATTTCCCAAAAGGAAAATTTGTTTATGAGTTCCCTGTTTTGGCTTGCTAGGTCCCAGATTGAGGATCCTTTTGGAACTTCTTCCACTCTAAGGATACCTTCTGTTGTTGAGGGCATGCTATATTTTTGAGTCCATATTTGTTTCCATATATCTTTTCCTCCTCTCATCCACCTCCACCATAGTTTTGCCCCCAAGACTTGATTTAGAGTTCCAGGGTCCCTGAGGCCCAATCCTCCTTTTTCTTTTTGTTTCGATATGCCTTTCCACGACACTAGGGCCCATTTCCTTTCCTGCTTGGGTCCTCCCCACAGGAATTTTCCAAAAATTTCCTTCATTTTAGCGCAAGCTCCTTTGGGGGCTGCCATCACCGATAGAGGGTAAATTGGGATGGCCTAGAGAATTGATTTCAAGAGTACCAATCTTCCTGCTATATTTAGCACTCGGAAGGACCAGTTTCCCAATCTTTTCTTAAGTTTGTCTATAATTTGAAACCAATTTGATACTCTTGAAGGGTTTAGAGCTAGATGGTTCCCCAAATATTTTGTAGGAAACTCTCCGGTTCTAAAGCCCAAAGTTCTGGTCAAGTGAGATTTAATCAGTTCTGGGGTGTTGAAGATGAAAGTGCATGACTTTTCTTTGTTGATTTCCATCCCTGAAGCTTCCATGAACAGATCCAGGATCTTTTTCACTCGTTTTACTTCCTTTAGTGATACCTCACAGAATAACATGATATCGTCTACAAACTACTGGTGGGTGATAGGCATGTTATTTCCCCATAACCGAAGTCCCTTTATCTTTCTTTCCCTTATCTCTTTTTTTATGTATCTTCCCAGACCATCTGCCGCCATAATAAACAAAAAAGGAGACAAGGGATCCCCCTGTCTTAATCCTCTGGTGGCATTAAAAGTCGAGGTGGGAGTACCATTCAATAGGATAGAAAAGTTTGGCGTTGATATCATGCTATATATCCATTCAATCCATCTATTACTGAAACCGAAAGCCCTGAGCATTGCCTTGAGGAAGTTCCAATTGAGGCGGTCATAGGCTTTTGATAAATCCAACTTTATCATCATTCCTTTCTCCTTTTTTTGCTTTAGAGAATGAATCACCTCCTGGGCTACCACCAGCCCATCGAGGATTTGTCTCCCTTCAACGAAACCGGTTTGTTCCGGGGATATAATGTTCACAAGGATTGGTTTCAATCTTTTAGCTATCAGGGTTGCAATAATTTTATAAATAACATTACAAAGGGCTATTGGGTGAAAACCTTGGGCGTTCTCAGATTTAGCCGATTTAGGGATAAGAGTAAATAGGGTAGAGTTAAGACTTGGCCATACCTTTTGCTGTCTTCGCGACTCCTCTACCACTTCCAGAATATCTTGTCCCGGGAAATGACAACTTGCTTGATAAAATTCTGCCGTGAAACCATCTGGTCCTGGTGCCTTATTTTTCTTCATTCCTTTTACTATTTCCTCCACTTCTTCTAATGTTGCTGCTCTCATCAGAGCTCTATTCTGTTCTTCGGTTACCATCTTGGGAATTTCATTGCAAATTCTTCCTATAGCCTCATCTCTATTGACCCTTGGTTCTGTCAGCACATCCTTGTGATAATCTACTAAAACTTGTTCCATTTCTTCATGTTCTGTTACTCTTTGCCCTTCCCTATTTAGAATGGAGAAGATTATGTTCCTTTGCCTGTGTTGAACCATTGCTTGGTGGAAAAACTTTGTGTTCCTTTCTCCTTCACGCAGCCAATTTACCCTGGACTTTTGTCTCCATAGGATTTCTTCCTGCTTTCTCCTTTCTTCTACTTGACTGATCAGGATTCCTTCTTCTCTGCTCTTTTCTTCATTTTGTCCTTCTGTTATGATTTTCTATTGTAATTCTTCCATTTTTCGCTCTAGTCTCTGCTTCTCCATACAAATGTTCCCAAATTCTTCCTTGTTCCATTTTTTTTGTTTTCCCTTTGAGTTCCTTGAGCTTTAGCTGGAAGGTGTGCATCTTATTTCTTCCTCTTTGTTGACTTTTGGTCCACCAATCCTCTACTTTCGTTATGAACTGGTTATTCCTGAGCCAGAAAGCCTCAAACCTAAAAGGGCGTTTATGGGGGTATTTTTTAATATCTATTTCCAATCTTATAGGCCAGTGGTCTGAACCCATGGCTGGTAGAATTTTTGCCTCTACAAATACATCCCTGTTTAAGATCTGTTCTGATACTAAGAATCTATCCAGCCTTGATGCTATTTGATTTCTACCTCCCCTACGATTATTCCATGTGTAAACTCCATTTATTGTCGGAATATCTACCAATCCTTGCTCTGTTATCATTTCACTAAAAGCCTCCATGTCTTGATCTGGTCTACTTTTTCCTCCTTTCTTTTCTCCTAGAGCTTTAATCATATTAAAGTCCCCTCCTACCATCCATGGGATCCCAGGGAAAATTCTGCGGATAATTTGCATGTCCTTCAGGAAATTTTTGCGTTCCCTTGGAATATGCGGGCCATAAACTCCCGTGATGAGCACCCACTCTGAGGACCCTATCAATCTGAATGAGCCTGAGAGGATTCTAGGGAGACTGACCCAATCTTTGACTTGCACCTCTTCTGGATTCCATAGGATTGCCAATCCTCCAGCTGTACCGGTCGCATCTTGGGCCATAACTTCATATTGAATTTTATATTTTCTCACTATCTCTTCTAATTTTTGGCCATTAATCTTTGTCTCTTGTATTATCATTATGCTAGGTTTGTCTTTCTTCACTCTTTCCCTCAGATATCTTTGTTTCCCAATACTGTTGAGGCCTATGATGTTCCAGCTTGTTACAATCATTTATAACTTTTTGGATGTTGTTGAAATACCTCTGAAAGAGGTATGACTCTTCCTGAGTTCACCAGGGTCTCCCCTACCACCTGTATAGTTTCGCTCATTGGCCGCCTTCCTCTTTTTCTACTTCCTTTGCTAGAACAACCCATTCCTATACTCTGTGTTTCCTGTGTTCCTGTTTGCTCCATAGGACTTGCCATAAGTGCTTCCCTCTTCTCCTTGTATTTCTGAAACATTTCCTTGTATAACTGTTTTTGCTCTTCCGGTATGAACCTCTCATCCAAGTTCCTCCAATATTGTAATAGCCTTTTCATGACTTGCTCCTCATCATTTCCATTCTCCTTTTGTGGATCAATCTCCATCTGTGTTTGTTCTATGTCTACATTCTCCTCTATCCCTTCTTTTCCAGGGTTTCCTTGATTTGAGTCTATTTCCTTTATGTCTTTAGTCGAATCCATGGGTTCTTCTACATTTCCTTCCTTTTCTGTCTCTCTTTCTTCTTCCTGTAATATATTGAACTTATTTTGACATTCGACCGATACAGATTTAGGAGTTTGTGGTTTGCTTACCGTCTCTTTCCCGGGCCTCCTTTTTCTTTGGACTTCCTGGAAACCCTCCTCTGCTCCTTCTGTTCCTTCTGTCCTTCTTCTTTCTGCTTCTGCTTTCCTTGTTATTTCTTCCCTAGCGTTCAGAGGGCATTGTTTAAAGAGATGTCTGTATTCGTGGCACCTTCTACACCTGAACGGTATATGTTCATAATCCATTGGTTGTTGCCATACTTCGTCATGATATTCCAGCTCTATGTATTCTGGCAGGGGGTCTGATATGTTCATGTATACGCATATCCTTGCATAGGATGTGTATCTCCCTCTCTTCGTTGATTCCGATACTTTGACGAAAGACCCTATCGTATTGCCTATCCCCTCCATGATTTCAGGGTCTTAGAACTCTATTGGTAGGCCAAACAAACGGACCCAGACTGGTGCTACCAGCATCTTTTCTTGATTAGGGTTGTAACTATATGCCTAGTGTCTCATGAATAGACCTGCGTTGTTCATGAAATACGGTCCTCCTTCAAAGATTCTTTCCTTGTCTTCTAGGTTAGCAAATATCACTGTAAAAAAGCCCTTTGCCCCGAGCTTCAGGTCGATATGACCTTTCAGCTTCCATCTTTGCTGTATCCACCTTGCCAGGTCCTTTTCTGCCGGCCAGAACCCTATAAATTTACATATCAGGGCGTGGTCTCTCATATAACATCTATACTCTTCGAGTTTGTTGTTCGGAATCACAAACCTTGGCTTTTTTAGGGCTCTGGGAAGGCACCTGCCTCCTAGTCTTGCTTGCCATTGGTTTCCCATCACAGGCACCTCCCTACTCTCTCCCCCTGGTTCCGTCCGTGGTCCGCTTTTGCTTGTTTCTCCCGCTGTTACATTTTTGTAGGAGGGGATCTCTCCCCTCCCTGGATCCCCGACCATGGCTCCTTTCAGCTCCTTCTGGCTTTGTGAGCCTCCCTTTCTCCCTTTTGCACCACTGTTTATTTTCTTGTGCTCCCGTTGTTCGTCCTCTGCCCTTATCTCCCCTATTGCTCCTCTTTCAGCCTTCCCGTTGCAAACCCTAGTGTTTCAGAAACCCTCGCCATTTCCAGATCCTTTAAAAAATCAAGAATCATTTCCTGTTAATTGAATGCTAGAGTTTTATTGATTATATCAGATGTATTACCTTTATGCATAACCCTAGATTCAGCTGAAAGAGATCTGTTATCATTACGGTGCACTTGGTTGATGTAAAGTAATTGCAATTAGAACTTTCAATTAAGATTGGATTGTGATTTTGGTTAAGACTGAATTTTCATGTTTGAATAAGTTAATTTCCTTGAAGTTATAAGTTGGTAGTTTATGGTTTGATCCGTTTACTCTTATATTGAAATTAATAAGTTATTTTAAATCATTACTCTCTGTAGATTCAACGAATTACATCACTTGCACATATTGTGTACACTCTTGAAACAAAAAGACTTACCCAGGTTGATAATTAATGTGAGGCATTTAAGAGTTATAAAAGACACCTTATTTGTGCCCAACATTTTGGCATCGTTTCCAGGGAAAGTGTTTGCATTTTACAGAAGGTGATGTGTGTTTTATGTTTGTGTGTTGTGAAAGAACTGGGTATTAAAAACAGAAGGTAAGAACCTATGTACGAGTAAGTAAAATGCTTGCTCCCTCACCTGCTTTTCAGCACAATTGCATAGGAATAGATGTTTGATGTGTGTCTGCTGTAAAAGAACTAGGTATTAAAAACGGAAGGTAAGAACCTACGTACGAGAAAGGAAAGTGCTTGCTCCCTCACCTGCTTTTCAACAAAATTGCGTAGGAATTAAAGTAGAAATAAATGTTTTAATTTCTGAGTGAATGACTAAGAAGAAAAGAGTAGAAAAAGATTTAATTCCTCTTCCCAGGTCTGAAAAATATAAGGGATCGGTGCTCCTTCGACATTCAACCTTTATCGACGACATCATAAGGAAAGTTGAGTCTCAATCATGAGTAGGACCCCGAAACATTTCTACAAGAAATTCTACTATAACCCTTTAGGCCACAAGATCACCATCTGCAGCTGATGCTGAGATTCAAAGAAAAACTAAAGGGTCCGAATAGAGCTTTCAGAACACTGAAAATTTGCAGTTTAGCCCTTTACAAGAAGGGAATTCTTGCATCCCCCGTGAAGGAGAAGGAGAAATAGATAGTGTTGAAAAGATTAATTCATCAGAACCGAAATCTCCTAAAGTAGTAGTTGAACAGAGGACACCTGGTATTCCAGACCAAGATAGTGTTGTTAAAATCATTTTAAAAGACTCTTCTGACTCCCCTAGAAATAGATCTCCAGCTCCAGGAGTCCCTGAGGAATATTGGCATATTTTTTATCAAATGGCCAATAATCTACAACAGCCTCAGATCTCCACATTTCAATACCCTATTGTTGATACAACTGTCAATGCCCCCATGAAATCTATACCATTACACAATATTCCTACCTTCCATGGGTTAACTTCAGAGGATCCTCATGCATTCCTTTTCGAATTCAATTTTTTATGTAAGGGGTATGATTACACTACCGACCCCCAGAAACTGGAGTTGTTCCCCTCTGCTCTGAAGGGAGCAGCTTTGTGTTGGTTTATGGGGCTTGGTGGAGGTACTATTAATGACTAGGACCAAATGAAAACAACCTTTCTAGAGAAATACCAAGATTATTTCCGAACTATGGAACTGAAGGATGAAATATTTCAAATGGTAGCTAAGACTAATGAGACTCTTAAAGAATATGTAGAAAATTTTCAATATAACCTGCAAAGATCTCCTTATCCAAATTTGCCTCCTGAAGTTCTTAAAACTACAATGATCAAAGGTATGAAAGACCAATGGGTAGAAACATTAAATTTAATGGGGAAGGGTGATATTTATCAAGAGGAATATGACCATATTATACAATTGTGTATCAGGTGCTCCAGAGGCAATACAAGGCTGAAACCAACTGGGCGTGATGCGATCAACAGAGACAAGAAAGCCTTAGGAGGAAGCATTACATCAGTCAAAATTCACAATATACTCGAAGATTTCAAGACTGATATCCTGGGGATCCTGACCACACAATTGGATATCATGCAAGGCAAACAAAAGTAGGCTAATGCATAACAGAATCTGGCTATTTTTTTCCACACTATAGAAAGAAACACAATCATAGAGAATATCTGTTAGATACGATTCAAACATGCACCATTTGCACTAAGGATCACACTACGGAAAGCTACCCATCGCTTCCTGGATTAAAGGTGGTCTTCAAGGAAGCAAAAGAGGAAGTGGAACTAGTATATTTGATGAACCAGCGCCGTCAATGGCAAACACATTCAATAGGTATACCTAAAGAACCATCTTTGTTCTTTCCTTCTTCGTAATTTAATTCTCAGTAGTATTCATGTTATGCTCTTAACCTGCAAAATGATACCCAAATACAGAATATGCGAAGAAAAGATACCCAGAACACAGAATAACAATGATTTTATTATTCAGAGAGTAATGTTCACTTGCCTCTTCGAGGGGGCAACCTTCAATAGAGTAGAGCTCGACTACAAAATAAGACACGATGCTCCTCGCAGGGAGTCTCTATCCTTTATATATGACTCATACATGCAATACCACGGTCCAATACCATGGGTTTTATTAATACCATCTATCTAATACTACGGCCCATTTGCAACTAACTGTGGTCCCGTCATTAATTGCGGGTTAACCACTTACAATTATTAATATGGGCTTTATTGAATCTTGACTATGATGTGATCCCATGACATAAATAAGGGGGTTAGGGTGGGACCCTAACATGCCCTCCCCCTTAAGACTAGCCTTGTCCTCAAGGCTGAAGCTGCGGAAACTGCTGAAGAATAGTGGTTGGTTTGCAAGTTGCATCTTCCGGAGAGGTGTCTTTCCATTTGACGAGGACTTCCTTAATCATGCGGCCACACAGGTGCTTGTCTCATGTATCTAGAACCTATTCGGGTTGAAGCCAGATTGACCCTTCTTCGTCCAATTCAGGTAGACTGGTTTGAACTCGGCAATTGTTCCCAATCACTTTCTTGAGGCATGATACATGGAAAACTGGATGGATTTTTGTCGTAGGTGGCAAAGCCAACTTGTAAGCCACTTCTCCAATGCGCTGAAGTACTTGGTATGGTCCGTAGAATTTTGGAGAGAGCTTTTGACAACCCTTGTCTTTGAGTGATGTTTGCTTATATGGTTGTAGCCTCAAAAATACCTGATCCCCTTCTTGAAATTGGCGCTCTGAGCGATGCTGGTCGACCTGTTGCTTCATGCAGTTCTAAGCTTGATGAAGATTCTCTCTAACATGGGCCAGCATGGTTGCGCGGTGTTGTAGGAGTTGATCCACTGCTTGTACTTTGGAGCACCCCTCGAGATAAGAAGTAGGGGAAGGCGGAAGTTGACCATATACTGATTCATAGGGAGTCATTTTGGTGGTGGCATGATAGTTGGTGTTATACCACCATTCAGCCAGAGGTAACCACTGTACCCAAAGGTGTTGCTTCTCTGAAGTGAAACACCTAAGGTAGGTTTCTAGGCATTTGTTGACGACTTCAGTTTAAGCATCTGTTTGCGGATGATAGGAAGTACTGAGTTTTAGTTGAGTGCCTTGTATCCTGAAAAGTTCCTGCCAAAAATTACTGGTGAAGATCAGGTCGCGATCGGACACAATAGAAGTGGGCATGCCATGCAATTTGAAAATCTGATCCATGAAAGATTGAGCGACCAAAGTTGGTGTAAACGGATGGGGTAGGGCGCAGAAATGAGCATACTTCGACAGTCAGTCCACAACCACCATGATGACTGACTTGTTCCCGGACTTTGGAAGACCTGTAATGAAATTCATAGAAACCTCCATCCAAATTGATGTCGGAATGGGCAATGGTTGTAATGTGCCTAGTGTGTTGACGGTTTCCCCTTTGTGGCGTTGACAGACATCGCATTCTGCTACAAAAGTAAGGATGTCCTTTTTCATGCCTATCCAAAAAAATGATCTTCTGGTGCGAGCATACGTCTTCTGAAAGCCCGAATGTCCTGCAATGGTAGATGAGTGCAATTTTTCCAAAATGCGACTTTTGAGGGTGGACGTTGGTGCTATTACGACTCTGTCCCTGTAGCGAAGAATATCATCCTGCCACGAGTAGCCCTTGGTGGAATTTGGATCTACCTGCAATTGAGAAATGAGTTGGGATAGCCCGGGGTGTGAAAACCATTCCTTGCGAGCCTCTTCAATCCACTCTGGAATGGTGAGGGAAATTGCTAGCAGCGTACTTTCTTCCTGAAATTGGCGAGATAATGCATATGCTACACTATTGTCTTTCCCTTTCTTGTAAATGATCTCATAATCATATCCCAGCATTTTGGCGAGCCATTTATTTTGTTGTGGGGAGGATAGGAGTTGCTCCAAAAAATATTTAAGACTGTGATGATCTGTACGGATTTGAAAACGTCGCCCCAATAAGTAAGGTCGCCAGGTCTCGACTGCATGTAAGATGGCCATCATTTCTTTTTCGTAGGTAGATTGGCCCAGATTCCTCCCACTTAGTTGTTGGCTTGTGAAGGCCAAAGGTCGCCCTTCCTGCATTAAGACCACCCCAATACCTATCCCTGAAGCATCACATTCAATGACAAAGGATTTGGTGAAGTCAGGTAGTGCTAAGACTGGAGTGGAACACATGGCGTTTTTTAGAGTGGTAAATGCCTGTTGTGCTTCCTCATTCCAGAAGAAGGAATTTTTCTTTAGGAGTTGAGTGAGGGGCTTCGCTATGCGGCCATAGTTGTGGACAAATTTACGATAATAGCCTGTGAGACCCAAAAATCCTCTCAAGCTCTTCAAGGTCTTAGGTTGAGGCCATTCTTACATTGCCTGGATCTTTTTGAGGTCCACCTTGACACCTTCACACCCCACAATGTGGCCCAAATACTCAACTTCTTCCATGCCAAACGAACACTTGGACATCTTGACAAATAATTTATGCTTGCGGAGCAGTTGCAAGAGTAGATCTACATGCTGAAGATGTACAGCCCAAGTGCCACTATAGATGAGGATGTCATCGAAGAAGACAAGGACAAATTTCCTGAGATATGGTTTGAGAATGTGATTCATAAGGCTCTGAAATGTAGAGGGGGCATTACAAAGATCAAATGGCATGACCAGGAACTCATAATGGCCTTCATGAGTTCTGAAAGCAGTCTTGGGAATGTTGACTTCCTTCATGCGAATTTGGTGGTAGCCTGAGCAAAGATCCAACTTAGTGAAGAATTGAGCCCCATTGAGTTCATCCAGCAAATCGTCAACCACCGGGATGGGAAATTTATATTTGACTGTCAACTTATTGAGGGCCCCGAAGTTGGGACACATCTGCCACTCCCCATATTTCTTGAGCACCATGACCACTGGGGATGAATAAGGACTAATGCTGGGACGAATGACACCTGCTTCCAAAAGTTCCTTGATTATTTTTTCTATTTCATTCTTTTGGGTGAACGGATATTTGTATGGCCGCACATTTGGGGGTTGGGCCCATGGAACCAAGGTGATGCTATGATCATGTTCCCCTCGCGAGGGTGGAAGCTCATGAGGCTTGTCAAAGACCGGCAGATGGATATTTAAAATCTGTTGCATCTCAGGATGAATTGGCAGAGACTTGGTTTCGACTACCTGGATGGCATTAAATTGAGCTACCACTCCATGATGGCCCTTTTTTAACAATTTTTCCATCCTATACGAGCTGATGATAGAGGGGGCTCCCGCCTGGAGTCCACGGAGGGTATGTGTGGAGTTGTTCTACTTAAAACTCATATATAACTCCTGGAAATCCATTGTGATTGGCCCAAGAGTGCAGAGCCATTCAACATCGAGGACAATGTCGCAACCCCCCATGTGTATGGCAAACATGTGGGTTTTCAACTGATAATCCCCCATTTGAAGTTTGACATTTTCACAACGGCCTTCACATTTCATTGTGCCCCCATCTGCAATTTGGACTTGGAAGTTAGAAACTGCTCGTACAAAACAATGCACTGCTTTTGCGACTTTTTGATGGATGAAATTATGTGTACTTCCACTATCAATCAAGACTACTACTGGGTGATGTTTAAGAAAACCTCTAATTTTGAGAGTTTGAGGGGAATAAATCCCTGCCAACGCATGCAACAAAATAACTGGTTCGTCAGAGACATTGTCCTTTTGGTTGTCTTCTTCTAGCGCCTCATGTTCCTCAAGTGGTGGATCTTCCTCTGTTGAGCTGTAGTCAGTGGCATCTATTTGAAAAAATTTGGGCTCCTTGCATTTATGACCTGGGGAGTATTTTTCATCACAGTAGTAACATAGTCCTTGCTTTCTTCTTTCGGCCATTTTCGCAGGTGACACCTTTTTGACCTTAGGTGTTTGAGTCGTGTTGTGAGCTTGTGGGGGGCGACCATTAGTGGAGAAATTTGGGCGACTGTATTGGGCTGCTAATGCACGTTCCACGTTATGGGCTACCTTGCAAGCCTAAGTCCATGTGGGAGGGTGGTGCAGTAAGACTTGAGCTTTGATGGCTTCTTTAAGACCGCTGATAAAACATTCCGTGTAGAACACATCTGAGAGACCCCAAGTGCAGAAGGCTAAGGCTTCAAAAGCTGTAATATATTCATCCACTGTACCCGTCTATCGGAGCTTAGTAAGACGACCCAAAAAAGAGTCCTCCTGTTCAAAGCGACTTTGAAGAGCTTTTGTAAATTGGTTCCAAGTCTTAAAAGGTCCATTGCAACGTTGATGCCATTCCCACCATTGCCACCTTTCATTTTCCAAGTACATGTTCCCCAACATAAGCTGAGTCGCATCATCTAAGATACGATTCAGTTTGAAATACTGGTCCATTTTTGCTATCCATGCCGGCGGGTGTGAACCGTCAAATATATGCGTATCCAACTTGGGAGGTCGCTGACTGGGTGGTTGGTGGGTGTGCCAGACGTGAGGAGAGTGGCTAGACTCACCCTCATTGTATTCATGGCCATTATATGCCTCCTCGTGGGCTTGCTCCTTGCCCTTCAGGATTAATTGCTGGACTTGGATACATAGTCCGTTAAGCTGATTATTGAGGGTTTGCATGGATTCTTCAAGTTTGTCCATCCTTTCATTGGCCATCGCTTGGGCTCTAGTTTCTACCATACACCAACCTTATGAACAATTGGGACCGCCAAAAAAAATTTCACTAATAATTGAATGGTACCACCGTGCTCAGCTCGTCGTCCTGATTCTGATGGGCTAGATCACCAATAAGCACCCCTGATCAATACTGCAGTTGCCAAATCCTCAAAATGTCAATGCGGCCAAAAGTCCTGTGAAAATTACACCCCGGTATAGGAACCCTTCACAACAACTCCGATCTGGTGGATCTGAGAGATCTGAATGGCGGATCGGATAGCTCTGGGCGGCGGAACAGACTGCTACTACGGATCGGCTGTATCTAATAGATCGGAATGACGGATCTGTGAACTCGAGACTGCGGGACTGATGTCTGCTGCTGCTACTGCACTCCTTTGCACAAGTGGATCTGATATAGATGATGTGCGATCCCCCGATAGAAAAGGGAACTATTGTCTTGAGGAGTGTCAGGTGCTACAGATCGCAATATACATAAGGGTCTGGCAGTAGTACTTGGCCCAATGTTTCAGGGCTCTAACTAAGGAGGATCTACCGTACCCTTAGCCGTACAACCCGACTACCCTATCGTACGGGCGAGTAATCTCCCCAAGTGCTGTTCTCGGTGTACTGTAGCCACAAGACGGCTGACGGTTTATCTATGGTGAGGTTTCAAGGGAGCCTAGGGGGCTTCCGATATACCCAGAGGATACGTGGAAGACAGTCCGTGCGTGGTTCTGTCTAATGCGCTACTACTCGAAGGGGTACCCACAGGGGTTACAAGGGAGTCCAACAGATGTGACCACCTCTTGTATTTCCAGCATGCATGCCTCCCCAAATCTGCAGGTTTATGCGCTCAATGATAGATCCCGTGGTTTAAAGACGCCGGAACATGTCTCTAGCCGAAAAAAAAAAAATTGCTAAGAATTGGAGATCCCACCGGCCCTGGAAAGTGCTCTGATACCACTTGTTATGCTCTTAACCTGCAAAATGATACCCAAATACAGAATATGCGAAGAAAAGATACCCAGAACATAGAATAGCAATGATTTTATTATTCAGGGAGTAATGTTCACTTGCCTCTTCGAGGGGGCAACCTCCAATAGAGCAGAGCTCGACTACAAAATAAGACACGATGCTCCTCGCAGGGAGTCTCTATCCTTTATATATGACTCATACATGCAATACCATGGGCCAATACCGTGGGTTTTATTAATACCATCTATCTAATACTACGACCCATTTGCAACTAACTGTGGTCCCTTCATTAATTGCGGGTTAACCACTTACAATTATTAATATGGGCTTTATTGACTCTTGACTATGACATGATCCCATGACATAAATAAGGGGGTTAGGGTGGGACCCTAACAATTCAAGAGTAGCATGGCAGAACCAGCCACCTTTCTCTACATGGCCACTTCAAGCATTTTCTATGCCACCATGGCCTAGCCAATCAAATAATAATTGGCCAAATTCCTCTTACGCTCCACCTTTCTGGCAGACCATGCCCTATTCCTCTCAATGGTCTCCTTCTACCTCGCAAAATCAGAACTGGAAACCAAATTGGAAACGATCCGCAAACCAGCCTATGGGAACAATTCCTATGCCTCAACCAACCTTACCAGCACCTTATACGTTACAGCAAAATCCTCAACCTAATATATTACCACAACTACCAGCTCAACCCAACCCAAATCCTAACAACAGACCAATCCAGTCAGTCCAAATTATTGAAAGTCTGAACCCTGAAATTGAAATGAGAGAATGTAATGAACTTAAATTAAGATATGGTCGTGTAATTTCTCTAGATGAGGACAAAAATATGCAACCTGAGGCTAAATAAACGCATCTGAACAGGCCTTTGACTGTAGATGAACAACAAATAAAACAAGGAGGAGATACAGTCAGGCAAAAAAATCCCGAGCAAATTATAATTACTTTCCCCTGTTCCCAGAAAGATTGATAATACCTCAACCAATTGAATATCCTAATTTTGATAGTTTGGGTGAAATCAAAAATCTTTGTATAAAATTACCCCTCCTCCAGGCCATTCAAGACATTCCGATATATTCTAAAACCATTAAAGAATTGTGTGCAAAGAAGTCTATGAGGAAAACAAAAATAATACCAACTGTACATGTCATCGGAACTTTGTCTAAGTTATTACTAGGCAAAGAGACACCTGTAAAATATGAAGACCTGGGAAATCCCATTGTCACAGTACAAATAAATGGCCTCTATTTTCCCAATGCTTTAGTTGATTTAGGGGAAATCATTAATATTCTTACAATAGAAACTTGCGTAGTGCTTGGAATCACAGCCTTAGAACCAACCACTACCTTGCTGGAATTAGCTAACCATTCAGTAATTAGGCCAGAAGGAACATTACAAGATGCGATGGTTTCTATGGACTCATGGGAATATTTGGCAGATATTTTTACTATTAACCCCAGAAATCGACTAGATGGACACCCCTTAATACTAGGAAGGCCTTGGCTAGCAATAGCCAATGCTTATATAGGCTGCTAGATAGGCAGTATGACCATAACCAGAGGAAATGATGTAAAGAATTTACCTTTATACCCTCCTTCTCAACCAAGCCTAACCATTGTAAAAACTCGGAAACAACTAGCAGTATATTTAAAAGAGAATATTTGTTCACCATTGACTGTGGTAGATGCACTTGAATTCAAAAGCCAAACAAAAGACGATGTCATTAACACCTTTATTAATCACCCTGCTGCAATGTCTGGTTTGAGATGTCACATGATTGAAGCAGTCCTTGATAATGAGATTGAAGAAGATTCCTTGAGAGACATTAATGACCAACTGATACCAACGACCACTGTCTATAATAGCAAACCTATTGAAATCGAGCAAGGGAAAATCCTAAACATTAATAGTAATCTGAGTAATGACCAGCAACAAAATCTTATCCAAATCCTTAGGAAATATAAAGTGAATTTTGCACGGGATTACCCATACATGAAAGGAATTGACCCTCATTTATGCCTGCACCACATCTACACTGAAAAAGATACAAGACCCATTCGATAGCCATAGCATAGATTAAATCCTCATCTAAAGGATATTGTGAAAGAAAAGCTTCAAAAACTATTAGATGTGAATTTTATCTATCCTATATCTGACAGTAAATGGGTTTCTCCATTAGTAGTTTTCCCTAAAACGAATGGAAAATGGGGGATATGCGTTGACTATAGAGAACTCAACAAAGAAATGCAAAAAGACCAGTTTTGCCTTCCATTTATCAACCATGTCCTGGATACACTAGCAGGAAATAATTTCTTCTCTTTCCTGGATGGCTTCAGTGGCTACAACCAAATCCAAATTGCCCCTGAAGACAAGGATAAAACTATTTTCACCTGCCCTTGGGGAACATTTGCTTATAGGGTACTGCCTTTTGGATTGCGCAATGCACCTGCTACATTCCAAAGAGCCATACTCAGTATCTTTGTAGACTTGATAAATGAAGGATTGGAGGTGTACATGGATTACTTCACACCCTATGGAGATGACTTTGATCAGGCATTACAAACATTGGAGAAAGTCCTAGATTGGTGTATTAATACTATGCTATGCTTAAGCCATGATAAATGTCATATGATGATGACAGAAGGACTGATTTTTGGTCATTACATTTCAGCAGCTGGAATTCAGGCAGATCCAGCAATGATACAGGTAATCCTCTTATTAGCTACTCCTTGCACTCAAACAAAGGTACGTAGTTTTTTTGGATTTGTTGGATATTATCATAGATTTATAAAGAACTTTTTGCAGATTGCTGCACCTTTATATCCTTTGACATGAAATGTTGAATTTATATGGACTGATAGATGTGACACTTCCTTTACATATCTGAAGTGGTTAGTATTGACAGCACCAATATTACGAGGCCTGAATTTGGATATACCTTTTCAGATTTCATCAGATGCATCAGATACAACTATTGGAGCTATTCTTTGCCAAGAAGAAGACAAGAAACCCTACGCTATATATTACATCAACAAAAATTTAACTCCTTCTGAGTTGAATTACATGGTAACAGAAAAAGAGATTATAGCTGTTGTTTATGATATCAACAAATTTAGACACTATATAACTGGATACCCTATAGTTCTGTATACTGGTCACTCTGCTATCAAATATTTAGCAAATAAACCCATTACAAATGGAAGAGTGACTCGTTGGTTACTACTTTTGCAGGAATTGACATAACTATAAAGGATCAACCAGGGAAGGAGAACTTCGTGCAGACTTCGTCTCCCAAGTGCTAAGAATAGATGATACAGCAGCGGTAGAAGATCAGTTCCCGGATGAACATTTCTTTGCTGTGGCAATAAAAATTCCATGGTATGTAGACGTAGCGAATTACTTAGCAGTGGGAAAATTTCCCAAACATTTGACATCCAGAGAAAGGAAATTGATTGTGCAGTGTATGACTCGTTTCTCCTGGATCGGAGGATACCTTTTCCACACAGGAGCTAATATGCACATCTGTAGGTGCATCACGAGGGATGAAATGTATGATATTTTAAAAGCCTTCCATGATGGACCTTACTGTGCACACTTTGCAGACCGTAGAACTAGACATAAAATTGTACAGATGGGCTACTATTGGCCCACTATTTTTAAATATGCTAAGAAATTTTTCCAGGCATGCAATAGTTGCCAAAGGATGGGTCGCCCTGGCCAATTTGATGAGATGCCCCTCCATCCATCGCTAGTGATAGAACCCTTTGAACGTTGGACATTAGATTTCACTGGGACGTTCAAACCACCATCCAACTGTTGAAAATGGCAACAAGAAATGATAAAAATAGAAATGATATAAATAGCATCTTAGGTACCAGTGTTGGATATAGCAACAAGGAATGATAAAATAGAAATGCTAAAAATAACACTTCTATAAATAGAATTTTGGGAGAGATTCCAATTTTAGTTAGTCCCTGAACTAAAATTGAGAATTAAAATTCGAATTTGATCTTAGTAGTTTTTCGTAAAATAATTAATTAATTCATCTTGAGTTAATTAGTTGGAGAAAATAAAACATGAAGTCTATGTGAAGACATGCAATATTTATCCCTTTGATTGAGGAAGTTATCCCTTGATTAAGGAGATCAGGATGAGATGTACTTTGAGTTGTAATTAGTTAGCTCAGTTAACTAAGTTATGTCCAATTAGATTAGTTCCAACAGTTTGTGGAACTGATTGTGAATTCAGTTAGTTAATGCATGCATGCATGTAACTACTGCACTTCAGATAACTGAATATTATCTCAAAATAACTCATGCATGTCAGTTCAGACAAAGGTCCAATTGAGATTAAAGGAAGGGACAGTGTACTATCACTTTGAGGAATTGTCCTATAAAGGAAACTCATCCATGCAGAGGAAATTCACTCCTTTAGGATTTCACAGTTATTTTACAGGTCAGAGCAGTGTGTGAGGCGAGAATCACACAGGTGGTAGCTGGAGGAGCTAGGAGAAACTACACAAGGAAATAGGAGGCTTGGAGGGTTCAAGGAAGGCATATGTGTTGTCTATTCTGTCTATAAGTAGCAGTGAGGAATTGTACTGAGAGCTCGATAGCTTGTGAGCTAAAGCTTTGTGAAAACCTGAGATATTTCCACTTGTATGATAATATAGATAACGAGGTTTTTAGCTAAGGCTTTCTCTAGAGTATTCTTCTGTGTTTCATGTGTGATTGAATCTTCTTTTCTGTTATATGTGTTCTGTTTGATCTTGCTCAAAATCGATTAAGCTTCCACAAGTTTGATTGTAGAAGTAGATTAAGTATTTTGCTTTAGTACATTTCATAATTAGTTTAATCTACAGTGATAATTTCTACATGGTATCAGAGCTAGCTGATCCATAGAGAAATTTCTACATGGTATCAGAGCAAAGGTGATCGAAGCAAAGAACAGTATACAAAGAAGGGATAAGTTCGAAGTTTCAAGTTCCTGATTATAGAATTCAAATTCTTATCACATCTCAAATTTCCCCAATTGCGTTCAACAGTTTAAGACTTGAGTATGCCCTTGATGGAAGCTCGAATTATATATCCTAGAAGGATCGCATGGACTTCATTGATCAAGAAGTCCCTAAGCCAGCAGCAGCTAATTCTACAGAATTGGTGGAATGGAAGAAATGTGTGGCTAGAGCGAGGAGAATCCTCCCGGAGGGAGTTTGAGACCACATTGTCTTGAGGCTCCATGGGAAGGAGAAATCGTTTTCGATGTGGAAAAAATTGAAATATCTATATCATAACAACAATGATCAAAGGAAGCTGGTGCTGAAAGACAAGCTTCAAAAAATCAAGTGTGAAAAGGGCAACACGATATCTACATATCTGAACAAGCTCACCACCTGGAGGGATGAGCTTGGAAGTATACGGATCACGACAGCCGATGATGACATGGTGAGTCTTTCTCTCCTTGGTCTTCCTAGGAGTTGGCATAGCTACCAAGACTCAGTAAATGGAAGAGAGAAACTGCCAAATTGGGAACGACTTTGGTCGGATTTGATGCAGAAGGAGATAAGAAGAATCACTAGAGATGGTTCTTCATCCAAGGAGGATGAAGAAAATTGTTCCTTAGCAAGTAAGGTAAAGAAAGGGAAGGAGAAGGTTTCTCATACCAAATCAAGTTCTTCCCATGGTGGGAAGAAGTCTGAAAAATCAAAAGTGTGATGCTTTCATTGTCATGAGGTGGGCCATTTTGCAACAAATTTTCCATTGAAGAAATCCAAGATGGGATCCAAGGAAGGATCTGAAGGTGAGGCATTGGCCTCACAGTTCGAGTTGGATTTCACTCTCTTCGCATGCATGGTTTTATCCATGGTGGGATGTGGTTCGTTTCTTGATAGTGGAGCTTCATTCCACATGACCGGCGATAAGAGTTTGTTCAATACCTTGGAGGAGAAAGATCTCCAGATACTCATAGCGATGGGTAATGATGAAAAGTATAGTGTCTCAGGAGCAGGCACAGTTGTTTTTTAGAGGGAGCATGGAGCTCGCATTACCTTGAGTGATGTGAAGTATGTGCCAGGACTAAAGAAAAACTTGGTATTGATCGAAATGCTAGAAGAAAAAAGCTATGATGTAGTCTTTAGTAAGGGAAAGGTTTTCCTTAGACATGTCACCATGAGACAAGTGAAGCAGATCGGTTCACGTGTCAAGAACCTGTATACTCTTGAGGTTCAAGATGCATGCAAAGCCTTGAGGAGAAAGGTAATTGTTGGAGACTTGGTGGTTGAGAGGGAGAGTACATTACCTCTCAACATGAAGCACCAGAATAAGTCTCATATAGTTGTGGAGGAGCCACAATTGGTGAAGCAACTTCAGGAGGTTGTGGAGCAGCCACAACTGGAGAAGCCAAGAGGAGATCAGGTGGAGGCATCCACTCATGTAGAGACCTCCAGTAGGGGGGAATTTCGAGCCAAGTGGGCAGAGTGATCACATGCATCCATACCTCCAAGTGGGAGGTGGGGCAATGTGGAGTGATAGTCCCAAGAAGGCTGAAATAGGGGCAGGATCCTTGAGGTACCCAGCCTCTTTGATTATACCTTTCTACAGGAGCCCCGACGAGGAGTAGCAAGACTGGCTGAGTAGCTAGAGACAAACGCGGATGGAGTGGAAGAGGAAGCTTCAGCATTAGAGGATGTTTCTAGCCTAATGGGGAGGTCATTTGGGAGATCAATTACTTACTTCTCAGTAACTGAGTTTCAATGCGACAGTGAGCAACACAATGCGACATGATGAGAGGAGGTGCAGTGAGGATGCATGTTGGGAGATATGACCAGCAGCAACACGGATGCAATAGCAAGAATTAGTGTGATTGATGCAGTCAGAGATCAAAGTGAAGGAGGCTGGAGGAGTCAGATACTGAAGAGCACAGAGGTGTAGAATTTTCAGTCAACAGAAGCAATATCAGTCAGAGACTTTGATGAGTGAGGCATCATTTTGATTCAGGTTGGATATTTTTTTGTTTCTAGAGTTGCTGGAGCAACAACACTAGGGAGAAGTGTTGCATGCAGAACATTCCAAAGGTTCAGGATCGGGTTCGAGTTGAATTCCTTTCTTGTTAAGAGGGAGTGTTGAAAATGGCAACAAGAAATGCTATAAATAGCATCTCAGGTACTAGTGTTGGATATAGCAACAAGGAATGATAAAATAGAAATGCTAAAAATTACACTGCTATAAATAGCATTTCAGGATAGATTCCAATTTTGTCCTAAACTAAAATTGAGAATTAAAATTCGAATTTGATCTTAGCAGTTGTTTTTAAAATAATTAATTAAGTCACCTTGAGTTAATTAGTTGGAGAAAAACAAACATGAAGTCTATGTGAAGACATGCAACAATTATCCCTTTGATTGAGGAAGTTATCCCCTGATTAAGGAGATCGAGATGAGTTGTACTTTGAGTTGTAATTAGTTAGCTTAGTTAACTGAGTTAAGTCAAGTTAGATTAGTTCCAATAGTTTGTGGAACTGATTGTGAGTTCAATTAGTTAACGCATGCATGCATGTACCTACTACACTTTAGATAACTGAATATTCTCTCAAAATAACTCATGCATGTCAGTTCAGAGAGAGACCCACTTGAGATAAAAGGAAGGGACAATGTACTATTAGTTGGAGGAATTTTCCTATAAAGGAAACTCATCCATGCAGAGGGAAGTCACTCCTTCAGGATTTCGCAGTTATTTCAGAGGTCAGAGCAGTGTGTGAGGTGAGAATCACATAGGTGGCAACTGGAGGACCCAGGAGAAACTGCGCAAGGAAATAGGAGGCTTGGAGGACTGAATGGTTGAAGGGAAAGTAACCCTAGGGTCCTTTGGGCTAAGACTCTACCAGACTGAAAATTGCTTATTCAAAGAAACATACACACAGCCATCATTTTTACTTTTAAGCAAATTCTAATGTTAAGGGTATGTACCTAAGGTCCTACGTTCGAGAAGGCCTTTAGGGTCCAAACCCTTCTTGGAGTTCCCTTCTTCTTCCTTTGACCTGCAAGACAAACAAATCAAAGAACACAATAGTACATGTACAAATACTTACGTATAAACCATCTTTATGCTATAAAGTTAGTTATAAAAATCTTTAAGTAACCACTTGCATAAGAATTCAAAACAAGAATCTCATAAGCATAAAGAAAGATTGTTTCGGGAACAAAGACGTGTTTCTTTATATATGAAGGCAAATAAAGTACATATAACGGAAAGATATCACCTGAACACCTTCAGCAGGCTCCAAGCATAGCTTCCTCCCGGATTCGTTCCAGCCTCAAGCCTCCAACAAGAGCTCCTTCCAAGTCTTACTCAATGATGATATCAAGGATGAATGATCACCAATACACATGGAAACAAGGGTTTCCTATGCAAAATGGGGGAAGTGCAGAAAGCACCAAGGACTTCAGACCTGGTCTAAGGGGAAAATCTCAGCATAATAATCTTGCTCTCATTTCTCTCTCCCTTTGGCCTTCCCTTTGATGTCTTTTTATACCATCTCCAAAGTAGTTTTTTAGTTAGGAGTTGGTTGGGAACAGTTGGGCCACGGGCACTAACAGGTGATCCAGTAGGTAAAACCCGCGATCTCCGCTCGAAAATAAGGAATTATATATTTTTTTAAGTGTTTTAATACATACACGTGGGTTGGGTATACACAGACCCGCGTGTACACGCGTTTAACTCAGGGCAATGTCGTGTATAGGGAATAAAACACTGTTTTTTAAATTTTTGGACCAGGTCTGGAAGGAGGGGTTGCCCTAGGCCATGAGTGCAGCATCACAAACCATAAGAGTGAGATTTGGAGCTATAACAGATGCCCCCTAATGTATGAGGTCAGAAGGGGAACATGATGGCCGAAATACATTATGTAAGTACAAGGAAAGGAAGTCTGTCGAAAAACCGAGGAGGACTGCACCAAAATTTAGCCTGCCAAGCCACCGAAAGGAGATCAGAAAGAAACACTGTCTGAGGCGGGCATACCCATGCTCAGGAAAAGTAAAGCATGTCCGCATATCAAGTACAAGCGGATCCACTAAGTATACAAGTATAAATGACTGGAAGATACATAATGGATCATCTGATCATAATGAGTAAGTACATGTCTGAATATCACATATATAAAACTGTCAATGATGTTGAAAGATGCAACGGATCACTGATATCAAAGACTGATCCCAAAAGGTACCAACTGAACATGATGGAATAGGATGGTACTGCACTGCAAACTCAGGTGCCAGCATATAGAATGTCGCCATGACCAACTGTAACATATAAGGTGGAGTGGTATCAACTAGCAGCAACAGGAGCAACTGTCAAGTGAAGCAATGAATGCTGATACAACCTGAGGTCTTCACCGACCGCCGTGGTACATTTCTACACCATGGGAATAAATGATCTGAAGTCGACCATGTGAGAAATCGTTTGATTACCGGTCATTGATGTATACCGTTAACAAACGCGAGACTACTCACCGATAATGATAATGAGCGTAAAGGTACCCAGTACAATCTAACAAGTGTGAATAGATGAGCTGAAGTCGAACACCTGTAAGAATCTATCGATCAGGAGACGTTGGTGGTTTCCCACTGTCGATAGCGAAGGATCTGCCACTAATGACTGCTAACCCCAAGGTACTACCAAATGGACTCTAGATCTTTACGCCAGAGCAATGAGTTGGAGTCGATAGGGAAAGATCCACTAGAAGGAAGGCATTAAGGCATCCTCCATCAATCTAGTGCGAGTGTAACCCATAGGCCAATAATGTGGAAGGAATCGGACGAAAAAGATGTAGTAACCCAACCGAAGTACGTTTCCGGCGTACAGAAGATGTGGCTAGCGCACGGCAGAAACCCTCTGAACCAACCAATAATGAAAGCCGACACAGAGGCGAGGTATCCACCAATAGGGTCAAATGGAAACAAAGGTACTGCACGAATCCCAATGTGTGATAATGTATGCTGATGTCGAACACAAGGGAAACCACTCAGTCAAAGACCCATGATACTGATCGATGCTGAGCACAAGGTGACCTATCAATAATGGAAATAGGGCCAGGGTGCGGCTCTAGGCCTGTCCTCAGAGCAAGGTGTTGTCGTCGATAAGGACAAGACCCACCAGCAAGAAGTCAATGGGGACCTTCTCAAACCGGCACAAGTAAAGGACCAATATAACTGATGTGATGATAGACATGACACTGACAACCAGGGATGGCCAACTGAAAAATGAGTCAAGAGACACCGCAGAAAGGCCGACTCAGGCTAACTTCCCTTGAACAAAAGCACGACTCAATGTGACTATGTGGCAGCATATGATGAATCTGTATAAGTTCGTCATGCAGGAGGCACGTACGAACCCTCCATATGATTGGAAGAGATAACCAATCAGGGGAGAACTGACTTGATAACAAGGTTATGGCATACCTAAGTCAAACTAAATCCCACCCATGTGGAGGAGATTTTGCTTTGAGTGCTTTGTTCAAGGGCGACATGACTGACTCTAGCTGCCAACAAGAAATGGAAATAATGTCCCTGTTCCCGCTCTTTTTTGGAATATTTAATTTTTTTGTCTTTTTCTGATAAGCCGGAAAAAGAATAAAAGAATGCTATGGTACAGTGGAAAGAACGAGTGTCGGTGAAACAGATGATCTAGTTCCTGCGAAAAGAACGTTCCTCTGCTCAATGCAGGGAGGTGAAAAACTGGTCAGCGACACTCAGAGGTATGTTCCTTCCACGGATCTGGGTACGTCAAGCTGCAGAAGTCAAGGGTATGCAAGGTTGATTTTGCAGACGTCATGGTCAAAAGTTGGCTTAAACACGAGTCCAAGTGAAGCCGGCTATAGGCCAAAAGGTGCAAATGGTCAACATGCAATGCAGAAGTACAACTCGACACACATAGGAGCCTCTAGGGTATAAGGCCAGAACGAAGCGAAGAAGCAAAGAGGAATGAGTCTTCAACGCATAAGTCATGGCGGAACTACAGAGGACTCTCGAGCCTACTCAAAACGAAGCAGCATGGGCAAAAAATGTCAGTGAGGTGCTAACTAGGATGCCCATGTAAAAGGATGGCTCTACCATCATGTCATGATTTAAAGAATCGGCGAGTGAAAATGGCTTACGAACCATAACATGATGGGGTCGACCCTATAGCAGATGTATCGGTCAAATGGAGGCTAGTATGCATAATGCAACGGAAAAATGGTGTCCCTAAACTATATGCCAGTGAGAACACGATACCTGCCATGACGGGTCAGCAGTTATGGAACCGTCTCGAACTGTCGAAAAATGTCCAAAATGTCCTGAAAAACAACCCAATCTCGACATTCCAAGCTCCCAAGTTAAAAGTGACATGAAACCAAACTAAATAAAATTTTGAAAAAATTTTGCATTTTCAAAACTTATAAAAAGAAATTTTGGACTTACCATTTTCACCATTTGACTTGGAGAGCAAAAATTGTGGAGCAAAAGGAGCAAACTTCCCTGTGACTTATTCAACCGTTCAAACTTGCCGAAAACTTCCAGGTAAGCACTAAACTTGTCTTGCAATTAATTGTGATAGTTTTTAGGAAGTTTAATTGATGTTTCACCGTTAGATTTTTGCAAAAAATTGCTCTGCGGCGTACACGCGGGTTGGCTGTATAGAACTCGTGTATACAACGGCCCTACACGCGACTGTATACAAGGGAACCCGCGTGTGCGCAGCAAACTAATTTTATACACAAAACTAACGGATGAAAATGATTTTTTCTTCCAGGATGACTCTCACATGGCGTGAAAGAGAGCACTCAGCTATAGATAATGAAGTTATGGACAATGATGAGGCATTAGATGCCCTACGGGGATGCGGGTTGCTAAAATTCTTCAAATTTCTAAACATGAAAGCCAACACGCGTTTTCTTGAGAGACTCATTGATTATTGGGATGCCGATGAGGAAGCATTCATCATTGATCAGATGCCACTCAGGGTAGAAGTGGAAGATATATATTTTATCACAGGCCTTTCCCGAAGGGGAGAGGTAGTGCACTCCCGGGGCAGGACACGGAATAGCCTCAGTGTGGATGATTATGTACAGATTTACTGCCCGGGTCATCGGAAGGTCGGGAGTCAGATTTCTATTCCACATGTGGCGAGTTTGTCACTCAGGATAATCTTGTTCACCATAGGTCGAGTGAACGGATCATCCTCACTACATTAGGTGTCACGGGTAAACATGAGCGTAGCAGTGGACTGTCTCACTAAAGTGTTTGACTGGTGCACTCCTCTCCTTGCTAACATGAAGGAACAACTTACCTCTATCAGGAGGGGACAGACCAAGAACTTTGGGTTTGGAACCATCTTATGTACATTCTTCTTCGAGAAGGTTCCCGCACTCTGCCCCAGGGTAGCAGTTTCCATCAGTAGTCCACGTGATCCACGCATGGGCCGGTGGGCTGACTTGATGAAACGTCTGGGGGGTGGGGACGTCCCTAGGAATGCATTCGACAATGATTTCTTTACCTGGTGGGAGCAGCAAATCATCGCCATAGATGATTACCCCTATGTCGGACTGGATTTCCGAGGAGATCCTGATCTAGTGTTACCACCGGATGCATCATGGGGCGATATTGGTAAGATTTTTAATTTTTATGATTTTATGATTTTTTTTTGGATTTTTCAAATATAATGATAAATTTTGAAAAATATTTTTTGATGAGATTCAAATGGCTAATATGATGATCATGTTCCAGACATTGGACCCGTGCGACCAGATGGATTCCCGTGGCATGGACGGCATGGCCGAGGAGCCAAAGAGGCGGCTGCGGATGCGGAAAGGACCCTCAACAACGTCCAGCGACACTTGACAAGACTGAGCTGCCAAGTACCGATGGCCGAGATAGAGGATCTTCCTCCGGATATGCAGCGTCATGTGGTTGGGATGCCACGTGAATGGGTTCGTGTCTTTCGGCGCGTGGCCAATGCTATAGTTACATATTTAGCTGCTCATCCAGAGCCGAGGCGTTAGATGTGCCTGACATGATTATGGGCATTTGAGTCCCAATTTTGTATATTTTTGGACACACATATGTACACTCGAGACGCTTTGCGAGATATATATATACAGTTCGACTTTTTGATGCATGATTTTATGATGATGAATGATTGATATGCCAGTCTAATGCTTGATTAGCGATAGAATCAGCTAACCAATTTTGAGATCTTGGAATGTGCAAATAATTAATGTAAATAAATGATCTTTGCAACAACCTCACCCTTAAATATTGGCGATATAATAATGGATCTCTAACCCGATAAATGTTGTTTAACTGAGACACTATCAATTGAGAATCAAGATATACTACCAACGAGTCGATCCCATAAGAGATTGCCTCGGATAATAAATTGATAACAGCTGTATACTCGGCCATATTGTTTGAAGCAGGACCGATACACACGCCTCTCGATATCATCAACTGACCAGTTGGGTAATAAAGTACCCAAGCTGCGGAAGCAAGATTCCGAGTGTGCCGACTAGCACCATCGGCGAACCCAAAATAAACCAACTCATCCATCAACACCTGCCAAGGCAGACCAAAAAGTGCTGATATCAGAAAACGCTCGATAATATATGTACAAATATACATAAAATACAAAGAAGCCATTGCCTGGTAACACTAAGCAAAATACTTCTTTAAATAGAGCCCATTTCGGGGCTCCGCCAGCTTGTTTCCTTCGAAATCAATTAACTCATACGATCCTTTTTCTAAGACTCGTTTGATAATGAAAGGACCATACCACATAGGCTTGAATTTGCCTGCCCCCAAGGCATCCTTATCTTGGTCATAGACCAAGACAAGGTCACCTTCAGTAAAGACGCGAGGACGGACAAACTTATCATACTGAGTTTTGACCCTTTTCTTATGGGCCTCATTCATCGTGGCGGCATCTCGACGCTGCTCATCGAGATGTTCCAGGTGAACTAGGCGCTCCTCGAGACTCGAAGTCTCAGGAAGGAGCTCAACAGCCAATTTCAGAGATGGAATTTCACATTCGACCGGAAAGATAGATTCCATCCCGTAAACCAACTGAAAAGGAGTAAAACCAGTAGCCGTTTTGACGGAGGTTCGGTATGCCCAAAGAGCCGGATACAACATAATGTGCCAATTGGACCGATTTTTATCGATTGTCCGTTGGAGTATCGTCTTAAGAGTTTTATTGACCGCCTCGACCTATCCATTGGCCTGAGGATAGTAAGGGGACGAATGCTCCTGGCGGAATCCTAATTTAAGAGCCAATTCAGACATTAGCTGATTTTGGAAATGACTGCCATGGTCAGTGACAATCTCCCTTGGGATACCGAATCTTGAGATAACCTGATTGAAAAGAAACAAAGCTGTCGTGTCACTGTCGTTCTTATAAGTAGGCATGGCCTCAGCCCACTTCGTGAAGTAGTCTACAGCCACGATAATGTACTTGTGATTCGCTGCTGAAGGCGGATTACAAGTCGTAAAATCAATACCCCACTTAGTGAAGGGACCGACAGTGACCACGGGAAAAAGGGGAGCTGGATGCGCGCGCATCTTGCGAGTAAAAATTTGACACGGGTGACAGCGTTTTACCGCTTCCACACAGTCCTTAAAGAGTGAAGGCGAAAAATAGCCGGCACGTAAGATGCACTGGGCTGCAGCAAGCCCTGATAGATGACCACCACAAGCTCCACTGTGGCAGTCATTAAGAACAGACTCCGCTTCCTCTAAGGTTAAACAACGTCAAAGAATTGAATCAACCCCTCGACGGTATAATGTGTCACCAATGATAACATAGTTTTTAGCCAGGTGACGTAATTTGCGATGTTCATCCTTGGAGAAAGTAGAGGGAAACTTCGAAGTCTGGAGATAAACAATGATATCTCCATACCAAGGGTCTTGTGAAGAGATGAGGAATATATGTTCGTCGGGTAAACTTTCCTCATAAGCAATATCCTCTCCACATGGAAGCTCAGAAATTAGCTCCGCGAAGACCATTGATTTCTTAGCCTTGGCTGACAAGAACTCGAGGTCGAATTCTTGTAAAATGACTATCCATCTATTATATTTGCCCCCAATCACTCGCCTACTGAGGACAAATTGGAATGGATTGACCGCCGCTAAGACAAAAGTTTTGCGTAGCAAAATATAATGACGGAGCCTCTGGACAACATGGACAGCTGCCAAGGCCAACTTCTCAACCAGAGAATAGCGAAGTTCAGGGCCTATTAAGCCTCGGCTCAAATAATAAATTACGTGCTCAGCAAGAGCATCGTCTTCCTGAACTAGAACCATACCAATGGTAGATTCTACTGCAGCGAGATATAAAAGGAAGTCTCTACCATAATCCGGTGGACTCAAAAGCGGGGCAGAGACTAATGCCTTTTTCAAAGCATCAAACGACCGCTGCGCAAAGTCGTCCCATACAAATGGAACTCCTTTTCGTAGCAAACGCATGAACCCTTTAGTGATCTCGGCATAGTTTGCTATAAACCGTCTTAAGAAATTAGCCTTCCCTTGAAGACTTTGAAGTTGACGGATTGAGGACGGGGGAGGCAACTGAGCTATTGCCTCAACCTCGAAGGGATCAACCCGAATCCCTTCATTGGACACAATAAACCCTAACAGCCGGCCGGATGTAACTGTGAAAACGCATTTATTGGGATTCAACCGTATTTTATAGAAATGACATCGCTCAAAGACTAATCGAAGGTGACTCGGATGATCAGTTCTCTTTCGAGAGCGAGCAGCGAGATCATCTAAGTATGCCTCGATGACATGTTTGATATCGTGGAAAGCGTATGACATGGCCCGCTGAAAAGTGGCTCCAGCATTTTTAAGACCAAAAGTCATCTTTCGATATGCAAAGGTACCCCAAGGACATATGAAGGTTGTCTTATGTTGGTCTTCAGGACGGATAGAGATTTGATTATAACCCGAAAAACCATCCATGAAGGAAAAAATTTCATTACCCGCACACTCGTCGATAATCTGATCAATGAATGGCGTGGGGTAATTGTCTTTTGGACAAGCCTTGTTTAAGTCCCTAAAATCGATGCATACGCGGATTGTTCCTTGCTTTTTGTCCACAGGGACTGGATTCGAGACCCAATCCGTAAGAGGAACAGGGTATATAAAACCCGCCCTTAGCAGCTTCTCAACCTCAGCTTTGATAGCCGCTGCTTTCCTAGGGTTAACCGGCCGAAGCCTTTGACGAATCGGTTTTGCATTTTCGTACGTCTTGATCTCATGTTGGACTATAGAAGGATCAATGCCGGGCATTTCCTCATAAGACCAAGCAAATACATCACGATATTCCTTGAATAGGTTGGTATAAATTTGAATTTCTTCAGGGGAACACTCAATTCTGATGAAGATATTCTCGATGATGTTAGGATCCTTAGAGATGTTTATAGGTATCGTTTTTGAGATTACCGACATATTACCTTCGGCACGTATGTGTGTTGGAGCCAAAGGGTTCGACACCGTACAAACATCACTATCAACGAGCTCGGAGAATCTAGATTCCACTTCCTGCAATGGAGGAAGAAAATATGAACGATGGTGTAAGTCTTCCCAAGGTCGATCTATGCCCATCATTACTTCGAGGATTGCTTCTTTAGAAGGTAGAACCGAATCTAAGTAGTCCAAGGTAGAGTTAGAATCAAAGCTCCAAGCGGGGGCCACATGACCATCTATCTCCTCTTCAGAAAAAGGAGTAGAATGGTTATCTGCAGAGTCTACGATAGACTAATATCTAAGCTCAGCTGCAGATATAGGAAACGCCATTCCATTCACTTGTCCTTCAACTAATGTGGTGGTAGGTGAAGGCAAGGTCCAAGGGTCGGAAAAATAATGAGTTCGAAAAAACTCTTCTCGAGAAGACTCCTTGGATGATGAAATAGCATTGATTCTTGCAAAAGGAGAGGGAAGATCAAACGTACCCATCAATGAGGAATACATCCCTACTCCTAAATTCTCAGTCGGCGGGCGAGGGTTATCCACCAAAGGAACAATAGAGTCAGAGGTTGCTTGAGGATCATTTGAAGAATAGTCCAATTGATCAACCTTAACGATTTTCCCCTCATGAGGAAAGCAAATGACACGAAACAGATTCGATACAACGGCTTCCATCTCGTACATCCAGTTCCTTCCTAATAGGAGATTATAGTCTAGGTTAGCATCTACGACTTCAACTTCGATATTAACGACCTTCCCTCCAACACATATAGGAAAGACCGGGATAATCCCATGCGGATTGTGAGAATGGCCATCAAATGCAGTTAAGACGGTTGGTGAAGGAACAGCCGAAGGTGAACCAATAGCCTTCCAACATGACATGGACATGACACATGTGGAAGCTCCTTCATCTATAACGGTGCGAAAAATATTGATTTTCCGGTATGTAGACTTTATCTGAAAAGCCATGTGATGAGGGAGTCTCTTTTTGACATTTGACATGTCAAAAGAGAGCACTAAAGAGTTAGCTGGATCGACTCCTCCAATGGCGGAGAGTAAAGCACTTCTCCGAGACGGACATGACTGGAGAACCTCCAAAGCGGACATAGCACACGGGCTTTGAGCCAAATCCTCCACTATGGAGTAATTTTGGGCGGCCCTAGCATTAGGGTTAATCGTCACGCGTTTGGCGGAACCTTTCGGTATCCTAGGTATAGTCTCAACAGGAGGTCGCTCAATATTAAGGTCATTACCTCCGGGAACAGTTTTATCCTTAGATGTTTCAGCTTCACCATAATCACGTGACCGAGTAGTCACGTTAACATTTGAACCCATCATAAAAATATTTGATGCTTTTTCCCCTTCCTGGTTACCTCCTGAGGAGGTCCCAGGATTCGAATTCGCGCCAGCAAGAAGTTGCTGCCCTTGGGGAAACGGGTTAGTCAACACAGCTTGCGAACTAGAAGTCCCTTGTTGTCCTAACAAGCGCTGAGCGTCTTCAATTCTAGGGCAGAGATGAGTTAGATGGTCCCCACTACATAACTTGCAAGGGAACTTAACTTTCTTTCTCGACTCACCTTTACCACCACCAGCGTTGTTGCCGGATTTATTTGCATCGGGCTTCCCATCCGAATTCTTCTTCTTACCACGTCCTTTCTTTTTCCCATTGGAATTTTGATTTCCTTTGGGGTTATCGGATTGGACGGCGTTAATGGAAGAATTTTGGGAAGCAGGAGGATTAGACAATGTGACTTGGTTTTTAGAAGCAGTTTGCAAAGACAACTGCTGCAATTGATTCAACAAGTTCACTGTAGATGTGTCTACAGACCCAACGATACCGTCCGCGTGCAGACCTGGCTTTGGCTTAGCTAAATCATCCTTAGATCCAGGAGCATCTGGCAAGTACTTTTGGAGGATCCCAAACTGAGAGTAAATCAGTTCTAACTGCTGGGCCCTGAAAATGGCTTGCTCCTCAGAATAGACCCTAGACATGGAGACATCCTTGGAGATCTTAGGTTGCAAAGACTTCAAAAACCACTCTAGACGGTACTCCGGAGGGATTTCGGCTTTGATGAGCCTCTTTCTCCGTCTCCATTCCTGAATGTGATCAGAAATGTGGGTTGCCTTATCCTGGCGAAAGGTGGCCAGAAGTTCAGTTCCGGCATTATAGCGGACAGGCAACTGTAAGTGATTTAAGAAGATATTAGCTAAGTCAGCGAACGATGTAAAGCTGCCCCCTGGCAACTCTATGTACCATTTAGCTGCATTACCAGTCAAGGTGCGCTGAAAGAGTCTCAACCTAATCGAATCCTCGATGAGGGAGTTGGATGAGCACCACAAATGGAATGTGGTTACATGATCGCCCGGATCTTCACCACTCTTTCCTTCGAATTTTGGAATGTCTGAAGGGAGTTTGGTTGGGACCGGAGGCCAGGCCGGATTATACCTGATTGGGTCGTTCATTAGCTTAGTGAGATCTGGCAAGTTTAACGTTGCCAGAAACGGAAGCCTAGGAGGACCTAGGGGATTCCACCCAGGCTGGGCAGAACTCCTAATGTTCTGAAAAGATTGTCCTGGGATTTGGGAGGCACCAGGCTGCCCGAAGTGACCAGTAGAACCGGCTGAACCAAAAGGCAAGCCTTGTGGCCCAGCAAAATTTGGAGTTTGACCAACTCCTGCCGTATAACCTCCATAGCCTGCAAAGTTTCCTCCTAAAGAATGGTAAGGAGTTGATAACCCCTGATATGGGTTCCAAGACGAAGCAAGGGGAGGAATGCTTTGAAACATGCTAACCGTGGAATACGGCCTACTTCCTTGTTGGCCGATAAATGGATTCACAGTTCCTGCGCTACTAACCCCAGGGTTATTCCAACCTTGGAAAGGATTGCTGCTTTGTCCTATTGAAGAAAAAGGCATGGATCCTACCATTGGGTTGGAATGTGGTATATGACCACTTCCGAAAGGAAAACCCTGGAATGAAGCTGATCCACCCATCATGGACGTAGCGGCACTAAGCGGGACCGACGGAATACCCTATGATTGGGTGCCAAAAAGGAAGGAACCAGTACTAAAAGCATTGGTTTGGGCATTTCCACTTGTAGACGGAATGGAGGTAGACCCAATTAAAGACGTGCTAGCAAAAGATCCGAACAAGGAAGCGGAGGGGATGGAAATGGTTCCTCCCCCTTGCACCGATGTTGGGGTTTGCATAGTCGCAACACTCGTAGAAGCCATGCTTCCAGTAGTGATCATAAATGGTAAGCGCGTAGCGTAACCTGGACTCGATGGTCTATGTGACGGAGTCCCAACGTATTCCAATACGTCTAGATAACTAGATAGTAGAGGAGAATTTGGAACCACTAATGATTCTGAAAGTTCTTCTACCTCTATGTTATTCTCCGCTTGAAAGCGAACTCGAAGTGTCCCTCTCTTGCTCAGAAGTGCCAGGCCTTGCTTGGCCGCTAATATCCCCGAGAGGAGGACCAATCCCCGATGCGTCAACCGGCGTGGGATGGACCCCACCGGTAGTATCCCCTCTGCGCCTTCTAGGAGAAGGCTCTAAACTAGGTGGCGAGAGACCACGAAGTCTTCGAGACCGTCTTGGAGACCGGTCAGCCACTTTGAATTTCTTGTTATGATCTAACTAAAGACTCAAAAAATTAAAAGCTAAGCTGACTAGGAGCACAGAGCACACACTATAAAGTTCCTAAAGATACAGCCAGTCAAACAAATTCCAAGTATTTCCGCTCCGGGTGATTAGGACCGGACACCAAAATACGAGAAAGTGAATCAAAGGGCCTTCCGAAGATAGTCTGGGATGATGAGGGCCCAGTCCTATCAGCGAAGGTATCAGAGGAAGTTACGCTGACCTCCTAACAACAGCCTGCGCCGGTGCAAGCCCCCAAGCTTCGCAAGGGTGCCCTCCAGTAGTACTGTCGAGAGTGATGCAACGTCGACCTCAGGTGCCATGGGATTCCCCTCCGCAGCCACCTATGCAGATCCCTAGGAGAGGCAACTATGGGTACCAACTCGTCGCAGAAGCCAGGCGGAACAGTCGTGAGGTAAGTTCAGACAAGTAGGAGAGGGGGTATCTCTCTTCCCTGTCTTCACAGACCCTCGTGCTTAACTCCCAGATCCGGAGCTTTCCTGGTCTTCCTAACGCTATTGGATTTACTCTCGTTAATCAGACTCTTATGTTTGACGTTATATGTGCCGTTGGAGAGTTAACTCTCCACTCGCCTAATCCAAGGCCCTAAAATCCTAAACTTGTTGGTGTAATAACTAAAACAAAAAAGTTCTAGTGGATTTTAATTAAGCGCTTGATTTTATTAGGCTGTTCTTTAAGTCACAAGGTAATGGAGATGAAACTTGTGGTGTTTTTATGGACGCAAAAGAAATTAATAAAACTTAGCTACATGCACATGCACTTTTTGTTTTCGATGAAGAGCAATTTCTATGAGGTTCGGAGGTACTTGTAATATAAACAAATTTTCTTTTTCTTTTCAGACTCCACACTCACAAAAACTAACAAAACTAAATATGCCTAAAAAGAGATGCAACTCTTATCCTAATGCAATAACTATATGTGGATGCAAGATTCAAAGACTACTCTAAAAACAAAGAAGGAAAGTTGCTGCTTTACCAAATTTTGTCTTGCCACTAAAATGCTTAGATAGAAGATGATGTGTTACCAATCATTTCGTCCAAACAATAAAAACAAGTTCTAAGATAAAAACAAAGCACTTTCACTTCGCAAAAAAGGAAATCAAATGAAAAGCAAGTTTAAGAAAGCGAAACTCAAAAACTTTCAAAAGATTTTCTTTCAATCAAACCAAAAAGTCTTTTTCAAAGGAAAGCTCTCAAAAATACTGACACCAAAGATTGATAAATAGGCAACCAAACACTTTTGTGAATCGACACCTTTCAAATGATGAAAACTCAACAAAAATAAATGTGTTTGAAATCGCTTTTGACAATCAAAAGCAGCAATGAAAGTCCAAAAGATCAAAAGACAAGTTTCAAGAAAATGATAACAAACAACTTTCCCGAAACGAAGGAGAAAATGGTCACAAGAATGATTTCGTTAAGCAAACAAAAGTGTCATGAAAGCAAAATGGACACAAAGATTGAACCCAATCTTCCTACTCTGCTGAAACAGAGCAATCAAGATTTCTAAACAGAAATCTTGTGTGTCAAAAATCAATGACGCTTGCAATCAACGAAAACAAGACTAAAACTCCTTATGACTAGAGAGAGTTCAGAACAAGATGCCCCCTGTTAAACAGAGGATTGTTACTGGAAAATGACTGCTTGAAACTGACCCAAACCACCAGACAAACATTCAGCAAAAAGAAAATTTATAAATCTTGAAAATTATGTCATATACGCGCCTGCAATTATGTGCAGAATGCGTGTACACGCGACTGTAACTAAGGAAACCTGTGTATACGCGGGTTCACTTAGTGCAACTTGCGTATATACGCTTCTGTAATCCAGAAAAAGAGCGTATCTGAATTCTTTCAAGAAAAATAAAAAACACAGACTGAAAAAACTGGAAAAGCTTGGAGTTCAAGGACAGATCAGACAGTCAGAGCCAACAAACAGAGGGGCTGAGCCTTGATTGGCTTGAAGACTACCCAAACTAGGAACAACAAGAGTGTTGTCCCCAGTGGAGTCGCCAATTCTGGTTGAAGGGAAAGTACCCCTAGGGTTCTTTGGGCTAAGACTCTACCAGACTGAAAATTGCTTATTCAAAGAAACATACACACAGCCATCATTTTTACTTTTAAGCAAATTCTAATGTTAAGGGTACGTACCTAAGGTCCTACGTTTGAGAAGGCCTTTAGGGTCCAAACCCTTCTTGGAGTTCCCTTCTTCTTCCTTTGACCTGCAAGACAAACAAATCAAAGAACACAATAGTACAAGTACAAATACTTACGTATAAACCATCTTTATGCTATAAAGTTAGTTATAAAAATCTTTAAGTAACCACTTGCATAAGAATTCAAAACAAGAATCTCATAAGCATAAAGAAAGATTGTTTCGGGAACAAAGACGTGTTTCTTTATATATGAAGGCAAATAAAGTACATATAACGGAAAGATATCACCTGAACACCTTCAGCAGGCTCCAAGCATAGCTTCCTCCCGGATTCGTTCCAGCCTCAATTCTCCAACAAGAGCTCCTTCCAAGTCTTAATCAATGATGATATCAAGGATGAATGATCACCAATACACATGGAAACAAGGGTTTCCTATGCAAAATGGGGGAAGTGCAGAAAGCACCAAGGACTTCAGACCTGGTCTAAGGGGAAAATCTCAGCATAATAATCTTGCTCTCATTTCTCTCTCCCTTTGGCCTTCCCTTTGATGTCTTTTTATACCATCTCCAAAGTAGTTTTTTAGTTAGGAGTTGGTTGGGAACAGTTGGGCCACGGGCACTAATCCAGCAGGTAAAACCCGCGATCTCCGCCCGAAAATAAGGAATTATATATATTTTTAAGTGTTTTAATACATACACGTGGGTTGGGTATACACAGACCCGCGTGTACACGCGTTTAACTCAGGGCAATGTCGCGTATAGGGAATAAAACACTGTTTTTTAAATTTTTGGACCAGGTCTGGAAGGAGGGGTTGCCCTAGGCCATGAGTGCAGCATCACAAACCATAAGAGTGAGATTTGGAGCTATAACACTGAAGGAAGGCATATGTGTTGTATATTTTGTCTATGAGTAGCAGTGAGGGATTGTACTGAGAGCTGGATATATTGTGAGCTAAAGCTTTGTGTAATCCTGAGATATTTCCACTTGTATGATAATACAGATAGTGTGGTTTCTAGCTGAGGCTTTCCCGAGAGTATTCTTTTGTGTTTCATGTGTGATTGAATCTTCTTCTCTATTATATGTGTTCTGTTTGATCTTGCTCAAAATCGATTAAGCTTCTGCAAGTTTGATTGTAGAAGTAGATTAAGTATTTATCTTTAGTACATTACATAATCAGTTTAATCTACAATGAGAATTTCTACATGGTATCAAAGTTAGTTGATCCACAGAGAAATTTCTACACCAACCAGAAAAAGTATATATTGGTTGCAACGGATTACGTAACTAAGTGGGTGGAAGTAGTAGTGTTACCAAAAGCAACAAAGGAAACTATTATTAATTTTCTTTTCGAAACTTTTGTACAGTATGGCTTACCCAGAGAAGTGATTACTGATGGGGGCCCACAATTCCTGGGTCACAAGATTGTTGCTACACTGAAAAATCATCACATCACACACAGAATTACCTCTTTGTATCACCCACAAGCGAACGGGCAGGTGGAGAGCACCAACAAAGTTATTGAAGCTATTCTAACAAAGATTGTCTCATCACATCGATGAGACTGGACTGCTCAACTGCCATAAGCCTTGTGGGCATATCGCACACTTTGGAGAAACACTACTGGATACTTACCATATCAACTGGTATTTGGTAAGGAACCCATTTTTCCCATAGAATTTGAGATACAAACACTAAACACAACCTAGGAAATAGGATTGGATTTAACTAAAGCCTAGGTTAATATGTTACAGCAGATGAACAAATTAGATGAAATTTGACTACTGGCTCTATAGCGTACAAAACTTATTCAATAGAAAAAGAGCCAAATGGCATGATGCCTTGATTAAGAAAAAGGCCTTTCATGAGGGCAACTGGGCACTTCTTTACGATTCGAGGTTCCAAGACTTCCTTGGAAAACTGTAGACTAGATGGTTAAGCCCCTATGAAATAAAGCAAGTACACGGCAGTGGTACTCTTACGTTGGCCACCATTGATGGGTTTGGTTCTTCTTTTAAAGAAAATGGGCATCTGGTGCACCTCTACCAAAAGCCACTTACCAAAGAATCTTTCTATCAGTAGATACGTGAGGACCCCACCATGCAAGTTTTAGTTGCAAAAGGAAATCCTTCGGCAGCTCCATCTTGACGAATTTTAATTCTTCTTTGTAAAATATGTAAATATGATTGTGGATTTGATTTATTTTCCTTTTTCTTTCTCTCTGCTTATTTTGTTGTTCAATCTATTGAACAACACTTGCTTGCTTTTTATTGTTTTGATGTTCAATTTATTGAACAACTGGTGTTCAATCTATTGAATATCACTTGCTTGCTTTTTATTGTTCTGCTATTCAATTTATTGAACAGTTGTTGTTCAATCTTCTGAACGAAACTTTCTTTCCTTGCAATGTGTTTTTGTTCAAATTATTGAACAGTTGTTGTTCAATTTATTGAAAAACTGTCATTCAACCTATTGAACAACACTTTCTTTCTTTCCGTCATTCTGTTGTTAAATCCATTGAACAACACTTTTTTTTGTTAACTTTGCTATTCAATCTATTGAACAACACTTTCTTTCTTTTCGATTGATTAGCTGTTCAATCTACTGAACCGCTATTGTTCAATCTATTGAACAACACCTTTTTCTTTTGCATTGTTTTGTCGTTCATTTCATTGAACAATTGTTTTTCAAACTTTTGAACAATCGCGGTCCAATCTAATTGAACAAAAAAACTTTTCTTTTGTGTGATTGCTCTTTGTTTATCTCAGCCCCATTTTTTTCTTTTGTTTTTCATTTTGTTTTCTTTTCATGGAATGAAGTACACTACTTTTATGAGGAAAAAGAATTTATGGATTCTATTGAAAGGAGTTAATACCATTAACGTTATGATCTTTAACAAGACAACTTCTTGATGATAGATTCTTTTCAAGAAAAGGGACACAATTATTTATATACTACTTTACTACATCGTTTTCTGTTGTACATGATACTGATTGATCATCTTAAAAACCATGCTGGTTCCACCCTTCCTGGTTATAATCTTCTCTGTCTATAACAAATAATACTATGGGTATACTTTTTTTATTGACATGTTCAACTTCTTCCACCATCCCTTCTCTTAAGGAGTATTGAGCCTTCCTCTATTTATCACAAAAATGTGTAATAACAACAAAATTTTGTTTTTATATGGAGGATAGGGAGTCCCATTACAAGCCAACCTACCATGTTCATAAGGCTATAGCAAAGTGACATTCCCACTATGGCCACCACAGCAAGGGTTAGGATCCATTGGATAGCCAAAATATCCTTGGAATAGGAGGTCTCATTACGAACTAGCCAGATCACTTTTGCTACATCCCAATGAATGGTAGTGTGGTTATCTAGTTACCACGCCAGCACACTGATCTCTTCTGTAGAACAACATTGAAACTCTCCATTTATAAATTGAGGATCCTGGCTCATATGGGTTAAAAAGAAACCATGCCGAGGCTATGGATGCATGTTGGCAGTAGAGGCTCTGCTATCATATTGAACTTATATCTTATCGTCAATTACTGCTATAATACCCTCTTCTTATTCCTTCTTTTTATCGGAGAAATTATTTCCTTAATTTTCCCCTGTTTTGAACCATTACGCATGAGAGAATGTATTTCGAGCAATCATATCATTTTCGGCTAGAATACTGTTAGCAGAGTACCTCTTTGGCAAATTTTGTCCTTTTCTTTTCTGCATAACTTATCATCAACCCAAAGCATCCTATCTCTTATTCATAACTATCATTACACACTCCTCTCTCATTATAACCATATCCCCTGCTGTCCTATCATTGATATGTACTGTTATAATGTTCATTCCCTTGCCTTATCGTCAGAACAACACTTCTCGTATCTACTCAGTCGTAGGCGACATCTCTTTTGAGGGGGAAGGATTTCCATTATTCCTTTGCATGCACTATATTTATTCCACTTATTTGACTTGATATGTTGTTGTAATATCCCATGATAAAATGACATGTGGTAGTATGCCAGTCCGTGAATTAATATTATTAATTCTCATGGAAATTCTGCTTAATATCATGGAATTTAGTTGTTACATATACTTTTTGTTCTAATTCACCAAAGCAATTTTTGTTCTTTGTTGTTTTTTTTTTCTGTTATGTTAATCCTTGAAATTGTAAGACGAACATTGGAAGAATTCGAGCATTATGGGTGGAAAATCAGTTCACTGAGAACCCTTAGTGTTGGAGATTTCTGATAGAGCTAGGGAAATTCTAGAGCGTGTAGGATGGATATCATATTTCACCAGACTTCAGGCCCCCAGCAAATAAATCGCTATTGCGTTTTTACAACACTTACAGAATGGACAGTCCACAATAAAAGGCATAAGAGTAACAGTATCAGAGGCTATGATAGCTGAAGTTTCTGGGTTGTCAATAGAAGGAGCAGTATGGCCTAAAAATCACATAATGTTGCATGATGTGGTGGAGATTTTCAGAGACGCAGATGAGGAATTAACATAAAAAGGCAAGGGCATTCAACCATCCTCTCTGGGAGAACCATGGCGCGAATTGGCAAGTTTCATCCAGAAGTAAATCGCCTATGATGGTCACTGGGATGTGGTAAAACTATGACAACTCAAACTCCTAGCTGTTTTAAAGTAGAAGATCATTGCCAATTTACCATTTCTCTTGAATTCAATATTGCATGACACAACAGATAGAATAAGATGGGCTAGACATCTTGAGACTGTAGTCAGTCACCATGGTTTGATCAGACTAATTGTTAGTCATAATCTTGTTCAACAAAACTTAACTTGGGATGGTCTCATAGTGCCTCTAGAAATTAGTCAAGACCCCATAGTTCAAAACTCTGTAGCCTTGGAAATTGGCCAGCAGACTCAAGACTCTGCAACTTTGGAAATTAGCCAGCAGAACCCTGTTCCAAAGAGGAAGAGGACCGCTCATTCAAAAATTGGACCTCATAAGCGCAGGTGGTCTGCGAGGTTGAACCTAGTCCAGAGGACGTTTGAAGATCCTCAGGGTAGCACTAAACAACCAGTGGAGCCATCCAGTCCAATTAATGTACAAGACTCTGAGTCAAAACCAAAGGAACAATGCAATTCTGAGCCTGAACCAAAGAAAGAAAGTAATTCAGAGCTAGAGCCAAAGGAAGAGTGAAATTCTGAACCTGAACAAGGGGAAGAAGGTAATTCTAAATCTGAACCCAAGGAAGAAGGCAATTCAGAACAAGAACCTAAGGAAGAACATAAGTCGGACTCAGAACAAGAGGAAGCACAACATTTTGATGTTGAACCAGAAAATGTAGCAGGGCCTCCTCAAACACCACCTATGAGCCCCCAAGATGATTTCTTGCAAGACTTTGAGGAAGGGATGGCCCAGATCCTTGCAAATCTAAATACATACATGCAACCTAGAGGCTCACTGGATCCAAACCTGACTAAAGCCCAATTTTCAAGAGATTCTAGTCATACAGAAATTCTGCCTTCCCCAGAAGCTGCAGAACAGGAAGAGGAAGTAAACACAGAAGTCATTCATGATCTGACAACCAATCTGGTGACACGATTATATTGGAACGTAGCCAAGAGAAGCACCAGGAACCCTTAGATACAGAGGGTATTGACAAACCAATTCTTACAAAGAAGGCTTCTCAGAAAAAGCGAGTAGCTAAAACAAAACTAAAGAATTTGAGGAAGAAATACGAAAAGCTTCAGAAGACAGTTACAAGGCTACGTCAGAAATTGAAAGAAACAGAAATTAGAGAAGCTCAGATTACTACTACTGAGGTAGTCACTATGGCCACACAAACATAAATATGTGAGGGTAGGGCAACAGAAACCCAAACCGAACCTATTTCTACTCAAACAATAGCCACCCAAACAAATTTGCATATAGACTTAATAGATACAACTGTTCAGACGGATGATTGGTCCTCCCATAATAGAAGAACTCAGACCAAGAGTGTACCCTCTCATAGCACAGGCACCCAGACAGAAGAAATAATCATTATTGCTCCATCATGTAGTGATCATATTCTTTCAGAATTACGAGAGGAGCTGGCACAAGCCCAGCTTGCCTTAGAGCAATTTCAGATGGAGACATTTCCTCTACAAAGGTATCAGGAGTTGCAGAATAAATTCAGAGAATTGACCATAACTGAGAGTGAAACTTTTGATAAGTTCAGACAGGAGGAAGAAAAGAAAATGAAAACAAAAGACAAGCTAGATAAGGCCATGGGCCAGGTCGATGCTATTTGATCTTTATACTCTGATGTCTTATCTTGCAGGTCTCCTCCCACAATTATGCTCTGTTTTTATTAGAAATATATTTGATGTCGAATATAAAAGCTATTAAGGCTAGCAAGTCAGTTGAATTGAATACAACTAACGAATTCATAAATTGCTATAAGGAGCATGGGACAAAGGTCCAACGTCTCCTCTATGAATTCTATTTACACAATTTTGTTTTAGAAGGGGAGGTGGATAATAATCCTAGTCATTTTGTTGGGGATATTCAGTTCCAGGCCTTTATTTCTTTTGCATTAAACCAACTCAACTGGTCTAAGGCTTATAATTCCTTTCAAAGAAAAGAACATGGACTGGATTTGTGGGTAAGGAGTGAACCTACGCACCCCTTGCAACTTTTTATTAAACACAAAAGGCTCATGACATAGGAAGGTGTAACTAAGATTCTAGGGCCTATACATAAAGAAATCGTGCAAATGGGAAGGGAGTATTTCTTATCCATTCAGGAAAGATCCTTGATTGCATCCAAGCAGAGATGGACAGTCTCAACCAATAGTGTCAAGGATAGAGAGTCGTTTAATTACAGGAATTTTAAAGCTGCCGCAGACCGTTTTGTTACTTACAGCAATGTTATCTTGAGGGAAGGACCATATTGGTTGGGATGTTGGTTTAGGAGTCCCATTATTTGGTACCCACCTGAAGGATACCGTTCTAATTATGAGTTGCCTGAAGGTCATGAAGGGACAAATTTTGCAGATTTAATACAAAAGCATGGTTTTAGGTCAAATAAATAAAAATTCTTTCCTGCTTACTCTTTAACTGCATTACATAATAACTATTTATGTTCATGAGGACGTGAAACAAGGTAAGCAGGGGAGAATGTTGGGCTGTGAAACAGTTATAAATTTACCCTTGATTACACTATCTTTTTCCTCCTTTGTATGCATTTTGTGCCATGACGTAATAAGGTTTTGATAAGATTTTTATAGAAAATGAATGCAATTGCTTTTGATGTGATTTGACTGACAAAACTAACTTTCGTTGTTTATTATGCAAGAATTGGTGAAGGGAACTGATGTTGTTGAAAAGATTGAACAGCAAAAGCTAAACAGAGGAAACATCGCGCATCTTGTGCAGTCAAAATGAAAATCGAATCAGGAGGATCAGCACAAGATAGAAATATTGTCTGATAATAGCATTTAGTTGCGAATTCCTCAAGATCTCCTAATCTTGAGGAATCACATTTATCTCTTTGTTCTCTTTGGCTATAAGAAGGGAAAGATGCATAGAATAAGGGGAAACTTCTTAGCTATTTACTTCAGTTGTGATTTTAATATACAGAGAATTATTGTAAAAGATGGAGTGTTGTAATGACATTTGGATTTGATGAATAATATATAATTCATGTTGCTGGTCATTTACGAGATTCTGAAGTAATCAAGCAGTAATCACTGGCGGCTTGGGCCCGGTCACTAGTGGATTTCATTGATGTTCCTTGTTTTATAGTTTACCTTTCTTTAGTTTAATTACTATGTTTTATAGTTTTATGATTGATTTACTTTCAATAGAGTTGAGTTTGTATGTTCATTGCATTGGTTCTTATCCCTGTTGATTATCTCATTTATTTGATACCATGGATTGAGTTAATTAAGAATCATTTCTTGTTAATGGAATTCTAGAGTTTTATTGATTATATCAAATGTATTACTTTTATGCATAAGCCTAGATTCAGCTGAAATAGCTCTATTATCATTACGGTGCACTCGGTTGATGTAATTGCAGTTAGAACTTTCAATTAAGATTCGATTGTGATTTCGATTAAGATTGACTATTCGATGTTTGAATAAGCTAATTTCCTTGAAGTTGTAAGTTGGTGGTTTATAGTTTGATCCATTTACTCTTGTATTGAAATTAATAAGTTATTATAAAGCATTACTCTCTATAGATTCAACGATTTACATCACTTGCACATATTGTGTACACTCTTGAAACAGAAAGACTTACCCAGGTTGATAATTAATGTGATGCATTTAAGAGTTCTAAAAGACACCTTATTTGCGCCCAAAACACCCTCCCCTCCACTCAGTATTGTTTTTTTCTAACAATTGGTATCAAATTCAACTCTTTTGTTGCAACTTGACCACTGGAAGGAGAATTCGAGAAGGGACAATGGCTAGCCATGATGTGAAAGTTACAAATTTTGATGGTGAGAACTATAATCTACGGAGGATGAGAATGGAAGGGCGTCTCATGAGCTTGTGTGTTGATGTTTTCTCTACTATGGTGACCAATTATATTGTTCCTGATGTTCTTCCTTCAGACCCTGATGGAAATAATATTTTTCAAAACAATGCAAAAGCCATAAATGCCATTATTGCAGCACTTAGTGAGACTTAGCTGATAAAAGTCATGCATTGTAAATTATCCAAAGAAGTTTCGGAAAAACTTGAGAATAGATATGAAGGTGATGAGAAGGTGAAGAAAGAAAAGCTCCAACCCTATAGGATGAGGTTTGAGAGCTTGAAAATGAAAGAATATGAAACTATTGCAGAATATTTCCGAAGGGTTAAATCTGTAACAACTTTGATCAAGAGCATAGATGAAAATTTTGAAGATGAAGTCATTATTTAGAAAATCTATAGGTCTTTACCAACAAGATTTAATCCAAAGGTTTCTACTATTGAAGAAATGTCATATTTGAGCACTCTCATTGTGGCACAATTTCTTGGAATTCTCACAGCGTATGAAATGAACATTGTAGAAGAGAAATTTGAATTTAGTGAAGTTGCATTCAAATCCTACAAGAAGGTCAAGATTGTCACAAAAAACCTTAAGAAACTTCCAAAGAAAATCAGGGAAGAGGAAGAGTATTGTAGTAGTGAATCTAATGAAGAATTTTCTCATTTTGCAAATAGACTAGAGAGAGGTTCTAGAAAGTATAAGGGAAAACTTCCTATCAAGTACTTCAAATGTGGAGAAGTTGGACATTTTTCTGCAAAATGTCCACACAAAAGAAGTGAAAAGGAAGGGAAGAATAAAGTTATGAAGAGAAAGGATAAAAATTAGAAATTTTGAAAAGCTAAAGCCCAAAAGAGAAGGAGTTTCTATTCAAAAAAAGGAAGTGATTTTTCAGATGAAAGGAGTAAGAAATCTTCATCAGAAGAAGAGGAGCACAATGTATGTTTTCTCATGGCTTTTTACTCAAAAAATGAATCAGATATTGAGGATGGAGAGATTCATTATGAAGGTGAGCTCATTACCGCACTTGATGAGCTAAACAAATCCAGAAACAAAAATAAGTTGCTGAAAGAGGAAATATAGAAGTTAAAGGAGAATAAATCTTCCTTGGTTGATAATTCTTTGAAGACCCAGTTCCATGAGTGATTTGATCTTAAATATGAATGCAACAAATTACAAATATAACCATAAATACATAAATGCAGCAGAAATAACACTTCACTATATTAATATCATAATCATGAAATATGCTTAAAAACAAAATGGAAATAAACTAGCTCGTGCGATGGTACCTTATCTCTGAGAAGCGATGTGGTGGCTCCAAGGCCTTTTATTAGTGAGAAACAATGGAAAACCCTAAACATAAAAAAACCTAACCCTAAGAGATGAAGCGCTAAAATTATGGGCCCCGTTCGGGTAAATTGGTACATCAATTTCCCGGGGTCGTAACTTTGGCATATGATATCCGTTTGGCTATCATAATACCTCATTTCGAAGATCTAAAAGAAAAGGCTAAAAAAAATTACAATTTGACTCTACAAACTTTATGGTCTCCCCGTTTTCCTTAAAAACATTGTTTAGGGCCTCAAAATAGCTTCGGAAGTTCAGGTCCCGAAAAACTACCAAAAATAGTAAATTGTGCTACAATTAAGGAAACTGAAAAACTAAAAGAGATAGTGTTTGGGGTCTGAGTCGGATAGGATGGTGGCCACCAATATCCACCTGGATCAATGAGCTTGTGAAATTCAAGGAAAATTTGTTGCAATAAATTGTGATTTAGAAAATTAATTTTGCCAAGTTAGAGAAAGAGAATGAATCTTTGAAGCGAAATATTGGAGGAGCTCCTATTGCATGCACTCATGGAGAAGAGATAATCTTCTTGAAGAGAGAATTAGAAGAAGAAAAAATGAGAGAAAATGTGCTCACCAATCAAGTGGAAGAATGGAAAGAAAATTTTCACAAACTTGAAGCAAAAATTGTTTCTCTAAGGACCAATCTTTCAAAAGAAGAAACTAAAGCATGTTTAAATCAAAATTTTGTCAAGGGATCTGAAACCTTTAAAAATATTCTCAACATGAAAAGGCCACCATAGGATAAAACTAGTTTGGGATACAAGCCTCCTCTACTAAATGCCAAATATCAGCCAAGTACCAGTTATGCAGATGCTTTGAAAGGAAAAGAAAACCAATCAAATATTGTTGCAACTAGCAAGAATGTGAAAAATAATGAATTTGAAATCAAATTAGCAGAAAAATAGCAAGTAAAGAAACCTAAGTCATCAAATTTCACTAATGGCAACAAAATATCAGGTATCCTACATTATCTTTTGGTTATTTCTCAGCATGTAATAATTTTGGACACAAAGATATAAATTGTAGGTTGAAGATATTTCCTAGAAGAAATGTTGACAGATCAAGAATTTCTCAAGGGCTGAACATTTTGCATGCTAATGGAAATAATTACTTTTATCCACTAATGAATGAGATCAAGTTTTTTAGATGCAATAAATTTGGTCACAAAGCTAGTGAGCGTAGATATAGCCTTCCAAACTCCTTCATGCAATACACTCAAGAGAAATCTATTCAACAGAAAGCTAAGAAAATATGGAAGAAAAATGTTGAAAATCATGAGCTCGCGTTGATACATCATGATTAGCATGAGCAATGATTGATTGATAGTGGTTTCTCCAAGCACATGACGAGTGATAAGAGAAAATTCTTACAGCTAAAAGATTACGAAAAAGGCAATGCCAATTTTGGAAATGATGCAACAGTTCCTATCATAGGCAAAGGAACATTTAGATTGGACAAGAAGACCAAAGCTCAAAATGTGGTTTATATTAATGGATTGGACAAAAATATCCTCAGTGTGAGTGAAATGTGTGATAATGGACATGATGTGATTTTGAGATCCAAAGAGTGTGAGATCAGAAATGAAAATTCAAGAAAGTTGTTGGCAAAGGCTATTAGAAGTGACAACAACATATATGTTTTTGATGACACTAGACACAATTGTTGCATGAGAAAAATAGAAGAGCCTTGGCTATGGAATAGAATATTGGGACATGTTAATTTTGATAATATAATCAAATTTAGCAAGAGTGGAGCAGTTAGAGGTTTACCAAGATTGGCCAAACTAGAAAGCACAATATGCAAGTCATGCTAATTTGGGAAACAAACAAGAGTGCATTTCAAATCCAAGGAGTTCACTACAAGCAAACCATTGGAGCTAGTACACACAGATGTATGTGGTCCTACAAGGAAGCAAAGTCCAAGAGATGAGAAGTATTTTATATTATTTTTTGATGATTTCACTAGAGCCACCTGGATTATGCTTATGAAAGAAAAATCTGAAGCTTTCAACAAATTTAAATATTTTAAGGCACTTGTTGAAAATGAAGTTGATTTGAAGATAAAGTGTCTTAGATCTGATAGAGGAGGTGAGTTCATGTCCAAAGAATTTTATGACTTTTGTGAAGAGCATGGGATCAAGAGGAAATACTCCATAGCTAGAACACCACAACAAAATGGAGTAGTGGAGAGGAAAAATAGGTTGGTCCAAAATATGGCACGAGCAATGTTAGATGAAGTTGGTGTATCAAATACTTTTTAGGGAGAAGAAACTCAAACAATAGTATATTTGGCCAATAGAGTTCTTCTTAGTCCTAATAGTGACAAAACTCCATGTGAGTTGTGGAAAGGAAGACCAGCAAAAGTTGACCACTTCAAAATATTTAGAAGCAAGTGTTGCATCGAGAAGATTGAAGACAAGCTTGGAGATTTCAAACCAAGCGCTGATGCAGGCATATTCCTTGGATATTCCTTCAAGATCAAGGGATACAAATGCTGCAACAAGAGAACAAAAAGGTAATTGAAGGAATTGACATTTTTTTTTATGACAATTTTCCTAAACATAGTGATTCCCAAGATGTTGCAGTTGATCATGATTTCATAGAATATGAGGACCAAGAAATTTTTTAAGAAGAGGAAGAAGAAATAAATACCTCCACTAAAAATAAGGTGTTATGCTCTTAACCTGAAAAAGATACCCAGAACATAGAATAGTGAGAGACAACAGCAAATATTTTATTATTTAGAAAGCAATGTTCACTGGCCTCTTCGAGGGAGCAACCTCCAATAGAGCAGAGCTCGATACAAAAATAAGACACAACGCTCCTCGCAGGGAGTCTCTATCCTTTATATATGACTCATACATGCAATACTATGGATCAATACCATGGGTTTTATTAATACCATGGCCCATCTGCAACTAACTGTGGTCCCGTCATTAATTGTCGGTTAACCACTTACAATTATTAATATGGGCTTTATTGACTCTTTACTATGACTCGATCCCACTACATAAATAAGGGGGTTAGGGTGGAACCCTAACATGCCCTCCCCCTTAAGAATAGCCTTGTCCTCAAGGCTGAAGCTGCGGAAACTGCTGAAGGATAGTGGCTGGTTCCCAAGTTGCATCTTCCGAAGAGGTGTCTTTCCACTTGATGAGAACTTCCCTAATCATGCGGCCACGCAGATGCCTTTCTCGTGTGTCTAGGACCTATTCAGATTGGAGCCAGATTGACCCTTCCTCGTCCAATTCAGGTAGACTGGTTTGAATTCTGCAATTGTTCCCAATCACTTTCTTGAGGCATGAGACATGGAAAACTGGATGGATTTTTGCAGTAGGCGGCAAAGCCAACTTGTAGGTTACTTCTCCAATGCACTGAAGTACTTGTTATGGTCCGTAGAATTTTGGAGATAGCTTCTGACATCCCTTGTATTTGAGTGATGTTTTCTTATATGGTTGCAGCCTCAAAAAGACCTGATCCCCTTCTTGAAATTGGCGCTCTGAGCGATGCTGGTCTACCTGTTGCTTCATGCAGTTTTGAGCTTGATGAAGATTCTCTCTAAGATGGGTGAGCATGGTTGTGCCGTTTTGTAGGAGTTGATCCACTACTTGTACCTTTGAGCCCCCCTTGATATAAGAAGTAGGGGAAGGAGGGAGTTGACCATATACTGCTTCATAAGGAGTCATTTTGGTGGTGGAATGATAGTTGGTGTTATACCACCATTCAGCCAAAGGTAACCATTATACCCAAAGATGTGGCTTTTCTAAAGTGAAACACCTAAGGTAGGTTTCCAGACATTTGTTGATGGCTTCCGTTTGACCATTCGTTTGTGGATGATAAGAAGTACTGAGTTTTAGTTGGGTGCCTTGTAGCCCGAAGAGCTCCTGTCAAAAATCACCGGTGAAGATCAGGTCGCGATCGGATGCAATAGAAGTGGGCATGCCATGCAATTTGAAGATCTGATCCATGAAAGATTGAGCGACCAAAGTCGGTGTAAACGGGTGGGGTAGGGCGCAGAAATGAGCATACTTTGAAAGTCTGTCCACAACCACCATGATGACTGACTTGTTTCCTGACTTTGGAAGACCTGTAATGAAATCCATAGAAACCTCTGTCCATATTGCTGTCGGGATGGGCAACGGTTGTAATGTGCCTGGTGCTTTGACAGGCTCCCCTTTGTGGCATTGACAGACATCGCATTCTGCTACAAAAGTGAGGATGTCATTTTTCATGCCTGTCCAAAAAAATGATCTTCTCGTGCGAGCATAAGTCTTCTCAAAGCCTGAATGTCCTGCAATGGGGGATGAGTGCAATTCTGCCAAAATGCGAATTTTGAGGGTGGATGCTGGTGATATTACGACTCTGTCCCTGTAGCGAAGAATCTCATCCTGCCACGAGTAGCCCTTGGTGGAATTTGGATCCGCATGCAATTGAGAAATGAGTTGGGAGAGCTCGGGATGTGAAAACCATTCCCTGCGAGCTTCTTCAATCCATTCTGGAATGGGAAGGGAAATTGCTAGCAGGGTACTTCCCTCCTCAAATTGGCGAGATAATGCATCTGCTACACTATTTTCTTGCCCTTTCTTGTAAATGATCTCATAATCATATCCCAACATTTTGGCGAGCCATTTATTTTGTTGTGGGGAGGATAGGCGTTGCTCCAAAAAATATTTAAGACTATGATGGTCTGTGCAGATTTGGAAACGTCGCCCCAATAAGTAAGGTCACCAGGTCTCTACTGCATGTAAAATGGCCATCATTTCCTTCTCATAGGTAGATTGGCCCAGATTCCTCCCATTTAGTTGTTGGCTTGTGAAGGCCAAAGGTCGCCCTTCCTGGATTAAGACTGCCCCAATACCCATACCCGAAGCATCACATTCAATGACAAAAGATTTGGTGAAGTCAGGTAGTGTTAAGACTGGAGTGGAACACATGGAATTTTTGAGAGCTGTAAATGCCTATTGTGCGTCCTCATTCCAGAAGAATTAATTTTTCTTCAGGAGTTGAGTGAGGGGCTTCACTATGCGACCATAATTGCGGACAAATTTGCGATAATAGCCTGTGAGACCCAAAAATCCTCTCAGGCTCTTCAAGGTCTTAGGTTGAGGCAAATCCTGCATTGCCTGGATCTTTTTGGGGTCCACCTTGAAACCTTCACGCCCCACAAAGTGGCCCAAATACTCAACTTCTTCCATGCCAAACGAACACTTGGACATCTTGACAAATAATTTATTCTTGCGGAGCAGTTGCAAGAGTAGATCTACATGCTGAAGATGTGCGGCCCAAGTGCAACTATAGATGAGGATGTCATCGAAGAAGACAAGGACAAATTTCCTGAGATATGGTTTAAGAAGGTGGTTCATAAGGCTCTGAAAAGTAGATGGGGCATTACAAAGACTGAATGGCATGACCAAGAACCCATAATTGCCTTCATGAGTTCGGAAAGTAGTCTTTGGAATGTCGACTTCCTTCATGCGAATTTGGTGGTAGCCTGAGTGAAGATCCGGCTTAGTGAAGAATTGAGCCCCATTGAGTTCATCCAGCAAATTGTCAACCACCAGGATGGAAAATTTATCTTTGACTGTCAACTTAACGAGGGCCCTGAAGTCTGGACACATCCGCCACTCCCCATCTTTCTTGAGCACCATGACCACCGGTGATGAATAAGGACTAATGCTGGGATGAATGACACCTGCTTCCAAAAGTTCCTTGATTATTTTTTCTATTTCATTCTTTTGGGTGAACGGATATCTATATGGGCGCACATTTGGGGGTTGGGCCCCTGGAACCAAGATGATGCTATGATCATGTTCCCCTCTTGAGGGTGGAAGCTCATGAGGCTTGTCAAAGACCGGCAGATGGTTATTTAAAATCTGTTGCATCTCAGGATGAATCGACAGAGACTTGGTTTTGACTATCTGGATGGCATTAAATTGAGCTATAACTCCATGATGGCCCTTTTTTAGCAAATTTTTCCATCCTATTCGAGCTGATGATAGAGGGAGCTCCCGCCTAGAGTCCACGGAGGGTATGTGTGGAGTTGTGCTGCTTAAAACTCATATATAACTCCTAGAAATCCATTGTGATTGGCCCAAGAGTGCGAAGCCATTCAACATCGAGGACAATGTCGCACCCTCCCATGTGTATGGCAAACATGTGGGTCTTCAACTGATAATCCCCCATTTGAAGTTTGACATTTTCACAACGGCCTTCACATTTCATTGTGCCCCCATCTGCAATTTGGACTTGGAAGTTAGAAACTACTCGTACAAAACAATGCACTGCTTCCGCGACTTTTTGATGGATGAAATTATGTGTACTTCCACTATCAATCAAGACTACTACTGGGCGATGTTTAATAAAACCTCTGATTTTGAGAGTTTGAGGTGAAGAAATCCCTGCCAAAGCATGCAGCGAAATAACTGGTTCGTCAGGGACATTGTCCTTTTGGTTGTCCTCTTCTACCGCCTCATGTTCCTCCAGTGGTGGATCTTCCTTCGATGAGCTGTAATCAGTGGCATCAATTTGAAAAAATTTGGGCTCCTTGCATTTATGACTGGGGAGTATTTTTCATCGCAATAGTAACATAATCCTTGCTTTCGTCTTTCGGCCATTTCTGCAGGTGACACCTTTTGAACATTAAGTATTTGAGTCGTGCTATGAGCCTGTGGGGGGCGACCCTTAGCGGTGAAATTTGGGCGACTGTACTGGGCTGCTAATGCACGTTCCACGTTACGAGCTACCTTACAAGCCTCTGTCGATGTGGGAGGGTGGTGCAGTAAGACGTGGGCTTTTATGGCTTCTTTAAGACCGCTGATAAAAGATTCTGTGTAGAACACATCTAAGAGACCCCTAGTGCGGAAGGCTAACGCTTCAAAGGTTGTAATATATTCATCCATTGTGCCAGTCTGTCGGAGCTTAGTAAGACGACCCAAAAAAGAAGATTCTTGGTCAAAGCGTTCTGTAAGAGCTTTTTTGAAGGAGGTCCAAGTCATAAAAGGTCCATTGCAACATTGATGCCATTCCCACCATTACCACCTTTCATTGTCCAAGTATATGCTCCTCACCATAAGCTGAGTCTCATTATCTAAGATGTTATTCAGATTGAAATACTACTCCATTTGTGCTATCCATGCTGCCAGGTGAGAACCATCAAATTTATGCATATCCAACTTGGGAGGTCGCGGACGGGATTGTTGGTGGGGGCCCCCGAGGTGAAGAGAGTGGCTAGACTCACCCTCACTGTGTCCATTGCCAATATACGCCTCCTCATGGGCTTCCTCCTTGCCCTTCGGGATTATGCTCGGGATTATGCTAGTTAGTTGGTCAAGCTGAATTTGGAGGGATTGCAAGGATTCTTCAAGTTTGTCCATCCTCTCATTGGCCATAGCTTGAGCTCTAGTTTCTACCATGCACCGACCTAATGTTCTTGAAAATTGGGACCTGTTGACACCTAATCCGAAACGGATGAGGTGAAGCTGGACAGTCATCTAGAAGATGAACTGATCCGTTGTGTATATGTATAAATAAATAATTGTCTAATGAATAAATCAATCAGTTCTGTCTTGCGCTCATTAATTGCTGGAGTTACCCTGGCCTGACATGGTATCAGAGCCCAGGTCCCAGTCCCTAAAATAGTAGTAACTCCTGTCTTGAGAGCTGCTCTGGCTTGATTCCCTGGCTCTGCCTCTGCCTTTGCCTGAATTCGCTGCGCTCTCTGACTGCCAGAGACTGCGCCTCTGGAGACTGCGCCCTCAGACCTTGAGTACTGCGCCCTGAGTTGATGCGTTCATTCCCTGGAACGCTGCGTTGAAGCTCCGTTACCTATGCGTTGATGCTGTTGAACTGTGGTATTGTATTGAAGCTGCGTTGTGCTCCGTTACCTATGCGTTGAAAACTGAGGTATCGTTTTTTGTAATGGTGACATGGTATCGTTTTTTTGTAAAGACTGTGGCATAGACTGCGTTTTTTGAACTGTGAAGTCTGCGTTATATTGAAGAAACGCTGCGTTGTATTGTATAGACATTGGTGCTGTGGACTGCGTTCTTTTATTGGTAGCTATGTTTCTATTTGGCTTCTTGATTTCCCTGGGGATTTTGTACTAGTTCTCTTCATTTGGATTCATTGATCTAGATTGGGAGACTACAGCTCGAAATGTTGCAATAATATCAATGGCTGCAACTGTTGTCGAATCTCTTCCGGTAACAGTAACAAGGTTCTTGGATGACAACATTTCGGTTCCTTCAATATGCATACTGGTTGGGCTCTGCCTTTTTCCAATGCAAAGTTCATAAGGAACCAGTTTGAAGATATTATAGTTGGAAGAAATATTCGTGCAAAGTTCATGCGGAACCAGTTTGAAGACTGAAATGGTGACTGCGTTTTTTATTAAAGCTTGAAATGGTGACTGCGTTTCTGACATATTTCTGCTCTCGGCATCGGTTGTTGCCAGAAACTAATTTTTGCAAAAGTTGAATGCTCCCTTACTTTGTATGTGTAGCGGAATGTTGCATGCAGTTTTGAATGGTGGTTATGCGTTGGTAAAAGTTGTGTGTCGGAGACTGTGTGAGTTAATGAAGTTGAGCAATTATAAAAACCTGTCCAAACAGTGTTTTTTGAATGCGCTTGAGTTTTTGAATGCGCTGTTCATACATTAGTTCACTATTTCAAAGTTTTTCCAGTAGTGCTCTATGAAATGTTTTAGAGCCTTTGATGTATGAAGGAAAATGGAACACCATTGAATCTGTTCTCAAGTAAAAGACTGTTTTTAATAACTGATGCATTGTTACATACAGAAGTTACATAAGGCTGTGGCATAAAGTGCATAAAGCTGTGGCATAAGATTTTTTTTCCAGCAGAAGTCTTTTATCAACAGAAGTTTTTTTTTTTAGCAGAGATTTTTTTTACAGAATGCATTCAATCATTTCTATGGTTGGAATAGTTCTCACTGGCAAGGAGAACTATTCTGAATGGTCTCGGATGGTAAAACACACCCTTATCTACAATGAGTTGTGGAAAGGAGTGTGTGTCGGAGAAGAAGACAAAGACCCTGTGCAGCCCACATCAGACAAAGAACTCACCATTTGGGAAAACAAGAACAGCAAAGCCTTTGCATTGATCGCAGCATCTGTAAATGAGGAAGTAAGTCGTCATATTTCATCCTATTCCACTGCCTTTGAAGCTTTACAAAAGCTGAAAGAACTCTATGATACACATTCTGCACTTGAAGTTGTTCAGCTCATGATTAAACTCTTCACTCTTGAACTGAAAAATAATGATCCTCTTACTCTTGCATCTGAAATAAAGTCTATAGTGCATGATATTAAGTCCACTAAGGTTGAGCTGGATATCTCTCTTATTGCCTTTCTCAAAGCACTCTATCCTACCTACTCTAACTATCTTGAGTCTTTACAAGCAAATGGAAATCTTAAAGATATAACCTTTGACACTCTTGTGAAAAAGTTTGCTGAAAGAGAGAAAGCCTTTGTAAAGAAAACAGTCCCTGAATCCTCTGAAGAGACTGTTTGCCTTGCTCATAAAGAAAATCATCCTGCTCAAGATTCTACAAGAGGAAGAGGTGGACGAAGAGGAAGAGGAAGATACTTCAGAGGTAGGGGGGGCAGACATCCTCAAGCAGAAAAGGCAGATCTGCATTGCATTCGCTGCAAACAAAATGGATCACATGATGCTTCTACATGCAAGCTACCATGGGACAAAGTTGAGCAGAGAAGAAATCAGCAGAAAGGTAAAACTGATGACATAGACAAAGGTAAAGCACCTGAATCCGCTCACTATATTGAGGCACAATGTAACATTGGAGTAAATGAAGATTTGTTTAATGCTTCACTTGCTTCTTCAAAAAATGACTGGTTGCTTGATTCAGGAGCAACCTGTCATATGACTCATAGGAAAGATTTATTTGAAGATTTCACTGACAATGTTGATGGAGCAGTATACTTTGCAGATCAGTCAAAAATCAAGCCATCAGGACTTGGCACAATCAGGCTTAAACTGCCTGGTCTTCCAGACTTTCTTCTGGATCATGTTCTATATCTCCCACAGCTGAAGAGAAACTTGTTGTCCCTGGTCCATATCCGCCAGCAAGGTCACTCCATTCACATGTTTGATGGCAAGCTTGAGGTAAGAAAGGCATCTGACCACTCACTTGTCATGAGGGGTATAGAAGAAGAAAGACTTCTTAAACTGCAAGGAACCTCTGCTCATGCACAACATTTCTCATATATTTCTCATCATGAAGAAGGTGCACTTCCATCAAGTTTATTATGGCATGCTAGATTTGGACATTTAAACTATGATAGTCTCCGCTTGTTGAAGAAAAATGGTGTTGCTGGTTTGCCTACAATTCCTAGAAAACATAAACAATGTGATGCTTGCATTCTAGGAAAGCACAACAAACAGTCTTTTCATGATTCACATTCAAGAGCACATAGGAAGCTTGAACTTATTCATTCAGATTTATGTGGTCCAATGCTTGTTCCTTCTGCAAATGGAAATAAATATATCAAGACATTTATTGATGATTACACCAGAATGTGTTGGGTTTATTTTTTGAAGAACAAATCTGATGCTTTTCAAACATTCAAGAATTTTCATAAATGGATTGAAAATGATGCACAATCTCATATTGGGTCTATTCGCACTGATAATGGAAAAGAATATACATCAAATGAATTTGAACACTATCTTCGCCAACATGGGATTAAACATCAAACAACTGTGCCTTATAATCCTCAACAGAATGGTGTAGCTGAAAGAATAAACAGAACAATTTTGAATATGGTACGATCCATGCTTTTCTTCAAAAATGTAAAGACAATGTTTTGGGCTGATGCTGTTCTATGTGCTGCATATATAAAGAATAGATGTCCATCTAGTGCTATAAGAAACAAGACTCCTTATGAATTATGGTATGGACATGTTCCTTCGGTAAAACATCTCAGGATATTTGGTTCCACCTGTTATGCTTTAATACCAAAGGTACATAGAAACAAACTTGGTGCTAGAAGTCGTAAGTGTATCTTCCTGGGGTATTCAAACACATCTAAAGCTTACCGCCTTTATGATGAAGTAAATAAAAAGTTTGTTTTATCTAGAGATGTCATTTTTCTTGAATCATCCAAATCTGACAGTGTTGTTGAGCGGCAACTTGATCGCTTGGATAGATTCACAAAACCGAAATCATTCCAAGAGTTTGATAATCAGATTCCACATCTTGAAGGGGGGATTCCTATACTAGATCAACATGTGGAATCTTCTTCTGAAGAACAATCTCCCCTGCATGACACTCCAACAACGGATGATGCTTTAAGTGATGTAATTGATAGAATTGGGAGACTCAATCTTGATTCAGACCCAACTCAATCAACAGAACAGCCTGGACCATCTCAGAAAGGTCCCCCAAAGTGGCTGACAAAGACACTTGAAAGTGTTCATCCTGATGAAATTGGAAAAACAGGAACCAGAAATACAAACCGACAAGATGGAGGTGATGTAGATAACTCTAATTCACCTGTTGATATGGATGTTACTTATGATTGTGAATTGAACTTGTCTACAGATTTTGAACCAACTTCCTTCAAAGAAGCTGCTTCTCATGATGAATGGAAAGAAGCGATGCAGAAGGAGTACGATGCCCTCATAAAGAATGGCACTTGGAAGCTGGTTGAACCTCCATTTGGAACCAAACCAATTGGCTGCAAGTGGGTCTACAAGAACAAGTACAAAGCTGATGGCTCACTTGACAAGCACAAAGCTAGGCTTGTGGCAAAAGGTTTTGCACAGAAGGAAGGGGTCGATTATGAGGAAAATTTTGCTCCCACAGCAAAATGGGCCACCATCCAGACACTCTTTGCATTAGCTGCTCAGAACGGTTGGAAAGTCCATCAAATGGATGTAAAAACTGCATTCTTGAATGGAGATCTAAAAGAGAATGTTTTTATGTCCCAGCCTGAAGGATTTGCTATGAAAGGACATGAACACAAAGTATGCAAACTTGTGAAGTCCTTGTATGGCCTCAAACAAGCACCACGAGCCTGGTATGAAAAACTAACTGAGCATCTTCTGAAACTCAACTTCAATCATTTTGATCTTGATGATGCAACTTTATTTGTCAAGAAAGTTGGCAAAACAATTGTATATCTTGTGGTATATGTAGATGATCTTTTAATGACAGGGAACAATGAAAGCTATATTGCATCCATAAAGAAAGAATTAGGAAAATTTTTTGAAATGACTGATTTGGGCTATGTTCATTACTATCTTGGCATTGAAGTAACCCAACATCCAAAGTCCATATTTCTTTCTCAAAAGAAATACATTGGAGATTTGTTATACAGATTTGGCATGACAGAGTGCAATCCCCTTTCTACTCCAATGGAACAAAACTTAAAGCTCACATCTACTGAAGGAAAGGAATTTGAGGATGCAACAAAGTATAGACAGCTTGTAGGAAGTCTCATCTACCTCACTACTACCAGACCAGACATTTCATTTGCTGTTGGAATCCTCTCCAGGTTCATGCAAAGGCCTTGTGAGGGACATTGGTCTGCTGCAAAAAGAGTTCTAAGGTACTTGAAGGGAACTCAAGACCTTGGAATCAAGTATACACAGGTGGACGACTTCAACTTGATTGGATACTTTGATTCAGACTTCGATGGAGACAAAGAAACTGGGGTATCTACTTCAGGATATGCTATGAGTCTTGGATCGGGAGTTGTCTCCTGGAGATCATGCAAACAATCAGTACCAGCAGATTCCACAACAGAAGCAGAATATGTGGCAGCAGCTGAAGCAACGAAAGAAATTGTGTGGCTTAGGAAGATTCTTGAAGATTTGCAGGTAAAACAAATACAATCAACTCCACTCATGATTGATAACACCTCTGCAATAAAATTGGCCAAGAACCCAAAGTTCCATGATCGTACTAAGCACATCAATACTAAATATCATCTGATCCGAAATCATGTTGAGGCCAAAACAATCCATCTCCGTCATTGTTCCACAAACGAGCAAATTGCAGACATCTTCACCAAAGCGCTTGGAAGAGAAAAGCTTGAAAGATTCAGAACGATGCTTGGACTCACCAACATCCCTTCAGATTAAGGGGGGGAATGTTGACACCTAATCCGAAACGGATGAGGTGAAGCTGGACAGTCATCTAGAAGATGAACTGATCCGTTGTGTATATGTATAACTAAATAATTGTCTAATGAATAAATCAATCAGTTCTGTCTTGCGCTCATTAATTGCTGGAGTTACCCTGGCCTGACAGGACCGCCCAAATTTTTTTCGCTAAGAATTGAACGATACCTCTGTGCTCAGCTCGTCGTCCTAATTCTGATGGGCTAGATCACCAATAAGCGCCCCGGGAGATCTCAGACTTTTAACGGAGTTTTACTCCTTCCTTAGGAATACTACAGTAGCCGAATCCTCAAAATGTCAATGCTACCAAAAGTCCTACGAAAATCATGCCCCGGTATAGGAACCCCACACAACTACTCAAATCAGGTGGATCTGAGAGATCTGAATGCCCGATCGGATAGCTCTGAGCGGCAGAACAGATTGTTGCTGCAGATCTGATGGATCTAATAGATCGGAATGGCTGGTCGGAACTGCGGGGCTGATGTCTACTTCTGTTGCAGCCCTTTGCGCGAGCCGATCTGGCAGAGATGATGCATGATCCCAAGATAGAAAAGGGAACTATGCTCTCGAGGATTGTCAGGTGCTACAGATCGCAATATACATAAGGGTCTGACAGTAGTACTCAGCCCAATGTTTCAAGGCTCTAACTAAGGAGGATCAGCTGTACCCTTAGCCGTACAACCCGACTACCCTATCGTACGGGCGAGTAATCTCTTCGAGTGCTGTTCTCGGTGTACTGTAGCAGCAAGATGGCTGACGGTTTATCTATGGCAAGGTTGCAGAGGAGCTAAGGGGCTTCCGATATACCCAGAAGGTACTTGGAAGACAGTCCGTACACAGTTCTGTCTAATGCGCTACTACTCGAAGGGGTACCCACAGGGGTTACAAGGCAGTCCAACAAGCGTGACCACCTCTTGTATTTCCTGTGTGCATGCCTCCCCAAATCCGCAGGTTTATGTGCTCAACGACAGATCCCGTGGTTTAAAGATGCCAAAACACGTCTCTAGCAAAAAAACAATTTGCTAAGAAATGGAGATCCCACTGGCCCTGGAAAGTGCTCTGATACCACTTGTTATGCTCTTAACCTGCAAAAGATACCCAAATATAGAATATGCAAAGAAAGATACCTAGAACATAGAATAGTGAGAGACAACAATAAATATTTTATTATTCAGAAAGCAATGTTCACTGGCCTCTTCGAGGGGGCAACCTCCAATAGAGCAAAGCTTGATACAAAATAAGACACGACGCTCCTCGCAGGGAGTCTCTATCCTTTATATATGACTCATACATGCAATACTATGGATCAATACCATGGGTTTTATTAATACCATCTATCTAATACCATGGCCCATTTGCAACTAACTGTGGTCCCGTCATTAATTGCGGGTTAACCACTTACAATTATTAATACGAGCTTTATTGACTCTTTACTATGACTCGATCCCACTACATAAATAAGGGGGTTAGGGTGGGACCCTAACATAAGGCTCCACCAAGTCACATCCAAAAGAAGCACCCAAAAAGTCAAATTCTTGGAAACACAGAGCTTGTAGTGAAAACAAGGAAGAAGTCATTGGATAGCTTCAATCAAGAACATTTTGCAATTTTGTATCAAATAGATCCCAAAAGCTTCAATGAAGCCAAAGAATATCAGCAATGGGTCAAAGCCATGAATGAAGAATTAGATCAGATTGAGAAGAATAATACATAGGAGCTAGTTCCAAGTCCAAAGGAAAAAAACATCACTGGAACCAAGTGGGTGTTCAAGAACAAGTTAGATGAAGAAGGAAAAGTGGTAAGGAGCAAAGAAATACTTGTGTGAAAAGGGTATACTCAGGTAAAAGGTATTGATTTTGATGAAACTTTTGCACTTGTAGCTAGATTAGTTTCTATAAGAATTTTTTTGGCCTTTGCATGCTACTCAAAAATTAAAGTTTATCAAATGGATGTAAAATCAACTTTCTTGAATGGTGATCTAGAAGAGGAAGTTTCTATAGAGCAACCTAAAGGTCTCTTATTGGGTAATGATGATCATCTAGTGTGCAAGTTGAAAAAGGCTAGTTATGGCTTGAAACAAGCTCCAAGAGCATTGTATGTAAAGCTAGACAAATGTCTACAACAACAAGGCTTCGAAAAGGGATCCACAAACAACAATTTGTATATGAAATTTGAAGGTGATCACTTTCTAATAATTATTGTGAATGTATACGATATTATTTTTTGGAGTGATTTGGAGAATATGGGCCAAAATGTTGCACAACAAATGCAAAAAGAATTTGAGATTTCAATGTTGGGTGAGCTTACTTTCTTTCTTGATTTGCAAGTTATTCAAGATTAAAAAGGAATTTTTATTTCTCAATCAAAGTATCTTAGAGAGAAATTAAAAGAATGTTTCATGGAAGATTGCAAACATGTATGCACTCCTATGGTTACCAGTTGTAAGTTGAGTAAAGATGACGAATCACCACAAGAAAATCAGTGCATGTATTGTTCCATGATTGGAACTTATTGTACCTAACTACTTCTAGACCTGATATCATGCAAGTTATAGGATTGTTCTCAAGATTTCAAGTTAATCCCAAGCAGACTCATCTTAATGTTGTAAACATGATCATCAAGTATCTTCAAGGAGCTCTTGAATATGGATTATGGTATCCCAAAGGTAAAAATTTCAATTTGATTACTTTTACTAATGTTGATTGGGCTCGTAGTATTGATGACAGGAAAAGCACTTTAGGAGTAGCTAATTTTTTGGGTGATTTTAGTTGGAAATAATTAATTCCTACTTGTCTATGGTTGTAATTTTCTAATTGAGGAGTTTGTTCCTACATAATAGGAATAAGCTAGAATATAGTTTCTCCTAGTTTAGTGTGTGGTTGAGAGAATCTCTCAACCACACTACTGTACGTCTAAGATAGCATTCCTATCTTGAGACTATTGATTGTATAAATTTGTGTGTAATTTCCTCATTCAACAATTAATAGAATATATTTTGAGTGACTGCAATTTTATCTTGGTATCAGAGCCCGTGAGGGCCTGACCCCTCATGGGCTTGGCCCTTCCTGGGCATAGGATTTAAGATTTGTTTGTCCATTTTTTAGTCCTACCATGTAGAAGGAGAGATGCCCTGAGTTGGAGAAAACACCTGGTATGGCTGCCGGGAGCATCGTGTTGTTGTCAAATCTCGGTTGCCTTGACGAGCCATCTACACAGGTTGAGTGATGCATCTCGTAGGAGGATGCAGCAGCTCCACGAACGGATCCCACAGTCTCCGTTGCCCTCGTCTGATCTCTGCGGGAGCCGATCATGGAAGTGCAGAGAAGCAGAGGTGATCTGTGGTGGTAGACTGCCAAGAGAATTTGTTTCCGGTTGAAATGACTCGAGTCGAATGACAGAGTTTCCGGAAATACTCTGTGTTGGAGAGTATTGTTGGAGGGGATTTTTTACCGTGTGGATCAGGTATTTCTAATAGAGGGCCACTTTTCCTTCAACTTCACAAGAATGATGAAGGCAGAAGGGACTACGGCGAGTTCCTTCACCAACCCAAAAAGAAATACAGGCCGGTTGTGCTGGTTAATGTGTGCATCATGCTGGTGAGACGATGGGAGGTTTCAGGGTGAGGCTGATGCCCAGTTTGTGGGCGTACAAGATCAAGAACGTGGCGAGACGTGCATAATTGGATCATCAGCCAGATTCTGCAGCCAAATCACCGGCTCCTTACTTTCGCCATGCGGAAGAAGAAAGAGGTAATCTGGCGGAGAAATTGTGCTTCTCGCCTGTGAATCGAAAGACTGGGGATACCGTTTTTTCTGTGAAAAATGGAGGAGAAACGGCACAAAGGGGACGCCTGAGACAAAAGGCCACGGTCGTGTCGGTAGGATGCGGATGTCGGCCTCTGTGTCGGAAAAGAAAGCACGTCAAGGATCCCAAGATTAACTCTCCTCGGTCTGTTGTCATGCCCTGCAACTCGACGGATTTGAACGCGGGTTACCGATGGGAGAAGGAGGAAGGATGGCATGTTGTCGCCAAAGTTAACAACGAGATTGCCAGAAAGAAGATAGCCGTGCTCAGACGCTCCACCGGTGATCAGAATCGCAAGACATGCTGCCCGCCAGGGTCGCCTGTTTCGTCGCCGGATAGTATTTCTGTTAATAATTTGGCCTGCTTTGTCGAATCCAATGTGCAGATTGTCACAAGAAAGCACAGGAAGAAGAAGAATCTGACAAGGCCGCGAGTTCATAAGAAGTTCTCCGATATGGCGAGTTGTTGTAATAATTATAGACTGAGCACTTCCTCGGCCAATACCGTGTTTGGATCCTTTGCCAGTGATGATGAAGACGAAACTCTGTTCTCCTCTTGCGAACGATCCACGACCTCTGATCGTTGCAAGAGCTTTTCATCGGCCTTCTGCAATTTCTGCTTCAACTGCCAGGTGGTCAACCAAACAGCGGCAACAGTCTTCTCGGCCTTCGGGGGTCTAATACTGTGGTGGTTTGCGAACTCGATGGGGGTGTGCCCCATTCACGCAGGCGATGATTTTTCTAGTTTAAATCTGGGCACCGAGGGAGGCAATCCGCTTTATGATGGATCGTGGAGGGGATCGTATCTATTATTTTATCTGCTATTTTCAATTTCCTCAGATATTTGAGGGAATAGATCCCGGTGATTAGTGCGAGATTGTGGTGCGTCTGCCGGATCAGATCAGAGATCGTTGCCTGTCACAGTTATGAGGACTTGTTGAAAAACCCAGATCTGCAGGCGTTGCGTGGAGCATGGAAAGGTTGCCCATGTGGCTCTTGCGTGTAAACAGAGTGTGGCTCTTCGAGTGGTCAGCTGCAGTGCCTCATGCTGGATCGGTCGTGCCTTTATTTAGCTAAACTGTGAGAGAAATGTACTCGTCCGATTGAGTATTGAGTCGAAGAAGTATACGCAGCAAACCGAGATCAGCGACCTTCATTGGCTGGATCCCTGTGTGCGTTGTATGCTTTGGTTTTGCTGTAGCAATTGGCGGTGAAGGACTCATTCTTTTGGCTACCTGTCTTACCATTTTTTTTGTATTATTGCTCTGAGACAGTCATCTAGTTTTATTCATTCAGATGTGTTCTCTAGGCGTGAATTGGGGGTCACTCATGAGCTAATAACAGGTGGTGCTGGTTATATTGGTTCACATGCTGTTTTTCGACTTTTAAAGGATTCCTACAGAGTAACCATTGTGGATAATCTTTCACGGGGAAATCTAGGGGCTGTAAAGCTTCTTAAAGAACAATTTCCAGAATCAGGAAGGCTGCAGTTTATTTGTGCTGACTTGGGTGATAGCAAAGCGGTAAATAAAATATTTGCAGAAAATGCATTTGACGCAGTAATGCACTTCGCTACTGTGGCTTATGTGGCTAAGATCAAACCATAGGGATGGAGAATTTCTTGGGCGATAAGCAAGAAGAGGGAAAGCGGGGAAGTCCATTAGGGTATTGAAAAGGCTGAGTGGTCATGCGGTTATGGGGGTCCATCTTGTGAGGCTTCTGTGGAAATAATGGCGCCTATTTTTTTTCAAGAAAAGCTTGGTGTTGCATCTGGTATTTGGTGCAGAATGATCTGGTGCTTGGCTGGGGCTTGGATTTTGCCTTGAGGAGATGTGCAGCAGGACGGAACAAGATTGGTGTGGCTGCTGGGATTCGAGCCCAGGTCTCCACGAATCAAAAAGTGCGCTGCTCAAACTCAGTCAGAAGAGAGGCATCGCAAGTGTAACAATGTTGTCCACGTGGAGTTTGACTGAATCTCTAGCAAGACAGCCCGATGTGCTACATGGGGGTCGGATCTGCTGGTGTGCTGCGTGAACCATGGAGATCGTTGGCGAATCTTCTGCTGGTAGATCACCCGTTTCGATGTGTGAATCCTACTCGGATCTGGTGCGGTGAGTGTGGAGAAGCGATCTGCTGCAAAGGAAGCGTGGATCTGGAATGAAGGGGCCGAAGGTACATGCTCACAGTGGCCGTTGAGATCGGTGCCAAGCTGTGGTGTGGAGGTCGAGCCGGAGGCCGACCTGTGTGAGTTTCAATCCACGAGATCGAAGCACTGGAAAGTGGATTAGATTAAATACTCCTCGTTGGTTGAGGAGTATTTACAGTTGGTTGAGGTGGAAGAGTTTCGATCCTTGTGAGATCATCAGATCATCACGTGTGTAGATTAGTAGTTTCGAATAGTAGTGAAAAGAAAACTGGAGACTTCCCTGGAGGCAGAGAAAGCCTGGGCAGAGGATTTCTTTCACTTGGCAAGGTGCTATGGAGGCCATCAGTTTGAAATGAGGGCCGGTTAGCATGGTGATGGAAAAGCCATAACAGTTGGGTTCGAATTTATTTGGTAATACGTTGCCACTGCAACAGTAAAATGTGGTATTTATAAATGTTTTGGAATTTTAATCATTGAGCTTAGCTAACTCAATGGAGTGATTTTGTTAGAATTAGCTACTCTAACAAATCATGCAGGTAAATCCAAGACAATTAAATCAGAAAGATGATGCAAATGTGGTGGGTAACAACGTTGAATTGCACCAAATATTAATTTTGTGCAACAATGATATCAAAGGAGCAACGACAATGTTTATGGTGGACAACAAAGTAGATTTTTTGTTTGACTTAGTGTGGTTTGTGGAATAGACTCCCTAGCATGTTATTGTAATAGTCAGTGTATGTACCATAAACTCCAAATGTTGAATGTAAGCCTTGTAAAGGTATTTGAAAGTTCGTGGTGATCTTAAAACCACTTTGTAATGGTTTATGGTCAGCCTGAAACCATCTTTTATCACTTGAAAGTGAGGGTTGGTGGTGAGCCAGAAACCATCTATATAGTCTTTGTGACTGAAGTGCCTTTGTGGCCAGCTTGCCTTTGTGGATGAATGGTTGGTGGTGAGCCAGAAACCATCTATATGGTCTTTGAGGCTGAAGTGCCTTTTGAAGCTAGCTTGCCTGTGTGGCGGAATTGCCTGTGTGGCTTAAAGTGCCTTTGTGCTTGTGTGTACATGAGAGCTTTGTGCTCGTAGGAGCAGGTGGACTGCAGAACACCTGGCTCAGACTCAGATGATTTTCTCTGAGTAGAAGGGGATTGGTGTTTTTTGCACTAACAGCAATGCCAGGAAGGCCAACTGACGCATCTGTTAGGCCATTAATCGTGCCAATGGGTGCGGGTTTTTTCGTTCAGGATCGCGCCAATTCACCTTCAAGGGGATCCGTGGATCGGAGAAGTTGTGGATCTGTCCGAGGGTGGCAGATTGTGTTTTTGGAGGTTTTGTACATGCAATTCGTGTGATGATGGTGGATTTGACTATCATGACAAGTAGTCATTAAGGGGGGGAGTTGGAAATAATTAATTCCTACTTGTCTATGGTTGTAATTTTCTAATTGAGGAGCTTGTTCCTACCTAATAGGAATAAGCTAGAATATAGTTTCTCCTAGTTTAGTGTGTGGTTGAGAGAATCTCTCAACCACACTACTGTACGTCTAAGATAGCATTCCTATCTTGAGATTATTGATTGTATAAATTTGTGTGTAATTTCCTCATTCAACAATTAATAGAATATATTTTGAGTGACTGCAATTTTATCTATTTTTTGGTTTCTTTGGAAAGCAATAAAGAAAGATCCATCTTTTTTTCCACAAATGAAGTTGAATATATATAAAAACCTACTTATTGTACACATATATTATGGATGAAGCAAACTCTTCAAGACATGTATGTTGAGTACAAAGAGCCTCTTCCCATCATGGTAGACAACACAAGTGCAATAAGCATATCCAAGATTCTTCATTCTAAGACCAAGAAAATACCAATCAAATATCATTTTCTAAGAGTACAAGAGGTCAAAAAAGTTGTGAAGTTGGAATATATTGCTTCCAATGAACAAATTGTAGATATCTTCACCAAGCCACTTCCAAGAGAGCAATTTGAATATCTTAGAGAGAAGATGGGTGTTGTGCCTTTTTGAAGGCATTGAGGAGTTTTTCATGAAGTTTGTTATTGTCATATGGCTGCCACAAAGAGCACTTTAAACTACAAATTTTGGACAATGGGTGGCGATTAGTTGTTTTCACACTTTTCAAGGAATTATGAATTGTTTTGCTTGCTTCTTCTTGGTTCATTTCAAGATGGGTTGTTTATTCATGTATATTGTTTCTTCAAGATGGTGTGGTCTCATATATATTCAGGGGGGGATTTTCATCAGCTTAGGGGGAGTACTTTTTGCACCTCTTCAGGGGGGGTACTTCATTCATGGATATGTATCACATTGTTGTTATGTAATTTTTCTTTCCATGTAAAACCCCTTGCCATTGATGCCAAAGGGGATAGAGTATGAGTTGTGTATGTACTCAGCTTCAGATTGTTGTATGTAGATGTAATATTTCTTTTCAGAAGCTAGAGTTTGACATCATTGGCAAAACGAGAGGTTTTTGGCATGTTTGTGTTGCCATTGATGTCACCTGCTTGAAGTCATGTTCTCATGAGTCTCTATGTAAATTCTTGAGTCTATTTTATACTTGTTAAAGGATGTCATATTGATGTGAAATGTTCTCATATGTCCCAAAAGGTCTATAGGATAGATGTCATGAGGTAATACAGCCTCATCTAAAGCTGAGCTACACTTGCTCTAGAGGTCTAGTTGATTTTGAGTATGAAGTCTTTTTAAAGTTATGCAGTTGGGTTCCTAATGTCAATATGAGTTTGGAAGGATGGTTTAAAGGTAATTTCACTCCCATGAAGCTCTATTGCAATTTGGAGGGTTGGATATTTTGTTTTAAGCTATGCTCTACCCTAGACACATGGAAGGAGGCTCATTAGAGCGACTAAAATAGTCCAATCACTTGGAGGACAAGCCCATTCGAGTGACCAACTCTTCCAGTTGATTTTGTCGGAGGCATGTGCATGCGAATGAGAGGGTTTACGAGTTTTTCTTCAGATTTCTCTCTCTCCTTTGGAATTAATTTTCTTTTGGCGAAGTTTACTTTCGGAATTTTCTAGAAAAATGACGAAATAAGTCATGGGGCCTCTAGAAGGTGGTTAAAGTTGAAATTATCAAAGGGAAAGTGGAATGAGTGGCTTGATTTTGTCAAGATGCCAATCTCTTTCATATCTAAAGCATGTGAATAGGTTTTGTGTGAGATCTGTCATATGAAAAGTTACTTGACTTAATCATCTCTAGATTTTATAAATATGTGGAGGCAAGAAGTTCATTTGGTTGGTTCTCTAGCAATGTGAGTGAGTGAGTGTGCATGAAGAGAAAGTGCATAAACAAGTGATTATAGGAGTGAGTTCAGAGTTTCAGAATTACAGTGTGTGCTTCAAAATTATCTTTCAACTATGTTTTTTGGAGTTGTGTGTAGAGATTGAAGATAAAATTAGTGTGTGTTGAGAGAATTAATCTCTCATTAGGAGTGTGGATTTGAGGTTGCATCACTGTGCTTAATTGTTGCTAGTCTTGTTTATGCAGTAGTATTTTTAGTTCAGAATTTCATTATCATATTGCATAATTGTTTGTACTTGGATTGGGGGATTCAAGCTAAGTGCATGTTGATTGTCTGTTGTAGGAGTGGGTGCTCCAAGTTGGTTGTAGCCAATATTTCTCATTTCAGTCACGGGGTGGGTGCTCCATTAATAATGGTGGCTATCTGATGTAATGTAAATGAGAATAATTGTGTATTAATAGATAATAAGAAGAAGCATCAAACAATTCAGTGGTTTTTTTCCCTAGAGGGAGGTTTTTCCACCTAAAATCTATGTGTCTACACGTAATGATTGCTTTTATGTTTCATGTGCATGATATTTTTATATTTGTTGAAGTGAATTTCTGAATAAGTTTTTAATTGCAGAAATTTTATGATATTCTAATAATATTGATTCACCCCCTGCCCTTCCCTATATTATTTTTGTCTAACAATAACAACAAGTAACATTTCACATTAGCAAATAGAAACAAGTGTATATTATTTTACATAGAATAGTTAAATTAAATTAACAATTAGTTTAAACTAGTTTTAGTTAAAGACTAATTTGACCCATTTAAAACCATTCAGAACCACCATCCCAAATGGAAAAGAGTTTAATTCTGGGCTTTAATTGGGTGGTATCCCAAATGTTGATGAGGTCATTTTTTCCATCGACATTTTTTTTGCTAGAAGGAGCTACATATAGGTAATCTGTGTAAAGTCTTATTTTAAAAGATTTAAATTAATCATGGCTCCTATACATATTGTTACTTTGGATCATGTTTTTTGTTCATGAAGACCTACTAGAAGCATGCCCAAACAACAACTTGAATCTTTGTCTTAATTGTGATATGATGGTGAAAGTAAAATTTCCACCTTAGATACCCGGATGCGGGTGCTCCCGAGGCACATTCAATGCAGGTTAATGTTTCGTCGGCAGCTGGATATGCACCTGGCGATCCGGCACGGCTCTCATTACCCTCCCGCGATTGAAATGAATTTCTTATGGTACAGGCAGCTTGTCAAGCATTCGGCATTGAATGCGCTCCCTGTTCGAGATTTGGCGCAGGTTGTTTTAATCATGGCTCAGTCTCTGGTTTTGGTTATCATTCTCATCGGGTCTCTCCTCATCCGTTTGCCTTTATTCCTGCATCCCTGTGTTGCTCTGGCAGCTTGGTGGCTTCTCCGGAGTTTGTTCCTTACCTGGCTTGCCCACCCTCGGCCCTGTTCTGTCTGGTCTTGTTTAGTTCCTTCCTCAGGTCTCTCTGTTTTCCTGAAGATGGTGCGCCGCCGTGGTTGTTCTCGCCGTGGAGGTACCAGTGGTAATCGTGGTCGCTCTCAGCCTGCTCCCCAGAATATCATTCCTCTGGCTTCGGCTTCCCCGTCCTCTGATCATGGCAGGCCCTTCCTGCATAACTCATTCCAAACCACCCGTTTTAAATTTCACAGTCGGCTCAATAAACCAATTCTCTCAGCTAGCATTACAGTCATTTTGGCTGAGGAAGAAGATAAGCCCAGCAGCTCAGTCCATACCTCACCTTCGCAGTCTCAGGATGACAGTGTGCTCCAGGGAGATGTGGTAGGAACTGTGTTTAATTGTGATGACTTGCAGGATGCGGGGAATGTTCCTGAGGTCCCTAAGCCTCCAGTAGATACTGCTCAGCACAATTTGACAGCGGTCGAGCCGGCGCACCCTTCTGATGGCAATCTGAACTTGGTAGCTCCTCCAGGTGGCTGCGACACGGGCGCTGGGGACAATGTCGATGACATGTGGATGGGCTCTCCTTGCCGGGTGGAAAAGGATGCTCCGGACCCTCTGCAACATGCATGAAATCTCCGGTACCGCGCCTACTGATGGCAGCTTCCCTTCTGGTTTTTATATCCTATGTGCTATGCTTCTCTGGATTTTGTCAAATATGTTTTGTATCAGGTTCTGGCTAGGTATAGTTATCAGCCATTATGGTCTTATGCTTTGTATCAGGTCTTGGCTCAGCAAGCCCTTGTTTTTGTTAAGTTTTGCATATGGCTATCAGGGCAGCACAGATATTATTAAAGCCATAGTTCTTAACTGCTCTGTAGTGTTGTTCACCATTTTGGTTAGCATTTTTGTATGTAAGGGCTCTGGAAATCATGTATTGGGTCTTCTCAATCCCGGAATTGGGTCACAGGGTTATCTGACTATCAAGGTATCTGGTCTTATGGCCTCTGGGTCAGGGTTGTTGGATGGCTTCAGCCTCCTCTGAGGTCTTAACCTCTCTATAAATATTTTCTCTTTATTAATAGATCTAGCCTTTACATAGATAGAAAAAAAAAGAGAAAAAAAAAATTCCACCTTAGATAATCTTTGTCAATTTGTAAATAAATGCAATTCTTTTTTTTATAACTAATGACAATGAAATTTACAGGTTATTTACTCTCATATTCGAAGGAGGAATTTGTAAATGGTTCAAAACACTATCAGCTATGTTCATACATTCTTGGAACCATTTTTTGAAGGTTTTTCTATCAACTCATAAGAACTACAATTATGAAGATTTTTGTTTAGAAATTGAGAATCTTTCTATGCATGTTGATGAATCTCTTGATGAATTTTACAATTGGTTTATATAATTTTGTTTTAGATTTCTCCTTGAATATATGCCATTAGAAAATAGTTTGCTTGAATTGTTTAATTTTTCACTTAATAATCCTAATGAAACAAATAGTTATGAGCAAGAAATGCAAGAACCTCCATTAGTTACTACTCATTCTAATTCTATTCAACCTATTGATGAACATAAAATTGTATCACCACCACAAACTTTAGGAGCTTGTTTCACACATTTTTGGACTTAAGAAAACGATTATAAATATCCGAATCTGAAATTTGAAAATTTTCCTAAAACACCTTTTAATTCCCCTGGTCATGAACTAGGATCAATAAAACTAGAAACATCTAATTCCACGAATGGAAAAATTAATAATACTATTTCTTCTAAAAATAATCTTGAAGAAAAAACAAACTTGTTTTACTCAAGATTTGCATAATAATAAAAAATATCTGGTAGAAGATGTTTCATCTTTTAATGACCAAGATCATACCGTTTTTATTGAATCATCCAATCCTTTATATTCAGGAAGTAATAAATACATGTATCCAGATCTATTTTTAGATCTATTTTTAGATTTAAATACATGTAATAATGATTTAGGTAACCCTGATGTCAAAAGTCTTATTGCAGATTTTACTGAAGAAGAAATTTGTAAGAATGAACCAAGTTGTGTGGACTTAATTCAATATGAATCTAAAATTGATATTTTTATTGAATCTCTTACTTATCCTTTCTAATGATTATAAATATTCACATCCATTTCACGACTTGCAAGAGAAAGAGGTAGTATTTGATGGTTACCCTGATTTTAATGATATTGATCTAGTTCCAACACAAATTGATATTCACTCATTTACAAAATCTCATGTTCTTTCTTCATTACGTTTTCCTAAGCAGAAATCTGAAAATATTTCTCTTGATTGTGTTAACTTTGGGTGACCTGATTCGCTACAAGTTTCCAACAAGATTCATAATGATTTTACATTAGAAACATGTTGTGATAATGTTGTGACAAATCACTATTCTTTTCCTCTTTATGGTTTTATTGTTGTAGATAGGAATTGGTCCGAAAGTTTCCCTACTAATTTTAGATTTAGTAAATAAAATGATATTGTACGTATAACAATTATCTTGAAGAACCAGACTCCTTTTCCACTCTTGTATATCTGTCAGTATCCTTTATGGGAAAAGGATAGTCCCTTAAATATTTTGAGGGCTAACACAATTTCTTTTGATCTGATAACATCTTTATAAACAAATTTTAATCGGTTTCTTCAAGGTATATTTACTAATTCTTTCAATTGTACATATCAAGATAGAATTGAATTATGGCTCGAGGAATCTTACATGAGGAAGTTTCCTGTAAATAAACCTATTTTATTGTACAAAACTTTGTTTTTAATTTACATAGCACAATATTGATTCTATTGTTATTAATAACTCATGTTGTATATATGATTGCAAGATTAAAATAGCTTGATTGGATCCACTCGAAATATAATTTGACCTAGTTTTAGTATACTTTATTAGAGTAGGAAAGGAATAGGAATACGCTTGTCCTTTATTTTAGTTCAATTTCATTAACTTATTAAAATTATGTATATTTTAAATAAGAAAGTAATGAGCTTGTTAAATAAGCCTTGCTTTAGCTTTTAATGGTTATTCATGGTGATTTCTTTGGAAAGGAACAAAAATGACTGAAAGTTATTCTAGCAAGAACTCTTCATTGAAGCAACACTTTCAAGTTTCTAACAACATTCATGCCAACATTACATAGGCTTCTTAGTATGATCAATTTTTTTCTTTTATTTTTCTAAGTGGTACTTATTGATGGCTTGTTTCTTAGCAATTAGTTTAGATTGAATAATTAGATGATCTTCAACATATACAATTTTCTAGGAAAATGCATATTTGTCCCTACATATTTTTGCTCTGTGGGAGAATGTCAAGATCTATAAGGTAAACTTGAATTCAAATTATTCTAGGTATGTGTCCATATGTTGATCTTCATCTGCTATTAGTTTTCATTCTAACTCTCATTTTCTCTTTTAGCCCAATATTATTCTCATCTTTGTCGTTTATCTTCTTGTAGGCCATCATTGGCTTAATTGGAGGCTTGACTTTGTTAGAAAAATAAATTGGTTTTAGAATAAAGAAGTTGTAAAAAAACCTTAATACTAAAAAGGAAAAATCATCAAGATGCAATCAAGGAAGCTTCCTTTTCCTTTCCACATTTTTCTTATTATCTTGTTTACATTTTTTTTCAAAACTTATTGTAAGTCTTATCTCGAAAACATCGATCATAAAGACTTGCAGGTTTGGTTTTGGAGCAAGATTTGTGAAAGAAAGTAAACCCCTTATAACGTGCTCATATGCAAATTTTAATTACAAATATCATTTAGATTGGAGAGCTTGTTTTCAATAAAAGGCATAAATAACAAACCCACCAAGCAAGACAATATTTTACTCTTGACATAATGCAAAGAATGTAAGAATATCTCGATTGTTTATGTTAAGATGCTTCTTCTATCTTGTTTGACTTGAGGCTTATTTATATCATGGATTCTCTTTTTATTTCAAGATTGTGAGGTTTATTATAGCTTATAGTTGTTTGTTTGTGTTTTGAGTACTTCTCGCTTTGATTGGTTTTGGATTTGATTTCATGTCATTTCCAAAGTATATATGGGGGAGAATCTATTTTTATCATCACAATTGATTTACATGGAGAAATATTTACTCTATATTTTCAATAGGATTTCATTTATCTAAAGGTTATTCTTGCTAAGTTTTCATTTTCTCGTACATCAACCATGATTGTGGGGAACATTTAGATATGAATCAAATCTTATAGTTCACTTATATAAAGGAATGAATTAACTATAATATTCACTTTGAATCCTTTCCATACCACTCCACAATTAAATCCTCTATATTGGTAGATGAAGAGAAGACTAGTGAGGTCAAATTTAAATAGTATCACATATATTTCCTTAAGAAGAAAACCTCTTGTACCAACCAGCCATCTTCAACCAATTGCTAAAATAAATTATCCAAATATACTAATAAAAAAGGTGGCACATAAGAGAGTTAAAAACACTTATGTGTGGGAAGAGTATGTGCACCCACCAGGGTACTAAACCATCTCACAAGGAGAAGGTAAATTCATACATGCTACTGAGATAACTTCATTGAGGTACTAAATAGGCTCACTGACAAAGCAATGTCGAGAAAAATGTAATTTTATAACAGATGCATGCTAATATTTAATAACCTCATAGCTATTTTCAATATCCAATAGTAGAGAGGTAATTAAAAGTGAATACACATTCCCTATATTTGGATTCATTATTTAGAATTGGGCATTCTAGTACTTTTGTTTTTAAGAACTTATATTACTATGATTCTATCTTATGTGGGACCTTTAGAGATGGTTTGATGTGTGAGAACATTTTGGAAACCCCTATTTTGACCTTGGTAAATTTATTCCTATTATCTTAACCAAAGATAACTGCTTTGTCCCCTTGTCTCCAATTGTTGTGGGAACACCACTCCCCTTAATTTTAAAAATTTGTGGGACCGTCCATATAAATTTGGTTAATGTTATCATTATCCCAATTTTCTTTTCTTAGAGTGTGTTCGACTTTTTCAACTTTAGTTGGTTATTGCTCCATTGCTTTTGTTTTCCTTCTAACTTTCTCATGGCAAATATTTCGTCTAATTTTATTGCATACTTTGAAAGTAACGATACTTTGAAACTTCCCTTAGTGGCATTTTGTTGGGTGAAAAATATTTGGAAAATAATTTGATAAGAATCACCCAGACGTAACCATGAGCATTGAAATTGGATCTAATTGAGCATTGCTATATCATTTTGATAAATAATATTGAAAAAAATAAATTATTTAGCGAATACAATTTTATTATACTCATTGGTGGGCTATAGTAAAAAATAACCTTATAAAAATAGACTATATTTACGTTAGTATAAGAGACTCTTAGATGATTGATTTTTAGCTTTAGTTTAGGTTTTACTTCAGTTTAAATCTAGTTTTGAGAATTAATTTATATATATATATATATTATTTTTTCTCAACTTAATTATATTATAAATAAATAAATCTTATAAAAATAGACTATATTTACATTAGTATAAGAGACTCGTAGGTGATTGATGTCTAGCTTTAGTTTAGGTTTTACTTCAGTTTAATCCTAGTTTTGAGAATTAATTTATATATATTATTTTTTCTCGACTTAATTATATTATAAATAAAAAAGTCTTATAAAAATAGACTATATTTACATTAGTATAAGAGAATCTTAGGTGATTGATGTTTAGCTTTAGTTTAGGTTTTACTTTGTCAGGGCAGGTGGTAACTCCTCAAATGAAATCTATTTATTCATTTAGTTTTCTCATAGTTATATACATGAGGGAATGACTCTTGGGTTTCATCTATCGATGACTCTTCCTTTTCCATTATTTATCATTTACATTATTTACAATTGTTCACCCAATCCCCATGATTAGGTGTCAACATTCCCCTCCTTAATCTGAAGGGATGTTGGTGAGTCCAAGCAGCGTTCTGAATCCTTCAAGATTTTCTCTTCCAAGTGCTTTGGTGAAGATGTCTTCAATATGCTCATTAGTGGAACAATGATGTAGATGGATTGTCTTGGCTTCAACATGATGTCGAATGAGATGTTATTTTGTATTGATGTGCTTCGTTCAATCATGGAACTTTGGGTTCTTGGCCAACTTTATTACAGAGGTGTTGTCAATCATGAGTGGAGTCGAATGTACTTGTTTTACCTGCAAATCTTCTAAAATTTTCCTCAACCGCACAATTTATTATGTTGTCTAGGCTACTGCCACATACTCTGCCTCTGCTGTGGAATCTCCTGGAATTGATTATTTGTGTGATCTCCAAGAGACAGCTCCTGATCCAAGACTCACAGCATAACTAGAAGTAGATACCCCAGTTTCTTTGTCTCCATCGAAATCTGAATCGGAGTATCCAATCAAGCTGAAGTCACCCACCTGTGTATACTTGAGTCGAAAGTCTTGAGTTCCCTTCAAGTACTTTAGAACTCTTTTTGTTGTAGACCAATGTCCCTCAAAAGGCTTTTTCATAAACCTGGAGAGGATTCCAACAGCAAACGAAATGTATGGTCTGGTAGTAGTAAGGCACATTTGTTCTGTTGGGGATTATAAGGCAGAGTTGTTTGATTCCTTGTTGGCGAAGATAGTTTTCAAATTCATCTGAAGTGTATTATTTTCCATTACCAGTGCGAATAGATTCAATATGAGATTGTGCATCATTTTCAATCCATGTATGAAAGTTCTTGAATGTTTGAAAAGCATCAAATTTTCTCTTCAATAAATAAACCCAACACATTCTGGTGTAGTCATCAATAAATGTCATCATATATTTATTTCCATTTGCAGAAAGAACAGGCATTGGACCACATAAATCTGAATGAATGAGTTCAAGTTTTGTATGTGCTCTGGAATGTGAATCATGAAACGACTGGTTGTTATGCTTTCTAGAATGCAAGCATCACATTGCTTAAGTTTCCTAGGAATTGTAGGCAAACCATTAACACAATGTTTCTTCAACAAGCAGAGACTGTCATAGTTCAAGTGTCCAAATCTAGCATGCCATAATAAGCTTAATGGAAATGTACCTTCATCATACTGAGAATTGTATGAGAAATTTTGTGCACGAGAAGAGGAACCTTGCAGCTTGAGAAGCCTTTATTCTTCTATCCCTGTCATGACAAGTGAGCAATCTGATGCTTTTCTCACCTCAACCTTTCCATTAAACATATGAATGGAGTGTCCTTACTGGTGGATGTGAACCAAGTAAAACAAGTTTCTCCTCAGTTTTGGGAGATATAAAACATGATGCAGAAGAAAGTCTAGAAGACCAGGCAATTTGAGCCTGATTGTGCCAAGCCCTAATGGCTTGATCTTTGATTTTTCTACAAAGTGTATTGCTCCATCAACATTGTCAGTAAATTCTTCAAAAAAATCTCTTCTAAAATTCATATGGCAAGTTTCTCCTGAATCAAGCAACCAAACTTTTTTCCAAGAAGCAATGAAAGCATTAAACAAGTCTTCATTTACTCCAATATTACAATGTGCCACAACATAGTGATTGGATTCAGCTGCTTTACCTATCTCTTTTTCATTCATTTTACCTTTGGGATGATTTCTTTCCTACTCAACCATGTCCCAAGGAAACTTTCATGTGGATGCATCATGTGATCCATTTCTATTGCAACGTATGCAATGCAAATTTGACTTTTATCCTTGAGAGTGTCTGTCCCCCCTGCCTCTGCAATTTCTTCTTCCTCTTGTTGGAAATAATACTCAGAGGGGGGGTGAATCAGTATTATCTAATTCTTTTAATAAATCTTCCTTATTTGATCTTTGAATTATTTTTGCATGTCAGTACCATAAAATAATGAGCATGAACAAAGAAAACAGATAGTCACACCAAAGAACACAAGATGTAAGGTGGAAACCCAATGTGGGTGAAAACCACCTGCTGCAATATGTCTCTATCTTCTTTCAAATTAGAAACTCCTTTTACAATGGTTTTGTATTGGTGCAGTCCTTTACCAGTACACAGGCTGCAACCTGCAGAGAGCTACAACTCTCTCTCTCTCGTTTTCCAGTCTCTCCTGGAAGGGAGCTACAACCCCCTACTTCTTTTCTTACTAGGACCACTTTTCATAAATTTTCAAACTGGATCCATAAGCATCAAATGATCATCAAGTATAAGAAAATCACCCAGTCAACTGTAGTAACCAGATCAACAATAATAGAACCAAACCCAGAACACCTTATCAACAGAAAAATACAGCCAAACAAAATGTCTTAAGACAGATACGCAGTTCTTCTTTCTCTGGTCTGCGTGCGCACGCACCTCACCTTCTGCTCCCCTGCGTATACCCGCAGAGTCCCTTCTGTCGCACTGCGTATCCACGCACTGTTTCTTCAACCGCGCTACTTACTGTTACTGCAGGTACGCACCTAGAGACGCTATTACGCCGCGTACTGTTGCAGCAGGTACGCGCCCAGAGATACTATCGCGCCGCGTACAGTTACTGTGCGTACGCACCTGAACCTTCGTCGCTCTGCGTACCCACGCAGTTATCCTGTTTCTGCTCTGCGTACCCACGCAGATCTTCTGTTTCTGCTCTGCGTACCCACGCAGATCTTCTGTTTCTGCTCTGCGTACCCACGCTGCGCTCCTGTAAAACACCTGCGTACTTCTGATTAGGGCCGAATAGGCAGTCCACCAGAGTGGCACAGATGCTCAGATGCCCAGATCTGATCATGCGCTCGAGAGATCACCCTTCACAGATTCACTTTCAACTTCATATAGATCAAGCTTTTAAGACCATAACCCAAAATTTCAGATCTTAAGATATTCAATTACAAAGATACTTAGCCAAGTGATCTCCTTTGCTTTATATAGGCAAGCTCCTCCTAAAATCATGGATCAATACCACGAGCCAAAACCATAGAAACACAAATACCGTCGGCTAGTTAAACATAAGAGACCCCACGTGTGCTTTTCTTTGCCTTGAAATGTGTGCACTGGGGTACGCACCTCCTGGATGGCTTATCTGTGTATCAGGCCGCAGTCCCTTCATGGTGTACCTGCAGGTACGCACTTTCTGAACTGATCTCCTGCGTACTTCTTAATTTTCAATATATTGAGAGCCTTGCCATGGGGGTTGCCATCAAGTACAACATCTGTAACATATAGCCATACCAGAACCATAATGCCAACAATCTCCCCCTTTGGACTTGATGGCAACCTCACAAACTTCAGCTTCATTCTCCCCCTTTGACATAAAGGGCAAAGGGTTATGCTCCCCCTAAGAACATGCTCCCCTTGAATATGAACCAGATCTGCAGCGAAGAACCATAATCCACCATGAAAGAGATAGAGACATATTGCAGCTACTTCCAAGATCTCCTTCTGCACATCCTCCATAATGCCAACAATGCATTATATGCTCCCCCTGAACCTATACCATCAATCAGAAGAGGTTCAGCAATAAGATGATGCATCAACAACCCCCAGCTTTTGCCTGAGGTATTCAAAAGTGTCCCTGGGCAATGGTTTGGTGAGAATATCAGCAACTTGTTCCTTAGAAGGAACATACTCCAACTTGACCTTCTGTTTAAGCACTTGTTACCGGAGAAAATGATACTTGATTGGTATGTGCTTGGTTTTTGAATGCATAACAGGATTCTTTGAGATGCTGATTGCACTTGTGTTATCACATAAGATGGGGATTGGTGGTGTACAAGTGATTTGAAAATCCTGCAAAGTCTGCATCATCCAAAGGAGTTGGGTGCAACAAGATGCAGCAGCAACATATTCCGCTTCAGCTGTAGACAAGGCAATCGAACTCTGTTTCTTGCTAAACCAAGATACCAGTATGGAACCCATAAAGAACGCACCACCACTTGTGCTTTTCCTGTCATCCACGCTTCCGGCCCAATCTGCATATGTATAAGCATGAAGTGTAAGATCTGTATCTCTAGGATACCATAAGCCATAATTTTGAGTCCCTTGAAGATATTTGAAAATTCTCTTCACTACCTGAAGATGAGTCTCCTTCGGATTTGCCTGAAATCTTCCAACTATTCCAACTGCATGCATGATGTCCGGTCGGGTACCTGTCAAATAAAGTAAACTTCCAATCATAGATCTGTAGGTTGGTTGATGTACTGCTGCAGATTCATCATTTGCACTGAGGCTACATCCTGTGACCATGGGTGTACATATTGGTTTTGCATCTTCCATGCCATATTTCTTCAAAATCTGTTTGAGATACTTGGTTTGAGATAAAAAGATTCCTCCTTCTTTTTGTTGGATTTGCAAACCAAGGAAATATGTCAGTTCTCCTAGCAAGGACATTTCAAATTCTTTCTGCATGACCAAGGCAAAGCTTTGACTCATAGCTTCTTCATTGCTGCCAAAAATAATGTCATCTACATACACAACAAGTATTAGCAATTTGTCATTTTCAACTTTTACATAAAGATTGCTATCTGCTGATCCTTTTGAAAAGCCTTGTTGATGAAGATATTTGTCCAAACGGTAGTACCAAGCCCTTGGAGCTTGTTTGAGACCATAGAGAGCCTTTTTCAATCTGCATTCAAGATTTGGATCATTTCCAAGAATGAACCCATCTGGCTGTTCAATGTATACTTCTTCTTCCAAGTCACAATTCAGAAAGGCTGATTTCACGTCCATTTGAAATACTTTGAAGTTTTGAAAACTTGAGAGAGCAAGGAACATTCGGATGGCCTCAAGTCTTGCAACAGGAGCAAAGGTTTCTTCAAAGTCTATTCCTTCTTGCTGCGCATACCCTTTACAAACAAGTCTGGCTTTGTTTCTAATTACTTCTCCATTTTCATTCAATTTATTTTTGAAGACCCATTTTGTTCTGATAACATTCTTATCCTTTGGTCTAGGAACCAGCTCCCAAGTGTTGTTCTTTTCGATCTGCTCAAGTTCTTCATCCATTGCTTTCACCCAACATTCATCTTTGCATGCCTCTTTCACATTTTGTGGTTCAGTAGAGGAGAGTAATGCCAAATAGCTTGAAGCTTCTGCAACTGTTCTTCTTGTTTGTACACCTGCTTCTTTCTGCCCCATAATCTGAGATTCTGGATGATTCTTCTGAACATATCTGGATGGAGTCTTTTCTTCTATTCTTGTTTGCTCCTCTGGTTCTTCTTGAGGTTCTTCTTCTTCATCACTCTGTCGTTGGGGGTAGCCTTCATCTTCTTCGATGTCTTCATGATGTACTTGCCTAGGAATGTATCCCTTCTCATCAACCACTACATCAATGTTGTCAACAATTCTGCCAAGTCTTTTATTGTAGCATTTGTATGCTTTGCTATGTGGAGAGTAACCAAGAAGAATGCCTTCATTTGCTCTAGGTTCAAGTTTGCCAAGTTTCTCATCAGTATTCTTGATATAGCATTTGCTCCCAAAGATTTTGAAGTGTTTTACCGAAGGAGTCCTACCACTCCAGAGCTCATGAGGAGTTTGAGTGCTGTTCACCCGGACATTTGTTTTGTTGAGAATAACAACTGTAGCATGTGCAGCTTCACCCCAGAAAGTTGCGGGAGTTCCTGACTCATCAAGCATAGCACGAGCCATTTGTTGGACTGTTCTGTTCATTCTTTCCACAACTCCATTTTGCTGAGGAGTTCTTGTTGTAGAGAATTCTCTTCTTATCCCATGTTCTTCACAGAAATCGAAAAATTCATTTGAGGTAAATTCCCCACCTCTGTCGGATCTGAGGCACTTAATTTTGTGACCTGATTCATTTTCAACCAAAGCTTTGAAGGATTTGAATTTTTCGAATGCTTCATCTTTGTGCTTCATAAGTCCTAACCAGACAAACCTGGAGAAATCGTCAATGAATAATATCAAGTATTCTTCTCCTCGAGGTGTTCTTTTCCTGATAGGACCGCATGTATCTGTATGTACTAGCTCAAGAGGCATGCTAGCTGATCCTTCTTTCTCTGGAAAGTTAGTTCTGGTTTGTTTTCCAAACTGACATGATTTGCATATGGTGTTGTCAGGAATTTTGATATCTGGAAGATCGTGAACTACCTAATATTTGCATGCTTTCCTTATTTGTGAAAAGCTTAGATGTCCCAACCTCCGATGCCATAACCAGTGCTCATCATCCTTGCTCAGATAGCATTGTTGTTGTCCTTCTTCAAATATGTACAGATTATTTGGAGTTCTTTTTCCTTTGATCACTGTTTTACCTGTATCAAGATCACGAACAAGACATCCATTTGATCTGAATATAACCTCGGTTCTTTGATCACACATCTGGCTGACACTTAGAAGATTATGCTTCAATCCATCAACATACAAAACATTTCTAGCCTTGACCTTTTCTTTTAACTGAGCAATGCCTTTTCCTTTTATAGTTGTAGGAGTATCATTTCCAAAAGAGACTTTATTTCCCTTTTCTAGAGCAGAATATGACTCAAGTTTTTCTTTATCACCTGTCATATGCTTCGAACATCCACTGTCAATGTACCATAGATTTTCTTGTCCCTCTGCATAAAATGCTATCCCACATCTTTCTGTTTGTGGTTCCTTTATTCTCCATGTTTTGGTGCTTGAGGCTTGTTCCTTTTTCTGCTGAAACCTGCTCCTGCATTCAGAGTCTTCATGACCAAAGTTATTGCAAATAGAACATTCAACTTCATTTTCAAGAACCGAAAAGTTGTTATAGGTCCTTTTTGTAATCCCGATCATACTTCTTTGTTTTTGAGCTTCCCTAGTCATGATTGTTTTATATGCAACACATTGAGCTGCTTTGTGACCAAAGTTATGGCAAGAAAAGCATTGTCCATTGAAGAAACTTCTGCGGTTATCGAATCTACCAGCCAATTGATTGTAATTTCTATTGTCATCTATTCTTGAACCAAATTGTGAAGATTTTACCTGTGGCTGGTTGTAGCTTTTGTTCACCCTTATGATGGATTTCCCCTGATAGTTTCTGTTTGTAATTCGTCCCTGCTTTACCTGATGATCTTCATTGTGCTTTTGCTCATTTCTTCTTGCTGCATCAAGATAACTTTTTGAGGTGGATGCTTGAGAAGTTTCTCCATTATAGCCCAGACTTGTCTTGTTTAGAGGAGACCGCTGCACATTGATAATCTCATCTAAAGTTTCAGATCCTTTGACAAACTTAAGATTAATAGCTTTTGTTTTCTCAATCTCTTTTCTAGGACCAACAATTTCACCTTCTAATTTTTCAAGATGTTTTTCCTTTTCATCAATTTGAAATTGTAGAGTATCAATGATCATATTCTTTTCTTCTATACATCTCTTGAGTCTAGTAATTTCATCATAAAGGTTATCCACATCTATAGCATCCATATAATCATCATCTTCAAATGCCATTAACAACTTATATTCATTACCTCGTTCATCTTCATCACTGTTTGATAGACCATCACTATCTTCATGAGTGTAGTAGCTTTTCTTATTTGCATTCTGTTTCTTGTTCCATCTAGCAGGTTCCTTTCCTTTATCCTTATAAGGACATTTTGCAGCATAATGACCTACTCTTCCACAAGCAAAGCATTTAAAAGGTAACTTACCTCTGAACCTTCCAAAACCCCTTTGAAGATTTCTGACAAAATTTGATTCTTCTTCCTCTTCTTCTGGGACGTGGCTTGCTTCATAATAATCTCCTTTGCCTAATGCCTTGAAAGCAGCTTCTCTTCTGTCTGATGGACCTCCCTTTCTCATTTCATAAGCAGTTAGAATTCCATGTAGCTGAGACATAGTAAGAATTCATAGATTTTCCTTTTCTTCTATTGCAGATACTTTAGATTCAAACTTGGGGGACAATGATCTTAGAACCTTTTCAACCACAATAGCCTCTTTTATTTCTTCACCCAAATTCTTCATACAATTAACAACCTCATCTACCCGAAGAAAATAGTTAGCCACACTTTCATCATTATACATCTTGAGAGTCTCATACTGAATTCTGAGAGTTTGAAGTTTAGCACGCTTTACCTGTTCATCTCATTCATAACTCGTGACAATTTTGTCCCATATCTCTTTTGCGGATTTATAGTGCATTACCTTCATGAATTCCGATTGGGATATACATCCTAATAGAGTACTGACTGCTTTCGCATTTGTTTCATACTTCTTTTTCTCGGCTGCATCTGTAGGAGTAGCTGAAGGAAAAGCGTCGCCTGTCTCTACAATGTCCCAAACTTCTGTACCAAGAGATTGAAGATAGGCAGTAACTCTTACCTTCCAATAATTGAAGTTTGTCCCATCAAAAACCGGTGGCCTGATTGATGCTTCTCTCTCGTAGTTTCTCATGATGAACGATCTACCTTCAAGCGATCAAGCTTCTCTGAAGGACCTGCTCTGATACCAATTGTTGGAAATAATACTAAGAGGGGGGGTGAATCAGTATTATCTAATTCTTTTAATAAATCTTCCTTATTTGATCTTTGAATTATTTTTGCATGTCAGTACCATAAAATAATGAGCATGAACAAAGAAAATAGATAGTCACACCAAAGAACACAAGATGTAAGGTGGAAACCCAATGTGGGTGAAAACCACCTGCTGCAATATGTCTCTATCTTCTTTCAAATTAGAAACTCCTTTTACAATGGTTTTGTACTGGTGCAGTCCTTTACCAGTACGCAGGCTGCAACCTGCAGAGAGCTACAACTCTCTCTCTCTCGTTTTCCAGTCTCTCCTGGAAGGGAGCTACAACCCCTTACTTCTTTTCTTACAAGGACCACTTTTCATAAATTTTCAAACTGGATCCATAAGCATCAAATGATCATCAAGTATAAGAAAATCACCCAGTCAACTGTAGTAACCAGATCAACAATAATAGAACCAAACCCAGAACACCTTATCAACAGAAAAATACAGCCAAACAAAATGTCTTAAGACAGATACACAGTTCTTCTTTCTCTGGTCTGCGTGCCCACGCACCTCACCTTCTGTTCCCCTGCATATACCCGTAGAGCTCCTTCTGCCGCACTGCGTATCCATGCACTGTTTCTTCAACCGCGCTGCTTACCGTTACTGCAGGTACGCACCTAGAGACGCTATTACACCGCGTACTGTTGCAGCAGGTACGCACCCAGAGATACTATCGCGCCGCGTACAGTTACTGTGCGTACGCACCTGAACCTTCGTCGCTCTGCGTACCCACGCAGTTATCATGTTTTCGCTCTGCGTACCCACGCAGATCTTCTGTTTCTGCTCTGCGTACCCACGCAGATCTTCTGTTTCTGCTCTGCATACCCACGTAGATCTTCTGTTTCTGCTCTGCGTACCCACGCTGCGCTCCTGTAAAACACCTGCGTACTTCTGATTAGGGACAAATAGGCAGTCCACCAGAATGGCACAGATGCTCAGATGCCCAGATCTGATCATGCGCTCAAGAGATCACCCTTCACAGATTCACTTTCAACTTCATATAGATCAAGCTTTTAAGACCATAACCCAAAATTTCAGATCTTAAGATATTCAATTACAAAGATACTTAGCTAAGTGATCTCCTTTGGTTTATATAGGCAAGCTCCTCCTAAAATCATGGATCAATACCACGAGCCAAAACCATAGAAACACAAATACCGTCGGCTAGTTAAACATAAGAGACCCCACGTGTGCTTTTCTTTGCCTTGAAATGTGTGCACTGGGGTACGCACCTCCTGGACGGCTTATCTGCGTATCAGGCCGCGGTCCCTTCACGGTGTACCTGCGGGTACGCACTTTCTGAACTGATCTCCTGCGTACTTCTTAATTTTCAATATATTGAGAGCCTTGCCATGGGGGTTGCCATCAAGTACAACATCTGTAACACATAGCCATACCAGAACCATAATGCCAACACCTCTTCCTCTATAAGAGTGTTAAGCGAGATTATTATCTCTATGTGCAAGACACACAACCTGTTCAGAAGACTGAGGAGTTGTCTTCTTCCCAGAATCTTTCTCTCTCTAAGAATATTTATTCACAAGGGAGTCAAAGGTAATTTCTTTGAGGTTTCCATTTACTTGCAATGACTCAAGATAATTTGAGTAAGTGGGATAAAGTTCATTGACAAAGTTATTAAAGGAATGTCCAGTTCACCATTAGTGACTTTGATATCATACATAATAGATTTTACTTCTGATGCAAGAGAAAGAGGATCATGATTTTGTAATTCAAGGATGAATAATTTAATCATGAGTTGAACAACTTCAAGTCCAGCGTGTGAGTCATAGAGTTCCTTCAGTTTTTGCAAGGCTTCGAAAGCATTTGAAAATGACAAAATATGGTGACTCACCAAATGGCGAATTCCTTGTCTCATGTAGGCTTTGTTGGTTCATTGTCTCCTTCTCCAACGCAAACTCCTTTCCACAACTCATTAAAAATGAGAGTGTATTTGATATTCCAAGACCACTCAAAATGTTTCTCCTTCCCGTTGAGAACAAATCCCACAATAGAAATCAATGAATGCATTTTATTTTTGTAAAAATTGTATTCTATGTAAATTTACTCTGCTACAAAAAAAAATGCACTTCTAATGTAAAAAAAGAACTGCACTGTAATAGCAATATTCTGAAGAAAAAAATGCAATTATGATAGCAATATGACAGAGGTATTATTGGGGGAGGGATTATATGGGGAAGGAGTGGTATGGAGGAGGGGATATATGGGGGAGGCAACATATTAGGGGAGGTGTTAGCTAGAAGTGGTGATAACACACAACACAGTGTTATATCTGAGATCCAAATGCGCAGTGGGGAGTGGATTTAAAAAAACGAGAGCAGATTTATGGCATAAAATCCAGGAATTCATAGTTCCAATCCTTCACGCCATTGGATCAGTCCTCGTCTTCGTTGGATTCCTCTTTATGCTTCTCCAAGCTCAACTTTCTGGGTGTGGATCGATTAGCAATGCGTTGGGGATCTTGTGCTCAACTATAGGTGTTGTAGAAAGTAGTGTATCTCTCATTCTTGATTGGCAACATTATCTTTCTTACCAACACCATTGTTCACAACGAAAGGCCTTCGCCCAAAGCAGAAAACACATGGCTTGACTTCCTAGCTGGGGTATAGTGGTATTGTAGTCAGAGAGCGGTAGATGGTATGGGAAGAGCATACAACAATCAGTGCAGATTGTTAAAAAACTGCAGTGGAGAGGGGGGTAAGGTATTGCAGCGTACCATGGGAGTTGATGCCGCTAAATTGGTGGTATCGAATACCACCACCACCATTGTAATACACGTATGGAGTCGATTGTAATGTCGCTGAACTAGGGAGTGTTGTATGAAGAAACAACTTCGTTGAACCAGAGCATAGTGTGTAGGATGGGTCGAGAGGCAGTGTGGTGTGGGAATGTTGAATGCAGCATTAAACAAACTGTAGAGGGCAGCGTTCAATGGGTATAACGTATACCACAGTGGACCGGAGCCAACAGTGCAGGCAGAGACCAATAATGCAGGTATAACGTATAGAAAGGCACAATATGAGAAACCACCAGGGCAGCGCAGGTGTATAGAATGTAGAGAAGGTGACAGTTCTGCAAAATAGGTAGAATAGGAGGGAGTTACAAGGGCAGAAAAACTAAAAATGGAGTTGGCTCTGATACCATGTCAGGCTAGGAGGTAACTCCTCAAATGAAATATGTTTATTCATTTAGATTGCTCATAGTTATATACATGAGGGAGTCACTCTTGAGTTTCATCTCCAGATGACTCTTCATTTTCCGTTATTTATTATTTACATTATTTACAACTATTCACACAATTCCCATAATTAAGTGTCAACGTACTTCAGTTTAATTCTAATTTTAAGAATTAATTTATATATATTATTTTTCCTTGACTTAATTATATTATAAATTCCAATTTTTTTTTTATAGTTAAACTAACTTTAGTTATACATATTCACCTTTTAGATTCTTTTCACATGATTTTAGCATTCTTAGTTTTAGCTTTTAACTGTGATATATTATATTGTAAAGTTATGTCATTATTATTTTGGCTTACAATTACTTTAGCCATTTTAAACGTTAATATTTTTCTCTTTAGATTTAGTTTAATATTAGCATACTTTAATTTAAGATTTAATATTTATTCCTTTAACTTATACTAAGGTTAAGCTTTAGTTTTTATTTTAATCTTTGATTTTATTTTATATAGTTTTAGTTTTATTTAATTTAAGATGTTTTTAGTTCAATAAAGTTATATTTTAAATTTTTTTTTTTTTTATATTAGAATTAGTTCTTATAATTTTTCTTTAAATTTTGTTATATTAATAAAATTTACATTTCAAAATTATATAATTTGTTTTTGTTTTTATAAAATCTGGTTTGTTTTAAAATAAAATAAAAGATGGTATGGTTTTGATTTTTAAATTATTTATTTAGTTTTAGTTTCATATTGATATCATTTTAATTTTAATTTTAATTCGATTTAATTTTTTTTATAAAATTTTGTTTGTTTTAAAATTAAAAAAAAGGACGGTATGGTATGGTTTTGTTTTTTAATTTAATTAATTTATTAATTAATTTAATTTTAGTTTTATATTCATATCATTTTAATTTTAATTCGATTTAACTTAATTTTAGTTTTATGGTAATTATATTTTAGTTTAATTATATTCTTATTATTTTAGATTATAATATGGTTTAGTTTAATTATCTTAGATATTTATTTTTATTTTTAGTTTTCAAATTATATTTTAGATTTATTTCATATTTGATTGAGTGGATTTTGGGATTGGAGGTTAATAATGGAAGATTTAGAGTGTAAGAAGGAGGAAACAAAGAAAATACAAAAGGTTATAAAAAGAGCATACTCACACACTTGAAGGCGCTTCAGATCCAAAAACTATAGGGGAAATTTTGCAGAGAGATTGTCAATTACATTATTGTAGGATAGAGAGTTCTCTTTAATAGAATAAAGAGAGTTCTAAGATTTTGAAAAGAGGAGGGTATGCATTTTGTAAAACCGATTTTTGACAAAATTTGGGATCTTAAAAGATTTTACAAAGCTTTGGGAGTTAATAATAAGTTTGAATTTCATTGCACTATTGTATGAATTTGTAGGTTTGTTGTTATATCCTCTTGTTAATTTCATTCTGATTTATGTATGTGCATGATTAGTGTATGAATGTTTGATACTGACACTTTGGGTGATTTCATTTATTTTATGTTAACTAAACCTTATGAAGCTATCTTTGCAGGTTTTTGTAGATATAAGTAAGAATTGGATATTGAATTCGATGGGACTTGATTGTAATGGCCACTAACTATTTATTAGTTAATTGCAATCTTGTCTTGATAAATTGTTGTTGTGTTGAACGAATTTTTTCTTTAATATTGTAATTTATCTAATATTGAATCCATTCATTAGGAATTGGACTAAAATATATGTTATGGATTTTTTAATAATTATTTATTGAAAGCATTCCATTACGTATTTGTTTGACCAATTTGCAAATCATATGAACTAATTATATGATTTGAAAACATATCTTAACCTTAGGTTCACTCTCTGTCCTTTCCACTTTTTATTTCTTTACTCTTGACTTGGACGACATCTACATCTTGTCCTAATCAGAATAGAGTAGATTGTATTTCCTTTTGTTAGTTGCATTATAAATTAAAATTGCATTTTCACTTAGGAAATATTTACAGAAGTCTCCTTTTGCAGAAGCAACATTTATATGGTTAGGATGATCCCTTGTTTTAGCTAAGCTAAAGGATTATTTCAAGAAACTGCAAAAAGGTAACTCCTTCTCTTTTGTCTACTTGTAACAGTAAAAAAAATATAAATTAATTTCTTGATAGAAAAAAATATGCTGACAAATAATTTTATATCTATGTTACCTGTGATCAAGGTTTGCTAGATGACAACAAGGTTGTGGGGATGACTCTCCACCCAACCGTAGGCTCAATTGTGCAAGGATTCTGCTACAACTGGCCACCCCCGAGCCTCAATCAACGTACTACTACCAGTGCTCCTAAGTCTTAGTATACCATTCTCCCAAGAGAATGGTAGATAGAATCTCGGAATGATAGAATGCCGGAAAATAATGCCTCTCATCTTCCTTGCCCTCTATTAAATAGAAGTCTCATGCAACTTTCTTTTGATTTCTTTCTTTTTGATAGTTTCCTTTTCTTGTTTTATTTCCTTCTTTTTGATAGTTTCCTTTTCTTGTTTTATTTCCTTCTTTTTGATAGTTTCCTTATTCTTATCTAGAGCTTTAGTATGGTTATTACTATTTTATTTTATTTTAATTTATTTTATTTATTTTCTTTGTATATATTTTTAATCTTATTTATTATTTAACATTTATGATTTATTATTTTTATTATTATTAAGTGATTTATTTATTATTATTTATAATTTATTTTATTAATTATTATTTTTGTATTATTTATTATTTATTATTTTTATTATTTTTATTTATTATTCAATTTACTTCATGTTGCCAACACCCTCTGCTGAACTAGTATAACCAGCAGGCATCGAAAGTCCCCAACACCCCGAGAAATCTCAAGGAATCTCTGTCCTTTTTCGCACTTTTGGCACCAAGCTAAGCCTGACCCGGTCTGTATCCTAGTCCAAGGCTGGCCCCAAGGCTCACGCCTGACTCAGACGTCATCTGCCCTAAGGCAGGCATCCGGTCTGGTACTCAATGACCCCGGGCATCTCGCAAGGCTGGCCCACTCCCTCCACAACTACTAAGGCGCACAACCCCAGGCATCGAAGTCCTTTACATCCCTTCCAAACTTCGGCATCCCAATCCAATAACAGGCACCTAGCCTAGAACATCAGGCACTTGGCCTCCTCAAGATTATCCCATAGCTCTTCAAGAGCTATCCATCAAGAGCTATACACAAGACAAAGGAACCACTGGCATATGTAGTGTTGATTGAGTTTGTCCCCAGCCCATATGATGTTACTTATTCTCCCTCGTGCGTATGGGCTCGCATGAGATCATCAAATAAACTGGCCCTCTCGGCCCATTGTGGAGTCCTGTCAATCATCATACTTCAACATGCAACCAATGCATTAGGTATACCATCATAGTATCATAGAAATTGCATTCATCATAGTTAATCGCAAATACATGCTTCATCTCATGAAATACTATCATAAGTTATAACATCAACATCAAATACCTATTCATCATGTAGTAAATGAATATGTTAATATACCTCGACATAACATCAATAATCATAAGGATACATCATCGCTATAAGAACCACATGTGCATCATTGTTCCCTTACCCTTATACTCACATCTTAACAGTTAATTAAACTAAACGGAAATCATAGTGTATGTATCATAAAGTTTAAACAATAAAACATGATTTAGATTCTCCATAAAAGTATCTGTCTTAGCTAAGGAGCACTATTCACCACACATTTTAATCAAGTAAATAAGGAAAGTCTTGAAAAATAACAGCTGCATCTTCCCAGGTAGCTGACCCTGGGCTATATTGGTCCCATTGGACCTTGACTTGCTCAAACTCACGGTCCCTAAGTCGACGAACCCGACGGTCCAATATACAGAATGGTTCGACTTGAAGGGCTCCTTCCTCGGAAACCTGCAATTTTTCAAATTTCAAAACATGGGACGGGTCGGGTACATATTTTCTAAGCATAGAAACATGAAACACATTATGCATCCTTCTTAGATGGAAAGGCAACTCGAGCTTGTAAGCAACTGGTCCAATCCTCTCTAGGATCATGAATGGCCCAACAAATCTAGGCGATAGCTTTGTTCCCTTATCCATCCTAAAGGAACTTTTAAAGGGTTTGATTCTAATGAAAACTTGGCTTCCTTTCTCAAAGTTTCTATCAATTCTCTTCGCATCAGCATAACTTTTTTGGCGATCCCTGGCTTCTTTTAGTCTCTGCTTAATTGTGGCCATTTGTTCTTCCATTTCTTAGAGCATTTCAGGTCCCAACATGACTCGGTCCTCTAATCGATCCCAACTTAACGGAGTACGACATGGTCTTCCATACAAGATCTCGAAGGGAGCTGCCTGTATTGAACTGTGGTAACTATTGTTGTAGGCAAACTCTACTAAGGGGAGGTATTTCTCCCATTGGTTTTGTTGATCCATGACATACATTCTTAGCATGTCCTCCAACACTTGGTTTACACTTTCTATTTGACCATCTGTCTCTGGGTGATATGTTGTACTAAAATTCAGTTGTGTTCCCATAGATTGTAATAAACTTTTCCAAAATCTGGAAGTAAAACATGCATCTCTATCAGATATTATCTTTCGTGGTACTCCATGAAGGCGAATTATTTCTTTCAGCTGATGCTTCAAAGGTGGTCTTGACTAGAATGAAGTGAGCACTCTTAGTTAATTTATCAACCACAACCATAATACAGTCATGTCTCTGGGACGTCATAGGTAAGCCTCTAACAAAATCCATCGAAACAACTTCCCACTTAGTTTCTGGTATATCATGGGGTTGTAAAACCCCTGCCGGGTGACGATGTTCAGCTTTAACTTGTTGACATTCTAAACATCGAGCCACAAACATTGTTATATCCTTTTTCATTCATGTCCAGAAAAATAGTTTTTTTAAGTCTGCATACATTTTCTGGACTCCTGGATGTGCAGCGTATGGAGCTTGATGGGCTTCCTTGATTATTAAATTCCGAAGATCATCATCTTCTGGAACATAAATCCTACCCTTATTTCGTAGCAATCCATCATTTTCTAAGGTGTATTCCTCCCACTTGGTTGCCACAGGTACCTCTTCTTGTAAGGCAAATTTTATTTGTTGGTAATGTGGGTCTCCTACTAGATGATTTAGAATCCGGCTCCTCAAGTCTATCTTTAATGCCGACATTGAATGAAGTCTAGGTATTCTGCTTAAAGCATCTGCCATTTTGTTCTCTTTTCCCTTAATATAGGATATCTTGAAATCATAATCACTAAATAACTCACTCCAGCGTCGTTGTCGAGCATTAAGATCCTTTTGTGTGAAGATATACTGAATAATTTTATGATCTGTTCTTAACTCAAATTGACGCCCCATTAGATAATGTCTCCACAATTTCAAGGCCATTACAACCGCTGCTAATTCCAGATCATGAGTTGCATAATTGATTTCATGGTTCTTAAGTTTTCGAGAAGCATAAGCGATAACCCTTTCATCTTGCATCAAGACTGCACCTAATCCTTCTTCTGATGCATCCGTGCATACAAGAAAGTCCTTGTCCATGTCAAGTACTTTTAATATTGGGGCCATTGTTAGTTGATGCTTTAGCTCATTAAATGCTTTCTCACACTCACTGTCCATTCAAACTTAACCCCTTTCCTTTGGAGGTGGGTGACGGGATTAGATATCTGCAAGAACCTTTCTACAAACCTTCTATAGTAGCCTGCCAATCCCATAAAGCTATGTACTTCCTTGACATTCCGGGGAGAGGGCCAAGTCATTATAGTTTCTATCTTACTGTAATCAACTGCAATGCCTTTGCCACTAATGGTATGGCCTAGATATTGAATTTCCTTCTCAAAGAAAGAACATTTAGAAAGTTTTCCATATAGCTTATGTTCCCTAAGGCATTGTAGTACCAACCTCAAGTGTTCTAGATGCTCTTTCTCATTACGAGAGTAAATGAGGATGTCATCCAAGAAAACTTGGACAAAGCGGTCCAGATATTTTCGGAAGACACTATTCATCAAGTTCATGAAGGCTGCTGGGGCATTAGTCAAACCAAATGGCATAACAATAAACTCATAGTGCCCATAGCGCGTTCTGAATGTCGTTTTAGGTATGTCTTCCTCCTTGATTCTTAGCTGATGATAACCTGACCGTAAGTCTATCTTGGAGAATATTGAAGCTCCTTTTAGTTGGTCAAAGAGGTCATCGATTCGAGGCATGGGGTACCTATTTCGAATGGTGGCCTTGTTTAGATCTCGGTAATCAATACATAACCTAAGAGTTCCATCCTTCTTCTTTACAAAAATTACTGGTGCACCCCAAGGTGACACACTGGGTCTTATAAAACCTTGAACAAGAAGTTCTTTGAGTTGTATACTCAATTCATTAAGCTCTGGAACAGTCATTCCATAAGGTGCTTTGGATATGGGTTCCACTTCTGGTTTCAAGGTTATGGAGAAATCAATTTCTCGAACTGGAGGCAAACCTGGTAACTCTGGAGGAAAGACATCTGCAAATTCAGAAAGCAGTGGTTGCAATTTATCCGAGGAATTCTCATTGGTAGGAACCATTTCTACCGCATAAATCTTGCACCCTTTCCTCGTACACTTATTAACTTTCTTGGCTGATATGAGGCATAATGTAACACCACGTCTAATCCCTTTTCTTACCTTGGTTTCTCCTTGGTCATTTTTTATGAGGACTGTTTTATTATAACAATCCAGTATAGCTTGATGGGGTTCAAGCCAATCCATTCCCACGATTAAGTCATACGTTCCGAGAGTTGTACTATATAGATTCATCTTGGTGTCACACGCCCCAATGTTAACACTACAATCTCTTACCATTGACCCTACTGATTGCTGAGAGCCTGATGCCATTTCAACCATTCTAAAGTTACTTTGCTCATGAACTGTCAATCCACATCTAAGTATTGTTGAAGGTGAAATAAAACTATCAGTAGCACCTGGATCAATTAACATAGATAGAGGAATGCTATTGATCATACCTGCCGATTCTACTACAGTAGCTTGGTGCTCAGCCTGGCGATGGTTTGTAGCTGCATGATTTGATGTGGGTTTTGTGGTCTTCCTCCTTTTGCTTTGTATTCCCGTTGTTTAATCCCTGATTGATAACTTGGACAATCTCTTCTATAATGTGGACCTTTACAATGCCAACATTCTACTTGTACCTGCTTCTCACGTTGTACTTGTCCTTGGTCACCAAATCTTCTACTCCTCCCATTAATCAAGTAGGGTTGACCCTTACGTCCTCTTGGAGGCGGTCGAGAAGTTGCACTAGCGATCCGAGAAATAGGGTTTTGTCTTCCCTAGAATCTATATGGTTGCCCCCCTGGTGTATTCAGCCTCATTGAGGAATGCTCCTTTCCTGAACTTTCATCAACTACCATTTGTTTCTTCATATTGATTTTCCTCAAGACTTGTTTGGCTAAACTAGTGGTTGTTGCCATAGCGGTCGGTTTCCACATGGCGACTTCTACTCGGACTAAGGGGTCGAGTCCATGTAAGAATCTTTCAGCTTGACGTCTATCATCAGCCATATAGTCCACGTGATGGACCAACGAATAAAATTCAGCTTCATAGTCCTCGATAGATCTACCATTCTGTCATACTTCATGGAAAGCTCCTACTTGTTGGTGTTTGTACTCCTCTGATAGGTACCTATTTAGGAAGGCTTATTCAAAAATTTCCCAAGTAACTTGTACTAGGGTGACTTGCATCTTCGTTTCTTCATTTACCCACCATAATAAGGCATCTCCTTTTAGTAGACTCATTGATATCTGGGCTTTTTCCGTAGAAGTGTATGCCTTAAAACTAAGTGCTCTTTTGACAGCCATTACCCATGCTTCCGCTTTTGAACCCCCTTCTAGACCCGTAAACTCTGGTAATTTGGATTTTTGGACTTCTTTCATAATATCAAGTGTTGCTTGTCCATCTTTGACATTGAGTTGAGAATTTAGGTCTTGTCTCTGTTTTTGTTCCAATTCCTTTTGCACATTTCCCTGATCTCATCCTTGGCTTGAGACCCAGTCCTTAAAGATATTGGTCATTTCTCCAAGGGAATGTAATATAGCTTGCTCAGCTGGGGTTCCTATCTCTGAAGTGGCGAGAGGTGGTGTTTCTACTCCAAGGTTGTTTCGGGTTTGTCTTCGCCGTTTAGGAGCCATGATCTACCCTGTAATATTCAGTGGATTTATTCATTACCTTTATGCCAAAAGCTACAATAAATTTAGAATATGTTTGAATTTAAAATTTTAGTTTACTCAATTGAAGTATAATACTTAAAGCATAGTTTATCACAAATTTCGAAGTATATATAAAAAACATGGAGTTTATGAGTTCATCAATAATCACAATTTTTGTAGTATAAGCCATAAAACTTAGAGAATTGGATCCATGTAAAATAAAACAAAATTCGAATGAGTAAAGCATTATATGACTTTAAGTATCTGTTTATGCAATCATTACTTATGTAGAAAAATAAATGGATTGTTTTAAAATATGTATAAGAAAACTTATGAATCAAGCATAAAAATATTCCACACCATAAAGGAAAGACACTGCCACCCGACCCAGAACTGGATCGGATGATTGGGAAGGTTACTCCTCCCCAACAAAAAAATAAATAATCATTTTATTAATTATATGGTCTGCCTGCAAGCACACTTGCAAAGGCAACACCTTTTTGAATCCCTTAATTTACAATACATTTAGCCATAGAATTGCATGCATAAGGCAAAAGGCTATGCGTGTTCCTGCAAATTCCAGTGTTCCTTCTGACAATAATTTCAAGAAATCTGCCCCTACTATAAGATCAACTGATCAACTTCACATTGTAATTTGAAACATTCGTTAATCTGAATTCAATTTACAAATCTAAATACCTCTCCCTGTTGCATCAGACTCAGAACGATTGATAAGGTCGCCAAAACTGGTCACCGTTTATTATATAATATTGCCGCTCCCAATTAGCCGTTTCCTGGAAAATTTGGGGAAACCTCTAGCCGTTCCAGACACCCGTACCCAAGTTCCCAACGTTCCCAAGTTCTAGAAACTCGTGCAACATAGGAGATAACGTATTTGCATCCAAAGAAAGAGAGGTTCAAGGAAAGTATCCAAGTCATCAATCCATAATTGAGGTGTTTTTAAATATCTTTCCTTTTCTGATTTAGCTTCTCATTTAACTGTGCCATGAAGCTATCATTTCTTCATGTCCTTAAAAAAATGACTTTGAAAGAACACACTATTCCTTATACATGAAATTCACACTCAATTAAGAGCAGTGTAACGAGAGTATCAACATGCAAATCAATCAGAGTAATTGTAAACATAAGTACACTGGAATTGAGTTTACCTTGCATTCTGATACCACTTGCTAGATGAACGATCAGGATTTCTTCATGCAACCCGAGAAGTGCAACAGAAACAAAAATATTTGAAGTCCAGCTTAATTCCACGGTATTACAACCGGAAATCTCGAACATTCGAATCCAATCATATGTACTAAGGAATATGAGCTAACATTAATGTAAAGAGCTATCCAGCTAAAGCCTCATTAAAATGAAATCCCTGTGAATAGTAAATAGTCCCACCAGCATCCCGGTACGAGTCTTTCCATAAGCTATAAAGGTTGAGAGATTCAGAAAATGGTAAACAAGAACACATAAGGCTAAATCGCTTTTCAACGATAAAAGGGATTTTGTATTTCGATGTGAACAGATATTTTAAATCGGTGAATAGTAGAAAGGGTATCGAGTTCACATTGTTAGCCAGTCAATGAAGTTGTGGATATGGTTACCTTGTATTCAGAGTCCAGACATCATATATTTTCATTGAATGCTTTGATCCATATCACACTAGTAATTTCCCAAATAGCCACTAATCTAATAACATCGTAAATTTTGAGTCTGTAAACAAAGTCAATTCTGGAAGGATTATGGCTTTTATTTATAGTTTAACAAAGCTAACAGTTTTGCTCCTATGTCAAAACGGTGATACGGCTAAAGAAATTCTGGTTAATAAGAATATCTCACAAATTAGTAATTCACTCAATGCCATCAGAATGGAAATCCTCAAGAAAGTTTCTAGATCAGGGCCAATATAATAGCATCAAAAGTCAGTATAACGCATTTTCAAAAACAGAACAAAGTCTTGAAGAGGTGTGGCTGTGTTTTACTGGAAGAAAAATAATGCATGAGAAGGGATCCCATTTAAGAAATGAGAAGCATTAGGAAGTCATTCTGGTATTTAAAAACTAGCCCAGAAACAATTCAGTAGCACAGAAATGACATCTATATAAACTTCTATCTGAAAAGAAAAAAAAAACAAACCTTGCGCAATCATAGATTTCGGTCTTTTTCTACATGCATTGCTAGGTTGGAGAAGGCAAGGCCGATGAACTTTTCACCATTCTGTTGAATGTTAAGGGGATGCATGAAAAAATGTAGAGTGGAAGGCATGCAGGGTTTTTTTTTTTTTTTTGGAAAGGGAGATTTATTTCTCTGAAAAAGAAAGGCATGTAAAAATGAAATACGAGATGCAGTAAACGTATTCGAGTTGAAAATGAGAAAAAAAATATGAATAGATTAGAGTTGTTATATTTTCTCTAAATTTGGAGGAATATGTATCAATTCCTCATACTATTGTATAAGTAAATCTGTTGTAGCGTGAAAACACACAAGAGAGAGAGAAAGCAGACAGAGTGTGTATGAAAAGGAGATTTGGGGTTTCTTAATAAAATTAGTAGTTATAGACCTAATCGATGTGTAATCTTTTTCTCTGTTAGATTGACTTCTTATTGAATGCCTGTACAGGATGCTTAGACAGTCGCTGCGTGTTTTAAATGTGTAATCCTTGAAAATCCCCTGTAAATCTCCAGATTTGACGAATTGTCATTGTGAGGTCAAAGATTGAAGTGTTAATTGATCAATCACTAAGAAAGCGGATCAATTTGCAGCGTATATGGAGGAATTGGACGAGTTTGAATGACAGGTTTCGTAATAGCCAGTCTCCAGATATATCCGGGATCCAGACTCTTATAAAAAGATTCATTAAAAGTAATCTCGAATATCTACAACCCGGATTACAGGTTCATTTGCGCAAGAGATAAAGGACGTGAATCGAGCACCGGGGATTAAGTTATCTGGATAATTTGTAATAGTTTATGTAATAATTTATGAGACAGATTGATTTTTTTATCTGCCTGGTTTTTTTTGAATTTTCAAAATAAATGTTCCAGCGTCTCTACAAACTTCTGGCTAAATAAATTATCCGGAAACTAGCTGCTAACCTATCAAAAACATACAAAATTGATCAAAAACATAAAAAAATTGATCAGGGCAGCTATCCGAGAAAAATATGCGGCTTCCTGGAAGTAATCAACCTGTAACTTTAAAACATGTCAAGTTAAAAAAAAAAATTCAACAAAATAAATTTTTCGGATGCCCATAGGCCCTAAGGGTTAAACTTATGCTCTGATACCATATGTAACAGTAAAAAAAATATAAATTAATTTCTTGATAGAAAAATATGCTGACAAATAATTTTATATCTATGTTACCTGTGATCAAGGTTTGCCAGATGACAACAAGGTTGTGGGGACGACTCTCCACCCAACCGTAGGCTCAATTGTGCAAGGATTCTACTACAACTGGCCACCCCTGAGCCTCAATCAACGTACTACTGCCAGTGCTCCTAAGTCTTAGTATACCATTCTCCCAAGAGAATGGTAGATAGAATCTCGGAATGATAGAATGTCGGAAAATAATGCCTCTCATCTTCCTCGCCCTCTATTAAATAAAAGTCTCATGCAACTTTCTTTTGATTTCTTTCTTTTTGATAGTTTCTTTTTCTTGTTTTATTTCCTTCTTTTTTATAGTTTCCTTTTCTTGTTTTATTTCCTTCTTTTTGATAGTTTCCTTATTCTTATCTAGAGCTTTAGTATGGTTATTTTATTTTATTTTACTTATTTTATTTTATTTTATTTATTTTCTTTGTATATATTTTTAATCTTATTTATTATTTAACATTTATGATTTATTATTTTTATTATTATTAAGTGATTTATTTATTATTATTTATAATTTATTTTATTAATTATTATTTTTGTATTATTTATTATTTATTATTTTTATTTATTATTAAGGGGAGGGATATTACACTACTGATAACAACAAGGTTGGTTTCATGTTAGTATATCGAAAGGAATATATATTTTGTATATAAAATAGTTATATCATATTATTAGTTAGTTTAGACTAATTTTTAGTTCAAGGTAATTGGACCCATTTAAAATCAGTAGGAACCACCAACCCAAACGAAAAATAGTATAATTTGGGGCTTTGACTGGGTGGTCTCCCAAATGTTATGATGTCATTTTTGGCCATCAAAAAGCTGGTAAACGGTATAAGTCTTAGTAGATGTTAATCACCATTGTTTTCATAAAATCATAATTTGATTTTAAACCTCATGGTTTTGTAAGAAGAGTAATTTTGAAGAATCTTTGGATTACTCATATTAAAAAATTTCATTGTCAATGTTTCGAATCAACAACTGTAACTCATCTTTAGGAGAAAGATGAACCACATTCGTTGGCTTAAAAAATCGACAATACAAAAATTTAGTGCAAAAAACCTGAAAATACCTCACAATCATAATTTGATATTTAAATTATAGACATAACAAATTTAAATTGATAAAAAATTATTACCATATTATTAATTTTATTATAATAAGTACTTGTATTTAAATTATAAACATAAATTACTTAAATTAATTAAAAATGATTTATGCTATTACTTTTATTTATTACGTTACATTTTAACTTGAATAGTGGTCACCAAAGTTTAGAATTACTATAAATAATAATCCAAATGTAAAGGAGAATGTATTAAAGAGATGAATATTTACTTAACCATTAAAAGAGAGAAGCAATTTAATTAAAAATATTAAAAATATTAATTTTAGATTTTTAAATAGTTTTTTTATCTTCATAATAATAATGAATTCTATATTAACAACAATCAATACATGGAAAAATAAAATATTATAATTTTTTAAAAATAATTAATCAAAATTTATTTAAAAAATAAATTGATCAGAACCTTCACACTAATATTTATTGCAACAAACTCAAGATTAATATTTATTATTGGGCTAACCAAAAGCATCTTGCATGAATAGATTTACAAAACTTAGGATGTTCAAAAAAATATATACATTATAATTATTTTTTATGTCGCTTTTTCTTATCAATAATTCATAATTTTAACTACCTGATGGGGTGTGTCGATTGCATTAAATGTTATAGATTTGAAGTGCGTGCCCACGGCGAGTCCTATTTCATATCCTATTAAAACATAAATGCACTCTGACATGCTGGGAGTATAGCAGTTTCTTTGCATTTATATTTCCTTCAAAATTGACTTTGACGTTTTAGCAGCTAAAAAACTATTATTTCCCTTGCATGTTAGAAACATTTATGTTTCAATAAAATATGAACTATGATAATGGTCTCTCTTCAGGATAGGGGCATGTGAAACAGCGTATGTGTAGCTCAAACGAACCTTTTCTAATAACCTTAAATGCACGGACGTCGGTGAACGAACTCGGATTTGGGCTTATGTATCACAAAGGTATTTAGTTTCATAATAACACTAGATGAAGTTAATAGTGGGTGTGGTGCCCAGGTTAGAGGATAATTGTCCACTAATGATGGGAAGGATTTCTAGTGAATGTTTTTGTTAAGTTGTGTGCCAAGTCTACCACTTGGCATTCCAAGAGATCGAAACCGACACTCACAGGTGATGACTTTTCATTCTTAGGTCACTCCTCCCAATACTTTTTATAAATACAATAAATACAATAGCTGGTGTGATGCAGGGCAACAGTACGAGAGTGTGAAAGGCGACCATTGTGTGGTTATTGTGTTAATCTATCCTCATTCCAAAGTAATTATATCTGTGTTTGAGGAGGAGAGTTTGCACGGGTTTATTTTTGTTGAGGGCCAATGCTTTTTGGAGAGTTTGCAGGGGTTTATTTTTGTTAATGGCCAATGTTTTTTTTGGAGGTGAAGTTAGTTTTTTTTATATATATATATATATATATATATTATTTTTGGAGAATGTTTATGTTTTTTATCATCATTCTACATAATATAAATATCACTCTAATTTTTTATTTGTCATGGCTTTATCTAGTTTAGATTGTGTAGGGATATTATTCAATTGCTTGGCTTTGATATGTGGAGTTTTTACCCAGGTGGATTATCTATGTGGTTTTATTTTTTTAGGGTTTGTTGGGCAAGTGGAATTGCTAGGCTGTAAAATTTTTCAATTTTCAGTTCTTCCTACATTGTAATTCTGGAATTGTATAGTTTTGGCAAATTACTTCCTCGGGTTTGCTTAAGGAAATCTCGTCCTATTTTGGTATCTAGGGCTAGTTTTTAACTTTCATATTTAGCCTTTGGAAACGGCTTCGATCCTGCATAGAGGTATCACCCACCTGGATTGGTTGTAGTCATCGACCCTAGTTTGCTTCTACTCATACTCTAATTTTGAACCCTCAAGCTTCAAAGCCTTATCCACCTTTTGATTTTGTCCTTTGCCCTACACTGGGTGGTGTGAAATTTTAGGTCATAGTTGGTTTGTTTAAGTTTATAATCCACCTTTTTGGGTACTAGATAGTCTCATATCTTATTTCTAAAGTACAATGGTTTGTGAGTTCATTTTTACCATAATGGCACCTAGACAAAGAATGCCTAGCCACAGGGGAGGAGATAATAGCTTAGCACCTCGACAAGGGCGTCTCTTTCAATGGAACTCCATCGCCAACTATTTTGACTTAGTGCCAAAGGAGGTTCGTACAAAGATCATAATGCTTGAGAAAAAAGAATTTGGAGAAAAGTTGTATTTTTCAGTTTTAGAGGTTGGGTTAGAGGACCTTAAATGGATTCCAAGTCTGCATAAATTCTGGAAGAGATGGATCTACTTTTTTCATTCCATGCCTATTCATCAGTTGTTGGAGATACTCTTTACAATTATTTTACATGAGAAATAGATAGATAATTACCAACTCTTTGAAAGGTAGGAGAATATCTTGGCCTGTTTGCAAAAGGTGGAGAAATTTGACTTCTAAGATTTCTCTAGTTTTCACCTCAGATTGATGTGCATCTTCAACACATGTCATCTTTTTAGTTTGGAATTGCTTGGCACGCGTCACCACAAAGTTGTGGTAACCATATCCAACAATCTTGGGTTTTTGGTAGTTGTTGCTACGAATATCTTGCAATGTGATGTTCTTGTAGTTCTCTCTTGCAACTCTGGACAACAATTTAAATAGTATTATCTAAAATTTCTTGTTTTAAATAAGTCTTGAAGGTTGAATTGTTATATAAATCTACATATATATTACGTTGTTGGTACAAACTTGTTGCAAGAGATTGCTACTAGAGCAATTTTGTAGTCTTTAGTTTTCTAGAACCAATTTTTTTATCCTACATTTATCTATGTAATCATTCTTATCTTTTAATAATAATAAAATTATGATTAACAAAAAATAATTAATAACTTAATCCTTTTATTTTCACCATGTGGAAACATTAAATGGCGTTGTGAAAAATATGTGATATAATTTCATTTATTTATCAAATACACTTTATTTCAAAGAGTGTAGTTTATTCCCATCCATTGATCAAAGTGGTGAAAAGTACGACTGAGGATAAGCGCCCGGTATTGGGGACAAACTCAAGATCATTTAAGGATGATAGAAAGTATACGAGAGATTTTTCGACGTAAATCACAAGATCTATCATTTGTCGACGCGTTTCGAACCAACCAGTGTGGTTCATCGTCAGGACAAGTTGAAGAAACAGATCTAGCTGGATCTGTTTCTTCAACTTGTCCTGACGATGAACCACACTGGTTGGTTCGAAACGCGTCGACAAATGATAGATCTTGTGATTTACGCCGAAAAATCTCTCGTAAACCTGATATGGATCACAGAAGCCTCAATTCAATAATGATAGAAAGTAATGTCATTATAATAATATCAATAAAATATATATCTTTTAATTTATCAATAACACATTATTTATCTATCTATTTTAAAATATGGAACTTAATTTGAAGATTGTGTTTTCTGAGTTCTATTTACCGTGGTCATTTTCAATAGACGTTTCAAGTTTATATCAGGACCCATCATCATCCGATGTAAAATTATTTGAATATATAAATACTAAAAAGAATCACAAGACAGGGTAGCTGGATCTGTTTCTTCAACTTGTCTTGACGATGAACCACACTGGTTGGTTCGAAACGCGTCGACAAATGATAGATCCTGTGATTTGCAACAAAAAATCTCCCGTAAACCTAATATGGATCACAAAAGCCTCAATTCAATAATGATAGAAAGTAATGTCATTATAATAATATTAATAAAATATATATTTTTTAATTTATCAATAACACATTATTTATCTATCTATTTTAAAATATGGAACTTAATTTGAAGATTGTGTTTTCTGAGTTTTATTTACCGTGGTCATTTTCAATAGACGTTTCAAGTTTATATTAGGACCCATCATCATCTGATGTAAAATTATTTGAATATATAAATACTAAAAAAAATCTCAAGACAGGGTTTATCTTAAAAGTAAGAAATGAAAAAAGAAATGTTAAGTAAATGATTTAATATAAATACTAATCAATATATATTATAAGAAAATTAGAAATATTATAATAAAATATTTGGAATCATATTTACATTAAAATATAGGTAGAATGGTCTGCTTAGGGTAGTTTAATAACCAATGATCATTGAAATAAAGTCTCACCCAACTAGAAGTCTTAGGTTCAAATCTTGTATTATACTGTTGAATCTCATGACCACTATTTATGTGGCTTTTTATAATTTAGCATTATAGTGTAAAATATTAATTGATTTATAAGTCAATTTATACACGATGTTTGCGCCTACATTTTTCTTATTGATATGAGAACCTCTATGGGAGGGCCAGAGAAATGGAAAATATATGAGGTTTTGTTTTCTCTACATAGCTCAATGTAGGTGTGTTGTTGTGTGAGTATGAAATTTGTTAGTTTGTTGTTGTGTTTGTGTACGATCGTTGTCAACGACGACTAAGTGCTTTACAGTGAAAACAACCACCAGTAAAGAGATTGTTTGTCACAGAGGGCCCACTAATCAAGCTTTATGAGTCCATGGATCCTCGTAACCATGTTATGGAGAATCAATATTGAGCTGGGATCATCCAACACACCAGTGCGGCTTGGGAAGCTCATGCGTTAGCTGTAAAGGTTGACTCAGAAAGTTGGAATTGACAAGATCTATTGATAAGTTCGGATAGAGCCAATCACCAGTTGAAGAGAAAAAAGAAAAATATGTATTGATAAGTTTGGATAGAGCTGATAATCATTTGAAGAGAAAAAGAAAAATGACTGAGATCTCTAGATATCCTCGTCGCCTTTACTATTGTTCTCTGTGTTCTCTGCGGATTTAACTAGATCTGATATTTAGAGTCCTTATGAAATTGAAATTTATCAAATGATGCTAAGGTTGGCAAGTTTGGACTGCAATTTTCCCTGCTTCAGACATGGCCAACGAAACGATTGGTGGTTTCTGAATGTCATTATGAAGATTTCAAATTTTTGCGAGCAGTGAGAAGTGCTTGGGAACGGGGTCTGTTTCTTGATTGTTGAATTCAGAATGCTTTCCGATCAAGATGAGATGTTATTTGCATAGAGGGTTCTCTAGAATGCTGAATTGGAATTGAGACAGATTCGAACTGACCACCAATCACCTACCCTTGCACTGGAAGTGGAAATTACATTGTTTTGAACAAAAATGTTGAGAAGCCAGTGCTGTTTCCAACGAGTGGATTGTTGATTTTGATAAAGCAGGATCATGAGAAGAATGATTGTCTGCACATTAGTTTCAATCCACAATATTTTCCCCCTGAAACTGGCTTGCTTGAGACTCGAACGCACGTCGGGCAGGAGCTCCTTGATGAGATCATTTTCTGTCTAGTGAGGAGACTCGGCTACTGAGGTTAGAAAAGACTTGAGTTTCTCTTATATTGTTCAAATTATCTGCCATCACCATAGGAATACCTTGTTAGTATAGAGCACAGAAGATTCATATTCAGACAGCAACAGTAGAGCATAATCTAACAGACAGATAAATGGAGAAACAAAAGAACAACACAAATACATTATTAATGGAGAATAAAATCATTTCAGAGGCCTTGGCCCCTTGGCTTGCCTTCTTTGGCCAGAGAAAATACAAATTTATAGAACATGAAGAAGCATGTAGAATTCTATATGTGAAACACAGTGAGGTTACAAGTCAATGAAGGTGGGTGGGAGTAGGTTCAATGTCAGAGTGATTGTGAGAGAGTGGTTGTCATTGGCGAGGTCGGCGCCGAAGTCTTTATGTCGGCTTCATATTTGAAATTCTCCCACTTGAAGCCGAATGAAGAATCTGAATCAAGTCACACCAATTCCTACCATACCTCTATATAACTCATGTTTATTTCTTGGTAAAATTTTAGTGAGCATATCAGCACGGTTCCTATCTGTATGGATTTTTTCCAAGGATAACTATCATTCCTCCAACACATGCCAGATCCAATGGTACCTTAAGTTAATGTGCTTGGTTTTTGAGTGAAATGTTGGGTTTTTCGCCAAGTGAATGACACTCTGACTATCACAATATAGCATATTATTGTTTTTCTTTATTCCTATCTCTCCTAGGAATCGTTGCGTCCACAACATATCTTTACAAGTTTTTGTTGCAGCTATGTACTCTGCTTCTATTGTAAAGAGAAATGCTATTCTTTGTAGCCTTCACACCCAAGATATTTTTGCACTACAAGTGTATACAAATAGCATGTAGTGGACTTTCTAGTGTCCATATCTCCAGCCATATCTGCATCTGTAAATCCTTAAAGAATAGTCTCGTTATGACCAAAACATAAACAATAATGACTAGTACCCTTGAGATATCTCATAATCCATTTTACTTCTTGCCAAAGTTGTTTGCCTGGATTGGCAAGGAGCTTGCTCACTACTCCCACTGAATATGCAATGTTTGGTCGTGTGCATACCATGGCATACATCAAAATGCCAACTGCTGAAGCATAAGGAATCATGTTCATCTCTTCCTTCTCCTTGTCATCACTAGGATATAATTCAGTACTGAGCTTGAAGTGGGTTGCAAGGGGTGTACCAACTGGCTTGACATCCTTCATATTAAACCTGTCAAGCACCTTCTTGATATATTTTTCTTGTGACATCCACAACATTTTATTTTTCCTAAACTCATAATAATCATGCCCAATATCTTTTGTGTTGGACCCAAATCCTTCTTCAGCCTATTGATCATATTCTTATCATGCCCAACAATCAATATGTCATCCACATATAACAATAATATGATATACTTTCCTTGATCATACCTCTTGATATAGACTCAATGGTAGCTTCCAAATTGTGAAAACCATGTTCCAACATGATTGAATCAAATTTCTTGTACCATTATCGAGGTGCCTATTTCAACCCATAGAGACTCTTCTTTAACCTGTAAACAAAATCTTCTTTTCCTTTTTCTATGTAGCCTTCTGGCTGCTCCATATAAATTTCTTCCTCCAATTCACCATGAAGGAAAGTATTTTTTACATCTAACTGTTTACATTCTAAGTCTAAAGTAGCAACAAGACTAAGAATGACTCTAATGGATGGTATCTTAAAAACAGGTGAGAAAATTTCAGTGAATTCAATGCCTTCTTTTTGGGCAAATCATTTCACCACCAGCCTTGCTTTATACCTCTCCTTCTTTTCGTCACCTTCATGCTTAATCTTGTAAAGCCATTTGTTTTGTAGAGCCTTTCTACCTTTTGGGAGGTTTACCAACTCCCAAGTTTTATTTTCCAGCAAAGAGTTCATTTCTTCTTCCATTGTTTTCTTCCATTCTTTATTGTGCTCAACTTTACAAGCTTCTTGAAAACATTAGGCTTACCTTCATCACTCAACAAAATATAGTTTGAAGGAGGATACCTTTGTGAAGGCTTATGAGGACTAGAAGATCATCAAACCAACCATGGTGGTGCATTATCTGGTTGAATCTCTTGTAAAGTTTCCTACAAGATTCCTTATTCTTGGTATTCATCATTTTTCACTTGTTCTTCTTCCTGCTCCTGAATTTGTTGTCCATTTTCTTCCATTGGTGGGATGTCTTAATGTTGCTCTTCTAACTTGTCAATAACTTTCTTGACCTCCATCTCACCTACAGTCCCCTTAAACATTTTTGACTCATTAAATATAACATCCCTACTTCTAATAATTTTATGTTTGACTGGATCCCATAGACGATAACCAAATTCTTCATTTTCATATCCCAGAAAAATGCATTTCATAGATTTATCATCTAGCTTAGTTCTATTTTGTTTGGGAATATGTACAAATGCTTCACATCCAAATATTTTCAAGTGAGAATAATTCAAATTCTTACCAGCTCAGACTTCTTGGGAATATGTACGAATGCTTCACATCCAAATATTTTCAAGTGAGAATAATTCAAATTCTTACCAGCTCAAACTTCTTCAGGGATACCTCCATCCAAGGTTGTAGTTAGGGATCTATTTATAAGGTAGCAAGCAGTCCTGACTACTTCAGCCAAAAAATTCTTCTCCAAACCAGAATTGGACAACATACTTCGCACCTTTTCCATAATGGTGTGATTCATCCTTTCTGTGACACCACTCTGTTGAGGAGTACTAGGCACAGTCTTCTCATACTTTATGCCAAACCTATTGCATATTCCTTGAATGCACTTGAGCAATATTCTCCACCATTATTTGTTCTCAAGCACTTGAGCATTTTGTTAGTTTCTCTCTCAATAACAACATGGAATTTTTGAAATATCCAAACACTTCACTTTTATTTTTCATAGGATATGCCTAAACCTTCCTGGATGCATCATCTATAATATAAATGTTACAAAATATGATGTTCATCGTAATGACTTGATGTTAAAAGGCCCAAACACATCTTAGTGTATCAATTCTAACACAATTTTCTTTCTGTTATGGAAACCTCTAAGGAATGAAACCCTTATTTGTCTGCCGTATATCTAATACTCACAAAGATCAAGATTGTAGGATTTCAAACCAGGCAATAAATTTTTACCAACAAGGATTTTTAAGCCCTTTTCACTCATTTGACCCAAGCGCTTATGCCATAGATCTACTGAATTTCCTTCTCTTGTGACAGCAGGAAAATTCGATTTTCCTATCAATTCCTTCAATGTCTATAATTTTCATGTCTTGGGTCCTTTGGCCACGACCAATGCTCCTTTCCTAATTTTCTAGCCTCCTTTTCCAAATCTTGTGGAATAGCCTTCATCGTCCAGTTGCCCCATAGAGATCAAACTCATGCACATTTCTGGTACATGCCTGATCTATTTCAACAATATATCTTGTCCATCCTTCACCTTGATCTGGACATCTCCCACTCCAACAATACTACAAAAATGATTATACCCAAGTGCACTCTACCATAATCATCAAGATTATATGCAACAAAAATATCTTTGCATGGGGTTATAAGGTGAGATTCCCTAGTAATCCGAATTGGATCCTAGAACACGCTCTAAGTTTTCATGACTATTTCAAATTATGCCAAAAGATTCAAGTCTTAAAAGGATCGAGCTATCAGAAGGAATCCTCGTGACAGTTGTAGTTGTGGCAAGAGCAGAGCAACGACGACCCTCGGTCGAGCGCGCAGACCGTTGGCCTATGGTGACACGTGCTGGCACAAATTGCAAAACCGAAGGCCAATTCGAGAAACAGGGGTAGATTTTGAGACGCAATTGGTGCTCTAAAGCGCTAATCGCGTATCGCAAGGCGTCCCCCTCAGTGAAGGAAAGCCCCGAAGCACCCGGACCCGAAATGATAGTGAAATGCGGAAAAGTAATGCGTTCAGTGCCGTAGCGCGGGATTCCACAAAACCGATAAGATATCAGAAGGCCTCAAGGCGGTAAGTGGTTTAGACTGAGTCGAGCCCGATGCCACACATCGAATGACACGCATCCGGCAGATGAGAGAAAAAATCGCCGGCATTGAACGGGTAAACATCACGCAACTTGCCCGCCCGATATGAATGATGACCGTAGGATCTGGGGGGCCTAGATCAATGGCGAAGGCACATCCCGATAAATGACTGGATTTGGTGAGGTTATAAAGCAAGATTACAAGGGATTTGAAGTCCGACATGGACGATGAGTTGGAAAAATATTTGTGTTCGCGGGCGATCTTGAAGCAAATAGAAATAATGGCCATTGAAATACAATTCAAGGAATCTGACACACTTAGGTCGTTAGGAAATAGGTGGCCACCTCCTTGTGAGGCATCACACGGTGATGATGACGCAAAACAGGGGAATTCTAACAGATGAGAGGCAGGAGAACCAGAACGCCGAGAAGTGGAAACGAACAGTCAGAAAGAAGAATGGCTTTAAAACCATGAACTAACAGAGACAGGCAAGTAAGGAGAGCTAGTGAAGGCAGAAAGCCGAGAGCAGAGAATAGAAGAAGCCAATTTGACCTGAGGGCAGCATCGAGTCAGACAGAGCTAGAGAGGGTCAAAGAGTTTATGAACACTGGAGAAAGCTTGAGATATTCAAGCGAACTCCTCTGTGTATAGCCTGTCATGTATGAGTCTCAGTTTGGGCTCATACCCTTGTGGCCATTAGAGGTCGAGTTCAGTAAGGAGAGTCTGTGTACTCCAGAGACTTGGGAGATCCAAGTCCAATCCTACTGATTTAAATCTATTTAGTGAGACCCAAATTGAGCTCACTGTTGTAAAAATATGCTTTGAAAACATAATAGAGAGGCCACCACTGAAAGCTAGACTAGGAAATGTAGCCCAGGAGTGTTGGGAAAACTCCTTATTAAACTTGTTGTGTTTATATGTTTTCCTGTTATATTTTCCCTAACTGCTTCAGTGTCTATGTATTTCGCAATCCTATCAATCTGCTGCATAAAGTAACATAGGCACATCCATTCACACAAGTCTGTAATACCTTTAATTATTTATCCTGGATAAATTCTAGATCAAGTGGTATCAGAGCTCAAGTTTTGTTAAGGTTAGACAAGTTGTGATGGATTTATTGTTGAATACTAACTAGATCAAAGCTTAAATTAGGAGAAGGAGAGTTGGTTGAAGCTAACATAGAAATAGGAAGAGTCTATACTAGGAGGAAAATGTCGGAAGAAGAAGTTCCCCTAGAATCAAACCCTCAGTTTCTGGGAAGCTTCATGACCATGAGAGCCATGGTAGAAGAAATGTATAGAGAATTTAAGAAAAGTAAAGATGAAGATTCATCAAAACAAGATAAAGAAGCAAAAGAATCTTTCTTCCATGACCATTCTAAAAGCAAGGGGAAAGAAGAAAAACTGCCCACTCCTCCTCAAAGTCTTGAAAATAAAAGAAAAGCATCCTTGATTAAATTAGATGTTTTATTTTCCTATCTATGATGGAGAGTTGAACACAGAGAAGCTAGATAACTGGATCAGACAGATTGATGTGTATTGCAGAGTACAGAATATTGATTCAGATAGTAGGAAGACTCAGTGGGCCAGCCTATGCCTGAGAGGCACTGCCTTGGTATGGTGGGAAGGCAGGACCCAAGCTGACTTGAAGAAACATGGTAAAATTCTTTCTGTTTGGGGGGAATTTTTTTCTGCAATCAAAAAGCAATTTTATACACTAGCCTATATGTAGCAAGCCATGATGAGCTAGCAAACTCTTCACCAATTGAAAGGGCAAAGTGTATAAGGCTACACTCAAGAATTTAGGAAAAGATCTTTGATTCTAGGAATTTCTTTAGACTCACCTGAAACTCTGTTGAAGTATATAGGTGATCTACATAGCTATTTAAAGCACACCATTCTCATGTTTAATCCCACTAGCATAGATGAGGTATCCGTTCAGTCTACACATCTAGAAGCTAGAGGAAAGAATGTGAACCTAGGGGTAGATTTTGATACGTGATTAGTGCTCTAAAGTGCTAATTGTGTATCGCAAGGCGTCCCCCTCAGTGAAGGAAAGCCCCGAAGCACCCGGACCCGAAATGATAGTGAAATGCGGAAAAGTAATGTGTTCAATTCCGTAGCGCGGGATTCCACAAAACCGGTAGGATATCAGAAGGCCTCAAGGCGGTAAGTGTTTTAGACCAAGTCGCGCCCGATGCCACACATCGAATGACACGCATCCGGCAGATGAGAGAAAAAACCGTCGGCATTGAACGGGTAAACATCACGCAACTTGCCCACCCGATATGAATGGTGACCGTAGGATTTGGGGGGCCTAGATCAATGGCGGAGGCACATCCCGATAAATAACTAGATTTGGCGAGGTTATAAAGCAAGATTACAAGGGATTTAAAGTCCGACATGGATGATGAGTTTGAAAAGTATTTGTGTTTCCCGGCGATCTTGAAGCAAACCGAAATAATGGCCATTCAAATACAATTCAAGGAATCTGACACACTTAGTTCGTTAGGAAATAGGTGGCCACCTCCTTGGGAGGCATTACACGGTGATGATGATGCAGAACAGGGGAATTCTAACAGATGAGAGGCAGGAGAACCAGAACGCCGAGAAGTGGAAAAGAACAGTCAGAAAGAAGAATGGCTTTAAAACCATGAACTAACAGAGATAGGCAAGTAAGGAGAGCTAGTGAAGGCAAAAAGCCGAGAGCAGAGAACAGAAGAAGCCAATTTGACCTGAGGGCAGCATCGAGTCAGACAGAGCTAGAGAGGGTCAAAGAGTCTATGAACTCCGGAGAAGGCTTGAGAGATTCAAGCGAACTCCTCTGTGTATAGCCTGTCATGTATGAGTCTTAGTTTGGGCTCATACCCTTGTGGCCATTAGAGGTCGAGTTCAGTAAGGAGAGTCTGTGTACTCCAGAGACTTGGGAGATCCAAGTCCAATCCTATAGATTTAAATCTATTTAGTGAGACCCAAATTGAGCTCACTGTTGTAAAAATCTGCTTTGAAAACATAATAGAGAGGCCACCACTGAAAGCTAGACTAGGAAACGTAGCCCAGGAGTGTTGGGCGAACTCCTTATTAAACTTGTTGTGTTTATATGTTTTCCTATTATATTTTCCCTAACTGCTTCAGTGTCTATGTATTTCGCAATCCTATCAATCTGCTGCATAAAGTAACATAGGAACATCCATTCGCACAAGTCTGTAATACCTTTAATTATTTATCCTGGATAAATTCTAGATCAAGTGGTATCAGAGCTCAAGTTTTGTTAAGGTTAGACAAGTTGTGTTGGATTTATTGTTGAATGCTAACTAAATCAAAGCTTAAATTAAGAGAAGGAGAGTTGGTTGAAGCTAACACAAAAATAGGAAGAGTCTATACTAGGAGGAAAATGTCGGAAGAAGAAGTTCCCCTAGAATCAAACCCTCGGTTCCTGGGAAGCTTCATGACCATGAGAGCCATGGTAGAAGAAATGTATAGAGAATTTAAGAAAAGTAAAGATGAAGATTCATCAAAACAAGATAAAGAAGTAGAAGAATCTTTCTTCCATGACCATTCTAAAAGCAAGGGGAAAGAAGAAAAACTGCCCACTCCTCCTCAAAGTCTTGAAAATAAAAGAAAAGCATCCTTGATTAATTTAGATGTTTTATTTTCCTATCTATGATGGAGAGTTGAACACAGAGAAGCTAGAGAACTGGATCAGACAGATTGATGTGTATTGCAGAGTACAAAATATTGATTCAGATAGTAGCAAGATTCAGCTGGCCAGCCTACGCCTGGGAGGCACTGCCTTGGTATGGTGGGAAGGCAGGACCCAAGCTGACTTGAAGAAACATGGTAAAATTCTTTCTGTCTGGGGTGAATTTGTTTCTGCAATCAAAAAGCAATTTTATCCACTAGCCTATATGTAGCAAGCCATGATGAGCTAGCAAACTCTTCACCAATTGAAAGGGCAAAGTGTATAAGGCTACACTCAAGAATTTAGAAAAAGATCTTTGATTCTAGGAATTTCTTTAGACTCACCTGAAACTTTGATGAAGTATATAGGTGATCTACATAGCTATTTAAAGCACACCATTCTCATGTTTAATCCCACTAGCAAAGATGAGGTATTTGTTCAGTCTACACATCTAGAAGCTAGAGGAAAGAATGTGAACCCAGAAGTTGGGGGATCATCCAAACCCATTACAAGCAAAAATAAGGAAAAGAGAACACAAAAATGGAAAGAGAGGAAGACAAATACTATACAAAAGACCACACCTTCTTGCACTCACTTCAAGAAGGATGGGCATGATGATGAACATTGCTAGATTCTGCATCCCGAGCTAAAACCCAAGAAATTATATGGCAAGAAGAAGAAGACTGCTGCAACTATTCAAAAGGATTTGGGGTCAAACTCAGGGGATGAAACAACGATTGTAGCCACAGGTATAAAAGGTAAGAATTCTGAAGTATCTACTAGTAATTCTACAAAATCAACTGATAATGAAGAAAATGAGAGGAAAAGACATGAGATTTTTCATATTCGAGTTATTTCCAAGCATCAAAAGATTGATACTTTGTTTGATAGTGGCTCACAAGTAAATCTAATTTCTAAAGCAATTGTAAAGAAGCTGGGATTACTAACTACACCTCACAAGAAACCATATCCATTAGGTTGGTTATGTGATAAAGCACAACCACAAGTGACTAGACAATGTAAACTTAAGTTTTCTTTTGGGTCAGCATTTGTAGATGAGGTTACGTTAGATATCATTCCTTTGGATATATGTGGAATTGTTTTAGGAAGTCCTTACTTGTATGATAGGAAAGCTATTTTCTATAGAGATGAGAACAAGTATCTACTCGTTACAGATGGAATCGAATATTTTGTAAGAGCTCATAAACTCAAAAATAATTATACTCTCATAAACTCAGGGCAGATGAAAAGAATTGTAAATTCATGTAAACAATTTTTATTGATGGTTGTAAAGGAAAAGAAACCTGATAAAACCAGTATATTTGAGGGCTGTAATGCTAAATGATGAGCCCCAATTTTGGTACAATTTGGGCTCATTTTTGGCCTATTTTGCTTGCTCAAACCATTCATTTTTATTGTTTATGCATACACTTCTTAGTTTATTCATGTTGTTTGTTGGAGAAAGGATAGGCACTTTATCCACGTAGCTAATGCATTGTGATTCCAGGTTTTGGCATTAAAAGGGAGCAAAAGACAACGAAAAGGTGGCAAGGAGACAACGAGTTGGCATTGCTGACATAAGGAGAGGTTGTCCATGGTTTTGGGGGACATTCCTCGTGATCCTCACCAAGAACTCCGAGCCCACTTCAGCCTCCCTCCGAGCTTAATACACGGCCATCTGTTCTACAGGAACAACAGTTCAAAACTGCTCTACAGGAAACAACATTTATGACCATCCTACAGGATCAGCAGTTAAACTATAGATTGAACAGCCGAGCTCCTAGAATCATGGATATCTGTTGGAGCATCGTTTTGTATAAGTATAGAAGCCTTAGCCTTGGTTAGGTTGTTGAAACTCTCGTATTACTATTGTAATTTTGGAGCACAGCTCAAGTTTCGTTCTCTTTTGTAAGCCAATTTGGCATGTTATCAGATTATGAATAAAGAAGGCCACTTTTGAGTTAGTTCTGAGTTTTCTCAAGGAGCTATAGCTCTCAGGTGAGGGCCCAACCTGAGAGCCATAGTCCTCCTCCGTGTTGTAATGCATTTACCATTAGTTCCAGCATTTGAGTTTGTTTAGTTTCCTATGCAATTCGGATTTCCAGCTTGTTGGTTTAGTTGTTTTCATTAGCATAGATAGGACTGGTATGATGCTTTGCTTTCAGTATTCGAGTTTGATAGGTTGGTAGAATAAATCTCTTGGAGCTCCATCAAAAACAGGTTGCAAAAGGCTCACTGCCATCTCACCGTTGGGATTGGGGTGTAGACCATGATCAGCCACCAAAAAGAACAACAGTCGTTTCATCTTCACGCAAGTTGCCACATGAACGTTTTTATTGAAAATCCATTCATATATTCTCGACATTGATCCACACTGCACTCTCACGCATTAGTTTCATTTCTTGTTTTCCATTTCAGATTTGTAGGTTTCATGGCATAATAGGTTAATGAATCTCTTGTTTTGATGCACAGGTCATTTGTTTCATTTACGCTGCTCTTTCTCAAGCCACTTCCTTCGTCGTTTTCTCCATCCACCTGCAAGTTCTATTCATCCTCTACCTCACTCACTTGCCCTCCAACTCTCTCATTCCACGTACCGCTCCATTTCCTTCACTCTCGTTGATTTCACCCTTCCAAAACATCAATCCATTGCATGCACCCTTCCTTCGTCTGACTTGCCATTTCCTAAGACATCATTAGGTCCATCTCCATCTCCCTTAGCCTCCCACACCACTCCAACACTCCATCCACTCCTAAAATCTCCACGACCAACCATCCTGTAGACGTGCACAGCCATCCTGTAGAAAACAGAGTATCCTGTAGAATTCCCAGCAGCCTTCCTGTAGGAGGCCATTCACTTCGTTGCCGAGCTTCTGAACGTGAGGGACCTCTGTGGATGGGTGCTGAGGATCCTTAGGAACCTCTCCAAGCCTCCCCAACCTGTCCCACACTTTCCTTCCATCTCCATCCCACCTGCACAATCAAACCCTAGTTAGGCCAAGGTCACAATCATTCCACACACTTAAAGGAAAAACACAAAAACACATTTCTCATGATGCCAGTAGCTTAGACCCATGCATTCATACTTGTTAGAGGCAATGACAGCATTCATAAGAGTTTCACCCACATTCTTTGCATTATAGAGGATAGACTAGTTAAATTAGGGTTTCATAGATTTACATGCTTTAAGTTGCTTTTGATTCAGTTTGTCAAGTAGAGTAGCCTTTCGTTGAAGTTAACTTTCGTCCATCATTGATAAAGCTTCTTCTGTGAGCCTATAGAAGTTGGCTTAAGCCCTAGCGGACTTGTGCCAGCTGACCAAGTGACAGCTGCGACAAGGGCTAGTACTTGTGCATACAACACCGTCGCTTCCAAGTTTGTACGAACTACCGGGTTGATAAAATTAAGAGACAGGAAGCCCCAGGAGTTGTAGCATTATTGCTACAATACTGGAGCTCACCATCTTTTTGGCGCCGTTGCCGAGGAAGCGTCAGAGTATTAGCACCTGTTGCTTTTCCTCTACTTTCCTACTCTTACCTTCTGCTAAGTAGTTTGCTTCATTTCCATTCTGCAAAAGTAGCATAGACTTTCCTGCTTTCTTAGACTAGTATTTCCTGCTTTCCTAGATTAGTATTTCCTGCTTTCCTAGATTAGTATTTCCTGCTTTCCTAGATTAATATTTCCAATTCCGCAAATTTCATTTGAGCAATCTAGTTAGTTTTAGATCACTTTGTTTCAGTTTTGCAGGTACAAGAAAAAAGCAAAAGCACTAAAAACAGAGAAGAGTCCTTTCCCTTTCATGCCTCGTAGGAACCGAGATAGATCAGGCAAATTCCTACCAAACACCCCCACCACATCACTAAGTCACCCTTCTCTCTTCTTTGGTGACAGTGACCCAGAGGACCCTATAGGTGAACATCCCGAGATATACCAAGACCCTATAGACGAAGAAGAGTTAGAAACCACTCCATCTGAAGCCATGGCTGATAATGGGAGAGAAGATGAGAGAATAGAAGGAGCTTTCCCCATCCGAGAAACCAATGGGGATATGAAAATGAAAAACATTAGCCCCTCTGCCTTGCCTCACTTCCATGGACTAACCACTGAGGATCCGGATACCTTCTTGTTTGAGTTTGCTGTCCTTTGTCGAACCTATGACTATACTGAGGATGAGCAAAAGTTGAAGCTTTTCCCTTCCACTCTCAAGGATGCAGCACTACGTTGGTTCATGGGATTACCTGGGAATAGCATCACCACTTGGGCTCAGATGCAGCAAGCCTTCAATACCAAGTATAGGGATTATTGTAGGTCCAAGGAAACCAAGGGAGAAATCTTTCGAATGACCATGGGGAATGATGAGTCTTTAGAGGACTATGAGGAGAGGTTCCAACTTAGCTATAAACGGGCCAGGTGCACACTTGACCCTGAATCCCTCAAGTTGGTTCTACTCCGAGGAGTCCCTGAAGATCTCCTAGACACCCTTCACATGTTAGCTGGGGGGGACATTTACCAACTGCCTTATGAGGACATCAAAACTGTGTTTCGAAATCATTCCAGGGCAGCTAGAAAACGAGGTAGAGGAAACCTCCTCTCCACCGGTGTCCCTTTCTCCAAACATGAGCTTACAAACCAATTAGAAGATCTTAAGAGTGAGGTGAGACATACCATTTCCATGCAGCTGGACACATTCAGGATCCAGCAAAAGAAAGAGGAAGCTGAGAGAGCCTTGGCTGTCTTCTGCCCTAGGTGCACCAGAAGACACCCTAAGAACGAATGTCCATTGCATTCGGTTGAAGTGTGTTTCGTTTGTGAGGAGGACCACCCAACAAATCAGTGTCCAACCTTGCCTGGGTTTAAAGCCATGTACCAGGGAACTGAAGCCCCCACTGAACCCCTCTACTTCATCAACCAAAGGAGGCCTCAAGGATCTAGGCCTTATCAGCAGGGGATGCAAGGGGCATCTCAAGCTTATTACAACCCCAACCACTTGACTCCCATGCCTTCCTGGGGTCCCCCTGCTCATCCTTCCTGGTCAATGCCTCCTCCATGGTCTTATCCACCTCAGTACCCTACTCAACCTACTTCTCATCCATATCACTCACATACCCAGTCGCAACCTCAATGGAGTGCTCCTCAGTCGGGGTGGAGGCCCCAATACAACACTCCTCCTGCCATTTTGCCTCCACCACCAGTTCAACCTCAGCCTTTACCTCCTGCTCCTCCAAGGCAACCTCAGATGCCTGCTCAACCGAACCCGAACCCCAACAATAGACAGGCTCAGCAGGTATATACTGGGGAGACCTCGTGCCCTACCTATGCTGTGGAGATCCAGGAAATCAATCTTAGATCTGGAAAGATTCTTCCAGATCGCCAACCTCCTCCCCCAGAGGATGAGGAAAACCATCAGGAGAGTGAACCAAAGCCTACTCCACCCTTTCCTGAGAGATTAACCGCCACCACACAACCGAACCCAGAAGAAGATGAGCTTTTGGGTGAGCTCAAACAGTTGTGTGTTAAAATCCCACTTCTCCAAGCCATCAAGGATGTGCCAATATATAACAAGCTGATTAAGGAGAAGTGTTTCAAACACCCAGGCAGACGGAAGAAAGATGCCTCAACTATCAACGTCATAGGACAACTGTCTGACCTTATGCTAGGACAAGTCATCTGCCCAAAATACCTAGATCCTGGAAGTCCTGTAGTAGATGTACACATCAATGGCACCATTATCCCCCACACCTTGATTGATCTGGGGGCAGCCATCAATGTGATGACCAGGGATACCATGCTTAAACTCAATCTTCAGGGTTCCTTGAGAAAGACTTCGATAGTACTGCAGTTAGCATATCGCTCCACCGTGACTCCCGAAGGGATTGTGGAGGATGTCTTGGTCTCAATTGATTCTTGGGAATACCCTGCATATTTCCTGGTCCTGCAACCAAAGGCCAAGCTTACTGGATATCCTCTCATCTTGGGGAGGCCTTGGTTAGCTACTGCAGATGCTTACATAAGTTGTCGGGCAGGGAACATGACCATCAAAAATGGTCCCATGTCCAAGCAGCTAGTCCTATACCCTCCTGCCCAACCTTCTTTAGAGCATGATTTACCACTCTGGTTGGAGGACGGAGAGGAAGATGAGGTGTACTCTGCACCTCTGTGCACCCTAGATACCGCTAGAAGAAATTCTCCTACCGAGGATGATTTAATTGAGACCCTGATCCAGAATCCACCTTCCAGTGCACTATCTTTAGAGAAGTTGGTGGAGGATGCCCAAGCTAGCCCCTTAGTGGACCTTTGTACAACCAGCCCTGTAACTCCCAGAGTCAAAAGTGTGGAGTTCGGCCTTGAGAGAGCGTTAAAGATCAGCTCCTCTCTGTCTCCTTCCCAGGAGAAGGAGTTGTGTAGCCTATTGGCCAGCCACTTAGATGCTTTTGCTTGGAGCTATAAGGAGATGAAAGGAGTCCACCCCTCGGTCTGTACCCATCATATATACATCAAAGAGGATTGTAAACCAGTTAGGCAACCCCAGAGGAGAATGAATCCAGCCCTTAAGGACATTGTCAAGGAAGAATTGCAAAAACTGTTGGACGCCGGATTCATTTATCCCATCTCAGATAGTGAATGGGTGTCCCCTCTGGTGTTGGTTCCCAAGAAGAATGGGAAGTGGAGGATCTGTGTAGATTACCGGGAGCTGAACAAAGCTACCAAGAAGGACCATTTCCCCCTACCCTTCATAGATCAAGTGTTGGATGGACTGGCAGGAAAGAAGTTCTTTTCTTTCCTGGATGGGTTCAGCGGGTACAATCAAATCCAAATCAGCCCGGAAGACAAAGATAAGACCACCTTCACTTGTCCTTGGGGTACCTTTGCCTACCGAGTCCTTCCCTTTGGGCTATGCAATGCTCCTGCTACTTTTCAGAGAGCTGTCTTGAGCATCTTCTCGGAGGTGGTCCATGATGCAGTGGAAATCTACATGGATGACTTTACCCCTTATGGGGCCAACTTCCAGGAAGCATTGTCCAACTTGGGAAAGGTCCTAACCAAGTGCATCGAGATGAACTTGTCCCTTAGCCCTGAGAAATGTGAATTCCTAATAACTGAAGGGACAGTGCTAGGCCATACCATTTCTTCTCAAGGATTGCAGGTGGATCCTAACAAAATTTCTCTCATCAAGAGGGTTCCACCTCCTCAAAAAGTACGGGATGTCCGGAGTTTCTTGGGATTAGCAGGATACTACCGGAGGTTCATTAAAGACTTCAGCAAGCTAGCCTCACCGTTGTTTGGTTTGTTGGCAAAAGATGTGGAGTTTAATTGGACTGACGATTGTCAGAAGAGTTTGAATGAATTAAAAGACAAGTTAGTGTCAGCTCCAATCCTAAGAGGTCCAAACTGGGCCCTACCTTTCCACATCCACACTGATGCCTCGAACAAAGCCATAGGTGCAGCCTTAGGACAAGTTGAGAAAAAACTTCCATATGCTATTTACTTCGTTAGCAAAAACTTGTCCAAAGCAGAGCTGAATTACACTGTAACCGAGAAGGAATTCTTAGCCGTGGTTCATGCACTGAACAAGTTCCGACATTACATTACTGGTTACCAGACTTTTGTACATACTGACCATGCTGCTATTAGATACTTGATGAATAAACCAGATATGAATGCTCGTATTATTAGATGGTTACTTTTATTGCAGTAGTTTGATCTAACCATTGTTGATAAACCAGGAAAAGAAAATGTTGTTGCTGACTTCTTGTCTAGATTGGATTTGCCTGCAGATGAAGATGGGACGGTGGATGACCAGATGCCTGATGAGCATCTGTTTGCTATCTCAGTACTCTCTCCATGGTTTGCTGACATAGCAAACTACCTTGTTTCAGCTCAGTTTCCTCCGCACCTCTCTTCAAAAGAGAAGAGCAAAATCATCAGAAAGAGTGCCTCATTTACATGGATTGGGGGCAACCTGTTCAAGCTTGGCCCCGATCAGATCTTAAGGCGTTGTGTAAGGGAGGAGGAAGTCTTTGACATTCTCCTCACCTGTCATGATGGGCCTTGTGGAGGACATTTTGCGGCAAAGAGAACTGCCTTCAAGATCCTGCAGGCAGGCTACTATTGGCCCACACTTCATCAAGATGTCAGAAGATATGTTAGCCAGTGTGACCAATGCCAAAGAATGGGGAAACTGACCCAAAGGGATGAGATGCCTCTCCAACCTCAAGTGACTCTCGAGCCATTTGAGAAGTGGGGCATGGACTTTGTGGGCCCAATCAATCCCTCTTCGAGGCAAAGATCCTCCATCATAGTGTGTACTGACTACTTGACAAAGTGGGCAGAGACTAAAGCAATCAAAGCAGCAACTGAAGAAAAGGTGGTTGAGTTCTTAAGAGAGAACATCTTCTACAAGTTTGGCTACCCAAGAGAGCTGGTGACCGATCAAGGGAGCCAGTTCACCTCTAACTTGGTTGAAGATCTATTGGCTCATCACAAGATCAAGCATAGGACTTCCACCCCTTATCATCCTCAAGCCAATGGGCAGGTGGAAGTCACCAATAGAGCTCTAGAAGGGATCTTGACCAAAGTGGTAGACAGCAGCAGAAAAGACTGGGCAGATCGCCTAGTTGAAGCCACATGGGCTTACAACACCACTTGGAAGACCACCACCGGTTTCACACCTTATGAGCTGGTCTATGGGAAGAAAGCTTTGCTGTCCATTGAATTTGAGTATAACACTTTGAGGTTGGCAGCTCAGCTGGACCTAGATCTCAGCCATGCACAGCAAGAAAGGCTATTGCAGCTGAATGGACTGGATGAACACCGCATGCAGGCCCTCCTTCACTCAGAGGTGGTTCAACTTCAGAGGAAGGTGTGGCATGACCAACATCTCCACGACAAGCAATTTCAGCCGGGAGATTGGGCTTTGTTGTATGATTCCAGATTCAAAGATTTCAAGGGGAAGTTGAGAACCAGATGGCTAGGACCATATGTGGTGGAACAGTGCCATGACAATGGATCTGTCCTCATTCGAACCATTGATGAGGAATCCATTCCCATGCTTGTAAATGGGCACCGATTGAAGATCTATAGAAGACCTCTCTCAAGACAAGAGTTTATCAGCACTATGGAGAAATCTGTTTTGGTCATAGAGAAGGGTTCTGCATCCACTTTGGGCGTACCCTGAAGGATCTAAAACACACAAAAAAAAAAATAAAAAAAAAAAAAAGGAAAAAAATAAAGATCCTTGGGTGAAAACCTCTCTGAGGCGCCCAAGGCAGGCAGTAGGGGTGAAAACCTCATTGAGGCGCTCCTATTGTCTTTCAAGAAAAAAGAGGAAAATAAAGATCCTTGGGTGAAAACCTCTCTGAGGCACCCAAGGCAGGCAGTGGGGGTGAAAACCTCATCGAGGCGCTCCTATTGTCTTTCTAAAAAAAAAAAAAAAAAAAAAAAAAAAAAAAAAAAAAAAAGAGAAAAAAACAATCAGCACAATAAAAAGGTTTGCATGCAGATGTTCTATGGAGGAGAAGAAGCCTCTCCACTCCAAGCCAGGGGCCTTCATCATGCTAGCAAAGGATGTCATCAGCACCTCCTCCAAGAACAGCAATGTTTTTAAGGTATGTGCAGTTATTATCATGCTTTGGATCTTCTACAGGAGGATACAGTTTTTCTACAGGAACAGACAGTCTTCCTACAGGAAGACGTGGATCTTCTACAGGAAAGTGCCAAATTTCTACAGGAAGCTCTGTGTTCTACAGGAAACTTCCTGTAGAAGGTTACAATGGCCGAAATGTGTTTCAAATGAAGATCTAGCGACTGAGGAGTGGATTGAATGCATGCATGTCAATGATGGCACCCCTGAACATTGCCATTATCGTCCTCCACCACCCTCATCGCCATGCAACCCAGATCCCTGCAGCAGCACACCAAAGTAATCAGTTCTCATGAGAAAGCACCTGTCAAAGAGAAACTAAGCACCGAGAACCATACCACATCCATGTTGATACATCAGAAGCGCTGGGATCATGATCGAGAAGCCAGAACCGCCAGCATGCAGCGTACACCCGAGAAGAAAGAACGGTGACAAGACCCCTTGCGGGGATCCTGTAACAGTTTGACCTGCTCAAGTGAAGACCGTTCACAGCACCGCCATCTGAGATCAAACACGGGCGCATGAACGCAAATCCATCCACTCCATCGCCAGCATCCTGTAACCACGAGCCTACAGGAATGTGCAGCCACATGCGGCAGGTGGATCCATCGCTAAAAAAATCTGGAAATCATGTGCAGCCGCGCGCAGGTAAGTGTTCTAATCCTTCTCTCCATCAAACTGCATGATTATTACTTCGATTTGTTTTTCATGGCATAAAGGTGAATGGTTGAGCGGCCTAAAGGCCAGTGATGGGCCACGTCGGTTAGTAAAGGGATAGTCAGAGGACGAGGTGGCAGCCACGACGAGAGACACACGCAGCAAGCACGTGAAGATCAGTCCCGTCAACCGAGAAGTGAAGTTTAACCGAAAAGGGCGGCGGCCGATCTGTGGGAATGAATGCGGCAACAAACGAATGTGCAGGCGGATGAGGGGTGACGTCACCCAACGGTCCGGCGGGGACAGCTCACCCCCGCGCCACGAGCTGCGCCGATTCAAAATCTAATCGGCTCGATTAAGCGTGTATCTCCATCAACCTCACTTCAAAACTCGAGTAGATCCTCTGCTTACCTCTGCATGTTGACACGCCGAGCTCTCGGCTGCCTGAACGCTAGTAAAGCACCTCTCGACCGCCAGCCAGCCAAAAGCTCTTCCCGAAGCCTGCACACTGCTCCTACAGGAACAGTTTCTACAGGAACGCCGTCCTACAGGAAGCAGTTTCTACAGGCACGCGGCTCTACAGGAAGGTGAAGTCTTCACGTAAAAAAGGTGGCAGAAAAGAGGTAACCCTGCAACTCCTTCCGCAATTGGTTTTTTAAAAAAGGTGGCAAGGCAATTAGTCACAGTGTGGTCATAAAAAATTTTGGTTTGCCGTGCCTATACTATCGCTCCTACAGGATAGCTGTATAATCACACTGTGGTCTGAAAATTCATTGCATGTTCTGTCTTTAAGACCGAATTTCCTGTGTATCCACCACCTCTGGTACAAACACTGTGTTCATCATGCCTGGCGGGTTTATCAGGCGAGAGCCCACTAATTCAAATGCATTAAGGAGAAACCCGGCAGTGGTTGAGCTCTTCACTAGAGCACAATGGATGCCTTTCTGTGATAAATTACAGGGCTACGATGAGGAAGTAGCCGAGGAATTTTTGCAGGCTCTGCAGCCTAAATCACAGACGTTGGCCACGGTAACCTTCAGAGGTCTCAGCCTCAAACTCACCCCCGAGCATATCAGTCGGATTACAGAGTTGCCCATGGGTCTGCCGTGGGACAAAGACGAGCGGAAGATGAGCCAGCAAGCAAAGAAGGATTTCTTCACACCTGAGGAAGAATTCTCGGAGGATAAAAATGGGGCAAGAAGGACGAGCCTAACACCACCGTGGAATGAAGTCAGTTTGCAAATAATGAAGTATATTACGTGTGAAGGCCGGTTCAGTATAGTATATGCATATCATTTTCGGCTCCTCACTGAATTAAGGCACGGACTTGACGATCCTGTAGACCAAAAACTAAGCATCCCTTATTATCTTCTACAGTCCCTCATGGAGTGTGCTACCAAACTAAGACAGGGCATCCCTGATCAGATAACCCATCATGGGTTAATAAAATTGCTTGTGGAAGATGCCTTGCACTCATATAGAGTTCCCCTCTCCTGGGAGTCGTTTAGGAATCTGACACGAGATGGAGACATTAAAATGCTGATCGAAGAGAGTGGCTCCTCCAGCACTGAAGACAAGGAAGAGGTGGCTGAGAAAGAAGAGGATAAAGACAAAGCTGACTCCCCCATCCTGTCAGCAAGAGAATTAAGGTCAAAAAGCAGAAGAGACAGAGTCGGGGAAAGCCACGTCAGCCCAATTACCTATCCAGCACTCGCAAGCAAGCAAAAGGATCAATCCACCGTAGAAAAAAGAGAAAAAGGGAAGACACCTACCGCTACAGGGGGGGAAAAGCAGGCTTCTACAGGAAGCCCAAAAGCAAAGACCAAGGCTTCTACAGGAAGCTCGACACCAGCATCTACAGGAAGCACAAGGGTGCAAAAACAGGCTTCTACAGGAAGCCATGCACAACCAAAATCTGAGAAGCGAAAGGTGGATGTTTTAGCTAGAGAGGCAGCGGCCGTATTAGCTGGCCTCAGTACGCCACCTAAGCAAAAGGGAAAAAGGAAGAGGGACCCTCCTCTCTACTTCAAAGCACGGAGGAGTGTTCGGATAAAAACAGGGAAACCACAGCAGCAGTCCAGCAGCCCAATTGTCATTGAGGACACCCCTGTTTCTCCCAAAGACAAATCTCCCTCAAAGGTCACAGTTACCTATGAAAAGGGCAGCCCGAAGAAGAGCACATGGCAAGACCGAGTGGACCTGATGGACGAGAAGACCCGGCTACAGGAAGCTGAGAACGTCCTACAGGATACCTTAGCTCGACTACAGGAAACCGAACAGAAAGAAGAAGGAGGACCTTCATCACCCAGGGTGGATGAGGCAGAACCCCCTCAAGAAAAATCAAGAGAGCATATACCTGAACCTAGTCCTTCACCCAATCTGAATTCATATTACACTTTCTTGGAGGCAGGCCAGATCATCCCACAAAAATTCACCGTACCTCTATTCTTCGAATTGGAGCAAGAAAGAGTTCGCTCCCATACCTGGATGCAAATTGCCAAATCAAAGGGGGTAGGGGACATAGGCCCTCTACAAAATCAGCTCAGGGAGGTCAGAAGCGAGTTCACTATGGCTAAACATGTGGCTAGCTGCCAGCAGGCACTTCTACAGGAAGAAAACCAAAAGCTACGGTTGCAGCTGCAAGAACTCCAGGCAAAGGCAGGACTATCCTCCAAGGGCATCACATCTGAACAAGAAGGCAAGAAGGAGCTGGCCACCAATATTGAAGGACCAAAAACAGTTCTACAGGAAGAAGAACAGCAGTCAAGAATTGAGGTGCAGGCCTTGAAGGAGCAGCTGCAACAAAAGGAGGCGCAATTGGCTTGCATGGCTAGTTGGGCCATGGAAGCCTTGCAGTGCAGACATCCTGCAAAGTCCTATGGGTTGTACTTAAAGGATCGGTGGCTACAATTCCAGATCAACACCCTAGCACAAAGAGGTATTGAGCAAATTCATGACCCACAGCAGTTTACTGAAGTATGCAACACTAGCTCAGCAGAAGATAAAGCTCAGCTAGCAGAATTTTATATCCACAATCTAATTCTGCCCAATGAGGTCTCTTGGGATCCCAATATCGCCTTGGGCGATATGCAACTAATGGCTTTTGCATCTTGGCTGAATCATGAGGATCAGAGAGCCACTGAGGAGAAGTTGGTCGTGAACCGGGAAGTGAGTGAACCACTGTATATTCGGCCAGAACTAGGAGATCTGGTTGCCCTCACCTCAGCCCGCCAACAGTTATCCAATGATCCTGCAGCTTCCTTGAGATTTATAGATCAGCAAGCCCAAGCAATCGCCCATTTTGAAGACATGGACAGACTCTTGGGAGAAACTGCTAGCCATGCTTGTGCACGTAGATGGCATGCTTTGGCACATAGCTTGAAAATCAGGGAATACCATACCCCGACCAGAATGAGGGAAGCATTTGCAAGGATGGACCTGTACAAGAAATCAGTTCAAAGACTTCAGGCCAGCTGGATTGGCCTCAAACTCAGCCCTCCATTGTTGCTAGGATTGGCTGAAGGAGGTGCAGGAAAGGAAGAAAGGGCACAATGGGAAAAAGTGGAAAGTACAGCAGGGTTTCATATCAACCATGAAGACATCACCGCAGAAGCTTGGGATGTAAGGGGAGCAGTAAAGGCCATGAAGGATGAGGATCTTGACTGAGTTGCTCAAGGATGAGCAAATGGTTCAGCTGGGGGGTGATGATGAGCCCCAATTTTGGTACAATTTGGGCTCATTTTTGGCCTATTTTGCTTGCTCAAACCATTCATTTTTATTGTTTATGCATACACTTCTTAGTTTATTCATGTTGTTTGTAGGAGAAAGGATAGGCACTTTATCCACGTAGCTAATGCATTGTGATTCCAGGTTTTGGCATTAAAAGGGAGCAAAAGACAACGAAAAGGTGGCAAGGAGACAACGAGTTGGCATTGCTGACATAAGGAGAGGTTGTCCACGGTTTTGGGGGACATTCCTCGTGATCCTCACCAAGAACTCCGAGCCCACTTCAGCCTCCCTCCGAGCTTAATACACGGCCATCTGTTCTACAGGAACAACAGTTCAAAACTGCTCTACAGGAAACAACATTTATGACCATCCTACAGGATCAGCAGTTAAACTATAGATTGAACAGCCGAGCTCCTAGAATCATGGATATCTGTTGGAGCATCGTTTTGTATAAGTATAGAAGCCTTAGCCTTGGTTAGGTTGTTGAAACTCTCGTATTACTATTGTAATTTTGGAGCACAGCTCAAGTTTCGTTCTCTTTTGTAAGCCAATTTGGCATGTTATCAGATTATGAATAAAGAAGGCCACTTTTGAGTTAGTTCTGAGTTTTCTCAAGGAGCTATAGCTCTCAGGTGAGGGCCCAACCTGAGAGCCATAGTCCTCCTCCGTGTTGTAATGCATTTACCATTAGTTCCAGCATTTGAGTTTGTTTAGTTTCCTATGCAATTCGGATTTCCAGCTTGTTGGTTTAGTTGTTTTCATTAGCATAGATAGGACTGGTATGATGCTTTGCTTTCAGTATTCGAGTTTGATAGGTTGGTAGAATAAATCTCTTGGAGCTCCATCAAAAACAGGTTGCAAAAGGCTCACTGCCATCTCACCGTTGGGATTGGGGTGTAGACCATGATCAGCCACCAAAAAGAACAACAGTCGTTTCATCTTCACGCAAGTTGCCACATGAACGTTTTTATTGAAAATCCATTCATATATTCTCGACATTGATCCACACTGCACTCTCACGCATTAGTTTCATTTCTTGTTTTCCATTTCGGATTTGTAGGTTTCATGGCATAATAGGTTAATGAATCTCTTGTTTTGATGCACAGGTCATTTGTTTCATTTACGCTGCTCTTTCTCAAGCCACTTCCTTCGTCGTTTTCTCCATCCACCTGCAAGTTCTATTCATCCTCTACCTCACTCACTTGCCCTCCAACTCTCTCATTCCACGTACCGCTCCATTTCCTTCACTCTCGTTGATTTCACCCTTCCAAAACATCAATCCATTGCATGCACCCTTCCTTCGTCTAACTTGCCATTTCCTAAGACATCATTAGGTCCATCTCCATCTCCCTTAGCCTCCCACACCACTCCAACACTCCATCCACTCCTAAAATCTCCACGACCAACCATCCTGTAGACGTGCACAGCCATCCTGTAGAAAACAGAGTATCCTGTAGAATTCCCAGCAGCCTTCCTGTAGGAGGCCATTCACTTCGTTGCCGAGCTTCTGAACGTGAGGGACCTCTGTGGATGGGTGCTGAGGATCCTTAGGAACCTCTCCAAGCCTCCCCAACCTGTCCCACACTTTCCTTCCATCTCCATCCCACCTGCACAATCAAACCCTAGTTAGGCCAAGGTCACAATCATTCCACACACTTAAAGGAAAAACACAAAAACACATTTCTCATGATGCCAGTAGCTTAGACCCATGCATTCATACTTGTTAGAGGCAATGACAGCATTCATAAGAGTTGCACCCACATTCTTTGCATTATAGAGGATAGACTAGTTAAATTAGGGTTTCATAGATTTACATGCTTTAAGTTGCTTTTGATTCAGTTTGTCAAGTAGAGTAGCCTTTCGTTGAAGTTAACTTTCGTCCATCATTGATAAAGCTTCTTCTGTGAGCCTATAGAAGTTGGCTTAAGCCCTAGCGGACTTGTGCCAGCTGACCAAGTGACAGCTGCGACAAGGGCTAGTACTTGTGCATACAGCACCGTCGCTTCCAAGTTTGTACGAACTACCGGGTTGATAAAATTAAGAGACAGGAAGCCCCAGGAGTTGTAGCATTATTGCTACAATACTGGAGCTCACCACTAAACAAAAAGCTGAGTTAGAAAAAGTTGTTTCAGAATATGATATACTATTTCAAGAACCTAAAGTTCTGCCACTCAAAAAGGAAATAGTGCATGATATTAATTTGCAGCAAGATGCTCCATTGCCTAACATCGGAATGTACAGGTTGTCTGCTTTAGAGAATGCATAAATCAAGAAGCAGGTATAGGAGCTGCTCGAGAAAGGGTTCATAAGGCCTAGCACATCACCATGTGGGTCTCTAATTGTCTTGGTGAGAAATAAAGATGGCGCATGGAGAATGTGCATTGATTACCGAGTACTGAATAAAAGAGCGATCAAGAATCATTATCCTCTTCCTCGCATAGATGATCTATTATATAAGTTGAAAGAAGATGTTTATTTTTCCAAATTAGACTTCCATAGTGGCTATCATCAGGTCAGAGTTGCATAGCAAGATGCATGGAAGACTGCTTTCAAAACAAAGCAGAGATTGTATGAGTGGTTAGTGATGCCTTTTGGCTTAATTAATGCTCTTGCTACTTTCATGAGAGTAATGAATTATGTACTCAGAACTTTTATCGATGATTTTGTAATTGTATACTTGGCTGATATTATTGTATTTAGTAAAACATGGGAAGAACATTTGAAGCATCTAAAGCAGACATTAGATGTTTTGAGAAAATAGAATTTGCATGTTAAGCTCTCAAAATGTGAATTTGGCAAAACATCTTTGAATTATTTTGGTCATATTGTAGGGGGTGGTGAATTGAAGATAGATCCCTCCAAAGTGGCAGTCATTGTTAATTGGCCTAAACCCAAATCTGCTACAGAAGTTAGAAGCTTCCTAGGAGAAGCACAATATTGGAGAAAGTTTATTGCTAACTTTTCCTTGATTGCAGCTCCCTTACATGCATTAACAAGATTGAATAAGGTGTTTCAGTGGGGAGGCAAATAGCAGAAAGCCTTTGACACCTTGAAAGAAAATATTAGTATAACACTGCCCGATATTTAAAGACCATTTGAAATTGAAACGAATTCCAGTGACTATGCCATGGGAGTAGTGTTGATGTAGCACAGTAAACCCATATGTTATCATTCTGAGATATTTAATTCTGCAGTAGTAAATTATCCCACATATGATAAAGAATTGTATGCATTAGTACAGAGTGTGAAAAAGTGGAAACATTATTTAATGGGCAAAGAGGCAATTATACATACTGACCATCAACCACTTCAATATTTTCACTCACAAACTAAGTTGTAGCAATCAAGACACTATAGGTGGATGGGTTTTCTACAACAGTTTCATCTTGTCATCAGATATAAAAAGGGAATATGCAATAAAGTTGTAGATATGTTGTCCAGACCAATAATAAATGCATCCACTATACTTAAGCATAATTCAGTATTGCATGAAAGCTACATTGAACAATATGCTCAAGATATAGATTTTAAAGATGTATATGCAACTTTAAGTCATGGCAAACAAGTAGAAGAATTGGATTATCACATAAAGGATCGACTCTTGTATCATTTGGGAAAGTTATGCATTCCTCAAATAGAAAGAGTAAATATAATTCTAGAATCACACACTTCTCTAATATCAAGTCACTTTGGTGTAAGTAAAACACTTGCATAGCTGCAAAGATTTTATTATTGGCCAAAAATGAATGAAATCGTTTCTAGATATGTAAGAGGGTGTACCATGTGTGCTAAAAGCAGACCCAGCAATAGAAAACTAGGCTTGTACACTCCACTGCCAGCACCCTCTCATCCTTGGGAAAGTGTTTCCATGGAATTCGTTGGGGGACTACCTAAATCTAGGAAAGGTCATGACTATTTATATGTTGTTGTGGATAGGTTTAGCAAAATGTGTATTTTAGTACCTTGTGATAAACAAATTACAGCTGAACAAACTGCCAAGTTGTTCTTTCAACATGTATGGGTTCATTTTGGATTACCCACTTCCATTATATCTGATCGAGATTCCTGATTTTTTGGGAAATTTTGGTCGAGTCTATGGGAATTAATGGACACCAGACTAAAGAAGATCACAACTTTTCATCTATAAATAGATGGCCAAACAGAAGTGGTCAACAGGACAGTGATCCAATTGCTCAGATGCTATTGTAGCAGGCATCCCAAGCTTTGGGATGAACATTTGTGTTATGTGCAACATGCTTACAACCAAGCTAAACATTCTTCTACACAAATATCTCCTTTTGAGACCTATTTTGGTTTCACACCCAGGTCTCCCTTGGATTTTGTCTTCGGTAAAGACATAGAAGTTGATGGACACAGTGATGTGGATAAGGCAACCAAGTTCATTGAAAAAATCCAAGAGATTCACCAGGTAGTACAGGAACAGCTGGAAAAGAGCCAAGCCAAGTACAAGGCAAGGCATGATAAGCATTGAATTGAGCATAGTTTCTGAGTTGGTGATCAAGTCTGGCTATATATCAGCAAAGACAGAATGCAAGGTGAAGGTAAGAAGCTAAAACCAATAAGGTATGGACCTTTCAAGATACTTGAGAAAATTGGTGAGAATGCTTTTCGCCTTGATTTACCAGCTTACATGCACATCTACTTAGTTGTTAATGCAGACAGCTTGAGACTATTTGAACCTTCGTTAATTGAAGATCCTGAAGAGTAGAGTCAATTTCCTTCTGTTGATGATCTGTTACCTAAATATCTCAATGAGTTGCACGAAGATACAGTCCTGGATAGGAAGGTGAGAACTACTCATAGAGGGGATGTTGAGTACCTGAGGATTGGACTCAAAGGTTTGAAGCCAAGCAGTGTGAAATGGATAGAAATTGAGTAGGCGAGGAAACTGTATCCTCATTTGATTGGTGCTTAAAAACCAACTTTTGGTGGTCCAAAAGATTTTTTAGTGTGAAGGTCGTGATCCGAATTGGATCCTAGAACACTCTCTAAGTTTTCATGATTGTTTCTAAGTTATCCCAAAAGATTCAAGTCTTAAAAGGATCGAGCTATCAAAAGGAATCCTCGTGACAGTTGTAGTTCTGGCTAGAGCGGAGCAACGAGGACCCTCGGTCGAGTGCGTAGACCGTTGGCCCATGGTGACGCGTGCTAGTACAAATTGCAAAACCGAAGGCCAATTCGAGAAACGGGGGTAGATTCTGATACAAGCCCCGAAGCACCTGGACCCGAAATAACTGTGAAATGTGGAAAAGTAATGTGTTCGGTTCCGTAGCGCGGGATTCCACAAAACCGGCAGGATATCGGAAGGCCTCAAGGCGGTAAGTGGTTTGGACCAAGTCCCACCCGATGCCACACATCGAATGACACGCATCTACCAGATGAGAGAGAAAACCGCCTGCATTGGACGAGTAAATGTCACGCAACTTGCCCGCCCGATATGAATGATGACCGTAGGATCTGGGGGGCCTAGATCAACAACGGAGGCACATCCCAATAAATGACTGGATTTGGCGAGGTTATAAAGCAATATTACAAGGGATTTGAAGTCCGACGTGGATGATGAGTTGGAAAAATATTCGTGTTCACAGGCGATCTTGAAGAAAATGGAAATAACAACCATTCAAATACATTTCAAGGAATCTGACACACTCAGCTCATTAGGAAATAGGTGGCCACCTCCCTATGAGGCATTACACAGTGATGATGACGCAAAACAGGGGAATTCCAATGGATGAGAGGCAGGAGAACCAGAACGTCGGGAAGCGGAAAAGAACAGTTAGAATGCAGAATGGCTTTAAAGCCATGAACTGCCAGAGACAGGCAAGTATGGAGAGTTAGTGAAGGTAGAAAGCCGAGAGAAGAGAATAAAACCAGCCGAGTTGACCTGAGGGTAGCATCGAGTCAGACATAGCCAGAGAGGGTCAGAGAGTCTGTGAACTTCGGAGAAGGCTTGAGAGATTCAAGCGAAATCCTCTGTGTATAGCCTGTCATGTATGAGTCTCAGTTTGGGCTCATACCTTTGTGGCCATTAGAGGTCGAGTTCAGTAAGGAGAGTCTGTGTACTCCAGAGACTTGGGGGATCCAATTCCAATCCTATTGATTTAAATCTATTTAGCGAGACTCAAATTGAGCTCACTGTTGTAAAAATATTCTTTGAAAACATAATAGAGGGGGAACCACTGAAGGCTAGACTAGGAGACGTAGCCCAGGAGTGTTGGGTGAACTCCTTATTAAACTTGTTGTGTTTATATGTTTGCCTGTTATGTTTTATCTAACTGCTTCAATGTCTATGTATTTCGTAATATTATCGATCCGTTGCATAAAGTAACATAGGCACATCCATGCACACAAGTCTGTAATACCTTTAATTATTTATCCTGGATAAATTCCAGATCACCTAGAGTCATGGATCCAATCAAAGCTACTGCTAGATATATATACACATCCATCCTCTACTAAAACAGTAAGTAGCACATCACCATATGTGGCTACAACAGTAGTCTCACCTTCATTTGTGCTGGATGACTTGTGATTTGTATCGACCAGTCTCTGACCCTTTTGTCCTTTCAGTTGAAAATAATTAATATTATTTTGTATTAATGGAGAAATGGTTACACAAGTTGTAACGTATCTCCTTAATTTAGGATTTGTTCTTAGAGTTTAGGAGTTTGGTTGCAACTTCTTGATCTCTAGTAATGTACTTAATGATGTAATTGCTCATTTGATGAATGTAGAGTGTACGGAGAGAGTTCTCTTTGTTTGAGTGCAGTCTCCAGGTGCAGTACTCACCTGTGAGCTGCAACTCCTTCTTTTTCAATTCAAGTCTTATTTTTATCTTGGTATCAGAGCATAGAGTAGGGATAGAGTAGGGACAACCTTAATCTTTTTTTTTTTAGGATGTACCATTGATTACATAACTATAGTGGTGGTGGAGTATATAAAAGCATTCGTAGAATCAGGTGGACTGCAGTAACACCTGAAGCATAGGTCTTAGATGACTGATCATCTCTAAGCAGAAGAAAGGGTTGGCGCGGTTTCATGGAGAACAATTGCACCATTTTTGAGCCGAACGAAGGGTTGGCGTGGTTTATTAAGGAACAATCGCGCCATTTGGCGCGGTTTTGAGAGAGATAGTCGCACCAACGAGCCAGAAAGTGCTATTGGCGCAGAAAATCAAGCCTTAATCGCGCCAATTCCATGAGATGCAATGATTTTGTTTTCGGCACAGGCATTTCGCTGTCGAGAAGCGCCAGCCTCTTTCTCTTTGGAAAATCTGCAATTTTTTGTAGATCGGCCTTGCCCGGTGGTGGCACTTTGAAATTTCAGATATGTTCGGTGGCAGTAGATCGGAGTTTCCTGGTGGTGGTGCATTGGAGTTCCTGATCTACTCGGTGGCAGCAGATCGGATTTGCCCAGTGGTGGCGCATTGGAGTTCCGGATCTGTTTGGTGGAAGTAGATTGGACTTGCCCAGTGGTGGCTCATTGAAGATATAATTTTTTTTTCTCAGCAAAACAGAGGTTCGGATCTGGTATGTGGTGAATTCTTTTTTAGTGTGTCCTGAAAGTGTACAGTTGGATAGACTTATTCATCAAAGGATTAGAAATTTTATCAATCTAATATGAATAACAGTATAGAATCGTATCTCCACAAGTTTGGCAAACTCGATGGATCAAATTTCTCCAACTGGAAATTCAAGATGCAGACTTTACTTGAAAGTGAAAATGCGTGGTCGATCGTTATAGGAAATGAGCTGAGACCAGGATCAGCCACAAGAGAACAAGATTGGGATAAAAGGGAGACAAAAGCAACGGTCATATTGAAGATGTCCGTCAAGGACAATGCTATCCCACATATTAGAGACTCTAAATCGGCCACTGACATTTGGACGACGTGTTGGCCCTCAGTTTTGGTCTTGTTTTTGCTCTAAGAAACTTACTAATCCATTTATTTACCATCCATTTTTCCCTTTATCCATTCCAATTTGATGTATTTTATATCCATTCAGGTATTTAATTTTAATTTTTCAAATTCTAAAGTTTTTATGAAAATTTGGTTTTAAATGCAAAAATTGGCAGATTCATAAATTCCCATAATAGCTCTATGGTTGATATGGTTGCAGGACACTTGGGCACGAATTGAATGCATGGATGGATAGCTTGGGAACTAGGACTAATCCAGCTATGCTTAGTTCAAACAGAACAAGCTTTATTAGGCCCATTTAGTGCTAGTCAATCATGACTAGTCATTCAGAAATCCCATAGAAATAGGGTAGTTTTGAGATTATATGGGATTGACCATATCTCTTGGGATGGGAGTGATGAATTCGACTTATATATATGGATAAGAGTAGATGGGTTTGTTTGAGTGATTATAGATCAGTTTGTTTCATGAGACTTCTATTTGAAAGCCAAGACTTTGATGGCTTATGTATTGACTTATTATACTTTTATGCTGAGACACTTTTGGATTGGAGAGTTAATTTGAAGAATTGTTCTATTATTATTTTTTTGTTCAATGATATATATGTGTGACTGAATTTGAGCTTCTGATATCACTCTTCAAGTGTGCAAAGCAAGGGAGGAGGGCCCCCATTCCAAGCTAAGTACACTTCCTTGTTAACTAGTTTTATTTCTTGTAATCTGGTTATTATAGAACTAGTTTTCATGCTTTATTTCAGATTGATTTATGGTTAATGTATGGTGATTGATTTCATTAGATCTTAGCTTATTCATCATTTTAGTAAGTTGGAAAAACAAAGTGTTCAAGTTGAGCACTCCTTCTATTAATTTGGTGAATTGTAACTAGTTTCCTTTGATTACGTGCAAGTAGTTTCCTTATGTAATTTTGGCATTAAGGTGAATGAATTATGATGAAACATATTATGTGTCTCTTAAGTTAGGAGCCTTCTTTCATTGATAATTTATCCATCTTAAGTTCTTAGTTTCAATCTCTGATTCATTAAGTAGTAATTGAGGTAGAAGTGTACTTCTTGAGTTAAGAACCATTTCAGTATTTTTCCTCTCTTCAAACCAATTGAATTGGAGTAGTAGTATGTATTGCTTTAGTTTTTGAATAACTTATCTTTCAAGGTTTGATTACATCTGATATTCACACATAGTGAACTTGCCTCAAAGTGTTACTGTTATAGACATTTTTGTGCCTCGCAGCATGGAGCATGAAATGTCAATAATTACAGGGATCCTCAGTCCCTAAACATGTTGTTCTTACCCCTAAAAGAACAAGGTCATCAAACAACAGCACTTCCAATCAGTTCTCCACCTGAAAACACTTCAAAACAGGCTAATTTTGGATCATGTCAGCTGCTCCACTGAGCAACTGCGCTGAATGTCAACTGCTCTTCCTTGTACCTGCGCTGAAAGTCAAAAGCAATGAAGGCTACCTGCGCTGGGCGAGATTGGCCAAGTGGCACAATCATTCTGCAAGGTGTCAATTGCCCAGGAAGCTTCCAAACTGACACTTGGTTCATGAGATTCGCCCTGTGATGAGTAAGAGGTACTTGATCACCATGTGTAAGCAAGGATCTCCAAGTGGACTCAAGAACTGAAGATTAACTGAAGAGGGAGAGGACACAAGGCAGCTTTATGTCAGTCTCAAGCTGACTCATCCTCTCTTCTTCTCTCCTATATATAGAGCTCTTCTATGAGGTCTAAGGGGGCTGGAATTTTGTATAAGCAAGGAGGTGCTGTTGGTATACTGCCAGGATTATTGGGTGATTGTTTTACTAGAGGTGAAGAAGAGAGTTCTTGCTGCCGAGGAGGTGCTGCTGGATTGGGGCCAACATCATTGGTTGTAACTTCCTCTGGAACCTTGTTACTTTCTATCAATAAAGTTTGCATGTTCTTCTATATACTTGTTTTACATAGATGCTTTTGTGTTTACATGTATATTTGATGCGACCTAATCCATGCTTCAATTATGATTGCTTGTATCTCGTAGTTTTCTCCCTTTTGTTGTGCAGATTCTGTGTGTAGCTGGATCGGCTTGGAGAGTAAAGAGCTGGGAACGGGATACAAAGCGAGAAGGACAAGGATCGACTAAGCGCAAGACACCAGGTTGGTTGATCCTCTTTCCATTCTCTCTGTGCTTTTATAAAGATGAACATGAAAACTTTGTCATTCAGTTGTTGCTAAAGTCTGTCACCTTTAGAAAGGGTTAGTGTCATCCGCATCGGATACTTTTCCCCACAACAATCTGGCGACTGCGCTGGGGAGATCCTAGTATCTTGTTGTTGTAGTATTTTGCTATTCATTTCTTGAAGAAAGGAGTACCGAATCGAAAAGCTTTTGACTCTATCAAAAGCGAAGTAGAGGGTTTCTGCTACTCTTGCTCCTTTGCTGAGCAAATTCAAGATTTAAAGAGCTAATCTACAGATGAATCTTTACTCTTTGTGATAGATCTTCATCCTCTTGATCATCCCTTAGCCTGTACTTAACCCATAGCATTTTATTTCAGTCAAAACAGTACATTTTTGAGCTTTTTATGACCCGGAATTCTTAGCAGACGTAACTCTCGTAAGTCAGTGCAGGCTGTCCACAGGCAGTCTGCATTACAGCGCAGGTGCTCCCTTCGGGAACTGCGCTGAGAGTGAGATTGGCAGACCAGTGCCTGCGCTGGTCCAGTTGGCCTTAGTCTAGCTCAGCTCTTCCTTTGTGTCTTGGCCCTGTTTGCACTTGTTTTTGGCTGATTGCTTGCTGGTTATTGTATTTGCTGTAGACCTTATCTCCTTGACATTATTCCGCCTCAGTTGTGTGATAAAATTGTAAACGTTCTTTCAGTATTTCTTGTTTCAGTTACAATTTCCCATTGTGAAAAGCGAACCTAGTAGCTGTGGCCTCTTAGATTGCGATCTTATGAGTTAGTGTTATTACTGTTCATAGCTGTTTAAGTTGGTTTGTTTTCACTTTATGGTTTGAATTCATATATTTTTGGTGTAAAACAAGTACCTGTAAAGCGTCTTTTCATTTAGACAATACTTGTTTGTTTACGCTTCAAATTGAATTCGAAAGTCATACAACAGTTTTCCTTTTGTTAAGCATCAACATTAAAGGAAAAGAAAAGAAATACATGCATCTTGCATTTGCATTTTTGATAAGTTTGGGTGTCTGATCTAGGAGAAAGTGCATTAGTTTGTGCTTTGTGCTCTGTGTGGAAAGATATTATTTTTCTCTCCCCTCAGTAGTTAGGATTTTCAAAGCTAAAAGGATTGTGAAAGCCTGCTTATCATTTTAGCTGCATTTAGGAATTTGTACCAATACATCTCGTGGTGATCCTGAAAGACAAACTGATAAACAAGATCAACTTAAAATATATTGAATGAATCTAAAAACGCATTGTAACATAACGCTCACAATAGAGGTCTAGGTAGAGACGTGTTCCGGCGTCGTTAAACGTAGTGACTGTCGATCTCTACGAAGGTGGGTGATTCCTCCTGAGGGACGATAGCACTAATACGGATTTGAGCTCCCGCGTACCGTCGCGTATATTGGGAGACCCCTATAGGCAATTATCCTTTATCCTTAGGAAGCCGTGTCGACCGCCCTACTGATCGCGATGCAGTGAACACAGCATTCACGAAGATCGACCACCCGTACCGTAAAACGTATTCTGTGGTTTCGCGAAAGGTTTGGCACACCCTCTGCCTAGATCTCCAGAGCAGTTTCTTTTGGCTCTTTTCAAACTCTATAATTGAAAAGGTCCAACTGAGCATTTGTCACTTCGGGCTCGTTAATACATCGAAGGCGACTAGAGTCATCTTTAGCTTTTTCTCGACTCTTAAAACATGAAAAAGCAAAGTTGTGTCTAAAAGCGTCTAATAAAATTCATTCAATACGGAAACATAATTCCCCTTTTTGTATTTTAGTTGATCAAGTAATCCGCAATCGTGGAGGAAAGTCAATTAAAACCCCGTCGTTCAGGGAGGCTTGCAGGTCGACCATCTTTGTCTCCGGAACCGAAAGTAGTACGAGCAAAGCGATCTCGCTGGACCAGGTCAAAATCTCCTTTTAAAGTCAGAACGGAAGTTCCAACAACATCTGAGATTCTGGTCACTCCCAATATTTCTGGAATCCCTGCCTCTATTGAAGAAGTTCAACGGCAACAGAAGGACAATTGTATTGATCCTAGTCTGAAAACAAGTACTTGTTTAACTGAACCAGTTCCATTTGAAACCGGTCCACAGAGTCTTGTTGTTCAAACAACTGTCGCTGCCGAAACAACCCCTTCTTCGGCACCAGAAATCTATTACGGACCTGACGGTCTGCCTCTTCCTCCTGGTCTGATCGCAATAGAAGAAATCGTAGAGGACCAGCAAGCAAATACTCCAATTCATTTTGGAGTAGGTTCCACTCTTTTTCCTTCTGCATCAGAAGTTTGTCTATCGCCACAAGAAGTTCCTGAAGAATCGTTAGGAAGTTTATTGGATAGACTTAAAATGTCTGAACAACCGTCGACATCTAGAACTGTGCCAAATGACACAGCGACAGCAGAAGCTCCTGCTGCCATTCCAACGATGTTTGCCGGCATACCATCTGTCCCAACTAGTTCTCATCAACTAGAAGGAGTCCACCCAGGGACTATTATGACAACTTGGTCTGTTCCAGTTTGCTCTTCCGGTATAATACCCGGTAATTCTTATGTTGAAACTAGACAAATTGATCCCTTTCGGAATCATTTTGGGCCATCCAGTCCTCAAAGGCCATCTATACCCTTGAGCTCCGGATTGTTACCGTATGGGGGGCAATATGCCCTTTCACTTCCTCTTTCGGGAGGATACCCATACGGCAGTTTTCAACCACATTCAGGTTTGACTGAAGTAACGACGAGTGGTTGGGTACCTATGTTACCCCAACAACCAAGAGTTGTATATTCTATGCAACAAAGTGTACCTATGTCTCATATCCCGACGACGCCAGCAATTGTAACCGTGTCGCAAGTTCAATCGATGCCTGTTGTATGTCAACCCCAAGTTGTAATGCAACAGCCAATTGACCCTGCAACACAACCACAATCGCCAACTGCCGGGACGACACAGATACAAACGGGGACCATAACCCCGCATCTTGGGCCGTCGGTTAGTGTTGCACAACAAAACATGGCTTCACAACCATGGATGGTGCAATACCAACAACCTCAGTTTCAACAGGTATACCAGGGATCTGAGCAACAGATCTTTGCGAATAGTGGGCAACCCTATATTCAGAACGGGTTAAACCAACCACTTTACAGTGGCCAAGCCCACCAACCATATCAGTCATATCAACATCAGTTGCATTATGCTGGTGCGCAAAGACCTACTGCTCAGGCGATTCCATCATATCCTGGGTACGCCTCACCAAACCTGAATCAGCAGTTGCCATTCGTGGCAACCTTAGAATTACCAGATTTACATCGATTAACAAACGATCCAATCGCCTATGCCCATTGGTGGCCAGCGATTCCTCACAAACTTCCTTCGGACATTCCTAAATTCAATGGAAATCCGGGCGAAGACCCGTCGAATCATGTGATGACATTCCATCTGTGGTGTTCGTCGAATACCTTGAATGATGATTCAATAAGGCTTCGCCTTTTCCAGAGGACATTGACTGGTCCGGCGGCCAAATGGTATATTGAATTACCTAGAGCCTCTTTCGACAATTTTAGCTCCCTAGCCACGACTTTCTTAACACACTTTCAGTTACCTATAAGGTACGAAACTGGAACAGAAATCTTGACCAATTTCAAGCAGACAACGGCCACACATATATCAGATCATATACATGAGTGGCGTCGTCGTCGCAGAATGGTAAAAACCTATGTTCCAGATCAGCTATTAGCTGAGTGGTTTATAAAGTCGCTTCTACCGGCAATAACAGAAGATGTGGCCAAGGGAGGCGTCGTAACAGAGGAGCAAGTTATTGCTCGTGCCCAGTATTTAGACTTAGTATATACTCAGTCTGGCACGCTCTATGACAAGATACCTGACACCCCTAGACCGGAATTTTCAATTCCTCCCCCTCCTGGATCAAATAGTGACTCTCATGCCGGCGACGGTGTGATTGGCACTGCAAACGCAAAGTCAACACGAGATTCGTCTAAGAAAACCCGTAAGACTTCGAATCAAAATGCAAATGAAGAACTTCTTGCCTCGGAAGTAAGTGCCGTGTCGGACGACAAGAGAAAACAACTGAAGCAACCAGGGGGCAAGAAGAAAAAGAAAGGGAAACCCCCTTCGGGGTGTCATATATGCGATGAGGATCATTGGACAGCAGATTGTCCATGCAAAGCTGAGCTTAAAAGATTCTTTAAAAGTCCGAAAACCTCAGCTGTGTTGACTGATCCGTTTCCTAATACTGGTCAAAATCTGGTTGCCAATCAAAATGCTTCCCGATCCCAAGTGCTTATGTTGTCCACCTCAAAGCAGCAGAATAATGCTTTGACAAGGGATAAAGGTTACCGGAATCCTCAGCGGTCGAATAACAAGGCTGATAAACAACCTAGTAGTTCGACAACAACTTTGAACGAAGTTGTGCCACCCATCGTTCCTAAGCCGATAATAAACTCGCCAGAGGGAGTAGTACACAAATCGACATTTAATCCTGGTGCCGAAATAGCACAGAATTATAATATAATAGAGGACCTGGCCCAATCGCCGTCCGCTATGTCGACACTTGAGGTACCGCAAAATTGCACCTCCCAAGAGCAAGCTTTATTATCAGCTATAAGTGGGATTGGTCCAATGGATTCCAATCTTGTGGCCTTTGACCATAAAGGATATGACCCTAAGTTACCAACTCAACTAGCTTTCCTTATTCAAGTGAAAGCCCTCAACAAAACTGTTCATCGAACAATTATTGATGAGGGGGCATCTACATGTCTTATGTCGATGAGTTGCTGGAAAAATTTAGGCTCACCACCCTTGTCGAAATCGTCGACAACATTAAAAGCATTTGATGGACGATCATATACTCCATACGGAATTCTAAGTAACTTGCAAGTCGAACTGGGGGGCAAAACAGTAGAAGTTGATGTTGAAGTAATCGACGGAAATCTCGATTACAACATCCTACTGGGAAGGCCTTGGATATATGCCATGGCCGCAGTTGTGTCGACCTACTTCAGGAGGATTGTATTTCCTTTTCAAGGAAAAATTACAATCGTCGACCAACAAACGTTTCTCCCCAACAGTTCTCAAGTTACGGGAAGCAGCACAATGATCCATGAGAGTAATCATTCACTTCAAAATATTGGAGTAGGTCTCCTAAAAGACCCAGCCTTAATGGGTACTTTTGCCCTACCGCCGGCAGGTGATCTGGCAGAAGTAGCCACAGTGGAAACCTACAATATGAAATATTCTATATCCAACGGATTCGGAAGATTCCTAAATATTTTGTCAGCATGGATCGTCGCCCTAATGGAAATACTGTAAATACAGTGGGCTCCGAGGACGGTTCTTATCTCGTGTCAACCTCGTTAAAAAAAAATGAAACAAGGAGTCATGAGGATAGTTCTTTTATTATGTCAACCTCTTTAAAAAATGAAACAAATCCCCTTTTCAAAATTCAAAGGTAAACCTTCATTCCAATCACCAAGTTGAATGCAATGAAGCTTGGGGGGCACCCTCCTTTGACATGCGTTATTATGATGCTGGGGGCATGCAAAAGATCCGAGCAGTTTTAGCACATAGTTCATGCTCGTTAAAAAATAAACATAAGTTTGAGCAGTGTTTTGGCGCATTCAAGCTCATTAAAAAATGAACCCAGTACCGGTAAATAACCTTTTGAGATCGTAAATTCATCAGCCATAAAAGCCTTGGTCGTGTTTGTACACCATCACCTCCACTTTTCATTTGGCCGATCATTCACTTCCATTTGTGTGTTTACCCATTTTGAGGAACATCTGCAAAGAGTGATTTCACCTAGCCAAGTTGTGACGCTGCCGTGATTGGAAAATTCCAACCTGTACCTGGAATCTGCTGCTATCCCTGTTTATCACTTGTTCCTCAAAAGACGAGTCTTCTTTGAGCTTTTTTCACTGACTCGTAAAATATGAAAAGTTTGCCGAGTTTTGGCCTTCCAGCTCGTTAAACGACCGGAACGCTATCCCTCCTCTAGATTTTAATCTTTTTTGGACCTGAGGGATTATTGCACAAAAAGATCGAGCGCTTGTTTTGTTCGGCTCGTTAAAGCAATCGAAAATTCATCCCTTCTGTATTGTTTTATACTTTTTCGGACTTAAGGGATTAGCTGACGAAAAAGGAATTCTGGAGTTGACTTTATGTACCTTTTCAGACTCTCTAAAAATGAAAAGGACCGAGTTATCCTTGTCGTTAGACTCGTTAAATTCATTAAATAGCGACAAACTTGTCTTTAGACGAGAACGAGTTTCCCTATCGCTAGGCTCGTTAAATCATAGCGATGGGCTTGCCCGAAGGGCAGGTTATAGAACAAGCATATGTTATCCTCCTCAAGCTTGACAAAAATAAAGAGGTACTGGTCAGAAATGACTGGGGAAAAATTGGGAGAACATCAAAGTTTAAAGGTAGCAAGTCACTCTTGGACATGACACTTTTCCTCCGTACCATATCGGGTTGGGTTGTTTCATTCACCGGTCTCATCACCATGGTCCTCACCACACCATCCACATTTGGGGTAATGCTACCGATCCATCGCATCAGTGTCGTTATATGTTCAAGAGGGGTCATTCTGGAAGTGTCAACCGTGTCCCATCCACTACCATACATTATCCTTCATCCATTCATGATCGCCACCCTGAATCATATTTCACAGTTTGTTTTCACCTCCACTAAAGTCATTAGCTCCGTTCCGTGTCATTGATGTGGGATTCATTAAGGCCCTCCTTTGACGGATCGCTTCTTGTCGACTTCAGCTCATTATCCAAGAAGTTGATCTAGGAACACCCCCATCAGTACTTTGAAGCTTGCATGCCTCAATGGCAAGTTTCTCACTTCCGGCGACAGGTATACATCAATGACCTTCGACCAGAAGATTTTGCGTGGCGTTCGACGCCAAGTCCTTTTTCACGCCACGTGAATTGTACTGCAGTACCTTGAGGGTCATCGTCATTATTGGTGATTCCTCTCGCGCTTGTTAACGGTTTTCATTATTGACCGGTAATCAAGCGATGTCTTTCCATGTTCGACTTCAGCGCAATTCTCACATGGATCGACTTGTACTTAGAGTGAAGATCGAACGAGTTTGAAGACCCCGGATCTAGTTTCATCCATCCGGGCTGCGATATATATTCAGGAAATATAAAAGCATTTGCCATGTACATCATTGCAGCAGATGATCATCCTCCTCAAAGGATGATAATTTTAGCGGAAGATTATCAGTCTGTCTTCAGACGATCGTCTGTCATATGTACCAAAATGTATTTATAGAAAGCTGAGCATGGGAATACCCGCCTCAGCTAGATCATGAGAATAATGATGAATGAAAGATAATGTATTGTATTGTATTGTATTACAGGGCACTCTCCTCAGCACTGGAATGAACTTCAGACCCTCTAGATAAAGCATTTCACCCGATAAACGGCCTCATACTTTAGGGGGCAACTGTTATAGACATTTTTGTGCCTCGCAGCATGGAGCATGAAATGTCAATAATTACAGGGATCCTCAGTCCCTAAACATGTTGTTCTTACCCCTAAAAGAACAAGGTCATCAAACAACAGCACTTCCAATCAGTTCTCCACCTGAAAACACTTCAAAACAGGCTAATTTTGGATCATGTCAGCTGCTCCATTGAGCAACTGCGCTGAATGTCAACTGCTCTTCCTTGTACCTGCGCTGAAAGTCAAAAGCAATGAAGGCTACCTGCGCTGGGCGAGATTGGCCAAGTGGCACAGTCATTCTGCAAGGTGTCAATTGCCCAGGAAGCTTCCAAACTGACACTTGGTTCATGAGATTCGCCCTGTGATGAGTAAGAGGTACTTGATCACCATGTGTAAGCAAGGATCTCCAAGTGGACTCAAGAACTGAAGATTAACTGAAGAGGGAGAGGACACAAGGCAGCTTTATGTCAGTCTCAAGCTGACTCATCCTCTCTTCTTCTCTCCTATATATAGAGCTCTTCTATGAGGTCTAAGGGGGCTGGAATTTTGTATAAGCAAGGAGGTGCTGTTGGTATACTGCCAGGATTATTGGGTGATTGTTTTACTAGAGGTGAAGAAGAGAGTTCTTGCTGCCGAGGAGGTGCTGCTGGATTGGGGCCAACATCATTGGTTGTAACTTCCTCTGGAACCCTGTTACTTTCTATCAATAAAGTTTGCATGTTCTTCTATATACTTGTTTTACATAGATGCTTTTGTGTTTACATGTATATTTGATGCGACCTAATCCATGCTTCAATTATGATTGCTTGTATCTCGTAGTTTGCTCCCTTTTGTTGTGCAGATTCTGTGTGTAGCTGGATCGGCTTGGAGAGTAAAGAGCTGGGAACGGGATACAAAGCGAGAAGGACAAGGATCGACTAAGCGCAAGACACCAGGTTGGTTGATCCTCTTTCCATTCTCTCTGTGCTTTTATAAAGATGAACATGAAAACTTTGTCATTCAGTTGTTGCTAAAGTCTGTCACCTTTAGAAAGGGTTAGTGTCATCCGCATCAGATACTTTTCCCCACAACAGTTACCAACCCAGATTGATAAGAAATATTTGTGTTAATTTCGGTAAACAAATTAGCTCAACATTTTGGCGCCGTTGCCGGGGAGGCAAATATCGGCAGAGTCAATAGGAAGATAACTTTCAAACTTTTCTAAAAAAAACAAAAACATTAGTTACACTCCTTTTAGTTATGTTTCTTTATGCCTACATATAGAGATCCTCAAGGTAGATTTGTTAAAAACCCCCCACAATTAGAGATAGGATCGTAAAAAACCCCAGTTACTGGTAATCCAATAATTGAGGAATTGGAAGAAAAACAAAGAACTGGACAAAGGTTAACTTTAATTAAGAGGCAAACTTTGTTAGCTTGGGAAGCAAAACAAAAACAACCATCAACTTCAGGAAAACAAAAGGAAATTATCAAAGAAAAACAACCTGTCTTTCCATCTATAAATCAACCTGTCTTTGAACAACCTGAATCTCCACTCAAAATTGAAACAACTAAACCAATGGCAGAAGAGGGACATGGATCTATTATTTTCACTCCTGAACAGCGAATTGAATATGAGAGACAACAAAGAGAATGGAGAAGAAAAAGAGAGGAGGAGGCAAAACAAGAAAATGATAGAAAGATAGAAAATGAGCGGAAAAGACAAGAAGATGGTCATGATCAAGAAGCTACCTTTGGCTTTCCAATAGTAGATACAAGTGCAATATTAGGAGAAGAGGTGAAAATGAAAAATATTCCACCTTTTGTATTGCCAAATTTTTATGGAATGTCAACGGAAGATCCTGATGCTTTTATGTTTGAATTTGATATTCTATGTAGAACATATGGATACACTGATGACATACACAAACTTCGTCTTTTTCGTGCTACATTAAAAGAAGTAGCTTTAAAATGGTTCATGGGTTTAGGAGAGCAAAAAATAAATTCTTGGGATGAGATGAGATTAGTCTTCCTTAAAAAATATCAAGCTTATTGTAAATCTAGAGATTCAAAGGAAGATGTTTTCAGAATGACACAACAAGAAGATGAAAGTTTAGAAGAATATTTGGAAAGATTTGCATATAGTCTACAAAAATCTAAACAACACTCTCTAAATCAAGAAACCATTCGAACAATCTTTCTCAAGGGTGTAAGGGATGAATACCTTGACATTTTGAATGTGATGGGTAAAGGAGAGATTTCAAACCTACCATTTGAAGAAATTGTTGAGTTGTGTCAAAAATATTCTAGAGGAAGATCAAAAACGGGAAAGAGAGAAGCAAGTTCAAAAGCAGCAAAGTCAGCTGCAGGAGGGATAACAAGAGCGGAAATAGGAAGCTTATTGGAAAACTTCAAAACTGACCTCTTAAGTACATTGGGAACATAAGTAGATGTTCTAAAGGCAAATAAGAAGAAGGAAGAACAAGAACAAGCTCTAGCAATCTTTTGTTCCAAATGTAGAAAGAAGCATCCATTAAGAGAATGTCCTTTGGATAGTATTCAAGTATGTGGTCTTTCTACAGAAAATCATTCAACAGAAAACTGTCTAAGATTGAAAGAATTTCAAATGAACTCAATGGAAGAGGTGCTAGGAATAGAAGGTTTTTATTATGTAGCACCATGAAGACCATGGCAACCTAGGATGCCTCAACAAAATCTGCAACAATTCCCTCAACAAAACTACCTCTATCCTACCTCAAAATCTTTGGAACCCTCCAATGCCATGGTAAGCTTGGCCTCCACAACAATATCCACACCAACCTGCACAAGGATGGAGAGGATATGGTTATGGAAACCAGCCACCTCAACAGTATCGACAACAATACCAACAGCCATTTCCATATCCACAATATCCACAGTCCATGCCATTTCCGCAACAAAATTCTGCATATCCACAATCCATGCAATTTCCACAGCAGAATCCACCACCATTGTTGACTCAACCACAACAGTTACAAATACCCTCAAACCAACCCAAACCAACTCAATTACCAGCCCAACCAGTGGCAAATCCGAATAATAAAGTGGATAAGTCTGCATACACTGTAGAGGAAGCAACATATTTTCCCACATATCTATTCTTCCTCTAAATGATGTCCATTTAAGGTCTGGAAAGGTGATTAAAAAGGATTCTCCACCAATCATAGAAGAGCCAATTGAACAAGGAGAATCACCTGAAACATCACAATCTGAAACACAAATTCAAAAAGGGAAAACCATTATAACTCAAACACCACCTTATCCTGAGAGGTTAGTGGAACAACAAAAAGAAATGACCCTTCCTGAATTTGATATTTTAGATGAATTTAAAAATGCTTATGTAAAAATTCCTTTATTAAAGGCAATTAAAGAGATACCAATATATGCTAAAACAATAAAGGAATTGTGCATTAAGAAAAAAGGTAAAAAGAAGAAGGATCCTACTACAATCCAAGTCATTGGCAAATTAGCAATCCTCATGTCTACCCAAACCATTGTAGAGAAATATATTGATCTCGGTATCCCTATGGTTACTATCTCAATAAATAATTTCTCAGTACCAAACACATTAATAGACTTGGGAGCAGCTATAAATGTAATGACTATGGAGACAATGAAAAATCTGCATTTAAACAACATTAGATCAACTTCTACAATTCTAGAATTAGCAGACAGATCTAAAGTTGTTCCAGAAGGAATACTAGAAGATATCATAGTCTCTTTGGATTCATGGGAGTATCCTGTTGACTTCCTTATCTTGCAACCAAAAACAAATTTGGGAGGACATCCTCTAATCTTAGGCAAACCATGGTTAGCTATCGTTGATTCCTTTATAGGATGCAGATCAGGAAGCATGATTATTTCACATGGAGATGAAAGGAAACACATTGCTCTTTATTCACCTGCACAATCATCTTCTTTAGAATCAGTACTTGAAACTCAAGAACAACAACAAACTAAATCAGTTTTAAGTATAAATCAATTCTTTGACCTTAGAGAAGAAGAGGAGAATGAAGACTTAATGGATCTTTTCATCACAAAACCAGATATTTCAGCGCAGCTTAGAGAGGTTCAATATGAAGCTGCAAGTAATCTTTTGAATCAATGTTTTCAGGAAACTTGTATTGTTCAAACTTTGCGAAATTCTTTTATAGACATCTTTCCTGTAAACACAATCTCCAATCCAACAACAAAAACAATTGAGATATATCTTGGAAAACATTTGAACATTGGAAACCAGTTGCAATCAGCACAAGAATAAGAGGTAATTGCATTATTACAAAAATATTCAAAAGCTTTTGCCTGGGATTATATTGACATGCAAGAAATCCATCCCAGCACATGTATCCACCACATCTATACAGATGATCAAATCAAACCTGTAAGGCAACCTCAAAGACGAATGAATCCCATGATGAAAGAAATAGTGAAAGAGGAACTACGAAAATTGTTAATTGTTGGATTCATTTATCCTATTTCAGATAGTCAATGGGTTTCTCCATTGGTAATAATACCAAAGAAAAATGGAAAATGGAGGGTATGTGTGGACTATCGGGAATTAAACAAAGCCACATTAAAAGATCATTTTCCCCTACCATTCATTGACCAGGTTCTAGACTCATTAGCTGGAAAGAAATTTTTCTCCTTCCTAGATGGGTTTAGTGGGTACAATCAAATTAGAATAGCAACAGAAGACCAAGACTGTTGGCATTATGATTCTGGTATGGCTCTATGTTACAGATGTTGTACTTGATGGCAACACCCTCAAGTGGCAATGCTCTGATCAGGCTCTCAAAATGTTGAAAATTAAGAGGTACGCAGGAGCATAGTTCAAAAGGTGCGTACACGCAGGTACACCATGAAGGGACTGCGGCCACACACGCAGGTCACCCGTTCAGAAGGTGCGTACCCCCAGTTCACTTACTTCAAGGCAGAGAAGTGCGTTCACGTGGGGTTTTTTATGTTTGGCCCGTGGTATTTAGCCCGCCGTTCTTGATTCTATGGTTTTGGCCCGTGGTACTATTTTATATTATTATTATTATTGAGCCCCATGTTTTTGGGCCCCTTGTATTGGTCATCTATGGTATTGATCCATGATTTTAGGAAGAGCTTGCCTATATAAAGCAAAGGAGATCACTTAGCTAAGCATCTTTTGCAAATTGAATATCTTAAGATCTGAAATATTGGGTTATTGTTTTAAAAGCTTGATCTATATAAAAGTGAAGTTGAAAGTGAATCTGTGAAGGGTGATCTCTCGAGCGCATGAACAGATCTGAGCATCTGACTATCTGTGGCACATTGGGGGACTGCCAATTCGGCCCTAAATCAGAGGTACGCAGGTGATTAACAGTGCAAGTGCGTGGGTACGCAGAGTAGAAGAAGGTGCACTGCATGGGTATGCAGAGCAGAAGAAGGCGCAATGCGTGGGTACGCAGCGCGACAGAGGATCAGGTGCGTAGGCACAAGAAAAGTACGCGGCGCTTCAGAAGCCGCAGGTGCGTAGGTACGCGGCGCGATATCATCTGTGGGTGCGTGGCTACAGTAGCAGTACGCGGCGCGATAGTATCTGTGGGTGCGTACCTACAGTAACAGTATGCAGCGAGATTGAAGAAATAGTGCATGGGTACGCGGTGCAGCAGAAGGGTCTCTGCATGTATACGCAGGGGAACAGAAGGTGAAGTGCAGAGCCACGCAGGCCAGATAAAGAAAAACTGTGTATCTGTCTTAAGATCTTTTGTTGGCTGACTTTTCTCTGTTGATAAGGTGTTCTGGGTTAGTTTACTGTTATTGTTGATCTGGTTACTGCAGTTGACTGGGTGATTTACTTGTACTTGATGATCTCTTGATGTTTATGGATCCAGTTTGAAAATTTATGAAAATTGGTCCTTGAAAGAAAATAAGTAGGGGGTTGTAGCTCCCTTCCAAGAGAGACTGGAAAACGAGAGAGAGTTGTAGCTCTCTGCAGGTTGCAGCCTGCGTACTGGTAAAGGACTGCACCAGTACAAAACCATTGTAAAAGGAGTTTCTAATTTGAAAGAAGATAGAGACATATTGCAGCAGGTGGTTTTCACCCACATTGGGTTTCCACCTTACATCTGGTGTTCTTTGGTGTGACTATCTGTTTTCTTTGTTCATGCTCATTATTTTATGGTATTGACATGCAAAAATAATTCAAAGTATAAATAAGGAAGATTTATTAAAAGAACTTGATAATACTGATTCACCCCCCCTCTCAGTATTATTTGCAACAATTGGTATCAGAGCAGGTCCTTCAGAGAAGCTTGATCGCTTGGAGGAAGATCATTCATCATGAGCAACTACGAGAGGGAAGCATCAATCAGGCCACCAATCTTTGATGGGACAAACATCAATTATTGGAAGGTAAGAGTTACTGCCTATCTTCAATCTCTTGGTACAGAAGTTTGGGATATCATAGATACAGGCTACACTTTTCCTTCAGCTACTCCTACAGATTCGACCGAGAAGAAGAAATATGAAACAAATGCTAAAGCAGTCAATACTCTTCTAGGATGCTTATCTCAAACAGAATTCGTAAAGGTTATGCAATATAAATCCGCAAAGGAAATATGGGACAAGATTGTCTTGAGCTATGAAGGAGATGAACAGGTAAAGCGTGCTAAACTTCAAACCCTCAGGATTCAGTATGAGTATCTCAGAATGTATAATGATGAAAGTGTGGCTAACTATTTTCTTCGGGTAGATGAGATTGTTAATTGCATGAAAAACTTGGGTGAAGAAATAAAAGAGGCTATTGTGGTTGAAAAAGTTCTAAGATCATTGTCCCCCAAGTTTGAATCTAAAGTGTCTGAAATAGAAGAAAAGGAAAATCTACGAATTCTTACTATGTCTCAGCTACATGGAATTCTAACTACTTATGAAATGAGAAAGGGAGGTCCATCAGACAGATAGAAGTTGCTTTCAAGGCTTCAGGCAAAGGAGACTATTATGAAGCAAGTCACGTGCCAGAAGAAGAAGAAGAAGAATCAAATTTTGTCAGAAATCTTCAAAGGGGTTCTGGAAGATTCAGAGGTAAGTTACCTTTTAAATGCTTTGCTTGTGGAAGAGTAGGTCATTATGCTGCGAAATGTCCTTATAAGGATAAAGGAAAGGAACCTGCTAGATGGAACAAGAAACAGATTGCAAATAAGAAAAGCTACTACACTCATGAAGATAGTGATGGTCTATCAAATAGTGATGAAGATGAACGAGGTAATGACTATAAACTTTTAATGGCATTCGAAGATGATGATTACATGGATGCTATAGATGTGGATAGCTTTTATGAAGAAATCTCTAGGCTCAAGACATGTATAGAAGAAAAGAATAGGATCATTGATACTCTACAACTTCAAATTGATGAAAAAGAAAAATATCTTGAAAAGTTAGAAGGTGAAATTGGTGGTCTTAGAAAAGAGATTGAGAAAACAAAGGCTATTAATCTTAAGTTTGTCAAAGGATCTGAAACTCTGGATGAGATCATCAATGTACAGCGTTCTCCTCTAAACAAGACAGGTCTGGGCTATAATGGAGAAACTTCTCAAGCATCTACCTCAAAGAGTTATCTTGATGCAGCAAGAAGGAATGAGCAAAAGCACAATGGAGATCACCAGGTAAAGCAGGGACCAATTACAAACAAAGAATATCAGGCAAATCAGGGGCAAGCCGTCTTAAGGATGAACAAAATCTACAACCAGTCACAGGTAAAATCCTCTCAATTTGCTTCAAGAATGAATGACAATAGAAATTACAATCGTTTGGCCGGAAGATTGGATAACCGTAGAAGTTTCTTCAATGGACAATGCTTTTCTTGCCATAACTTTGGTCACAAAGCAGCTCAATGTGTTGCATATAAAACGATCATGACTAGAGAAGCTCAAAAACAAAGAAGTATGACCGGGATTACAAAAAGGACCTATAACAACTTTTCGGTTCTTGAAAATGAAGTTGAATGTTCTATTTGTAATAACTTTGGTCATGAAGATTCTGAATGCAGGAGCAGGTTTTAGCATACAAAGGAACAAGCCTCAAGCACCAAAACATGGAGAATAAAGGAACCACAAACAGAAAGATGTGGAATAGCATTTTATGCAGAGGGACAGGAAAATCTATGGTACATTGACAGTGTATGTTCGAAGCATATGACAGGTGATAAAGAAAAACTTGAATCATATTCTGCTCTAGAAAAGGGAAAGAAAGTTTCTTTTGGAAATGATACTCCTGCAGCTATAAAAGGAAAAGGCACTGCTCAGTTAAAAGAAAAGGTCAAAGCTGGAAATGTTTTGTATGTTGATGGATTGAAACATAATCTTCTAAGTGTCAGCTAGATGTGTGATCAAGGAACCGAGGTGATATTTAGAACAAATGGATGTTTTGTTCGTGATCTTGATACAGGTAAAACGGTGATCAAAGGTAAAAGAACTCCAAATAATCTATACATATTTGAAGAAGGACAACAACAATGCTATCTAAGCAAGGATGATGAACACTGGTTATGGCACCGGAGGTTGGGGCATCTAAGCTTTTCACAGATAAGGAAAGCATGCAAATATCAGGCAGTTCGCAGCCTTCCAGATATCAAAATTCCAGAAAACACCATATGCAAATCATGTCAGTTTGGAAAGCAAACCAGAACTAACTTTCCAGAGAAGGAAGGATCAGCTAGCATGCCTCTTGAGATGGTACATACAGATGTATGTGGACCATTCAGGAAAAGGACACCTCGAGGGGAATAATACTTGATATTATTCATTGACGATTTCTCTAGGTTTGTCTGGTTAGGACTTATGAAGCACAAAGATGAAGCATTCAAAAAATTCAAATCCTTTAAAGCCTTGGTTGAAAATGAATCAGGATACAAAATTAAGTGCCTCAGATCCGACAGAGGTGGGGAGTTTACCTCAAATGAATTTTTCGATTTCTGTGAAGAACATGGGATAAGAAGGGAATTCTCTACAGCTAGAACCCCTCAGCAAAATGGAGTAGTGGAAAGAATGAACAGAACAGTCCAACAAATGGCTCGTGCTATGCTTGATGAGAATTGAACTCCCGCAACTTTCTGGGGTGACACTGCATATGCTGCAGTGGTTATTCTCAACAAAACAAATGTCCGGGTGAACAACACTCAAACTCCTCATGAGCTCTGGTATGGTGAGACTCCTTCGGTAAAGCACTTCAAAATCTTTGGGAGCAAATGCTATATTAAGAATACTGATGAGCAACTTGGCGAACTTGAACCTAAAGCAGATGAAGGCATTCTTCTTGGTTATTCTCCACACAGCAAAGCATACAAGTGCTATAATAAAAGACTTGGAAGAATTGTTGACAGCATTGATGTAGTGGTTGATGAGAAGGGATACATTCCTAGGCAAGTAAATCATGAAGATATCGAAGAAGATGAAGACTACCCTCAAAGACAGAATGATGAAGAAGAAGAACCTCAAGAAGAACCAGAGGAGCAGATAAGGATAGAAGAGAAGACTCCATCCAGATATGTTCAGAAGAATCATCCAGAATCTCAGATTTTGGGGCAGAAAGAAGCAGGTGTACAAACAAGAAGAACAGTTGCAGAAGCTTCAAGCTATTTGGCATTACTTTCTTCCACTGAACCACAAAATGTGAAAGAGGCATGCAAAGATGAATGTTGGGTGAAAGCAATGGATGAAGAACTTGAGCAGATCGAAAAGAACAACACTTGGGAGCTGGTTCCTAGACCAAAGGATAAGAACGTTATAGGGACAAAATGGGTCTTCAAAAATAAATTGAATGAAAATGGAGAAGTAATTAGAAACAAGGCCAGACTTGTTTGTAAAGGGTATGCGCAGCAAGAAGGAATAGATTTTGAAGAAACCTTTGCCCCTGTTGCAAGACTTGAAGCCATCCGAATGTTCCTTGCTCTCTCAAGCTTTCAAAACTTCAAAGTATTTCAAATGGACGTGAAATCAACCTTTCTGAATGGAGACTTGGAAGAAGAAGTATACATTGAGCAGCCAGATGGTTTTATTCTTGGAAATGATCCAAATCTTGTATGCAGATTGAAAAAGGCTCTCTATGGTCTCAAACAAGCTCCAAGGGCTTGGTACTATCCCTTGGACAAATATCTTCATCAACAAGGTTTTTCAAAAGGATCAGCAGATAGCAATCTTTATATAAAAGTTGAAGACGACAAATTGCTAATACTTGTTGTGTATGTAGATGACATTATCTTTGGGAGCAACGAAGAAGCTATGAGTCAAAACTTTGCCTTGGTAATGCAGACAGAATTCGAAATGTCCTTGCTGGGAGAACTGACATATTTTCTTGGTTTGCAAATCCAACAAAAAGAAGGAGGGATCTTTTTGTCTCAAACCAAGTATCTCAAGTAGATTTTGAAGAAATATGGCATGGAAGATGCAAAACCAGTATGTACACCCATGGTCACAGGATGTAGCCTCAGTGCAAATGATGACTCAGCAGCAGTGCATCAACCAACCTACAAATCTATGATTGGAAGTCTACTTTATTTGACAGGTACCCAACCAGACATCATGCATGCAGTAGGAATAGTTGGAAGATTTCAAGCAAATCCGAAGGAAACTCATCTTCAGGAAGTGAAGAGAATCTTTAAATATCTTCAAGGGACTCAAAATTATGGCTTATGGTATCCTAGAGATACAGATCTCACACTTCATGCTTATACAGATGTAGATTGGGCAGGAAGCGTGGATGAAAGGAAGAGCACAAGTGGTGGTGCGTTCTTTATGGGTTCCAGATTAGTATCTTGGTTCAGTAAGAAATAGAGTTCGATTGCCTTGTCTACAGCTGAAGCAGAATATGTTGCTGCTGCATCTTGCTGCACTCAACTCCTTTGGATGATGCAGACCTTGCAGGACTTTCAAATCACTTGTACACCACCTATCTCCATATTATGTGATAACACAATTGCAATCAGCATTTCAAAGAACCCAGTCATGCATTCAAAGACCAAGCGCATACCGATCAAGTATCATTTTCTCCGGGAACAAGTACTTGAACAAAAGGTCAAGTTGGAGTATGTTCCTTCTAAGGAACAAGTTGCTGATATACTCACCAAACCATTGCCCAGGGAGACCTTTGAATACCTCAGGCAAAAGCTAGGGGTTGTTGATGCATCATCTTGTTAAATCTCTTCTGATGGTTGGTTGTACGCAAGGCTCATCTGGGGCATATGCGTACATGTGCTGGGTTGCGGATTGGTTGAAGATCGAATGACATAGGTTCAGGGGGAGCATATAATGCATTGTTGGCATTATGGAGGACGTACAGAAGGAGATCATCGATGCTGGTCTGAATATTGCTGCAATATGTCTCTATCTCTTTCATGGTCATTTATGGTGTTTGGTGGATTATGGTTCTTCTTTGCAGTTCTGGTTCATATTCAGGGGGAGCATGTTCTTAGGGGGAGCATAACCCTTTGCCCTTGATGTCAAAGGGGGAGAATGACGTTGAAGATTTTGAGGTTGCCATCAAGTCCAAATGGGGAGATTGTTGGCATTATGATTATGGTATGGCTCTATGTTACAGATGTTATACTGGATGGCAACATCCTCAAGTGTCAATGCTCTAATCAGGCTCTCAAAATGTTGAAAATTAAGAGGTACACAGGAGCATAGTTCAAAAGGTGCGTACATGCAGGTACACCATGAAGGGACTGCGGCCACACACGCAGGTCACCCGTTCAGAAGGTGCGTACCCCCAGTTCACTTACTTCAAGGCAGAGAAGCGCGTTCACGTGGGGTTTCTTATGTTTGGCCCGTGGTATTTAGCCCGCCGTTCTTGATTCTATGGTTTTGGCCCGTGGTACTATTTTATATTATTATTATTATTATTGAGCCCCATGTTTTTGGGCCCCTTGTATTGGTCATCTATGGTATTGATCCATGATTTTAGGAAGAGATTGCCTATATAAAGCAAAGGAGATCACTTGGCTAAGCATCTTTTGCAAATTGAATATCTTAAGATCTGAAATATTGGGTTATTGTTTTAAAAGCTTGATCTATATAAAAGTGAAGTTGAAAGAAAATCTATGAAGGGTGATCTCTCGAGCATATGAACAGATCTGAGCATCTGACTATCTGTGGCACACTAAGGGACTGCCAATTCGGCCCTAAATCAGAGGTACGCAGGTGATTAACAGTGCAAGTGCGTGGGTACGCAGAGCAGAAGAAGGTGCACTGCGTGGGTACGCAGAGCAGAAGAAGGCGCAGTGCGTGGGTATGTAGTGCGACAGAGGATCAGGTGCGTAGGCACAGGAAAAGTACGCGGCGCTTCAGAAGCCGCAGGTGCGTAGGTACGCGGCGCAATATCATTTGTGGGTGCGTGGCTATAGTAGCAGTACGCGGCGTGATAATATCTGTGGGTGCGTGCCTACAATAACAGTACGCAACGAGATTGAAGAAACAGTGCGTGGGTACGCGGTGCAGCAGAAGGGTCTCTGCGTGTATACGCAGGGGAACAGAAGGTGAAGTGCGGAGCCACGCAGGCCAGATAAAGAAAAACTGCGTATCTGTCTTAAGATCTTTTGTTGGCTGACTTTTCTCTGTTGATAAGGTGTTCTGGGTTAGTTTACTGTTATTGTTGATCTGGTTACTGCAATTGACAGGGTGATTTACTTGTACTTGATGATCTCTTGATGTTTATGGATCCAGTTTGAAAATTTATGAAAAGTGGTCCTTGAAAGAAAAGAAGTAGGGGGTTGTAGCTCCCTTCCAAGAGAGACTGGAAAACGAGAGAGAGTTGTAGCTCTCTGCAGGTTGCAGCCTGTGTACTGGTAAAGGACTGCACCCGTACAAAACCATTGTAAAAGGAGTTTCTAATTTGAGAGAAGATAGAGACATATTGCAGCAGGTGGTTTTCACCCACATTGGGTTTCAACCTTACATCTGGTGTTCTTTAGTGTGACTATCTGTTTTCTTTGTTCATGCTCATTATTTTATGGTATTGACATGCAAAAATAATTCAAAGTATAAATAAGGAAGATTTATTAAAAGAACTTGATAATACTGATTCACCCCCCCTCTCAGTATTATTTGCAACAAAGACAAGACCACATTTACTTGCCCATGGGGAACCTATGCATATAATGTTTTGCCATTTGGTTTATGTAATGCACCTGCAACCTTCCAAAGAGCAGGGCTTGCAATATTTGCTGATCTAGTCCATGAATGTGTAGAGGTTTATATGGATGACTTCACAGTTTATGGAAACACATATAATGATTGCCTCAACAATCTTGAGAAAGTCTTGAAACGATGTATTGAAACAAATTTGTCATTGAGCAATGCAAAATGCTAGATGATGTTGACAGAAGGTGTAGTTTTGGGACACCATATTTCCGCTTCAGGAATTAAGGTGGATCCAGCAAAAATCCAAGTCCTAGTTAACTTAATGCCACCTACAACACAAAAAGAGGTAAGAAGTTTCTTGGGCTATGCAGGCTACTATAGACGATTCATTGAAAACTTTAGTAAAATAGCCCAACCTCTGTTCAAACTATTAGCAAGAGATGTTGAATTTCAATGGACAAATAGTTGTCAAAATGCATTTCAAATATTAAAAGAAAAATTATCAGTTGCACCCATTCTCTGTGGGCCAAACTGGTCTTTTCCATTTCATATTTCAACTGATGCATCTGATACCGTGATAGGTGCCTCACTTAGGCAGAAAGAGAATCTATTCAATTATGCAATATACTTCATAAGCAAGAACTTAACACTTGCAGAATTGAACTATACAGTCACAGAAAAAGAAATGTTAGTCGTACTACATGTAGTAAACAAATTCAGGCACTATATAACAGGTTACCAAGTTTTTATTCATACAGATCATTCAACAATAAAATATTTGATGAATAAACCCATCGCTAATGGGAGAATAAAAAAATGGTTACTGTTATTGCAAGAGTTTAACATTACAATACAAGACCGGCCAGGCAAAGAAAATCAAGTGGCTGACTTTTTGTCCCACATACATTCACCCAACAATCCAAATCCAGTTGTAGACAACTTTCCAAATAAACACATGTTTGCAGTAACAGTGAAAACACCATGGTTTGCAGACGTTGCAAATTATTTATCTTCTGGGAAGTTTCCAACACAATTCTCTAAGAAACAAAAACGAAAAATTGTTAGAGAAAGCTCTAGATATAGTTGGGTAAATGGTGATTTGTTTTATACTGGTTCAGATTTGATAATCAGAAAATGTGTGCAAGAAGATGAAATATTAGACATCCTGAAAGCATGTCATGATGAAACATGTGGTGGTCATTTTGCAGACAAATGAACAGCCTACAAGGTGCTGCAATTGGGCTACTACTGGCCAGCCATCTTCAAAGACTCCAAGGCATATGTCAAGCAATGTGACAGTTGCCAAAGAACAGGGAGACCAATAGTATCAGATGAGATGTCGCTCAAACCACAAGTCCTCATAGAACCATTTGAGCAATGGGCGCTAGATTTTGTCGGACCTATTAATCCACCATCAAATGGCAAGAGGTACATCTTAGTATGTACAGATTATGTCACCAAGTGGGTGGAGGCCAAGGCAGTCACCAGAGCAACAGAAAATACAGTGGTCACCTTTCTCTTTGAAGAAATCTTTGTAAGATACGGGGTACCCAGACAAATTGTAACAGATCAGGGAGCACAGTTTACTTCAAAGCTGGTACGAGATCTTACAGAGAAATACAAGATCAAGCACAGGAAGTCTACACCATATCATCCTCAAGCAAATGGGCAGGTCGAATCAACAAATAAAGTCCTAGAAAATATCATGACCAAAACAGTACAGATGAACAGAAAAGATTGGTCTGAAAAATTAAGGGATGCACTATGGGCCTATAGAATCACATGGAAAAATACAACTGGCTTTAGCCCATACCAGTTGGTATATGGAAAAGAGGCCTTACTGCCTATAGAGTTTCAGATACATACATACAAAATGGCAGCCGAACTAGGACTGGACCTGTCTAAAGCACAATAGCAGCGGATCATGGAATTAAATCGACTAGATGAGCATCGTCAGTAGGCCATAGAACATATCACATTGGTACAACAGCAAAGAATGAAGTGGCGCGAAAGATTTATCAAAAGAAAGACATTTCACAAGGGAGACTGGGCACTACTGTTCGACTCCAAATTCAAAGATTTCAAAGCCAAGTTCACAACACACTGGCTAGGCCCATATGAAATCGAAGAAATCTTTGACAATGGAGTAGTCAAGATTAGGACAATTGATCAGGACTCCACATCATTTTTAGTAAACGGACATAGGCTCAAAGTTTATAACAGGCCTATTAGCAAGGAAGCATTTATGAAACAACTGGTAGAAGATACAGAAATGGAAATCGTGGCACAACAGACTCAGCCATCTTCCAGTCCTGTAGTAGAATAAATAAAAAATAAAAAAAAACAAAAAAAAAAATAAAAAAACAAAAACAAAAAAAAAATATAAAAAAACACAAAAAAATAAATAAATTGTTTGCTAGTGAAAACCAGGAAACTGGCACCAAGAAAACACAAATTCATAGGGGAAAACCAAGGCAAATTGGACTCTATGAATTCCTTATCCTTGTTATACTGTTCTCACAAAAATTCATTGCAGGAAATCCTCCACACACATCTGACTTGTGGACAAGTCAAATCTCAAGCAAGGGGGAGGATTGCACAAGAACTTTAGTTGTGCAGCTGAAGTACAGATGGAACTTGTATTGTTAACAGTTGGGACCTAAAAAAACATATCAGAGGGACCTGAAAATATCAGTAGAAACATGTACATATTTCATAATCATGTGCATAACAGTTGGGACCTGAATCATGAAGTCATTGCAGAGGGACCTGAACAATAGTCAGCAATTCAAGAACCAGAGCATGCAGAACAAGGAGTAGCAATAAATTCTACTTTTCAATCTATCTACAACATTTGATCAACTGATTTCATCCCACTTGTACAAACATCATCCAAGGGAGTATATGTATAGTCATTTTGTGCTTGAAAATTCAAATTTTTCTTACGAATTTTTAGTTTTTGTTAAGTTGAAATTAGTACCTGAAGATATCTATTATCATACCTATTCTTGTAAATATTACACCCTATATTCCTTATACATACCCTATAACCCTTACACATCCTATCTCATTCCATGTCCATAAACATCCTATCTCATTTCATGTTCATTAACCCCTAAGTATTTTTCTTTAGAAGCATAATGGGACCAAACGAGGACAACATTTTTCAACCTGCACATACAATTCAATGATTAGAAATGGTGATAATTTTAAATATGACCCAAGGTGGTCATTTTAAAATTATAAGTGTACATAATCACAATATAGGGGTGTGCATATAACTTTGGAATTAATGCGCAATATGGAAATATATTTGAATAATATGCAATATGAGAAGACATTTGCATAATGCGCAATATGGACATATGCAATCAAACTTGGGATATATATATGCAATATGTAATGAAGGCACAAGGCAATATGCGATATATGCATATGGAATAAGGTAATACGACCGCATGCAACACAAAGTCAAATTTATACGCGGCAAAGGGTTATTGCATATTCGCGCATGATCAAACATTATTGCATACACAGTGAATGAAGTGCAGAGGAGGTTATGAGTGCAACGACAGTCCACCCAAGCACCAACCCAAATGCATGAATTACACAGGCCTTCAAGTGCATATGTGGTTTGAGCAACGTGGCATGGAGGTACATGTAAACTGTCAAATGTTTGCATGGTACCGTAAGCTGCATAGGAGGACAGCCACGACCTGCATGGACGATAGGCTCAAATTTAAATCATGAGAATAGACAGGCCATCCTAATGACACAGTTAGGCGACTGGTCAACAGGACTACCATGACTTGCACGGCATGCCTATGTGCCCATGATATCCAATAAAAAATCCTATAGCTCAGCTCAGCCAAGCGTACGACAGAAACATGTAAACGGTCATGAACTGACCGACGGTCTCCTACACCTGTTAAAACAACTTCATCATCGCCGAATAGCTCAGAACATTGTGTGTTGAGAGCTGCATAGTTGCAAGCAAAGAGGAAACTGAAGAAGATCTGTGGAGATATAAGAAGGCAAACATCCTGAATGCAATGCAAATTGATCACTGAAATCTCGGGATAACTCAGGTAATGGTGTGATTTGCTTAGCTCGCAAACCATGAGTTGTGTTGAAACACTGCCTGTTATTTAATGACCAATGGACCTGCTCTTGCCATCAGTCAGCCAAACGCAGCTACAGGGATTCGTAGCGCCATTTAACACTCCTCAGTGCTCGTCAATAGCCAGGTAAAAACGCCGTAAAACTCCAGAATTAATAATTTTAAGGGTCAGATGATAGCAGCTTAATAAATACGTGGCTAGGCGATAAGATTCATAGATGTAGTTGCATGTATCACGGCAGAAACGTTATGGAAACAGCGCAAAAATCTAACCATATCTTGTTTCATGCACAACACGTCATTAGCATAGGCTCACATGCGTATTTTTGCAAGTTGAAACAGAGCTTATATAACAGAGGAGGTAGAGTCATATTTGCTAGCGCCGAGGATGTGATTTTTGGATGTGTTTATATAGCCGATTTTGTTTTGCATTGTTTGGTCGATTTTATTATTTGTATGGCCGACACATTGCATGTTTTTGAATGGAAGCAACCTGTAATGTGAACAAACACGTAGAATGTGAGTTTTGTTTTGGCTGATACAGGGGATTGGTATGCAAGGTATAATAAAGACTGCCAAAAGGCCAACGAATTAAATGCGCTGTTGTTTTTCAAAGTTTCTATAAAGGTTGAGCCATTTAAATCTCATCCCATTTAAATGTGTTGTTTGATTTTCAAGTTTTTATATATATAAGGCCGAGCGCTGTTCGATTTTCAAGTTTTCATAGATATAAAGGCTGAGCCATTTGAGGAAATGCGCTGCTTGTTTTTAGTGACTTTATATACATAGTGCAGGGTGTTAGGCATATATGGAGCAGTATAAGAATGATGCCTAAAAAATACATTAAGAAAACCAAAGGCCCATCATGAATATGTTGTGTTCATATGTATTTTGTTTTCCAAATAGAGTTTAGCATGTTGACAGAGATATACAGGTGTTTGATTGTTTGGACAGGGGATTTAAAACTGTGTTGCTGCAGAGAGAGGGTAAACAGAGGCCAAGGAAATTGAATTAAAATTGTTGCGAAAGAGCAGGTAAGCTTCTCTGATTTCGGAATTTAATTTTCGACAGAATAGTAGTTGTAAATTATTATTGTTAAGATGAAATTAATGACAGCAAAAGCGTATATCCACTGGTTTTCAAAAACAATGTCAGCCAGAATAGAACCCAAATTTCAAATAGAGAGCTGGAAAAAGGAAATCATAGAAAAGCTTTACCAGGCAGGATTGATAGGCTTTTTGCAAAAGTTTGATGGCCATAGTGAGGAGATAACCAGGGACTTCATAAACAACTACAGTCAGGACCAAACACGGATAGGAGATGTTATTATTCCTGTGACTCAGGAATACCTTTCCCCAGCTCTAGATCTTCCAATGATAGGTGAAAAATATCACAAAGGCCTGCACTTCAAGGAGAAAGCATGGACTTTCTTCCTTGAAAAGAACCGGAAAAGGACTTTTGATAGAACCAAGGGGATACCAAGGGAATGGTTCAATGAATCATGGGGTGAGTTGGTTCTAGTCATCCAGAAGTTTTTGACTTGTGATAGAGGATATAGTGTTGCCCACATATATCATGTTCGACTTTTACAGCATATTAAGTGGGAAGATAGGATTAACTTGCCATATTTCCTCTTTAAGAGCCTCTTGAGAATGATTGAAACAGTGAGACATGAACACAGTCCCAAAACAACATAGATTTACCACCAGGGATTGATAAAAATCCTGGTTTAGTATCAAGTAAGGTCACAAGGCATAGTTTGGAGGGAGTTCGTGATTAGAAACCAGTTTAATGAACAGGTTAATGAAGTACAGGATAAAGTAGAGCAGGAAAATAGAGGATTGATGAGTTCACCCTTGTATCCCAAAACTAGAGCTAAACAACAAAGTAACATGGCCATGCAGGAAAATGAAGTATCTATTATGTCTATTCCTAGAAGATTTAGGAATAAAAGTCCCATTGACACAGAAAAGGAAGTAGACACATATTCCCCAAGAAAACAAGTAGAAAATGACATTGCACAGGAAATATTTGAAAGGGATTCTTCATATGATGATGCAGCAACAGCATCATTATTCAAAACTACACAAGATTTTGAAAAAGAAATCAATTTGGGAAGAATGAGGGACTTAACTAACCAACTAGAAATTAGTAAAATCATGGAAAAACAATTAAAAGAGGAAAACAAGGCAAGTAAGAAGGATAATACTAGGTTGGTCAAGGCAAATGAAAAGTTAAATGAAGAGCTAAGGAGATTAAGGCGGAAAAATGATCTACTTTCTAAACAGATATTTAAATGGTTAAAGGAAAAGAACGTGTGGTAGGCAAAGTATGAAAAGCAGAAGGTAAAAATAGCTTTGTTCAGGGAAGGACATGACTCAGGTTTGGATTGTTTGGTCAGGGCAGCACAACAAGAAGCATCTACAAGAACAGCATCTACTACAGAGAGAAGAAGATCAAAGAGGAATAAGCAAGCATGGGGACATGCTTGATGATAAGCAAGGGGGAGATGTTGGCCCTCAGTTTTGGTCTTGTTTTTGCTCTAAGAAACTTACTAATCCATTTATTTACCATCCATTTTTCCCTTTATCCATCCCATTTTGATGTATTTTATATCCATTCAGGTATTTAATTTTAATTTTTCAAATTCTAAAGTTTTTATGAAAATTTGGTTTTAAGTGCAAAAATTGGCAAATTCAGAAATTCTCGTAATATCTCTATGGTTGATATGGTTGCAGGACACTTGGGCACGAATTGAATGCATGGATGGACAGCTTGGGAACTAGGACTAAGCCAGCTATGCTTAGTTCGAACAGAACAAGCTTTATTAGGCCCATTTAGTGCTAGTCAATCATGACTAGTCATTCAGAAATCCCATAGAAATAGGGTAGTTTTGAGATTCTATGGGATTGACCATATCTCTTGGGATGGGAGTGATGAATTCGACTTAGATAGATGGATAAGAGTAGATGGGTTTGTTTGAGTGATTATATATCAGTTTGTTTCATGAGACTTCTATTTAAAAGCCAAGACTTTGATGGCTTATGTATTGACTTATTATACTTTTATGTTGAGACACTTTTGGATTGGAGAGTTAATTTGAAGACTTGTTCTATTATTATTTTGCTGTTCAATGATATGGATGTGTGACTGAATTTGAGCTTTTGATATCACTCTTCAAGTGTGCAAAGCAAGGGTGGAGGGCCCCCATTCCAAGCTAAGTACACTTCCTTGTTAACTAGTTTTATTTCTTGTAATCTGGTTATTGTAGAACTAGTTTTCATGCTTTATTTCAGATTGATTTATGGTTAATGTATGGTGATTGATTTCATTAGATCTTAACTTATTCATTATTTTAGTAAGTTGAAAAAACAAAGTGTTCAAGTTGAGCACTCCTTCTATTAATTTGGTGAATTGTAACTAGTTTCCTTTGATTACATGCAAGTAGTTTCCTTATGTAATTTTGGCATTAAGGTGAATGAATTATGATGAAACATATTATGTGTCTCTTAAGTTAGGAGCCTTCTTTCATTGATAATTTATCCATCTTAAGTTCTTAGTTTCAATCTCTGATTCATTAAGTAGTAATTGAGGTAGAAGTGGACTTCTTGAGTTAAGAACCATTTCAGTATTTTTCCTCTTTTCAAACCAATTGAATTGGAGTTGTAGTATGTATTGCTTTAGTTTTTGAATAACTTATCTTTCAAGGTTTGATTACATCTGATATTCACACATAGTGAACTTGCCTCAAAGTGTTACCAACCCGGATTGATAAGAAATATTTGTGTTAATTTCGGTAAACAAATTAGCTCAACACGACGATAAAAAACCTATACCAGACGCAGAATACAAATCATGTCTTGTCACTCAAAGGCGAGTTGTTTGCATTGAAGATGGAGGAGAATGAGTCCACTGCGTGATTGATTGCTAGATTCAAAGACCTTAAGGATAGATTGGGAGATATCGGAGAGAAAGTTTCCGATTCAAATCTGGTCACAATCACGTTGAACGGAATGACTGATGAATACCAGATGTTTATCATAGGGCTGCCAGCAAGGGAGAAAGCCCCTGCATTTGAAGAGCTGACAGGGATTTTGATACAGGAAGAAGAGCAACGACAAAATTTGAAATCACAGAGCAATGACCTTGCTCTGATGGCAAAAAGGAGACAGTATAGAGGGAAGCAGCATCAGCAACCATAGCAGCAGCAGCAGAAAGGAGCCAACACATTTCAGAAGAGACCGTTTAAAGGTATGTCTGCTAATAATTTTCCCAGCAAAAAATGTTTTTACTGTGGAAAACCTGGACATCAGATTAAAGATTGTTATAAGAGGCAGGCAGACGAAGGAAGAAACAAACAGAGAAAACATAAGGGTTACTTTGTTAAGGAAGAAGAGGATCATAGCCACGAACTTCGACTATTTATAGTCGATTGTGCCCTTTCAACTTCAAAGGGAGATGAGGACGACATATGGTATGTTGACTCGGGCCCATCCTCACATATGACTGGTAAGAAGGATTGGTTTGAATTTCTTGAAGAAACTTCATGTGGGTCGAAAATCTATTTAGGAGATGATAGTGGACATGAGATCAAAGGATATGGTGACATTCCTGTAAAATTACCTTGCGGTGACATTAGACACCTCAAAAATGTATTGTATGTTCTAGGAATTAAGAAGAATTTGGTCTTTGTCTCAATGATTATTGATCAGGACATGCAAGTTCAATTCTTTAAGACTAACTATGTCATTAAGGATAGCCAGATGGAAACAGTTGCAACATGAGTGCGCGTGGGGAGCTTGTACAGACTAGATGTGAAGAGTATGCCACAACAAGCAATGGTTGCAGCTAGATCGATAGGCGAAAATCTCTGGCATCAGAGATTCAGCCATCTTAATCTGCAAGACCTCATCCTACTTCAGAGAAAAGGTATGGTTGATGGACTCTCTGTTTTCCATAATGTTAAGTTGGATTGTGATGGATGTGGATTAGGGAAAATGCATAAAGAAGAGTTCCCTTTGCATGTTAATAGAAAGGAAAGAGATATTTTAGAATTGGTGCATACAGACATCTGTGGACCTATGCAAACCAGGTCATTAGGAGGAGCATATTACTTTATCTTATTTACATATGATTGCACTAGATTTTCATGGATATACTTTCTGAGTAAAAACAGTCAAGCCTTTCAGTATTTTAAAAAGTTTAAATCCATGGTAGAAAACCAAACAGGAAAAAGGATAAAAATTCTCTGCTCAGATCAAGGGGGAGAATACAGGTTGGGAGAGGTCATGGATTTCTGCAAGCATCATGGGATTGTGCAACAGTTTATAGTGCCCCACACTCCACAGCAGAATGGAGTGGCAGAACGGAAGAACAGAACTCTTGTGGAGTGCGCAGGGAGCATGCTTCAAGGTAAGGGTCTATCAAATGGTCTTTGGGCAGAAGTTATTAACACTGCTGTGTATTTAAAGAATAGGAGTCCTACTAGATGTCTAGGCTTCAAAACCCCTTTTGAAGCATTGTTTGGATTCAAACCAGTAGTGAGTCACTTAATAATATTTGGGTCAAAAGCTTATGCTCATATACCTAAGGCAGATACGAAGAAGTTAGATCTTAAAGCCCTGAAATGTATATTTGTTGGATATGGCACTGAGCTCAAGGCATATAAGTTATTTAATCCTGTGACTCACAAGGTTTTTGCAAGAAGAGATGTCATATTTCATGAACAGGTTGAAGAAGGAAAGGATGACTCTAACAGTGACTGGCACATTCCATTGCTATTGGAAGAAAACAGTGAGGAAGATGAAGAGCAGGAGGAGAAACAAGAAGAAGAAGTAATGGACAATGTAATCAATGATGATGCAAGCCCAGAAAAGGCTAAAATAGACAGATTTGAGGTAAGACCCCTACCAAGGAGATCAGGTAGGAAGACTCGATTATCTTCTAAATTGAAATACTATGCATTAATGTCAAATATTTTAAACATTGTAGAACCTGCAAATTATGAGGAAGCAAGTAAATCTGATGCATGGAGAGCTGCAATGTATGAGGAAATAGAATCAATAAACAGAATCCATACTTGGGATTTGGTTGAATTGCTTGAAGGTAAAACCCCCATAGGATGCAAATGGCTGTATAAACCAGAAGTAAATGTAGATGGGAGTATAGAGAAACTTAAAGCTAGACTGGTAGCAAAGGGTTACTCATAGAAAGAGGGAATAGATTTTGATGACACCTTTGCTCCTGTAGCCACATTAAACACCATTAGAATGCTAATTTCCTTAGGAACAAAACACAAATGGCAGCTACACCAGCTAGATGTTAAGTCTGCATTTCTGAATGGTGACTTGAAGGAAGAAATTTATTTAGTACAACTTGAAGGTTTTGTGAAAAAGGGGCAGGAACATCTTGTGTGTAGATTGAAAAAGGCACTTTATGGTTTAAAACAGGCATTCAGGTCGTGGTATGAGAAAATTGACTCATTTTTTGTACAGCATGGCTTTCATAGGAGCTTGAATGATCCAAATCTGTATACCAAGTTTAATAAACAGAGGCAAATTATTTTGATTTCTTTGTATGTAGATGATATGATCATAACAGGGAATGCTAACAATTTGATCAAAGAAATCAAACAGCAGATGTTAGAAGTGTTTGAGATGAAAGATCTCGGAAACCTTCATTATTTCTTGGGATTGGATGTATGGAAAGACTCTGGACAAACTTTTCTTACTCAAGGGAAGTATGCCAGAAGCTTGCTGGAAAGATTCAGAATGGAGCAGTGCAGATCAGCAACAACACCATTACAGCAGAACTTAAAGTTGAGCAGTGACGACGGTACTAAAGAGGTGGATGCTACCATGTACAGACAGCTAGTTGGCAGTTTGATATATCTGACTACAACTAGACCAGATTTGGCATATTCTGTTAGTGTGTTGAGCCAGTTCATGTCAAAGACACTCGAAATTCACTGGGTCGCAGCAAAAAGTGTGTTGAGGTATCTTAGTGGTACTAGTAATTATGGCATTTTGTACACTGACACTTCTGATGTTATTCTAGCAGGTTTTTCAGATTCCGATTGGGTAGGTAACTTGGATGATCGAAGATCTATCACAGGTTACGCATTCAGCATTGGATCCAGGGTCATAGCATGGAGCAGCGAAAATCAGCACACTGTAGCTCTGTCTTCATGTGAAGCTGAGTACCAAGCATTGTGTGCAGCCACATGTGAAGCTATCTGTTGAGAAGACTTCTCAACGATGCAGGAGAAGAGCAGAAAGAATCAACTATTATCAAAACTGACAACCAGAGTACCATCAAGCTTGCATACAATCCAGTCTTTCATAAAAATACCAAACATATCGATACTCAGGTTCATTTTGTTCGAGAGAAACAACAGTCAAAAGAGATATGTGTTGAATATTATAAAACTTGTGATAACATGGCTGATATTTTTACTAAGCCTCTTGGGCGTATAAAGTTTGAATTGTTTAGAGGGATGCTAGGAGTTCAGGGTAATCCTTTCTGCATTAAGGGGGGGAGTTGAAAATAATTAATGTTATTTTGTATTAATGGAGAAATGGTTTCACAAGTTGTAACGTATCTCCTTAATTTAGGATTTGTTCCTAGAGTTTAGGAGTTTGGTTGCAACTTCCTGATGTCTAGTAATGTACTTAATGATGTAATTGCTCATTTGATGAATGTAGAGTATGCGGAGAGAGTTCTCTTTGTTTGAGTGCAGTCTCCAGGTGCAGTACTCACTGTGAGCTACAACTCCTTCTTTTTCAATTCAACTTTGATTTTTATCTCTTTCTTCCAGAAATAACATTCTTTCTTCATGTGCTCAGGTTTGCCACAATGAAAGAAGATGATCCTTCCCCTCCTTGATTTTGATCGGCCTCTCGATCTTAATTTCCCTTGTCGGCCTTGATCAATTCTCTTACCAAGGCCAACTAGAGCTAGAGTTTCTCCTCCTTGGTTTTCTATAATTAACTTGCATCGTAGCTCCTCATTCATTAAACTACTGCTCACATCATCAAACTTCAGGGTTCATGCAGTTGGTGAAGTGCTCATAGCTACAATTAAATTTTCGAGCTATGTGGCATATAACACATTAACAAAATGACTCTAATTTAATCATCTAGAATGATTTTAACAGAGGCAAGCTGATTAGTAATAATATTAAATTCATTGAAGTGTTCAGCAACTGAAGCACTCTCCTTCATCTTGAGATTGTAAAGCTTCTTCATCAAGAACACTTTGTTTGATTCCGTGTTCATATCATATAGATCATCAAGTTTATTGCATAACACTTTACTTGCTAGATATTGGTGGATTGTTGCAACCACCTTCCTATCTATCTTATTCCACTCTTCATCCGTCATCAATGAGGGTTTCTTTGTTGTTGGCTCAATTGGAAAACACTGATCCTTTAAAACCAGTATATTCTCCATCTCTGATTTCCATAGGGAAAAATTATCCTCGCTCAACTTCTCCATATCTGTAACTACTATCTCAATTGTCAATAAAATTCACGCCCACAAAAATTGAAGAACTACTTTTTAATTATTACTCCAATTTAAAATAAAAAGTAAAAAATAATTTGATTTATATTTTGACTTTTTACTTCTTCCAAAATAAAAATATCACCCTTTTTTCTTCTTATTTAAAAATCCAAACACATAAGTTTCCACAAAAACATATGTAACTATATATAATTTTCACCATAATAAAACACTCCAAACATATATGTTTCAACATATGTTTCTATATAAACGTTTCACCATAATAAAACACTCCAAACAAATTATGATGAAATAATCCATTCCTGACTTTTACGTACTATTGCAACGCGTCCTCCCCAAAGCACGTCAAAGCCAATGGTGGCACCAGGCGGAGAACTTGTCGAGGCCAGAGAAGATAGCAAAGAGAAATGTTGGTGGTGACGTTTAAATTAGAAACTCCTCCTTCTCCGCGTTGGAGATCGATAACAAGCCACCTGCTTTTGTTTTGAGGAGCCACCACTCTTCCCTTGCAAACAATTTTCCACTCACGGGCAGCAACGCACCAGGGACAAAACGCTCGACGTTTTTACTGCAACATTAGCTCGAGGGACAAAACGCTATGTTCTTCAAAAATATTATCTCTCTCAGCAGCCGCTAATTTCAACTCATTTGTGGAAGCGTACTGGATAGGAAGAGTGGGATTTTCTACGGTCGGCGATGGTGGATGATTGGAGTCTACATAGGCTCCGATACCAGTTGTTAGTATAGAGCACACAACATATTCATATTCAGAGGGCAACAACAGAGCATAATCTCACAGATAGACAAATGGAGAAACAGAAGAACAACACAAATACATTACTAATGGAGAACGAAATGACTTCATAGGCCTTGGCCCTAGGATTTCCTTCCCTGACTAGAGAAAATACAAATTTATAAACATGAAGAAGCATCTAGAATTCTACATGTGAAAAACAATGAGGTTACAAGTCAGTGAAGGTGGGTGGGAGTCGGTTCAATGTCAGCGTGATTGTCAGAGAGTGGTTGCCATTGTCGAGGTTGGTGCCGAAGTATTTATGACAACTTCACATTTAATATACCTTAATTGTCTAAATGCTTATTAGAATAATTGGTGTGAGATCGAGTGGGTGTGAGATCTACCATCACTAGCTTCATCGGCAAAGCAGAGCCTGGAGTTTTTGTTTTTAAATCTCTCCAAGAGTAAGCAGAAAGATACGCGCCATATGTCCATATTTTTTTATTCTTAAGGCCACAAGCTCTTGAATAACGGTTATATTCGAATCTATATCGCCTTTCCCTGCGACAAGAACAACATTTTTATCATCTTTAGCCAAAAGTTGAACCAGAGATTCTGATGACAAAGTTAACAGTTCTGGACATGGAGGGAAGCACTTTCAAAAGATTATGGCCACCGTTAACGTTTTGATTCAGTGTTCCATTATGGCCAGCAAAATTATTGAACAAATGACTCTGCATGGATTCTTATGGTAGTGGAGGAGAAGCAGGCCATTGATACGATAGATCACATGGAAGATTCACCTTTTTTTAGTGGAGAGTAGTTATTGGTTTTGTCGTTATGGGCTATGTTTCCTTTTTTTATTAAATAATTTGTTGTTGCATTTTGTAGATATGTGTGTAAAAATGTGTAAACCAATTAATGAACGGAGGAATATAATTAAATTAGTTATTCTCGACATTCTTTGGTGCCGACATAACGTATTGCTAGTCTAATTATGTGAGTTTGTTGTACACTGATGGATTTTGTTGTGTTTTGGGCTTCAAGAGGATCAGTTATAGGTTATGTTATAAAATTTTTATATGTAGAAATGCCAGTTGCATAATTGACTGTTGAATATGCCCAGTAAACTGACTTATACAACTATCAAAAGTGTAATTTGTTACATTTTGATAGACTAGGGTTTGTCCTGAGGGTTTGTCCTTAGGGTGGTCCAGTATCGATGTTTTTTTCTTCCGAAGATCGAGAAGTATCAATTATACAAAGTTCATCAAAGTTTTTCTTCCGAAGATCGAGAAGTATCAATTATACAAAGTTCATCAAACATGGTTAGAGGTGATTATGTCTTAAATGAGTTGAATAGGAAACTCAAAAATTGTTGTGGTGAAAAGAGTGTTGTCCGAGAAACTTCAGAGTGGGGATAATGACCAGTGAGACATACGTGACATTTGAATTGTAATTTTTCATTTTTGTATTAATATTGCTAATGATGTAAATGCAAGCATTAAAGAGGGCACTTGGAATAATGCTTACATCAGAATGTAGGAATATTTTGTTTGTTAGTGATTAGATTTTGTTGAGATATTTTCTCAATAGTATTCTCGTGTCTTAGAAATTCTTGGATCTCATGACCACTATTTATGTGGCTTGTAATTTGGCTTTGTATTGTAGAATAAGAATTGATTTGTGAGTGAATTTGTCCACAATGTCTGCTTCTCTATTTTTCTTATAAAATTAATAATATGTTAGGAAAAAAAATAGATATATTGTAAACTAAGAAATAACTAATAGAATATTATTAATTATTAATATTAATTAATATATTCTATTAATATATTAATATTAATTAATAGTCTAGGTATAATGTTACCAATATAGTATTATAGTGGATTTACTAATATATTGAAAAGAATTAAGAGAAATAAATTAAAGTATTAAGAGAAATAGTTTAAAGTATTAACTTATTATTGCTGAATTAATATAAAAGTATTAATTCAATAATAATGGTAATACAATAATCTATTGGTAATAGTAATGTGTTTAGTAGATAATTATTGTTTTAATATATTTTATTAAATTTTTTGTTAATAAATAAGTATATTAATAGCTGTGAAAATATATTATGATTTAGATATTATATAATAATAACTTATAATGCTAACGGATGAGCATATTGGTGTTAAAGTATTTTCTTAATTATTTTAATGAGAAATGTTTAATACCTAAGAATTTAGAGTTGAGAGAGTACTTCAAGTCAATTTTTACTAACTTCAAGTATGATATCTAAATTTAAGTTGTTAGGACGCCTTAATATTTATAGTTCTTCTCTAAATCTTGTTTTTATGTAGTGCTCCTCTTTGGAAATGATAGTAGTCTTCCAAGGAGATGTGATGCTTAGTGAGGAGGGAATGGTCAACCACAACACAGGTGCATTCCCTCCTCACTAAGCATTCCATCTTGTGTGTTTAATTGACATGTGGTGTGTGTAGATACATATATAGTATAGTCTAACTTATTTTGGTTAATTTTGTCCAAAATCTGTTAAAGTTCCATAAGGAAATTTTTATCCTATTAATCAAATAATGTTACAAATAAATATGTGAAATGTTGTCTCAAGATAACGAAACTATTCTGGACACACAATCTGTTGGTTGAGAGAATATCTCAACCACACACAAACTAGGGAACAAAATAGGAACAAACTCCTCTAGTTATAAAGAATCACAACTGGTACAAGTAGGAATTACATACTCCAACACACCCCCTTAATGAGTACTTGTCTCGATATCAATCTGCAAAGTATATTTTTTGTCAAACATAACAAAAGAATATGTTGATGTCCATATAAAGGAGCAACAATCCACCAGAATGCATGGGTGCCAACTGCTGCAACCACTAGTGTATTAGGATGCCCTTCACATACATGGTTCTGTCAACTATTATAACTGCAGAAATGTACCTGTACCTGCAAATCCCCCTCCATCATCATGGGTTTTATCAGATTGCCCATAACCATGCTTTAGGTTTTATCAGATCACCCTCAACCATGATACCAAGGGCTCTCAGCCACCATGGCTCAACACAACCACCAAGGCTCAACACATCCACAAAGGCTCAACACAGCCACAAAGGCCCTCTAGTCACTCTAGGCCAGAAATCTGCCACTAAGGCACTCCAGCCACTTCGGGCCACAAACTTGCCACTAGGGCACTCCAGCCACTCTAGGCTACAAACTTGCCACTACGGGACTTTAGCCACTATGGCTCACCAAAGAATTGACTCAACCAAGCCGAGAATTTTCTTAGCTAACCCTAAACCATGCATATAGGAATCCATGACTACTTCACTCTCACATGTGGTTTCCAGCTTACCACAAACCGGGACTGAAAGTACAAAGTGGTTTTAAGATTACCACAAAATTTATGGGGGAACACGTGCCTTATGAGGCTTACAACACAACTCCAACTTTTGTAGTTACCAAGTACATACATTACAAAGACCACTACAAAACATCCTAGACTTGCTTAATAATAAAATGTGTGACTCACAATACAACATGCTAGTGAGTCTATTCCACAAACTCACACAAACTTTGAAACCCATTTGGATCCTTTGCCTCTCATCTTGGATACACCATACCATTCATATGTTGGAGTACACCACTGCTTTCCCACTTTAATATCATAAGATTTATGCTTTGAGTCTTTGACACCCTCATTTTTAACTTTAGCAGACTTGTCTTGGATCTCCATGTTTTAGTTTTCATCGTTAGAGTCGCGAATTCTAACAAAATGAGTTCGCATTGAGGTCGCGAATCTCAATATGTATACTGTTATAGACATTTTTGTGCCTTACAGCTATAAGCATGAAATGTCCATAATCCAAGGGATCCAAAGTCCCTAAACATGTTGTTCCTACCCCTAGAGGAACAAGGCTAACAAACCACAGCAATTCACAGAAGTTCTCCACCAGAAACTGCTCAAAAACAAGTCAATTCAGGATCAATTCAGAGGCTCCACTAGCTGCCTGCGTTGAAATGCAGAGGTTACACTGGCTAGTTGCATTGCAACGCAGGTAGAAGCACTACCAGGGTGCGCTGAGCGGGAAATGACAAATGGCAGAGTCTTTTGTGCGAGGTGTAAAGACTGTGGAAGCTTCCAGAATCTTCCTCCATGACACTTGCCTTGCTGAGTTCGACTAAGTGATGAGTAAGAGGCTCTTAGTCTCCAAGTGGAAGTAAGAACTGACAGAGAGAGAGGACACTAGTCAGATCTCAAGCTGACTCATCTTCTCTCCAAACATCTATATATAGATCTCTCCTCCATGAGATCTAGAGGCTGGAATTTTGTTATTGCAAAGAATTGTTGTTGGTTTGAGATTGGAATCATTGGGTGCTTAATGCTTTGAAGGGAGGTGAAGATAGGAATTTCATTCGTTGGGAGGTAGATGCTGGATTGGAACTCTCTTGGTTGTATCTCCTCCTGAACCTTGTTATTTCATCAATAAAGCTATCTTGGTTTCTCCTATATACTGATGTGTCTTTGATGTATGATTGCATTAGTATGTTTAGTTTATTTCTAATCCTGAACTAGTTATGAATATGAATATATGTCTTTGTGTAGTGTTCCCTTCTTGTGATCTTGCAGGAACCTTTTGAAGCTGGGCGAGCGAGAAGGCAAGTAGCTGGGAACTCTCAAAGAGAAGCGAAACCGGATCGAGGGACAAACGGAAGACACTGGTTAGTCCATCCATCTCTCTTCATTCTTAATTCATAAAGGAAGAATACTAGAATAGCTGTTTCTGTTTGTTGCTAAGGCACTGTCACACCTTAGGTGGATAGGATCATCCTGCATAGGCATTTTTCCCCACAACAAATAGGCGACTCCGCTGGGGAAATCTGTTTAGTCATTTTATTTGTTTTTCTATCATTGTTTGTTTCATAGACTCAACAGCAACAATCGAACTGCATCTGCTATTCTCAGATTAAAAGTAGACAACTGTTGCTTTGATCCAATCACTGGATTTGTCTATGATCTGAACAATGGACTCACAAATGATTTGATGATCCTTTGTGATAGATCTTAGTCCTCCTTCAAAGCATCCCTTTGATTGTACCTTGCTTGTTGCTTTGATTTGGCCTGAAACTGTAGATTAAATAGCAAACCGTGACCCAGAACCCAGTGAGGAACTCTCGTTTCTCCTTCAGCGCAGGCTCTGTGAAGAGACTCTGCATTTCAACGCAGTTCCCGTGAAGGCTACCTGCGTTGAAATTCAGTTTCCCTTTTATACAGGTGCGCTGATCCAGTTAGGCCTTGTGCAGCTGGGGTTCTCTTCTCTGTTTTGCCTTGTTTTGATCTCTGATTTTTGCAGCCTGTAACCAGCATAGGTACTTGTCTGATAGCCCTTTTTCTCTGCTTAAATTCCGCCTCCTTTTGTAAAAAAGACTGTGAGTGTTTTTATGTGTTTGTGGCATCATTTACAGTTTCCCTTTGCAAGAGTGAAATAGTCATCCTGTAGCCCTTGATTTAGATCTGTTGATTGTGATCTTAGGAGAGAGTTCATTGGCTGTTTACAGTTGGTTATACATTCATTTTTGCTTTTGGTTTGAGTTTGTCTCTTTTGAGTGTCAAAACAAGTATTCATTTTGAAAATCGTTAAGTGTTGTAATCTCTTCTACCCTTTCTGATTTCGAAAAAGTAAACTTGTTTGTATTTGTCATTTAAAAGCAAATTCAAAGTTGTGCAAAAAGCTTTCTTTTTAGGCATCAATATTAAGAAAGCGGAAAACAAACACTTGCATTGTGCATTTGCATCTTGATAGTTTTCATGATTGATTTAGGGAAAGTGCATTTAGAGTGTGCTGATTGCTCTCTGAGAAAAGATGGTGTCTTTCTTTTCCCTTTGTAGCTAGGATTTTCATTGTTGAAAAAGAGATAAAATTTGCTTATCATATTTTAAATTGCATTTAGGAAGTTGTCTATGAATCTCGTGGTGAATCTCAAAAGGCAAACTTCTAAGAAAAATCAACATAAAATAAACTGAATGAACTTAATAACGCTTTGTAACATAACGCACAACATAGAGGTCTAGGCTAGAGACGTGTTCCGGCATCGTAAAACCTGGTATCTATTGGCCTCGCTGATGGTTGGGTGATTCCTCCTGAGGGACCAAAAGTGCCAGTACGGATTGTGCTCCCACGTACCGTCGCGTATATATTGGGAGACCCCTATAGGCTTAAAACCTTTATCCTTAGGAAGCCGTGTCGACCGCCCTACTGATCGCAATGCACCGAACACAGCATTCGGGAAGATTGACTACCGTACCGTAAAACGTATTCTGCAGTTTTGTGATTGGTTTGGCACACCCTCTACCTAGATCTCCAGAGCAGTTTCTTTTGGCTTTTTTCAGACTCTATAACGGAAAAAGTCCATCCGAGCATTTGTCACTTCGGGCTTGTTAAAACATCGAAGGCGACTAGAGTCATCTTTTGTTTTTTCTCGACTCTTTAAAATTGAAAAAACAAGTTGTGTCTAAAGCGTCATTAAAACTTATTTTAAACGGAATAATAAATCACCCTTATTCCCGCGTTGATCTTTCAGTTGAGAAAATGGAGCCCTCCAACCAAGGAATTCCCCTTGGTGGAAATCCTAGTCCCTTCTCCTCTTGGGGAGATGTTGGAGCATCCCATATGACCACATTATCGCTTCCAGGACTGACAATAGGCTTGCCTGTCTGGCTCTTCTCAACTAATGTTGTTCAAAACACCACTACTCCTGAACAATTGAATCAGCAGTTAGACCAGTCCAGAGCTGCCCACCAGCCTTCCACTTCCTATAATTCTTCCTCTCCTCCTTCCTCTTCGCATGATGGAGCTGGCCAAGCCAAAAGCCAAGCTCCTAAGGAGAAGAAGGAGAAGAAGAAGAAAGAAAAGAAGAAGAAGGAGCCAAAAGCGACTGGGGGCAAGCGAATGGCGTCTAATGAAAATCCACACACTGCACTGATCAGGCCTAAATCGCCATGTGTCATATGCAAGGGAGACCACTTTCACAAAGATTGTCCTTGCATCCCTCGGATACTAAGGGACTGGTCTCCCCGCTTGCACAATTCGGTGGTGTCAACCTCTGATAGCCATGTTGATAGCACACCGTCAACTAGTGAAAGTGAAGCCACAGGACAAAGAGGGAAAGCTAGATTTCCCTGCAAACTGTGTGAAGGCGACCATGCCATCCACCATTGTCCCTTCTTAGACGAGGCTAAAAGAGTTTTGGAAGATCGCCCGGTTTTACCAGTGCAACTTCCTCCTGGATATCAAAAACTCCTGCCAAGTCCTTCACCAGTTGAGAACCCGGCTGGCCCGCTCAGGTGGTCAGCCGAAGCACCTATCATTGAGGATGAACCATCTGAATCCATACCTGACGAAAGTCAAAATGTTGAAGCGGCAGTTGACCCGGTTTTGCCTTCAGAGGCTCTATCTTCGAATGATACCATCACAGAGGAGAATAAAGACGACACCGTCCAAATTCTCTTCATCAACACAGACTCCGACGAACAAGGGGGCAATTTGCCCATTCCTTTATCGTAGGAAGGAACTTCGTCAAAGTCATACCCGGCCGTCTATTCGGTCCCACCACCAAGCAACCTAGTTGTATCCTTCGACTGGAACCAACTAGGCAGACCCCGGTTGCCAGCAAGCTTACCATTCAGAATGGTAATGGCTGGCACCAGCATTGATGAGGGGGCATCTGTGAGTATCCTTTCCTCTATTGCTTGGAAAGCGCTTGGTTCACCAGCGCTTTTGCCTAAAATGAGAAATCTGACAGGCTTCGATAAAGGAACCAGTCGACCTTTAGGGATTCTTCCCAATGTGCCAATCACATTGAAAGGGAAGGCCGTTCAAATGAAGGTGATGGTCGTTCAAGGACCCTTGGATTATAACCTACTCCTTGGACGAGACTATATATATTGCATGGGAGCCATCGTCTCCTCACTCTTTAGAGTAATGTGTTTTTCGCATGAAGGAAGAATGGTCAAGCTCGTGGACCAACTTTCATTCCCCGGATCACGCATCGCAAATAGTCATATACCATCCCTAAATGGTCTCTTCACTCAAGAAATGTCTCAACCCACGGTCCATCCTCCTGATGAGCGCGAGTAATCCGGGAGGATATGACTGGAACCCAGGGGGCATGTGTCCTGGTCTGCTTCGACAGGAAAACCTTGGGTATAGGGTAGGTTTCCGCGGGAGAATATGACTAGTCTGTACCCCGTCCGTCTAGGAAGAGGGGTTATTCTAGAATAAGATTCTCTTGTCAAAGCTACGTGTTTGGCACTTAGGTCATTCACCTTTGTCTATCTCGGTAGACACCACCGAAGAAGTGTTTTGTTTGAAAGATTAACGGAACAATCTTTGGGTAGCCTGAAAGAGGTAGGCCTCTCTCGGTAAAACAATTGTTTTGGCGGAAGTGAAGTAGAGGTAACCTTGAAACTCTGTTTTATATCTGGGGGCATGCAAACCTTTTGGAGTGCAAGCAAGGGCGGCTATTTATTTTTTAAATTTTTAGGTCCTCCCTTTAAACCTGTAGGTCTAACCCTTTAAACTCGTAGGATTAGTCGTTTTCGAACTTGCATAACGAAAGGATCCGGAGCAAAGCTTTGTAAGATCTAAGCTCCATAAAAAATAGCATCTTCAATGAGACATTCTTATCATATGACTGGATTATTCGAGCAGTTTTAGCACACAGTTCATGCTCGTTAAAAAATAAACGCAAGATCCAAGCAGTTTTAGCACATAGTTCATGCTCATTAAAAAATAAACATAAGATCGAGCAAATGTTTCCACCCGCGTTTAAGGTCGTTAAAAAATGAACTATTCCGGTAAATAACCACCGTGAATGTAGCGACATCAGCCATTAAAGCCTTGGTCGTGTTTGCCCACCACCTCCACTTTTCCATTGGCCGATCATTCACCTCCATATGATTGTTTACCCATTTTGAGGAACAGCTGCGAAGAGTGATTTGACTAGCCATCCTTGTGACACTGCCGTGATTTGGAAATTCCAATCCTTACCTGGAATCAGCTGCTACCCCTTTTTATCACTCGTTCCTCAAAAGACGAGTCTTCTTTAAGCTCTTTTCATCTAACTCATAAAATATGAAAAGATTGCCGAGTTTTGGCCTTCCAGCTCGTTAAAGTGACTGGAAGAGCTATCCCTCCTCTAGATTTTAATCTTTTTGGACCTGAGGGATTATTTCACAAAAAGATCGAGCGCTTGTTTTATTCGGCTCGTTAAAACTATCGAAAATTCATCCCTTCTGTATTGTTTTATACTTTTTCGGACTTAAGCGATTAGATGATGAAAAAGGACTTTTGGAGTTAACTTTATGTACCTTTTTAGACTCTTTAAAAATGAAAAGGACCGAGTTATCCTTGTCGTTAGACTCGTTAAATGCATTAAATAGTGACAAAATTGTCTTTAGACGAGAACGAGTTTCCCTATCGCTAGGCTCGTTAAAACATAGCGATGGGCTTGCCCGAAGGGCAAGTTATAGAACAAGCATATGTTATCCTCCTCAAGCTTGACAAAAATAAAGAGGTATTGGTCAGCAATGACTGGGGAAAAATTGGGAGAAACTCAAGAAAACTTTGATGGTAGCAAGTCGCTCTTGAACATGACACTTTTCCTCCGTACCACAATCAGGTTGGGTTGTTTCATTCACCGGTCACATCACCATGGTCTCGTCATACCATCCATACTTGGGGTAATGCTACCAATCCATCGCATCAGTGTCGCCATATGTTCAAGAGAAGTCGTTCAGAGAAGTCACCTGTGTCCCATCCACTACCATACATTATACTCTTTCATGACCACCACCCTGAACCATATGTCATCAGATCGTTTTCACCTCCATCAAAATCATTAGCTCCGTTCCGTGTCATCGATGTGGGATTCATTAAGGCCCTCCTTTGACGGATCGCTTCTTGTCAACATCAGCTCATTATCCAAGAAGTTGATCTAGGAACACCCCCTTCAGTACTTTGAAGCTTGCATGCCTCAATGGCAAGTTTCTCACTTCCGGCAACAGGTATACATCAATGACCTTCGACCGAAAGATTTTGCGTGGTGTTCGACGCCAAGTCCTCTATTCACACCACGTGAATTGTACTGCAGTACCTTGAGGGTCATCATCATTATCAGTGGTTCCTCTCGCGCTTGTTAACAGTTTACATCATTGACTGGTAATCAAGCGATGTCTTTCCATGTTCGACTTCAGAGCAATTCTCACATGGATCGACTTGTACTTAGAGTGAAGATCGGACGAGATTGAAGACCCCGAATCTAGTTTCATCCATCCGGGCTGCGATATATATTCAGAAAATAAAGACATGGAAATGTACAGCTTTGCAGCACAGATAATCATCCTACCAAAAGGATGATGGTTCTTTCAGAATCATCAGTCTATCATCAGACGATTGTCTGTTATATGTACATGAAAATGAATTTATAGAGCTGAGCATGGGAATGCCCGCCTCGGCTAGATCATGAAAAAAGTATGAAAATAATGTATTGTATTGTATTGTATTACAGGTCTCCTCCCAACAATGAAAGAACTTCGGATCCTCCTAATAAAGCATTTCACCCGATAAACGGCCTCATACTTTAAGGGGCAACTGTTATAGACATTTTTGTGGCTTACAGCTATAAGCATGAAATGTCCATAATCCAAGGGATCCAAAGTCCCTAAACATGTTGTTCCTACCCCTAGAGGAACAAGGCTAACAAACCACAACAATTCACAGAAGTTCTCCACCAGAAACTGCTCAAAAACAAGTCAATTTAGGATCAATTTAGAGGCTCCACTAGCTGCCTGCGTTGAAATGTAGAGGTTACACTGGCTAGTTGCATTGCAACGCAGGTAGAAGCACTACCAGGGTGCGCTGAGCAGGAAATGACAAATGGCAGAGTCTTTGGTGCGAGGTGTAAAGACTGTGGAAGCTTCTAGAATCTTCCTCCATGACACTTGCCTTGCTGAGTTTGACTAAGTGATGAGTAAGAGGCTCTTAGTCTCCAAGTGGAAGTAAGAACTGACAGAGAGAGAGGACACTAGTCAGATCTCAAGCTGACTCATCTTCTCTCCAAACATCTATATATAGATCTCTCCTCCATGAGATCTAGAGGCTGGAATTTTGTTATTGCAAAGAATTGCTGTTGGTTTGAGATCGGAATCATTGGGTGCTTAATGCTTTGAAGGGAGGTGAAGATAGGAATTTCATTCGCTGGGAGGTAGATGCTAGATTGGAACTCTCTTGGTTGTATCTCCTCCTGAACCTTGTTATTTCATCAATAAAGTTATCTTGGTTTCTCCTATATACTGATGTGTCTTTGATGTATATTGCATTAGTATGTTTAGTTTATTTCTAATCCTGAACTAGTTATGAATATGAATCTATGTCTTTGTTCAGTGTTCCCTTCTTGTGATCTTGCAGGAACCTGTTGAAGTTGGGCGAGCGAGAAGGCAAGTAGCTGGGAACTCTCAAAGAGAAGAGAAACCGGATCGAGGGACAAACGGAAGACACCGGTTAGTCCATCCATCTCTCTTCATTCTTAATTCATAAAGGAAGAATACTAGAATAGCTGTTTCTGTTTGTTGCTAAGGCACTGTCACACCTTAGGTGGATAGGATCGTCCTGCATAGGCATTTTTCCCCACAACATATACCAACTTCCAAGACACATTCATTTTCACCCATACCTTGCGCAAAGCTAATATTTCACAGTTTGGTGAGTTAAGGGTCCAAACACTATATCAAAAAATAAATTAAAGCCGAATCACATGAGAATTCCTCCCACCTATGATTTGGAGAGTCAAAAAGGAAATCGAGGTGTCTCGCAAAAAATTGACTCGCAAACTAATAACGATTCCATAAAATAAATTGTTTGACCGAGATAATCCATGAAAAAAAAATAAAACAATTCTCCATAATTTTCATGCATCCAATTCAGGAACCACATATACCTTCTATAGTCCAAGTTCACGAACATGTCCACAGTTGATCTTGAAGGGTGCTTGGATATTTTGTTAGGTCCCTATACTACTAGTATAACCCCTTATTGTTATTATTGCAAACCCATTATTTTATTTTTGTGCCCATATAGTCCCCATGTTGTTATTATTATGCCCCATAGAAGTACACTATTGTTATTGTTGTGCCCCTACAATATCATTGTTATGTAGGCTTTGATTGTATTGGGACCCCTTAGACTCCTATATATAGAAAGGAGGTCTTGTCATTTGTATCATCCGAGAATTGTTCATTTGTGTAATGTAAAGGAGGTTCCCCCTTCAAGAGGCTCATTTTTAAGTCATGGATCTATCTTTTATGTCTTTTTGTGAGCTAGTTTCATAACATTTGGTACGAGAGCTCTGGATTCTAGGGTTTCGCTACTCCAAATAGGTCATCGTGGTATTTTCGCTATAAACGTTTCTATAAGAAGTTTCAAACTATAAGAAAAACCCATTTGAGCCAAAATCATGGTAAAGCTCGGGCCATAATTTCAGACCTTATCTTGCTATATTTTTGGAGATATGATCTTCGGAATGTAGGGTTTTTGCAAGTTCCATAATTCCATCTCAAAGAGGTCATCGTGGCATTGTCACCATAAATTTTTCTACAATGGTTCAGACTCTGAAATTAAAACCCATTTGAACTGAAATCTTGGTGAATCTTAGGCCCAAATTTCATATCTTGTTTCGTTATATTGTCGAAGATACAATTGAATACATTTAGGGTTTTTGCAGACTCCCGAATTACATTCCAAATAGGTGACCTTGGGAAAATCATCATAACTTTCTATGTGAGCATTAGATTGAAATTTAGTAAGAAGTTACAGAAAGTGGATAGACTGTAGTTTTATGTATGTCTATTTCAGGTCTGAAGGTGGAAATAGTGAGACATGGTTGGTCGTACAAGTTCGCTCTACTGAACCAATCTATAATCAGGTCATCGTAGGAGATTTGGCATAATGCTTTATTGAAGAATCCAATACTGATCGGACTAGTGGGGCTATAAAGATGACTCAGAGGGCTACCACAAGAAGAAATTGAAGAACTTGAATGTCTAAAATTATAGAGTTACAATCGTTTAAATATCAAGCTCCTAAAAGAAATAAAAATAATTAATCAAATCAAGAAAATAAAAACACCTAGTAAAAAAAATTGGATGGATTATTTGAAGAATGCGATCGAAGCTAAGATAAATAGTTTTATATGTGCCATGGAAGCTAATATAGAAGGTATGGAAGCAAATCTGAAGAAATACGTGGAAGGTTTGAAGGAAGGTGGGACATAGCTGCTACAAGAAAGGCCTCCCAATGACGAAAAGTTAGTAGAGGAAACTCATGATGAGAAAAAAATAAATGATAATCATGATTTCATAGAATATAACATTATATTGAAGACCCACCATATTCCAAATATCGATATGTGGAAGTTTGATGGCAAGGATCACATAACATAGATACTATAGATGGAGAAATATTTTGATCTACATGATGTGCAAAAAGTACAAAGGGTACATATTGCATCTTTATATTTAGAACCAAATCAAATTTTATGGTATAAAGGGCTTTGTTCTCGTAAACCACTTGCCACCTCGTCAATTTTCATGGAGGAAATGATAGAACATTATGAGGATACAAAGAGCAACACCTTCTTTAGCCAATTGATAAATCTCAAACAAAAGGCTTCAATGGTAGAGCACATTGAGGACTTCCAAAAATTGAATATAGTGGTAAATGATATTCCAAAGAAGAGGAGGATTGATATATTCATAGGAACTTTAAAGGATAAAATTCAACATGAAGTTCATCTTTGGGAACCTAATTCATTAGAGAAGGCATTCAGGTTGGCAAGAAAAATAGAAAGAAAAAGTATGGCAACAAGAAATCCTACCAAACAATTTTAAAGATGGAAGTGTTCTTTCTCCTAGGCTTCCACGACCTAAAAAGTTGACAACACAACAATTGGAAGAAAAAGGAGAAAACGACATTTGTTATAGTTGTGATATAAAATACACTAAAGGCCATAAGTGTGCCGAGAAGAAATTATTTTACATTGATTGTGAAGAATAGGAAAAAAAGGATCAAGAAACATCAAAAGAAGAGGATATACACCATGAACCAACCCTAGAGAAATAGGAAATGAATCCAACCATATCTTGCAATGCATTGGTAGGAATTACCACTCCTCAAACTCTCAAGATAGAAGGAGATATAAAGAAGAAAAAGGATAACCTCACTTTCACGCAGAATCAAATGAAAGAACATGCAGATCAACGTTGCAGTGAAAGAATTTTTGATATAGGCGACTAGCTATTTTTACGACTACAAACATACAAACAAATGTCCCTCAAGCAAGCTAAGAATAAATTATCACCAAAGTACTATTGTCCTTACAAAGTGCTGCAAAAGATTGGTACTATGGCATATGACTTTGAGCTTCCTGCATCTTCCTGAGTGCCCACAGTTTTCCATGTTTCATGCTTAAAGAAGGTTATAGGTGACAAGCTCCCAATTCAAATAATATTGTTGGAACTTGACGAGGAAGGAAAAATCATATTGGAACATGAAGTAGTCACAAAAAAAGGAACCAAATATCTACGAAATCGATCAATTTCATAGTATCTCATCAAGTCGAAGAACTTACCAGCTAGAGATTCCACATGGGAGGATGAGAATTTTATATAGAAGCATCAAGAACTACTAAAGTATTGAGGACAACACTTTTTGAAGGAGAGGTTCATGTTAGGTCCCTATACTACTAGTGTACGCCCTTATTGTTATTAGTGCAACCCCCTTATTGTATTGTTTTGCCCATGTAGTTCCCATGTTGTTATTATTGTGCCCCATAGAAGCCCACTATTGTTATGGTTGTGCCCCTACAATATTCTTGTTATGTAGGCTCTGATTATATTGGGACCAATTAGACTCCTATATATAGAGAGGATGTATTGTCATTTGTATCATCCAATAATTGTTCATTTGTCTAATATAAAGGAGGTTGCCCCCTCAAAGAGGCCGATTTTTAATTTGTTGATCTATCTTTTCTATCTTTTTGTGAGTTGGTTTCAAAAAAATTTGCCTTAACCCCTTCAGATACCAAGGATGAACCTGAGAAAATAGAGTATCAGGACCTTTTGTTCTACCCCAAACTACCACGAAGCTAAAGAAACTACCAATGCATGTAAAACAATGTACAAATATGAACGAAGAGTGAATTCAGAGTTGTATTCCCATGTCTGGAAGTCTGACTTGTAGAGGAGATAATGAAGGGGCTCCTAGTAGTTATAAGTTTCATCGCAATCATGGATCAACCTTCCCACTAGATATAGAATAGGTCTAGTTGACCAACAAGGCCCCGAACTGAATCTCCTTGATGACTTCCTTGGATAATTCGGATCAAAAGCAACAACTTTCATTAATTTTTTATTTCATCTGTAAATAAGCTATTATAACAACATAACCATCATCGAAACATCTCCATCATTAGTGCCAAGGGAGATCATGCACTCCACCACCGTTATGTGTAAAGAAGCCTTGTTGTCCCTTTAGAGAAACGACTGAATGTTGCCTCCCATCTGTTTTTCCTCTCATCTTCATCTTAGAACCCTCTCAAGAATGATCAACGCTCACTGCCCCAAACTACAGAACCCGATCTGACCATATGGTTGGCTTTACACACATCTTGACTCGATGATCCATCCACACTCAATGATTTAGAAGCAAAGAAACAATGAGAGACACCAGACCTGATACCTATCCCCAACGAAGAGCTCCTAAAGAGAGCCATGAACTAGTAGGTGAAATGATCCTAACAGCCATACTGGATCTGCAATACCACAGATCACCAGATCCCCAAATCCACCGATTCTAGGGTCGATCTACAGTTATGAGCACTGCCACTGCATATTCAATGATTTCGTCGATGAGCAATGACTCTGCAACACAACAACTTGACCTCAACCACCTAAATGAAGGCAACATGTCCAACAGCAGAACCACGATGCATCAAGAATTGAAGAACGGTGCCTTCACTGTGACTTAGATCTAATACAATCCATGTGTGAGTGGAAATGGACTATACTAGCTCTTCAATGGGTTCTGGAAAATATCTCACAGTCTCCAATGAAAGTTAGCCTCCTTGCCAATGCTTAGCCTCGAAGCAATCAGAACTGGCAACTTCAACAACTCTTCCAAGAGCGTTTCCACTTGATCTTACAATTCTTCCAAATAGCTTCCAAGTAACCTCTACTTGCTTTCAGATCCTAGCAGCCACACCACTGTCACAACTCGCATATATAGATGGAAAAATAAAAATTAAAAACAATACAAATATACTTCGTTATTTCCTCAACCCAGGAGGGGCCAGGTCCAGGCCCAAGCGGGATCTGATACCATGTTAACTTTCCATAAGGAAATTTGTATCCTATTAATCAAAAAATGCTACAAATAAATACATGAAGTGTTGTCTCAAGCTAGGGAAACTATCTTGGACACACAAGATTTTGGTTGAGAGAATATCTCAACCACACACAAATCTAGGAAACAAAATAGGAACAAACTCCTCTAGCTAGAAATAATCACAACGGAGACAAGTAGGAATTACATATTCCAACAAAATTTAGGAGATATTTTTAAAAATTATAAGATTGAGTTGTTTAATATACAAAGTTTGAGTGGTTTAGGAGGCTTTTGGGGCGTGGAATCCATTAATGGATTCAAACATGCATTTTAAACAATATTTAATCACAATCTTACTAAAAATTGTATTTCCAAAAAAATAAATAGTTTATTAGTTAGTTAGTTAGTATATATATCTAAAACTGAAATATTTTAATATAAGTTATAAATTCAATATTTAAAGTAACATAATTTTATATCTACTTTATATCGAAGAGATAAAGTAAATGAAATTATGATAAAATTTTATATTTACATTTTGCATTGTGAGGGAGATGTGTGATATGTGGCATTTAAAAAATATTATTAATAATAATAAAATTCATTTTGTTTGTTATAAATAAAATATTTAGAGATGCATGTTGAGTAAAATATTTCAATATTATTCATATATGTGTGTCTATGTAAATTGGAATTATGTTGCATTCATGTTCAAATTCCCATGAAATTGAGCTTTGATGCTTTAATTAATATTGTTTTAATGACTTAAACTTGAGAAAAAGACTCTTAAGTGAGTATAATCGTGGGATGACCTCCAAAACTGAGAGGGCAAATTTCTTTAGTATAAATATATTTGTAATTCCTTAGATACTTAACATAGAATTGAAATGTAATATTTTAAAAAGAATATTAATAATAAAAAATTCAATGTAAACATGTATCTAATAAAAGAGATCCTTTCTTTATATATTATATTATATAAAGCAAATGAAAATAAAAAATTTCGTATAGCGAAAACATTTTATTAGTGTATTAATCAAAATGTAATTTCTCCTATCCTTAATTTACAGATAACATATATGTATAACTTGGTATTGATTTATGTTAATTCTGCTTTTTCAAATTATACTATAAATGGTGATTTTTAAAAATTAATTTAAATATAAAAAAATAATGAAAATTTTTGGAGTTTATTTATTTTAAATTTCCGTCTTCAAAACTCCATTATTAGAACTCAGTTTTTATTATAAAAATATAGTTAAATTAATTTAAGAAAAATTGGAAGTGCGATTTCTTTTATTGTGATAAGAGGACAATTTTAGTTTTAAATAAATGAAAAAACCAACCTGAATATTTAATGTTAAACATTCAGTGCTCACGGACCTTTTAATTCCCGTGTGTTTTTTGTTAATTTTAAATAACAGAAAAAATCTAGACTCTTTGATTCCCATTTGTTTTTTACTTGGATCCGGATCTGTTAACAATGGCAAATCACAATTTTAACATTTATATAAAAAAAAAAATTAAGGATGGTATGTTATTATGGAGCAGGTAGAAACTTGAAAATAAATCTAGTTTTTAAATATGCCATTCGGTAAGATGCACTCGCTATTATTATACTCATCGGGATTTCTTAATCTAATTTAATCATCAAACTACTCTCTGACAAGTAATTTAACTATTAAATTATCGTTAGTTATGAGTCAGTTTCAAAGTGTTCATGTCTATAATAGTAATGTGAGACAACAAACCTAATATTTCAGTCTATCACATGGTTTAAGACTTTTTTTTATCATTATTATATTTCTAATAGACACAGACAGATTCGTGATTGAAATTCTTTAACCGAAGAGACAAACCTAATATTCCTGTCTATCAGATAAACCTAATATTCCGGTCTATCAGATGGTTTTAGAGTAATTTTTTTTTCCCTAAATAGACCAAGAAATGATTATTATGAATAAAAGATGGAATAACTTCATCAATTTATTCGAAAATTTTATAACAAATATACTAAAAATACTCGTTACCTGCCTAAACATTTATAAAACTTTTATGCAGTAGGGTTAGCAATCTCTATCTTCATATGGCGTGATATACAAACCATCTTATGCTAAGAGAAATACAATTCATATTATGCCAAGAGAAATACAATTCATATAGAATTTTGTTTGTTCTTTTTTTTAAATGTGGTTTACTAACCTAGAGATGAGTGATCATTAATGAATTGAACCTATATTTTCTCAATAACAAAGGTAACTAATTAAGCTCACCTTTAGAACTATATAGAACTAGTTATATACCTTTGTAACTAATTAAGCTCACCTTTAGAACTATATAGAACTAGTTATATACCGCCAACTTCAGTATTAATCTGCATAATAAGATGTGAAGAATGGTTTACAGATATAAATACAATTCATATAGAACGAGTTACATACCACCATCCTCAACGTTAATCTGCATAATAGGATATTTATAAAACATTCGTAATAAAACTAAACCTTCATACTTTATCTACGAATCTACCAACTTATTGTAGGATTACCCATATCTACTCTGCTATCGCTGGTGATATAAATACAGGTCATATAAAACCACTTATATCACCACCCTAACATTAATCTACGCAAGAGATTCATAAAACCTTTATAACAATAAGTAGTATAGGAAAACTAAATCTCTATACTTTACCTACCAATATGGCTGCTGCTATACAAACTATCTTACATGAAAAGTGGTTTACAGACACTTCGATAGGAATACAATTAATACTGAATGACATATGCACCATTGGCCTTAACATTAATCTGCTTAGCAAGACATTCATAAAATTTTCATTCTAAAAGTATTATATCGAAACTAGTGTTTCATGCTTTATCTATCAACTTACAATAGGGCGAACAATATCTACCCTATTATGATTCGTAATATACAAAATATGAAGAATGATATACAGACACTCAAATATGAATTCAATTCATATAAAACGACCTGTGTACCACAAGCCTTAACATTAAATACTAGCAGTATGATATTAACCTCCCAGCCACAAGGCCGTCATACTTCACCCACCAACCTACAGCTGCAGGTAACATGATTTAGAATTATTCAAACAACATTTATACATGTCCATGACTCTAGAGTTATGTACGCAGTCATGCAAAATATATACATGTCAGATTTAGCTATATGCATTTGATCAGTTTAGACAAGTTGATTAGAAAGAGAAAAAAAAGGTCTGGAATAAATGGAAACGTACATGAAATTGTCATAATAACATTGCGTATAAGCAAAAAAGAGAATAAACAGTAAAATAAATTATTCTCCTTAACTTAAACAACGGAACAAATGAGCAAAAGGGCTACGCATATTGTCCATTGGATGTCTTTTTTTAATTTTTGGAGGAGAACTTTTCTTTGGGCTTGCTTCCAATCGCCGAAATTTTATCAAGAATATTGACTTATTCCAACTATTTTAATTTAAAGTTGAGCAAAACCTAAAATTCAAGTGTGAACGAGCGATTGATAAAGCAATAAACCACACGACACGCGAAGATTGTCAAAGTGAATACGTAACTCAAAAATGCATATTAATTTTGAAGTCCTCATAAACAAAAACACTATCACAGTCTGATAGCGTGATTCACATTACATAATTCTAATTGCCACAGGGTCTTTTATATTATAATTATTTACAACGATTATCGATCTAAGCTTTCATCCTTCTAATCAAACTCTTCCCATCTCTCCGACTTTCGCAATAATGCATATGCGGCCGAAGCGAACTGCTCAGAAAACCTCTCCATTCTCTTGCGCAGAGCTAAATCTGACTCGGTTTCTCTGCATAACATAAAAGCCTACTTTTAATGGAAATTACATGATTTCATATCCAATGATTTCAACAAAATTTAGTAATAGAACTAGAATCAATATATGGTAAGAGTGTGAAGGTTTTCTTAGAGGATATTTAGATGAAATTGTGTATAGGATTTTAATCCTGTAAAATATTTTTGGAGGACACTCCAACTATCATCACCTACTAAAAAGAAAAATGATGACAAATGAAGGACTCTCAGATAAATGATAGAATCAGTTACTTAAGGCTAATGAACTCGTTAGCCCTCTTTTGTGGAGTGTTAATAAAAAAACCTCCAACAAAATTGAAATCCTAGACACAGTTTCATAGGAAAATCCGAGACGCAAAAACTATATTGTAGTTACTCACCCTGGCAGTTTGAATCTTGCAATTGGTTTCTTGCACACTCCGCAGTGCAGGCTTCCATGGCAGACTACCACTATGAGGAACAGCGTCCGCACCCTCTGCCTCTGGCCGGGATTCCGCATTGGTGAGGTACGCGTCCAGAATCTTTTCGGCGGTCTCAGATCCATCCTGGCTTTCAGCCATGAATTTACTAAGCTGGGCTTTGGTGAGACGGATTTTAAGTCGAACGGCTCCATCCTCCGCTCCTGTCTGATTGGGCTGCGCAGAAGGCGAATTAGTCAAAGAGGGATATAGTCCAGCGCGACTTCCATTACTAGCGCCTATGACAGAAATGTCAGACACCGATCTGCGCGCTAGAAGCATGCTTTCTAGCCTCGACTTTGCAGTCATCGATATCTCAGACCTAACCCTAGTGGGCGCACGGTTCGTATTATTGATACCCTTCACCTTAGGCCATTCGACCAGGAAATATAACCTCTTGGGTTGCAGTTGCGTGGATTCATGCAGAGGCTTGGCTCTAATGCCCAGATGTCGAACCGCTTCAGAATCCAATACAACATGATCTGGGTATGTCCTCATAATTTCGTCCACTGTCATGGGCGCCTTGAACTTGATTTCTTGCCCATCTAACATCATGATTTTTATACGTTTATGCCCCCTAGACGGAATGGCGTTCCCCATTTTTCTTTTATGCCCCTCAGTACAACGCAGTTTTGCCCCTCAGTACAACACAGTATCTCAAATTCGCAGATATCGTTTGAGCCTGTAAGGCCGGGTATTTATATCGAAATTTATGGGGGTTTCTTTTTCGATGGAGGAGAAGGGTAGTTTCACACGTCCCAATAGTCAATAATGAACAGCCAAGAAAATCAAAGGCGAAGCGTTCAAGTCAATCCTGAATGATGGCCACAACATCAACTGATATTATCACATGCAGCGCAATAGTTATTCAATTGCAAGTTTGTGACACCGTAACATCCGTTAAGTTGTTCCAACAGTGCTAAACGGTGTAGATATTTCAAAATCTCTGTTAACTGCTCCCACAATGTAGTCCACAAAAGCCAAACCGCTCCCTGCAGTATCCAATCACCATCGCGATACCGGTGATAGCGGGCTTTTGAAAAAAACATCTGTCTGTCTACCCCCGTCGTAAACATATATTTTTGTACTGCCGATAGGTGCGCTTTCTCTCCATTCATCGCCCAAAATGTCTGACAATGAAAAAGGAGCTTCCTTTGCCATGTGCCCGTGTGTCCGGGTAAGAAGGCCTAATTTACCCTGCATACCTTAGGTAAACTAATAAACAACAATAATTGGATTAAAATTTTTTCATATATGAAAAAGGATCTTCCCTTGCCATGTGCCCATGTGTCCGGGTAAGAAGGCCTAATTTACCCTGCATACTTTACGAATTAATAAACTGTAATAATTGGATTAAAATTTATTCATATTACTTTTGTGTTGGGAGAATATTTTATATTGAGTTTTTATATTAACATTTCAAAAAGTTAAAGTTATTTATGACTTTTGATTAATTTTTAAAATTGTGTTTGTCTATTCCCAGAAGGTGATAAGATGAAAAAGTCTTTCATCTTTGTCGCATTCAAAGAATTGAGTATACAAAACAAATTTTTTTAATTGTGTTTTTTTATAATAAATTTTATTCTTATTTTTCAAATATTTATGACACGATCGATTTTTCTAACACTGTAGTTGAATAAAATGATGACAATGTTGTGTATATAAATAAAAATTTGATAATTTTTTTTAAAACATTATAAAGTTTTTTTGGTAGAAATTACTTAAGAGAAATTTTTGGCCAATAAATATAGTTCATAGAAAAAATGTAAAAACATAATTTCAAGTAACTACTATATTTGAACAATAATACTTTTAAATTATAATATTAATTTATTAATATATTAAAAACAAATATTATTAAATAACCTTTAGTTTTTGAAAAATAATATCTAAATAATAATATTAAAAAATTATATATCAATTTAATTTTAATATATAATAATAATCATTATTATTATCATTATTAATACTTAAAATTAACTTAACTTCATTTGAAATTATATATATATATATATATATATAATCGTTTAACTCCATGTTATATATTAATTTCTTCATATTAAAAAAGTTTTACATTAAAAGTTTTAATTTTTTGAGAGTTTGATTAGTTATTTATTTTTATTTAATTTAATTTTGTATTATTTAAAATAAAAATGACGTGTAATTTTCTAATTTTGAATTTCACATCACTCTTTCATCTTGAATCGTAAAACACCTCACTATTTTCTTATCAGAGTAAACTACAAATTATTTCACTATTATCAATATAAATATATATACATATAACTAGCATTAATTTATAATAAACATCAAAATACTTATGGCAAAGTACATGTCATATTGTTAAAATTAATGAAAAAAATTATAAGTAGAAAAATTATAACTTTATTTTAAATTAGCATTATTATTAATCAATAATTTAAAAAATTAATATATAAGTTAAACATATATACATTTAAAAAAATATGGAACAAAAAGATTAACCATGAAGATTTACTCTCATGTTACCATGGAGATTATTAATCTGTAAATAGGTTTTGTTACAATATTATGGGCCAATACTATGTTACCATGGAGATTATTAATTTGTAAATAGGTTTTGTTACAATATAATAGGCCAATACTACGACTTATCAATATTACATGCCAAAAAAACCATAACTCACTTCATATGACACTTTTTCATATTTTTTTCATTAATCAAATTAATTAAAAGAAGAAAAAAAATATAACTACATTATAAATTAATACCAATCTTAGATGTGTGTATACTATTCTGAATACTCTAAAATATTTTATCCACTTTAAATATCTACTATCCACTTAAAAATTTTAAAATTAATGAAAAATTTTAAAATCCCTATTCTAAAATAAATATGTTTAATTATTTTATTACTTAAAAAATTAAAAAAATATCATTAAAATTAAAAATATTATTTTAAGATATTTTAATTTTGAAATTACCAACAATTATTTAATTTATATAAATATTTATCAAATTAAAATATAGCAACGAAATCTAAACTAGCACCTATAACAAATATAACTACCACAACAAAACATGTGTGAATATGAAGACAATGTGAACTAACTACTCTCACCGGATATATGATAATGACGGAAAATCTAAACTAACTAGTCTACAATCTAAGTAAAGACAAAGAGAGACCTCTCTCGTTTATTTAAATTGATATATTGTAATAATTATTACAATTCAAGAATATATAATATATTATTCATGGTATGATCATTATATATGTTATGGTTAAATAGATTTCAGCCAACATTTTAATTTTATATTTTTATCTGAAATATAAGATTATTGATGTTTAATATTCTTATTATAAAATGACTGGTTTTAAAAGAGAACATTTCTCTTTAGTATTTTATTTTAAGCTTGCTGATTTACATTTAATTAGTATTTTATTTTACGCTTTTAAGCTTGCTGATTTACATTTAATTAGTATTTTATTTTACGCTTGCTGATATGATTGGTTTTAAAGGAGAATATTTTTTTAGTATTTTATTTTAAGCTTGCTGATTTTAATATTTTAGAAAATTACGTTTATGTCATGAGAAATGAAAGTAATATTATTTTATTAGTATTTTATTTTAAACTTGTTGGTTTATGTTTAATTAGTATTTTATTTTAAGCTTGTTGATTTAATATTTTAGAAAAATATATTTATGTCATGAGAAATGAAAGTATTATTTTATTATGAGAAATGAAAATAATATTTTTTTATTAGAAGAATCTGATAGGATTGATTTTTTCATATAATTTTTTAGTGGAATGGATATACCTACCACTTTTAATTTAGGAGACTTAGGGTTGAGTCAATGAGATTACTACTATACTTTTGAGCCTAATGTAACCACTTACAAGTATCATTGTACAAGTAAACATATTTTTGAACTTGGGTGAGGCCCCAATATTGGTTGGAAAACTATTTCCGATGTGGGACTTGAATTGTTACTAACCAAGTTATTCTGGTAAGTAATGCCTCCAATCCTAATTCTTTATGGCTAGATGAGAACCTTCTTTTCCTTAAAAGATACAAAAGAAGCTCTAAAAATTTGATCAAGAATTTGTTTTTCACTAACCTAATCAAAATCAAGATCTAATAATTTGCAATTTTGTGGAAGTTATTGAGCTCCAATAAGATGGCTTATATTCATGGGATAGACACTAATGTCATGTACTATGCAATATATATAATACCCTATATATACAACCAAATAGTTAGATTTTCCATTTTAAATGACCATGAGCCTAACTTTGGTTAAAGACCATCAATCCTAACTCCCAACTTTTCCATGCAAAAGATACTCATTGATGATAATTTTAATAATAGGCATCTACTTCAGTTTTAGGGAAAGTCAAAGATGATATTTTCTTAAAATATTTGAATCATGAGTTAAATCTCTTATCTTATAAGGACAATATTATAGACCTATACCATAATCTTACAACCGCCCTTTCTTCTTTTATTAATGAATTCTCTATAGAGACATGAAGTAAAAATACAGACTAGACAAACAATTATTAATATGATAGCAAGCGTAAAATTGTTAGGAAAGTCATTAGAGATTCTTCTAATAATTCTTTAAATTTCAATAACATACATAATACAAATACCTGATTTAAATGGGAAGAAAAATGCAATAAATAAAGAGAAAGTGATGCGCCTATCTAAACTTTCTCTTAAGAAGTTATGAACAAAATAATATAATTCCTCTGACATATTATAATTCCTGCCTTAAAAATATTTATAAATCCAAGGGGCACCATTACAAATGCTCCTATGGAGGATGAAGTTTTTCTTTGAATGACATAGAATTGCAAATTAAGTAGCTTGTAGATGAGAAACCTAAGGATATTGATGGCTATCAAGTTGAAATTTTGAAAATCAGTGGACATATCCTCATTGCTAATGGACACCATCTCTTCAATTTAGCACTCATGCAAAGCTTCTCTAAACCATAAAATATTATGGGATGGGATAAGCTATCACCTTTGTAATGTTAAGTGTTAAGTGTTGAGTGTGATTTTTTTTTTCCTTCAGATTATATTGGATATAGCTAGTTTGGATTTATTTAAAAAAAAATCACATTACTAACTTTCGTGACCTTCTAATTAAACAAAAGTATCATACTCTTGGAACACTTCTCTTAATGTTTTTTTGAGTACAAACATAAATCTGTAAAGAGTTTCAAATAATCTCTTACCTTCTTAAACTTTGATAAACCAAAATTAGTTATAATCGAGGTTCTTATTAACTTCAAATATAATTCTTATAATTCTTTACCTTCTTAAAATCTAATAAACCAAATTCCTTTCTAACCAATATTCTTCATTGTCTTTAAATATATAATATTTAACATGAAACTTTAAAAAAAATATAATTTAAAAATATATGTAATAATAGATGATATCTATCATTATCAAAAAGTATACTTATTATATGATTTACATTAATATTTTAAAATATTTATATAATAGTAAATCTTATAATAAGAAAAACTATGAGTAAATATTTGTATTTACATTAAATATTTCAAAAGTAAATATAATATTATAAGTAAATATAATTAAATATTATAGTGTTTATATTAATATTCAAAATATATAATTAATAATATTATATTATTTTCTTAACTAATGGTTATTATTATTATTATTTTAAAATATAGTTAATAAATGGGGAGGCAAAAGGGAAAAATTGAAATTGAATACAATTGGAGGTTAGGTAATTGTGTAAATAATGTAGTGGAGGCATATGGATTATTGCAAGGTTTTTTTTGGCCAAACAAGTAAACATCGAAGATTTGGTGGCATTGGGAGATTCACAACAAAATATCCATCAACTTATTCATGTATTTTTGTTTAAGAATTTCAAAGTGCGAAGCATATTGATCAATTAAGAATCTGAAACTAGCCTTATCTACTATTAACTTATTTCATGTATTGAGAATGAACAATCTACTAGAGATGATCTCACCAATAAAGGTATAAACTTGGAAGTAGGAGTCTTAACAAAAAATGGTATTCATTCTATCGCAACTATTTTTTATAAATAGGCCTATTACTAAGTATAAATTGTGTCAACAAGTCTTTTGGCAAATCTACATTTCCAAAAACTTTGTCTCCTTTAAAATAATAAATAACTAATAGATATTGAAACTAATAACTATCTTAAAATTGCAAATATAATTAACCTAAAAATTTGTTTATTCTATTTAATTGTTATAGAGACCACTATTTAAACCTAAATTTTGTGTAATACACTATAAATTATTTAATAAGGAAAACTTAGGTAAGAAAAAGAAAAACAATATGATCTCACTCAATCGTAATCGTAATACTTAAAGCCAACCAACGACTTTCAAAGTCTAACTTCTTTAAACTAGTTTTCCTATTTTCCCTATTATAATGGAAGCTTTCATTTCATAATGTTATATTAAGAAGGCATTAACCTATTTCTTTGTCGTCAAATTTAGTATGAATTTTAAGTTTATATAAATTAAGTCTGTGTAAATGTAATTTAGCGTGCTTTTTTAAAATTATTTTTAATGAAATTTTAAAAAAAAAAAAGTTAAATCAATTATTTCCATGATGGTATTGTAAATTAATTACGATATTAAAGTCAAATAACATTGTCTTATTAAATTAATTTAATTTAATTTTTATGAGTAAACATATTAATACATTAAAAGATCAATTTGGAAGTAGGTCACATCAATGCCATTCTTATTGTTTGTTGAATGCTTTTTAAGTAAAAATTAGCAAAAGACACTATTTAGAGGTGGAATCAGCAATAATGGAAATTTTTAACCTATATGATCTCCTCAAAAGAAGAGCTTGCATTATATTAACACTCGTAGAAGAGACAAGAAATGAATGTTCTACTCATCTCTTATTTATCGCAGAATAGTTTTTATATTTGATATTGTTAAATAAAAAAATATTTATTGGATAAAATTAAATTGAGATGTAATTGCTTTTGGTATTTTATTATTTTTGTGATAGGGAAATATTTAAAATGTAGTTATTGATTTTTGTTATGGGTAATTAATATAAAAATAATGATTTAGAGATTTATCAGAGATTTCTCTCTTGATAAATCTAGAATTAAGATGGATTTAGGATAATTTAATTATTAATTATAATTATAAACATTTTTATATTTTTTATTTTATTTGTTTTTATTTAATTTTTAGTTTATTTTGACCGAGTCAAAATTTTGAACAAGATATTACAACATCTGTATCATACTCACTAATACTTCCTCTCAGCACAATTATTTACATGTGAATGGGTAAAATGACTGAAAATAATTAAATTGCATTCACATAAATTGGTAAAATAATGAAAATAACATAAAATAAATTAATTTGTGGTTTATGTTTATGTAAATGGGTAAAAATAATGGAAATAACTTTTTAAAAGTTGTTTCCTAGTATATTTCCTTAAGTCAAAGTAGTTTTTATTTGAAATACCTATACTAGATCATGCTAGTAGTTTTGGGTAGGTGATCACTTTTTGTGTGATAGCATTGATATAGTCATCATTATTCTTCTTTATGCTAATACTATTGTTCCTATGGAGATGAGTCCCTATGATATTTAAAAGCAACTAAGAATCCTTAAGAATTTGTACTCCAATATGGGGATCACCACTAATAATGACAAAATAAAAATCATAATAGTCAAATCCAATAATATCACTTATGATACTTTCATATTTGACAACAACTTGGAGGAAGTGTTCTCATACAAATATCTTATAATTGACATTCATCACATGCTCAACTAAAAGTATGGTAATGATAAAAGGATAATGGAGTGTGAACAACTTATTATGGGCTTGAAAACAATTGTAAATCAATAGAGCTTCATATAAGAATAAAAATTTACACTCTCATTACTCTTTGTTATTTTATATGGATGCCATGTTTGGAAATGTAGTACCTCTAAAGAGTTGTGGAAAATAATAGAGTAGATATAAATTAATTTTATTATCTATAATTTTGAAAAGAAAAGAAATATACATTATTCTATACTTGTCATAGAATGAAGCCTTTACCCCATTAAGAGTAGAACTATTCCCAAGTATGCAATGTATAAGAATAAGTTAAACAACAAAGAATAAAAGAGGATTTGCAAAATTTCTTCAAACTTCAACCAAAACCACCTTTGGCTCAAACAAGGATAGTGTAAGGATGCCTAGTCATGGCTAGACCATTCGAGGGAAGAGATCACTTTGTATGACAAGGATAATATTAAAAAAAATATTGCAACAACATTTAAGGTGGAAATGCGTTGTGATAAAGAGAAAGAGTGAAAATAAAAATTAAGATATTATAAGAAGGTGATTACCCTAATCTAGAAGATCAAAAGTATCTCTCAATTCTGACAAGTGTAAGGAAGAAAATAAACAATACTAAAATAAGAAGTACTCATGAGTTCCATAGTGAATTTGGGCATTAGTTAATTGCTAAAATAACTTTAGATGGAAGGGTGTTTCACTTTTGTGACACTATGAGGGCTATTGATGAAAAGCACATTCTCTTAGAATGTCCTACATATGTTAAGGTTAGATCTTAGAGCCAATATTTCCATCCATTGAGACACTTAGTTACCCAACCACAGTGCTAGGTAGCTCTCAACGAGAATGGTCTGGATAGATGATGTATCAATGCCATTCTTACATTCTTTACAGAGTGTTGGGGCCAATTTTGGGTAGATTTGAAGAATTTTTGATGGAATTTTAACAATTTTGGTGAAGTTGCATGGAGAAGTGAAGATTAGGAAAGAGTGCTAAGTACTAGTGTGCAACAGTTCACAAAATAGTTAGAGTATTGAATTGTTGTAGAAGGAAAGAGCATGCAGAATTATCAAGGCACAAGGTGGTCGAGTTAAAAGAGGTTAATGTTGACTAAGTCTTTTGGATCGCTTTTGATCAGGTCAAGCATATTACTTGTAATTTACCAATTCATGGTAAATGCCCATGGTAAATATTTTCCATGGTAATGAGGTTAGATTAGGAAAACATAATCATCTATAAATAGGTGGAAGCGGAGATAATCTATGTTGGTTACATCTAGGGTTAATTTTTGAGTGTTGATTGGGAAATTTGTGTGCATGATTGCTACTACAATGTTCTGATGTTGTTTTGAATAAGTTGGTGAGAAAACTAGGGTAAAAGTGGCACTTTTGTAATTATGTGCTTATTTCCTTTCAAATATTAATTGAGGATGGTTGATGGTTGAATTGTACCAAATTATGTGTTTTATGTGATGGTGCTACGATAAGTTAGGTTATGATCATTGCTAATATATTGTAGTGAAGTTTTAAATATTTTAAAGTGCACTGAATTTTTCGATGTTTGTTATTGTGCCATAGATGAAAATGAAGGAACCCCTTTAAAATTTTATAATGTTTTTATGTATGTCAAGAATGTTATGAATTTTTGCAGCTAAAACTGGCCTATGACTATGAATTGAATACAATAGAATGTTGAAGAGGATAGTTTGCATGCAACTTCCAATTCCCTTCACGACCGTAGAATTTTGGTTCCTGCTCTCTCCATAGGTGCCTCGAGTGAGAATTCACCCATTTTTGTAGGTGATGCCAAAAGGGTCAATTTCTAGTGGGGTTTTGTTTGCCAAACTTTGTGCATTAACCTAGATGAGACCTTCCCTAATGCCAACAAGTGGTTTTGTTATTATGTTTAGGATCTATTCTTAAAGGGAATGTGGAATCCCATTAAAAAGGGTATAAAACAATGAATCAGAGAAAAGGAGAAGGAATTCACTGCAAGTGAAATTGGAGATCAATGAATCAACAAAAAATAGTGGTTATATAGGTACATATTCACCGAGTTTTACGAGATTCACTTTGTTGAATTCCAAAATTTGTTAACAATGTCAATACAAAAGTTAAACGATAAGAATAGGAATTGGTGACTTGTTGAGCTGAAAATATGGACCCCTAAATTGGTTCAGCAAATAAATTTTGTAAGTAATAATATCTCTATAATCATAGACAATTAGTTTGGAAGTATAATGGAGGGGTATATTATAGAGTTTGTTGTTGATACTACAGTATCATACAGCGGCACAACAAAGAGGAAGCTCCTAATAGGACTATGTGGCAGGTATACTAGATTGCTCCCAACTTTCACTAAAATGTTATTGTGTGACAAGGGCTTACTAAAGATGGAATCATATAGTATGTGCAGCTAAACCCCTTGTGTGAGAAGGGTGAGCTGGGGAATGACCAAGGAATGACCAAAGGGATAGGGCCTAGGGTGTAGAAAAAGGAGGTAGAGAGTGGATGAATTGTTGATAAATCCAAACTAATTGTCAAAAGGTGTGCTGAGATGCCATAGAATTGACAACACGAATGGAGGAAACTGGGAAATAAAGAATTTGATTGAAAAGGATGACATATTTTGAGACTAGAGTATTACATATCAGAAGGAGGTTTCAGTGCGACAATGAGATAGGATAGAGATATACATTAGTACCTGTAGATAAAAAAAGTCTAGTGAAGGAAGTAAGAAGAGGTCATAGGAGAGGAAAGAGTAGTGGATGGAGGACACTAACAACACACTTTGGAAATTATAACTTGTGCATCCCGGTCACCCTGCTTCACAGGGGATTTACTAGGGGAGAAATACCATACCACATGGGTTCATATTTTGGGATAAATATTGAGGAAAAAAATACATAATTAATTGGGGGATATATAGGGAGTAAAGGGTTTTTATATAGGAAGGTATAAAAAATGGAGCTCAAAGTTAATGAAAAATTATAAAGGGGTATAAAAAATGTTAACGAAAAAATTGATACCTACAATATGTACTGAAATTAGTGGTTTTTTAAGTTGGGAAGGTGTATTGGGTTCGTATTGGTAGGGGGATAAATAATGTGATTTTTAGAGATGTTTTCCAATATGTATTCAAATTAAGGGTATTGTTTAATATGCCATGGACACACATGATATGTCTGAGGTTCATTGAGTGAATCCCTTGTTCCCTACTTAGACCACACCCTGTGCCAAACCCACGACCCCACTTACATCAGTTGATCATGAGGTAAGTTCCCTTAACAATATTTTTCATACCTTGTTCAGTAAAGAAATTAGAAGTAGTTATAATAATAGTAGTACTGAATCAAATAAGTTGAATGGAAGTGTGCCAAAGAACTCTCCATTAAATAACGTTGTGCAAACTACACCACAACAAACAAAAAGTATACCTAAAAATCCTCTATCGAGGATTGGTGTACAAACTAAAATGATAGGTTCCACTTTGAGAATGCCTATGTTTCATTGTTCTAGGATTAAGGATATTGATCAACATTTATTTCTATGTGAGGAAGTATGGGTTTCAAACCAAGTCTAAAATGAACCTAATAAGATTATTTAGTTGTAAACTACCTTTAGATACCACACATTAACATCGTACATGAAGTATAAGAGAACCACCCTAGCTGGACAGCAAAGAACATTGGGAGATATAATGAAGGCATTGCTAAAAGAGTTTTAGAAACCCAAATCCAAGTCACAATGCATTACAAAATTGAAGGAAATTAAGCAGGATCTAATGAGTCTATATAGGACTCTGATCAAATATTTAAGGTATTGTTGAGCATATTTTCATTTGAGAATATAGATGCACAACACATGAAGTGGTTCAATGTTGGAATACTCCCCCATATTTGAGTGTTGTTGACCCAACAAAAAATTAAATAAAAAATAGAAACCTTGCATATTATACTAAAATTAGAGGCATCCACAATAGTAAGTGGAGATAATAGTGGAATGGCTCAGGGTTAGTCATAGCTAGTTGTGTTGACAATCCAACTACAGGACTTGACCAAGGGAAAGGAAAGTGTGCAAGAAATTATGGTGCACAATATGTAGGAAGAGGGACACCATAGTAATGAGAGTCCTACACTAAAAAAATACATGGAACCTAGCGCAGTCAACCCATTAGCACAAGGAACGGGGTTTTGGTGTGAGGTTTTCAAGTTTTGGGGACATTCATCCTAACTACCCCATGCTACATAAATATGAGACCTCTATGAGGACCCTCTTTTACAGCTTATGTAATTTAGAGGGACATGATATTCACTATTATCATTCGTTGGAGTTGATGAGGGAGTGCACTATGGATTCTTATCAAGTATAAGAAGGAAATGAAGGAATTTCACAAACTTACAATCAACCTGGACAATATAATTAGAAAGGAATAGGTCAAGGAATGATGGGAAGATAATTCAAAGGACCAAGATGAGGAAGAGGATAAATTGTAAGGGGAAGAGGACCAATTATTTGTTATAATTTTGGGTAACCAAGACATCTTGCAAGAGATTTTCCCAATCCTTCTTGAACTTACACCTAGTTTGGAACGCTTGATGATGCACCAGAAGTCTGTCCTCAGAAAATTACAAAATGGTAAGAGAATAAATGACAAACTATCCAAATAACCGCTATTGAACTACATAGAGACCAATCATGTGTGGGTGTAGTTATGCATAGAGGCACAAAGAAGGGTATGGATTCCATGAAGAAAACTAATACAAATTAGCAATAGGTAAGGAAAGCGACAAATGCTCCCTCGAAATTTGATCCATTTAAGGAGAAGGAAACATATAAAGTGGCACACATATAGCTTGTTGGATCAGAATGGGGTATTGCAGAAGAAGTTCCAATATATGATATCCCTCCCATTTATGACATAACAACTATAAAATACCTTGGAGTTGAAGTAAGTCCTAAGAAAAAACTTGAGAAGTTGTTTAGGCATAATGAAGGATGAGAGTGCTTTGGAGAAGCTTCATAGATTGACAGATTAGCGCACCAAAGAACTATAATAAGTCACAATACATACCCTATGAGGCACATTTAATCAAGTTGTGCACAAAAGAGGACACGTAGAGAGTTCATATTAAGTGCGGAGGTAGGTGATTATGACATAGACGACATTATTCTAGATTTAGGATTAGATGTAAACATTTTTCTAAAGAAAACATGGGAAATGATGGGAAAGCCTAAAATGACTTGGTCTCCTATTCAAATGAGTTTGTAAAATGATTACAAAATATTCCCTATTGACTGATTACCTAATGTGATACTAGATTTTGGTGGAGTTAGAATTTTTGTAGACATTGAAGTCATAGAAATAGTGAATGATAAAAATCCATATCCTGCATTGGAAGGTAATGACTAGGAATTTGATAATCTTGTCATTATTAATTTAAAAAAGAGGAAGATGATATTTGAGGCCTAGGATGTGAGGGTAATTACACCAATGGATCTCGGGAAGGGCATAGATACATGGAACTTGTACGGGATGAGCTAGATGTAGAAGCATTTGATAACATTTATAATATACCTGTGTGCAGAGAGGACTATGTCAATCCCATTGCAGATGATGTGCTTAGTTGGTGTAGTAACATTTCTTGCTTGTCAAATTCTAAAGGGCTTTGGAGAACTAGAATAATAAATAACATGAGGTGTCAACTAGAAGGTGCATGCACATTACTTGTGTGCTATGCTAGACAATGGCTGAGGTATAGGACCCTCCAGGATATGATGGTTTGTCAAATTTTTTATCTTTTTTACAAGCATTTGGACTAAAAATACCCAATTATTTAACATTATTAGCTTTGGATGTTTCTACCAGAGCAACTCCAATGTGATAGTGGAATGCACACAATAATAACATAGAAACTATGCAACAATTAAATAATTTAGTATGTATTCACTTTGGTTCATAATGAGAATTAAGGAGAATGAAATATGCATGATTGGATTGTTCAAAAACCCATTTGGCGAGTTGTGGTGCTTCCGGGAATAAAACAAGGATATCATAGGAGGAGTGGGTCCACATGTTTGTACATACATTAGATGTTATTCCTAAGATATGGTATGTTGAGCTAGAACTGTACAAAGAAAAAATAGTGTGCGAAGACATGACACAAAGTTTCAAATCCACATTCAAATTTTCATCTTAGGATGTTGCACTTAACAAAGGCCTGAAGGTTTTATAGGGATTTTTTTTTCCAAAATTTCAAATTGTGTGCAAGTCAATACACTTGTGTTCAATGCATAAACATTCAAAAAATGTTAAAGAGTTTATGGAATACGATAATATTGAAGAAAGTGTTGATGATGATGAAGACCCAAGAAACCTGTAAATTCCAAAAATAAAAGGAATCCATGTAGTATTAGGACTTAAGTTGGAGATAAAATATTATTCCAAGCCCATTAAAATGAAGAAAATGAATATTCATGCTACATAGAATCCAAAGTTGGAAATTATCGTAGATTACAGGGATGAAGAGACAATGGAAAAAGTGCTTAATTTTCTAAGAGAATACAAAGATTTATTCCCCAACGCTTTTACAGAAATGAAGGGGATAGCAAGAGAATTTGGATATATGAAAGTCCCCTTAAATCTAGATGCCAAACCTTTTAAACAAAGCGTTGGGTGTGGAGATTGATTATCTTCCTAATTGGTCAAAGGATTTTTGTTTCAACCACATAGGATCCCTATTCCTAATGGGGCTGAAACGCCTCCCGTTTGATCGTCATCAGTGGGTCCCTAGAAGCTAAAAATAGATGAAATTTTTCCTTGTAGAATATTGTAATTTTGTAGTCAATCTTGGTTTTTCATTAGGCGGTTGATATGATGGTAGAAGTTATGTTAATCTATGGTTTTTCTCCTAGAAGACAACCCTCAGTTTATATGAGGGAATTGTATTGCAACTGTGTATTTTTATTCTGAGTGAAAAAGAGAGATGAAACTGTGTGAGAGAAAAGAGAAATTACAACGGTTTTTTTGTAGGTTGTATCTATTTATTTTGTTCGATAATACAAAAGGAAGGACTCGATTTTTCTTCTCGAATGTAGCCCAAATCGAGTGAATAATGTATATTTTTGTCTCTCATGTTTTATGTATTTTCGGCTTTATGTTTCCACAATATTTTCATGTGTCTCATTGCTTCATTAATTAATTTCTAACACATGGGCCTTATAGGTTGAAACCAATTTACAAATAGAATGCGAAATAGGAATGAAAAAAAATTCTAGAGAAAGGAATAATTGAGCCAGTGGAAATGTTAGAGTGGGTTAGTCCTATGGTCCTCCAGAATAAAAAGATGAGAAATCATAATCTGTGTAGACATGAGGAAGATTAATGATACATGTGCACATGATCCTTTCCCCACCACTTTTATAGATGAGATTTTAGACAATGTTGGATTCGAGGGAGTCTATTCCTTCACTAATGGGTTTTCATGATACCATCAGATAAAAGTTGCCAAAGATGATAGACATAAGACTACATTTTCTACGGAGTGGGGGTGTATCTAGTACACAGTAATGCCTTTTGGATTAAAGAATTCCCCTGGAATTTTTTCTAGGATTGTTGTAGCAACATTTAATAATATCGTACACAAGTTCTTGGAAGTGCATTTAGATGATCGGATTGTGTTTATTCTATTAAAGAAGCACATAGATCTATTGCACCTAATTTTGTATGGGTCTAGGCAACTATAAATTTCCTTGAATTTGAATAAATGCGTTTTTTTCTCTCCGTTAGGTATTTTGTTGGGCCATATTTTTTGTAAGAAAAGCATGCTAGCGGACCATGCCAAGATTGTAGTAGTAGTAGAGTTTCATCCTCCCACCTCTATTAAAAAACTACGTGTAATATTGGGCCACACCGGGCTTTACAAAAACATTATTAAAGGACATGTGTGCATTATAGAACCCATGGAAAGGTTATTAAAGAAGGATGTGCAATTCCAATGCACGAAAAAATGTCAATAAGAATTAGATACACTAAAGGGGAAGATAGTCACTGTGCCTATTCTATTTTTTCCAAGTTGGAAGAAAATGTTCCATGCGCATGTAAATGACCCATCCATATCTTTGGGGGTGAGTTTAGCGTAGCGAGGTGAAGGAGACCTAGACCATATGATTTCTTTTCCAAGTAGAAATTTTTCCACAACCAAATGGAACTACACAACCATAGACAGGGAAGGGTTAGCAATGGTATATGCTCTACAAAAGTTAAAACACTATATTTTTGGAAACATATTCAAGTTATATACATATCACTATGCACTGAGGTATTTAATTAACATGTCAGTGTTGGGAGGTTGAATATGCAGATGGCTACTATAATTTCAAGTGTGACTTTGAAGTAGTTGTCAGCTTGGGAAGCTGAATGTAGGTCTAGATATTTTGTCAAGGATCAGTATAGGAAAGGAATCTAGGAATCTAGAACATAACCTTATAGATGTATAATTACTTGCAGTAAAAATTTTGGATGATTATTTTAATAAAATTGTGTAGTTTCTAAGCACATGAATTGCTCCATCAGAGTATATTGTTGTGTAGAGAAAGTAGTTGGTAGTAAAATCTATAGATTACCATTTGATAGCAGGGTGCTTATATAAGTTGTGAGTTGATGGCACACTGTGTAGATACATATTACAACATGACAGACCAACAATTTTAGCATATGATCATGAAGAAATTGTAGGTGGGAACCACATAGGAATTGTTACTATACAAGGTATTCTCTATGTAGGATTGTGTTGCCGTACCTATATAATGATGCTAAAGAATTCTACGAGAGTTGTGATGTTTTTCAACAAGTAGGAAAAAATTATAGATGAGATGAAATTCCCCTAGTTATTCAAATTAATCTTCATGACTTTGAAAAGTGGGAAATATAATTTATGGGTCCCATTAACCACCAACAAAAAATCAGGAGCCGGATATATTATCACTACAATAGACCACTTAACTAGGTGGGTAGAAGTAACACCTATGAAATATTGTACTGCAAATATTTATATGTAGTTTCTATTTGATAATGTATTGACCAGATTTGGATGTACTAGGATTTAGATGAGCAATCAATCTACCCACATTAACAAAAAAATTGTTGCTTTGACAAAGGAATTTGAAATATATTATAAAAAAAGAACACCTTATCATCCCTAAGCTAATGGAGCTATGGAAACATTCAATAAGATACTAGAGAATTCCTTGACCAATGTTTCCAATGTAAAAGGGATGAATGGGATTGGATGATATCAATAATACTCTGGGAATATAGAACCACATGAAAAATGCTAACAAGAAAAACACCTTTCAAGTTAGCGTATGGAAAGGAAGCAGTAATACATATTGAGTTTCTTATACCAAGTTTTCACATGTATGCATACACAAAAATGACTGAATCTAGTGGAGTCGAACAAAGATTTCATGAGCTATTGCAACTAGAAGAAGAGCGTGCAATCACAAGTCCTCATTAGAATGTATAGAAGGAACATAAGAAAGATGGCATGATAGGTGCATAAAATAAAATAAGATTCAACTAGGGGATTAGTCTTGCTATATGATAGAAAATTCTTGAAGCATCCAAGCAAGTTCCATATGCATTGGCTTGGAACATATGTGATCATAAGCATGACATATGTAGGTGTAGTGCATCTGGAAAAGCTCAATGGTAAACCTATGAAAGGCTTTGTGAATGGAAGTCAACTGAAATTGCATAGGGACAATTTATCTTCCACACACAACTGAGTAATTGAACTATCAATAATGCTCTATGTATATAAATAAAATGAAGAAAAAAAACAAAAAAGAAAGAAAGAAATAATATCTTTTTGTTTATGTTGCAGAAAAGATAGATTTAGAGTTTTGTCGCAGAAGTAGTAGTCGTGCGCTTTATCACAGAAAAATAAAGATATTGCATAAAGAAAAATAATGTGCATAGATAGATGCATCAAACATATCCGTTGTGAATGTGTGCAATGCATAACATTGGGGGTAACTATAGCTAAATGGAAGACAATTCTCAAGAATAAAGAAGAAAACGAACTTAAAGCACTTGAAAAAAGGTGATCATTGGAGATGTCGCCACGGTAGTTTGATGAATAAAATGTGAAATGACACTTATTAACTACCAAAGAATATTTTATGGCTTAAAAACTAGATTGGATTATTAGAATATATCAAGAAATTATTGTCAATTAGACATTTACAAGGACAGGCTGTGCACTTGATTTGAAAATGGGGCACTAAAGGCTTCTTGTCAAGCTTACAAGAACCTCTCCCACTTCCAAAGCTTAAATATTCCCAAGATCTAGTGATTAACCAATTGCAAAATTAATAATTCTTGAAAATAGGTGTATGCTTATGTTTGTTTTAAAACTGTTTATGTGTTGTGAGTTGATTTTCTTAAACCAATATAAAACATATAACAACAAATACAATGCAGCAATAAACAATCACACATAACAGCAATATAATATGGAGTTCAACCAAAACTCTTGGGCTACATCTCCTTGAGCTCTAGTCAACTCGACTAGGCTCTCTTGGATTATGTCAAAGTCCTTTTATAAGCTCCCACTCACCACCACTGGTTTACACTGAACACAATGGGCTTAGAACACCATCTTATCCCTAGCTCTGAAGCTCTTAGGCTTTCTGGCTTTGGCTCTAGCTCTAGCTCTCAGCTCTAGCTCTCGCTCTGGCTCTCGCTCTAGCTCTTGGCTCTTGTTCTAGCTCTGGCTCTCAGCTCTGGCTCTGGCTCTCACTTTGGCTCTAGCTCTTCGGCTCTGGCTTATATGAGCTCTCTCTCGGCCTCTGCGTGCCTCTGTTTTTTGCTTGACCTCCAAACGACTCTCTCAACAACGTTAAGCTCTTTGGTTCACTTGCCCGACCTCCAAGCGACCCCAAAGACTCCCTCAGCTTCCTATGCTTTTAGGTGTGCCTACTCTTTCCCTCAATCATGCTCTATGGCTTCTTTGAGGCATTCTTCCGGCTCTACAGCTTCCGGTCCATTTCTTTGTGTGTAATCATTCCTCTGCGACTCTGTGGGTTCTTCTGCTCCTTGCCTCTTTGACTGGCCATCTAGCTCTATAACTTTGTGGCTCTCTCTGAATTACAAATGGATCATTGCCTATAAAACACCCACTTGCAACATGGCACAATGATCAGGGGCAGTTACAAAGGAATCGGGACCTTCCTTCAGGCAAAACCCGAAAATGGAACAAAATTCTAGTACACATAGTTTTACCAAAAATACACTATCAGGCGTGAAATCCAGACTTTAAACATTATGAAATCCCCTATAAACCCTTTTAGGTCCCCCTTTTATGGCTGTCGCAAGTCCACCGTTGATCTGCATGATCTCCGATCCAACAGCTGACAGCCATTTCAGGTGGCTTATGTACACGGAGATTATCTACCTAAAAAGGTGGTTTTCTCTCTCCCGCGCCATGCTACATGTCGGCCAATGTATGGTTTTGTGGGGAAAAATGCCTATGCAGGACGATCCTATCCACCTAAGGTGTGACAGCGCCTTAGCAACAAATGAATACAGCTACACTGGTTCCTTCCTTTATGAAATATGAAAAAGGGGAGATCGATAGACTTACCGTTGTCTTCCGTTTGTCCCTCGATCTAGATCCTCTTCCCTTTGGGTATTCACAGCTACTTGCCTCCTCGCTTGCTCAAGAGAACAACTACTTGATTCCCACGAGATCACAAGAGAACATCTACCTGTGACAAGAGAACAGCTACTTGCGACAAGAGAAGAACACAACACAAAGGCACATATACATATTCATAAATGATTCAGGATTAGAAGTAAATCAAATACACTAATGCAATCATATAAATACACCAGCATATAGGAGCAAACCAAGATAGATTTATTGATAAGTAATAGGGTTCAGGAAGAGATACAACCCATAGGGCTCCAATCCAGCATCTCCTCCCCAGCAGAATGGAATTCCTTCTTCAGCTCCCTTCAAAGCATTAAACACCCAATGTTTCCAGTCCCAAACCAACAACAATTCTTTGCAATAACAAAATTCCAGCCTCTAGATCCCATGGAGGTGAGATCCATATATAGATATTTGGAGAGAGGATGAGTCAGCTTGAGATCTGACTAGTGTCCTCTCCCTCTGTTAGTTCTTGAGTCCACTTGGAGGTTCTTGCTTCCACTTGGAGATTTGGAACCTCTTACTCATCACCAGTCGAATTCCTTGATGCAAGTGTCATTTTGGAAGCTTCCTGGGCATTGACACATTGAGGAATGAGCCTGCCACTTGTCCAATTACGCTCAGCGTAGGTAGCCTTTGTTGGAGTTGACATTCAACGCAGGTAGACAGTGGAACAGTTGACATTCAGCGCAGATGCTCAGTGGAGCAATTGACATGATCCAGAATTGGCTTGTTTTTGAGTGTTTTCAGGTGGAGAACTTCTGTGAATTGTTGTGGTTAGTTGGCCTTGTTCCTCTAGGGGTAGGAACAACATGTTTAGGGACTTTGGATCCCTTAGATTATGGACATTTCATGCTCAATGCTGTAAGGCACAAAAATGTCTATAACAGTTGCCCCCTAAAGTATGAGGCCGTTTATCGGGTGAAATGCTTTATCCAGGAGGGTCCAAAGTTCATCCATTTGCTGGGAGGAGACCTGTAATAAAATACAATACAATACATTATGATTCATACTGTTTTCATGATCTAGCTGAGACGGGCATTCCCATGCTCAGCTTTATAAATTCATTTTTGTACATAGAACAGACGATCGTCTGACAGTAGACTGATAATTTTGGCGAAATTATCATCCTTTGAGTAGGATGATCATCTGTTGCAATGATGTACATGTCAAATGTCTTTATATTTCCTGAATATATATTGCAGCCCGGATGGATGAAACTAGATCCGGGGTCTTCAAACTCGTTCGATCTTCACTCTAAGTACAAGTCGATCCATGTGAGAATTGCGCTGAAGTCAAACATGGAAAGGCATCGCTTGATTACCGGTCAATGATGTAAACCGTTAACAAGCGCGAGAGGAATCACCGATAATGATAATGACCCTCAAGGTACTGCAGTACAATTCACGTGGTGTGAATAAAGGACTTGGCGTTGAACACCACGCAAAATCTTCTGGTCGAAGGTCATTGATGTATACCTGTCGTCGGAAGTGAGAAACTTGCCATTGAGGCATGCAAGCTTCAAAGTACTGAAGGGGTTGTTCCTAGATCAACTTCTTGGATAATGAGCTGATGTCGACAAGAAGCGATCCGTCAAAGGAGGGCCTTGATGAATCCCACATCAATGACACGGAACGGAGCTAATGATTTTAATGGAGGTGAAAACGATCTGTGACATATGATTCAGGGTGGCAGTCATGAATGGATGAAGGATAATGTATGGCAGTGGATGGGACCCGGTTGACTCTTTCTGAAAGACTTCTCTTGAACATATGGCGACACTGATGCGATGGATCGGTAGCATTACCCCAAATATGGATGGTATGGCGAGACCATGGTGATGTGACTGGTGAATGAGACAACCCAACCCGATTGTGGTACGGAGGAAAAGTGTCATGTTCAAGAGCGACCTGCTACCATCAAAGTTTTCTTTAGTTTTCTCCCAATTTTTCCCCAGTCATTGCTGACCAGTACCTCTTTATTTTTGTCAAGCTTGAGGAGGATAACATATGCTTGTTCTATAACCTACCCTTCGGGCAAGCCCATCACTATGTTTTAACGAGCCTAGCGATAGGGAAACTCGTTCTCGTCTAAAGACAAGTTTGTCGCTATTTAATAATTTTAACGAGTCTAACGACATAACTCGGTTCTTTTCATTTTTAGAGAGTCTGAAAAGATACATAAAGTCAACTCCAAAATTCCTTTTTCGTCATCTAATCCCTTAAGTCCGAAAAAGTATAAAACAATACAAAAGGGATGAGTTTTCGATAGTTTTAACGAGCCGAATAAAACAAGCACTCGACCTTTTTGTGCAATAATCCCTCAGGTCCAAAAAGATTAAAATCTAGAGGAGGGATAGCTCTTCCTGTCCTTTAACGAGCTGGAAGGCCAAAACTCGGCAATCTTTTAATATTTTACGAGTCAGTTGAAAAGAGCTTAAAGAAGACTCGTCTTTTGAGAAACGAGTGATAAACAGGGATAGCAGCAGATTCCAGGTACAGGTTGGAATTTTCCAATCACGGAAGTGTCACAAGGATGGCTAGGTGAAATCACTCTTCGCAGCTGTTCCTCAAAATGGGTAAACAATCATATGGAGGTGAACGATCGGCCAAATGAAAAGTGGAGGTGGCAGGTGCAAACACGACCAAGGCTTTAATGGCTGATAAATTTACGATCACAACGGTTATTTACCGGGATAGGTTCATTTTTTATTTAAAAATGAGCTTAAACACTGGAGGAAACATTGCTCACTGCTTATATTTATTTTTTAACGAGCATGAAGACCGCGTTAAAACTGCTCGGATCTTGCGTTTATTTTTTAACGAGCATGAACTTTATGCTAAAACTGCTCGATTTACCCAGTCATATGATAAGAGTGTCTCATCAAGATTCTATTTTTTATGGAGCTTCATCTCACTAAGCTTTGCTCCTCATCCTTTCTTTATGCAAGTTTGGAAATGACTAATCCTACGAGTTTAAAGGGTTAGAGGTCCTAAAAATTAAAAAAATAAATAGTTGCCCCTTGCTTGCACTCCAAAAGGTTTGCATGCCCCCAGGTATAAAACAAAGTTTCAAGGTTACCTCTACTTCCCTTCCGCCAAAAAATTTGTTTTAATCGAGAGAGGCTTACCTCTTTCAGGTTACCCAAAGATTGTCTCGTTACTCTTTCAAACAAAACACTTCCTCGGCAATGTCTACCGAAATAGACAAGGGTGAATGACTCTAGCACCAAACACGTAACTTTGACAAAAGAATCCTATTCTAGAACAACCCCTCTTCCATCCATGGACGGGGTACGGACTAGTCATATTCTCCCGCGGAAACCTACCCTATACCCAAAGTTTCCCTGCCGAAGCAGGCCAGGACGCATGCCCCCTGGGTTCCAGTCATATCTTCCTGGATTACTCGCGCTCATCAGGAGGATGGACCGTGGGTTGAGACACTTCTTGCATGAATAGACCATTTAGGGATGGTACATGACTATTTGCGATGTGTGATCCGGGAAATGAAAGTTGGTCCACGAGCTTGACCATTCTTCCTTCATGCGGAAAACACATTACTCTAAAGAGTGAGGAGACTACAACTCCCATGTAATATATATAGTCTCGCCCAAGGAGTAGGTTATAATCCAAGGGTCCTTGAACGACCATCACGTTCATTTGAACGGTCTTCCCTTTCAATGTTATAGGCACATTGGGGAGGATCCCTAAAGGTCGACTGGTTCCTTTATCAAAGTCCGATAGACTTCTCATCTCAGGCAAAAACGCTGGCGAACCAAGCGATTTCCAAGCAATAGAGGAAAGGATACTCACAGATGCCCCCTCATCAATGATAGTGCCAACCATTACCATTCTGTATATTTGACAAATAATTCTGAATGGTATACTGGCTGGCAACCAGGGTCTGCCTAGTTGGTTCCAGTTAAAGGACACAACTAGGTTGCTTGGTGGTGGGACCGAATATACGGCCGGATAGCGCTTTGATGAACTTCCTTCCTGCGATAAAGGAATGGTGGCATTGCCCCCTTGATCATCAGAGTCAGTGCTGATGAAGAGAATCTGGACGGTGTCGTCTTTATTCTCCTCTGTGATGGTGTCATTCGAAGACAGAGCCTCTGAAGGCAAAACCGGGTCAACTGCCGTATCAACCTTTTGACTTTCGTCAGGCATGGATCCAGACGGTTCATCTTCAATGACAGGTGCTTCGGCTGACCACCTGGGTGGGTCAGCCGGGTTCTCAACTAGTGAGGGACTTGGCAGGAGTCTTTGATATCCAGGAGGGAGATGTGCTCGTAAAATCGGGCGATCTTCCAGAACTCTTTTTGCCTCGTCTAAGAAGGGACAACGATGGATGGCGTGATCGCCTTCACATAGTCTGCAGGGAAATTTAGCTTTCCCGCCCTGTCATGGGGCTTCACTCCCACTAGTTGACGGTGAGCAGTCGACATGGCTATCAGAGGTCGATGCTACTGAATTGTGCAAATGGGGGGACCAGTCCCTTAGTATCCGGGGAATACAGGGACAATCTCTATGGAAGTGGTCTCCCTTGCATATGACGCATGGCGATTTAGGCCTTATGAGTGCGGTGTGTGGATTTTTGTTAGATGACACTTGTTTGCCCCCAGTCGCCTTAGGCTCCTTCTTCTTCTTTTCTTTCTTCTTCTTCTCCTTCTTCTCCTTAGGAACCCGGTTTTTTGTTCGACCAGTTCCGTCCAGCGAAGAGGAAGGAGGGGAGGAAGTTGAAGTGGAAGGCTGGGAGGCAACTCTTGTCTGATCTAACTGTTGACTCGACTGTTCAGGAATGGTGGTATTCTGAACGACATTGGTTGAAAAGAGCCAAACTGGTAGGCCAATTGTCAGTCCTGGAAGCGACAATGTGGCCATGTGGGGTGCACCAACATCTCCCCAAGAGGAGAAGGGACTAGGATTCCCACCAAGGGGAACTCCTTGGTTGGTGTGCTCCATCTTTTCAACCTAAAGATCAACGCAGGATTAAAGGGTGATTGTTCCGTTTAAAATAAATTGTTAACGATGCTTTAGACACAACTTGCTTTTTCAGTTTTAAAGAGTCGAGAAAAAGCTAAAGATGACTCTAGTCTCTTTCGATGTTTTAACGAGCCCGAAGTGACAAATGATCAGATGGACTTTTTCTGTTATAGAGTCTGAAAAAGGCCAAAAGAAACTGCTCTGGAGTTCTAGGTAGAGGGTGTGCCAAACTTTTCGCAAAACTGCAGAATACTTTTTAGTGTACGGGCGGTCAATCTTCGTGAATGCTATGTTCACTGCATTGCGATCAGTAGGGCGGCCGACACGGCTTCCTAAGGATAAAAGATATATGCCTATAGGGGTCTCCCAATATATACGCGACGGTACGTGGGAGCACAATCCGTACTAGCGCTACCGTCTCTCAGGAGGAATCACCCACCTTCTTCGAGATCGACAGTCACTAGGCTTAACGACGCCAGAACACGTCTCTAGCCTAGACCTCTATGTTGTGCGTTATGTTACAAAGCGTTGTTAGGTTCATTCAGTTTATTTTAGGTTGATCTTTTTAAAGTTTGTGTCACACGGAATCTGTCAAGGGTGCGGACACGACTGACCTTCCTAGAAGTCTAAGACATTCTAATGACAAACAAGACAAAAAGGAGTGATCTTTCTCTAAATACACCTTTTACAACATGAAAACTACAAGTGTTTAGGCTTACCTTATTCCAAAACGCTGTTGTTGAAGTCCGTTCTTGACGATCCGGATGAGCTCCTCCTTCAAGTCAATTCCTGCAACCACAAACAATCAAACAATTACCAAGCACTTGTATTTCATATAATAAAACATATATTCAACATGCAGACCAAGGAACACATGAAATAACTCATTAACACAAGCTATTGAGAAAAATAAACCAGTTTGTATTAATAACGAAACAAAGAAACTCTTACAACCTGGCCTTGGTGTTGTGCAAGTTCCTCCCAGGGTCCATCAAGGGTTTTCCTCTACTTTGACAAAGCTCACCCTCTCCCAAGTAGAATCAAGTGAAGACAATCTCTCCTCACAAAGGCTCTAATGGAAGACCTAAATCCTGCAGCATTTACCCAAAGAAAATGTATAGCTCCAACCTCCTCTCCTTTTGGCTCAATGCCTTTATTTATAGTGCTGTAAAGAGGTTATTCAGGTCCACTATCAATGGGATCATCCCCCTCTATGGGTGGGATAGCTCCCTTATTGATGGGATAAGTTCCCCCTTAATAGAGATACATGAACCAACTGGAGGCGCATCCATTTCATCAAACCGACCTCTAGAATGTTCTAGAAGTAACCACAAGTAACTTTTTCAAGATAAAACTCGCGCATTTTGCCATTTACAGAGGGACGCACCTGTCCCTTAACATACATAGCGTCCATGGACGCAGATTTTGTGAACATGGTCAGCGTCCCCGCAGGTAAGGCTAGAGAGAACCTGCGACCCCAGAGATAAACATAATTTTTACAAGACTTTCTCTCTTCTTTAAGTTTGAGATGGATAACAGAGGCATGAGACTTGCCTAAGAGGGTAGCATGACTGTTGATTTGAGCCATACTAACTGTAAGTAGTCAAGGTGACATTTTTTAGTGTAACAGATTGCCCCCTAAAGTGCGAAGCCTGGAATAGAATAGGGTTTTGTAATTCTAGGAAGGGTGAAGCGCTTTATCATTTTAAGGATTGCCTTGTGGATGGCCTGGTTGGAACCTGCAATTTTCAACACAAAATACATGGATAAGATTATATCATCACTGAGGTAGGCATTCCCATACTCAGATTCAAAACTTTAACTAATGGACTAACTATTCTGATACAGGAATGATCTTGCAGTACATCATTTTTATAGACTTTTGTAGACACAGTATGGATGCAGCCATCTGTTTATGATTAGCCTACATAGATAATGAATACAAAACTCCTCGCAGCCTGGATGGTAGAAACTAGATCCAGGGTCTTCACTTCTACTTCTCGAATTGGTACGATTCTAGCCATGTGATTAAATGATTCGATGTCGAACATGGTAGAAACCACTTGATTACCAGTCAATGATGTAAACTGTTAACAAGCGTGAGAGAAACCACCAGTAATGTCAATGGTCCCCAAAGTACCAAGCACAACCCGTGAAATGTGAATAGATGTTTTGATGTCGAACACTTCACGGAATCCTCTGATCGAAAGTCAATGATGTAAACTGACGTCAAAGGCGAGAAACCTGCCATTGATGCATGCAGACTTCAAGGTACTGTCGATTCCTAAGTCATCTTTCTAGATAATGTGTCGATGTCGATAGAAAGCGACCCGTTGTAGGCAAGCCCGCAACACGAAATCATTGTTCAAGTTGAAGAAATGTTGCTGTAAGGACTGACTCAGGGATGGTCAAATGGATGACAAGTATTTTGCAGATGAAAGTTTTGCTTGCAGACCTCTTGAACACATAACGACACAACAGATGGTTTGGTGACGAATAACTCAAAGTTGATCCCTGAACCCGGTTAAAGATTTTCAAAGTGATTTGGTCAACTGTGAGGTAAAAGATTTCCCAACCCAGGTGAAATGAAAAAGTGTCGTGCTCAAGAGTGGTAATAAAGTTTCGTTTGAGACAAAAGGTGACAAATAGGTTCATTCTTCTCTCTTTTCCCCCACCATTTCTGGCAAGTACCTCTTTATTTTTAACAAGCTTGAGGAGGATAACATATGCTTGGTTATAAGCTCATCCTTCGGACGAGTCCAACCTAGTTTAAATTCGAACCCTAGGAAGGAGTGGTTCGTTCCTGTTTGTAATTGAACAGGTCCTCCACTGTAAAAGTTTAACGAGCCCAGTGTAGGAGAAACTCGGCGTTTTTCAATTTTAGAGAGTCTGAAAAAACTAAAGGAGACTCCACGTTGAACTTTTTCGTATATTTGTGTCCCTCAAGCCCGAAAAAGTATAAAATAATACCTGGGGGAACCGCTTGATCTTGCGACCAAGGAGTACTTTCATAATTAGTGCCACTGACCTGAAAAGTAAAAAGCGATCAAGGACACGTCGTTTTATTTCCGTATCGAGTTTGAAACGACAAAAACCCGGCAATCTTTTCCTGATTTTACGGTCAGAAAAGAGCTATAAGGGGACCGTCTTTTAATTCCGTTTTAACGAGTGTAAAAGAAACGCTCGGCAATCTTTTCATGTTTTAGGAGTCTGAAAAGGGCTTAAAAGAGAACTCCAAGGTTTCACTTTTTCGTAAGTTTTAATGAGTTCGAAAAAGGGATAAAAATGTACTCATGGTTTTCACTTTTTCGTAAGTTTTAACGAGTTCGAAAAAATGATAAAAATGTACTCATATGGCCGACTTTCAATTTAATTTACGAGCAGGAAAAGACGGAAAGAACTCGGCATTTTCATTTATTTTACGAGAATGAAAAATAGCAAAATAATCTCGGGATTTTCATGAGTTTAACGAGTCTTGAAAATAACTGAAATTGACTCGAGATAGGTTTCATTTTTACAAAAGCTTGAAATAGATAAAAACTATGCTTTATGCCCCCTAAGCGTAACTGTTAGAGCGCATGCCCCCCAGCTTCATTTCATTCAACTAAGGTGGATGAAATGAAGGTTCAAGAACGAGATCATTTGAAAGACTCGACCTAAAACTGTAAGAAAATTATGCAAAAACTGAAATAACTAACCTAAACGTACAACCTAACATCTATGAGGTCTAGTCAAACTCTCGACTCAATTAGAGGAGGATTTGTTTCATTTTTTAACGAGCTTGACACAGGAAAAGAACTATGCTCGGATTCGGTTTCATGTTTACGCAAGCTTGAAACGAAAAACTATGCTTGTTATGAGTTCACATGCCCCCAGCATAATGACGCAAAACGAGGTACATGCCCCCCAAGCTTCATTGCATTCAATGAGGTGGATGGAATGAAACTTTACTTTCAAAATCTTAGAAAGACTCGTGGGAGTTATTTCATTTTTTAGTGAGCTTGACACAAGACAAGGAACTATGCTCATAACTACTTTCTACAATCTACCTAACAAAAAACTATACTCTAAAACCCTTGATTCATTTTTTAACGAGCTTGACACAAGACAAGGAACTATGCTCTAAAAACCTTGATTCATTTTTTAACGAGCTTGACACAAGACAAGGAAGTATGCTCTAAAATCCTTGATTCATTTTTTAACGAGCTTGACACAAGACAAGGAAGTATGCTCTAAAAACCTTGATTCATTTTTTAACGAGCTTGACACAAGACAAGGAAGTATGCTCTAAAATCCTTGATTCATTTTTTAACGAGCTTGACACAAGACAAGGAAGTATGCTCTAAAATCCTTGTTTCATTTTTTAACGAGCTTGACACAAGACAAAGAACTATGCTCATGACTACTCTCTATAATCTACCTACTTAACCTACCCTTGTTTCAATTTTTAACGAGCTTGACACAAGACAAGGAACTATGCTCAAAAAGTTTGCATGCCCCCAGCATAATGATGCCAATCGAGGTACATGCCCCCCAGGCTTCATTGCATTCAACCGGCTGGATGAAATGAAGGTTTACTTTCAATATTTAACTTGAAAAGGGAGTTGTTTCATTTTTAAAGAGGTTGACACAAGAAAAGAACTATCCTCATACCTGATTCATTTTTTAAGGAGGTTGACTCAGTAACAGGAACTGTCCTCAAACCTAATTCATTTTTTAATGAGGTTGACTCAGTAACAGGAACTGTCCTCAAAATCCTACTTTCTACAATCTACCTATATAACGTAAAATCTAGCTGATTCATTTTTTAATGAGGTTGACTCAGTAAAAGAACTATCCTCATACTAGCCTGTTTCATTTTTTTAACGAGGTTGATACAGGAAAAAACTATCCTCGTGGACACCTGTTTCATTTTTTAACGAGGTTGGCACAGGAAAAGGAACTGTCCTCGTGCTCCTTGTTTCATTTTTTAATGAGCTTGACACAAGACAAGGAACTATGCTCATGACTTCCAGTTTCATTATTTAACGAGGTTGAGACTAGAAGAAACTATCCTCACACCTGATTCATTTTTTAACGAGGTTGACTCAGTAACAGGAACTTTCCTCATTACATCCAGTTTCATTTTTTAACGAGGTTGAGAGAGGAACAAACTATCCTCGTTCTCCTTGTTTCATTTTTTAACGAGGTTGATACAAGAAAAAACTATCCTCGCACACACTGATTCATTTTTTAACGAGGTTGACACAGTAAAAGGAACTTTCCTCACACTCACTGATTCATTTTTTAACGAGGTTGACACAGTAAAAGGAACTATCCTCACTACCGCCTATTTCATTTTTTAACGAGGTTGATACAGGAAAAAACTATCCTCGTTCCATCCAATTTCATTTTTTAACGAGGTTGAGAGAGGAACAAACTATCCTCGTGCTAGCCTGTTTCATTTTTTAACGAGGTTGATACAGGAAAAAACTATCCTCGTGCTAGCCTGTTTCATTTTTTAACGAGGTTGATACAGGAAAAAACTATCCTCGTGCTTGATTCATTTTT